>OZ026493.1:18077475-19439975 GCA_964019985.1 Aurelia sp. 4 Dawson et al 2005 | reverse complement strand
TCCACAAAGTTGTACCTGCAAAATTTTTTTAACGTATATCATCTAGAATCTAAATTCTGCTCAAATTTTGAAAAGTGAGTCCTAAAAGGGTACTTGGGCCCTGATAGGTAGATATTGCGGGTTGAGTGGCCGTGTGGCTTATACAGTCTTCGTCAGGTGACTGAAGTTAAGCTTGGTCGAGTGAGGTCAGATTTCGAATGGGTGACCTCTGAGGCCTGACCTCGCAACTCACCTCGTCGTTCTTCGGACGGGACGTTAAACTAGGGGTCCCATGGCTGGATGCGGCATGCACAGTGGGCCTAAATTAGCTTTCAGCAGCTAGAAATCCTGACAAGCCCACTCAAAAAAAATTGAATCCAAACAAACAAACTCTGCATGCATTATCATAATTTATCATAGAAGATTTACATGAAACTGTGACTTTGTTTCCAATACTCTTATTTCTGCATGGGAAACGCTGAAACCATATATAGTTGTTTCGTTGCTTTAAAACCATAGTACTACACGTATTAGAAACTGCTTCTGAGAAACTCAATTCTCAGATCGCCAAAAATTAAGAAACTCACATACTGGGAAAATATAACTTAAGGAATAATTTTTTTCGACAAACTACTTAACACAGGTTTCTTTACTTTCACTTGTTTCCTGTGAAATATTACTCACAAGGTACTTGAATAGTATCTAAACATTGGAAAAGCTTCAAAAAACACTGTTTTGAAATGTTCAAGAGGGAATAGGAAGTGAACACGAAGACTGCCATGAAACATTTATGAAATCGTAAGATACTCCGAGTACTGAAAATCTGATAATTTTAAGAAACTTTCAGTACTGACCCAAATTCTCAGTTTCTTATTAAAAATGATACGTGGAATTTGGTATACAGTGGAGCAACTAGTCGATGTTAACATTTCCAAACGAAATCTAGTGACACTAAGTTAATGATCGTTTACCCAGTTCCTACCAATAACACGTAGTCAGTCGTTAAAATCCTTAGAAAATATCTTTTTTAAATGTGCCTGCAGATATTTGGTGGATTTAAGAATGTGCCTGGGAGCGGCGCTCGCGCGCTCGCGTACATTGGCGATGCCTGCATATGTTATTATCGTTTTGTAGGTTCAATGACTAAGCAAGAGGACTTTTAATTTAATTTGATGGTCTCTGTAAATAAGAACCTTTATTTCAAATTATAGGCTGAATATGTTCTTATATCATGGGGTCTAATTTGAGATTTTCAGCCTGCGGTTTCTTAATTACTGGGCTCTTATATGCAGGCTCTTACTGTAATTAGGGATGTTTTTAACTTGTTGTATCAAATTTGCCCATGTAAATTGTATTATAACTGTTTTGTATACATATATATTTATATATAAATAAAAAAATAAAAAGTGTACGATGAAAGAAGAGGGTCGACAACATAAGAAAGCAGGCATCAATTCGGTCTTTTGCGCTTTTTATTTTTATTTCAGTGCTGACTAGTTTCGCCCACTAGGGCATCTTCAGAGCAACTGATTAATTTTAAGTATCAACCTCTATTTATAGGGAACCGTTTGTCCATATAAGGTTAATTAATTCAGAAGGGTAAATTTGTCCTTATAAGGTTTAAATGTTCTTGTTGTATATTGTTGTTGCTGTTTGCCTCGTTTTCGTTGTTTTCATTCGAGTCATCGTTGCTTTTGGGGTCGGATGTCGTATCCTGTTGTCGTATTTCTATTCTTTGTCTTTTGACGTCAAATTGTTTTTCATTCATTCATAGAGTTGTTCTCCGTTTTTCATTCATCGTTGTTCGAGCTTCGCTTTTCAAATTTGTATCGGTGCTTCTTTGCCGGTGGCTGATTCCTTGAATCTTAAGCCACCTCGGGTGTACCTTTACCCTGTTCGTTCTGTTCGGTTCGGTTCTTTTCGTAAGCGTTGTTCGCAATTCGATGTTCTCGTTTGAAGTATTGCTATTAAGCAGTTTCTTGTCGTGTGACGTCGCTTGTGTGTCTTCGTGGTCTTTGCAGTTGCTGTTTTTGTTGTTGTTGCTGTTGTTGTTTAGAATCACATCAATTCATTGAGTTTAATTCTTTGTACGATGTTTTCCCTTGTGAAAAGGTCAGGTGTTGATGAGTTGCAATTGTTGTTGTTGTTGTTGTTGTTGTTTGTGATGTTCTTATCGTTGTTTATAGTTAAAGCGCTTCCTACTTCTTGAAGTATCTTCTGTAGTCTGCGTCCAGACTCAATAATAATATAAAGTGTACGATGAAAGAAGAGGGTCGACAACATAAGAAAGCAGGCATCAATTCGGTCTTTTGCGCTTTTTATTTTTATTTCAGTGCTGACTAGTTTCGCCCACTAGGGCATCTTCAGAGCAACTGATTAATTTTAAGTATCAACCTCTATTTATAGGGAACCGTTTGTCCATATAAGGTTAATTAATTCAGAAGGGTAAATTTGTCCTTATAAGGTTTAAATGGTTATAAGGTTTAAATTTTTTTTGATATATATATAAATATATATATTTATATATTTATATATATATATATATATATATATATATATATATATATATATATATATATATATATATATATATATATATATATATATATATATATATATATATATATATATATATATGTATATGTATATATATATATATGTATGTATGTATGTATGTATGTGTGTATATATATATATATATATATATATATATATAAATATATATATATATATATATATATATATATATATATATATATATATATATATATATATTCGATCATTGTAAATGTTTAATTTCTTCGGCGAATTTTGCATACGTAAATGTTGCGATATGACAGTTAATGACCTTTTCATCTCATGCAAATCATATGTAACGTACGTTTCTCAAAACCTCAAAATGCCTACTTTTGGCAGGCCGTGATGAATCGCGAAAAGGGCATGATAAATCGTGAACAAAGACAATTTTGAATGTGTATGACTGCATCTTGAGTGAAAATCCCAAATTCACAAAATATCTTCTCAATTCCCAACTCTTTTCAAAGAGTTGTCTTTATCATCTTATTCTTTCGAAAAAGTTAGGTTGTTTCAGCAAGTGAAATTTTGAAGAAATCACTAGTGAAAAATAGAGAAGTTGAATGTCACTTGCCGTTAATCGCTAAAAGAAAAACTGCTAGCTGTGAAAAGAAATTGTTTCGGTTCTCAGAACAATTTTCAGAGAGTTTGTTGTCGACAAATTTGTTCAAGTGAATTTGCAGTGGTTCAGTTTACACGGAGGTAGGGGCTATTTGTCTTTTGGCTTTTTTTCTCGTCAGTTAATTTTGCTTCCTTTTCTTTGAACTGAATATAAACTATTGAAAACAACAAGCTTCGATTGCTCGATTCGCAACTTACAAAATGAAACCCTTGCATGCTTACACTTTTGGGCTGTAACAATTGAGCCACAAAATCAGCAAACAGTGAACGAAAACAACTAGGAACAACTTTTCATGCATGAACCAAATTTTTCCCATCTAACTTTGAGTAAAGTTATTGCTAATTAATTGTCTCAAAAATGATCTGAAATCCGAAGTAACTTTTTGCCTCATCTAGCAGTAATGTTTATATTGATAACGGGAGTCATGCTTTTGTTCCCTTCATAAATTTACCATCTATGGACATTCGATCCGAATCTTGTTTTAATAAGAACAAAGTCTTTGCAACTTTTGGCACTTTTTTAAGCATGTCTGGTATGCTTGATATTAAGTTGTTTGATTATCGTGTTTGTCTTATCATAGTCATAATTTCTTAAACATCTTTGTTGCCATTTGCAGTGAAGAGAGAGAAGAATGGATAGACTTGAAATACAAGAAAAAAGAATTTCTTCAACCTTTAACAAAATCATCGCAATCTTTAGGACAGGTTGGTTCTATTCTTTTATTTTACTTTCAATATGTTCCACTTTTCACTGATAGCTACAGCACTAAATATAGAAGATGAGTTACCAATACTTTCAATTTACATACCGTGTGAGTCAAAAAACTTTACGCGTTAGACAGACTGTGAAATATGGAGTGTGAGGCCGATATTCAGAACTTACATGTTAATCTATCGGTCAAGGCTAACATATATGAGAAATTTTTGTTTGGTAAGGTCACTCATCATTTACACCCAGAAATCGGGGAAATGCTGGTATAAGGCATGTTTGCGAACGAGGATTCCACCTTCTATTCTAGTCTATGATTTACTTGCTATTGAAATTAAAATTCTATTCCTGAAACCGACAAGGTAAACTTCAGTACCACAGAAATCACAGAACAGAATAGAATGTGGAATTCTCGATTCCCATACAAGCCCTTACATGCATTGTTCTGTCGTATGTGATTTTAACAAACGAAATATTCTCATCAAAGTTAGCCTCTGACTGATATATTAACACCTTGGTTTTGAATATAGTTCACATAGATTTCAATCCATAGCCTACCAAACGCGTAAATTGTTGTTGACTCACCTGGTACGCCTCCATAACGTATTCAAGGGTGACCTTAAAGCGCTGCATCCATTGAAAATCACTTGAATGTGATTATACAAAAGATCTTCAAGTTTTCTTGTTTACCATTACATCAAGGACCAAACAGGTGTGAGAGATGCTGCATATTGTGAGATACGCCTTAGGCCCGGGTTACTCGATACCTGATTGCTTTCGCATCGGATTGGTGTCGTCAAAATCACGCTGTTTTAATTGCAGTTACACGACACCGGATTGCCATGAACCCACTTTTGATTTCAGTTACACGATACTGAGCTGACCTACACTGCGATATGTAAATCTATTGTCTTCGACTGCTATGAAGCCCAACTGGAGTGGGACCGCATCGGATTGGTTTCGTCAAAATCGCGCTATTTTCATTACAGCTATACGACACCGGATTGCCATGAACCCACTTTTGATTGCAGTTACACGATACTGAATCGATCTACACTGCGATGTCGAAGTCTATTGCATTTGAAAGCTGCGAAGCCCAACTGGAGTGGGACTGCATCAGATTGGTGCAGTTACACGAGATGGAATGTGGAGCGGAGTGAATCGGAATGATTTTCACCTCACCTCTAAAGCGGAGTGGTTTCACTCCGACAAAACGAAGTGGAGTGACACCGGATTGCCTCGGCGTCGTGTAACTGAGCCCCCCCCCCCTATCCGATGCGAAAAGCAATCCGGTGTGTAACGAATCCGGTATCTTGTAACTGGGGGCTTAATAACAAGAGAAATTTGGCAACTTTTTAGTTTGTAACAGATAATAACTGAATTATTGTTAATTCCAGCAGGAATCATTTTATTCCACTATAGGAAGTAATGTTTTATCTGTGATCATGATGATTTGTTTATTTTCTTTCAGCGAATAATTGAAGCAGTTTCAAAAGATGATAAAAGATCATGTTATCCTTTACTTATACACTCCACTGATCATGACATCAACATAAGGACGAATGATAATCAAAAAATGACTCCATTACATATTAGCTGCAAATTAGGCAATTCTGTACTGGTACAGTTACTCTTATGGGTGAGTCCGTACGGCATCATGCGGTAGTTCTTTCAGTAGATCCAAAGAAAATGGAAGCTTGGAGAATTCGGGCGTTACGTTCAAATCTTAATACGCTGGTTGTAAAATGATGTTAAATTTTTCATTGAATTATATGGCATGAACGACCTTAGCATACTTTGCTGTAAGTCGTCTGCGAAAATATTTTTTATATCGTAATTATTTTCAAAATGGCGGTATTTATTAAATTTGTGACTGTGACATCCTCATCTTTCTACAATCCTGGATGTTAGGTATTGAGAAAAAGCAACTTTACCCTCGTTTTGGACATCTCTGCCAAAATACAGTCAAAATTTCACATCTCCCCCCCCCCCTCATTTCAGTGTTGTTGTTTTTTATCGTCATTGTATGTGTCAGATCTTACAATGTGTCCACAAGCAACGTTGAACTGGGGGAGCGGAGGTCGCTAAGTGGAAATTTTATAGGTTTGCAAAAATTCTCAGCATTTCTAGCTAGGATAATAGATTCGAAATCATCAGAGTAGCAGGCCTCAGCTTTACTGTAAACCTTCACAAACTGAGGTTTTAATGGAGATTGTAAAATTTTCCATTATCGATTTAGAATTTACGGTGGTTTTTATTTTGTCAAAATTTTCCTTGAAATCTTTCGTCAAACAAGATAGCGCATAATCATTGTACAACAAAGTGTCCTAAGCTCCCTGCAATAGGAACAATAAGAACAATATGAATAATGTAAACGAATTCTACACCCACCGTTTTGAAAGATTAGATAGATTTCGACCCTATGCTGAGAATTCGCCAAAGTTTTATTGCATATAAGCTTTTTCCGTAACATTCTTTCAAGATTCACCGTGAATCGATTGAAACGGCACTGTTAACTTTTTGCGACTGAATAGGATGATGATATCAGTCGTTTAGAATTCAAACTGTTTCACTTATGATCTGCTGTAAGGGCTTGCAAATTGAGCAGTGCTTTTAGCCATGCCAAAGTATGTTTATATGACGTCAAGGATGCTTTTACATTGATCACGAGAACGTTTTTCAATTTTTCTACCAAATCTGATGGTTGCTCTTTGATAGATTTAGGCCATTTCGCAGCCAGTATTTGCAATAAGCATGATCAAGAAGTTTGTTAAGGGTTAAATGATAAATCTTAAAAATAGGACCAGTCAGAAGAAGGCACTTTCCTAGCGTACCTTGTACAGAGTCGGGCCAAGAAGTATTTCTGAATTTCCAATAAAGTATGTTCTTCCTCTTGTCCATTTAATCAATTTTGTTGTTATTTTCCATCGCAGTATTTTGGTGACCCGAGAGCACTGGATGCGAATGGACACACACCAATGATGTATGCTCACCAAGCACAAAGCAAAGAATGTGCAGAACTATTAACACAGTTTGGCTGCCCTGAAGATACGCCTTGCTAATCATTGCAAACCTTGTTGTAAACATTTAGCTTAGTAACGTACGCATGTTATCACTATGTCACAATCACCACTGGCATCATACACTTGTATTCAAAGCAATAGAATGATGCTCTTCTTTGATAGAGAGGTAAGGGAATGCACTGTGTAAGTCAAGAAAATCTATACCCTCTTTCAAATGTTATCATACAAAAAGTATGAAACATATTTGAAAAGTTACAATTTCGTTGCCTAACAGAGGGCTTGAATGAATTTTGGAAATTGGTTGATGATTTAATTGCACTACCTTAAAGGAACCGTGTCCTTATAAATACTGGAGTGTTAACGCAGTCCTGAATTTTGCTGACAGACCACTGACGGCCCTTTGTTATCTCACAATAGTTCTGCAGTCATTAGCAGTGGAGACCAAAGACTTCTTAATCCTTGGATTATACTGAGGAATTTCTTTGGTTCAATTTCAATAAGTATTAGGTGACAACCTTTGTTTCATGATTGAACCCCGAAACCTAGCTTCCATTAGCCTTTCTTAACACTATAGGTGATTGGCTCAGTTTGATCAGTGTCTTGAACAATGAAATAAATGATCAGCTCTGTTTGATAAATGCTTCAGCAACAACATGGTAAATAATCATGTTAAATAATGTTTTTTAGCTGAGGCATTGCTTTCTAATGATAAAGAACTCTTGGAATGTTGTTTTGCTTTCCCATCAACGCTGTGTATCAGAAACTCTAAATCGACATGATTCTGAAAAAACCATTTTTAATTTTTTGTTGGGAATATCAAGAAATAGGACTTAATTTTATTCCCAATTTAAGGAAGGAAGGAGATGATGCACCTCAACTAATGAGGAATATTTAGAATTAAAGGGTCTGTTACATCAAGCATGACTTGCACGTGTCGTCTCTTGGTTTGCCTTTGTTTGCCGCAATTTTCATAGCCTGCGTGCAGTCTTTCTTTTGTGTAAATTGAAACAACGAGAAAATAGAAAGACTGCGCATAGTAAACAATTTTTCGTATTTTGATGAATTAATCCATTGTAATATGAGCCAATTAGAGCCTGGTTAGGAATTTTCCGAACCACAACACAATCAGCTTACGCAGTGTCTTTGTTTCGTTTCTGTTCGAAATTGAACAGATTGATAGACCAGATTACGTTCATTGATTTCATTTTGCTGAGTCATCCATACGATAAATCTCTTGGTGATGCGCAGTCTTTCAACTTGCCTTCTTCCAATTTTACAAAAGAAAGACTGCACGCAGGCTACAATTTTCATGGCCTTGAAAATGGTGACAAACAAAGGCCAGCCAAGAGACAAATATGCAAGGGATGCTGGATGAAACACACCCTTGAAGTTGAAGCGTCGGTATGATGATAAAATCAAACTTTTGCAAATTTGTCGAATCGCTAATACTGTACAATGTTTCATACAATAGATGATTGCGCTAAAAACTGCGGTGAGGAATTTTTGCGAAGATGTATTGCGTTTGGATTGCTAATCTTAACGATTCTATAGGAATTCGATTAAAAAATTCCTCACCACCATCCTTAGCGCAATCTGCTTTCCCGCCCATTGCCTTGCCAACTGATGTAGTCATTTTGGATTCAGTTTTGGGATTCTGAAAAGGATTTGGCCTACAATATTTGCAAAACTTCCTCGGCTCTTTGCATTGAGATATCTGCAGGGACAATGATCTTTGCTTTTACTCGTCGTTTACATAGTCTGTTTGTAAGCAAGTGCTGGCAGCATAGCGACATCTGTGTGCGAAATGCAAAGGCAGTAATTACGGGTTTGTCAAGTTGTAGCATCATTCCGTTGCTTTGTTTACCCATTTCAGATTTCGTCTGCTTTCTTGCAATAAATTTGAATGATCTACTTAGATGAAATATGGTTCTGTTTATTTTATAGATTATCAATAATGATTGTTAACTTTGAATAGGTGCCCTGAATTTATTAAGCTGTGCATTGAAATTAAGTTGTCAGCTCTCCAATGCTGTGCACGGTGCAGCCCTGCAGCTAGCTTGATACCGTGATTTCTTTGTAATAGCAGTTTATTTCGCAGAATTTCCAGGGCTAACGAAACCGTATAAGGTTAAGCCTTGCACTTGATTATTTGAATAAGGACGATATGAAGCGATTGTTTATGACGCATAAACTCAGGGCCTCTATTTAACTGCGTATTCAAAATGACCTAAGGGCATTTCTTTTGCTTTTGTCCTTATGTTTTTGGTTTCCTGGGGTTAAGCATCCATTTGCAAAGGTGACTCCTCTCTCGTCAGTATGCAGTTGTTTTTGCAGCAGTTGTTTTCACTTAGGTTTGGTCTGCTGCTGTGGGTTTTTTGTCTGTTGCCTCCTCTGGTCTGCTGCTGTCACTTTCCATTGTCCCAAGTCCGTCTGACTGATCCTTTTCCCACAGTTCCTTGATCCGTCCTTCCAAACTTCCTTGATGGAACAAATGGAGGGGGGCAAGAAAGAAACTTATTTCTTTCTCTATCCTCCCTTTGTTCCATTATGGAATATTGGATTTGTGGATTCAGGAAGTGTGGAACGGGAATCTGTCAGACGAACTTCGAGGAATAGACCTGGGTAATCCTAGGCATTCTATTTCTTAATGACTCGGAGAGCTAATTATAGACATATCAATCGATCATTTATCTTTCTTGAAAAATATCCCTGAAGCCCACGCAGGGCCGTCGATGTCTCGCTGAACTGCTGTCTGCGGAATCCCGTTAATTTGATTTTTCTTTAGATTTGATTAGCGTCATTAATGGTGTTTTGACACTGTTTTTCGCGAGAGCTCAAATGTCTCGGCAGTCAAGCAGAATTCATTTCATTCCATTCCATCCAGTATTGTTGGTGGTATGAATTTTAAATTTTGGGACTTTTTCTAGCTCACACGGTACATGACTGCTAGCAACTCATTGAAACTGGCGTCTCATCCAGAAATTTATTGTTTTATTTCAAAAGAGGAGTAGCTGCACCAAAGTTAATCTCCTAAGCCCCTTATACCCCGCACTGTTAGCACCCTTTAGAGGCCAAAAGTAATTAGATGGATCCTTATATCTTGTCATTTACATATTTGTTATTTAATCAGTAGAATATATTTTTATCTTGTATAATTTGTTTATATTCTATGATAACTATATACTTTAAAGATTATCAAACAGTTTGCGTTCATTTGATGAATGAAATGAAAAGTAAATAAAAAATATGTTTTCTCCTGTTTTCCATGCTCCTGCAAATTTTGAAGTAAAAATTGCTATGTTGGTTGCATTCTACAGTATGACTCAAGTAAATGATAACGAGTATTCACTCGAAATGTCGTGTTTTTTTTCAAAACAAATTGTTTTTTAAGAAAGATTTTGCTCCCTGAACATCATAGTAATAATATTGAAAATTTTCTTGATCGGTAAGGTTTAGGAATTTTCTCGGCTTCAGCCGTCATGTCTTTCCGTTGCTATGGGATATTTTCTCCAAAGCCCATTTCAATAGACTGCAAAATCGAGTCAAAGTGACAACCAATACTTCCACAGCATTCCTGTCTAACGGCAATGACACTTTGCCGTGTTACCATACGTTATCCGCGTGAGGGGACAGAATCCCCTCGACTAAATTTGCTTCACCAATTGGGAGTTGACTCGATCATCCTCCCATGTGGATCATACTTATTCAAGTCATCTTTCCAAGGGAGAAATGTTAGGTAAATTCGGTTGTAATTTTGGGACGTTTTTCGAGCTTCTTTTATTCAAAGGGAATCTTCTCGAGAAAATCCCGTTTAAGATCGGAAGATCGTGACCTATTCAACCAGGAAGAATTCTAAGATAGATTTAATGACAGCTGGACGGGAAAGGAAATTTGATACAAAATAGAGCTATAAAAGGTATGATGAAAGTCACCAATCGTTGCAAATGTATAGTGACCGAAAACATTCCATTTTATATCCTGAGACACGACAAAATGGGTGTCGCTGTAGATGGTGGCAATTATTACAAAGATGAACTGCATTCCTTAAGCGAATCCTAGTAAAATGTAAAATGCTTAAAATGTCTGATGATTGGTATAACGGGCTGGATCTTGGCAAGCTTGTGGGATTAGTGTTTATAGACCTGAAAAAGGCATTTGATACAGTTGATCACAATATTCTCTGTAAAAAGCTTGAACTTTACGGCGTCCAACACCGAGAACTCTCCTGGTTTCAGTCTTACCTATCCAACCGTAAGCAATTTTGTAGGGTTAACGGTGTTGATTCTAATATTGAGGAAATAGAAGTCGGTGTCCCACAAGGCTCCTGCTTGGGTCCCCTTCTCTTCCTCATCGATATCAATGATCTCCCACAAGCTGTTCAAGCTTCCACTGTGTCCATGTATGCTGATGATACCAGTTTGTGCCACCAGTCCAGTGATTTGACTCAGCTGGCAGTGGCTCTTAATAGTGATCTTAAACAACTGACTACTTGGCTACAAGGAAACAAACTTTCCTTGAATGTTGCAAAAACACATTCCATGCTCATTTCTACCAAGCAGAAACATAACATTCTTAAAAGTCAAAATGAGGTCCTGGAACTGAACATTCGTGATAACAAGCTGGATGTAATTCAAAAAACTAAGTACCTTGGTGTGCAAATTGACAGTTCCCTAGACTGGAGGGAACAAATCAAAGTAGTTTGTACCAAGGTATCTAGGGCTGTCGGCTTCCTGAAGCATGCAAAATCTTTTTTACCAAAAGAAAGTTTGGTGACTCTTTACACTGGCATTGCTGAGCCCCACCTTCGATACTGCTGTTCTGTTTGGGGTTGTGCCGGTTCTACAGAAATTAACCGGTTGCAAAAGCTTCAAAATCGTGCTGCCCGAATCATAACCAACAGCAGCTTTGATACCCCTAGCAAACCTCTTATCAAAGGGCTGGGTTGGAAGACCATTGAAGAACTCATTAGTTATGAGTCTAAGATTATGGTCTTCAAGTCTCTTAATGAGCTGCCTCCGCAATACCTGTGTAACCTTTGCACCAAAAACTCGCAATGCTCCTCCCGTAACCTCCGTAATACCGAGACCGACTTGAGGTTACCAAAGAAAAAATCAGCCATTGGGCAGAAATGTTTTTCTTTCCGTGGAGCTAAGCTTTGGAATAGCCTTCCAGCTGAGTCAAAGAAGGCATCCTCCCTTATTAGTTTTAAAAATTCTATTAAGGGTTGAACTTTTCTTTTATTGTAAATGTTGTATCATTAAATTGTAAATAGGTTTTTAGCTTTATGGTTTTTTATTATGTAGGTTTAATTTTCTGTATATTGTAATTAGAACTTTTTATAGGAGGGCCCCTTGAAAATCAATTGTAATTGAAGGGCAACCCTCCCTAAGTGAATAAAAATGAAAAAATGAAATGAAAGTAAAATCATTAAGGATTCGTAATAAGAATACAATGCATCTTGGTAAAAGTCTCCTGCTTCCATCTTTAGTGTCATCGCCTTACACGCCTTGCACTTACTTCACGTTCAATATCAATTCGAGGCAAAAGATGAGATTCCCTGTACAGCAAGAAATCTACAGCCGATCTATTATGTTGCAAATACACGTACAGAAATATTTCATGCGTTGCTGAGAGCAATGCACGCCTTAGAGATTTAGATCCACCTCACATCGAGGCAAAGGGTGTTCCAGGGTGTATTTCAAAGGAACCGACGTCATTGTGAAAATGGTATATTTGTGAGTCGAATTTACCTATTGCTTCCTTGCATATAAAACGGGGATCACAAAAATACTCCAATTGTTCTGCTTTTATACGAAATTAAACTGATGACGATGAGTCTCTTGTTGCCATGTGCTCTTTGACTTCATGATGGCGTTCAGGCAATAGAGACTCATAGTATTACTCTGAAAAACTTGGTCCTATTTAGGTAGACTTATGACGATGAGTCCCTTGTATCCCTGCGGTAAACCTTGCTCAAGAGGGACTCATAATAAAACAGTGAAAAACGGCCCTATCTCCTGCATTCGATCATGACTCGATCCATCGAATCAGGAACGAACGACTACTGTAGCTCTGTGCAACGGTCACTCCTTGGAAATAAAATGCGATAAATACCACGTTAAGCAGGCGTTTCATCAAAGAAACTTAGTATAAATCTGAAGAAGGAAGTTCACTTTACTTGGTGAGTGCAAAACAAGTCTTTCAACGCTACATTTTCCATGTTTTTAAGACCAAAACAAACCAGACAAAACATCAGCCACCTGCCGTAGCAACTTTGTTCAAAATCTAGTCAACTGCATCATTCGAATCGAGAATTCGACATCATTGTTCTCTTCCAAATCTCGCAATCTGATTGGTACTGGAGGAATTGCGAAGTTTGGGCCTAAATAAGGCCAAGTTTTTCAGAGTAATACTATGAGTCTCTATTGCCTGAAGCGCCATCATCAAGTCAAAGAGCACAGGCCAACAAGAGACTCATCGTCATCAGTCTACTATTTAGGCCCAATCTTCGCAATTCCTCCAGTATCAATCAGATTACGAGATTTGACAGAGAACAATGATGTCGAATTCTCAATTCGAATGATGTAGTTGACTAGATTTTGAACACAGTTGCTACGGCAGGTGGCTGAAGTTTTCTCTGGTTTGTGTTGGTCTTAAAAACATGGAAAATGTAGCGTTGAAAGACTCATTTCGCACTCACCAGGTAAGGTGAACTTCCTTCTTCAGATTTATACCAAGTTTTTTGATTAAACTCCTGCTTAACGTGGTTTTTATCGCATTTTCTTGCCGAGGAGTGACCGTTGAACAGAGCTACGGCAGTCGTTCGATGCTGATTCGATCGATCGAATCATGATCGAATGCAGGAGATAGGGCCGCATTCTTCGCTGTTTCATTATGAGTCCCTCTTGAGCAAGGTTTACCGCAGGGATACAAGGGACTCATCGTCATAAGTCTGATACGAAATTCGATTAAGTCCATCCAATAGCCTCGAATTCTGAACAGCTTGAGCTTGTTTGTTGCAGCCGGTGGTTTCGTAGATTTTGACAATTGAATATAAACCAGAACCCAATAAAGATTCAGCATAACATAGTAATTGAAACGAAAAAACTAATATCAGTTTTCATATAACTTGTGAGTGGCTTTTAGAGCCACTCCATCAAAAATCCGTAAATATCCTTTTGTTCTGTAAAAATTGTGCACACTTTTTGGAATGAGTAAATTGCCCGTGACAGCCGTAAACAATGGTGGACATGTCACACTGAGAACGATTATCCTACCTTTGTACAAAAACCGGTAGTTTACGACAAAAATGTTCACCATCTGTGTCCCGAAAACTAGTCGTTTTGATGACACATTTACGTTGTTATGCAATATGTGGCGATGTTTGTCCCAAAAACCGGTAGTTTCGGCCAATTACCGTTTTTCGAAAACAAACACACATACACACACACAAACACGGTGGCAGAGTTCAAAGCAGAAAGTAATATTTAGATATAGCAGAAAGTTTAGGCCTCAAGTTTATTAGGCTGTTTAAATCAACGTGGAACAAAATTTTGAAAATGAATTGTGAGAGTTTTGTTCTTTCTATAGATCCTAATCCAATCCATTCTTTTTGGCTTCAGTTGCAGATGAAAATACGCCATCCATGCACGGACAATGAACATGTAGTGAACATGTTTGTGCCAAGAGGCAAGGACCTCCTGAAAACAAAATTATACCAACAGCATACAGTTACACAACCATAGCAAAGAGAGAATTTTGAAATCAAGCTGTGTTTCAGAGCATACTGCGACTGAATCAAAAAACGAGAACAATAAGTAACAGTGATAGAAGCAAGGAATTCACTCATCAATACCCGTGATTGAAAATGATTGTTATTCATTGAATGATTTAATGCTCTATAGTTCTATCTATAGAGCAGCAGTGTCCCCAAAACGGGTAGTATTCAAGTGGCAATTTCAAAGTTGTTCCAAGGTTCTATAAATTCGTTGATATTTCTTCTGGTTTCTCCCAAAACCGGTCTTTTTTCCGTAAATTTGACGTAAATTTCACGAGAGGAAAGAAGTAACGTATGACCTAAGAATTAAAGACCTGTGTAAACTTCCAAAGATCAAGAAACGTTATGGCACGGAGTCACTTACTTTCAGAGGAAGTCATCTTTGGAACACACTTAGTGACAATATCAAGCAAAGTCCATCCCTTGCAGCATTTAAGAATCAAATAAAATCATGGACTGATGACAAGTGCACCTGCAGACAATGTTTATAACGTTTTTGTTTATATATATATACAGCACATTTTGTGTATTATCAAATAGTTTACTTTACAATTGGAGTGAATTAGTATTATGTACTAGCTTAAAGCCAACTTTAAATAATGTTAATGATGATGTTAATGATGATGATGATGATGATGATGATGATGATGATGATGATGATGATGATGATGATGATGATGATGATGATGATGATGATGATGATGATGGTGATGATTTGACCTTTGTCCCAAAAACTGGTTTTTGTGGGCAGGAAAGTCGTACTGTGTCATAAAAGAACCGGTTATTTTTTCTAGTTCCTTCGGACAAGCATTGGTTCAAATACTTTTTATAGTACTTGTCCGCCCCTGCATAAGTATGGTCAGCATATGCTCTTTCCTGTTTGCAATAGAAATTTGGAAGCTACTTCCCTCAGCTGGTTTAAGCTTTGTCATGTACCAGCGTTCTTCGTACATGGCTAATGGGTCCCTTTAATTATTCATTTACATATGGCAAAGTCTTCAATTATTTATCCAATCTGTCTTGTACCAAGAGAAGAACCCTGAAAGTTTACAATACGAACATGATAACAAAGGAAAAGTAGTTAAAAGTACTGGAACGATGGACGGGAATAAAAGGGTTCTTTCATGTTCTCGAGTTTTCTACATAAGCTTTTACGGGGTGAGTGGCCGAGTGGCTTATACAGTCTTCGTCAGGTGACTGAAGTTAAGCTTGGCCGAGTGAGGTCAGATTTCGGATGGGTGACCATTGAGGCCTGACCTCGCAACTCACCTCGCCGTCCTTCGGAAGGGACGTTAAACTAGGGGTCCCGTGCCTGGATGCGGCATGCACAGTGGGCCTAAATTAGCTTTCAGTAGCTAGAAATCCTGACAAGCCCACTCAAAACAAATTGAAAACAAACAAACATAGGATTTAAATTGTTAGAAAGTTTTTGTTAATCTTGATTTTGCGTCCAGGCCTTTAAATAGTTTTGCCCATCTAAAAGAAAAGCATTTTGGCCACATGCTGTTCGTAATGGGACACTTAGGTCGGTTTCAGTGTTCCAAAGTTCCCGAGTACTGGTTTATAAAATAAAAATAATAATAATAATAATAATACCTTTTTTAATGTTAGTTTACAATACTATGAGCACTAATATACACTAACATAGAGCAATTTTAGAGAGTGCATTATGGAAGTTATTGACTGCAAACGTTGCAGGCGCATTCATTTTTGAATAACCAGTCTTTTACGAGAGTTTTGAACTGGTTTGCATTCCTGGATGACTTTATTTCATTTAGAAGAGAATTCCAGATCTTTGGACCCAAAAAACTAATGGATTTTATACCATAATTTGTAGTTTTAACTTTAGGAATGGATAGAACGTCATTTCTTCAAAGATTATAGCTATTGAGTTTTGGGAGAAAATAGTTTTTCATAAAGGCCGGATTCAAGCTGTGCAAAGTTTTGTAAATTTCAAGTGCCAACAGTCTAATGAAATGGATATGAATTGTAGTAGATTCGGCGTTAACTAGAAGATCTTTGTGCGATGAAGTATAATCAGAGAGTGCTAATCTTAAGGCCCTCTCATGGACTTTTTCAAGTTTCTTTTGGCTGGTAGTACTTCAAAATAATCAGATAAGGGGGCAGTAATTGAAATGACAGAGGATGAATGAATTAACAATTACTTGTCTTTCTTTGATACCCATGAATCGTGCTAGCCTTTTGATTTGCGTTTTGCTTTTGATTGCGTTTGATTGCGTTTAGTTGTATGACAACCTGACGAAAAGGCATGCAAGATAAGAGGGAGCCTCATCATTTGTACACTTGTATACCATTTTCAATGTTTCTTCTACAATCAAGTCATTTACTATCTGTCAGCCCAGTTTCCTTATAGCTGGAAGAGCAGAAGCATTGTAGGGGCTGTTGGTTATGATTCTGGTCGCACGATTTTTACATTTCTGTAGCTTGTCCAGTGCTGTGATTCCACATACCCCCATACTGGACGATGATATCGAAAGTACGGTTTACCAGACTATTATGCATTGTTTGCACTAACTTTATTGGGAGATATTGTTTGGAATAGCACTGCATTCCTAACGCCTTAGAGATATTCTTTATGTTTTTAGTTATCTGTACCACCCAGCTCAAGTTTTGATCAACATATACCCAAATCTTCCGAAAGAGCGTACGAGATGCTTTGAAGTAATAAGATTGTCATTGATCCTTTACTGATTTTGCTTGAAAGCTGAAGGATCATTACCACAAGTGTGCAAGATTGTAATTGAGCAGTTCCAACCTCGTCCCCAGGGCCTTTTGTCATACTTTTGAAGGCCCTGGGGTCGGACGAGGTTGGAGCAGTACGTCCCGCCGCGAAGCGAGGATAATGATAATGGTACAAATTACAAGTGACAGAAAGTTTTACCAAGCCCTGCGGTTCTTAGGTAAAGTCCATGTACCTTGGAAACAGAAGAGATAACCTCTTTTTCGACGGCTTCAGATCATCTTGCTTCCTTTTTGTGTTCGACTCACATCGAAACGAGGCTGGAAACTGAATATCAAGCTAACCCTAGTGAATAATCCTATTTAGTTCTTAAGGATGTTAAAGCCGGGGGTGGTTGTAGGGATAAGCTCGTACTACCTAAAAAATGCTCCCAGTGGCATGCGTCTCTAATAGCCTCTGACATCCAAAGCTCAACTCCTGGCCTTCACGTGTGTCTTAGCTTTTTAAGCCCGGCAGAACTGTTTCAACTGACGAGGAGAAGGAGCGAAGGCGAGAGTCTGGCGCCTCAAAACCTGTTGCTTGTGGGCTGGTGGAGCTCATAGCCTGGTAAGGCACTCCATCTGGAGAAGGAAACTCCGAAACCAAATCCATGGCGGTTCTGTCTAGTCAACCTGGCAGCAGCTCTGGCTCCTGGCAGTTCTGTTTGTTTACTCAACAGCAGTCCTGGCAAGCAAAGCAACGAATGGTCTCTTCAACTGTGTCAGCTTGCTGTCCCGTTGGTAAAGGGGGGTCACTCGCCAAGGGACACTTCCTTGCACCGGTTAGTGTCATCATCTTATGGTGCAGCCTAACAGTTTATGAGATGAGTTTTTCGGAAAGTTCGACGAATGTTACTGCGTACGAGGTAACCGACGCCCCATACTTCATGGCAATGGCGGAAAATATGCGAAGTCCATGTGATAATTCTACCGCATCCGGGGTAACCGATGGTCTTAATGCTACCGCATTCGGGGTAACCGATGAAAACAGAGGAAACATCAGAAACTCAAAAAAGAAAAAGCAGATCCTGAAACTGGCAGCCTGGAATGTCCGCACAACTAATGATAGTGATAGCAACATCAGACCAGAAAGAGCAACTGCTATTATCTGTAGAGAACTTGAAAGAACGGGTATAGATATCTGCGCCTTAAGTGAGGTACGGCGTCCGGGTTCGGGTAACGTCATAGAAAGAAGTCACACTATCTTTTGGAGCGGTGGTGAGGACAAAACTGCTGGTGTCGGCTTTGCTATTTCTAATAGATTTGATATTATAAGTCCAGTTCCAATAAACAGCAGATTGATGACGGCTCGTATTCCGCTTCAAGACAATACTCACCTGACTGTAATCAGCGTTTATGCGCCTACGATGCAGCGTTCTGAAGTAGAGAAAGAGATGTTTTATGAGCAGCTTGGTGATTGTATCACCAAAGCAAAAAAAGACAGTATTATTGTTTTAGGTGACTTTAACGCCCGTGTAGGGAAGGATTGGCAATCTTGGCCTTCAGTCATCGGAAAGCATGGAGTTGGCAGAATGAATTCAAACGGTCTTCTTCTATTAGAATTCTGTACTCGTTTTCAACTTTACGTTATGGGTACGATGTTCCAACTCAAAAGTTACTTAAAGAATACCTGGCAACATCTTCGCTCAAAGCATTGGCATCAGTTAGATCATGTGTTGGCCGATAAAAAAGCAAGACAATTCATCAATGTTACAAAGATCAACCTTACTGCTGATTGTTATACAGATCATAAACTCCTATTATGTAAGTGTTGCATCGTGATTAAAAAGAAAAGGAAAAAGTCAATGCGTTCACCTAAATTAGATACTATCATGAATGAAGAAAGAAGAGAGAAGCTGGAAAATTTCCTCAATGAACAGCTTCCTGATTGCAAAGAATCTTGGGAAAATCTCAATGTCATCCTTCAGCGTGCTGCAAAGCATGTATCTGATAAGAGGAAAAGAAAAGGTTCCGATTGGTTTTACGACCAAGAGGAGAGCATACGAAATCAGTTGAAAGATAAGAAACTAAATGGCGACAGACAAGCACTTAGAAATGAAATCAGAAGCTCAAGAATGAATGGTTCCAACAAAAAGCAGAAGACGCAGAAAGGTACTCGAATGAGAAGAATCATAGAGAGTTCTATGCAACTCTAAATGCTGTCTATGGCCCCAAATCTAAAAATCTCCATGCAATAAGAGCAAAAGACGGCGTACTTCTCTCATCTACAGAAGACATAAAGAAAAGATGGACAGAGCATTTTAGTGAGCTTCTTAATCAACCGACTGATGTTGATCTGAGCATTCTCGATGATATAGAGCAGTATCCAATCATTGAAAAATTGGATGATCCTATCACCATGGAAGAAGTGGAAAAAGCAATCAACAACACAAAAGTCAGAAAGAGCTCCGGACCTGACGGTATCATGCCAGAAGTGCTTGTTTACGGCGGCCATGTCTTAAGTTAATTACTCTTAGCAATCTTCAACCAAATCTGGCAGACAGAACTTATGCCATCCGACTTCACCGATGCCAACATTTGCATCCTCTTTAAGAAAGGTTACAGAAACCTGTGTGGGAGCTATCGAGGCATATCTCTTCTCAGTGTTGAGGAAAGTTAATTGCGGATGTCTTACTACAAAGACTTCAATGTATAGCGGAAGCAGTTTCAGTTTCAGTTTCAGTTTCATATAATTTCAAAAATGCCTCTACATACAACTCCAAATGACAAAATTAAATACAATTAATACAACATGCAAAAATAATTAATACAAGACAGATACTACAGCAGCAATCTAAAATAAAACGTGATTACATGATGAAGACAAAGGAATTGCATGGGGGAATTTCTTAAGGAGGGGCTCTCTCAGTAGCTAGGCTAATCGAGGAGAGAGCACCCCCTATTAATAACTGATTAGATAAGTCTTTTAAAAATCTCGAAAATTCTTTGAAAAATTTACCTACCTAATTTTTGACGGAGGTTGAATGGGCACCTTTTATGATCTGTAATTGTTTTCAAAGAAAAAAGTTTTAAGTTTACCACGAAAAATATAAGCAGAAGGTGAACTTTTTATCTCTGAGGGAATGTTATTCCAGCATTTTGCTCCAAAATAATGAACTGACCTAAGACCATAGTGAAGGGTATTTTTCTGATTTAGAAAAGTATCATTATTAGTTGCTTGCCGTGTAAGATATGGATGAACAGATTCAACTAATTCAAAGAAAGAATGAAAACAAGAAGGAGAAATTTTATTGACACAATCATAAACAAAACATAGCAATTTCAGCTGAAAAAGGTCATGCAGCTTTAAAATCTTCAAATCAGAAAAGATTGGAGAGGAAGGAGAAGCAAAGTTTTGAAATGAGATTGCCTTTATAACCCTCTTCTGTAACAAAAACACAGGATTGATATAAGTCTCGTAAGTAAGACCCCAAACTAATAAACCATACTGTAGGAAAGGGACAAATAGAGAATTATAAAGACAAATCAAAATGTTAATGGGTAAAAAGTGTCTAACTTTGAAAAACATGCCACAAGTTCTAGCCAATTTTTTTGAAAGTTCTGTCAGGTGATATTTCCATGAGAGATTTTCATCCAAAAGAACACCAAGAAATTTGACATAACAGGTCTTTCTGATTGGAAGGTTACCAATTTTAATACAAATTGTTACAGGGCAAGAATGCTGAGGTGACTTAAAAATAACAAAATTAGTTTTATCTATATTCAGAGCAAGTTGATTTGTATCAAGCCACATTTTCACTTTTTCAGTTCTTTGTTTACCACTCTTTGAAGCAGGTCAAGATTTTCAGATTCATAGTAGATGTTAGTATCATCTGCAAATAAGTAAAAGGCTAATTTTGAACCTGCATATGGTAGATCATTAATGTAAATTAGGAAAAGGAGTGGACCAAGCACAGAGCCCTGTGGTACTCCACAGGTAACATTACAGAAACTTGAGTTAGATCCTTGTGCCTGCACAATGAACACAATGTGCAGGTTCCTTGTGAAGCGGTTTACCCTGAATCTCAATCAGGTTATAGAGAGGGCAGAAGCACAATTGATGGGATATTTACTCTGAGGCAAATAATGGCAAAAAGGAAGAGAGCAGAGAAGGAACCTGCACATTGTGTTCATTGATTTCACGAAGGCTTTTGACAGTGTAAATCGTGATATGCTTTTCAAGATCTTGGGAAAGCTTGGTTGTCCTCCTAAATTTATTCGCATCATCAAAAAATTGCATTCTGATACCTATGCGAGAGTCATTATTGATGGGGAACTTTCCGATCCCATAGCATACAACAGTGGAGTAAAACAGGGTTGCAAGCTCGCTCCGACCCTCTTTGGAATATACGCTGCAGTATTATTGTACCTTGCCTTTAAAAACATCAACCCATCATACAGCATTGAAATTCGCCCTTAGATATGATGGTGACTTATTCGACCTCCATCGTTTAAAATCAAAATCGAAAACATTTAACAAGTACATTCGGGAAGCCCAGTATGCAGATGACATTGCAATCTTCTGTAATGATACTATAGGACTGCAACTTCTTTTATCTGCGTATGATATGCTGTCCAAAAAAATGGGTCTCCGAGTCAATATCGAAAAGACAAAAACAATGAGTTTGGGTGAGCAAGCAGATTTCTTCATAGATGGAAAAGTATTAGAAAGAGTAGATCGCTTCAAATATCTCGGCAGCTGGGTAACCAATGACTGCAAGTTAGATGTTGAAATTACGGCTCGTATTCAAGCTGCGTCGTGTGCAGTAGGAAGGCTCAAAGACAGAGTCTTTAAATGCAGGGACCTAACAACTGAAACCAAGCTAAAAGTTTACAATCAATGTGTTATTCCTATTATTATGTATGGAAGCGAAACTTGGACTCTCTATCGCCATCATATCAAGAAGCTCAGAACGCTCCAACAACGACATCTCAGATTCATTCTCAATATTAAATGGACCGATTATGGTACAAATGATGAAGTATTAGAACGTGCCAAGACTGAAGACATTGAAAACATTCTCATCAGAAACAGACTTCGCTGGCTTGGTCACGTTGTTCGCATGCCAGACGAGCGACCAGTCAAAAACCTGTTATACAGTGAACTCGCTGACGGTACAAGAAAAGTTGGTCGTCCTTTTTTGAGGTTCAAAGACACAATGAAAGATATACTGAAAAGAGGTGGGGTCCTTGATATATGGAAAAGCGTTTCAACAGACAGGCTAGAGTGCGGTGGTTAATCAGCAATACGTGTCAAAAGATAGACAATGAGAGGAAAGAAGAAAATAAAAAGAGAAGACAAAAAAGACATCAAAGACAAAAGAGGAACTGACAATTAATACATTTGTTTTGGACTTTAACTTTTTAACCTTTTTCATCCTCATATTTGTGTTATGCCCGTGTCGGGTTTTAGGCGTGTGTGTGTTAGTTTTCGCCATTGCGAATGATTAACATGATTTTTGAAATATTGACGGTCACATTTTCTCGAAAACCTAATCCTTCTCGAAGGACAGTAGACAGTCATAGCCTTCAAATTGGATGGCTTCCTGAACATCATTTGTATAGATTTTACAGAAAATCGTACCCTGGGCACCAGAGCGAAAAAGTAAATTTTGAGGTACTGGTACCCAGGGTAGGACGATCGCAACAATCTATTGAAATACTGACTTGCCGGTTTCGCCTCGCTTTGGAATAACCTAACGGCGTGCTTCTCTAACGGCAACCCACAAAATTTAGTTAACAATATTTAGATTTGGAAACAAACAGAGTGCCTTGTTTGTAGCAATGAAATTCACTTCCTTTTGGGAAAGCAGGTTTCGCCTCGAAATTGAATTTTAGGTCTATTCCGTGCACCTGTGGTCCCTCGCTTACATAAAAACGCGTTCGATTAATATTGCATCACATTGAACATATGCATTACACCCTTCTCATCAAGCAACTTTCCCAGGCCAACAAACGTCAATGTAAACGGTGTTATACCGCTCTTTTCCTCGGTTGAGTGTTCATATTTGTTTGTTTCAGCATAAGTTGATGATTGAACATCAGAAGAAAAAACAAGCCCCTGATGTATCTACAACTTACCTCTTATCTAATATATGATTACATTTAGCAAGCTTATAGCGCGAAGCTGTACATCTGCCAAGCTAGAGAGAAGCAGATGGCCTGACTATTGTACTTTACTGCAGCTGAGATCACGAAAGACACAAATGAGTAACAAACCGCAGTGTAACCTAAATGAGCAAACATTTTTGAAAGAATTTACGACTGTGCTTGTTGAACCATTAATTTCCGTTTGGCAATCCCATAAAACGTTGCCTTGTAGAGAGAATTGTGCAAACTGTTCCTACTTCTTCCAACCAAAAATATTTGAGATAGAAGAGCCGTATGGGATATACGTTTTAACAGTTGCTAGTCTAGTTACCCAATGGCACTGGGAACATGTACCCCCAAAATTTTGCAATCATGACGGAAAATGCTTTTTGCCAAACGCTTCGTGATATTAGCGATCTTATCATTCAAATTATTGACCTTCCAGCAATCAAACATCAATGGTAGTTCCTCATAAGATTACAATTTCACTGTCGCAAAGTGCAGTCAAACATGGGTTACAATCACACTCACGTCCAAAACCTTGGAGAGAATTCAACGAGGAAAATTTTAGACGTGGACAGCAGAACCCATCATTTTTAGTGTTCTGCAAGAAGCAGCTGATTTTGCTCGATTTTGTTTGTTCCTTGCTGATAGTTTTTTTCTCTCCATTTGAGGGCAGGCGGCGCCAGCTCAGAAAAATTGGGGTGGAAAAGAGATGTAATTAATGGCTAGGAGGTATATCTAACGATTTTTATGTCACTTTTGCTTAGGAATCAATACCAACCTGAGAAAAGTGGGGTGGACATGTCCAGCCCAGTAAACCCGCGACGCCACCCTTGTTTGAGGGGTAACAGTTTTCATAATTTTGAGGGGTAAAATTTCTCAAAAACTGCAGTATCAAACTTGTGGTGCTCTTCAAATGCGGTATTCATTTATGGGTGACAATTCAGGAGCATCAAGAGGAGTGCTGGAGGAGGGGGTAAAAGCTTCCGTGTCTGGGCTCCGAAGAGGCCGGTAAAAATTCTGTGCCTATGTTGATTATCGCAAAAAATACAAGCACACAAGCTGCGTATTTTCACAGCAATTATCAACTTAAAACTACTAAAGCAAGTAAGACACTTCAAAACATTTTTCCTGCGATAAATCCAATGTATAGCGTGGTTCAAAAACTTTGTGAGAAGAACAATTGCTTGCAGTAGGCTGACGGATCTTCTGTGTTGACGATGATCGGATAAAATGGATGATTTGTGGTGGTCCTTGCTTGGCGGCATTGTTAACTTCCGTTGAGCCCCCGGGGGTACAAAGCTACCCTGTCCCGGAGTCAAATTCCCGAAAATGATACCCTGTCTCGGAGAAAAATTTTCTTAAACAATACCCTGTCCTTTAGTTTCTTTGGATAAAGTTGTGCTCTGCAAGGAAATTTGTACGAAATCTATCGAAAAATGAGGAAATATTGCCATCTAAGCGATTTGAATCACATTCGCAGAGTGAAAATGGCCTAAAACGACCTTTCGGAGTCAAAACTGACAAATATGGACCCTGTCATGGAGCCGATTTTTACGAAAATGATACCCTGTCCCAGAGTCGGAATCCTGAAAATGATACCCTGTTCAGCGGCAAGTCCCCTTTCGGAAAAATATATGAGTACCCCCCCCCCCCGGGGTTGAGCCACTTCCCTTGCAAATATTTCCAGATGACTAGCAAAACAGTGCCTCTATCCAGACATGCTCCTGACTGCGTGCAGACTAGACTAGTGCTTTGTCCACAGAATATTTTGAACAGAAATATGATTTGGCAGAAAATTTCATCGGAAAAGATCATGTAGCCTGTCATCGAGCTCAACTCGTGCAAGATACACAAGGATGAAACAAAAATGAAATAGAAAATGCAATCAAAATGCAATAATATTAAGATAGGAAATGTCATTAAAACACAAACAAACAAATAAAGGGCAGCCGCTCACATTTCTTCTCCTTGAAAATAAAAGTATTTTCTCATACAAAAATACGTGCGCTAACCATCCTTGGAACCATAGTCACATTTTTTGTGACTATGTTGGAACTGAGAGCTGACGAACATCGGTCGCCATCTTCAGACAAAATGTTGCTGTTGTCGGTTGATCGATTATGATAATTTATTCGAGCTGGGGAGAAATAAAATCTTATTCACAAACAAATAGGCCTATCGATGGAGTGTGCTGTGCTGTGGTAGCTGCATTTCGACTTGAGCTCGTTGCTTTACTTCAAACTCGTACAATTTTAATTAAAGCATCAATTTTTATCGACAGTTCAGCTCAGACAACGGAGCTACGTCCAAAATAGAGACTGAGCACACTGAGATTGTGGAGAAAAGCGCTTCTGCCGTGCCGAGTAAAGTGCAAGAACGCTCAGGCCGTAGCTGTTGATTGATTCTCGCTGAAAAATGTTCAAGTTTCAGCAAGACAAAGATGATAAAATGATTGCTCGAAGATATTCGCCACCACCTCCTGACCCATATCCATTGCCAAGCCTTCGTTTGGTGATACTTTGCGTATCCGTTGCTGTCGCTTTGAGTATGGTCGTCGTAATTTTGCTGATAGATGTCCGTCCTCCGCCTCTCTCAGATATCTTCCTCTCGCCAATTTACTTTCCCTTAGGCCAGGGTCTTCAAGTGAAGACAAGACGTTGGTCAAGGAATGAGAAACTATGCACTAATTACGGCGTACCAAAGCTGATTATCAATGTTACTGATACACTTTGTGGTCAAGCAGTATGGCAGAGTACAGCAGAAACAGAAGAGGGGGACCGTTACGTGAACAGAGTAGATACCATATACAGATTTTTCAGAAATGAAACCACTGCCCTGCAGTACTTTCAAAGCTACTGGGGTAACGTACCCCTTCCATTACCATTTGAACTGTACAGTGAAGAAACACCAACAGCCCCACATGCGGGAAGTGAATTTGCTGCTTACAAATGGGATCCTGTTGCTGTATACAATGACAAGACCGAAGAAGAAGTTTCCAGAATTCATTCTAAGTGTGGAATGAAAGGATGCAGTTCTGTGTTCAAACACATATTATATCTATTTAGGTAAAAAAATCAACTTATTTAAAGCACTGTTGATCAGTCCCATTTAAAACAGAATGAGTAATCACATCACATCCAAAACATAGAATTGTAAATTACTCAGAAATCTGCTTGAGATTCCACATGGAAAGAAAACGCTTCTTTGCCAGTCTTATCTAGCCCACATAAGGCATCATTCCAGTTATTTTCATCATTTATCAGTGCATTGTCTGGTGCAGGAAATTTTAAGGGGTCATCAACAATTGATTTTTGTCACAGTTAATGGAATTGGGCTGTTAATGGTGTGACCCCCCCTCCCCCCTTCTTAACCAACCACTAAATTTGCCGTTAGGTTTTCTCTTGCCGTGGGCCTCCTACGAATCCTCTTTATAGGACTATTTTGTGCCTTGGATTTGGGCCTTAGGCCAATGGCCACTTCTTTATCCAGCTTGCGACGTTACAATTAAGCAGAACACTGCAGATAGATTCTCTGCCACAAATTATTCTTCAACGATTGCTAATGAAATATTATTTATTTCAGTTTTGGTCATGAAAGTAACATTTTAAACGGATTTGAGGTGGACCCCTTCCCCCATTATGGCTTAATTCCCTTAACTGTGACAAAAATTTTTTGTCAATGACTCCTAAGGTAGTGTGTCCCCTTTAACCTTTAATGAATGAAAACAAAATCAATAAAGATCTCTAAATTGTATGTTCAAGAAATTGTCGCCAATTTGCCTCATCCAGTTCAAGGTCATCAATCAAGGAAATCAAGGTCATAGAGACTCAGTGATACTTGAATTTAGCTCTCATTGAAGCCAAGTAGTAACAAAGCTCTGACCAACAGAGAACAGATTGTGCTTAAAGGCTCTTACTCAACCAGCATACCTTGCACATGCTGTTTCTTTGTTGGCATTTGTTGTGGCTATTTTCATGGTGCATGAAAATAGCAACAACAAAGGCCAAACTCTTGTTTCAAATTATCACCTTAATTCTTTCTTTATCTCTTTCAAAGAAGTCCTCCTGGTTCATATAAAGAAGTTTGAAAGTTCTTTCAAAATTTTAGAATTCATGTGATATGGGATGAAATGGGTAGGTTAGAGTAAAATGGGTAATTTTGATGGCTGTAAAGTGATATTTATACAGTTAACCTATGATAAAATTTGTAATAAGATGGGAAATTTTGATGGCTGGAGAGTGATATTCAGTTCACTTTGAATGAAATTTGCAAGGAGGCTACTTCAAATGATTGTACCCATTTTACTCTCAAGCTCATCCATTTTACACCTGTAGACCTTTCCAAACTTTGAGACTTGATCCAGAATTGATTGCTTTGATTGTTCAAAATGTGACTCAAGATTTTTGTACTAAAAGCAGTATGAAAAAATAGGTGTCAATATTTGAAGGACCTGGAGAATGCTGCAGTGGGTGACCTATACTGGAATGAAGTATATCACACCAAAGTTCTTTAGCATGTGATAACAGCTGTAGCAAAATGGTTGCCTAGTCAAAAAATTTACCAAGAAGAAAAGGCTGATATGGCATAATGATTTTTCTGGAAGCCTGACTTTTGTACTTTCAAATGATGCCTATCTTTTAAAAACTTGGTCAACCATGACTAGAAAGTTTGTATTGCATGTGCATTCTCTTTAGCGTGTAAGAACTTATGCCCTTTTCAATCTGAGCCATGCAGTTGGCAATATACAAAGGATCTGTGTTTTAACCTGTTGTTCTCCATTGTGGAAAATGCATGATTTTGACAAAAATGTTCCTATAGCTATCTCAACTTGCACATATGCAAAATACAAAATTTCCACTCTTTTGGTCAATGAAGGTGAATTTTGTGAAACAAAAGATTTAGCTCTCCAACTTTTCAAAGAAATTTGCCCTCCTAATATATAGGAATGAATTAACTATCTTGCTCTTTGTATGTTGCTGTGTATGTAATGTATTATTGTCACTCTAGGTATAAGAATGTGTTTGCAAGACTGATAATTCAAGGGTTCAACAACAGCCAAGACTCAAGGCTTGGTGTTGAATTTGCTGGGAGGTATGTCATCCATCAAAGTTACTTTTTTTAAGAGGGCAGTTATCTTGTACCGGACTCACAGACACACCATTACTGTTTTCTTGTCTCATAATTCTTAGAAAATTTTGAATTTCATTTTGAAAAAGAAACAAAACACATTACAGAATTTCCAAAGATTTTTTGCGGTTAAAGGGGAAATTCACTCAAAAATCGAAATTTCCAATTTAGCTTGTTTTGGGGTTAAAACAATGTTATGAAAAGCAAAGCTAACATTTGCCTGCAATTTTACGCCATTATTTTGCCGCTTTTTGCCTCCAAATCTTGCTTCTTGACCGCCGCCATCTTGCCTGACAAAAAGACTGGAGCCAGTGCTGCTGTTTGACGTCACTATGTGCAGAAAGCAATATGAGGCACACTGTATAGTACGAAATCCAGTCATAAAAATCATGCAAACTAAGCTATGGGCATGAAAATTGGTGGAGAGGGGCAGTTTGATATGCTGAAATAGATGGGGTGTGAACCAAACCCAAAAATATCCCCTGCGGCTATTTTTAGACAGTGGGGCTATGTTGGTGCAAGTCCTTGAATTGGTTATACCTATAACTTTGTCACCAATCGCGGTACCAACTTAAAACCTTGATTTCTGGGTAAAGTGGACCCGCTGAAGGAGGGGATATGAAATCAGACTGCAAAATGCCCTTGTGCTATTTTTAGACTGGGGTACTAGACTTGAGGCCCCCTAAAGGCTTCTTTTGATAAATTGGTTGCAGTTTGTGGTACGGACATGAAACTTGGTTGTCAGGGGAAAGTTGATACGCTGAAACAGACTAGATGTGGGTGGGAATTGTGAAATGTCTCCTGTTATATTTTTAGATTGGGGTACTAGGTTCCAGTCCTCTAAGATAGTGATTTTAATAACTTTGTCGCAGATTGTGGTACTGACATGAAATTTGCTACAATTTAGATCCACATCCTATATCTTTCACTGTATCAACTTGCCAATGATAACTAAATTTCATGTCAGTGCCACAATCTGCAACGAAGAAGTGTATCAAATAACCCCTTTGGAGGTCTGGAACATAGTGCCCCATCTAAAAATAGCACATTGGTATTTTCTTATCCATACACACATATTATTTTTTTCAGCGTATCAAGTTGCCCCTGAAAACCAAACTTGATGTCAGTATCACAATCTGCAACGAAGTTATTAACATCACTATCTTAGAGGACTGGAACCTAGTACCCCAATCTAAAAATAGAACAGGAGACATTTACAATTTATACCTGCATCTAGTCTTTTTCAGTGTATCAACTTGCCCCTGACAACCAAGTTTCATGTCCATACCACAAACTGCAACCAATTTATCAAAAGAAGCCTTTAGGGGGCCTGGAGCCTAGTACCCCAGTCTAAAAATAGCTCAAGGGTATTTTGCAGTCTGATTTCATATCCTCTCCTTTCAGCGGGTCGACTTTACCTAGAAATCAAAGTCTTAAGTTGGTGCCATGATTGGTGACAAAGTTATAGGTATAACCGACTTAAGGACTTGCACCCACATAGGCCCACTGTCTAAAATTAGCCTCAGGGGGTATTTTTGGGTTTGGTTCACACCCCATCTTTTTCAGAATGTCAAACTGCCCCTTTCCTCCAATTTTCATGCCCATTGCTGAGTTTGCACGATTTTTATGATTGGATTTCGTACTATACAGTGTGCCTCATATTGCTTTCTGCACGTGATGACGTCAAACAGCAGCACTCGCGCCAGTCGTTTTGTCCGGCAAGATGGCGGCAGTCAAGATGCCAGATTTGGAGCTAAAAAACGGCAAAATAACGGCATAAAATCGCAGGCTAATGTTAGTTTTGCTCTCTTTAACCCCAAAACAAGCTAGATTGGAAATTTCGATTTTTGAGTGAACTTCCCCTTTAATAATTCAAGATTAGCCCTCTTTTTATAATTTTGTAAACTTGCAGAGCCACTACTGAGAACTTATAGATTTATCCTGTGCAGTGTGTCCCAACATTGTGTGCCTTATTTGAATTGCCTTTGTGAAGGAGTGTGATTTGGTATGGAATGGTATGGTATGGTATGGTATGGTATGGTATGGTATGGTATGGTATGGTACGGTATGCTATGGTTTGCTTTGCCATGGCAATGCAAAAACTAAGGCAAAATAACCATCCACCATGAGAGACAGGAGATATGCATTAACTCTACTAAGTTTCAAAAGTGTAAAAGCCATGCCCAGAAATTTCGATTGCAATAATTATATAGTTGATTTTGGTATTAGTGGTGAATGTAATAGGACCTTCTGATTTTGGCATTATTGTGCAATAACTTTGCAAGTACTTATCCAATGCACTCAAACAAAATGTCAATTTCTCAGTTGAACTCTTTTCTATTCCACAGTTTTCAAAAATGAGGAACCATACCATACCAAGGGTCATACCATGCCATTTGAGGTGGGGAAATCCTTAGTAAGCTTTCTTATTTGGTGATAACTGTCTTTGGAGTAACAATGGACCATTTCGACAATTAAAATCAGAGACTGGGGAGATCTTTTTGCTCTGGTAAATGACGGATGCAGTTCTGGTAAATGGCTGCCGCGGAGTAAGCCGTTGAAGTGAATAATGTAAAAATGGCAATTACTATTGCATGAAAACTCAGCAATGGAGCTGTCTTAGGATTTAGGCAAATAGCTGTCCATGCAAAATACAGACAAACGTGTAGCTTATATACCTCTTTTTGCAACTGATTTCCTTTTCTTGTTGGGGATACGAATAGGCTAAATTGAGAACCTCAAGGAATCCCCCAAAAAGGGCTCCAGATGGCTTATTATATTCAACGAAACAAACGAAACGAGCGAAACAAACCAAGCGAACGAAACGAACGAAACAACCGAAGCGAACGAAACGAACGAAACGGACATGGAGAGTAGGGCAAAAGTCACTTCTGCTACGGGCTTACGGGCTTTTGTAACGAATGAGTCTCTCAAAGATCAGCTGCAGGTAGGACAGTGCGAGGCATCAACACAATACCATTCAGCCAAAAGCCATGCCGAGTCAGATGTTTACTACCCACGCCAAGGAATGTCATTATGAAACAAATATTTGAAAACAATCCAAACCATCGTAGATAGTTCAATTTTTGCGAAACAATTCAAAACAAACAAGTTTTTAACTAAGATCGTGTGAACATTCTAACGTTTTCGGAAAGTGATATTTAGCGAAAAAATGAAACGAATTCAAAAACTAACGGATAATTCATCAAACTATAAACAAAGCCACAAGATTCATTTGAAGAGGGTTGTTTTGCACAGTTCAGATATTCCCAAAGCAAATTTTGCATAATGTCGAAGAAATACCTAGGAATAATACTCGTAAAAAAGTGATATTTAACGAAACGAACGAAACAAACGAAACGAACGAAACGAGCATGGAGAATATGGCAAAAACTCACTTCTGCTACGGGCTTACGGGCTTTTGTAACGAACGAGTCTCCCAAAGATCAGCTGTAGGTAGGTCAATGCGAGGCATCAACACAATGCCATTCAGCCAAAAGCCATGCCGAATCAAGATGTTTACTACTTACGCCAAGGAATTTCACTATGAAACAAATATTTGAAAACAAACCAAAACCTCATAGATAGTTCAATTTTCGTGAAATAATTCAAACCAAACAAGTTTCATACAATGAGTCCCATGGCTTTGTCCTTGCTTTGATCAATTATCTGCTTGTTATTGAATTTTTTTGGTCACTGTTTAAATGGGTAAAACAAACCTTAGCTGATTAGGTCTATCAAGATGTTTACTACCCACGCCAAGGAATTTCATTATGAAACAAATATTTGAAAACAAACCAAAACCTCATAGATAGTTCAATTTTCGTGAAATTATTCAAACCAAACAAGTTTCATACAATGAGTCCCATGGCTTTGTCCTTGCTTTGATCAATTATCTGCTTGTTATTGAATTTTTTTGGTCACTTTTTAAATGGGTAAAACAAACCTTAGCTGATTAGGTCTATCAAGATGTTTACTACCCACGCCATGGAATTTCATTATGAAACAAATATTTGAAAACAATCCAAACAATCGTAGATAGTTCAATTTTTGTGAAACAATTCAAAAAACGAATAAGGTTTTAATACTCGTCAAGTCATGTGATCATGCCCATGGGAAGTTTTGGTATTATGCTACTTTTTGCACTCATGGCACAACTTTGCATGGCATGAAATATGTTAGTTAGTTCAAAAGATGTTTTATCAAGAGATAGATCACATGAATTGACATGGGTATTTACCTCCCTGGTATAAACAAATCTTGGCCGATTCTGTCTATTGGGCATGGCTTTTGGCTGAATGTCATTGTGTTGATGCCTCGCATTGACCTACCTACAGCTGATCTTGGAGAGACTCATTCGTTACAAAAAGCCCGTAAGCCCGTAGCAGAAGTGAGTTTTGCCCTACTCTTCATGTTCGTTTCGTTCGTTTCGTTTGCTTTGTTTGTTTCGTTCGTTTTGTTTCGTTCGTTTCGTTTTGTTGAATATAATAAGCCCTCCAGATCGCATGCGTGATAGCAATTTATGTCAATCACGTAATATGCAAATTAGCTTGACCGTTGAGAACAGAAGAAGAAAACAAAAGAAAAGTTGCGCTTGACATTGTGAGCCCCATCGTTGATTCGCCCTCAAGAAAGCTGAATCACAATTGGTCAAAACAGTAGGCTCAGCACTTCATCTCTCCAACAATTTCAGCCTTTCATTTCAGTGCTGCAAACAGCAATGAGTTTAGCCCCTTTCTGCATAACTTGACAAAATACATGGTGCATTTAAAGTATTTAGAATAAGACAGCTTACTCGGACTTCAATTTTCAAGTGAATGGAATTCAACTGAAGTTTCTAACTTCAAATATCCATGTTGAATTCGATTAAAATTGACGCCAGGAAAAAGTTCGAACATAATTCGAAGTTTCTTAGTCTGACGGTTGAACATACGTCAAAACTGATATTACAAAACTGAAATTCTAAGACAGCGCTGATGCTGTAGCGATCCTCCCCACAGCTTGCAAAACGCAATGTTTATATTCACTTCAACGGCCCAACTACACGGCAGCCATTTACAAGAACTGCATTCGCCATTTACCAGAACAAAGCGCTCTCCCCAGTCTCCGATTTTAATTCTTGAAATGGTTTATTTGTCAAGGGGGAATAGGAAGAAAGAGCAACGGTGACTTGAAAGGGATAAGGAAGAGAGAAAGAAGAAAAAAAAGGAAGATGAGAGAAGGTACCAAGTGTCCCAAAATAGGGCTTTTGTTTGAATAATCAGCCATTTGGACTTGTTTTATCAGTGATTCCTAATAAATACATTTGAGAGCATGTTAAAAAATTTCCTTGCAATGAAAATGAAAAAATGGATTAACAAGAATGAAAACTAGAGCAACCTTTGTTGTTTGTTTCTACTCTTTTTGACTTACTGCTATCCCATTCAGAAACTCATTGTGGCTAAAATTTGAATAAGCACCTATTTCTTAAAGGTGGAGTGGAGGTGGTGGGCGCTTATTTGAAGTTCACACTTGTTCGAAGGGGCCCTTATTTAATGATTTTCTTGATAGGTTGGGCGCTTATTCAAGTAGAGCACTTATTCAAGGGGGGGGGTGTTTATTCAAAGATCTATGGGACCTTTTAAGGAAACTAGTTATCTTGCCTAGGAATCAAATTTTTAGATTTTTTTGTTATCTTTGGGAAGTCTTACGATAGTGTTTGCTGCTTTCAGTCATTTATAACATGAATGAACTAATTTGCCTGGCAGTCATCAGTGCCCTTGTGCAGTATGATTAAATGAAACCAGGCAGCCCTAGGAGAGCTAATTTTAGCCAATTTTGAAGCCAATTACTGTACAAGATCAGTTATGTATGGGGAAATAGATTGGTCCTTGACAAGAAAGAAAATTTGAAGAGTGGCCATTTAATCAGTCACACTTTGGTGATTTTTCAATTGGGAGCAATATCTGGGACACCCAATACATGAACTGAACTGAGAGATTTTGAAAACGAGAAATTAAGTATAGGTACAAAAATCAGGATTCTTGATGTGGAAATTGAACAGAATAGCAAACAGACAGCACTGCATGAATGGCAGCCAAACAAAATTATCATATTCTCCAGGCACAGGTGTACAGAAGACATTCTTTCTCAAACCGACAGATCTTCTTCACTGGAGCATCACAGGCTATTTCTAGGATTATGGTCTAAGTTGTTTCTCTTTTACCATGGTTTGATGCACAACGCTATGTCTGTCCCTTGTGAGGACCAATTATTTTAGACGTCCTGAGTAAAGATGTAAAAAGCTTCGAAGAATATTTAGCCCTCAGTTCAGCTGATCAAGAACAGGAGATGGTCTGGATGCTTCTTATACTAATGGTAAGAGCTTGGGCGTAGAAATCATAATAAGAGAATGGTGTATATCAGACGGTGCCTGTTTCCTTTTGAAAAGCAAGGGAGATTAATCCAATTACTGCCAGTTAAAAAGCGAGGAGATCCTAATCAAAAAGCTGAAATTGATGTTTTCAAAAGCACAACCAGCTGTAGCTGTTGGTATAGGAAACTATTTAGTAAAGATAGTAATCTGTACACCTGATAAAAACTGTTACATGATTAAAATTAGGTGGGGAGATATTTCTTATTTTTGATTTAGATGTTTTTGAGTAAGGATTTGCTATAAGCCACGTTCTTTCTTGTGAGATTATTCTTGAGGAAGCTTGTTGTTTGACGGTAGGTCAGTTTCTGGTGAAGCATTGATATCTAAGTGACCCCCAACTTTGTTAGAGCATAAGCTGTGCAGGAATTTCCCGTTTGTCAGTTGTATTTTCTTCCAGATGGGACTTGTCATTAAGCCCTTTATATCAAATGTTATCGAGGACGACCATTGTTTAACAATGGACTAGTTTCTTGTCAAACTTACATGTCCAAATGAGTTGATAACATATATACTGTAGTTAGCATTATCCGTGAAGAAAGTTCCTGTCTTTGATTCGTGTTTTAAGAGAGGATTTGCTATTAGTCCCTTTTTGCCGAAATTCCAGCCAAGATTTATTTGACAATAAACCAATTTCTAATGAAATATCCATGTCTAAGTGAGCTGATAACATAGAGTGGTTTCGTGCATAATGCCCATGCTAGCTTCAGACTTACATCCTCGAAGAGATATCAGTAAGAAAAAAGTAGCCAGGTTTTATTACCAACTAGTAGAGAAAAACATCGGAGAGTTGTGAGTTTTTACGCAAACTCTACATATTGATTTTGGACAGTTTGAAGATAGGAGTAATTACGGCAGTTTCATAAAGTGTCCCCCATAATGAACCACTGCCAAACAAGTTAATTTTTGACTAGAAAAACAGTTTTAATTACTAATATTTATTCATCATTGGGTACTTCTGAAGAGATTTCCACAAGACTTCATCAGAGCTTCGAGTTTATGCAATTCAAATGCATACTTCGACTGGTTGTAAATCCTGCCTTATCATTTGTGCATGCAAAGATTAGTTTTTGGCGTACGTTTCTAAGATGCCAACCAACTAAATGCAATGCCGAATGGGCGAAAAAGTAGCAAATAGCAGCACTCAAGCGTTATCCTCGGTCTGAATTGGAAATCATTTTGCTTTGGTTTCACTGAGATTTAAAAAAAATTCAAACTGCAAGGTACTGAATGAAAGAAGAGAAAGGAAGGATTGCAAAATAGAAACATGAAGTTGGCAAACAGGCCCGTCGGAAGCGGGGGGGGGGCTGATTGATTTGCTTTGCTTTGATTTGCTAAAGTTTGTTAATGTTGTAAGTGAAAATGGCTGTAATAGCCAAGGTTGTGGGAATGAAGATTCAAACTCGTATGTATTCGAGGAAGCTACCAGAATCTATCAAATATGCAGTATCTTTCGATGTCATGGAAGTCTAAAATTTCAAAATTTTCATGGAAAGACTCCCATTAATCGTGATCCTTTGTTTCTGTCTATGGCACATTTTCCAAAAGTGGGGCGTTTTCCAACGATCTAAAGGGCGTGGTCATGAAAAATTTTCCCGGGGGACAAGCCCCTGGACCCCGTTTTTGATCGCTTCGCTCTCTCCTCGCTTCAGCTCTCCCAATATGAATTTCGTTCCCATGGGCCTGGCAAATACTTCAAGAGTCGATAAGAGATGTGCACAAACCATCCCGTCAGGTTTCATTGCAAGGGACTGGGGATAAATCTGTTGTCAGCGAAGATTTCCCACACAATGGCAATTGGTTTTCTACTCAGTGCCCTGAAATTAAATTTGTCTTGCTGATAGGCCATTGTGGGCGAAAGGCCAGTGACGCAATTAACATTAGCCGAGGACAAGCTTCCAGTTTTTGATGCATGTTTTTTTCGAGATGGAATCTGTTGTTAGCTGCGTTCTTATCAAGTATTCCAGAGGAAGATTGTTGTTCGACTGGGCCAGTTCTTATCAAACATCCATGTCTAAGTGAGCCGGTGACGTAGTTAACATTAGCTTAGGGAGAAATATCTTGCTTTAATTGTGTTTTTTTCAAGATAGCATTGATCATTAGCTGCATTCTGATCTAATATTACCGAGGAAGAGTTCTCTTTGATGTTGTACCATTTATAAAAAATCCATGTCTAAGTGAGCTGATGACATGCTTGACATTAGCTAAGTAGAAACGTCCTGTTTTTGGTGTGTTTTTTCAAGATAGAACTGATTATTTGCTGCGTTCTAATCAAATATTATCAAGGAAGAGTTTTCTTTAACGGCGGACTAATTTCTTATAAAAAGCCATGTCTAAGTGAGCCCGTGACGCAGTTAACATTAGCTGGGGAGAAACACCTCGTTTGGATTGTGTTTTTCGAAACAGAAGCGTGCATTAGCTCCGTAACGACCAATTATTAGCAAGGAAACAAGGAAAAGTTCTTTTTGACTGTGAGCAATTCTCAGGAAACATCCATGTCTAAGTGAGCCGGTTATGTGGTTAGCATTAGGGGGGGGGGGAATTTCAAATTTTATTTTGTGTCTTTTCAGGATAGAATGGATCACTAGTTACGTTCTAATCAAATATTGCTAAGAAAGAGTTTTGTTTTACAGTGGACCAATTTCTTATGAAAAAACCATGTCTACGTGAGCCGGTTACGTGATTGGCTGGGGAGAAATGTCTTGTTTCGATTTGTGTTAAGACATCGCTAAATGGACTCGTGATCTGGTTAACATTAGTTGGGGAGAAATTTCCTAGTTTTGATTTGTATTTCCTACAAGATAAGTTGATTATTAGTTATTAGTTGTGTTTTCATATAAAGTATTCATAATCAAGTATGCCATCTTATTATCAAGCATTCCAGAGGAATATTGTCGTTTGACATTAGACCACTTTCTCTTGAAACTGAAGTAGTTAACATTAGCTGGAGAGCAAATCTGGTTTTGATTTATATTTTTGTCAAGATAGCATTGGTTATTAGCCGCGGTTTTGCCAAGTATTCCAGATGAAGAATTTTATTCGACGGAGCGCCAATTCTTGTCAACAATCCATGTCCAATTCCTTCGGTGACATAGCTGTAATTAGCTGGGGAAAGTTACTTGCAAATACAACCTGAAGTTAGAAATTGTATGTCCGATTTGAAGGGAAGATGTTTCCTTATGCAAGTTATCCCTCACCATAAGGCAGTCTACTTTTCGTTGCAACTTGTGGGAAATTTAGGATGTTTTCAGATAATAAATCTTCGCAAATGCCGATATCTTTTTTGACTTACCCAGTACAATTTCACCAGAAGCGTTGGATGAAATCACTGTTGTGACATTTTAAGTCTGTAATTTCTGTAACCGGGCTGTGCAATTAGTTGACTGTTGTATTGCTCAATACCATCTGTTCTGTCCCATACATTACATTGCACAATCTGTCTCGTCGAGTATGTCTTCTGCATGTAATAGATCTCATGGTCGCTGCATTGACACATGACACATTCTACCTTTTCACGGTAAGAGGTGCGAACCGAAGTCTTTTGTTTTTTGAAATTTTGCATTTTTGAGTCTAAAATCTTGTTCTGCGTACATAGATCAAATTTTCACGTTAATATCTGTGTGCGTTTGGAAATTATGGCGATTTAAAGAATTTGAATTCATAAGATGTTTGACCGTGAAATCAGATGCTTGGACAAATTTTGATTTCACGGTCAATGCCCTTATGAGTTTGAATTATTCCTATCGCCATAATTTCGAAATGAAGACAGGAAGATTTGCCTCTACACTAAACTTTATACCTAGAGCAAGATTTTGGACCCAAAAATGCAATATCTCTGACAACGAAGGACTTCCGCTTTCGCACCTCTTACCTTGAAAAGGTGGATTGTCACAAGGAGACTGATCTTGAAAGAAGATCTCATAACGTCTCATACTTTGAGCGAGATTTGATGTTAGCTAATTTGCATGATTCTGATCAGAAATGCATAAAAGTAGCGAATAAAACTTTTCCATATGAGCACAGTGCATCAAGCGCATGGTAAGCTGGGGAAATTAAAAGAAAGATAAATACATGGCTGGGAGTACAGGAACTGTTCATGTTACATTTGCACTTAATTTAGGGTTTGTCTTTTACCTGTGTATACTGAACATTGTAGATAATTTGTGACTATAAATGAATATAAAATAATATTTATTGTTAATTATTGATCAAATAGCAGACGATATCATTGTTTTATTTTCCCCTTGTTTTGCAGCTATGAATAAGTGATCGAAGTCACCCCAGAGTAGGGGTGGCTTTCAACTGCATGTGAAAACTCAGAGGGGATTTTGGAACAAAGGTTTTTGTTAGATAGGCGGTCACAAACTTAGGACACGAGAGCTCTAAAAGTCTTTCACATGATGCAGGGTTGTCATCTAGACGAATGTCACTTTAATTTAGCACCCGTTTTTAGAAAGGAGCACAAGTTCGAATCTTCTGTCTAAACTTTTCATTTACTTGCTTTGCTTCTAGACATTTGATGGTAAAAGCCTTTATCATACCAATTTAGACCTCCTGCTGGTCAATGCTGCATTTAGTAGCAGCTACTTTGACTTGAAAGTGATAAAGGGTACAAAGTATTGAATGATCAAAGTCTCCTCATATGAATGTAGATCCTTAGAATTCTGTACTTTTTAGAACACATGATTTCCAGAGGATGACTTAATGTCTTGTATTTAATTTTCAGGCTTGCTGGCATTATGGTTGATTTGATATCACAAAACCAGCCATCGTCTCTCGATGCGTTCATTATCAATTTTCAGTCTGGTGTCAGGTTTCTGACGCGTACATTGCCTGTCGGATTGCTGAATAAAGGTACCTATCTGGCTAATACTATTGCTTTAGCTCATGAAAATGCTGAAGTTACGCTTGAAGCATTTTGTATCTTCTGCAAGGTAAGGACTGCGTCAAGTAGTACCCGTGCGTCTTGATATGCAAGTCTTCTTAGCAGCTAGGCAGTGCCAAGAAAATCGATGCGTCTGAATACAACCTCTGATTAGCAGTTGAAGTTAGTTGATGGCGCTAAGTAGAAGTAAGCAATTGATTGGACGTAGAAGTATTGAAGTAATGACGGACCTTTGCTATACAATTTACAGCAATGGACAGATCCCCCCAGAAATGAAACAGTTAGTGTTCGTAACTCTTCCTAAAAAGCCTAAAACACAGAACTGCGCAGAACACAGAATGAGTCATGTAACTAATGGGGATGATAGACAAAATCGATCGAGAAGTAAGTAGATGCAGAGTGGTGTCAAATCAGGAACTGGAACTAGAGAAGGGATATTTAATCTTAGAACAATATGTGAGCGATCATTGGAGTTACAAAAAGATGTGTATATTTGCTTTATAGACTATACAAAAACATTCGATCGCATAAAACAGATAAAGATGATCGAATGTCTGCAGGAGATAGATATTGATGAAAAAGATTTACAGATAATAACTAAATTACATTGGGAACAGACAGCAGTAGTAGGAACAGATGGTGGAGTTACATTAGAATTCAAAATAAAGAAAGGAGTTCGACAGGGCTGCATATTATCACCAAGCTTATTCAATTTATAAACTGAGAAGATATTTAGGGAAGTGGAAGATATTAAAGGAGTTGTGGTAGGTGGGGTAAACATCAACAATCTAGGGTACGCAAATGATACCGTCCTAGTAGCTGAATCTGCCGCAGATCTACATGAATTGATAAATTCAGTTAATGAAATAGGAAAGTCGTATGAGATGGAAATGAACGTTGAAAAACAAAATCAATGGTCGTGAGTAAAATAAATCCCGTAACAACAGCCAATATCACTCTAGAGGGAGCAGAAATTAAGCAAACGGCAAATATGGTCTATCTAGGGCAGACGGTTGCTGATAAATACAATAAAGCAAAGGAAATGTGCTTATTTTGGACACCTGATAAGAGGAGACAGACTTCAAAGGCTTCTCCTAGATGGGAGATTCAACGGGAAAAGAGGAAGAGGTAGGCCAAGATCAACGTGGTTAGATAACATCAAGGAGTGGACTGGCATGAGCTATGCCAAAGCCACAAGGAAGGCACAGCAAAGTAGGATCGGAAACCTATGACAGCCAACCTGCTGAGAGCAGAAGGCACCTAACGACGACGACGAGAAAATGCCTTTGCGCGCTATCACTTTTCAACATGAAGAGTATTCATGCACATGTGGAAATCGTCAAATAAGCAAATTTAGTATTCATAAACAGTTCTTGTGTCACAGCATTTGTACTGAAAAAGGTCGATGTCGAATTTTCTATACGCAAGGAAGAGGACTGAGTACCAAGCACAGTTTTTCTTGGCCCTTCTCTTGATCCTCAATAACATGCCTATCAGTTACATTAATGAGCGTTCTGTCAGACAGACCTACTTACCTGACTTACTTATTTTAATGACTGATCGACCCACTATGCAAAATAAACTTTGTATTCAATTACAAAGTGCACTTTGTTTTGAACCACCAGTTGGACTTTGTAATACAAACATGGGCTTTTTAATACAGAATGCAGAGCAGATTGAAAATCGCTGGAATTAGAGTATGTCTGCGGTCGTGAAATTTTCTACGCATTTGAGTCATGGGCGACAGTAATCGAGTGGTATTGCAAAGTTTACAGATGTTCAATTTTCGTTTCACGACCTGATTTCGAATGACTTTCAGGATGATAATCAAGGTTAATTCTATTCCTTAAAGGACAGGTCTGGGGTCGGTATGATTGATGATAAGATTCGAGATAGTACCGCTGTCATTAGTGTATATATCTTATTTTTTTCTATTCTTTTCCGCCATTTCCATGTGAAATTGCGTATTCAAACTAGCAATTTGTTCGAAGTGACAGTGCATCGCGCAAAGAATCTGTGCCTCACTTTCAGCGAAAACGAGGCAGTCCTATTGTTTTGTCACCTTTTAATCGTTGCTAGCCTCTTCATCATAGCTTAAACAGTAAGTGTGTGGCAAATGTATCCACTTTTCAATCATCAGCGTGGTACAACGATGTTTTCGTAAACTCGGTCGTTGCCTTTTAGTGATGCAGAAACTTTTTAAATGTAGTTACGCCCTCCCTCTCTCTTAAATACTGAGCATAAAAAGATTGATAACGTACATGACAGTGAAAATCCGTTTCGGGCTGTTTTTGATTAAATCAAGGAAACGGACTTCTAACTGAATCCTGATTTCGGAAGGAAATGATGCGCCTAAAACTATGAAATCAACCTCATATTAATTTAGAGTCTCAGTAAGATGGTGGAATTAAATTTTTGCAAACTGGTTGCATAGATTTCTTGATATGGTGTTTCAAACAGTGGATACATTTTTCCTACTCACCTGATGTGATATTCAGCATGTAGCTATGTGGCAAAATATACATACTTGATTCAGTTCTCTTGTGAATGATTGTTTCATTTGCGGAGGATGTGCATAGTAATTTCTGTTCCTTTCACCATTGAGTGTATCATGTTTCAAATACGTGAATAACGAGATTTCGAAGAACTTCTAATATGAGGGCATGATCAATGATTGAGTGACATGTTTTAGTATGAAGTAGTCAAAAATTAACAGAAGATATAAAGCTTTTAGTCTGCCAAAATTTTAGTCCCAAATGCTGTCCAAAAACTTCCGAGAATTTTTTATCAGGAAAATTTTTGTCCGAAGTTGATTCTTCCAAAATTTTTGGCTTTTGCTGTAGGCCTATGCTTTCTCGCTTTCTTATATGATAGAATGCGGAGGGAGATTAGTTACGTAGCGAGGATAACGAGCAGCTGCCTTAAGGAAAGCACGTGGAAACTGTGCTTTTGACCCGTTTAACGACAAATAACACGTGGGCAGCTCTCACACTAGCAAAGTATTTTCACTAGATTACGCACCCCTGCTACCAAAGCCGACTAAGATAGGGAGTGTGCACTGGAGATGCTGTTTCGGTAGCAAGATTGCTAATGTCAGTTAATGAGAGTTTACTCTCACTTAGTTCACGTTTTCAATGTTATGAAAAGTAAGCTGGCCTGTTACCATGGGTGGGGTATTTTTAATGATAGCGACTCTTGGAAGGGAGCAATAAAATCGTCAGTTGTTGTCGATGTTGTCCCCTCGGCTGGCGTCCATTTGTTCGGCAATACCATCTATGATTGCCCAACATCCAATGTGAAACCGACTCAAGTATTTAACAGTGGAAATAAATGTGTAGCCTTTTGTAATTGTATTTGATTGTATATCTGGGTCTATTTTAGTTGTCTGTTTTTATGGTATAGACATGTGGTAGTCGGTAGTCATGGTCTTCTGCTCCTCATCGTATCGTCCATGTTGTGTTGTAAAATAGTTCGTAAGTGTTGTCTTGTTCGTAAGTTCGTAATTTCGTTTTTGTAAATTGTTATACCGGGTACGCCAAAGTAAACTATGCACATTTGACAGATTACTATAAACCGTATACTGGACCGATTTTATCATTTATGAGTTAATCTTTAGCTTAGATCCTCAGTTAGATGCTGGCATTTTATGTACATTCTTTGTCTTCTATGTCCGGAGCTATAAGCAAGTTTATTAAAATTTCGCATTTAGAAAAACATTGAAAACGGTAAAAAAATGTTGATAAAATTTTCTAAAGACTCAAAATGAATGGACAAAGAGAGAACGTTTCTTGTTGATCTGAGAATTTAAAAATTGATCAGTTTTAATCCAATGGACAAATGTCAGTTCCATGTCGGATGGAATGTAAAAATACTTAAGTGATATGAAGAAGTGTATTTCCTTCCGAAATTTCATTTAATTTTTACTTAAATGCTGGTACTGCGTCTTTGTGTCAAGGGGGGGGGGGGTTAAAGGACAACCAGCAGTGAAGTGACATGATGAGGTCAAACAAGTATGGAATTTTGATCAATTTCTAAATTCGCAAATCACCACGAAAACGCGCTCTCTTGTTCATTTATGTTGAGTCTTTCGAACATTTCATCCACGTTTTTTGATCGTTTTCAGTGTTTTTCGAAATCGAAACTTTAAGAAATTCGCTTATAGTCCCATAAATATAACACCAAAAATTTACAAAAAATACTCGTATCTAGTTTAGGATTTAGTTTTTGAAATTGAGCATTGCTGCCATTGGCAGATTCAGGCACTGCCATGTTATCAATCAAAACGGACCTATCCCAGATGATGATATCACCGCAGTCAGTGGAATCTTGAATTTGGCCAGAAGAAATAAGAGGTGGCTTGCAGATAAAGGTTGGAAGTGCGATGGTGATAAATTTGGCCTTATCATTGAAACTGCAGCTGCAGCGTCTTCTCTTTTCTCCTCATCTTCCACTCCTATGTCGGCCTTCAAACACGATTCACTTTGCGTCGCAAGGGCAGCTTTTATCATCTACGAATCAACAGACGAGCAGAGGATTAGTTGCAAGTGTGAAAGGAAAACAACAAGTATGTGATGATAAGATCGATACAGTCAGTAAATTAGTTATGAGCTCCAATATTCGCTTACCATTCTATGAGCTCGTCGCTTCGCGGAGGAACGGCCTACTCCTTTCTCCTCGAAATCGGGTTTCTTCGGTGGAGGGTAAATGGATGGAAATGCAATGATTCCAATTTCATCCTTGGCAAATCTGGGTATGTAGGAGGATGACATAACCCGGTAACGTTGTGAACTGCCTCTTGAAATCTTGCGGTACGAAGTGCTCCGAACACAATGCAGAATACTGGCTCGGTTTCCATTTTGCTCGCGTGCGCTGAATAAATTCTATCCATCTCTTCTCTTCGCTTCTGGTCTGTTATCATTCCAGAAAGGTATCTTGTGCATTCCTATCCCTTTGGAAGGGTCATTGATGTTCGAACAGTGAGCAAGTACACATCGTAACGGCATGGTTGTTGATCGATATAGTACGGAATTGCAACTTTCAGTCAGAAGACACAATACCGTGATGTCGCCCTTACTACTTTGACGTCACTTCCAACTAGTTACCATGCTCCCGTTGCGCGCGTTAAATTGCGAAAATTGGTAAAAACCAGGATTTTGACCGCTATTTTCAGGTGGTTAATGGTCTGCTTTTGCAGAAAAAGCCCGATAATTGTCATCAGTAGGACATGATCTTCATTTTAAGATCTTTTCATGAAACATGGGCACTTTAAGATTAAATCATAAATCTTTAAAATCAATCCAGTATCCGATGTATTGTGGCCAGTCAAAAGTGCATTGTTTATTTCTGCGCACCCAGTACGATAACGAATGAACACCCTGGTACACTTCGATCAAATGCTCCCAGAATCTGAGTGCATTAGCACCCATTATGGATCTCACTGTTTGCTAGGCAACGCGAATCGACGGAAAATGGCCGTTGCTCTAGCGCTAATTCTGCAGCAAATAAATCGACGAAGTAAAAAAAACACTTTGAGGATCTTATTTAAAGCTTTTTGAAGGTATTTGAACAATAATCTGGGGTTAGCAAGTGTGTTTAATGTGAAAATAAGCACGATTTATTTGGGGGCGAAAATGGGCCTAAGTTGAAAGTTAGAGAAACTTTCACCGCAGCTTCCAAAATGAAATAGCTCTTTATTCTTCGAATTTCGGGAATAAATTGCAAGTGATGGTCGGAATAGGTAAAGGATATGATTTTGTGTCGAATTTTGACACGCTGCGGCCGTTTAGCCCCCGCAAAACGGAGTTACTGCGTAAAATGGTGAACGGCCAATCAGATTGCCGAACGGCCTCTTGTATCCCAGAGTAGAGGTAGAGCAACGAACTCACTCCGGGGACGACATTGGGAAGTTCTCGAAAACGTTAGTTGTTATGCAATTTCATAAAGCCGAAAAATGGGCTATTGTGTACTTTTTAAAGTTTTCATTTATCTTGTGTTATCACAGAATTATAGATATTTGAATCTGAGAAAATTGGACAAAATATTTCAATGTGTTACATACAGCTTACCAGTGGCAAAGAACGCGGATAAATGTCTTTAGGCTAGAAAAATGGGTTGCAGAGTGTTTGACCGTCATTACCAAGACGTAGATAGTCACTGTTTATTGAAAAGCAAGATGAAATTCTTTGTCAAGTCTACTTTTACCGCAGCAATAATTTTCTTCAGACAACTTGTTAGATTTGTTGTTTTTTTTATATTCAATATAAAAAGTTAAACGAAAAAGAGGTACTAAAAACTATACTTAGAAACTACTGAACTACATAACAAAGGATGATGACCCGGGAAGCAAGAACCCATGACTATCCCAAGGGTCATTACATAAAACACTAAACTAGATTAGTGACAAATACACAAACGGAAATGGAAACAAAAAGAAAAAGACAGTTACAAAGAGGTACACATAACGATTAAAGACGACTAAATATGGATACATACTAGGATCTGTTTTACATTGGAAGTCAGACCAGTACATGCGATGATGCTGAACTGGATTTGAAAAATTTGAGCTTGCTTGGATGGATTCTCTTAAACACTAAAGTCGCCTGAAGTCCAGTGTGAAACAGACTTACAAAAATTCTAAAGAAAAAATGAGGAAGAGGAGTAGGACTTAGTATCTATGTAGTGTATCCCAAAGCCTGAAATTATCTTAACTGAACCGACCAGTTTTGTAGATAAAATTTTTGGTCAATTGGAGTATATTTCTATTAATGTCATCTGAAAGGTCTTTATCGCCATACAATAAGAGCTGTATCAAAGCGTTGTTGGAAAAGCTGTTGATTTGGGCAAATGGTCGTAATAAAATTGAAACTCCAGCGACAAGATCTCGTCGCAAAATGTTAAATGAAGGGCAAAGCAGCAAAAAGTGTTCCGTATCCTCAATGCCATCGTTTTTTGGACACATTGGGTTAACGGTATCCCAAAAATTATGCTTGAATTTGTGAAAATTTAATCTACTGAGTTCCACTCTTATTTGGTAAAGATACGATAAACCAATTAGGTCATGAATCCCAAAGACAGATTTTACAGGAAGGTGAATTAACGATAGAAGCTTTGTTTTGAACACACCTACAGAAGGTGACAGCCTAATTTCAGGGTCGAGTTTATTCCATTCTGATATGCAGTTGGGATAAAAGATAGATTGAAATTTTTGTGTCCTTGCCCTCCAAGATTTGTTGTCGTCTCCAGAAAGTGAAAGTTGACATTAATCAAGAATATCCCCAAAAGTACGAGGAGAAACCTGACACCAATAAATTTTCTGAGAGCGGTTTATGATAAGTTTATTTTTGAAGACTTCATTTTGTTTCCCCGCGGCAAAGTCAAATGAACAGGTGGGAAGGATTTTTAAAGAAATTATGGATGTCCCAAGGAAACATATTGAGACCAGGCCCATTATTTTGAGGACACTAGGAAAATTTTAATCAATGAGGATTCCCTATGTAATATCAAGTGCAAAGGAAACTTCTACATAGCTTATTATAAGAATACAATGCAGTATGGTCTCAGGTCTTTGCGCTACTTTGGGGCTAAGGGTTGAGATGACATTCCCGTTGATTAAAAAATTTCGCCATCTGCTTGTAGCTTTGGTCGAAAACTCAAAGCCTTCTTCTTTGAAAACAATTATTAGTCATGGGAGCCCCAAGTTTAAAGACATAGCACTTGGCCAGATTATGAAATTAACTTAATGTTGTAAATCAGTTTTGCCAATTTCATCCTTCATCTTTAAAATAAAGGGGTGCTCTCTCCTCGAGTAGCCTAGCTACTGAGAGTGTTCCTCAAGAAAGTCCCCTGCATGCAATTTCTTTAATTTGCCTTCCTTTGTCTTTAATTTAGATAGTTGATGTACTGTAGCTTGAGTGTTTGTTATTTTGTACTGAAAGTATCAGTTTGTCGGATATTGTATTTAGAGGGATTCTTAGAACTGAAACCACTTTTCGAAACAGCGTGCTAATTATTTCCTTTCCTTGCAGCATATTTGGCCGTCTTTATGTTAGGTCAAGGTGTCATAGCACTGTTTGACCTGGACTCTTGGATCGCGGTCATGGAACTCGTTAGTTACCAACTGCGTCTATCGTGGCAACATCTAATTGGTATGTGTAGCAACCACAGTTTTACTTAATCTTTGGTTCCAAGAAGTTCTCTTATTGACCGAGTTGGCTTAGGCTTTTGCACCCTCTGCAAGTCAAGTGATCAATATCTTGAAGAAAAGTATCTGTAAATTCCTTTAGCATGTATTGTACATTTTGTTTATTTCTTACATTTGTCACGCTTTCCACATTCAGAATGAAAAAGTAGCCATCATCTTATTCCCGGCCACGTTTTATAATCTTTGTACATAGAGCAAATTGGAAGTCATCCAGGGAAGCCCGTTTGTTCCAAAAGATAATTTGCCGCTCCTTTACATGGATTCGCTTACTAAGCCAATTTTAAAAGAAGTTGTGCGAAGTCTTTCAAACATGGACTGGAAAAAGATGGCGATAAGTCTGTTTTGGCTGACAAAATCACAAAATAGACATATTTTAAGATCAGTTTCCAGAGAGTAATCAAGCTTAAACTGACTGAGCAACATCTCTAAAGATAGCTTGGCTTTCAACTTGTATGCCGATGAAAATCCTTTTTAATCGCGCTTTTCTTTGTGCAGCCACATGCGATCTAGCTTGTTGAGTTTTTCAGGTCAACTGGTAGCCACAATTATAATGCCTGTTGTGAGTTACTGTTTTGGGCGATGATGCATGTGTTTGCATTCGCATTAACAAAGCTGTCTCAGTCAATAACGCTGCTAGCCATTTAAAACTACCATCTGCCACACCCGAGCCTGTGCATCAATAAAGTTTATTGATTTTGCTAAATAAGCATAATAATGATGGCTTCTAATTTAAAAACTGCGTAGAATTGCATCCTGCAACACCTTTTACATGAGAAATTTCAGCCCGTGCAACATGATCTTAGTTTCAACTCGGTTGACAATGTAAGCCCTCACTTGCTGTACCTGAACCAGGCCGAGTTTTGAAATTCAGTCTCCGGATTGAACTCAACTGCCAAACCTGACATTTCAGCACGGGTTGGGATGCACTTTTCATGAGCGTGACAGCTCGGTCTGAATTCAGCACGGTCTGAGTTTCAACTCAGTTGACAGTGTACGCCATCACATTGTTTACGTAAAAGAGGTCGAGATGAGACTCAACGCGGGCTGAACTCATCAACCTTCAACCCTGAAATTTCGGAAGGGGTGAGCTGACCTTTACATGAGCAATTTCTGCCTCTCTGAATTCAACATGGACCGAGATTCAACTCAGTTGACAGTTTAAGCCTTCGCAAGACAGAGGCTGAATTCAAACTCAATTCAGACTGAAGACCACTCGGCAACTCAGCCAGCGCTCTAATATCATCAACAGCTGAGGTTACTCTTTTCATTTCAATTCATTAAGGAGGAAGGTCCTTCACCCTAGTGACTGATTTACAGGGGCCCTCCACATAAAAACTTACAATAAAAACAGAATAGAAGCATCTAAAAACTACTTGCAGTAAATATACAAACCTAAAAAGTAGAACCTAGTTTGCAAAAGTAACAGAGATGTACATAAAACCAACAGACTGGGAAAACTTCTCCAACAATCAAGCAAGCAGAGCAGCCCCTGTCCCCGCACCCAACTCCACCAAACTGACAACAGAGACTCCCAAAGCAGATCTCCATTGCCTATCCAGTAGCAGTCAAGCACAGAGACCGCGGACCGCGGCCAGCCATGCGAACGCAAGAAAAGTTCCCAAGCCCATTACATATTCTGTTTTAACACAGCAATGGAGGGTGCCTGTTTAGTCTCACCTGGGAGGCTGTTCCACAGTTTTGCATCTCGATAAGAAAAACGTTTCTGCCCATTTGCAGATGTTTTCTTTGCCAGCCTCAAATCTGTTTTCGTATTTCGAAGGCTGCGAGAGCTGCAAGTGGAGTATCTTGCCCATTAATAGACTTGTACACCATCAGTCTAGAATCCTGGTCGATAAGCTCGCGAACGGTTTTCCAACCAAGAATGCCAACGAGTGGCCTACTTGGGGGCATCAAAGCTGCTGTTCGTTACAATGCTGGCAGCTCTGCTTTGCAGCTTTTGGAGCTGATCAATATTTGTTGTGCCACAACGACCCCATGCAGAGTAGCAGTATTGAAAATGGGGCTCCACAATACTCAAGTTCAATGTTTGCGAGGTAGCAATTTGGAGAATATTCTTCGCATGTTTTAAAAATCCTATGGCTCTCGATACTTTATTGTCAACGTAAATACCAAGGTACTTGGTCTTATCAGCAACGTCCAGTTCACTGTCATGAATTTTTGAGATGTAATTTCTATGTAACAGTGTTGAGCGTTCGGTTCTTCGGTTTGGTTGGGATTACATAGATTGTGTTTTAGCAACTTTTAGCGAAAGCCTATTGCCCTTCAACGTTGCATGTAAACAGTCATTCATATCATGAGACGTAATATTCAAAATATTCAATGGTTTCAGAACTCAGACAAGCCCAGGCGTAAATTTCTCAAGCGACAGGCCTCTAAATGCTGCCTTTCAATAAGGCGTTTCGATTAGAAAAACGTTTTTCGTGAGGTGTAAATATTTTCAATGTACAGGAAGATTTCACATCACAGAGTGTGCTGCGGCTGTCTCCCAAAACTCGAATAATTAAAATGCATCCCACCTCATACCCAATATGAATTTTAAATGGGTCGATAATTTCATGACAATCTATACCGTATGTCCCTTACTAAGGAGGAGGGATACATGCTCGCACATAAGAAAGAATAATTTCTTTTTAGTGACAAGTCGCCCCTCATCAGCATTTATGTCACCATGGTAGAATACAAGTCTCTGGATATGATAGTTATGTTTTGGACGTAATCATTTTAACAACTTTTTCTTTTCTCCTAGATGCATCCGTCAAAGATTTGTACTTCTTAGCAGTTGCTGGTCTTCTGTTAGTGATACACCGAACACAAACATTCCTTATGGTAAGTCTTTACCGAAAAATTCTAATCTTCATAGTGTTGAAAATAGATACGGAAAGTAGAGAGTTTGCCATTTCCTTTATGGTTGATAATGCACCGGCTAAGTTAAAAAAAAATTATGCCCGTTACACAATAGACCTTTAGACCAAAGATGGCGGTGGGGAACTTTTTGCCAACATGCATTTTAACGGTTCCATAGGAATTCGATTAAGAGGTGCAGTGCATCTTGGTAAAGAATTCCTTTCCACCATCTTTGGCGTAAACGTCAATTTTATAAGATTAGCTAATACATACATTGTTGCTGCAATCTGTTTATAGAAGTAGCACTTAGAGGGAATGACCGTGTTTGAGGATTGAAACATACCTCTTTACTTCTGAGAAAAGTGGTTTGGATCCAGCATTCAAATCTTGGAAATTCGTGGAGGGAAACGAAAGCATGACTCCCATGCTCGGTACTACCACCGCTAGCTGTGGCATGTGGCAAGAAGTTACTTCGGAATTCAGAGGACTTTTCAGAGAGTTTATTGTCGACAATTTCCGCAAGGTGAGTTAGCAATGGTCCAGTTTAAACAGAGGCAAGTGTTATTGGTCTTTTTGCGTTGTTTCTCATTATTTTCACACATTGTTAGCTGACTTTTCTTTCAATTCATTAGCAAATGTTGAAAACCGCAAACTACGATTAGCAACCCGCAAAATGAATCCCTTGCATGCTCACACTTTCGGCTTGCAACAGTTACAGAACAAATCAGGTAACAATGAGTGAAAATAACGAGAAACTGGGCCTAGGGGCAAATAAAAATCACCATTGTATAAATAGAAACATTCGTAGCTCAATTTGAGCACAGTTCTCGTTAATTAACTCCATAAAAAGTGTTCTGAAATCAAATCCAAAGCAACTTCTTGCCGAAGCAGCGAGCATCGTTATACCGGGAACGGGGCCTTGCTTTTGTGTCCATCACAAATCTATCAGATTGAACGCTGGATCCAAACCTCCTCTTTAAGAAGTAAACAAGTCTATGGTACTACAGTTTTGTAATAACGATGAGATTAAGGTAATAGATCAGTTCAAGTTTTCATTACGGTACGTGTAGGTGCCAGCTTCGAGTTGATTCTTTCCATGGGCAGTTGGTCTATTTCAGATAGATGTGCAGATGATATTTGTTTTCAATTCTTCGGATCGATTTTGGAAGTCTGTCTTGCGTAGAGCTAGTCGCTAAAAATTAGCAAATATGTACGTATCCCTAGCTAACATTTTGCTATATTCTACGACTGTTCAAGTTTCCTTTCAACTTGCATCACTTCGAATTACGTGTGCTACAAAAGTTAGACTTTCCAAGTTGTTTTTGAAGGATTTTTTAATTTCATCGGGTCTCCGCAACATCTCAATGGTCGAAAATTAGCGGATATTTTACGTTTCATTCTCGCTTGCTGTTGAGTTGAACCGGTATGTGCTGGGTATCTCAGAAAAACAGTCTCCCCGTTTGACTGCCAATAGGAAAAAAACGATAAGAGGTCATTACTCTCCGAGTGCACAGCTAAATTTATCAAGCCTTGACATCGAACTTGCGTTTAAAAATCGTCCACTGAGCACCGGAGATGCAAGCTGGGAAATCAAATTTACAGCGCACCCGAAACCTGAGGTTTTGAAAAAGGCTTAGTTATTTGTATCAATCACTTTTTCCAAGCCCCTATTATCTTGTAACAGTTCGAATTCTCATAAATTCAAAGCCATTTCCAGACTTTAGAATGTGTTTAAAATCAATTGGGCCCAGATAAAAAGTTATGCAGAGAAAGTTTCAAGACCTGAATTTATTTAGTCTCAAAAGAGGGAAAAACAGTTGAGTCTTAAGTAGGTTACAATTAAATTTCAGAGACGAGCGTGCCAATGATTTTAAGTTGTGTTTTTGCATGTGCAGTAGTGACGGTATAAATAGTCCGTTAAAGAGTCTAATGGTCACATGTCGATGGCTTGTTAGCTGAACAGAAACCCATCCCCACCCCTCCCATAAGACTTTAGAGCAGCGGTATTGTCAAGTTGCTGATGTTGATTCTATTTTTATATTTTTTCAACTCTCAACTTACCAGTCCACGATGATTAGTAGTTGCAGGCTACTTCGATAACCGAACTAGGACAGGCTCAGCGATTGTGTTCAGTTTGAAAATATTCTTTGTAATGTGTATCTTGCAGAATTTTTTCATTTTTCTTTACTCATCTTATTTACTTATTGTCATTCGCTGGTCTTTTCGCAATTTGCAATACCGACGATTACTACTGTTATGAAAAACTCTTGCAAGTAACTGTGCTTTGATACTAAATGAACTTAGTTATTATCTGTTGAATGAAATGAATAACAAAATAACAGTAAAAAGAAGCACACATTGCTACCAAGGGCAGATTTTGTAATAAAATAGCATCAGTTGCTTTGGTTCACACCTCAATTCAAAGCGATTAGCGAATGCAGACAAAAGAAATACTCTCGGCCAGTAATTCAAAACAAACACGGCTGCAAAAGTTGCCCCGAAACCAGTAATGCAAACTCTCATTTGGCGCGGGCGAAGGGACGTTTTTCTAATAGAAGTTAATGGTAAATCTAAACTCTGTCTCGAGGACTTTGTTTACGTGATTCAGAAGCCGAGCAGAGGGCATCACAATCGTTGCATATTTATTGCTATGATTTGAACAGTTACTCCTCAGCTCCTGAGTCAAATAAACAAAATCCGCCAGAAAGAGCTATGGATTAACCTTTCGTCTTTCGTTATAAGCACATGACTTGTCTTAAAAAAATTCCCTTCGCCCGCATCAAACGAGAGCTTGCTGTGCTGGTTTCAAAGCAGTATTGAGGCTGTGTTTGTTTTGAGTTACCGGTTGAGTGAATTTCTTTTGTCTGTGGTCGTTAACTGCTTTGAATTGAGGTGTCAAGGAAACTGTTGCTACCTTGAGGTTGGGTTAACAGACATAGTTACGTGAAAGGAGTTTATTCACAATGTCTGTTGCAATACGTATTTGAATTACCTTTCTTCATACTTTAGCCGTACGATGAGATGAACAACGTCCACAACAAATGCCGCAGTATGCTGACGAATGCCGTAGAGAAAGCACGCCGTCAGACTGTTCAGGTCAAAGATGACATTTTACTTCAGCCATAAACAGTTAATGTTTCCTGTTGCATTTCAACAAATGGTGAATGTAAATTTTAGCTTCATTTAATTCTATGGGTTTTGAGGAACTAATGCTGACACTTGTTTTCGTCTGTGTTATCGTTGTTTTGTGTTTGAATGTAATTTGATATTTCTGTTGTCGTTGTTGTGTCCAGAACTTTATCAGGGTTCCCGCAAAAAGTTTCAGGGAAAAGCACGTTGCGGGTTATGATGATTCTTTACTACCAGGCGCCCCAAAGGAAATTTTCACGAGTTTAAGGTTTGATCTTAAATCTTTGTCTCTGCTTCTGCAGGAAAAGTCGCATTATTTATTTTGAGAATTACTTATCTTCTTGGAAGGCTCAAACTAGTTAGTTGTTATTTTGATTCTTTGATCGCGTGTTTTGGAGGCTGCAGTGCAGGGAACAATTCATTGAATCATGAATTCAAATACCCATACAAGGTAGAAATACCAACGTTCTACAAGAACGAATAGCAACTTCTTTGGAAGACTGGAAGACCACTTATGAGAATATCAAGTTTTTAAATACGCTTTTACTCGCTTAATCAGAGTGTTGAGGGCAAGGTCATTCTCCCCCCCCCACCCCCCAATGGAGGGTTTACTACCACATTTACATCTATACGTGTACGGGATGTGCTGTTTTTTGGAGGTTCCTTTCTTAGGTCAGGAAACAAATTTTTGTGTGTCATTTTTTGGTAAGAACGCAAATGGAAACGAATTATCATTTTGGAAAGGTAATTCTTTAGGGTATAGAGTTTGATCAAATTTTTAGACTAATAGCACCCCCGTCATCAGCCTATTGGTCATTGGAGTTTTCCCCGGGTATTCCTCTGATAAATAAGCGAAGCCCAAGTTAGAAGTTAGAACCAAAGCAATTTTATGATTTTTTTATCAGTAACGCTTGGTTTGGACACCCCTAACTGCCAAAAGTTTCATTGGTTGTGCATACACCGCAAACAAATTGTCGTGCTCATTCCTTTCCCATTCACTTGTCTAAGACATACGCAATTAGCGTAAAAAGTCGCACAAAAGCTAGCAGGTTCTTACCAGAGTGATCTAACATAGTGTGATGCATTTTACAAATAAACAACAAACCCTACCCGGTGGCCAAAAACGTTACTCTGATGATAATGACCACGACAACCCAGTTCGCCATTCCAAAGCAGTTACAGTAAATCCCCGGATATGAGAACCTACTTTTTCGAGAGAGAGGCTGAAGTAGGTTCTTAATTTAAAGCACTAACACTAATTTCATGGTGGAGAGATTCTTATTTGAAGTAGTTCCTTGTGTAGTTCCTTTCAGAGTCTTAAAAGATGTTCAGCCCCATTATTATTTGGGGAGGGTTTTAAGGGACCTAATAACTAATCGGGGAGGAGAATTGAATTTTGACAATCAATTTGGCACCAAAATGAACTTCATGTTCTTATTTTGGTAGGTTCTTATATGCGACCATTTTTTCTGTACAAGTTACACGTTCTGAAATCTTACAGGTGTGGTAGCAACTATCAACTATCGAGTCAGAAAAATGTGGGAGGTCTGCCACTTTGAATCATTGAGGTTACTTTGCGAATTCATTTCTTCAAAGTTCATTGGAAAGAAGTGTGCAGTTATACACCAAAATTTGTCTGGTCGAAATTGGTCTTTCCATTCCATAATTACGAGAGATACAAGACATGCATCGTGCCAGAATATGGGAAATTTATTACAATTTATTTTGTACCTCTCAGGGGATCATTTATTGTCGTTAGGATACGGAAAGTTTGTGTGCTGGTAATACTTTTCACTAAATGATTGTATCAGAAAATTACACATAGATGCAGAAATAGACGAGCTGTTTCAATAAACTTTAATTCTATACCTATTAGAATCTTTATTCTACAAAATAAACGTTCAACACGCCCGATTTGATTTATCTTTCACCAAAATATGACGTGTCAAACACCTCACCTCTTTTTTTATTCACCTGGTAGGGTGATGCTGAGGCATCAAAAAATCTAAAAAAGATTAGCCTGCTCTGTAACTTTTGACCTGTCAAGACGAGTAACCTTCATGGGCCACCTGGTAAAACGGAACATTCATTATCTTTCGCTGGAGTTAACTTACATCGTCGTTATGTACTGTACTTTGTCCATCAAATTTTACAGCGCTTGGTCTAAAGCAGAACGTTTTATTTATAAGAATTAGTATTAATTGCTTTAACGTAAGTGTTCGTAAACTAAGGTATGGAATATCAAGTTAAGGAGGTGGCTTATGACCTATTTCATGGAGAAACTGTTGCATTCATCTTGTTTCTTTGTTGTTGATCTACTGCCGACGATTGCGCGAAATTATGCATGTATAATTTTTTGTAGCCCTTTATTCCCTTCACTTTGACATTGATGCTTACCATTGTGGAGTATTAATGTTCATGAAACTGAATTCACAACTCCTATGATTGACTTACGAATAGAAACATAGCTGTTTGAGCCTAGAAAATTACAAGAAAGAATAAAATCATAAACAAACTTATACTTTGTATATATATTTCAGTGGATAGTGTTTCAGTGCAAAGCTTTTGTTTAAAATCACTTTGAACTAATGGCAACGGCTACAATGGCTAAAAACCATTTTCGTTCTCAAACAAGGAGTGTCTTTTGCAAAAAACGAGCCTTTGACTTTTAATAAATGCCTTTTCGAAGACCTAATTGGAACACTTGCAACGAAAAAGGTGACAACTGTTATATTATCAAAATCAACTGAAAGCGGCTTTATGTCTCTTGGGGATTTTGATAATCAATCTGGTCCAAATCCGCTAGACATGAACTTGAAATGACCTTATGTTAAAGCGTATTTCATCCTTCCGTAAAATCTAACAAATACCTGTGCATAGAATATATCAGTTTATATACCCAGGTGGACCAAAAACAGCTTCAGATGTTTAAAACTTCGTTATGCGGAGACTACTTTGTTCTACTGAGCTAAGCATTAGAAATGCAGGTAAAACTTCCTTTACAAAACAACATCATTAATTTCTTGAAATGCACGAAAAGAGGCCGAAAACCTACCATAGAAATCATATAAACGATCTCATCACTCAGCCGCATTTCCTTCCGCGATTGAGTTAATAAAGTCTTTTAAAAACCAACAACGCTTGAGACCTCATACTTTTCCAAAAAACGGCCTTGCTTTGGAAATTTTTTAAGATTTCTTGATACGAAATTTCTGACCATGGATTCAGCACATCAATTTTTGTCGAATTGCAAATTTTGATATTCCTAGAGTATGCAATTCCGATTTTATGGCGATAATAAGTTTTAGAAATTCACATCGCATTTGACCGTCAAAATTGTTCGGGATGCAACTTTATCGTCAGTTATTATTCTCGGTACATCCGTTACAAAGGTTCAAATTTGTTATCCTCAGAAAGTTGAAATCGCGAAAACAAGATCATGCCAATGAAAATTCGTAATTAGACTAACATTAGGGTGCCGAATGCGAATATGGAGTCAAAAATTTCATGACTCAAGATGAAGAAATTTTGAAAAGTTCCAAAACGAGGCTACTTAGCCGAAAAAGTGTATTAATTGTATGTTGCTAAAAATGAGGATATTTGGAACTAGGAACGTCCATAGATCCAATTTGACCTAAGTTTTCAATGCTCATCAAATTGTCTTGCCTGTGTACCATACGATAGTCCTTCGGATTTATGTGTCCTTGCCCCTTGCAAATCAGCACCTCGAAGAAGACTGGTCATCAATGCGAAATAATGAAGATAATTGAAGACTATTTCCTTTGATTCCGTTTAGTACTACACTGTAGTGTATTGTATACAGACTTCATGTTGTACGTAGTTATTACTGCAGAAAAGCACTGAATGCAAATCAAAACGAACGAAATTTCAATTATTGTCATTATTACCCATTTAAAGCTAGCTAGACTTGCCCTAAGTCTATTTTGTCCACGAAAATCAGACAGACTTATCACAAATGGCGAAATAGACTTAAGGCAAGTCAAGAAGCTAGCCTTCTTCGAGGTGCTGCATCGGATTTATAAAAAGCAAGGACATGAAAAAACGAAAAGATAGTCATATGAGACGCAAGGAAAATAGATGATTCATACGCTAGAATCTTCACAAAGGCCCCTTCACCGCAATACGCTGGACCTTCTTGAGGGTCAAAGCTAAACCTCATCTCAAAAATCGTACTCCACGTGCTAAAATCTCTCCATTCATGCCTGTTTGCAAGAGCTTCTTGGCCAGAATCGCAACTTCTGGTCTTGTTTTTGGGACAATTTAAAGTAAATATGTTCGGGATACTTATTAGATTTAACAATATCTCTAGCAAGTTTGGAGCATGTTTCAAACACAGAAACAAAGAGTTATATTCCTTCAAATAGCTTTTAATTCCAATTCATAGAGGGTTACACAATGCAAGTACATGTCAAAACAATCACACCACTGGTTGAGCCAAAACAACTTCAGGCATCTGAAAAATCGAACTCTGGTTGATAGCAGAAAGGCCGAAGTATTTTTACCACCTTCCTCGTATTTTAGAAGGATATATGATAAAGGCAGATGCGACTCCATAAATATCCCTTGTTTACGAAGTGCCAGGGAAAGAGCCTAAAACATTCAGACCACCATACGGGGTGAGTAGCCGAGTGACTTAAACATTTTTCGTCAGGTAACTGAAGCTAAGCTCGGTCGAGTGAGGTCAAAGTCCGGATGGATGATCTCGGAGGCCTGACCTCGCAACTACCCTCGTCGTCTTTCAGAAGGGACGTTAAACTAGAAGTCCCATGCCTGGATGCGGCACGCACAGTGGGCCTAAATTAGCTTCCAGTAGCTACAAATCCAGACAAGCCCACTCAAATCAAAGTGAAAAACAAAACACTTTCCATGGATATCTCATTTCGCCTGCAGATTTATATTCATGGGGTCCAAAATCGTTAAAATCTGATTAAGGATTCATTTCCTACTACTCTTGAGCGAGATAGATGCCCATGCGTCTTGGGAGGGATTTCTTACGATTAAATAGTCCGTTTTCAGCCATTAGCAACAAATGAACTTTTGTACAGTCGAATTTATCTGTGTTTTTCTTCACTCATAAAAACATGTGGTAAATAAAAAATACTGCAACCTTGCAACTATCAAGCAAATTCGATGCATTCAAATCAACCCAGTACTCTAGGAGCTACGATTTTCAAACGCCTGAACTGTTTATGCGCTGCAATGCAAGCTGAACTTGCGTCTTGAATACGTGATCAAAGCACCTCTCTTTGCTGATATTTTTGACAAAAGGGTTTATGATTATAAGTAAAACTGATTATACCAGTTGCACTTAAATTTTGTCTCCTGTTACGGGAAAATACTTTAAGGGAAGAAACTTTCATGTTGTTCGCGTTTTGGTAGAAATCTGTGAAAGTTCATTCCGCAAATTGCCTTAGATGTGAAATTCGCGAAAGTTAATTCTCGCAAAATTTGCTGACTACTACAAGACAGTATCAAAAATTTATGTAATCAAATATTGATATTCCCGTTCTGGTCATTCTGTTACATGTTTTAACATAATGCAAGGAAATTCAAACAATCTTATTTAACGACAAAAACTCACTGCAGAATCGAGCAGATATGAAACGTTAACAAAATTTGATAAGAAACCTAATTTGTGGAAGTCTAGAAGCGCAAAGATTCCCATATTGACCAATTCGCGAATGTTAGTTAAAATATCTCACACTTCTTCCTACTCACGCATGCGAAAGTAAAAAATAGGATGACATGCTTTCATGCAGTTCAGCGTTATTAGGAATTTTGCACATTAGCGCAAGTATGAGTTCCATCACAATAAGGAGGGTTATAAGTTTGTTTACATCCACATAAGAATGCTGTCCCTGTCTCTTGTGCTTTGAATCGAAGTGGAGATAGACCAATTTGATACTTTCTATGTTGTCCATCACAAAATGGCTGAAAGAAAATGACATTAGATGAGTAAAAACGCAACTTCTTTAGATTTAAATATAGAAATTTCCAATGTATTTTACATTCAACTATACCTTTCTAATTACTATAAAACACTACAGGTAAGATACCAAGGGGTGCGAAAGACAATGACTACCCCATGGCCAATATAAAAAGACACGCAATGTTTAACTAACTACGACTACACTACAAACAACTAAAAACTAATGGATGATGTACTAGATTCTATTTCACATCAGATGTCAGGTCAGGGTTGCTCTAATGACTTGAATTATGTTATAAGCGCAACTCGTTCGTGGTGGCGGTGGCGGCATATAAAATGCCTGACATCTCGTGTGAAAAAGAATTTACAAGGAAAAGAACATTTACTTGGTGGTTGCTTTGTACTATTGCTGCAAAGATCTCAATCAAACCGACCAGTTTCATGGATAAAATGTAAAGTCTTTTCGAGTATACTTCTATTCAAGTCAATTAGGCCTGATTTCCACTAAGCGGAATATTCCGCTCGCAGCGACCTCTTCCAGCCATCTGATTGGCTTGCGGAAAAGCGACGTCGCTCAAAAGTAGAAACACATTCAACTTTCGAGCGGAATCGTGCTTGCAAACAAAGGCAGTTTTTGCGAGAGGAATTCTCCGTCTAGTGGAAAGTAGGCTTTAGAAACGTCATGATCACCATATAACAAAAGCATGGTCAAAGCATCATTAGAGAGATCGGCAATTTGTACGACTGGTCGTAATAATTCAACAATTTCAGCGAGAAGATTATAAACACTTAGGAATTATCCTTGACTCAAAGCTCGTTATATTGAAAATTATTTCCATATGGGAAGCTAATTCTATGAGTATCATAGCAGCAGGGCCGTCGCGAAGTTGGCTTTGCAGGGGGGTGTAATGGCCTAAATTTGCCGGAAAAGGGCGTGGTCACTGGGTGTGGTCATTAGAACTAGGTCATGTCTGAGAAGAGTGTTTTCTTAACTTTCTTAACTCGATTTTTACGCCATGCTCTGCTTGGTATACATAAACGAGATCTTTTGCTCACATACTAGCTTCCAGAATTAAAGCAAATTGCAAATAGTCTGTTGATTTCCAGGGGAGAAACAACCGGTTCTTATTATGACATAATTCATTTCAGTTACTATCAAGTTCTGGCTTTCACAGGGACCACGGAGCAGGGTAGGCAAAGTGGGCTAATAGCCAACCCACTCTTTGGCAACAAATGGCTTTATTTTTGTTGGCAAAATTTTGAAAATAATTGGCACTTAGTCAGCTAAAAGAGAAGCTGAAACTGGAACCGTTAAAGACAAATTCAGAACGATATATATATGTATATATATATATATATATATATATATATATATATATATATATATATATATATATATATATATATATATATATATTGAAGTTCTTGATTTCGTAGAACACTATATGGACATGTTTTTTTACTGGCAGAAGACCCACCATTTTGACAGTCGAAAAATTACAAAAATGAGCACTAGACGAGCAAAACGTAATGAAATTACATGAAACTTTGGTCAAGTATGCATTTTCACAGACCTAACCGGATAAAAGAAGACAAAAATGTGATTTTAGAATACTTTGTGAGATATGAGTCATTTTAGGATTTCGTTCACAAGGTACTCCTTCTCGAGCGACGATAAGTAAAACCTACGGTACGGTAGCAGTAACATCAGCAAAAGTTTACATAGCAGCTGGCATGTTCAAGTACATAGCTAATTTGGAAATCACCTGACTAAATCAGCCAGCGTTTCCGTCTGTTTAGAGATTCTCAGGGATTTCTCTCTAAAACTGCTCTGCAAAAACTCTACAAAGAGGACAGGAAGTGGCGATCAAGCTTTGAATGCATCTCCAAAAATCATGCTTGCCATCAGCCATAAGGAGATTTTGAGCATTTCATGATGCATATTCAATCTTTTAGAAAATGAGAGAAATTTTAAAAGACACACAGCCTTTACTTTGGCTTTGAATGCATCTCCCCACATCATGCTTGCCATCAGCGATAGGGAAATTTTGAAAACTTCATGACGCATATTCAATTAATTAGAAGGTGAGGGAAATTTTAAAAGAAACGGTCTTTACTTTGGCTTTGAATGCATCTCCCAACATCATGCTTGCCATCAGCCATAAGGAAATTTTGAAAACTTCATGATGCATATTCGATTAATTGGAATGTGAGGGAAATTTTAAACGAAACGCAATAAACTGCATCAAATTCTCCACATTAAATCATGAAGTGTGTTTCCACTAGAATTAAAAGGTAAACACCATTTAACCCACACAAATAACATGATTTAAGGCTTAGTGAAGACCAAGTTAAGCTTTAAGCTTACCTGTTTGTCACTATAGCCACAACGGCACCATGAATATCGCTTGCCTTGAATCAACTCAACTTCAAATGGACCCTTAGCTGCTACTTTTCCAGTTAATCTATCATCTGTGCTGCTTTGGTCTCGTTTGTGAAGCTTTGAGAAAACAATGATGTCAGACAGGAAAGAACCTTGCACATCAAGGGCAAATTTTGTAAGACAAAGGATACCAGCCTGATCAAAACAAAGGGATCTCAGTACGTACACTTCACATTTTCAGCACAATGAACCCCATCAAGATTGCAAAGATTGACAAGCGTGGGGGATTAATCCACGTGCACTTGCATATTATCCAAGCAGCAATCCACGCATTTGCAAACGTTGTACTAATAGGACAGCATATTTATTTATGCAAAAGCTATATGCTGATATGCACATTTTCAATTCAAATTGGAATATCACCTGCACTATATTCATTCCTGCATGAAAACCCCCGGCACAGTTTCCAAACTTTCCGATCTGGAACCCCATTAAAAATATTTTTGGCTTAGACGCCTTTAGAGTCTGGTCTGGGTAATAAGGATTGTCAAGGAAATGAGGTCTACATCCAGGAGGATGACATTTTTGAGAGTCGTGCACTTTGATATGAAAATCAATTCTTTTTGTGATTAGACCCAGTTAGAGTTAGTAGGGCGACCGGCGACAGTGCTCTACCCTGCTTTTCTTTGGCGTACGTTTGTTAGGCCTTTTAGTTTTAAGGCCTTACCTCGTAATCACTTACCAAGCTCATCATAGGCACTATTTGGCCATGTCTCTGCAGGTGCCGATTGGCAACATGTTTTAAAGGTGATCCTATCCTCAAAAAACGGAGCAGCATATTGTCCGTGCAAGACCTTTCTTGTATTGTTATTCTTCACTTCACAGGTTCACCGCCATCTTGTCCGTTCCGCTCTGTTCCTTCGCCTCGCTCCATGAGGCACGGTAATCGAGGCCCCTCATCAGAGTGAGGCAGATCTAGGGGCATTTTTTCAAAGTCAAAATCAGGGAGCGCCTTCGGCGCTCCCTGGTCAAAATCATTTCATTCATTCAGCTGGCGAGCAGCTGGCAACTTTGTCCAACTTTCGATGCATGCTTCTTTGTAGCACGAGTCATAAAAATTTCGGGATCGATGTTTTGGGTGAATTAGTAGAAGATAAAAGAGCCCCGGATGATACATAATGGTTGGTGGATGGGGGTCTGCTCCCGTTTTTCAGAAAGCAACCCATTTTCAAATGCCAAAATTAGCCTTCATACCTCCCAGCAAAATGACTTTCGGTGACAGACCAATCATGTTTGTCTACTTTTACAAATTTCATATAATAATATAATAATATAATACAATTTATTTACAGTTGGCTAGAAGAATAGCTAATAATGCTAATAAAGGCCAACTCTACCCTATTTACAAATGTTCTACCCTATTTAAACGATACATATGCGGCAGTTGCATCCAGATCCATTCCAACTTCTGATTTTCATTTTGAATTCCTCGCAGCTTTTTGCAGCTTTATATTTGTCTGGAAGCCGATTCCAGACTATGCTACCCCAAAATGAAAGAGACTCATTTCCATATCTATTAGTCCTGGTTTTAGGAAGTTGGAGGAGATTGTTTATTCTTAAGTTATATGGAAGCATCTTTCGATTGAAGAACTCCCACAGAAAGGAGGGGTTTCCAGAGGTAATACATTTGTATACCTCTAACATAAGTTTTTGCAAATTTTTTTACATGTATTGTAACTTCCTCGTGCTCTTCAAAATTAGAGTCAAAATCATTTAGCAGCACTCTCAGGGAACGCTTATGAACCCGATTGACTTCTTCATTGGCTTCAGGGATCCGATCCATGATCCATGCGCCAGGAAAATATTTTGTTCCAATGACCCACCCAAGAGTTATGTCATTTCATTTATTTTTTTTCATTTATTCTTATTTAGACACAATACCCTATCAGCATAACAAAGTAAATATAAATATTAATAATATCAAGAAAAAAAATAAAGCTGCTCTTCCAAGGGGTTGTGTTTGTGTCCCCCTACCTCAAGAACTCCCTCAATCTTACTTCGAAGGAGCTCAATGAGGTAGAGTCTCGTATTTGCTTTGGGATCTCGTTCCAGGCACTTGCTCCCTGGTATCCAAAAGACTTTTTGCAGTACTCAAGACGAAGCCGGGGAATTTCGAAATCATCAATTTTTCTTGTGTTATATCTCGAAATATTCGACCCAGGAGTGAATTTATTTTTGAGGTTCTCTGGGCAGAGTCCATTGTTTATCTTGTATGTAGTAATTAGCCTGTCATATTTTATTAGATTGCGTACAGCGAGCCAATCACATACCCAGCCATCTTTGTGCCTTGTGCATTCAATTAGTCTGCGTGCCCTGTTTTGCAGCCTCTGTAGGGATTCCAGTTTTGTGTCTGACAGACATCCCCAAATGACACTGCAATTCTCAGATGGCTTTCAATCAATGCTCGATAAACAGTTGCCAATTGTTTCTGGGAGAGGATGTTTTTGAGTTTAAACATCGCCCCTAAACCGTTTTTTATCTTTCGCTTTACTGTTTTGAGTTGTTCTTCCTAATTCATGCTTTCGTCTATTATGACACCAAGATATTTTGTTTTTTGAGCTCTGCATAATTTTTGATCGTCAACTTCGAAGTCAGGGAAATCTTTGGCTTTGTTCAGTTGTTTTGGATGCCATATCAACATAAATTCGCTTTTTTCAGCATCTAAGCTAAGTTTGTTTTGCCTCATCCAGGATGACACAAGATCAAGTTCGCCCTTTATCTCATTAAAGGGCTCGTTGATCTCACTGGAGGCATCAGAAATGCTCGTGTCATCCGCGTACATATTTGGTTTGGATTTTTCAAACATTTTTCAAAATCATTCATATAAATGATGAAAAGCAAGGGACCCAAACACGACCCCTGTGGTATTCCACACTGTACTAAACGCTTGTTTGACGATTTGCCTTCTACATAACAATATTGCTCTCTCCCGGCAAGGTATGAAGTGAACCAACCGTATGCAAGATCGGTGACTTCATAGGCTGATAGCTTTGACAACAGAACATCATGGTCGACGGTATCAAAGGCCTTTTTTAGATCTAAAAATACGCTTAAGTTCGTATTTTGCTCGTTGATATTCGTGAACCAAGTCTCTGTTATGTTCATTATCGATGTTTGCGTGTTATGTAATTTACGGAAGGCGAATTGGTTGTCTGAAAGAAGACCGCAATCTTTCATATGGGAAAAGAGTTGATCATGGGCCATCTTTTCCAGCAATCTTGCCAGTATCGAAACAACAGAGATTGGTCTGTAATTTGTTAACTCTGATTTTTGACCTGCCTTGAAGATTGGTGCCACTCTTGCCAGTTTCCAAAGATCTGGAAAAATGCCAGTGTCGAGGGATCTATTAAATATTGTTGTCAAAGGCCCGCTTACAATCTCTACTGCGTCTTTTAGTATTTTAATGGGTATTTTATCTGGACCTGGCGATTTTGAGGTCTTCAGTTTGTTTGTTTATAAGATACTTCAACATGTTTGAACGAGAATTTCGGGAGACGTTTGTCTTTCACCACACTTCGCACGTAAACCATTGGGTCGGCATCTGTAGGTGCCTCAATTTTGCTTGCAAGCTTAGGCCCAATGGTCACAAAATCCTCATTGAAGGCTTCAGCTATTTCATCTGGACGAACGTACTTGCGACCGTTCAGTGTGACTGGATTTAAGGGAGCGGAAGTTTTACATTTGTTACTCGAGTTGATCCACCTTCATTAACAACACTAGCAACTCTTGTGGGCTCCTTTATTTGCTGCTCAAATTGGAACTCGTTGTAAATTGAATTTAACTGTCTCGCAGAGCCTTCGTTTGGCTTTTTAAAGTCACAATTGGTATCCCCCATCAGATAAATTTCTTTCCCCTCTGCATCGAGTTTTGATAGCAAGTTTGTATGGGATTCAAACGTTTCCTTGTCATTATCCGACTTTGGGGGTCTATACCAACAAAGGACTAGAAGTTTTTTGCGTGCAGAGGTGTAATCTCAACCCCAACTATTTCTAATTTTGGGTCTTTGATATCTGACCTATGAGAATGACGGACAGTCTGGTTAACATAGACCGCCACACCTCCACCGCTGGTATTCCTATCATCACGATATATATCATAACCATGAATTTGAATCTCTGAGTCCTTGGGGTGCTCATCTACCCTTGTTTCATTTAGTCCAAGGATATCAAATTGATGATCTCTGCATAATATCTCTAACTCATACAGATACTTATTTAAGGATGCAGTGTTTAAGGTAGCTAATTTTAATCCCTTTCTACCTTTTGGAGTAAATTTATCATTTATTCTAGCTTTGGAATTTAATCCCGTTAATCCCTATTGACAAAATCTTATATATTTGCTAATACAGTAAGGCCCCGCATTTAAGAAACCATTTTTTCACACATTAGCCTAAAGTGTTTCTTATATCTGTGGTACTTTTTCATTTTTTAGTCTAAAAGTTTCTTAGGTTTCTTATTTATTTTCCGGAAAGTTCTTGAAAAAATTTGTTACAACAGAATGGGTTTGTTTATTGATAAATTGGCCCTGTGCGTATGTCATTGATAATTTTTACCAAAATTAGTTCAAGCTTTTGTAAAGTAAGTTAAAGGAAATGTATCTTGGTAACAACTTTTTATTGAATCTGCATGAATCAGAATGCCCCAAAACCAGGACCAAGTATAATGGGATAACCAACAGCAAAAACCAACAAAGAGCTCTCCTCATCGCATTCATTCTGTTTATAAGAGTATCAATATATTCAATAAAAAGTTTCAAGCACTATATTTGCAGTGTCTGATTTATATCTCAATGCCTCTCTAGCTTTGCAAAGATATCTGATGCCTGTAATAGAGTTTGCAATGAACCTGTAGTCAATGGGAACTTCCAGTCCTCTTCCCTGTCCCAAGTTGTATCTGGACCCGATAACGTCTGCTTCAATCACACCACCCCTGTCCAGAAATCTACAGAAAATCTTTGAATATTCAATTGGAACATGGCCAACAATCAAGGATTCTTTGACGACTTTAACTGCATATTTATCATGATTGTTGTCTGACTCTTGGTAGCACGAATAGACTTCTCCAATCACAGTTTGAACATCCTTGTAGTAACAATGATACCCTCTCAGTGAACTTTCAAAGAAAAATGATGCAAAACAGTCTCCATTCATACTTGGATGAGACAGCAAACTAACAATTTAATGCTCCTTTATGTGCACAGCAACGCCAATTGCTTGCTTTTCAATGTTTTAATGTAAGAGGCCTAGACACCACCTTTTACAGTGGTTCCATGAACACCACACTGATCCGGCCCATTTAGATGGCCTCGCATTAAGAAGCCTGAAGGAGGCAGAATGGCCTTTGTGTTTTTTCGTTTTGAGTTTGTTGGCTATTCGGCATGGCAGGGACAGAAAGGCAGGCGACACTGGCATTTTGCGGGTTTACAAAGTCGGTTGTCACGAAGAGAGGAAAGCTGTACCAAGTAAATTTGCCAGAAGTTGTAGACGAGGAACATAAGCACCTACAACAAGTAGATTGCACCATCTGTAAGCAAAGATTCACTGCTTCAAAGTATTTGAAACAACATTGGATTTTCAAGCATCCTAAGCTTGACTTCCCAGAGGAAGAAAATCCAGTGTCAGATCTGTCAAAGCTGAATCCAAGGAGACCCGGTTGTGATGATGTATTCAATTCTACACCAGATCATGATGTCTCTATTATCATCCCACAAACTAGTCTAGACTCAAGTAAGACAGGCAGAGGAAGATGTGGCCAGAGAAATCGTAAAACTTACACACTTGATTTCAAGTTGAAAGCCATACAGATGGTAGAGCAGGCAATGGCCAGAGCCTTCAAGAAGAAAGCTCCAATTAACTATGTAGCAAGTAAGCTGGGAGTGAACAAGGCTCTTGTTTCAAAATGGTACAAAGGAAGAATCAGACTCAGTGATTACAGAGATGCTAACGTTGGGAGCTCAAAGACTCCTTGCAGAATAAGACGAAACATTGAGACAGCAAGAAACTGTGCAAAAACCTCACGTTACCCATTGGCAGAAGCTATGCTCTTGGAAGAATATAAGCAAAAGAGAAGCAAAGGAGCAAAGGTAACAAAGCATTGGTTAAGAAAAAAGATGAAATGTGCCCTGAAAGAGAAATATGGTGAAGATGTGGCAAAAAAATTTCAGGGGAGTAAGAATTGGCTGTATCGCTTTACAAAGAGGAATGGAATATCAAAACGCAGAAGAACCAATAAGAAGCAGAAAAGTGCAATAGAGAAGATATCAGTAATTCAAGGTTTCCACCAAGAGCTGAGAAAAGCAGTCCAGTCAAAAAGACGTCGCAGCCCCTCTTTTGATAAGAAATGGGGAAGATGGTTGCCAACCAATCGATGGAATGTAGACCAAGTACCACTGCCATTCATCAATGAACAGGCAACAACATATGCTGATAAAGGCTCAAAAGCTGTTTGGGTTGCGCAGCCTGGCAGTGGGTTAGATAAAAGGCAAGCAACGCTTCAGCTGATGATTCGTGCAGAAGGGCAAGATGGCGGAGTGCAGTCACGTTATTCTGAGCTCCGCAGTTTTGGCCTTTACTTTGGCTATTTAAAGGTGTTTTTTGTCAAGTTGTTAGTGCTTTTATTAAAATGTAAGTTCAGTCAGTTAATGATATACTTTAATGAAGATATAAACTTGTTACCAAATCAATATGACTGAATATGTTTCACTCGCTGTGTGCAAAGAGCTTTTGGACATGCAAGATAAATCGTTCAGGTCACTTGTCACAATGCTTTCCAACGACATGAAAACGGAGATTAAGCAGCTGCAAAGCGACGTCATTGACATCAAAAACAGTTTGCAGTACTCTGGCAAAGATATTGATGATCTACAAAAGAGAATTAAATCCCTGGATATCCAGTTGCTGGAGATTCAAAATCGGATTGACAGCCATGACTCTGATTTAGGCCATGTCGTGAACAAACAAGACTACCTTGAAAATCAGAGTCGTCGAAATAATTTAAGGATTACAGGCATCAAAGAAGAAGGCAAGGAGTCATGGGAAGAAACAGAGTCAATTGTGAAAGCCAAGATCAAAGATCTTCTGCATATTGATGAAGAGCTGACCATTGAAAGAGCTCATCGGGTGAATCGAAGTAATAGTTCACGACATGTTAGGCGTGGCTCAACCTTTGGGAACAACGACCCAAGGCCTATCGTTGCCAAGTTTCTAAATTGGAAAGATAAGGAGAAAGTGCTTGCCTCTGCAAGGAAAATTCGGCCTCAAGGAATCAAGTTCGTGCAGGACTTTAGCCAAATGGTCATGGACAGAAGACAGGACCAGATACCAAAGATGTTAGATGCAAGATCAAAGGGAAAGATTGCCTATTTTGTACGTGATCGTTTGATTATCAAAGAGAAGCAACAAGAAGGATCTTCAAATTCAGTGCCAATGGAATCTCAAAGGGATGACAGTGAAATTAGTTTCACCGTTGCAAATTAAACTTACTATTAATATCAAGGTACTGACTTTGTTGAGTTTTGGTTCAATGCACTTAACTGCATTTTTCTTTTTTTTTCAGTCCAGTTCCACATTAATTGATTCATTATGGTAGAAACTCATGAAAATCCTTGTGGCATTTGCCACAAAGCTATTTCTGATCATCATAAATCAGTTTTCTGTAATCACTGCAATTTTTGGATCCACATCAAATGCAATAATATTTCTAATACTGAATATAGAGACCTCCAAAAAGAAGCTGATGATATTCCATGGTTTTGCCTTAAATGTACAGAGGTTATGTTTCCTTTTGGTCAACTGGAAAATGAAGAACTTTCAAACTTGTATGAATTTGACCTACCCTCATTCATCAACTCTGTGCCCTCTTTTGAAATTACTTCTAACCTTGTGGACTTGCCTAATCTTAGTGATTATGATATTGATGAACATTTGCCTCAGAACATTGATTCTCGCTACTTTACTCTACCAGAACTTTCTTCCTTACATTTATCCTCTACTGATTTTTCTATTCTTCACACTAATATTAGAAGCCTATCCCTTCATCATGATGAATTGGTTTCTTTATCTGCTCACACAAATTTGAATATTGATGTGATCGGAGTGTCTGAAATATGGCATTCCAATGACAATCCCATATCATCAAATGTTAACATTCCAGGATATACATTCTTAAGCACTAAGTCAGTCACGCAGAATGGTGGTGTTGGTTTGTACATCAGAGATTCTCTTACTTCCAATCCAAGAAATGACTTGGATTCTTGCACGGATGATTTTGAAACTGTATGGGTTGAGATTGATAACAAAAATGACAAAAATTTCCTTATTTGCTGTGTTTACAGACATCCTAGTTCAAATATTGATAACCTTACATCTCACTTCCAGAATCTCCTTTCTAAATTACCATCAAATAAGCTATTATTTGTTATGGGTGATTTCAATGTTAATCTTCTAGATTATGCTTCCCATATACCAACAGGTGACTTTGTCAACAACTTGTTTTCACACAGCCTTCTTCCTTGCATTCATCATCCAACTAGAGTTTCTGAACAAAGAGGATCAATCATTGATAACATATATACCAATGCTACCAATGCTAATATTACAAGTGGAAACATTTTAATGCAAATTACTGACCATTTTCCCCAGTTCATGATCTTGAAAAATACCCATGTTAGTCACAGTAAGTCTGAATCATTCAAATATGATTATTCCAGATTTAAAGAAGACAGTTTTGTTGAGGACTTTAATCAGATTGACTTTTCTTATTTAGAAAACAGTGACTTGAATGTGAACAATAAATTTGACAGATTTTTGAAAGATCTTAATACTCTGACAAATAAGCATGCTCCAATTAAAAGGCGGAGTAGAAAAGAAATGAAGCTTAAAGATAAACCATGGATAAATAATAGAATGTTGAAGATGATGAGAATTCGAGACAGAATTTTGCAGAAACTAAAGAAACAACAGACTCCTGATAACCTCAAGTTGTATAAGAAGTTTAGAAACCGTGTATCCAATGAATTAAAAGAAAGTAAAGCATGCTATTTTCATAATTATTTTTCTACAAATAGTCAAAACATGAAAAAGTTGTGGTCAGGTATCAAGACAATTATTTCTCATAAGTCCTCCACTTCTTCTTCAATCAACAAAATCAAAGGCAAAGATGGAAGTATAACATCAGATCCCTCTAAAATGTCAAATATTTTTAATGATTTTTATGTAAATGTTGCTAATGGCATAACAAAGACAATTCCATTAACTCCAAAATCTCCTATTGACTATTTATCTAACAGAACTAGTAACTCACTTTTCCTTACTCCAGTTACTTCTATAGAAGTTAATGATCTAATCAATATTTTAAATCCTTCCAAATCTGTAGGTCCTAATAGTATCCCAATAAAATTAGTTAAAATTATTGGAGACTGGGTTTCACCACTTCTTGCTCTTCTTGTGAATCAGTCTTTTCAGTCTGGTATATTCCCTGATAAACTTAAAATTGCCAAGGTAATTTCTCTCTTTAAAAAAGGAAATCCAGAGCTTCCATCAAACTATCGGCCAATTTCTCTTTTATCCATTTTCAGTAAAATATTTGAGAAGCTTATGTACAAACGACTTTATAAATTCCTTGAAATACATAATATTCTTTATTCTTTACAATTTGGATTTCAAGAAAATCACTCAATTGATCATGCTCTTGTAAGTTTGACAGAAGCGATAAGAAATACACTTGATAATAAAAGACTTGGTTGTGGCATTTTCATTGATTTACAAGGGGCTTTTGATACAGTTAATCATAGAATTTTGCTATCCAAATTGGAACATTATGGCATTCGTGGATGTGCCCTTGAGTGGTTTAGATCATACTTAACAGATAGAAAGCAGTATGTTTCTGTCAATGGAAGTAACTCTAACTTACTTTCAATTACTTGTGGTGTACCACAAGGTTCTGTACTGGGCCCATTACTTTTCCTTATTTATATCAACGATCTACCTAATGCTTCTAAGAAACTTACCTTTTATCTCTTTGCTGATGATACAAACATCTACTATGAATCTAAAGATTTGTCTAATTTGACTAAAGTTGTTAACAAAGAGCTCAGATTAGTAAAGAAATGGCTTGATGCTAATAAGCTATCATTAAATATTGATAAGACAAATTATATCATCTTTCATTCTTCCTCTGTCAAATTTCCTTCTGGATCTGATATCAAAATAGGGAAGAAACATGTTAAAAGAGTTAAGTTTGTTAAGTTTTTAGGTCTCCTTTTAGATGAGCATCTATGCTGGAAATACCATCTCAGTGAACTCTCTAAAAAATTAGCTAGAACATGTGGAATGTTTTTCAAAATTAGGAACTTACTTCCATTAGATGTCTTAATTTGTTTGTACAATGCTTTGTTCTTGTCCTTCCTACAATATGGTCTTATTGTTTGGGGTCAAACATATGCATCATACATTGATCCAATTTTCAAATTACAGAAAAAAGCAGTCAGAGCCATCTCCTTTCAGCCCCGCATGTCTCCCTCTCTTCCAATCTTTAATGATCTTAAGCTTCTGAAACTTTCTGAAATTTTTGAACTCCGACTCTTAACTTTCGTTTTTGATTCTGTTAAAAAGACTTCACCTAGTTGCTTTCATGATTTTTTCTTATTCAATTCATCTGTTCATCAGTATTCCACCAGACAGGCTAGTCAAGGTGATTTATATATGTTTCGAAGAAACAGTCTTCAATATGGACTAAAGTCGATTCGATATCTTGGTGCTAAACTGTGGAATACATTGCCCATTGAGCTCCGAAATGCTCCATCAAAAGCATCGTTCAAAGCAAAACTGAAAATGCACAATTATTTAAATTCAAGTTAATTTACCCAATAATTTTTTAGGATAGGTAGGGGGGGGCTCTCTCCTCGATTAGTTTACCTATTGAGAGAGCTCCTCCTTTAAGTAATTCCCTGCATACAATTTATTTAGTTACTCTTTTATTTGTATGTGTATATTGTATTAATTTTTCTGTATCAATTGTATTAATTTTTAGTATTACCATTATCTTTGTAGTTTAGTTATTTGTTTGTATTGTTAGAACTATAAATTGTATGTAGAGAATTTAAATAATATGAAACTGAAACTGAAACTGGTGAGCAAACAGTAAAGCCAACTGTTGTTTTCAGAGGAGCTGGAAAAGTGTCACTTGCGGAAGCTGAAGAACATGACAAGCGTGTCCATGTTCTATTCCAAAAAAATGCATGGATGGATGAAGCAACAAACATGAAATGGGTCAATGATGTTCTCATTCCTGGAATATCAGATAAGAGAAATGAGAATATTCTCTTCGCTGACAATGTTTCATTTCAGTTACTGGAAGGATTTCATCAAGCTTGCAGAAAGAAAGCTAATATGATTGTTTACATGCTACCTGCAAACCAAACCGATAAAGTGCAGCCAATCGATCAAGGGGAGGGGTTTCTTATGAAGAAGAAGATTGGAGAGTGTCTTGATAGTTGGCTTGGAGATGAAAAGAACCTAGAAGAGTGGAACTCAACGATATCTGCAAAAAAGAGAAGAATTCTGTTGACAAAATGGGTGGGGGAAGCATGGCAGGATCTCAATGAAAACTATGCATCTACAAGGAGAAAGTTTTTCTTGAAAACTGGCTGCCTGATGACAGCTGATTGTACTGATGATGATAAAATAATGCCACAAGGCATGGAAAATTATCATTTTTGATAGAAGTACTATGTGGAACTGCAAAGATCTGTTGTCATTTATTTGTTTTTTAAAGATGTTTCAGAAATTAGTTCATTTCTACTTATCAACCAAAATACAAGAAACTTTATTTTGGGTGTGAGTCTCAAAAGTTTCTTATGAGTAGGAGGACAAAGCATTTTTCACTAGCCTAAAAGTTTCTTTTAGGTGGTTTCTTAAATGCGGGGCCTTACTGTATTTCCTGCAAACTTTCTGAGGCCCCCTTGGTTAATATGCAGCCCATCTTTCGCTAAGTTAGTAAATAATATATTGTCATTATCTATAAGATCATAGCCTGACAACCAAAGTTTGTCCTTTAAAATCTTATTAGTTTGTATAACCTTGGCATTTAGATGAAGTTCATCACTTCGTTTAAAAATAGATGAAAAAACGACTTGTGCCCCTGGGTTGTTGCTCTTGATATCATCCAAGGTTTCAATGATCTCATTTGAGAGTTGTATTGCCGTTGCTGATTTGAGGTTGTTCGTGCCAGCATGAACGATAATCACGTCAGAGTCAGGTTCCAGTCTTCTCTGATTTTTCATCTTGGCAATCCTCGCTCCTGGGTCTGCAACTACCTACATGAACTTCGTGGTGGTTATTTGTAAGTCTGGTACCATCCAAATATCGAAGTTGGGAGTGGCCAATGACAGTGATTTTCAGCTTTCATTCGCTCTCTCTTGATTGTTTGGCCTTCCTATCGTTTCTTTTTTCGCTGCCTTTAGTGATGTTTTTCCCTTGATGTCCTTTTCTTGTTTTCGTTTCTCTTGTCTTCCCTCTCGTTGTATCTTGTTCTATTCAAGTTGTTTTTAAGCTTTTCCTTTGTCTTTATCTTTCCCTTTGGGATTGCTTCATCATTGACAACCTTAGATTTTCCCTCACCATAGCAACTGGATATTGATTGGTCTAGATTAATTATCCCCAGGTTTCTCTCCTCAGTCATATCTGATTCCCATGTGGCGTGCTCAAAGCTTTTCGATATTGCACCAGCTCGCAACTGGGCGGTTTCGCTTCTCGATTTTACGTCAACTCGTAGCTGGGCATTGCTGATCTCCAGGTCTTTCAGTCGCAATTCTAACGACATATTTTCGTCCATGAGCTTTCTCGAAGTACTTCTCTCCATTTGCAGGAGGTCATTAGTTTTTTGAAGTGAAATTGCAAGATCTCCCAAAGCTCTTACCAAATGGGTGTCAGTGTCACTGGGAGGAGTTTCAGATCTTGCCCCTAAGGGTCGAGACTGCCAAAGTTGAGGCTAGATGTGCTTGACCCCATTTTGGCATGTGGTTGCTACAATTCCTGCAGTTTTACGCATTCTTTTTCTAAATCTGAATGAAGTGCCTGATTTGGGTAAGGGGCACTAAGCATAGCTGAAGTTCCAGTCAGTTTAACTTATTCTGTTTGACGTTCCAGTTATACTGGGGGGTATCCGATTCCGCATTTCCGCAATTTTTCTGACCTATTTCCGCAAATCCGCAGACACAAATTAGCTATTTCCGCTGTTTGTTGGGCCTATGAGCAAAGCGTTCCACAGTCATATTTAATGGCAACATGATCAACGAAAACACTCTTTCTTTTATTTTGCACGTGACTGATCACACGAAAGCTTATTCGCTGTCATCATGAGTAATCGTTTCGCTTCGCTCAAAAATTTTGTTGTTCTTGTTGTTGTTGTGGCTTTTGCCTCCAGATCTTCGTGATGTGTATTGTTTTCATTTGTTTTAGTGCCTTTAAGTGAATCTTACACAATATTTTGACATCAAATTTGCTATTTTTTAGCAAGTAATATCAAATTTGTAGAAATATCTGCATTCCGCAAAAATGCAGCCAATATCCGCAGTCCGCAAAAATGATGATCGATTTCGGCATTTCCGCACCCAAAATAGCCGGATATCCCCTATCCGCAAAACCCCCGGTGACCCCTCCAGTTATGAGTAAAACTTCTCCAGGCAAAGATGACGAGAAACAGACATTATGTTTTTGTTCTATCTCCTTGCTGAATAAAGGCATCGGACATTGGTCTCGCAGCTTCTTCAGTCACGAACTGTTCGGCAAGGAGACAAGAATGACTTTATTTATATTGCTGCATTATCAACCGGCCAAGCTCCACCTCATTTCCATACAGGGCCTCCGACGACGGGGGGGGGGGGCGGGGGGCCATGGCCCCTCTACTTTTTTGTAAAAAAATGCAATTCCGAAATTTGTTGATAATCGTTTTAATTCTCTTTAAAACCCTATGGTCATTCAAATTCAAGCAAATTTCCTTGCATCCATTCGATTGAATCTCTGTTCTGTTGATAAGGGAAATTTCATGTCGGAAACTAACAAGGTCACAACTTCACTATTGTACACATTCACAGACAATTTTCAGTAATATCAATGTTACATCTTTTAAATCACTTACAAGAAATCTAAAGCTATAGAAACTGCCCAGGAAGCAGATAGTCAATGCAGAATGCAAAGACCTCGTATCTCTTTGGCACAAATCTAGTAGGCAAGTAAGGCAAGTGCTGCTTGCCAGCCAAAGAAAATGCTACTTTCTAAAAACTATACACTTTCTTGGTAGGGTATCTTACAAATATTTACTTCTCAATCCTGTCAGCTTTAATTCAAGATGGGGATTTTTCAATGAGGTGAAAGGCGTAGTCTAAAAATTCTTTCAAGCGCTGCGACCCCCAGACCCCTTCGTTAGAACCCCTACTTCAGGACTTTACCCGCGCTTCACGCTTGCACACCTCAGTCACTTTTCCCTCTAGATCTGACCCTGGGACGGCAGCTTATCATGTTGGGCTATTGCATGTTTTCATACCAAATTTTGGCCCCTCCACTTTTCAGGTTTCGTCGGAGGCCTTGCCATAGTCAGCTCGATGAGTGACATTCTTCCATAGCAGACCTTCAACCCCCCTGGTACCCCTGCCCCCCGCCTCCTGCCTCTTGCACCTAACATAATGAATGTGAGTACGTGTCAACACAACAGGCCCCTTATCAAAGTACGGACGACATAATGATAGTGTTCCCTATGTCAAAAGCATTTGTCCAGGGGCATTTTTTTCCAGGTACATACATCGCGTGCATAAAAGAAAAGAAATGGCAATGAACAGAAAAATCCATGAATTTGAAAACACGTCAAAACAGCAGGTTTCTTACCATAGCATAAGTATGACCGAGCATGAGCTCAAACACATATCGTGCATCCCCTCTGTTTGTCTTCTTCGATTCTTGGCAACGAGCTAACATCACGAAAATTTTACCACAGAACGAATAAAAACAGAGCATCATGTTTCAGCTTGATGAGAAAAACAAAAGAACAGGTTTAGCAAATAGACATTTGAGTTGATAATGAAACCTTGGAATCGTCAAGGCCTACTAAACAAGAAAAGTCTTATTTCAAGTGAGACAGGGAAATCAAATGCCCCTCAAATGCTACATGGTGAAGATTTTTTTTGAAATCTTAGTCTGCAAACTACAAAACGCAGTGCAACAGTAAGTACAATAATGCTCATTTTTCTATTTGTTGCATTACGCTGTCCACCTTGCAACAGCAAAATATTCAGACGTGCGAAATTCATCGTTAGAATAAATGATGTGATGGATAATTCTATCTGATAGCTGAAAGAAGGAAGAATTTTTGTGTCATTTTATGTATGAATGCATTGATAAATGTCATGAAAAGTCTTGCACAGAAACAAGACAGAAGTACATCTTTTCACAGAAATCATCAGGTTCGTCAAGGGCGGGCATATTTCACTGAGAACGATGATCTTGCCTTTGTCTGAGAATTGGTAGTTCACGATAACTTTTCACAATCCTTGTTCCGAAAACTGGTTGTATTTGATGACACATTGACGTTGTTATTTTTCTTCGATTTGATTTGTCCCGAAAACCGGTAGTCTTGGCTAAATACCGTTTTTCGAAAGCAAGTGGTACTCTTAGTCATGAAGGCACAAGTGTCCAAAACCGGTCTCTCCTGCTCACTAAAGTCCCATGTTGTTCGTAGCGAATCCAGAATAGAATATCCTGCAGGCGAAGGTGAAGAAGGTGAAGGTGAAGATGAGTTTGCGGTTTTTAGCGCCAAGCGCTGGGATCGCAGAAGTAGCTAAGTGCTAATCGAGTCTGCGACCTCTTCCTTGTCATGACGCTCAAGTGGTGAGGCCCTGTCGCGTCTCGAACCCACTCCACCTGACTGTTCTGGCTTCAAAGTCAGGGAATTACACCACTGCGCTACAACACCTTCAATCACACAACAGGCATCATTACCGTCGTAACTAATTATATCTATAAAGCAGCAGTATCCCAAAAATGGTAGTCTCCAAGCGGCAATTCTGAAGTTGTCCCTAGGTTCTAAAAATTCGTTGATAATTCTTCTGGTTTGCCCAAAGGCCGGTCTTTCTTGCGTAAACTTGACGGACGAAGGTTGAACCACTTTGGCGAAGAAATTGGAATTCCTCGAGGGGCAAATCACTTGTCAAAATAGCGTGCGTGATTATTGTATTATTGTGATTTTAGAATCGCATGATTTTTATCTGTGATTTTTTGGTTATTTTAGTGCTTTTTCGTGTGATTTTTCAGTACTTTTTCCGTGCTTTTTCAGTAATTTTTCAGTGATTTGTGATTTTTGAAGTGTTTTGAATTGATATTTTTGTGATTTTCTGATTTTTCTATGTGCTTTTTTTGTGATTACAAGGAAGGTATACAAAAAGAAATCAATGATTTGCTCTCGGAATTCCTGATCCTTCTTTGTAAATTTTGGCAGACAAAGGTAGAACAACTTATGTGGAATTTTGAATTGCTGTTCATGTGAGCTTAAATTTGGTGGACAAAGGTAGAACCAGGTTACAAGTAAGCTTTAGGATTTTGATTAGATAGGAGGTGACAAAGCTGGATTTTTGTGAGATGATGGATTGATGGAAAAGGATGACTTATTTTAAGATTTGACCTTTGTCCCAAAAATGGGTTGTTTTGGGCAGGAAAGCCGTACTGTGTCATTAAAGAGCCCGTAATTTTTTGCAAAGATGGAGAAGAAATCGAAAAATGGGTTGTCCATCCAGATAATTTTTACCGATTGGCAGAGATTTGATCGATGTTTCAGGAATTTTTAGGCGATAAGTTGTAAACGAAATCCCAAGGAAAAGACCTATGTAGATGAAAAAACTCATCAAATTATACTTGCTGTCCCAGAAAAAAAGGTAACAGACTTGATCAGGGATAGGGCTAAGAATTTAACTTGAATCGTTCTGAAATCTTTAATCTTTAAACTAATCCTCAGTGGTTAACTTGAAGGAAAATACTTTGTTTGTTGATATTGAAGTATTGAGGGTAGAACTCTTTATCAATGAAAGTCTAGATCTGCCTCCACCTCCGACCCAGAACGTTTGGGTTTGGCAAAATCTGGATGCCCAAACATCTTACGAGTAGATACCTTTAAAAAAAATTCGAGAAATTTCGAGCAGTTTTTTGTCCTGGTTGCGTTTTATGAAGGAAGATAAAATTAGAAAAATCTTCACGCATTCCTTCTGTCTTTCTCACATATTCGTCGTCTGATTGGCTGATTGGGCCGTGAAAATGAGGCTTTGAAGATTTCAGGCCATAGGCCACGAGCAAACATCGGCCAAGACATTTGATTCCTATTTTGATTTTGCTCCAACTTTTTTCACTAGGGAAACCACCGGGGTAGAATGTCCTAGGGCACCTTGGTACATGGAGACATAGTGTCCTCTTATTTCATTTCCAATCAGTCTATCAAAATATCAAATAACAGTCTTCATCTCCACATGTGGCATACTGACGTGGCCTTGAACAATAATGCCACTTAAAAGGATTCTTCTTAGTTTGTTGCATTTGCCATTTTAATGCAATAGTTAATCATACTATTTTTGCCAAATATTTCTGCTATATTCAGTTATCAGGTCCAAAAATTTACACACGTTGTAAAGGCCATTTCTTTCATTGGACTGGATATGGGAGACTTTTTCTGCAGAAATCTCCTTTAGGGCTTTTTGACAATCTGCAACATAGATGGACTATGCCTGCAAAAAGGATTGTAGACATGGAGCAACCATTCCTTCGCTTTCCTTCCTGACAATGATGACACTTACATGTATTCATGTATTGGTATTTTTGAGAAATGATTCCCCTTAAATAAACAATTCATGCAATGGGGAGATTTTTCATTTTCCCAGGAGGGTAGCACTTCCTAAAGTGTGTTCAAGTCATTACTGTGAAGTAAAACTGCTGGGGCAACTCGTGGTTTCAGCTCTTTGCTAAAGTTCAGCGGAGTGACGGTAGAGGAAAATCTGAAAATATTTGAAAATGCTGGCAATTCAATCAGATAGCTACTGCTAAACGTAATTACATGTATTTTGGGAGCAGTTGCCTTTCTACTGCCAGTAGTTTTTTTTAACTAGCTCAGTATATAATTTCGTTTGGACATTTCTTCTTTAATGTGGAGAAAAGAAGTGTAGAGTGTGCTTACTTTTTCTGTTACGAAGTTGATTACCTGATGTCTCGTTACCGAGACGATAAAGAAAGATAATGCTGGCTTACATGACCAATAACATAAATGTTTTAGCAGTTTGATACTTTAAACATCTGCATCAGTAAGTTTAAATGTTGCAAATGTTGATGTGTACAATGGAATTACGATTTCTTTACTACTAAAATTTGATCCACTTGTTACTATACGAGAGCCAAGGACTATTCTGAGAATCGAATTATATGCGTGCCGGAGACAGGTGCAAATCAATTTGCATACTACAAAAAGTGTACATGCTCGCTGCCGATTGGAAACAGAAAGACATTCAAGAGCTCTGGAGAGAATGTGAAGAAATTACAGTTTAAAAAACTGGCTCTTGGAGAGAGAGATACGTTTGTGATGCGAGGTATATTGTAGCTTTAGACTTATCGACAAGTATCAATGTGTAGATTCTGTACTTCAATTATATTGGAGCTTATCAAATTGGAATGGCATTTCATACAGCTTTTATCCACAACAAAGAAAGACGGCAGCACCTTTTGAACTTATGTCCCAAATTCTCATCAGAGCATAGCTTGCATATTTGTATCTTTGGCCTTTACACTGGGTATTAGTCCGTCATTAACCTGATACTGCAATGCATTTCCCTTGGGCAATATAACGAAATTTGCAGGGAACTCTTAAAATTTAGCTTGAATCAACCTTTCTAAAACCTGGATAGAAGAACTTGTGAATTTATAGTTTATAGGCTGAAAAGGCTTCAGTACATTTCGATAGTGGCTCTTATGAGGAAGGTGCTTAATTGGCCCAAAAACAGAGTGATGTTTTCAATCAATAGTTTTTACTATGCGGGTTTTTGCCGTAGCAAACATTCTAGATGTGCAGAGCTTAACAAAAAGGACTTTCGACTCCTTGACCATTTACGATTTACTGAAATGCATACACGTTTCTACTTACTTTGTCCCAGCAGTCTTGCACAGTGTATCTTGCATCATCGTCCGTTCTCATTTTCATACAGGGTGTCCAAGGCAAGTGTTCCGTGTTTGATTGAATGCAAAAAATAACGATAAGATTAACACACTGTTATATGTTGTATAATAACCCTAGTCATAAATATTAAATCAATCTTAGGCACCAGATTCGTGGACATCTGAGGAAAATTCACTGAGTAATGAGCCTCGCTTAGTCGGCTGAAAGAGAAGCTGACGATGTACATTGAAGCCCTTGATTTTGAAGAACACTTTATAGATCTAACATTCAATCAGCCAAATTTTAAAGAATACGAGCAGCTCGATTTGCTTCCCCTCGAAGCATTGGCGGCATTGGCATCCAATGATCTTGCAGATGAAATTGAGTACCGGGTGTCCCAAAAAAAGGTAACAGATTTGATCAAGGATAGCGTAAAGAACTGAGATCGAATCTATGGGAAATCATCTTTGAACTATTCCTCGATAGTTAACTTGAAGATAGATACCTTGTTTGTTGATATTAGAACATTGAGAGCAGACATTTTTATCTTTAAAGTCCAGATTTTCCTCCTTATCGAAACCAGAGCTTTTAGGTTTTGGCCTAAACTACAAACACGCTGTTTGGGGGAATCTCCTCAAGGACAGACATTCTGAACGAAGACCAGTGTGCTTAGGTACACTACACATTTGAATGGCAATGTAAAAAACTAAAACTGACAAACTTATCAATGAATAGAATCACCAAGGAATACCTTTCTTCAGTCAAGATGAATTTACAAGGTAGAAACAATTTAAGCATGAGGAGCACTTTCAAGGATCTTATCCTTGTGAATTTTTATCCTTTGGGTATATGCGATTTCTTGTTTCATGATAACTCCAATGATAACAAAAAATACATTTTATTCAAACAAAGGAGATTTTTTCATACACAAGGGAATTATTTCGCTGATGAATAGCTTTTATTCGGCAGGTGTGATTCAAAGGTTTTGTTGAATGAAAGGAGATCTCTTTTGGGAAAAAAATTCGTGAATTTGATTTCAAGTTCGATTTGGATTTCTGTCAAGAATTTTTCCGAAGCAGAGGCCTCTTGCTTGTACTTCGCCTATGATTCAGGAGATTCCACAACAAGCGCATCAACAACTTAGGCCAAAACCCAAAGGCTCTGGTTTAGAGGTGGAGGCAAATCTAGACTTTCATGATGAAAATTTCTTCTTTCCATGCTCCCATTTCAGCAAACAAGGTATCGATCTTCAAGTTAACTATCGAGGAATACTTTAAATATTATTTCCGATTGATTCAAGCTAGATCCTTAGCGCTAGCCACGATCAAATCTGTTACCTTTTTTCTGGGACACCCGGTACTTGAAGCTACTCACAATGATGGTGATAGTTTCATCATGTTATTACGAAAATGGTGTTTTGCAGCAATCCAGTGAGCTTGATCCTAAAAAATGCCTTCGGGGCTGCGCCCCCGGACCCCCAAAATATACTAGCTTAGCGCTCGCTTCCCAGCCCATCCACTCTTTGGATCGCTCCGCGGTCCCTGTTTTAAAGGTCCAGTTTGTCCGAGAACTAAAGCCAGAGACCCTTGACTTACTTGTTTTTCAAAGAAAACCTCCCAATATGGAGACGAAGAAGGCTTATCCCAGCCTCACTCGCTTCAGTGAAGGCCTTATTTCCCAACTCCCAACTGTTTTCGAAGGGGAAAAATTCCTTCGGGGTACAGATCTGTTCCCCGACCGATCAAAATGGGAGTTGACGAATAACGAGATCGAATTGCGTGATTTTTCTTCTATTTGAACTTCCCGCCAAAAACAAAACAAAAAACAAAAGTGCGTTTGACTAAACTACGGGGGGGGGGGGCTCTTGGCAAAATTTCGGGTAGGGGTGTGCCGCCCGCAGATTTAAAATGGCACCGTTGGCTATACCAATTTTTGTGAAAATGATACCCTTGACTAGACTAACTTCTACGTCAAAAGTGCCATGTTTTGGCATTTTCTAGACAAAACTTGCGAAATGTTCGCATTCTCTGGCCCAAAATTTGAAAAAATTTGGTTTCTTTACAGGAATTGCCGAAGTTTGACATTTCTTTGACCTAAATTGACAAAAAGCATACCCTTGCCCAGACTAAATGGACTGAAATTAGCAAAAAGTATACTCTTGGCTAGACAGGAAAGTTTAAAAAAGTATACCCTTGCGGGTGGCACAGCCCCAGGTACCTTTACTATGGAAGACCCCCCCCCTCCCGTGGACTAAACAGCCGCAACGATCAAAATCTCGCAATACCGAACGAGTTTAGGAGATCTTTTGCGTCTCTAAACAAGCAAAATATCGTTTATAGGTAGGAGTTCTTTTGCTGCAGTTGCTCGAAGAAATATCCAACTAAGTACTGATAGCTTGTTTTACACTTTAGCACTCCAGAAAGACTGCTCTTTCAGCCTTTTAGAGTGGGTGGTTGCGAGAAAACATCGCAGGTGATTTAGGCCATGTCCGTTTCTGGAGGCGTAAGGACACGAGTCGTAGTATGAGAGTACATCAGTCTCTCAATAGCAAATCTGCAATCAGTCTAGGCTTATCCAACGTCGTACCTCTTATTAGCGAACAAAATAGGATTGCAAAAGAAATGCGATTCTGGCAGCCACTTTCAAAATCTATTGCGAGACTGAGTGATTTCAAACTTTGCTCAACAGAACTCTTCAAAGCAACCCTCATACGTTTGAAAGGTAGGTTATGGAAATTCATTTCCAAGTTTCATTTGGTTTGCCGTAAGATAAATGAAAAGGAAAACAAACAATAGTCTGATACTGCTTTGCAAAATGCTAAGAATCATATGCAGTTTCAACTCTCTCACAACATTGAACTTCAAGGCCCCGTAACTCCTTCAATACTTAGCTGATTGGCAAGATTCTAGTGTTTAAAATTGATTTGATTTCTTCAGAAAATAGTTATCTTATTATGGAGCAAGTTTATTATTTCGCTTTTTTTGATGTCTCATCAAAATACGAATTTTTTTTTAAAAAACCCGTATAACAATGTCATTCTCAAAAAGGGTTGAAGGGGAGTTCCGCAAATCCAGGCTCCTCAAGACATTTGGCCATCTTTTGATGTGTCTCCAAGGGCGATATGAAACGCGCGTTTAGGCCTAATCAGGAGAGCAAGTGTTTCTAGGTCGAATTCGCTCACATGTATCGGTGCTTGTTTTCTACGAGAAATTGTTCATACCTTACTGGCATTACCTTCAAGCTTTCCATGGCATTTATTGTCCTCACAGCTCTGTAAATATCATCTTTCTCCCCTCTTAATGGTCTAGAGTTTGCCTCTAAAGACAATTTCTCTCACAGCATTTTCCCAGAATATGTCCTTTTCAAACAGAACCACGGATTTCATATCGTCCTTGGTATCTCATAACACTTTAGGGGAAATCCCATTCTCTTCACCTTCCGAACATTATGCGCAGATTTAGTTTCTGAGAAGGTCATTTTCCTTTTTAGCTCAGCCAACTGACAGCCTCGTCGAATTACAAGATTATAGCCAGCAAATTTTGAAGGAGGAAGGAAAGTGATTTGAGAACAAACGAATTTACCTGTTTTATTGTGATTGGCAAGGATTCAAAGTCAGCACGTAACTCGCACAAACATTTGCAACAGTCACACATTTGAATAAACAAAAGGCAAAGAAACTAGTGTTCGCTAGAAAGTTCAGCAGTTGCAAAACAACAAAGACAATTCTCATTGGCGAATACTTAGCTGAAAAGTTTTGAATTAATGTTAAAAGTCGTCACAATTTAGCAATCTGTGAAATAACGCATGCTCCTCCTGAAGTGAAAATAAATGGAGAAAGTTTTAGCAATTGTTGCCCTACTGTCTTTCGCTGCAAAATTTTCAACAAATGTCATATTCCTGGAAGAAGCAGAAAGTACCTTCGCCACTTACGATACGGACCTCACCCCAGTCAACAGCCCTTTGCTACTGTGCAGGGCTTTCTTCTCCCTAACCTACTCCTTGATAATGGTACTTTACTCTATTGCAACAATATTCAGAAAAAGGTCAGCACCGAATATTACGTCATCTGGCTTCTTTGCAGCTTTCACCTGGTCTTGCATCCTTGAAGCTATTTATGCTGTGCTCTGGGCCTACGGGAAAACAGTGTTTGCGTTCGCTTTCTTATCCATGGCATCCTTATGCCAGTATATTGCATTATACTATGCATACACTGGTCTATACCATGCAAAAGCCAACGATAATGAATTAGAAGCTTCGACAATATGGTGTAACCGTGTTCTGGTGCAATCTGCCTTGATATTCGATTGCGCATGGAACACCGTCTTGGTTATTCTCACATTTGCAGTAGTGCTTTGCTACAGTCTCGGAGTGGCATCATTTCAAGCATCTTTGATCGGATTGGTTGTTTTCGGAATCGGACTGATAATCTGGTTTGTTGTTGAAAATCTAGTTATTGAGAAATATGTGCGCTTCACAATAGCTGAATACATAGCAATCTCAGTTGCACTGACGAGTTTGTTATCGAGAGACAGGGTCAGTGTAAGCTTTTTCCCAATTTTGCTTCTCTCGTTGATGGCAGTTGTGCTTATCCTGTTGTTTCTGCGCGTCTTCTTGATCATTTGCATGGAAAACAGAAGGAAAAACCAAGACCGATCCTACACCATGGTATCATTGTAGCTTGACGAGTAACCACTGATTGTATGAAGTGTAGCTTCCTGTTGTCGATGAAATGGGTGGAACAGCTAGGAAATATCCTTATAACATTTGAAATAGACTAATATGTAACAACAGGCACCGACCTTCTTGCAGAAATGATGATAAATTAAAAGCTTGAAACCATTAGCAACAAGGGACATTGTGTGTTCCTCATTTTCTTGTTTACCTCCCTGTAATTGCATGATGACTCTCCACTGCATTTCCACAACTATGCTAGGGCTGAGCTGCATAACCCTATAAGTAAGAGTGAAAGAAAATCTAGGAAAATGAAGTGGCGAAGGGACATCCTAGATTTGGCCCAAGTCTATTTCCTGAGGTCTGTCTAACCGATCCCTTTTCTATAGTTCTCGGACCGGATATCCCAAGGACATTCTTGCCTTCCAAAATGGTTGCTCTGTGGGAAGTTGAATTTGTGGATCCATAAAATGTGGCAAAGAGATTGGTCAGGCCGACTTCAGAGAAAGACTTCGGGCAAGTCATGGGACATCCATAAAGTACGCACAAAGTGGTGTGGGGGGGGGAGGAAGATGTGCCCAAAGGAAAGCCTGCACTCAGTGTACTAAATCGCCATCCCCCTCCATCGACAAAGCATACGAGAGGAGTGAGATCTGAAAATCTGGAATTTTGTGTACGCATTTTATGGATAACCAACTGTCAAGGGAGGAGATTGATAACACAAATTAAGTTGTTTTGAAAACACATCGACACAGACATAGCCAAAATACACACACAAGATTAACTCTGCAGTGTACTTTGTGGACGCACAGGATACAAGTAAAAAGAAGAATGAAAACTATTATACGCGTACACAAGATGTCCTTTTGCTTATTCAGTAATACGTAGATAAAAATGACTACTGGAGAATATAAAGTGTATTCCGTAAGTGAACCGTTATTGTCGTGTAACAATTACATAGGCCTTTGGGAAACGATAAAAACTTTGCTTCAACTATTCAGCATGAAAAGTGTTTTAGCGAATGAAATGGTGTTTGTTACAAAAATTCATAACGGACGAATAAACAAAGTTGAAACTTTGCAAGGCCTGTAATTTGATTCATATTAGTCTGATTCCTTAAAAAATAAGTGTGGGGTTGGCATGATTGATGATAAAATACAACATAATACTGCTATGAATGGAGCATGATACTATTTGCTATTACCCTTCGTCTTCTCTTTGAGGAACTACTTACTTAAATCAGCGACTTGAGCGAAATTATGTCATATCGCTCAAGCGAAAACGAGGCTGTCCTTTTGCTTTCTCGCCTCTTAATCGTTGCTAGCATCTTTATCCTGTCCTCATGCAAGAAAATGGCGACACATCAACCAGATTGAACCTAAATTGTCAGATTGTTTAAGGCACTAACAGACGCGTCGTAGGCAAGCTACACCCTTTATAATTCTCTCGTGGTATAGGCCTCCCAGCGATCCGATAGACACTTTTGATAAGCTTGAACAAGTCATGCATTTCTTAGAATTGGAGGGGAAGGAGATAATTCTATTAGGGGATACAAACTGTGACCTTTCGGTAAATCCTAACTCAACTGATGGATCAGCACCTGTTTTCAGGTAATGCCAGACACATCAAAGACATGTACGATTCTTTCGGCCTGACGCAGCTGATATCCGAACCAACACGTGAAACCGAACAAACTTCCACTCTGATAGATCATATTGCTGTCAGTAATGTAAGAAACATTTCAAAATCCGGTGTTGTCAGGACTGCCATTAGCGATCATTATCTCGTGTATACAGTAAGGAAGCACCCAGGTGAACGAAAACACAAGCAATGAGGAAGCTTTCCTTCGGGATCTCTCTGTCTATGATTGTTCAAGAACCCTGTATTGCTCTGAAGATATTAATGTAATAGTTGAAAAATGGATTAGCATGCTTTCGTTTATTATAGAAACTCATGCCCCCATAATGCAAAAGCGAGTGTCTGAAAGATATAGCCCTTGGCTGTCTTCCAGTCTGAGGAACTTGCTTAGGAGTAGGGACAAACTAAAGGTTGCTGCAGTCAAATCAAAATCTGAAATCCTTATGGCTGCATATAGGCAAGCAAGAAATAAAGCAAATGGGATGAATGCGATCTTAAAAAGACATATTTCACAAGCAAAATACAAGAAGCGGAAGGTAATGTGAAGGAAACATGGTCTACCATCAACAAACTCATAAATAAACGATCGAAAATGACGACAATCCAATCTTTAAGGGTCGATGGTACTACTATTTTCAATTGAAAGGAAATTGCTAACTCGATGAATTAGTTCTTTTGCACTGTTGGAGAAAAACTCAGCAATGATATACCTGAGACTGAAAATCCCCTTTTAAATGATGAATATACTGTAAATCCTAAAAATGCTACTTTTAGCTTTGCATCTGTTACACCTAAGCAGCTAATTGAGACTATGGGAAAGTTCAAGACCTCTCAGGGGTCTGGCCTTGACTGTATCTCAAGCTTTTTTCTTAAGGTTTGGATGCCTGTTTTGGCCGGGTCTCTGAGTCGGCTCTGTAACATGTCTATGTCTCTTGGCATTTTTCTAGACGATTGGAAGATAGCTAGGTTCGCACCTATCTACAAGGATGGCTCAGAAGATGAGAATTCGTACTATCGCCCTTTATCTGTTCTACCGGTCATCTCTCGCCTCTTTGAAAAACTGGTTTATGATCAATTTTACGGCTTTCTAAATGTGAATAAACTTCTATTCTCACAACAATCTAGTTTCAGGTTTTTTTTATACAATATAAAAATTTTACAAAAACGAATTACCTAAGACTACACTTACAAACTACTGGACTACATAACAAGGACGACGACCCCGGGAAGCAAGAACCCATGACTATCCCAAAGGATCATTACATAAAACACTAAACTAAACTTACTGACAAATACATACAAACGAAACTGAAAACACAAAGAAAAGACATTTAAAGCGCTAAACGATTACATACGGATACATACTAGGATCTGTTTCACATTGGACGTCAGGCCAGCACAGGCGACGGTGCTGAGCTGCAAAGGCCCCGGTAGAGAGAACACCACCGACAACCATAATCGCCGCTACTATCCTCCCCCCAAAGCCCCCAGCGCTCAAAAACACCGCACCTGTACTGTCGCAATATTACGGTTTGGTAAATTTGAGTTTGCTTGGAAGGGCAGTTATTCATCGCACTTAAGTCACCGCCATACATCCAATGTGAAACAGACTTACAAGTATTTTAAGAAACTTACAAAAATTTTAAGTTTCAGGTTACTACATTCCGTACTGACTTGTCTCTTAAAATGTGCCAATGATTGGTATCTCAATTTAGAGAGCAGTTAATATACAGCCGCTACTTTTATTGATTTAAAGATGGCTTTTGATACGGTGAACCATGGTATCCTTATACAGAAACTGGAGCATTATGGGGTTAAAAACAAAGAAATACGCTGGTACCGCTCGTATTTGACTAATAGAAAGCAGTGCTGTAAGGTAAATGGGCAGCTTTCAGATCTTGAATCAATAGCGACTGGAGCTCCTCAGGGCTCTTGCCTAGGACCTCTACTTTTCATAATATACGTAAATGGTCTTCATTTCTCTTTGAGACACTCAGATGTCAACATGTACGCGGATGATACAAGCCTTTCGTTCTCTTCAAAGTCCATTCCCTTGATAAATGAATGCGTCAACGAGGACCTTTGATATCTCATTAAATCTTGGCTTACTGTAATGCAAACAAATTGTCCCTAAATGTGACCAAGACACAAAGTCTTGTTATAGGTGGTAGGAAGTGTTTAAACGACATAGAAAAGGTAGGCGGAGTAAAGCCTCTCTTTTATATAGGGGAAGAAACTGTTTCTATCATAAAGCAGGTAAAATATCTGGGAGTAATGGTTGATCAACACTTGAACTGGAAAGAACAAATTTCTACCATTAAGAAAAGATTTTCCAGAGGAATGGGATGTTGAAATACTCCAAAAAGTGTCTCCCTCTTCTCAAAATACAAAGCATGTATAAAAGTCTTGTTGAACCATATTTTAGATATTGCTGCCCTGTATGGGAAGCTGTGGCACCACAGCAATAAACGAACTACAAAAACTTCAAAATCGGGCTACAAGAATAGTTACTAACAGTAGATATGATGCGTCTGCAAAGCCTATTATCAAGAAAATTTGGATGGCACATTGTCAGTGAAATTATTCAAATGGAGACATTAAGTATGGTATACAAATCTATCAATGATCTGGCTCCCACTTACCTTACAGAAATGTTCTCAAGACTCTCGGATACAAGTAAGAGAGAATTACGCAATTGAAATTCCCATGCGAAAATCTGCAAATGGCCAAAAATGCTTTTCATATAAAGGCGCGACAATGTGGAATGGTCTCAGCCTAGAATCAAAATTGTCCCCGACATTGAAAACTTTCAAAAAAGCATAGCAAACCTTGAATCTAGCTAATTCTCTCTCACATCACATTATACCATATCATGATCATATCTACAATATTTTATACACTTTGCTAATAGCTGTGTAGATCTTATTGATTGTATTTTTATTTTTGATTGCCCGGTGGGTTTATAGTCTGCCGCGGGAAAGTAAGCCTGTTTGAAAGTTCAGTACGAAAATGCGTCAGCAAAAAATTCCACCAACTTGTATTATGACGTAAAACAATTCAGATCTTTGTTCTAATGTTTTCATGATATCCGGAGCTCAATGACAATCGATTTCATGACAATCGATATTGTACTGGTTGACGAACAAGCTTTTGTCTGGGTCTTCACAAAACTTCCGTTTTCTTGAATTGCCACACAGGCAATTCACACAGGATTGCGTTGTTTCGAAATTATTGATGTGTAAATGGCTTTGACATTTGATTGGGGATTTGTTTACCATGCAGGCTTCAATGAAAAGCCCTAGCAGGAAGTTCGTCTGTGTTCTCGCTGCAAATTGAACAGGAAGGTTAAGTTAGGCTAAACCAAAATTCTGGGTATTAGTATATTTCCCTGTTGAATCAAATGAGGAGCTTGGTCTTCCACCGTGCGAGAATATTTTTCGCTGTCTGTGGTCTCGTGCACATTTCAAAACAAAGTTTTTAGCAACTGTTGCAACGTTTTCCTAATGTGATTCAGGCTTCCACTGAAGCGATGAAGCGTGGGCATTAGCTAGCGTAGCTATTTCTAGTTTACGTGTAAATTTAGATTCTTTTCTTTTGTAAATATTTTTAACAGGGTACATTGTAAACCAGTTAGCTGAATGTTTTACCGTGTGTAAATATTATAAAATGAAAATGAAAAATGAAATGAAGATCGAAATGTGCCAAAAAGTTAAAAATTCGCATCAGAAGCTCGTACATTTACTTTGTAGCGGTAATCATGCCAACCCCGGACTTGTCCTTTACAATTTGTCTCCATAGGTAACATATCAACTTAGATAACAAAGTTAATCCGGCTTAAATCGGTGGTTTTCTTACCTGGTAATGAGTTAGACTTGTGCGTTTGCGTCCCTTGTTTCCCTGCGTTTGTTGATTTGCTGATATCGCTTGGTCAACAGAAGTGGACCAAACTGGCGGAACTTTTGGCACACTCGCCAAAATCGCTTCAAAATCTCGTTTGAAGAGCTTGAACATTGAAAAGGAAACTTTCCGTACACTGGATGATTTTTTTTGGCTTATGAATCGTAAATTTATATATTTCAGACAGTACGAAGCCTCCGTAGAGACAAAATAGATCCGCAGCTGCGAAAAGTCAGGCCTCATCAACCGCTTTTTGTATGCAACAACAGCAACTGTATAACTAGCGCCTCCTGATTGGCTAAAAACTAAATTCTAGCAATTTGCCTGGTGAATATGGACCCACCTGAATTGGGTCCACTTTTTAAAGGCATTCTGTCACGTCTATGATTGGCTGCGACAAAGTCAGAGCTCAACACAACGGATTTCTTTGTGAATTTGTATATTTGAAACAAAGGAGGGCTAAATGTCAACAGCCATAGAAAGTTAGAGGATTAGCAGCCATTCAAATTTCCTGTTCTTGGTACCGTCCAAATCACCCAATCAAATGCATGACAGACTGCCTTTAAGAGTAATAATACGAGTCCCCCTTGCCCAAGTGACATCAGCAAATCAACGAACGTAAAGAACCAAGAGACGAAAAAGGCATAAGTCCGGTAATGAGGAATTTTGTAAAACCCTTCAATCCTAGCATCTTCCAAACAGACCTAAAATCCATGATCGCATGTTCAAGGAACTCAGCATAACGATACTAAAAACCATCTAAAAAAAGGGCTAAAGGAAATCGCACATGAAACTGATCTTGCCGATTAAGTTTCAGTCTCCTCGTCGTAGACGTTAAGTGCTGAAACTTTGATCCATGAGTTTAGACCTGCTTTGAGAGATTCAGTATTTCCTTATCCATTTCATTCAACCGAAAATAACAACACTCATTTCGTGTCTGATTATAGTTACTCGTAGTCTTTCATAACAGTAGTAATAACCAGTATGGAAATTTGCGAAAAAAGAGTCCATGACAGCAAGCAAATAAGATGAACAAGGCTAAACGAAAAACGCTGCAGGATGCATATTACAAATCACGTGCAAGAACACAACTTAGAATAGCTGGCTTGCTTCTCCCTGCAATTTTATTGTAACTCACTCAAAACTCGATTCTTTTTCCCTCCCTTAGGGCTTTATAAATTCATTTATGAAATCATTTGTTTCGAGAAAGAAATAATGATCAATTTAATCTGAATCAGTTTTAGTACCTACATTGACATGAAGCGCACACGATGATAATAAGTTTTCAAATTTCAATATCAAATGACAGTGCTCATCGAGAAAAATCGAATGGTACATATATTGATGAAATTTGACACAAAATGAAGAAAGTAGAACAGTTTTAACGATTTTCTTTGTAACCACTCTCCAAATATGGGCATCCGGTGGTCACGTGGTCAAACAATAGGAATTGAAATTTCTATTTTCTGATTGCCAGTTAAATTTTAGTGAAAGTGAGAGGATCCGCCAAATTCACGATCTCTTACCAGCAATTTCTCATGAATCCTGTATTTAGCTAAGTATTGATTAATTGCGCTCTTAGAGGTAGATAATTTTGTAGCTGCATCTTGGACAGAAATAGACTTCAGTTTCAATAATGTTGAACCAATTTTTGTGAAGCTGTTTTAAGATCTGTGGTCAGGTGTTGTAACATGGAGCAGTTGTAAAAAACGGTTAGAGCAATTATAGACACTTATGAAAATTTTCGTAGTTTCACTTCTTGATGGGCTGATCATCGTTACAGATACCACAATCAAAATAATCGAAACTTCGAAACTTGGGCCAGAAATGGATGAACCTCGCTTTGGTGCTGGATGCCAAGACCTTAGGCTAATACTATGCGGTCACAACTTTAAAACTCGTCATTTTTGAGACCTCGAGACTAAATAGATAGGCTTATTTTGGGAGTGGGGTTGATATGTTGATGTCCTATTGGTCAGTCTCAACAAAGTCGATTATTGTTTGGAACTCTGCAATCTCACTGGTCGCACCAGTTTCACGGCGATTTTGACTGGATTTTAAAAAGTTTGATTATCCACTTGAAGCGCGGAATGCCTTCATCCAATTCAGTAAACAAAAGCGAAAAACGCGACTGAAGTAGTTAGTCTAGAGCAATTAAATACTTTTAAAATCATTGCAGAAAATTATTGCATGACTGTTTTATCCCAACACGAAATGCAACACCAGGTAACAAATTATTCGTTGCTCCAAAACAAAGAAATCAAAATAAGACTTTATCTATTTTTCTTTGTATATTTTGCTACGCAGTCAGAACCCCGTAAGATAGGAAGCACTTTTAAGCTTTAAGATAGCTTAGGTCGATGTTTTGAGAAATAGTACTCTCATTAATGACCTCATTATGTTTTAAAAGAAACTTTGATGAGTTTTCTTAGAGACTTAACAGGTTGTTTTGAAAAAATAGTTTCAATTTTGCAGGCTCCGCATCAAATGAGAGACATCGAATTGATTGAGAGAAAATGCTTACAAATTTCAAGATTTGACTTTATTATTTTGCATGGATGTGCACCACCGTCCGACCGCATAAGAAACTGAATCAAAACCAAGCCATCGGCCATCTTATACCGGGGCAAGAGCAACAACCTTGAACCTGATACAACTGCCAAAACCTAGTGGCATTTCCTAATTCCCCTGCCTCTTACATTTCATGAGCTACCCAGCTTTCAAATTTTTAATTTTCAAGTTATCCACTTATGGTAGGCACCAGCTGATGACGTCATTTTGTTTGCGAATTGTTAGGAATACAACTGCATCCGATCTTTGAAATATTACAGTTGTAGAAAACAATTCAGGTGAGCAGAATGAATGTAAACAACACATTGTCTCATGAACTGATATGATATTTAAAAACGCATTTCAGTTGAAGAAAAGGCGTTTGCGTTGATTTCCCTTTGGAAACATAGTCAACCTTGTATACTGTTTTAACTTTTTGCAAATAAATTACGTCATAAGCCAATCATACAAATCAGTGGATAAATCGAAAATGAAACAAGGTATCGTAAATTTTTGAGCGAAATTCTTCATCATTAAGCAGTAGACCATTTGCGCCAATAAAGATCTTCGCTTCAGATCGCTTAAGGAGTTTGTAGAGGAGTGAAAGTGACATGTGCAACAAATATTAGAATCTGCTTGTTTTTGCAAGGCGTGAGAGCCACCGTCACAAAATGCCCTTGTTGCAACTGGGCATGGTCTCCGCTATAAGCTAAATTGAGCAAAAACGTACTTACAGTCTGTTCAGTCGATTCATTGACACATTTAGAATCTTGGCCCATTAACTACATTGCAAACTATTTCCTCGTGGTTCATGCCAGAGTTATCCCAGTAACATTGCTCTTGGGGCAGTCTTTTAGGAGCATTATGTTTTGCAGAAATTCCTGAAAACTTCTTTGATCTAGCTTTGAAAGAAAAAAGGCTCACGATGATAGCATGCTTAAACCGTTCAGCACTTACAAATGATTGTGCAATGTGAACGCAGCCTAAACTGAGAAGTAAGTATTCGTAATTTGAGTTAACATACCGAGACTGTTAACGAAGTTTAGCTTTAGATGGACAGAGCAGAAACTGCGTAAAATGACGTCATCGAGCAATCTAAGATAAGGAAATGCTAGGATGGATGCGCTTTTTGAAAGGATAAATCAAGAGTCTAAGGCCTAATGAACAAAATATCAAGTGTTGCCGAAATTTGAGATCTGTTGCAAGGAGCTAGTGGGGTTTAAAGTTACGAGTTTTTGCGCATGCGTCCGCAGTTTCTGCTCTGTCCTTTAGATGTAGTTTTATTATCAATATATTTGTCATTGACACTGACACAACTGCCTGCAAAGAAATGTTCATGATTGGCAACAGGATTAAATTTTGATGTCTCAAAAACATTACCTTTTTGGTCACATGGTCTGATTGAATGCATCTTTCATAAGAAAATCTTTATAAGAAATATAACTATCAAGCCACCAAAAGATTAAGACACTCGAGTACTGGAAGAACATCACTCAAAGCACTATTTCATTTCGTCTAAAACTCGTTTATACCCCCAGAAGGATACTGTAGCTTGTTTTTGTATTTCATTACTTGGTACAGCTTGCAAAATGCATGATAAAAAGAGACGTTGTTCCCTAACCTATTCTAACCTGGCTACGAAACATTCACAAAGGAGGCGCAGCAGATCCCTTGCAGCTAAAGAAATGCAGGAAGCTTCTAAGAACAAGTTAAGAAACTTCAGCTCATTTCTTAGTTTCTTCCAAATAGACACGTTTCATTGGTCACTTTCAGCTGTTAGTTGCACAAACACGACACGAAGTGAGTTCAAAATGATTGCATTTACAAAGCTATTGAAATATGGATAAGATTCTGTACATAGAAAATAATTCAAAGAGAACTTGTTCGCAAAGATTCAGAGGATGGTTGATCGTCGACGTCTTTCTCGGGTCTTGCTAAACCTGGTAAATGGTGTACCCAGGTCTTCGTTCTACTGAAGGTTGTTGATTGCTTTTTATAGACTTGGCTTGGGGAGCTTCTCTCTTGATGCGCGTGCTCCTTATTCCTATAGAATGAGATTTAAAAAAAGGTAACAAATTGATATTATTACAATGTGCACTTGTATGAAATCATAGTCATTAAGATGAAATTATAGACTTATGACGATCTGAGGATGTGTCCCTGGTATCCCTTCGGTGAACTTTGCTATGCTCAACATGGACTCATAATGAAACTGTGAAATAGATGGCCCTGTTTCCTGCAATCATCAATGGACAATGGAAACACGGCTTTGAATTTCAGTCCTGTGGGAGTGGTTTTAATTCTTCAATCGAATAGAATATTCTATCACAACTACACCGTAACACCCAAAAATTCTATCATCCTCTAAAACTTAATTGACAAATATTGCAATCTGATTGGTACTCAAGGAATCACAGAGTTTGGGCCTATATAGGGTCAGGTTTTTCAAGAGCAATATTGTCTGCTGCCCGAAGCGCTTTCAGCAAGTCAAAGGAGCACAGGGAACAAGCGGCTCATAATCAAGCTGATTGCAATTAGTAAATTTGTATGAAATTGTGGATCCTTTAGTTGAACCAGCTGATTTTGAAAAGCTTCAGGTAACTCTACTTTTCGCTCCAGTGAGCAGCGCATTGCCGTTTCGCAAAGCCACTCTCCTCACAAAAAGTTAATTGCTCCAACACTATTCGGTCAGTCGAAAAGTGGTAAAAAGGACGCTGTTGTGTTCTACACAGTTTTCGCAATACAAAGATATATAAATGGCAATGTTTCCGTCAAGGCTGGCTTTGTAAATTATTTTTCAAAACTCTGTTTTGATTTCTGAAAAGTGGATTTATCTCCGAAGCTTCTCGAAAGATTTTTGGTTTTCTTTCGCAATACCGGGTGAGTCAATAAAAACGCCCGGCGTTTGAAAAAATCTTTCCCCTCCCTGCATATCAAAGCAATGATATTGAAAACTGTCTTATTTCATCCCCGATATATCAAACTAGGTTCAGTAATTTACCCGGCGTTAATCGGCTATTCCTTCCCGTCGAAATAGGAGATTCTCTGTAGAAAGCCCCTTTCGAAAACTTGCAAAAACGAGTGAAAACACCAAGTAAGATGTTCCTTTGTTCTCCTTCCTAGCAATAATGACTCTTGGATGCATTCATGTATTTTGTCCTCATGGGGAATTAAAAACAGCTGTTACGAACGTCAATATCTCGGGGTGGTAACTTCCATACGTAAAGCAACGGGTACGTGCCGCCCATACTGATGGGTTTTGAACCTCAGAAATCCCTAAATATGAGCCTCAAAATGTAACTGTTCCACTAGAAATGGGTAGCTGTTTTCATCGTAACAAAAACTTTTCGAGATATTTCTTTTACCGTTGGATTTTCTTGGTCTTAGTTGCGCAAATTGGTTTGTGGTAACTTTATCTTCCGTTGATATAGCTATACGGTGAAATGAAACGTGATTTCTGGGAATTTCAACAGGCTTTGCCCCCAATAAATTCCTTAAAAATGGGGATCAAGATCGACCGAAAACCCTTAAATATGAGTCTTCCCTAAAATTTTGAGTGGCACGTCCCCGTCATCACAAGACTCGAGTAACCCCCCAGTCTGTGTCAATATGTGGAAAGAAGTCTATGATTCGTGGTAGCAGTTGGTAAGTTTGTTTCCTGGCATTAATCATACTAAAATGAAAGTAGATTCATGCAATGTATTCTCATGCATACATACCAAAATTGTGGATCTACATTGCCAACACTGTCGGTGACTCCGACCATATGAAGTCGTGCCTCTGCAACCTTTTTCATAATTTCCCTCATTGGTGGGTAATCTTGTAAAACAAAGTTGAAATCTTCTGATGAAAGGGAGAACAACTCACATTTCGTTTTCGTGCGAACCGATGCAACGCGTCTTGCTTCTCTCGACATCAGGCAAATTTCTGCAAGATTGAAAAATATTCTTGCTTGGACCATTGTTGACAATTCCTTAATGGCATCAATATCACGTGTTCTTGCAATGTTCAGCCATAATTACACAAAGCAAGAGAAGTAATTAGAGGTGAGAAGTCTCGCTAACTCTTACAAGCTTGACAGCACCAGCCCTGCTAGAAATTACATTGCATATTGCAAGGTTTATATCTCCAGAGATCTCTCGAATCAAAATGAAATGTTTGAAAAATTCCGTGCTAGCCAACGGTGCTTGTTTGAATCGAAAATCAAACCAAACTTTGCTACATCGCTTCTGCATGCTGTGGATTATGACGGTGAGAAAGCTGGCAATGTTAAAGATTGAGACAATCTTGAAGGGTCATTGACGACGAGCCACATCGATAGAGACATAAAACATTTCAATACACTCCGCTAGTGCTGTCATAACTAAGGTGGAGCTAAGGCTCCATTCACATTAAAGGCTTTTTTTGCCTGCATGCCTTTGCTTGCGTAAATGCGCCTTTGTTTTGGTTTTCTCGTTCAGATTGATATGTCCCTTAGTTCCAATATGGCAGGTCGTTTGTTACTTCCTTCTGAAAGGAAAAACTCCAAATTCATCTCGCTTGCACGCGCGTGCAGGTAATCTGCTTGTGAACCAACGAGCTTTTTCACATGAGCAAGCTTCTTTCTGCATGGAAATATTTTGCTTTCTGAACACTCTTAAGGGATTAGTATGGCGGAAATCTACACGAGCATTTAAGCGCTTACAAAAGATGATGCAATGGGAACGCAGCCTGAGGCAATCAGTGTACTTAGCGCATACCTCCAAAATGTGCCCCTTTTGATAGAGTTGCTGTCACATCTCCAGACTTCGTCACAACTTCGACAATTCCATGTTGAATGAAGAACATTCGGTTTCCTGTTCTGCCTCCTTTGCAAACCAAGCTTCCTTCAATATAAGCCTCAAATTTCAGACGAGTAACTAGATCTTCTAAGAAATCTGTATCTGCGTTCTTGAAGAAAGGCACCGCGCGTAGTAATCCGCCAAGATGATACATTAGAATTTCCTGTGGAGGAGGAAAACAAATCGATAATAACCTGTTTGATAAAATCAGGTGCTGGTCTAATATTTGTCAATAGATCATGAACATGAAGTAAACGCATCAAAAATTCTGCATCTATGGAAATATTTTAAAGAGTGAAAGTTGAATCTTAAAGGGAATAGACATAGCTATATCGACGAACTGCTATAATTAGGCTAAAGGAACGCCCCGCCAACACACTAATGGTTTCTTTAGCTACATTTATGCTTCATATTTGATATTCATATAGTTAGCAACGGGGTAGGGTAGCGTAGCCCTTCATTACAAGTGTTTCTTTGAAGGGCCCCCATAAGATAGAACTGAAACTAAATTACAAAGATCATGGCTATTAAGGGCCACTGTCAAAACTTGTTTTAAAGTCAAAAATCCTATGTACTTTGCTAAAAATCTTCAAGTTAAAGAGGACAAGTCAGCCATAAATTCACCATACTAATCCCTTGGAGTGTTCAGGATGCAAAATATTTGCCTGCGGAAAAAGCTTGCTTAGGCCTATGCGAAAAAATTTGTTGGTTAGCAGGTTACTTATACGCATGTGCAAGGGAGACGGATTTTGAGCTTTTCATTTCAGCGGTTAAAAACGACCTGCTATATGGGATCCAAGGTACATATCAATCTGGACGGGAAAACGCAAACAAAAGCGTATTTATGCAAGCAAAAGCATGCATGCAAAAACAAGCCTTTAATATGAACGCTACCTTCTGAGGATACACGCTTTGGCTGAGAAGGAAGACTTTGACAAAATTGAATGGCATGTGTCAGAGTTAGCTACCTGAATACGACTTACGACAGACAATTTTTTAACTAGCGTGCGCCAGCCTTGTCGATTCCCTTGAAGGGGAGTTTTGCTCGGTAAAGAGGCCCCGTTTGTCCTTTTGCACTTCTGAGCAATTTTGTCATTTAATCACGTTTTTTAACTGAGACGCATCAAATTGATGCCTTCCGAAAGCCTATTTCCTCCTGTGTGAGTGCTGCATTTATTATAATCTGATTGGTGCTCATTATGGTTTCAGAGTAAGCTTCAGGTAGCTTGTGCAGTGGCCCAATCCAAACAAATGAAAAGCTATTCTTCGCACAAATGCACATACCGGTGACTAAAATAACAATCCCTATTTGAAAGGCCACTGCTTCCTAGAAAACAAAACAATTATATTGGCAAACATACAATTTAATGGCAGATGTGATCAAACCCATTTTGAAATTTGCCTGACTGAAACTTAAATCGGCCACACCCTCCTACAATCATGCGAACTTTCTCTAGAAAGCTATTTCAATAGAGCTTAACCCTATCTGACCTGGGGGGTTGGACTCCGCCCCCTGTACATTTTCATTTATACGTTTTTCCCTATTACCTGATTGCCTCTGAGATTTGGTAAGTTTAACTTTCCATCATTTAGCAAGGAAATGGTTTCCGAACAACTGCATGAAGTTGAATGAGGACAAATGCCATCTGATGATCTTTGGAGATAAGAGTAATGATATTTCTTTAAATATCGGAAGTGTGAGGATTAAAGAGAGCACGGAAGAAAAGTTGCTTGGAGTGATTCTGGACAAAACATTATGCTTTAAACAGCAAGTAAAGTCCATTTGCAAAAAGGCTGGGCAAAAGCTACATGCTCTCTCGAGAATCTCTCATTTTCTTGACACTGAACAACTAAAGAGATTAATGAGGGCATTCATCTTGTCCCAGTTCAACTACTGTCCTCTTGTTTGGATGTTCTGCAATAGAACACTTGACAACAAAGTCAATCGTATTCACGAACGGGCATTGCTGATAATTTACAAAGGTATGAGATCAGATTTTGACACAATGTTACTCAGAGACAATGCAGTCACAATCCACGCAAGAAATTTACAGTTGCTGATGACTGAAATATATAAAACAAAATGGGAACTCAATCCTACTTTCATGAAGGAGATCTTTGTTGAAAAGCACAGTACTTACGGGTTAAGAAGCTGCCATAATCTACTGCTGCCACAAGCGCGCACTACTTGCTATGGCTTAGAGACGATCTCGTTTCTAGGGAGTAGATTATGGCAGGCACTTCCCAATGACGTGAAACAATCAGATACCCTCTCCACCTTTAAAAGGAGAATAAAAACCTGGAAAGGAGAGGGATGTAACTGTAGACTGTGTAGACCTTTCGTGGCTCAGGTTGGGTTCTTAAAAGGATAAATGGGTTGCATTGTAAATACTAAAAATTTCTGTAAAAACATTGTAAAAATCTGTATATATGTATTATACTGAATTAATCCTTATTTTAGATATATATGTATTTTTCTTTTATTTTGAAACAATTTTACTTTGTAGTAGGCTTGAATTAGCTTTTACTTTGTAGCTATCCGTTATACGCCTACTTCAAATAAATAGGTAATAAATAATAATAATAATAATAATAATAATAATAATAATAATAATAATAATAATAATAATAATAATAATAATAATAATAATAATAATAATAATAATAATAATAATAATAATAATAATAATAATGGTCAATTTGAGAGAGATACAAAGGAATGTAAGAAGAAAGATCTATCCTGGATGTGGCTAGCAAACGGAGACCTAAAGAGAGAAACAGAGAGCCTTATAATCGCTGCGCAAGACCAAGCGTTGAATACAAACTCAATTAAAAAGTCCATTTACAAGTTAGACGTTTCAGATAAATGCCGTTTATGTGGAAAAGAAACGGAAAACGTCACACACATAGTCAGTTCTTGTGGAATGCTTGCACAGAAAGAATATAAAAGACGGCACGATAAGGTGTGCCAGAATATCCACTGGGCGTTGTGCATCAAATTCGGATTTGAGTGTAGTCAGAATTGGTGGGAACACAAACCAGAATTAACGTTAGAAAATGATGAAGCAAAAATCCTATGGAATTTCCTGTTTCAGACAGACAGACGAATTGAGCATAGAAAACCAGATATTGTTATACTTGACAAAACCAAAAATACATGCCTGATCGTAGATGTTGCTATACCAGGTGATCACCGCAAAGCGTTGAAGGAGGTGGAGAAGATAATGAATTACGCGGAACTGAAGGTGGAACTGGAACGAATGTGGAAAACAAAGACTAAAGTCATCCCTATTGTTATTGGTGCGTTAGGTTCGATCACAAAGAAACTTGAAGAGAATCTAAAGGAGCTCGACGTCAAGCATAACATCAAAGTATTTCAAAAATCAGCATTACTCGGAACAGCTCATATCTTGAGGAAAGTGCTTGCTGTCTAAGACTCTTTGTTAGAGTTTGACATTTGGCATGTATGGTTCTGGCATTAGGCCATGTCGTATTTGAAATAATAATAATAAGAATAATAAGAATAATAATAATAAACTGTAACAATTTTAGCTTTCTATTTTTAGCCTTGTCTCCATGGTAACCAAGTTGTCGTGCCACACTGTATGAAAAACATACTTGTAACTGGTCCAATTAAGTCTAAACTATGAATTTACATCTAATTTCATTTTTTAACGAAAAGTAAAGTTTTACGACCTTTTAACAAACTTTCATTTTTATGACGTCATATGACATCATAATGTTACTTATGCTCTAGCAACAACAATAACATCGCTAATTAAACCATTGTTTTAAAACTCATTGTTTATATAATGAACAACCTTCGTGCTAAATTAGGTTGCCATATCTCAAACAACAACAGAGATAAACGAGGGAGGGGAGCGGAATCCGCCACCCCCAGGCATTGAGTGTTTCAAAACGCAGAGGTCAGATAGGGTTAACACAGGCTTAAAATAACGACAAAATGTTCTTTGTGTTTGTACCTTACAGCAATGACTTCAACACGCTCTAAGGACAGTAAAAAGTTTATTCTATAACATGACCGGTGCAAAACGTAACGGGGCAACTACTTTTTTATGAGCTGTGCAGAGCTGTGTCAACACTTTTTATAAAGGAAATACGTACGGGACGGTAACATTTTATAAGCTTAATATGAAGTTTGAAATATGAAATTGTTCATTTGTTCATTTGTAAATCATGCAAGAAGAGAAATGGTTGGAAGGCTGCGTATAGAATTACGCAAAAATTTCCGTGTCAGTTGTTTGGATGAACGATTCATCATCAACTTCACCTTCATTCTTTTCACCTTCAAAGTCGATTTTTTTCGTTGCAGACAAGAATTTTTTGTAATAGTCTTTGATCAATTCATCGGTGAGATTTTTTAACATCAGTTGTTTATGAGTACGGGGCAAATGCATTTTTAAGGAAAGCGTTGATTTTGGAAATCTACACGAGCGTTTAAGCTTGTTTTGTTGGTTTTTTTGCAATAATTTCACACAGGGCAATGAGATATTTTGGAAAAATTTTATTCTCCACTGGCCATGTCATGTGATAAATTTTGCACCGTCGCTTAGCAAATGCTAGCTAGACTCGATTACATGTCTTGCCACAAAGGCAAAAACCGCCTTGCACTAAGCCACATGCAGGTCGGTAGATGCAAAGGCAACAGAATCTCGTCGCTGTTTGAAATTTTTTGTCTTTTTTACAGCTCTATATGGGAATAAGGGCCTCAATGGAGCGACAACAACAACAGCAATTCAACTCAATGAGATGAGCGTAACTTGAGGGTCTTTATGTGATGAGGTTAAGCAAGTGCTATCCCATTGGCAAAATGCAAGTGCCAGGAATAATATTGTTATGATCCCATCCCAGTGAGAACACCTTCATCCTCCCAAAAGATAACACAGTTGCTAAAGGCATTTAAAGTAAATGGTGTTAGCCAAAAATTTGGTCTCAATTTTAGGTTTACTTTGAAGGTATGGTGCATACTTGAGAAGATACCTCATAATTGCAGGACAGAGTAGCCGATTAAAGTCAGGTAAATCTCAAAATTCACTTAAACATGACCACAATGGAATGGTATACCTTCCAGTATCATGGCCTTCACACCTAGGCAACAGTGGTCTTCCAAAGGGGGACTGCGTTTTATTAAACTTTCCTTGATCGGGATGGTGCCAGAAAGTATTTCCTGTGTGTCTACTTTTGGTCTGCTCGTTTTTAATTTTTTTCTTTTTTAGAAGTAAATGCATAGTCATAAGAACTATGGTAAATGGTTGAAAAACTTACCCTGCAAAAAATGCAAAACCAATACTTAAACACATCCAGTTTCTCAACTACATTTCAGCGCAGGGTTCTTATTTCTCTTGTAGATGTAGATGCCGTATTTTACTCAAAAAGTTAGCTATTAGCCATAAACTTCTTCCTCTAATCTCTCAAAGACTTTCAAAAAGTGCATCTCAGTCTGATAGACAAAACGTTCTTTTTCGTCCCTAGTTTTTACTAAGGGAATTTTTACATTATATAAGTTTCCATGTTGTTATATAGAAATGCTCAATGCCAAACCAAGCATCTGTCTAATTGAAAGACAAGACACAATTCTTACAAATTTCATATTTTTGGTTTACAATTCAAACAGTGCACCCACAGTTATTGCTTATCTTCTAAAGGAATTATAGAATTGAGATTTCTGTTGAATCCTTCTTCTTTCGAGACATATAGTCGTTTCTTCCCTTTAAAACTCGTTTTCGCTTTCACAACAACTGGAGCGCCTTTCTTTCAGGGCAACTTTTGCAATTTGCTATTTCACCATTGGCTTAAATTTTCGAACTTTCTGTTTCATCAGGGAACCAAAGACGAGAGAGGAATTGCGCACAAGTGCTGGTCTATGGCATGATATGACCCTCTGCCGCAGCTTACCACGAAATTTGTTGTGGAAACTTGATCGCTGATAGTTTTGGACTGCTTGAGTTTGGTTTTGGGAGCTGGGGTTTTTAGCTCCCCGGTTTTCAGTGACGTAAAGTTTGGCTTACCTCTCTTAAACAAGGAGAAATCTCTTTCAAAATTTCCTCTTCGTTGAAGCATTTTCTTTGATAACGATGTTCATAATAATCGTGAACTTTATTCCTCAATGATCTTGGCAATTTTCTGTAATTCAAATATTCTGTCACTTGCTGAACCTGAGAAGAAAATGCAGCTTCATTAGAAACAAAGAAGATCATTAGGTCCATTAGGAAACCGAGCAGAGTAGAACTGGCGAAGAATCTCTGCAAAGTATTAGCAACCATCGCATAAATGTTATTTTTCTGTTCTTTCAAATTAATAGACCTTCTAGCTAAAGAGCCTGGATCGAGCGTTATTTTTATAAATTTTTATGCGCGAGTTTCGATTGAGTGGCGTTAGAGTTTCGATCACAATTGTTTACATTCGAAAATCCTACAAAATGTAATGAAATATCATGAGCGATAGGGCTTCCGGTGTGTAGCAGTTTAAGTTTATATCAGTAGCGAGCCACCTTAACTTATTGTTTTTGTGTGTCTTGAACTTGTTTTTACTTCGTACACAACCACCGAGGTTGTGTACGAAGTAAAAACAAGTTCAAGACAAAAAAAGCAATAAGTTAAGGTGGCTCGTTACTGATATAAATTTGAACTGCTACACACCGGAAGCCCTATCGCTCATGGAAATATTGCTTGATCCACATCCGTTTTCAGAATAGCTAAAAGGTCTATTGCTCGAGGGAGCTTTGAGTAATTTGCTATAATGGAAGATAAATCACTAGTGGTATCATTGTTGTTGTACAGATTCCATTGATTTCAAAAATCTCTCTCAGTTTTGAAGCTGTGGTGCCATCAAATTGTTCACTTGTTCCCGTATCATATTACTCGGAAAGTACAAGAGTAAATTCCAAACATTGGAAAGGCCAAAACACCTTGCTTGAAATATTCAGAAGGAGAGGCAAAGATCTGAAATGTTGAGAAACTTTCAGTAGTGGCAAAGAATCTTAGTTTCTTATAAAGAAACTGTAGGGTAACAACATTTTACAAGATTGATTTCAATTTTTGCAAAGATCGACGCTTATGCTGGCGTAGCAGAATGAAATGTAACGATTTCGATTATTATATTTGCTGTAACCTCCTTTTGATGTAATTAATGATGATGATGATGATGATGATGATGATGATGATGATGATGATGATGATGATGATGATGATGATGATGATGATGATGATGATGATGATGATGATGATGATGATGATGATGATGATGACGATGATGATGATGATGATGATGATGATGATGATGATGATAATGATGATGATGATGATGATTGATGATGAGGAAGAGGATGATGGGGATGAAAAGAGAGAGAGTTGTGTAGGCGGGGCGAGCACGATAGCAGACGAGACAAGAAGTGAAACTGCACAGACCATCATGTAGGGTAGTAAAGGGAAGACGCGTGTAATAGTTGCTGTCTAGTACATATAGCTATGTTGTTATTTGCTGCCGTTTTGTTTTGTTATCTGCTACTCAAACGAACCCAAAAAGAAGATTACATCACGGGCCTAGCCTAAGTAGAAGAAAAGTGAGGTCGGAGGTCGTGACAGAAACTTTCTTTTGGCTAACGTTATAATGCCTTTCTCTTCGTCCATGGAAGAGAAGAAACACACTGAGGATTCAAATGTTATAGCATTATTTCATTCCTTCTTTCTATACTTCCTTTCTTCCTTCCTTCCTTCCTTCCTTCATTCATTCATTCGTTCATTCATTCATTCATTCATACATTCATTCGTCTGTTCGTTCTTTTTTATGTTCATTATACAAGGTGACAAGATGCAGAACTGTTTCTCAATCTATGTTTTGAAATACAGAGAAGAAAGGTTAATATCATCTAATCTTAGCTATCATATAATGATCTAATGCAATTTGCGAAAGTGATGAGAAGAAACGTAATTTTGCAGTTATCTTAATGGAAGATGGAAACGATATTGCTTCCCGAAGAAATCTATACTTATCCATCTCCATTCTATGTCAAGCCAAAATTTTCCGTGAATAAACTGTGGAATGGCCTGGGATAAACAATGGACGTTGTCGCAAATCTGACCATACATGAATATGGGACAGGACTTTGCTCATATGCAAAGTAGTAATGTGAGGTCTGTTACTATTCTTTATAAACATGCTTTTAGACCCGTTAATTCATTTCACCTAAAAATTTAAATAGCTGCATATAGTTCTGTTTATAATTTAATATGGTCCATCAAGCGCATTCACTCATTAGCAACGTCAGGCCACCCATTGCAAGACAGACTATATATCATGTGAGTTTGAATATACTGCTAGATCGAAAGCCACACTGCAAACTAATTCACCCGATTAGGGCAAGGAGAAATAATAAGTGCTGATCGGGGTTCAACTTATCTTTCAATATTTTTTCATTGTTTTAGATGTGTAATTCCTCTCAGAAATTACGATTTAGCAAACATTTACTTTCCTCGATAGCCAGAAGGATTGAAAAGCATACATTCTGACAATGCATATATTGAGATAAAATTTCTCTTTGCTTTTTTTTCGCTTATTTTGATTCAAAGTAGACGGAAAAATTTCAGGAAAGTCTTTGCTTGATGGCAGGATAGCGAATTGTGGTAAAAAAATTTGAAAATCAGGTTAAAGCCTCAGACCCCGTATACGCGATGCCGGTAGAATTTTATACTAATGCCTTAGACAATAGCAACTGACTTCAGAAATGAACAATAGCCGTGACAAAAGCGGAATAAAATTCTTCAAAGCGGAATAAAATTCTTCAAGCAGAGGGGGTCTACACAATGCTGCTAGGATTGAAAAAGCCAGAGTTACATACTGCTCCGTTTTATAAACCGACAGAAATTAAACAAGAAAATTTGGAATTTCTACCGGCATCGTTTAGACGGGAGACCAAAGCGGCACTTCTTTATGTCATTTTCAAATTCTACTCCTATATTGTGAACCGGGTCTCAGTGAGGCAATGGAGTTTGAACTTTGCTAACTAGCTGATACGTTTTGTGGGGTTTCTCAATGTGCTTTTCGTGGTTTTTTAAACAGGTAAGGAATTCTTTAACTCACTCGATTCAAACATGCACCAGAGAATTGTACGTTTTGGAAGATCGCTAAAATTTGATTATGCATTGATCTTTAAATCTTCCTTTTCCATACTTGTCTTTATCTAGCCCAGTGATTGAGATATTGCAAGTCTCGAATGTACAAGCAAAAGAAATTGGCACAGTCAAGTCAGAGTTCACCAAGTTAGTCCGCCAAAAGACTAACTTGATACCAGAACTTTAAAGAAGTTACTGGAGGAACGGACGAGTACAGGTGCAGATGTGTCTAAAAACCAAGTGATACTTCATCATTATTTGTTCCTCCGAGAAGGGAAGGGTAGGTTGGTTGGGGTATGAAGGCCCAATTTTGGAGGGTGGCATTTACAAAACCTATGGCATTTCAACCAGAAAAAGCCTAGATGCGATATCATATCAAAGTCCAAGTCCTACATAGCATAACGGCTGCATAGGGGGTATTAGAAATAAACTAAGTGGAATTGTGGCATCAAAATTCAATTAGATAACCACCCCTTTGGAGCATGCTTCAAAACCAGGCAGACTCCCAAAGCCTTTATTCCGTAAAAAGCAAGCCACCATTTCAATAGTTGAAAATATCTCTGGAATGAATTTTGGCCCTTATAAATGCACTTAAAGGAATTTCATGACTGAAACACAATCAAATGTTGATGATAATGTAAAAATTGCAAGTTGTTCTTGACCCAATCGGTTGGGCGAGGGAAAAATATAATCTCAGTGTGACAGGCGACTGCTTATTGGAAATGACATTGGCCAGCAATTCACTCAATGGTTGAAATGAATGTTAGAGTTAACTGGTTGAAATCGGTACTCCGTTCTGAATTTACAAGGACTTCAAGCAAATGTCAAAACAGGCCTAAATTAGACCATGTTCTGCCTTCCAGCAACGACCTTTACGTGCCTGCATTTTCCTTTTAGGACGCTGCAGTTGTCATCTCTCTTCCCTCTGGATGCATAGGGAGATTACTCTGGGCTATTTCATCTTCCATAGAGAGAAACACATGCTGAAACGAGTTAACGTCATTGATGTAGGCCAGCAATATTGGGAAGGTTTGGCGTGATCTTAGGCCTGTTTTGATAATCTCTTGAAGGAGAACTCTTGAGAAAACCGTTCATAATTTCAGAACGGAACGCAGTGGTCAATTTCATTCAAGCAAGTTTAAAAGGTAGTCGAATATGACTACCCTAACACGACACATTTGTCAATATCATTGTTTTGATATCCAGGGAGTAGCGAGTGGCCTCAATCTCGTTCTCAGAGTGAGTTCGTTGCTCTGCCTCTACTCTGGGATACAAGAGGCCGTTCGGCAATCTGATTGACTGTTCACCGTTTCGCACGGTAACTCCTTCTTACGTGGAGGAAACGGCCGCGGCATGTCAAAATTCGACGTAAAAACCGTATTCTTTACCTATTCCAACCATCATCACAATTCATTTCCGAAATTTGAAGAATACGCGCCATTTCATTTTGGAAGCTGCTGTAAATGCTTCTCTAATTTTCAACTTAGGCCCATTTTCGCCCCAAACAAATCGTGCTTATTTTCACTTTAAACACTCTTGCTAACCCCATATTATTGTTCAAGTGCCTTCAAAAAGGTTGAAATAACGTTCTCAAAGTGTTTGTTTTTAGTTTCTCGACTTATCTACTGCGGAATTAGCTCTAGAGCAACAACGGCCATTTTCCGTCGATTCGCGTTGCCTAGCAAACCGTGAAATCCACACTGGCTGCCAATGCACCAAGATTCTGGGCGCATTTGATGGAATTGTACCAGGGTGTTCATTCGGCTTCGTGATCAGCGTATGACGTAAGAACATGCAGAGAACGAGGTTGGAGTGGCCTTTCAACCGGTTATTGTGTTTTAATCCCCAGTTAGAGATTCATTCCCAGTTCAAGATTCATTGCAAATTGAACGTGAACCTAATTACCTTCTCAGTATACTGTCGTCCTGAGGAATCGATTCCCATAGACAAGGTAGAAATGCTTCCAATGAGAGTAGCATAAAATGCTCCACCGATCATCATGCTTAATATACAAACCCATGCTTCTGTCAGATTGCCAGGGGAATATCGACCATAGCCAATACTAAGCATATGAGACATGGCTTGGAATACTCCCCATGAATATTTACTCCATACAGTTGCGTCCTAAAAGATAGGAAAATGAGTTGCACATATGCTGCAGTATCGGGTTTCCTAAAAAAAATACAATTTGGTTTGATACAGCGATGTGAATTTAGCTTCAATCAATGGTTCATCTCTTTCAAAAATTCCCTTCGATGGCCAAATTGAACATTGATACCTCTTTCGTTGTCATTGGTGTTTCGAGAGCAGAAACTTTAACTTTGAAGGCTCAAATCTGCGTCAACCTGTATCCGGGGGAGAGGGCGGGGGGGGGGGGTACTTGATTGTGACTGTGACAATGCATGACTAGACTTTGACTTTGACAAAAAGGACCCATTTCTATCACAGAATCTTCAAAAGTTCCGAGCCCTTTGGTATGAATTTCAGTAAGTTTCGTAACCATGTCTATGAATTTTGTCGATCTGGCGATGCAAGGACTATTCAAATTTCTTCAGTTGTGAAAAAATCTGAAAAAGTCACCCATCTACCAGAATTATGGTTAAAACAGACCCATATGTAGAAAATTTCAGGTGAAAAACCACCCATAGAAGCGGCACATCCAGTATCACTTAAAAATCAAGTACTCTCCCGGGATCATATGCCATCAGCTAGAAGTGTGCTCGATGTGCTTCAAGATGTTGCTTATACCAAACGGCCAAGGCCAAAGGCCATGGCCAAATGGCCAAAAGGCCAAATGGCCAAAAGGCCAAAAGGCCAAAAGGCCAAAAGGCCAAAAGGCCTGTCAACGGTTTAGATAGTGTCCAAAAAGTGTCCAGGTTGTGCGGGTTTTGCCATTGTTTAGGAGGAGCTACAGCTTCAATCGTCTCGCTATTTACATAGTTGTATATCATATGGTTTTATTTAGAGTATGAGATCTTTTTCATATTGATTCCCTGTATCACTAGCCTACGCGTAGACCCATCATTCAAAAGAAGGAACGGTCTACGAAACAATGAGCAACTGGTTCCAGATTTCTAAAACTTAACCCTAATCCATATGGGCTTTTTTCGAGCTACCATTTATGGGGGGGGGGTTCTTTCCACCCCCCCCCTCTGTAAACTGCCTTAGCCTGGTCAGAATTCAATGCAACTTGGCACCGTTATAGATCAGGTAACTCCTAGCATGTAGCTTACTTTGGGTGTGGCTGCCACGCCTTATGACGTCATAGTGACGTCATGAAGTTTAAAATCAGTGAAAATCAGGTTTCCAAGTTAAATTTGAATTCAAAGAAGGTTTTCCATGAAAATTTGGTAGTTTTTGGTTCCACTTAGCAACAAATTTGATATGAAGATATCATTTCATTGAAATTAATGAACTTGGGGTGATATTTTGGCAGAAATTAGCCAATCTGAATGATGTCATTAATGCATTGAATTTGTTCTCTGTAGAAATAGACAAAAGAAGCTGCAAAGTGGTAATACTCCATCACAAACGCATCATTGGAGTGTTTTCAATTGAAAAATTTCGAAAATATTCAAAAAGCTTGCTAATTAGCCCAAAATGGCGGCCAAAATGACGTCATCATCAAAAAATGCTGACATCATCAAATTCCAGAAATTGCTGTATCAAATTAAAGCTCTTCGTTTACTGATTCGTTTGGTGTATAATACTTCATAATTTGACCCAATCTTTCCATTCAAATCATCAAAAACAATGATTTTTCTGCTACCTGCTTCCAAATATGGGCATGTCACGTGACCTGTGAGCTCTATTGTTTAAAAATTTTTTGATCAAAATGTGGCGAACAGATAATTAGTAAAAGTCAGAGGGGTTTGGGGGACATAGGTGATGTCTTTCAAACACTCGGCAAGAAAAACCTCGAGGGGGGGGGGTGGAAAACACCCCCCCCCCATGCGGATTAGGGTTAATTTATATAGCCCTTTTTGGGATGCGTTTCACACATTATTTGCAAAGCAAATCAGGATAATTAAAGATAACTACTCGAGAGGCCGTAGAAAAATTTCACACTTTGTTCTTTTTGTTTTGTAAACCCTTTCTTATTGTGAATAACAGGGTCTACTCGTACGCTACGGTACGACGTGATTTGCAACGGACTCGATTGAGGCGACGGTAACTTCCATATATGGAGCAACTGGTACATGTCGCCCATAAGGATGGCTTTAGAACCCCAAAAATCCTTCAATATGGGCTCAGAATATGAATTTTCCTCTAGAAATGGGTAGCTTTTTGACTTGCGACGAAAATGGTTATCGAGTGTAGTATCTGCAACCTTGGATTTTATCGTTAAAGCCACGAAACGTAATTGGTTGCAACTTTACCTTCATATTGTGCATTCAAAGTGAAACGAAACTTGATTTTTTCTTCACATCAACAGGCATTGTCTCCTAACAATCCATAAAAATGGGTATGGAAATTGACCAACAATCCTTAAAAATGGGTCTTCCCCTAAATTCTGGGCGGAACGTCCCTGTCATCCCAATATTCGAGCAACTCAACCCCCCCCCCATCGGATGAAGTTCTCGGTAAGAAATACTCGAGCATTGTCTGTGCTGCATGATTTTGGAATTATCCTGGATGAAGTTATTCGCAGAGTGTTTAGCTCAGAAATGTTTTTTGAATTTATTTCACACTTACCTTGAGACCGTTGAGAACAACCCAACATGACTCCGGGAAGTCTTGCAGATATGAAACTAGATATTGCACACAACCATTCCAGTGTGCAAGCAATAACATCAAAGCAATCAATTTAGAGATTCTCAAGTGTAAACTAGTGATGCTTGTTGCCTGGAAGAGATATGTTCCCATGAAAAGTATATTTCCTCGCGTATTTGTGATAGAGTCAAAACATGGTCATAAAATCTACTTACATATGCCATATTAATGGCTTTTCTCACTGTTCACACAAGGTATTGGTTGAAATCATTTTGTATGGCAATGAAAATGTTAATTTGTATTATTTAAAGCTTCTATATCACTGAATAAGACTAATGGTAGAAATTCACACTGACCCATTTTAATCAGCTTTATGCATGCCAGGTTTAATCTCAACCAATCAAATTCATTCGATTTATTGGATTTTCCAATCAGAGAGCAACATTCGATAACATGGTTTAGTTTAAGCTGGTTTAACTTACAATGTGAATAGGGTATAATGGCAGGCATTTATTCAGTGGTGTGAAGTTTGTGCAGTGGAGGACGGTTGTTGGGATTAGCGCGTTTTTCCTTTGAAGTCATTAAGGTGTAATTCTGCATACACGGAAAAAATTAGAGAGTAGGAAGCTCTGATGCAAGCGATCCTTTTCACCAAAATAGCTACTCCACAAAATAATTAGCAGATGTGGAAAAGTATCTATTTCAATATAGTAAACTTACATAGCAAATTCAATATTCTTTTCACAAAACAAATGTTCAATGCACCAGACTTGACATTTTTGCTCCAAAATATGACTTGTACACAGTAGAAACAAGGACAGATTATATAACACAATAGGATCAATTGTTTCAGATTGACACCAGAATTCAAAGAGATTAGCGATTGCAGACAGAAAGAAACTCTCTCAACTAATAGTTCAAAACAAACAAAGCTACAAAATTTGCCCTGAAACCAGTAGGGCATACTGTCACCTTGTGCATCCAAAAAGGCACTTTTAACAGAAGTCATGACTTGACAACGACAGAGGAGGACAAACCCAAAGACCTGGTTGGAGGATTTTGTTTATTTGATTCAGATGCCGACTGCAGCTCCTTGCGATTATCGTATCCTTCAGGCTTAAAATGAAACCGTTACTACTAAGCTCCTGAATTAAATAAACCATCTTCACAGTCATCCTTCTTCTTTCGTTGTACATGCTATGAATGAATGCTCTTAAAAACCACATTTTGCCAGCACAAGGGAAGGCGACAATTTATCTTATAGGATCAGGGCATATCGTACGGCAATGTTGTTTTAAATTTCTTCTTGCGGGAACTTCTTTGGTATACAGTCGTTAATGGCTTCGAATTCTGGTGTCAGTCAAAAGTAACTGATGCCATCGTGTTCAACATCTAGCCTTGATCTCACCAACAAGGACAGGTTTTGTAACACAATAGCAACAGTTGCTTCAATTGACACCTGAATTCAAAAATGGTTATAGACTGCAGAAAAAGGAAATTCTCTGATAATCAAGCAAACACGGCCGCAATAATTGTCCCGAAACCAGTAGGGCAAACTCTCAGCTTGTACAAGCAGAAAGTGGCTTCTAAGAGAAGTTATGTTCTTACAATGAAGGAAAGAAGGTAAATCTAAAGTATAATTTCACAGATTGTGTTTATTATATTCAGGAGCAATGTGGCAATCATTTCACTTAAGCCCTAAATACCCGAGAATCATAATATCTTCTGCTCGGCCTCTACATCAAATAAACCAAATCCGCAAGACAGAACTTTCTACTGCATTCACACTGACATAGTTAAACCAGCTTTATCTAAACCAGTTTAAATTTCAACCAATCAAATGGCTGGATTTCTTTGATGGACAAATCAGAGGGCCCTATTCAAAACCTGGTTTAATCTAAGCTGGTTTAACTTGCAGTGTGAATGGGGCAGATTCATCCTTCCTCTTTCATCATAAGCATGTAGCTTCTCTTAAAGTCCACTTTTCGCTTGTACAAAGTGAAAGTTTGCCCTACTGGTATTGGAACAACTTTTGTGGCTGTGTTTGTTTACTTACCAGTCGAGATAATTTCCTTTGTCTGCATTCACTAGTCGCTTTGACTTCAGGTGCCAATAGACCCCTTAACTATTCAGAAAATGAATCTGGACTGAGCGATATTACATTGCATTTTGTACAATTTTCGAATGTGAACAATTGCTGTCTAACGTTACTCAATCGAACTTCGGATATAAAAATGCATATAAGAATATCGCTAGATCCAAGCTCTGTTGTAGAGTAGCTAAATGGTCTATTGAAGCAAATGTTGCTTTTGCCTTACAAAAATCTTTCCTTGTAGTTTGCACCAGGTAGGTTCATTAGATGGCAATATATATCATTAAGCGCATACTCACTTCCTCAAACTTTCGCATATATCTAACCAATCTTGACAATCTTAGAAGCCTTAGTAAACCAAGCAATTTGGTTAACTTGAATATTTTGAAGCCTCTCGAAGCTTTTAGGAATGCATGACTTTGATCCGTAGATCGAACAAGGAAGTAGATATAATCAAAAGGCATTGACGAGAAGAGATCCACCAAGAACCATCCTTTGAGATATCTTTTCTGGATTTCTTTCCTATCCAGGATTGTCTGTAAAGAGAAAGAACATTAGATCAAACGAAGAAATGTGTAAAGACTTTCTAAATCCAAAACTCACACAGCTTTTCTACCAAAAAATTTAACGAAGGATCCGACAATACAACGTAAGAAAGGCATTACGTTTCTAAACCGTGAATTTCCTTTCTTGTGAGTTTTGATTACTGGAAAAATTTCGAAAACTCAAATTTTTGGACTGTTGAAATGTCTGAGAACTTCAAATGCATCAGATAATCTTAGGTGGCTTGGGGCAAGATCACATGAGCGGGCCTGCTTTGGGTTTCTCACGCAGGGAGGTTCTTCCATTAATTGGTACCTGGGAATGTGCCGTCCGCAATGGTATACATTTTCGGATTTCTAGTCTGGCCAAGGGTATGCTCTTTGGCAATTTTGGTCAAAGGATGATGAAAATTTGGAAATTCTTTCTTAGAAATCCAAAATTTTGGTGATTCTGGTCTAGAGAAGGTGAAATTTGGCAGTTTTTGTCTAAAAAACGCCAACTAATGACAAAATGAAATGTTGCATGTAGTTGCATGGAGTAATGAAGAGATGTGATCCCAGCCGCCAGCATTGGCCCACTTATCATCTAATTGTACTTCTGAGCCATTATATGTCTCCTACCAGCAAAGGGATCTTGCCCAAGGCTGTCCACGTCAGGTAACATTGCCAGCTCTGCTCGTGCACTCAGAGCCTAACTGTGGATGTACTTAATGCTAAAAGCAAATTGCCATTTTGCAAGGCCAAGCTCCTCGTAAAGAAGCAAGTCTCTTTTAACATTTCTGTCTAGCTAGCATTCGAAGGTAGCTCTTAGCACGCAGTGTCACGGTCCTCCATTTCTATGTGACCAAATTTTTCATTCCTTTGGCTTGGAATTACAAAGAGCTGGTGATCCTCTTCACTCTATGGAGCAGGCTGGACAGCTTCCAAGGGACTGGTTATATCAAAAACATAGGCAAACTTTGGTAAACATTAAAGACTAACAGAGAGGTACTTCTCAGTTCTATGGTGGTTCATCCCACCCCCTCCCACTACTTGTGGTTAGATGTATAGAAACAACGCAGTAAGATTGTACAAGAATAGGATAACAAACTCCATCATAACGTACCAAATGTTCATCATCAAGATCAGGAATTCCAGTGAAGAAGTTAAAAACGATATCAATCAGAAATACAGCGTCTGAAATGCCATTAATTGCCAGCCAAGTAACAGAGAAATCTGAGCTGTAAAATGCAATATTTACTGGCAAAACCAGAACTTGGAAGAAAAGCATTGTAACCATCACCAAGTCCCAGTAAAACCTGAAAACAATACAAAGTAGAAACAAAGTTACGGGACGAATACAAGTAGCGGAGGCTTTGAGGGGCCTTACCAACCAGCATACCTGGTACGAGCATGGGTACAAAACCTTCAAATCGATGTAAAACAATGGGTTTAAAATTCTGTGACCTACCTCTTTGAATTGAATGGTTTGAAAGAAACCTTGGCTACCATGCTGTAATTCAGCATATTCTGTAAATAGTTAAGTTTCCAAAAAAGTCCTACGCTAGAAAAATGGCGATATTCCGAACGTCTCTTGAAAGTATCCAGTTCAAAGAAATAGGATATGGGAGTTTACGTCAACCTTTAAAAGATTTGGAATCGATGCTCCTTGCACTATTGCAGGTACCATCTATTTCTTGGGGGACATTCTCCTGAGCCATTAAAATGGTGACAACAAGCAGACAACAAAATGATGTTTTCAGAAAGCATGCTGACCAATGCTTCCTCTATATCCATCTTCAAGATTATGATAAACGTTTCTAGCACGAGATTTGGTCTTCTCTCCCTAAAAAGCCGAACTATTAACGGAATCTACTTAAACAATACATCATTCGATGCACAAGGATGTGGGGATCCTAACCATGTCAATGGGCAAATTCATTGCTTAAAAGAGAGTACCACTTCAAAACCAATTTTGAGCCCTTGCGTTTGAGGCAAAAAATCTGACTAACATCAGCAGTAAGTGCAGGTCCTAAACTTTTAAAGATTTTCAATTCCCCTCTCCCTTTGAAACTGCATGCTATCAAAAGTTGGCGGATGACTTTTCTGCCTCCAACAGTTGTATTTGGATAAATAGGACGGACCAGAGTACATACAAAAGAATTTGGGACACACTTTCCAAGCACCAAATCTGTCCTAGCTGTGTGCAAGATTTCGAGCCCTTCGATTGACTCAAAGGGTACAAAATAGGTTTCCTTATTTGTATCTCGTGGATCTTTGAGTCCTGACAAAAGGAACTTTACTCATCGCACAGGTAATGTAGACTTTGGGATCACATAAGTCACACATTTAGGCTTGAGAATCAATTTGAGTCTTAAATAAATGCTCAAAGAACACAACGATACATGGATGCTTAATGCTATTTCAGACAATGACGAGGGCATATGGATTATTGGCTTAACAGGTCAAGCGATTAGGACTGGATTTTGAAGAACGCAAAGAAACACTTAGATTAAGAGATTATGAAAACCTTCGTTTACAAGACATTTTTTCCAGTTTCAAAACTTCTGTTAGTATCAAGAAAGGTTTAGGTATTATTTTATGACTTGGAAGTTCGGTTACCTGAATCTAAGGAAGTCGAAAATCGATGTTTTTTGCCAAAAAACGTTTACAATAGCTTTGACATACATCTCGCAAAAGATCTCAAATCAGAAATGGCATCAACACAACGCATGGGCAACGTTGACACAGGTTTAACGCAATTTGCTACCGGGGAAGGAGGGCAAAAAGTGCCCGCAGCAAATCTGGTCTGATGTAGTGTCATCTGTTCGGAACAAAAAACGTTGTGAATTGGTAACTTTTCCAAAAATTCAATATAATTTCGAATTGAGAAAAATTAATAATGGCAAAAATTGATTACGTGACCAACGTCTTTTCAACAAGTGGTCAGCTTGAAAGCTAAAGAAGCAAACTGATTTCGGTTAGGATGACTATAAATCATTGAGAATGCAATGGAACCTCCATATATCGGACACCTGTGGGATCAATTTCATTGTCTGCTGTAGAGAGGTGTCCGCTGTATGGAGGTGTGGTCATTTGTCACATTGTATTTTTGGGGTAAAAACATATGTCCGTTGCTCCGAGGCATCCGCTGTATAGCGCTTTCCATTAATGGAGGCTCCACTGTATCACCATTCGATAGCTTTTGATAAGAGCTGTCAGATGATATGTAATTTCATTCATCTTTGAAGACGCCAGCAACTTTAAAGTTTATGATGTCATCGATGTTCATGCCGCCATATAGATAACGACTGTCAAACTTCGTCTCATTACCATGTTTGATGATCATAGCTATCATAATAGCGAAGAAAAAGAGGGGGCGGGGATGGAATCCAGCCCTCTCCAGGTATTGACCACTTCAAAACTTCCAGGTGAGATAGGGTTAATCAAAATATTTGACGTACCTGAAGTTGCTCATAGGATGAATAACCCATGTACTAATTTGTACTTGTCGCTCAGTTTCCTCATCGATGTTTCGATGTTTTCCGTATAATTTCATTGCTACTTTACTTTCCATATTCAATCGGAAGAAATCACTGTCGAAAGTTAAAAAAGAAAATTTAAATTATGAGAGGGTGAAATAATTCCACGACGGGGATAGAGGTGAGTGCATTGCTTCGCAGAGGCAAGTGCTGAGAGGGCAAACAGAAGTAATCTCAAATCCCAAAACTTTAACGTTTTGACATCTCATTGCACATAACCTAGTAAAATCTTCTCTTCCCTTGTTTTGGTTTCAGAGCTATCCAGTTATTCAATTTTACCATACTTTGTTTGGTAAAATCACTGTCTCTTTAGACCAAGGAGGTCGAAAAATTGTGGAATGGGGCTTGTATGGGAACGAAAACGTACTAGTCTTGACATTAATAAACTTCCATTCCTGAAACAGTAAATTTTATTGAATATATAAGTACTTTCCAAACTTTTTGGTCCAAAAGATGAATGATTTTACCAAAAAATTGTCACATTTTAAGTTAGATTTTGGGTGATGCATAGATCAACATTTTAATTTTCAATATCGGCCACTTCTGAATATCATCAGGAAACAATTTTGCTCCAAAAAGTAATCTCACTTGAGCTGTTAGCTCCCATGAGCTATTCATTTTACTCCGTGTGCGTGCTTATACTAAAGCCTAATTTCCATATGATCGCAAGGATCTCAAGTGACGCACGTATCGCTGAAAATTGTGACTTTTGATCCTCTTATTTCAATGGAATCTACTTCTAAAAGCCGTTCCGATCCTTGCGACACTAGCAATTCTTGCGATAACATGGGAACCAGCCCTAAAAGAAGATTGTAAGGATGGAGAATTTACACGCAATTCAACATTTGTACAGGACGATTTCGGGATATGCTTTGCTAGCAAGTATTGACCTCATTATCAAAATCTGCAACTAAAGTTTCTCAAAAAATTGAAGAAAAAATTATTTGTTGAAAAATGCTTGTATAACAACTCTATGTTTGGCCACGTACAAAATATAGCTATGGTATGTCAATACCCATGTCTCCATTTCGTCATATTCAGCTACATATCTTTGACCTTAGCCAGAGATGGATGAAGTAGAGAATAAGAGCATTTTGTGACCTATACGTGAAGAGATTAATGACGAATGGGAAGCACGGGGAATGCAACGGAATTAATTCGAGTAAATCCAGGGGCGGAGCCGGCCCCCAGGAACTTTCTGGGGCCGCCGCTTTAAAATCGTCGGAATTTGTGGTAGTTATTGGGAGTAGCTTGTGTAAAACAAAATTAGCTGCTCTTCAGCGTCTTCAATCCCGCGCACGGGCAATAATGGAGAATGCAAAAATTAAAGATGGTTGGTCTTGTTCCTGGCTAAATGTAGAAAATATTATCCGTTATCAACCTCGTCCAAAGGGTTTTTTGTCATGAAGGGCCCTGGGTTCGAGGTTGATCCGTTATGACAGGAACGTGAAGACCTAAAAGGTCATAAACTGATCATGTCCTGAAGACCTTTTTGATACATATTTGCCCAGATCGTGTTTCTCTACGTACAACATGAGAAATTCTCAGGATCTGCAAATCCCGAGATGCAGGTCATCAGAATTTTCGAAGAGAGCTTTCACTATGCATCTTTGAAAGTCTGGAATGTTACACCTTCCACGATTCGTGAGCTACTGATTTTAAATCGTTTTAAACAACGACTTGGAACAACAGCAGATTAGAAATTTAGGATTTTAGGCTCTTAGGAATCTGATTCTTAGATTTGAAATTCTGAACTTTTAATATCAACTACTGAACGGTTTCTCTTCGTGCAAATATAAAGTTAGAAATGGAGATGAAAAATTGCCCTATCTGACAGTCCGCTGTCAATTGATATACCAATGACAGAGTATGCCTGTAGAACGAGAGTGCGACAGAATAGAGAGAAGTTATCAAGAAGGCAAAAGAAAGATGTATGAATCATTGAGAGTATCAGGGAATCTAAATTCTCGTTCTATTATGGGAGAGCATTTCATCAAAAATGTCAGTGTTTAAATTTCTTGAACCTGCATTTTCTTTCAGATTTTAGCGGCTCCTCACACACAATGCTTGCAGCTTCCTCAAAATATTGAATGTGGTTTTCCTTCCTCGATGGAATATTTGATCTTATTATGCGTCAAAAATCAAAGTTTATTGCACTTGACTTCTATGATAGCAAAAAGTTTCTCGCATATTGTGAAACTACGCTCTAAGCAATGCAATGCCATTCACATTTTTTTTGCATCAGAATTGCTTACCCTTTTCATTTCAAATAGTAAAAAATTTGAAGAAAATGAGTGTACAGGTAGCGATTTATTGGTTTTTTGAAGAAGATCATATGATTGACCTCCCTATTGTAAAGAGTGATAGATGGGCAAATGCTTGATAAACACGATTTGGGATGTAAAAAACATGAACGGTTACCTGAGAGTATTGTGATGAACATGGGGTTCCAGCAGCTTTCCTGCTGCAGAGCTTAATGTTGCTTCTCTAAGCAAGGCCGCTTCGGAGTGACGCTTTCTCGAATCGAAGCTTGGGACTGCTGCCATGCTATCTGTGACAAAACAGAGACGAAACTAAAAACAAATGGCATTAGTCAATGAGTGCTGTGAATCGTTAATGACAATATCTGTAGACTGCGTCTTTTGTACTACTCTATTTTAATTTGATATGCACCAAGATAAGTCTAGAAGTGATAGGTTATCTAGTCAAACAGAGGCATTGCTTAGATTCCTTACATATTGCCACAGCATGCGAAAATACCTCAATCCAAGCTTATAAACAATGACATTGCCACTTTCTATAGTCCCTCTACAAGCAACTGGTCGTTCGAAGTGGATTTTTCAGCATCATATCCCAAGATGAAGTGGATGAGACATTACAGTAGCTATTTACAACTTTGTTATACTTTGCTAGCAGCAATGCTCGTATAGAGTCGATTAGATGTGCAGACCCGTATCTTATTTAGCATCAGAGCTCCAATCAATTTCTGGTTGAAGAATATGAAATTTCGTTTAAATCTAAATTCTGTATAAACGGCGCAAACCTATATCAAACCTCAGTAAAAAGTCTACGAGATGCGATGCCACAATCGTGTCTAAGATAAACTAATAGGAGTTTAGATGGCTCCACTTTTAGAGGGTATTAAAATCAGCAGCATTTGGCTACTCTTAAAGAAGCCCTCTCAGACGCAAGGAATGTTGCAACGCGAGCGAAGCGAGCACTTTTTGCATTTCAGTGCATATATGGCTACAAATACGATCTAACGATAACGATGTCAGTGAGTACGTAAATTTTCCGGATGCAACTGCTCAACCACATTCATTTTTAGTTGATCTTCATGATGATATAAAGTGCTGACCATATTGTTAAAGCATTTGCGACTCTAATTTGTTGTGAGCTAATTAACGTTGTGCATTATTGATATTATTATTCTTCATTATTCGAAACGGTCAAGCTATATATTACAAACGCAAGGCGAATTCTTTCTACGCATTTGACCGTGAGCCTTATTCGGGCCATTCCCTTGAGGGTCACAACTGAGCTTGTCCATGTCCCAAAGAAGATTTCAAGATTGCACACAATCTTCAGTCACTTCTGGTAGAGACATCATCTGGGCCTAAACTATCCCTTTATCACAACGCATTCCATGGCTCTATTAGGCTAGGCCCATTATCAAATTAGATTTCACGTGAAACTGCCTGCGAATAAAACCAATTGAAGAAATCTGTGATAAACATCTGATTAGATGCAAGTTGATATTTTTGAGCTAAGCGATCCATTTAAAGATGTCTTAAGTACAGTCCGACTCCTTTTTGCGACTTTAACCACAGCAAATTTTTATGAAAAAAGACCTGCCTTGAGAAAACTGCAAAAATGTTCCTTTTGAATATTTTGACCTGCATATAGAGCTTCCACTTCAAGCAAGCGTTGATTTGGTGACACAAATAATTACTTCACAGAACATCAGATGATACAGTGAATCTATGCACTCAGCGCGCTCGTGAACAATCTGCACCACGTAAGTAAACAAAGATACTTCATTTCTCAAAGTGACATGCGTGTGTCATTAGCGATGGCAAAAATGAACTGTCATTCTCTCTGTTTATTTGTATTGATTACGTAGAATCAGAAACGAGAGAAATATTCACGAGTATATCGAGTGCATCGAACTACTTTATCAAATAATAGATGTTAACAAATGGCTTGTGGCACAAAGTTTTAAAATAGCCTTAAAAAGCAGAGTCATGGACGCACAGTAAATTGTAACCTGTAGAGAAAACTCCTGTAAAAGAACGACGATAAAAATATGAAAAAAAAACTTACTGGAGAGAAACTGTTAAACTAGCAACAAAATCATGTAGTCACGTACCAAAATTTCATTTTTTCCAAATAAATTTCGAAATACGTGTTTCGTCACACACTCTTCAGCGAAGAACAGACTAATGACGCGAACGGGCTGTTTTATACCGAACAAACAAAAACCCATTTGACTATCACGTGAACACTTCACCTGAGCCACTAAATGGCTAATCTCAAGCAAAGGCCATCCAATCAGCAATCGCCAAAACTTTTGGCTGCAACGTCAAAACAGTTGCAGAGCGAAAAGAACTTCTTCTGTCGGCAAAGAGACATGCTATGAGAGATATTTTATCTGATGTACGTTGTTGTTATAAAATCCACCGTTGTTTGATGAGGGAAGCGTGTTCAGAGTTAATACGGAACAGGGATTGTTTGCTTGAAAGTCACCCAAGACTGGTAATATCTTTAACAAATTTGATGTCGTTTGATTTACAAATGAAGTTAACCTGGTGTCTTTTCTTCTATTCATAGTAAAAATTTACAAAAAATTTACATTCTATTATACTTATGTAGCTCATGTCTCTGTCACTGATGACTGAATCTTTTTCTTAAGAATATAGCATTTACCTTTCGGTAACATGGAATGGGTTTTAAGCAAAGGGAAGCTTTAGGCCCTAATGATATCTCTACCAGAGGTCAATGACAATTATCCGCAATTTTGGGATGTAATACAAGTCTATCAATTTCAGTCGCTGTTTCGACGAATGTCAATATTCTACGACAGAAAAATAATGAGAGCTATGGAACCAAAGATGATACGGGCTGCATATATAGGCATCATGGCCAAGGCGAAATAATTTAAATGGGCAAGGGCAGGTCACATAGGGAGAATGGAAGATAACGGATTGACAAAAAGCCCATCGAACGGAAACCATATGAATAAAACTTGGCAGGGGAAGATCAAACATGAGACGGAGAAAGAAAGAATGAAAAAACTCTCCTCAAATGATCTCCCTTGCATCATGTGTTATAAAGCGATTATGATAGCTGATTAGTGCGAAACTGAATAATTTCCACATGCCCTGGCAACCAGGAAGGGTTGCAGCCTTAGCTTGTTTGCAAGTTGGCTCCACAGTCCCAGGGGGTACTTCATAACTGCCAAACTGGCAATACGGGGAGGTCCATGCCAATATTTGAGGTCTGAAATTTACGTAAATCAATATTTGGGGTCTGTGAATTATAACATGGACAAAAATTCAATATTTAGGCTCCACAAGTCTGAAGGGAGGAAGAACCGTGGAATTTGGTGCAAGTCTCAAGGATGTTGGACTCGGTGTGTGGGGTCCTCAAAACGTTAGGCTCATTATTTGGAGGTCGGCAAGGAAGTAGTGGCATGGCGCCCGTATTGAAAGTTAGGGAGTACCACCCCTGGGTCCACAGTACCTGTGTAACCTTTCCACGAAGAAATCAAAGTGCTGCTTTTTCAGCCTCCGTAACACTAAGACTTTTACACTCAGAGATGGACTTCTGCTGAGCTACCAATAAAAGAAAAAACAAAATACTGAGATTACTCAGACCCCGTTTACACGATGCCGGTAGAATTTGAAAACGGCAGAATTTTATGCCGCCTTGGAAAACAAGCTCCCGTTTACACGATGCCGGTAGAATTCGAGAACGGCATGAAAATGTGTCGTTTTGGCCTCCCGTTTACACGATGCCGGTAGAATTTTATTCTTATTCCATAGACAATAACAACTGACGTCAATAATCAATCAAGATAGATAAAACAACTGCGACAATAAGGACAATAGGGAGGATTAAGAATATTAGCCTCGTGACGAAAGCAACATAAAATTCTGCCGGCAAAGTGCGTTTACACGATGCCGGCAGAATTTGAAAACGGCAGAATTACACACTTTGCCGTTTTGCTAACCGAAACAAAATTCTGCCGGCAGAATTTGGAAATTCTGCCGGCATCGTGTAAACGGGAGGCCAAAACGGCACTTTTTTTATGCCGTTTTCAAATTCTGCCGGCATCGTGTAAACGGGGCCTCAGTAGGAAAGTAGTAGCGAGCCTCTCAGCTTAACCAAAGTAAGCCGCCTCCGGAATTAATTTCAGTTAAAACTGTGTCAAGTGGCTAATCTCCCTCTAGAAAATATCGAAAAATGAAAAATACAAGATCGACATTGCCCTTTACAGTAACGATCGAAATTTACGAATCTGATTAGTCCGTCCAGGTGAAGTTGGACGCGAAAACGTATATCAGAAATGAGCAAACAATTTGGCGCCAATACTCATTGGCTCAATCTTTAGCTCCACAACTAGATCAAAGAGCATAAAAGGCCAATGACATAAGTGCACAGAACTCACTATTTACCTTCGTCAATAACGAACATCTTTATATCTTGTTTCTTTTCGCCGCCAACATCATACTTCTTGGCGCCATGGGAATCACTCGCACATTCACCAACAACTTTCTTCCCAAAGACCATGACTCAATAAATTTTGTCCTTTTGAAATGCCAGAAGCAAGAGGATTGAAATAAACTGCAAATTTTAGGTTACAATAGGAGCTGCTAAATGCATACTTCACCTCTACTGCTACAATCAATAATGAGAAGTAAAACTGATCGCTCTTTATTATAAACGTTACTCATCTGACGTCATATGAGGAATCTCAGTGTTTTGCAGAGCTACTTCCAGCCTTCTTGATTTGCAAACCAGCCAATCATTCAACAGATCAGTTACGTCCTCCTTTAGTAATTTGACACAATCATGAATAGCTTGTGTTCCAGCGCAAAGATGACTTTAGAAATGTTTGCGCTTGTGTCCTATATTATTTTCTTGGAAACGACGATCTTGGCTGGATTATTTATCGGAAGCAATTGCAACGATCTAGCCTTTACGAGGTACAGTTGCAGGACCAATATCTATCAACAGTTCTTATGAGCTTAGTAAAAGCTTTACAGTTCACATTCACAATATCTGTATCAAGGAGGTAGTAGCAAACAAATGATATAGCGCTTAAAGGTGGTCTGAAGCGAAAATTTTCATTGATGAAAATGAATACCATTTTTAAATGATGAACAATGTCGTTTATAATTTTGTGATACCTTGTTTCATTTTCGAGTTATCCACTATTTTGTAAGATTGGCTGATGACGTCATTTTGTTTGCAAAAAGTAAAGAACGTGTATGAAGTTGGCTATGTTTCAAAGACGAAATTGATTCAAAGAACTTTTTTTCGATTAAGAAGTCTTTCTAAACATCATATCAGTCCATCAGACAATTTCTATTACATTTATTCAGCTCAGCTTCACGGTCTCCTACAACTGTAACCTTTCAAAGATAGATACAACCATATTCCAATAGATCATCCTAGTAATTTGCAAACAAAATGAGATCATCAACTGAAACTTGATATCAGTGTATAGCTTCCAAACAAAATGAGATATCAAAGAAATTTAAAATGGATTCCGTATCATTCGATAGTGCCGTTCATTTGCAGCAATAAAAAATTTCGCTTCAGATCACCTTTAATGATTCTCTCATGAAAACGATCATTCAAGTGGTGGTGGTGGTGGTGGTGGTGGGGGGGGGGGGGGTTAATATTCTCCAAAGGCTTTAATCCATTCCTCCATCGAATACAGTGTATCCTGCATGTAAGAAACACGAGTTGAAAAACATCAGCCTGATTTTCAAATAATCTTGATAGGAACAGGCTTAAGTCTGCAAAATGGTTGTTTCTTATTTAAAGATTAGTGACTAATAGTTTAGCTTTAAGATCGAATCAAAGAGCTTGTGTCTTAGTAGTTCATCGATGGTACACGACTTTTGTAATAAGAAACATAAGAAACTTTACCCCGATGTGAAGTTTGTATCTCGTTCTATAAGAAGCGCAACAGACTTGAAATTGAAAATGTTGTTTCTTATATGCGGGATACTACCGTAACCAGTTAACATTCGATCTCATCATTTGATGCAGGCCATGAGGTTTGTGTTAAAAGTTCAACTCTACACGTCAGTATCTCATAAAAAAGTTTTCACACGGAGTAAAAGAGTGTTTAGCTTCCTCCTTGGTTGTAGTATCTTGATTCTCTCTACTATGTTTAGAGATTATTCTACATCTGCAGTGGTCAATTCAGCTGCTTAACTGTGGAATTACTTTCCCACCGCTTTCTCTTTCACACTATTTTTTTCTGGGCTCTTGTCAATTTCTCTGCACTTGTTTAACTCTGTTGGCCTTTCCTTCAGGTTCGTTTCCTGTCTTAATATTCCAACCTGCATTGAAGTCCTAGCGAGGTTGCAAACTGTTACACTATGTGTTATTGAAAAATTGGAGGAGTGCGTATCTTTCAACGAAAATTTGATTGCAGGGTTTCTTTTTCAGACAACAGCTGTCATGGCCGACAGGTTATTAGACAGCTGTCAAGAGGCCTGAACGCTACCTCTTTCTTTAGAGTTCTAGACCTCTGTTAGTTTCGAAACCCCCCTCCTTCGATGTCATTGTTGTGTTTTCCATTAACAAATTGTTTTGAATTCATTGTATGCACAATCTGTCCTACCAACATCGACTTGGAGGTGGGGGAGGGGCGAGAGGAGGAAGCGGCTTCATCTTCGAACAATATAGGTTTTGATTCATCGGCCAATAAGCTTTGGCCATGAAAGAGGCTCCATCTCGCTCAATGCCACCAGGTGTCGGAAAATGATGCATTGATGCCGTGTTTGCCGAGCCTTACAATCATGAGGGAAGCACTTATTAGAATGTATTGGAATTTTAGTTCTTTTTGAAGTACATTCCAAAATAGATCCCAAGAAAAAGAACCTATATCTGTATAAGGGTGAGACTGATCTCAATGCCAGAAACTTCTGTATCTAAGTCAGGCCTTCTGCTGCGAATGATTTATACTTCATTCACATCGGTTGTCCCAAAAAATGTGTGCCGTTTGAATGGTTACTGCCATGGATCCATCAATCCAATGTTCCTGTTTTCTTTTCATTCATTAATAGAAGTGACTTTCAACATGGAGTTTGATACCAAGTTTCAGTAAATCTGATAAGTATTTGCTGATTTATGGAGAACGAAAGTCAAAATTGTAGGTTGTTTTAACATCAGGAGATTTACTCAGTACTCAGCCTGCTGAATTTTGAAATCACGTGTATTTCAACCTTCCACGTGTATCAGGAAGTGCAGATGGAAGTAATAAATGACTAAACAAATCGATAAAATTTACCAGGAATCCCATGAAAAGCAACATTATCAGTTTAAAGGGAGTCCATGAATTGTTTAAAATAGGAATATCAAATCCTCTGCTTTTCAGGCAAAAAGGTAAGTTCGACTTTCTTGTTAAATAACTCAACAACTCCTTATCCGATTACAGTAAAAACCCGCGTATATGAACCTTCAATTATGCAAGTCAGCCTGACTAGGTTCTTATATATAGAGGGTGTTTAGTGGGAAATGAGGCCGTTTGGGTTCTTAAATTGGTTCTTATTTCCTTCAAGGCTTTCAGGCATTCTTTTGCTCCGATTCAAACTTCAAGGCTAATATTTACTGTCAGTTGACAGTACTCGAGTTCAGGTCTTATTCACAGCATAAGTTTGTGGAAAGAAATTTTACGGAATCCAATGAGCAGCTTTCAAAGCATTTTAAGAGTTCTTTGCTATATGCACATATGGTATTATCAGTTTGTATAGGATCAATGACTGAGCAACTGGGCCTTCAATTCAGTTTTATGATCTCCACAAATAAAAGCCTATTTCACATCTCAGGCTGAACAAGTTCTTACACAGTGGGGCCTAATTTAACAAATTCAGCCTGTAGGTTCTCAACCACTAGGTTCTTATAAGCGGGTTTTCGCTGTAGCACATTCAAGGTCTCAGACTGCGTTCACACGATGCCGGCACATTTTGAAAACGGTGAAACATGTGACGGATTGGCTTCCCGTTCACACGAAAACGGCACATCTTTTGCCGGCAGATTTCGAAAACGGTAGATTTGAAAACGGAGCTCTAACATGCACATTTTTAAAACGGCATCATGTGAACGCTCAAAAATGATGAAAACAATAGCAACGCTTTGGAAAGAGACTGAACGATTCCTAGGATGTATGCATGTTTCCTCGGCATCAAAGCCTTGCAGCGAGTTTTTTACCATCAAATTTCCTACCGTTTTCAAATTGTTCCGGCATCGTGTGAACGCTAGCTGAAACTTCGCTACCGTCACAGTTTTCACCGTTTTCAAAAATGTGCCGGCATTGTGTGAACGCAGTCTCAAAATTTAAGTTGATACTAAGAGGAAAATATATCCATGACTGCTCCACAGCAACCATTCAAATGGCATGTTGCGCACGCATTCTAAGACACCCAGTACCTTATTTTGGCAAACACTGATACATAAACATGGTACACTCCTTAGAACAGCTGAAATGATAGTCAAAGTTTCTTCCATTCAATATCCATTCAGATTAAAATGCTTCCCCGTAAAACAAGAAAACTGTTGATATATAATTGGACAGCTCGGACGCCTCATTTTCTTGAACGGTCTGATGTCACCCATGAAAATTTGAGTCATGGAAGGCCTACAGAGCTTACCATTCAATAAGGGATACCTGGCATTGTTTCCATGAGTCATCGAGGTTCTCCGAGGTTCTCACTTCGCCAGCTGACTATTCTACGTTATTGATATAATTCTGGCTGGGGCATCGCTTTTAAATCAATTTCTTTTCAAAACTGGCGAATACAAAATTGCTATATTTCCATAAATGATGTCCATTCTTAAGATTCGTGAGCAAAATAAATGAAAACAATTCTTACCACTGGCACATAGCATAAATAGCAAGGTCATTTGCATATACCTAACAAATGATTTCTTTTAAGCAAATCCGGTTCTATCTGAAGTGTTTGGTAAAATTACCATACCTCCGCATTTAAACAGTATAGCCCCTTGTTTCAAAATCACATCAAAGCCAAGTTTGCGACAGAATAGTGAATTGTTTGCTTCTCTTCCAGCTTTCCCTTCAACTAAATAGTGTGCCAAACAACGAAAGGCAGCTAATCGCACCCAAGATGAATGCCCCGCAGATATGAAGTCAGCGTCAAATTAGATGTCACATCAAAATGGCCGCGAAAAGCAATCGAACCATTTTTGCACGAGTAATTTTACGTTATCACAAATCTCATGTGAATCCTTCATGTGAATCTCATGTGAATCCAAATCAAGAATCCGAGCTGATAACAAAATACGTCATATTAAAAATTTGCCAGAAAAAATTTCCACAGCCATTTGTTTTAAACACCAAATTTGTACATAAAAGGTCTGCTAACAAAATCTTTTCTTTGCAGCGATGAACTGTCGATCATCCAGGGAATCGTGGCAAAGTTTTCGTAAAGATATGGAAGAAAATGAAATTGCTTTGTTAAGAATCGAGTTAATGCTGATGACATTTATTTGTCCTCAGGTAAATGCAATACACGTTTGGGAAAGCATGTGAAAGGTTTTTTTTACTAAAATTGCAAGGCTCAGGCGTTTAGATAAAATTAGAAATTAAAATTGGAAACTCGTACCATACTGAACAAAGGATGTTCTTAGACAAAATTAAGCGAAATCTCTTTAAGGGCGTATTAAAGCATTTCTTAATTGTGTGCAAGAAGTCACTTTAAGCGATCCAAAGTCAGCCACCATTCTTATTTACAAATCTACAAATTCCATGATTTTGATCATTTCACACACAAAGCCATTTTAAAGACAAAGCCAGCAATGAATATACCGCAAAAGCCATTACTCAGCCCTTGGAATTGAGAAACTTAACTTCGAATCTTCTCTCCTTTTGGTCCATTTAAGTTTGTCTCGATGTTATCGATAAGCTTGACAGCAGCTTCTGGAATTTTCGTGCCTGGAGAGAATAGAAAAGGTAATAAGTTGAATGCTTTGACTGCAGTAATTGAAGTTCGTGGAATTGCTCACCTTTTCTAAACTTGCAACATTTGTATGTTCCTACCGGTGAGGGATTTCAGATGAAATGCCACATCAAGGTAAACCGTGAAATCAAAAGATGTGACTTCCTGTTATCCGTTTAAAATTCTGCAATGCAAATATAACTGCCTGAACGATGAAATCCCTACATTGATGAATTTAACGTATAGATACGGCTATAACGGCATCTGGTACCGGAGGAGTAAAAAAGGCCCTGCGTTTGAAAGGCTACTGCAGTATATAAACAATGATATTTTGCAATAACTGATTGAATAATGACTGCTAATTGATTCCCTTATTTTAAGAACTTTGCCTGGCTGAAATTGGTCAGTTCGTTCAAATTTCGCAAGGGGTTTCCATAAAAGCTCCCTTTGAGAAGACCTAGAAGACGCGCAAAACTCAAGAGTAAGTTTCCCAAATATGTTTACCTCAAGGCGATGATTTGAGCAAGCTTTGGCTCGTGCTATCCTCTTGAGAGATAGAGAAAATCTTCTGCCTGGTGTGAGTAACTTATTAAGGAGGATTCTATTTTCCCAAGAGGACAGAATACATGAACAAATACAAGTGTCTTTACTGGTAGAAAGGAAAACAAAGGGAAAAGTTGTTCGTTCTTTTTCACACGTTGTGCAAGTTTTCGCAAGGGGCTTTCTGTAGAAAAATCTGCCATTTTGAAGGGATGGGAATGCCGATGAGTCCGGGTAAGCTTCTGAACCTAACTGGATACATCGGGAATAAAAGAAGATAGTTTCTGATACCATTTCTTAAATATTCAGGAGCAAAATTTTTCAGATACTGGCTCCTTTTACTACAGTATATAAGGGTATGCCCTTACACCCGAATACAAGTGCGGTGCACTTATATATGCGGGTCATTTAGAGTAAAGATACAAAACTACCGGGTGTCCCAAGATGAGCAATTTCATTCAAAACACGACTAAAATTTGACTTGATCAAATCTACATATAACTAAATTTTGCTTTTGATCAATTTTCTCGATAGTCCAAATATATACAATTTTCTCGATTGTCCAAATAACAAGACAAAATTTTTGTTTCCATATTTTACTGAGCATGATATCACAGGTTGGAGAACCTTAGCTTCACTCCGTAAGGACCCTCAAGTCACGCTCATCTCATTGAGTTGAACTGCTGCTGTTGCTGTTGTTGACGCACCACTGAGGGCCTTATTTCCCTAGAGCTGTAAAAACGACAAAAATTTCAATCGGTGGTTTTTGCGGGTGTGAAAAGAATGATCCTTTACCGAAGAACTGATACCTAGTTTTATGGTACAGCAGTTCTAGAAAACAAATTTTTAAGGCATTTTAGACCTGGTGGTGGTCGTTAGACTGATTTCATATTCGTAGTTATTGCTATTGATAGATTGATGGACGCTCAAACTACGACTTAAGTACTTTGATACTGAAATTTGGGATGAAGTTTCCCTTATCGATTTCATAACTAGATATGGAAACCATAGCAACACTGTACGAACACCAGGCAATGGTGGATGAGCCTAAGTTGCCGGCTCGAACCTCCAATGTTGAAACAGCTCAGAGTTGAAGTTTACAGTGATAATAGCCATGAACAAACGCCACAAGTATCCGTACGAATGTCTCCTCGATCCAAGAATCAAAAACCTTTCACTGTGAATCAGGGTTTCCCCTTTATAAGGTAAATTAGCTTCCATGAACTTCACCGCAGCACTCCGCAGCACCAACTGTCGAGGGTCGCTTGCCTCGCTTCTGAGACTACACTGCAGCCTCGTTCTAGAGGGCACACGTAAACGTGTTCATCTCCGTCTCAAAATTTTATATCAAAGCCCATAAGGCCCAGATTGAGCAAAAATAAGAAATGTTGTTTTTGTTGTATTGTTATTGTTGTCGTTGTTGCTATTTATGCGATATCTGGGACTATGTCGTGAGGCTAGGCGGTCGTGAGAAAAGAACAGCCGTTAATTTAGGCCTATTTGATCTTTCAGATACATTCTAGAAAAGAATGCGAATCGATGGATTGATACGTTTTGTACAATGTTCGAATGTAGATAATAATGATAGAAGCTCCAACACCACTTGATCCAACTTCGGTTCATACAGAATCAGTACGGAGTTTTGCCGTTTCTACAAGCGTAGGAAAATGAGTCGTTGTTATAGCGTTATCAGTGCAGGCAAAAATGAAACGACGAAATGTAATCGAGTCTAGGAGAACCTTATCCTGAGCTACGATCCTTAAACCATTGTAAATCTTGCCTATTCTGAGACTTTTCAGAGGTCTGCAATGGTAACAGATGACTACGCTAAAGGTGGCGACGAGGAACTTTTTACTAAGATATATTGCGTTCGAATTATGTTTCTTTAACGATTCTATGCGAATTCGATTAAAGAACGCAATCCATCTCGGTACCTTGCCGACATCTTTAGCGATATAGGATCACCTATGCCTGAAAAACAAATTTGGCCTTTGATCTACTCGTCCAAAAGTGATTAAAAAAATCCGTCATGTAATCAAATCTTAGTGACTTGCAAAGAAGAGTGCTTTATTTTGGGACGCCTTGCAATATATGAAGCATACTTTTGGAATGTGCCGTATACACTTACCTCACATAAGTATTGCACCATCGAAAACAAAATGGCTGCCTAAAGTTTCTTGCAACTCAATTAACAAAATTTGTATAATAAAGTACCAGCATTTACAGGTTCTCTACTGGGTGTTTTTGGACTGAAATAATTGCTTATCCATCTTCTCTTTAATTAAGGTAAAATGAAGTGTTATTTGGTTGATTTCTCTGATAAATCAGCAAAAACTTCGGAACAACATCGAACAAGATTTTAGTAAAAATTCTAAAAGAGTAGGCCATGTCGAAACGAAGGATGAACGGATTTCTTAGATCAAAGGTAACAAAATTTCGTTGTTTTCAGATCTGGACTCTGAAAACTTCATTGACAGAAAAAGTTTTCCTCTTTGAATAGGGTAAAAGAATAAAATTCAAGTAAACAAGGAGGAAGTAATTCAAGGTAAATCAACTTGAATCAATCTTAGGAGAAGTCATGTTGAAAAAAAAAGCTCCGGTCACTTTTAAGGTTTTAATCACCTCCAAACTAAATTCGAGCAAGAGGATATTGTGAGGTATATCCAAATCAAGATATTTAATTGTCAACCACTTACCTAAAGTTTCCCATGAACAAAATTAATGCTAATGTGATAAAAATAGTGTCAAGTATATTCTTACCTTGGAATGGCTTCTTTCAGTTTCACCTCTGTTTTATAGCCAGGTCGCATTCTTCACAGAAAACTTTTGTCATAGCGATAAAGTTTGGAGAATCCAAATTTGAAAATTACGAAGTTTTGTTACCTTTGCTCTAAGAAATCTATTCATTCTTCGTTTTGTTATGGCCTAGTCCTCCAGTTCTCCAGCCAAAATCTTCTTCAATGTTGTCCTCAGGTTTTTTTTAATTTATCAAGGAAAGCAACAAAACAACATTTCATTTTACTGTTAAATAAAAAGTAGACAAACAGACAATTATTTTCCCGCCAAAACACCCGGCAGGGAAGCCCTTAAAATGCTGATGCTTTTGTTATGCAAATTTTGTTGCTTGAGTTACATGACATTTTTGGCTGCCATTTTGGATACAGTGGTGCAATACTTATGTGAGGTAAGTGTACACATACACACACCTTTTATACCCTTATTTGCATCCAGCGAAAAAGCATCCAGGAAGCTTCAACATGGTTTCGCTTTTCGACGAATCTTCAAGTTTTGTACCACAATTAAAGTTTACCAACATAAAATACCTGGTCCAAAGATGCTAGTGACTCCGCATTCAAATAGGAATGGATAATCTTGCGGAGGTATGACGCCACCAACCACAACGATGATATCTCTGTAAAATATAAAGATCGTAAGAGGTCTGTTCAACCCCTTCTCTACTAAGCCGTCCTAATTCTAAAGTCGCCACACTATAAAACCATTTCTTGTATCAAACATAAGCGTTAACCAAATGTTATTCATTTAATAGTTGCACTATTTAAATGCTAACTTTCGGATAGCTTTGGGTTAAAGCTGCGCTGAAGTCGTGTATTTGCCTCACAAAATTATACAGTAATTTCCAAAAATATACCGTTAAAGATTCAAAAAGCTTTCATACATCTCTTGGTACTGCAAAAAATTTGAAACGCTCATAATATGCTTGAAATGATCTACCAGAACTTGCTTAATATTTTGGCATTGAAGTTCCAATGGCGGACAACGATATCTTGCCCTAAACCTAACAAACTTTCATAATGACGGCCAGTCGTATAACTGGTCTCCCTTAAAATCAGGGCTGTCGTCAAGAAGGCTGTCTATCTAAAGAAGTCTTCTCTTTAGACGGTCCATTGACCAAAGAAAACTTTCAGGGAGCTCTCTTACTGCCTGTTTCAAATTTGTGCAGTTTCCAGGTATTTTTCTTGTATCCGATAAGATAACGCGCTGCGTCCAATGCTGATTTAATATTAACGGAATAGTTCGTTCCGTTGTTCTACGCAATTTCATAGCAGAGAGCTTCAATCATAACTGAACCATTATACTGCAAATTCTTTAAGAAACGCATTTCTAGCGCTAAACATAAGGACAGCAGGATAACTTCGGATTCCTTACTCAAATCAGGGTTGGTCCCAGCAAGCTGAGCCATTGAAAATTCAAGCATAACGTTATGGATACCAAAAACCAAATGTGCCCTACAAATGATGGCACTCACAACGAATAACACTCTTTGTTGTTCTGTGCTTCCCTTGAAGAACCGTGAAAGAGAAATCGCTGAAGTTTTTAATTTATTACGACTATTTGAATGCATCAATTTTTCAAACAAGGCATAATGCAGTTTTATTGTACGGAAATAGACTTGCCCAAAATCTATTTCGTCATCTGTAATAAGTCTACCTGAAAGTTATCCCTCTCTCGCTCTTCCCTTTCCTAGTATCCCTTTCCCATTTTTTCATTGACGAAATAGACTTCGGGCAAGTCTATACGGAAATGAAGGCTTCTTCGATGACCTCAATAAAGATCACAGCTACTACAGCTACTACAGCTACTACTGTTACATCTACGTTTTGTCCAATGAACTGGTCGGTTTGATTAGAAATCAAAACTCGGTTGTTGGCCACTTAATCATTATTTGCTATTTTAGTAAATATTCCTTTTTGCTTGTAGCAGTTACGTTCTGCTGTTTGTTTGTTTGTTTGTCTATTTGCTTTTTAGTTGGTGTAGTTCAGTTATTTTCATCTATATGTAATGACCAAGCGGTAAACACAGCCTTTGCTCCTCGTGGTATCTTCTTAGTAGTATCAAAATGTAATTTTTTAAGTAGCGTACTCAGTAATATGAACTGTACATTTTTTAAATGGTATGCGAAAAAGGGACAGATCTAAGATTATTTGACCTATGACAGGCACGTTAAATACTCAAATCAAACAGTTTAAATGACAAAGTCAAAGAAAAACAGACTCACTCTCTTCCAAGCTCTTTCAGAGCATTGATCAATTCTGGAACAAGGGTTTTGTGGCCAGCAGCTTGAGTACTGACTCCAACAACATGGACATCAGAATCAACTGCAAGCTGGGAACATTCTTTTGGCGTCTGCAAAAGAATGATGAACAATACGAGGGTCAGATTAGACTTATGACGATGAGTCCCTAGTATCTCTGCGGTAAACCTTGCTTAACAGGGACTCATCCTGAAACAGCGAAAAAGCTGACCCTATTTTCTGTAATCATCAATGGAATTACAATGGAATCACGGCTTCAAATCTCAATCCCGTGGGAATGATTTCAATTCTTCAATTGAATCGAGAATTCTGCCGTAACCATAGTAATTCACAAATCTCGCAATCTGATTGGTACTCTACAGATCTCAGATTTTGGGCCTAAATAGGGTCAGGTTTCTCAGAGTAATGTAATGATTCTATGTTGACCAAAGAGCCATCATAAAGTCAAAGAGCAAAGGGAAACAAGAGACTCTTGTTCATAAGTCTAGGGTCAGATCACAAGAAAATGGCTAGTACTTACAAGAAATTCTTATTGACGAAAAAGATCCCTTTCTCAGATATTGCCATTCAAAAAAAAAAAAAACTTTCAGCTACAAGAAGTGTCCTTGAGGTCTCTGTCAAATTTTGAAATATGATGCTGTTTGGGTGAGCAGAATAGAGATATTAGAACATAAAGGAAAGGTGTATCGGTACAGCCATGAAACAAGGGACCCATAAGGTTTCAAAGACGTTAGACAGCAAATTTTTACACTTTACATGCTTCGGATAACAAAAGACATTTATATCTTAACTGTTTCATCGATTAATTGTCATCTGTTGAACACCTGAATTCTGAGGAGCAACGAAATAGCACGTAGTTCCTTTTCTGTGATTGGAATGTAACAGGCATAATGCCCACTCTGTATCAGACTGTCAGATTCTTGGGTTCTTTGGTGATTCAGACTGTGAACACTCGGCCAAGTCACAGCTCACAGTATTGCATATCTTTGAGACTCCGTGGGTGCAAAAATCAAATTATCATTATTAAAAATCTAGTTACGGTCCGTTTAGGGTAGGCTAGAAAAATAATAGCTAATTTACAGCTAATTAAGGCCTACTATATTCATATTCACATACATATTCATATTTGAGTTGTTTAGGGAGGGTTGCACTTCAACCGAAGTTGTTTTTAAGGGGCCCTCCAATAAAAATAATTGCACTATACAATTAAAATGCTAGAAAATAAGAACCCATAATGTTAAAATCCTATTTACAACTATATGAGATTTACAATAAAAAAAAAAAGAAATAATCAACCCTGTATTGATTTTTTGAAATCACTCAGGGAGGATGCCGTCTTAGACTCAGTAGGATGGCTATTCCATAGTTTAGCTCCCCGGAAAGAAAAGCATTTTTGTCCAGTTGCTGATCTTTTCTTTGGCAACCTCAAATCAATCTCAGTGTTCCGGAGACTGCGGGAGGAGCATGCTGAGTTTTTGGTAAAGAGATTACACAAGTATCGAGGAGCCAAATCATAATCATTAAAACATTACTATCTAAAATACACATTATTTACAAATAAAAATATCTAAAAAAATTACAGGACGAATCTGAGTAAAAGAAACAATTTCTCTTGTTAGAAAACCAACTTTCAGGGTATGTACTTTGCAAAGTCTACAGTTGTATCTTCCACTATTCTAACATCTTATTTGTTTTTCAAAGATAGAGAAGTGTTTGATTGTTTTATTTCTTGTGGCAAATGCTGCCACAGTTTATTTCCAAGGTAAACAATGGACTCAACTCCAAAGTACGTTCAACACAGAAACGCACTTCCGCTCAGAGCTACCCATTTTGGCATACGGAGCTGCCCATAACTGAGTTAGAGCTGCCCACGTGGGAGAATGGAAGGCATTCGGGATGACCAATGTACAAATTGTAACGGTGCGTTTTATCTCATACGTCTAGAATGCTTAAATATGGAAGGCCCATCGAAGCCTGAGCGCCTGCGTCGCTCAGTTTCACTTGAAGAGCCGTTTTCCCTTTCACAATGAAGGGGTAAAGCGAGGAAATAAAATAAACGAAAAGGGTCTAACTAGTGAGCCAAAACAAACATTTTTACTTCACTACTGGGCTAAGAAGAGCACCCACTAGGCAAATGGCCATATAGTCAGGATGTTAAAGATGCCCTGCGTGTTTCTGGCTCTTATCTATGGGTGTCTTTAAAAAATCAGTCCGTAGCTTCCTTCCTTGCATGGTTTTACGGTATCAGACTTCATATTTCGCTAAACTAAAATATAAAGGTATTTTATATTTCGATATATTTTCTATGTTTGTAAAAATGAGGATCCTAATCAGTCACCTGGCAAATAAGAATATACCTGAAACAGAGGTCCAACGTCGACATCAAAGCCGAGGTCAGCAAATCCACTGGCAATGACTTTGGCACCACGGTCATGACCATCTTGGCCCATCTTGGCAACTAGTAACCTTGGGCGACGACCCTCCATCTCCATGAATTGCTACGGATAGGAATAACGTTGTATTTTAATTCTTAGTTACAGTTTATTCATGCAGGGTAACCATTCAATTTAAAAACTTCTTTAAAATTGGCTCTATGAAAGAAAATGAAATATAACTAGTTTAACAACGGCAATTAGAATTAATGGACAAGTCCGGGGTTGATAAAATCATTGTTAAAAAGCAACCTTACCAACTGCTGAACAGAGTTCTTTCCAAGTTTTAATGCCTCCAACTTTCATAAAATGGTTCATAAATCTTCGTAAGTTCGGCCAAATATCATCGCCATTTTGTATTTTGTATTACAGAATATCATATGCTTTGCAAAATCAGAATAAGCTTCCTTGAAGGTCTCAATTTTTTATTTAAAGGATTGGAGCGATGGCGCTCCTTTAATGTCAACGTGCAGTTGCTTCCAAGTCCAAGCACCAAGGCAAGAAAATGATTTCTATTCATATTTCGATCTCATCGATCTCATTGATAGTCGGACCAAATAAGATCTAGTATTACGGAGTTCCTGAGTCCGTAGGTCTGACAGCATAAGGCTCGAATCTTCCGAATACTTTAAAGTTAGTTCATGGGGATAAATAGCCACCTCAAGAACTACACATGCACGCCTAAATTTAGCCTTTTGTATTCCATTGTGTTTGAAAAGTCAACACGTGCGTGGAATTCGCTCAGCTAGAGGGACAAAAGTGTGCCTAGGAGCTTCTTCTCTTCGCTATACATAACCACTTCTTAGCTCCGTCGCGTCATCTAGCTTTAGAATCAAATGTGTCAAATGTTGTTGCCTAATTCTTTCAACTGAACAGATCGAGGGGAACTTTAGGTCGTTTTCCATAATTCCAGAGAAAGCATCTATCATGTCATCATTATCTTAGAGCTACAATACAACACTTTTTAAAATTTCTGATAGCCTTGAAATTGTGACGTCATTAAATATCTAAATCGTAAAGCATAAAATCTGGAGACTTAAAACTTGCTACCATCTTGTAGATCTTGAAAAAAATAAGCGTTTCTTGTGCTGGTCATTTTGACTTTCCTCAACCAGTTTACAATTTATGGGGTTATCAAACGTTGTCAAAGCTTCTGATACTGCCTCTCGTACACGTTTATTTCTGTAAAAAAACTGGTTTATAAGAAACTAGTACTAAGATGGCCAAAATTTTAAGAAATTCTAGTATAAAGTCTGAGAAGTGCTCAGAAACCTTTCAAAGTTAGATGCATGGATATTATAGCAAATAGATCGTCGAGCCTTTATTCTTGAGCAACATCATCTAATCATTTGTGTTTTCAACATAACAGAACACTGTTTATTTTTTATGATGTTTTAAATGTCAAGAAACATATCTGCTGCAGTGTTAGCGGCCACATTAATAATTCTGCATTAAAAAATAAAGAAACCATTTGAGAAACTATTAGTACTAAAATGGAAAAATTTCATGTGAAATTAAGAAACTTTTAGTACTATGGCCTGATCCAGGTTTCTAAAAAAAACCGTGTATATCCTTTCATGAGAGTCACAAACATGACAATTCCAAAATTGAAGAAGTTATCAAAAATGCTCTTCTGGAATATGGCAAACGACGACAAAATTCCTTTGATTTATTCAGTTGAAAGAATTTAGCAATAACATTTTACACATTTAACTTAACAGTTTTACGAAGCTTCTAGCCCTATTCTAGGTCCAACAACCGATTCATTAAGTTTCATTAAGGTAATGCGGTACAAGGTGGACTTGCTCCAAGTCTCGCTCTTGATCAATAAACAAACAGGAGGGAAGCAGATGAAGAAAAGGGAAGAGAAAGGAAAAGGGAAGGAGAGCGAGACTTGTGGATTACGCGCTCCGAAAATGAGGCTCGGCATTCACTTACTCAAGTTTGATTGGCTCTTCCGCTAACATGAAAGAAAGCCGCCGGTCAAGATCTTGACAGGTCTTGTTTTCGGAACGCATAATCCACAAGTCTCGCTCTCCTTCCATTTCCCCGTCCCTTCTCTTCTTCTTCCCTCCCGTTTGTTCATTGATCAAGAGCGAGACTTGGAGCAAGTCCAGGTACAAGGGAGTGCAATGATTTATAAACCATGCATAATGTTTCTTCATGGAAACATTGTTGCTCATAAATAGCGAATATCAATAGCTGCAGGGTTCAGTCAAAACATAACGCAGCATATTGCTTCTTTCAGTGAGATCTCAAGTAGGTATACGGATTTGCGGGGAACACTTCACCAACAGTCGCAAACAGAAACCACAACAGTTGCTCTAGGATCTTCCCTCTTCTTTTCTAAGGTGAATAAAAATTGCACCCAATTCAGAAGTCTCAAAATTCCTTCTGAAGCACTAAATCATCTGACAGTTCTGCAATCTAAATTTGAGAAAATTTCTGCAATTATTGCTTTGTTACTTTTCTTTAAAATGTAAATCACTTGAAACAACTTTCTGTAAACCTTAAGAAAAAGCCTTGGGCTCACAAGTCTAAGATTTGATAGGTCCAGGTGATAAGTAAGAGACCGATCTGAGTTAAAAGAACTGCTTTTTACGAACAAAGGAAGACTCAGAATGCAACTAATCTCTGAATTAATGCAGAGCAACAAAATATCTCAAAACAAAATAAGAAGTCAATAAAATGATTAGCTAATTTCACGCATTCGGCATATTGAAACCTTAGTGGGACGCAGGACTTTGGGTTATTTGTAGCATGATTTTCAACATGGTTGACACATTCAGCTTGAATTCAAAATCGTACATACCTGGATCCTATTTGAAACTTCTTGTATTTCATCAGCTTCACCATACTCTGTCTTGTATGCACCACTAACCATTCTGTCACTTGCTACATGTCGCTTGAATACCTTAACACAAAGAAATACCCTATAACCATTTACATGCATAAAGCAATGACTTACAGTAAAAACCACCACAGTCCGAGCTCAGCTAAGGAAATTTCCTCGCACATGGAGTTGAAATTTGAGAAGAACGCATACAACATGGCAGCACTGCATAAAAATCATGTTAAATACACGTTCCTGTGTATGCAGTACTTAGTAACATATTTTGCTTGTCTTCATCCAATTTCTAAAAAGTTAAGAAAATCGTCTCAAAAATTTTGACCTTAAAAACTGCAAAAAGATATCTGTTTTTTTTCGACGCAAGTTTTTACTTATTTGATCAGTTAGTTATACGTAATTGATTTTCAAAGTCTCTTAGCTTGAAATTCAAAATGTAACATTTTGATTTGAAAGCAGCTATGTCATCAGAAGAAATCCAGCCACCGGCTGCGATCTTTTATCACTTGCTGAATAAAAAATCGCTTGATATCATCACTTCTCATAGCTGCGATGACTGTTTCTATAAGGCAAGATTACTGCCTGAATTGTATATATATATATACTTGTAGCTGACAGGCCAGGGGAACAGCACTCTTTACATCAAAGTTTCTTCTAACAGATCATTTCGACAATTAGAAAAGGAGAGTGGAAGAGCGCTTTATTCTGACATATGGTGGACACGAATCAGGTAAATGGCTGCCAAATACCTTCTATGGTAGATTCCTCACATCGACTACGAGGCCCCTCCAGACAGTGGAATTTAAAATGAGGACCCTTTCTGGACCTATGGACGCTATTGTCATCATTTTACTAAATAATTTCAACTGATGTTACTGGCTTAATGATTTATTTTGTGTATATATTTTCAAAAGAACCAAACAAGCCTCCAACGCGTAGTCTGAGTTCACATTCTATTTGTTTCCCTTTCAGACGTTTCCTCTTCCTGAAAAGAAGTTAACCCTTTTCTTTGGAAGATGTCTCAAATAGCTGTGCTAATGTTGCCACTAGAATGCTTCGTTATCAATGCAGTCTCTTCTTCGATACACCATCAGCGGCAAGAGCCACCTATTTTCATTCAGAAGCAAAATGATTGTGATAGTAGAAAGCAAGCCCCCGTTTCCTATCAACATGTGCAGCTAGTTTTTGAAGCAAATCTTGCTTGATCAACCAATTCAGTATAAGTGAAAACGTCACATATAGTTATTACAACAGGTCAAGTGGTGCCCACGGTATGCGAATACACTTACATCACATACGTACTGCACCACCGAATACAAAATGGTGGCCTAAAGTTTCTTGCGACTGAATCAACAAAATTTGAAACAAATCACCAGCATTTACAGGTTTCTCTACTGGGTGTTCTTGGGCAGAAAATAATTGCTAATTAGTCTTCTCTTTAATTAAGGCAAAATGAAGTGTTACTTTGTTGACTTTTGTGATAAATCATCAAAAACTTAGAGCAACATCTAACAAGATTTTGAACGAAGAACTAGAGGAATAGGCCATATCGAAAGGAAGAATGGACAGATTTCTTAGATCAAAGGTAACATAATTTCGCAGTTTTCAAATCTGGATTCTGCTGCAAACTTCATTGCCATGACAAAAGTTTCCCTCGTTGAATACGGTAAAGGAATAAAACTTCAAGTAAACAAGAAGGAAGTCATTCAAGGCAAATGAATCTAAATCAATCTTATGAGCTTGCCATGTTGAAGAAAAACAAGCTCTAGTCACTTTCAAGATTTTAATCGCCTTCAAACTAAATCCCAGGGAGAGAATTTTGTTAGTATATCAAAATCTCAAGATATTTAATTGTTAACCACTTACCCAATGTTTCCCATGAACAAAAATTAATGCTAATGTGATCAAAATCGTGTCAAGCATATTCTTACCTTGGAATGGCTTCGTTCCGTTTCATCTCTGTTTTAAAGCCAGGTGGGATTCCTCACGAAAAACTTTTGTCATAGCGATAAAGTTTGGAGAATCCAGATTTGAAAATTACGAAGGTTTGTTACCTTTGCTCTAAGAAATCTATTCATTCTTCGTTTTGTTATGGCCTACTCTTCCACTCATGCAACCAAAATCTTGTTCAATGTTGTCCTCGTGGTTTTGCTAATTTATCAAAGAAACCAACAAAACAACATTTCATTTTACAGTTAAATAAAAAGTGGACAAACAGACAATTGTTTCCCCGCCAAAACAACCGGCAAGGAAACCCTCAAAATGCTGATGCTTTTGTTACGCAAATTTTGCTGCTTGAGTTACATGATATTTTTGGCTGCCATTTGGATAAGGTGGTGCAATACTTATGTGAGGTAAGTGTACATTATCCTATAGTGGTTGGGCTATCTGACGCGCACTATTCTGGCTGGCGGGCAAAAAAGCCCCTCAGTCGATAAGTGATAGGTAGAGCAAGTGATAGGTAGAGCAGCCAGCTTTAGTGTGCTTATAGCTCTATGCATGTACTTTTTGAAAATATAGAAATTTTCCGGCCATCATTATTGCTTACGTCGGAATCTTTTGCGTAGGAAATGTGGCGAAATTGGTCAAAATCAGGAAAAATGCAATGAAATCAAATTTGGAACATATGTTTCATCCAAACGTAAGATTTGCGATAGATTACATCAAATAACACTTCTTTACAAAAGAAATCTGCAAAATAATGCATTTTTGCTACTTTCACAACAAAACTTTAGATTAGAGGATTTGCGATTCTTACAGGGGTCAGTCGCTGTCACTTTCATTTGTAAGAATTTTTCCATGAAAATTTATGCGTAGCGCCACAATAGGAAGCTGCAAAAGTCAGAAATTTTATTACCATGAACTACTGGGGGTTGGGGCGGGGGCAGCGGCAAATTTGCCCCCAATCAAAATACGGTCAACAGACACTAGGCAGTGGTGAGAAAGCTTGATATTATAAAATGATCTTACCTTTTCCATAGCATCACTGATTTCACCAACGGTACACCTTGCACGCGAAGCCTAGCGAAGCAAAAAGATAAACATGCGAATGTGTGAAGCACCTATATGCCTCAAACCTTCGATAAGCATTCAGTTAGCTGTTAAGGCAATTTCAAGGCAAGGTAATGGCTACAATTGGTCACAAATGAAAACCTAACTTAAAATCACAAAATCCATCTTGTATATGCAACAGAAAAATTGAAATGGCAGTCATCAAGTCTGGGCTGCTTAAAACAATGTGATGTCCAAAATATTCCCTATTGCGCCGTGGCTTCGTAACGTAGCTTATCAAAATCGATCCCTGCTTTTGACAATTCGTGATTGCTTTGTCAATTTTGTCTCGCTTCACTAACTTTTCATTTGCCTGGTGTGTAAGTCGATAAAAAATGCAAAAAAGACGAAACAACGTTTAAATTGCTTTTTAAATTACTTAAATTACCAAATTACTTATCTTTGCATTTAAACTGCATCTTACGCAGTTGTTCAACTCAGTTAAATCACCACTACAATACTGTATTCACCTTTACTGCCAAATCCAGGAGGTTACCACGATGTGTTTCGCAGCACTCAGTGATGTCATCAAGAGCCTTATTCGCCTGAAACATGGAATAATCGGTTATAAAATGAGAATTGACATGAACATTATGCTCAAGCCAGACGCGCACCCGAAAGAACCCTGCTTACTCTCGAGTACCGAATAAGGGGGAGGGCTGAGGAACGGGAGGGGGCTGGAAATTGCTCGATGTATCAATAATTGGGGGTTGGAGCAATCGGGAAAAACAGACAATAGTCGTTTTCTTAATTAAAGATGTATCTTTTACATATTTACGTGAACAGTGATGTTACTGATACATTTACTGGTGAACTGTGGTTCTGTTGAATGTGCTTCTTCACACTCCTTCTTGCGTCTATTCAAAATTATCCTTACTAATGTTTCATTTTCGAAAAATTTATAGAAGGGGGTTGGAAAAAGAGCAGGGCGCTGGAAAATGTTTTAAGAATATCAAGCGGGGGGGGGGTGATTATTCGGTGCTCAAGAGTATACAAAGATTCGTTCGTTTCATTTTTGATTATTGAATTGAAGCAGGAACGAAAGAATGCTTACAAGATTTCAGACACACATGGGAGGAAAAGGAGCTGGCGAACTTTGCGGGAGCAAAGAGATCTTGCGTCTGTGTGTGTGTATGTGGGTATCCAGGTTAAAAATAAACAGAAATTTTGATACAACTGGCATTCAGATAAATTTTGCTACGATATTTCAATATTAATTTCTTCTTCACTCCTTTATCAGCGAAATAACTTCGAATGACATCATGGGACAAGGTCTTAATAACAGCGATCACTTACAGGATCTTACTTTTCTAAAAAAAACATAATTTTCTAAAAAAAAGACTGACTAGGTTCTTATATTTGAGGCACTTATGACATTTTCAAGATTTAGCTCTTATCGCAAGGGCACTTGTTACTATGATGAATACATAGCTATACAGTATATGTTAAATAAACTTAAGGGTAGTATAACTGCATTTAAATATTAGGGGTGTGGTATTTTGTTGTGAACAAAGCAATTGATATCATACAGCTCGATAACACAATTTGAATATCCTGGAAAATTGTTAAGGGCATTCAGTTATCAATAGTTGGGAGTTGCATTACACTGATATAATGAAACTTCTTAACGAAGTTTACTTTCTCATGAGAACATTGGAGTAAATCAGTCTGTTTTTGGTTCTTATCTTGGGTGTCTTTTTTCACAAAATCAGTCTGTAGGTTCTTTTTTGCTATGTTCTTGTTTGCGGGGTTCTATTGTAGTCCATTTTCTTGAACACCAACATGCAACTACAGGAATATGGCACTTACGGGAATATATTGAAATTTTCTGCGGTCAGTTTTTCCGATCACACCTATAGCTTAAAGAAAGCTAGCTAACTCTTCCGACTAAATACTTCAGAAATTTGCATCAGCATGCTTTCATTCAGGGAGACTAGCGTGATCTAGCCTGTTCTTTGTAAGGCCTCTGGGTTACGCCGTGTGATAGAATTATGACACAGGTTATATGATCGCTGCGAAGCAGCATAATATCCTTGTATGAAAGCTTTGGCGATGGATTCTGCTTGACTGTTTTCAGTTTTCAACAATTGGTATCATTGAGTGTCACCACAGATGTAACCACATGCACGGTATGGAAAATATGAAAATAATATAATATCTTCAAATTGCAAAACAATGTTGCATGCATGTTCAATTGACTTAATCAAAAGGCAATATGCAAACCAGTTTATCACACAACTGTTACCTTTGCTGGAGTTTCATGATTTCAGGACTTCAGAGGATTCTAAGATGCAATCATTGACTGCAGAAAATCCTGTTCACCACAGTCGTAGGCACTTCAATAAAGTTAATACAGAACGCTCTACACAACACTCCTTGACTATTGTTATCGTTATTCTTAGTTTAAATCATGTAAGTTACATACGGCCTTTGAATCTCTTGTGTCACGAATACGCTGTAACTTGGAAATCTATAACAGAAATAAATGCGTAAATTTTGTGCTTAAACACGAAAAGAGAAGAAATTTCAAATTTCAGCATCTATCATGCCTGAGTAAAACTTGAAACGAAGGTGCTTGTTACCCAAGGTTTTGCTCGTAATGGGGCAATATTTTGAAGCAATACTTACTATTTGTACTGAGGACAAGCTGTAATACCTTTGTGATATATGAGGCATAGCCTACGAACACTGCTGTAAAGTCAAACACTCTACCGAATGAGTCAGAAAATAGGTGGCGAGTCTGCAAGTCTTGACTGAAATATCTTATCTTGTAAATTCATTTTTAAAAAGGAATCACCCAATTTAGTAGTATAATCCAAGTGACGCGTACCGTTTTATTGTGTAGCGGAAGAAACAATGGGCGGGTTGACGTTTCTTTAGCCTATTCATAGCGGCCACGAGATAAAGCTATGCCTATTCCATTTAAGGTTGATTGCACGAAACGAAAATTTGGTTGGTCGAAATCGGTCTGGCTGTAAAGTAATCAAGAACGATTGCCGCAAAGTGGTGTTCCACAAAGTTTCTGAATATGCCTTCAACTAGATTGAAATTCGTGCACGCGCGAACTTTAAAACATGGCATACACACTGTTTACCAGCCAAATAGTTGAAACAAGGCATGCATTGTGTTAGAGAACGAAAGAAAAATTACTGAAGTGTATCTTTTATCCGTTGGGGGCAATCAATTTAATTGTCACTGTGAGAAGCAGAAACTCATGCTGGCGATACTCTGAGCCAAAACAGCCATATCACAAAATCAAAAATATATATGGAAAGCAAAGACTGATTTTATCAAATTGGATTTATACAACTAGCTCAATCTTTCGTTTGCAAACTGTAACTCTAACGCACTCGATTTGATTTATTTTTGACAAAAATATGGCTTGTTAGACGCCCCAGATTTTTTCTGACTCGCCCGGTATATTCAGATAAAAGAATCCATAGTAGAAACAAGATAGAGGAACTCACTTGGCTTTCACGCACTTTTGTGTTATCAACACAAAGCACATCAACGGGATCTTCATTGGCCAGTTTGTACTTATTGACACCAACAATCACTTCTGTGGAAATTAAAAAATAACAGTTTATTAGTTAGATTATCTTCTTGGTCAATGGTACTTGCGTAACATTTTCACAACGGGTTCAGAATGCTCCAGATTATCTTCTTGGTCAATGGTACTTGCGTAACATTTTCACAACGGGTTCAGAATGCTCCAGATTATCTTCTTGGTCTATGGTAGTTGCGTAACATTTTCACAACGGGTTCAGAATGCTCCTTAAGCGGTCTTTCCAATACTGAGACTGACCAGTGGCTACCTTTGAAATGACACAGCAGAAGATCAAAAACGGTTTTTCTATCAGAGCAGCAAAATTGTGGAATGGCCTCTCAGCTGAGTTAAAACAACCATCCTCCCTAAGATCGTTTAAGCAGTTTAGTGATGGTGGATTCTTTCTTTAATTGTAAGGTTTGGGCATTGCAAAAAAGGTTTTTAGATTGTAAATGACGTTTTAGCAATAAATTTTACGATTAATGATTTTGCAATTCAATTCCATTTCATCTTATCGAAAGACCCCTTGAATACTAGAACTTGTGCTGAAGGGCTACTTCTCCCTTGGTTTACTATGTGAAACAAGATGAAAATGGTAACCTAAACTACAAGGAAAAGACAATGAAATATTACGGGAAATTTCTTTGCTACTGCAATACATATTGGACAGATGCTTATTGGAATCAAGTTTCTCTTCGAGACCAGTTCCATTGACTTCAAATTGAGCTAGCTTTGTTTAAAGTTTACAATGAGTCATCATGCAAAAACTGCAATTAAATGCAGTCTTGATGTAATTCTGTGGCAATCATCTGCTTTTTTCATGTACATCCCGAATATTGATGTTGTTTTTGCGAAATTTCTGCACCATCAGCTTCAGAAGTTACAATGATGTTTGTAAGAAACCTTGAGGATGACATTTGTCAAATCGACTGGCGCTCCATTCCCAATTTCTCACCCCTAAGCGCTTAAAAGAAGAAATTTCAAGGCACCGAAGTAAGATGTACCAGCATTCCTCTCTAAACACAATGGAATAACAATCAATTAAAACTATACGTGTTTATTTTATCGAATAAAACTGACAATTCATAATTGTCTCGAAAGTAACAAAAATCCGTTTATATTGTTGCTTAACCCGCCTTTGTATTGAACGATAATGAAAACATTTCTGCATTTCAATCAGATGCAAAATTAGGGGTGAAACAGTTGACTAAACAATCTGATTTGCTAACCTTGGCCTGAATCAATTCTCGCTTGTCTTCTTGCCGCACATTCTTCAATCCGCAATTTTGGCATGCCTGAAGCAACTGCTTTAGCCATACCTCCCATCTCCTCTATCTAAAAGAGTCGTAACAGAGTATAAAAAGCAGCCATAAATGGTTCAAATAATGGTAAAGTATGATTTTAAGAACAGGAAAACATTTGATAAAAATACGCTAATAATGAGAAAATTTCAGAGGTAACAAGCAAGGAAACCAATCAACCGTTTTCCCTGTGAAAAACCTCCCAATAGCCTATGGACAGAGTCGGGTAAGGTTTGCTTTACTCATGTCAAGTCATAAGACCATGCTTTTAGGAAGTTTAATATTATTCTTAATGAATCATTTTGCATTCATAGCACAAGCTTGCTTTCATGGCACGACACATTTTAACGAATTCAAAGGACGTTTTATCCAGGGATTGATCACCTAACTTGAACTGGGCGTAACCGAAGTGTAGCAAATTTCGTATACTGCTTCGTGAAAATCTGGGAAATGATTCATAGCCGAAATTTTGCACACAAACCTTCACCGATATTATCCAGAGGATTGAAGCTCTTATTCAAGGAAAGACAAGCTGCTGCACCTTGGAGCAAGTACAGTTGTAAAAAGAAATTGAAAATGAACTGTCCAGTTAATTATAATAAATGATTACCTCATCGACAACCTTCTTTGCTTCGTTGTAAATATCATCTGTGAGATTTTCCATCATATAAGACCCACCCCATGGATCTGCAACCTATTCAAAGAAGGCAATTCAGGAATCATAATAGTGTGACGACAAAGATCCAGTAGCGGACACTTGGGAGGCGAGGGGTGTGACCGTCCCAAATGTTGGTTAGAACCAATATATCTTATCTAAAAGCAATAGAAATAAACAATGGCCGTTCAATGAAAAAATAGGTTCATCCCAAAATTTGGCAAAGTGTCCGCCAATGAAAGTTCCATAAAATTCAGTGCTACATGATACGAAAAGATTGCCTTTGTTTATAAAAAACAAAGTTTACGAGTAAACCATTATTAGCTGCACATTGAATCAGGGTCAGCTTTGGTCAGCTTTGTTGTTTCATGTGATCAACCAAAATTAGAAACTCCACCAAAATAGCTAACAAATCGGTCAGAATCGACAAAAATGTCGATTTATTCACTCCATTTGAAGTAGGTTAATGCATTCTGAAAGATTCCTTACTCACAATATTGTAAACAAGCCAAAAACTAGAAATAACGATAATTGGTGAGTGGGCGTTTAGGGAAATGGAAACAAGCTTGAACCAACACACAGGATAAAATTGATAACAAACCAATTTAGTTCTGTTGACATGAAAATTGCAAACCACTCCCGTCTCGAGAATAATTGAGCTACTACAGCTTTATTGTTTATTTTCTATTGAAACTGCACTCGTAGCTAACAACAAATCTTTTGTGACCATGACTGAAATTAGACAAATACACATTCCAAGACCCTTGGACGTTTTCATAATTGTGTGATGCCCCAGCAGCAGTCTTCCACATTCCAATGAAGCTGCATATCTCCTTTTCGATTCCTACCAGCCTCGAAAACATTGATTAGCTTCATCATCATTAGACTGATTTCATATGGTGGTTGCACTCCTCTGTACCTTGAAGCATAGTGCAATGTGATAGTGCGGTCATCAAGTTCAATGAACTAAGTGGGATCTGGAATCGAGGTATTTAGTCTACATCTCCTTACCTTGACACAGAAATATCGCACGAGGATATTTCAGAGAGAATAGTACTCTCAAGTACCGAATGATCGTCCCCCCCCCCCGCTTATTAATTGTTGAAAAATTTTCCAAGCCCCCCGCTCTTATTCCAACCCCCCTTTTATTAATTTTTGGAAAAATGAAATGATATTAGACATAATTTCTGTATAAACGCAAGAAAAAGTCTCAAGAAGTGCATTCAACAGAACCAGAGTTCAAAAGTATATGTATCAGTAACATCACTGTTCACATAGGTATATAACAGATACGTGTTTACCTTAGAAACGGCTATTTTCTATTTCTCCAAGCACCCCCCCCCCCCGATTATTCCAACCCCCCGATTATTGTTATATCGAACCATTTCCAGCCCCCCCGATTATTCTCACCCTCCCCGTTTATTCGGTACTCGAGAATATGTGGCTGCGCGGCATTAATGATGTGGTCGATCTAAGAAAACATACGTCCACATCTTCCTCTGATCTACCTGGCATCTGTTATCAGATATCTTTGTTGTGGAATTGTTACGGACAACATGAAGAAAGACAACTTATAAAAATTACCGTCTCAATAGAAAGACCAAGGCCTGAATGCACAAAGAGTAAGAACTACAACTAGACTGTTGATTGACACATTAACATAGGCCTCAAATCTTCAAAATGGTGGGTGTAAAATTCTATTTAAGATTCTTTGAATCAAATGGCTATGAGCGAATTTGGGGTACTTTCGTATTAATCTGCGATGCAATTTTTCCCTTTCTTTGATTATCTTCAAAATGATGGCATTTATTATATCTGAGGCTGTATGTAACATCATCAAATTTCTAGATCCTAAACCAGAGCAGCAACGGATTTCTGTTGCCATGATGTTGTAGTCCATAGAAAACTATGGTTTTAATGTTTTCAAAGTCTTCCACGAACTCTTTCATGAAAAAATGCCGCCAATGTGAAAATAAACAAGATCGCAAAAATTTTCATCGCAAATTCAGCAACATTCCCAAACGGTCCTTTCAAGCCATTTGACTCAAAGAAAAATGTAACAGAACTTTACATTTACCTTTCAAATTTCTGAAAGGTTTGCGCAATATTTCTAAGCAGCAAAATTTGATTGAGTTCTCTTCGGTAACGACAAAAATACCTTTGGTATGCCAGACTCTGACTGCAGGATGATCTGCGTATTCCTTGCAAGCCGAGCACTAAATACTGATGGTAAAGCCAATGCCTCATCAAATGAATTGGAGTGGAGTGACTGAGTTCCACCAAAGACTGCCGCCATTGCTTCTATAGTTGTTCGGATTATGTTATTGTAGGGATCCTGGAATGAGAATAATCAAACGTAAGAATGACATAACAAACACGCTCTTGCTAGAAAACATTGAAGAAAGTAGAGAAGAGGACTCAAATCTTTCAACTCTTGTAGAAGGTGGGTGTAAAATTCTATCAAAGTTTCTTAGAAATGAATGGCTAAGGAATTCAGGCAACTTGGCAGTGAATTTGCTGTTGACACTTTTTTGATACCTTGATTTTTTCAAAATGGCAGCATTTCAATTTTTAAAAGAATTCTAAGGAAAAGGTTGCAAAAAAATCAAAATTATTGCAAATCCCAAATGATTGGATGCAAATGATAACATATTCAGGGAAACAATAATCCAAGAAAAATTTACAGGAGCATATAAAGTACTCAAAGATAAGTCAGAGAGTACTGTGCCTTTTAAACGTTTCGATTTTCATCTTCTTCAGTAAAAGTTCTTACAACGACTTGGGGACATACTCAAAGACCTAGACTATAATGGGGTAACAAAATAAACAGCCGAATAAAGTAACCTAAAAGATGCACATGCATCGTAACTAGACTAGAAAGTGGGTAGGCCGGAAACAAAAAGAAAAGTAAGCAAAGCAGAGCTGATAATTGCCTTTAATAACCTCATTAGAGCCTTCTTGCTTCTCGTCATTTTTAGGCTCAGTTTTAGAAATTTGATCGATGTTCTCTGTTGATCTGAGGATGCTTCAATACCAAGAAATATTCAACAAATCGCTTTAATTCATGAGGTAGCGAATTTACCAGGGAAAAAGGGATAAGGAATAATGCGCAGAGTGTTTCAGAAAAAAACTCAACCCAACTGCAACTGAGAATCTTTGAAAAATGATAAGATTTTAGGAGCTGTGTTGTACACAATCTGAAAATACTATCTTTCTTCATTCTTATGATATGCAGTTTGGATAAACCAATGATTTTATCAATTAGTTGGTATTTATTAATTAGCTGATATATAAAGAAACTGGTTCTACAGTTTACAAATCTCTTAACTCTCTTGCACCTCAATATCTCAGTGACCTTTTCATGCGATTATCCTGGGTACATCCAAGAATTAAGAAACTCTAAGACAGACCTTGCAATACCCATGTTGAGAACTGGCAAAGGCCAGAAATCCTTTGCGTATAGTGGGGCCAGTCTGTGGAACAGTCTTGATTTGGATACAAAGATGGCTCCCTCAATCAATGCCTTCAAGTCCAAACTCAAGGGAGAATAATCCTTTATATATATTGAGGTGTATTGTTGTGAATTTATACATCTTTGATTTAGTCAGATTCCGCTCTTTTTATTGTAAATTTTGTAGTATATAACTTTTTAATTTCGTAAGTAGTTTTTGCAGGGCCAATTGTAAAACAGTATTTAAACTGAATTGTACCCTGGGTAAATAATTTTAAAGTAAAAAAATTAAAATGAATGAAAAAAAATTTAGTACTGCAGATTTCAAATGCAGCATGCTGTAAGAGCAAAATCAACACCTTTTTCCAGAAAAATTTTGAGATAGATTTTGTCAAAAATTTCAGGCATAGCAGCACTTGAACACAAGCTGCACTTGAAGTGATGCCCTAACGTAGGAAAAAGAACAATTTTTTTCCATAAGATGCATTCATGAAGAACGATGAAACAAGCCCACACAAAGACGGGATTTCGTCTGGGTAAATGTCCTATCACTATTCGGAATCTGAAAAAGGACATGCTTACGAGAAGGCCAATGAAATGATAGATAGATCAATTAATACGCACAACCAAGAAGCAGACAGATTGTGCCTCAAAATGGCATGCGTCAAATTGATTCAAAATTTATCATTTCGTCAAGAATCTCTAACAAAGTAGGGTTATGCTTTTTCTGAAATAACCTTGTTTATGCGAATTTTCGCTAAAGATTTTTAGACGGCCCAGTGTATGACTTACTGTTTGTTGTCATAAATCGATACTCAGTTGCATGCCTAGTACCAGAGAATAGATGATTATTCTACGTCCGATAAATAGATTTTATAAGATGGTACAAATTTACCTGTTCCGTAAGTGACCAGCCAGATGTCTGCGAATGTGCCCTAAGTAGCATAGACTTTGGGTTCTTTGGGTTGAATTTTTCCTTTATCAAGTTGGCCCACAGTCGACGAGCAGCTCTCATTTTGGCAATCTCCATATAGAAGTTCATACCAACACCCCAGAAGAATGATAAGCGAGGTGCAAATCTGTCGATGTCCATCCCAGCTTTGAGTCCTGAAACAAGATCAGAATTCCTAGCAAAGAAATACCTGCTTCACAGACTTTTTCCAATGGATTTGTCCATAAGATAGTCAAACTTCGGTGATCCTTATAATTTTCAAGACAAATGTTTTATTTTCGGCGTTCATTTGCTTGCAAGCAGTAGCCTTTTGACAGGAGCAGCCTTGATTCTTAAAACTTGCAATAAAAGACACCAGGTATTAAAAAAATGTCATTCGTTTTAGGGAATTATAGGTATACTATGTAGCTTAGCAAGAAATCACTTCATTCGCTATAGGCAATTGTGCAAGGCTGACTGAAGGCATAAATAGAGACTAAAGACAAGGAAGCGATTAAAAGCAATTTCAGCGAAGCGATCTTAACCATGCATCATCATGGTTGATGATGATTTTGATTGAATGCAAGAATCGTCAGCCTCGTCGAATTTCCACATTATAGATCTAACAATCCTTAAGGTCCTAAGGACATCCTCAGGAACTAAACGCAGCTTTATCGTTTTCAACAAAAAATTTTGAAGTGATTTCAAGCCTTGGATGCAGTGGAACAGTCACTTACCAGTTCTGCAATACTCGAGTCCATCAGCAATCGTGAATGCCATTTCAAGTATTGCATCAGCACCAGCTTCTTGCATATGGTATCCAGATATTGAAATACTATTGTATTTTGGCATATTCTGTAACAAAAGAAACCGTAGTTGATACAAATACGAGGTATAATGTTAGATTTTCATCATGGGCATCACAAGATTCGAATGATAACAACAAGGAGTTCGAAGCAGCCAATGCCGCCTCAGTGGCGTAACGGAGGCAGTCGGGGCCCTTAGAGATCCTTTAGCTCGGGGCCCCCTACTTAAAAACATATGTTTAATGATATGACAGGCATCAAAAATTATGTTCAGTTAAAAATTTGCGGCTAATGACTTCCAACCTAGTGGGTAGACATAGTGAGAAATCATGCAGTCATGGGGCCCATTCGTCATTTTATCATAGCTATGGTATCAGCTTCACAGGAAAATAACAAAGGAACTTCTGTTGCTGGGGGCCATTCGGGGCCCTTAGAGGTTGGAGGCCCTTAGTTTTTAAACTAAAGTTAACTTTAGTCCGTTACGCCACTGTCCAGCTAATTTCGCGAAAAGCAAAACATGACTTCTAGATCACAAAAATTGACTCTTAAAGGAACTGAGTCCATGCAAATACTTGGGCGTTAACGCTGTCCTGAATTTTTGCTGACAAACCGCTGACGGCCCTTTGCTATTGTACAATCGTAGAAACGTCATTAGCAATGAGGACCAAAGAATTCTTAATCCTTGTACTATTCTCAAAAATTTATTTGGCTTAATTCCAATAGGAATTAAATAACACTCTTGTTTTATAACTGAAAAGGCGTTGATATTGATCATGAGCGCGCTATTCATACGGACTCAATGGCATTAATTGTACCGTTTGCCTGATTAAAGGCAGTCTGTCATGCATTTGAGTCGTTGATTTGGACAATACAAAGAATAGGAAATTTCAATGGCTGCTAATCCTCTGACTTTCTACGGCCGTAGAAAGTCAAGACGGTTAGCCCTCCTTTGTTTCAAATACACAGATTCACAAAGAAATCTGTTGTGTTGAGCGCTGACTTGTGGCGGTCAATCAGAGACGTGACAGATTGCCTTTAACTGGCAGATATGACTGCTTTGAGAGCAGCCTGGGTTTGAAGCATTTTGTTAAAAGTGCGCGAACGACCATTAGATTGAAGTCTTCGCCTCTATCAACAATCGCCTGGGACTTGAAGCTTCTAACACTTTTAAAAGTAATCTGATTATTGAAGGAAAACAGAGTAAATAGGAAAGTTATGATAAAAACGATAATTGATCTTTGGTGATCTCAAACGCATCCACACTTTTCCTGGGGCATCTGGTATCTCTCAAAAAGTCCCTCACAAAAGGTCACAAGACTGTCATAAACAGATACGCATTTTCTTTCATTTTGCGCATACATCTTACTGGGGCACCCACTGTAAACAAATCAGTATTCACATGTTAGTCACATAAATAGAAACTTTTCTGTGAATAAATTTTTTTTTTGCTATAATGGAGAAGGAAACTGACGATGTGAATATCAAATTTCTTTGCAAATGAGCCTGATCTCAGGCTACAATCTTACTAACATCATTCAAACCATCCTTAGGTTCATGAAAATTTACGTAGAAGCTGTCCTTGAAAATATTCAAAAAACAGTTGCGGTAGAAATTACGATGGAAATTCATCCACCTACAGTTTTAAAATGTAAGGACTTGTGCGGCTTCTGCAGAGGCTACTGCTCGTCTAAGAACTTCACAATGAGTTTAAAGAGCTCTCACATTTCTCTCTAAAAGAGCTTTCTTTCATCGATTTAGATTAGTTTGCTTTGAACATTTGTATATACCGGGTGAGCCAGAAAAAAGTTCCCACTTTTGAAAATTCATAATAGCAAGGGTATTTCACAGATTTGAATGATTCTAATTCTAGTTAAAAGCTGAAAGATCGCAGTATCTTTGTAATTTTTCTCGCTGTCTCAAGAGCACTAGAAATATAGGTAAATTCAACTATTTAAAAAATTCATGGCTGCAAAATGACTCAAAAATGACCTAAAACATCGATCAAAGCATAAATGACTCCTCGCACAGAAAAATTATCGAAATACAACTTCTCATGGGTGAGACATATCCTCTGCACATTAATTGCCATGGGAATGAAAATCTTCCGTATTTGTTTGAAAATTGATGTCTTACAACTCTTGAGACGCCCATGGCCTATTGTTCGGTGTGAATAGAGTCCTTACGATTTGATCAATGTTTTAGGCCCTTCTTTCCGTCATTTTGCAGCCATAAAATTTTTATAAAGTTGAATTTACCTATACTTCTAGCGCTGGTAGGACAGCGGGAAAAATCACAAAAATGCTTTAATCTTTCGGTTTTTAACTAGAATTTGAATGATTCCAATCGGTGAAGTGGTCTTAGTGTTATGAATTTTCAAAAGTGGGAACTTTTTCTGGCTCACTCGATAGTATAAAGCTAGATATGATGTAGATAATCGATGTAAAGTAGGTTGACAAACAAACGAATTCAAAAGCAGAACTAGAGATGCTATCTATTGGTCTCAACAGAGATATGTTTTTGTTTATTGCTTTATTACAGGGGTACAATAGGCAAGTGAATGATTAGCAAATGACAGATAAGCATAAGAATATCGGGACTTGGCAGCTCCTTACAACCTGTCCAATGGCTACCTGTAAAGCTCTACAATGCAATGCAAAGGCAAGCAAAAATCTTAAGATGCTCCAGTAATTACCCACAAAATGTCTTGATGGTGTAAGCCTCGCTTAAGGCGAGGCAAAAAGGGCATAGCCCCTTTGTAGCCGCAAACATGAAGCGCATTGCTTGGACCTGAAATAAATTTGAATTTTTCAAACAAAAGCTCAATGAATGTTGTCCGACTTACCTTAGCAGTGAAGCTGAAAATATCTCCAACGATCCTCATTGAATGCTCTGGTGGATAAATATACGTATTTCGAACCATGAATTCCTTTAATATGTCATTCTGAATCGTACCAGTTAATTTGTCATTGCTAACACCCTGTGGGAAGTAAACGGTATATCTACTATCAATTTTCCTTCCAGAAAAACTAATGAAAACGCGAAGAGCAAACAAGTTTTGCTCTGCAAATGAATCTTGGTCATTTGCACGGCCATTGTGCACTAAAGATCAAAACAATACTTGGCGAACTAACAGAGGACTCATTGGCCACTTGTTTACAAAGTTATGAGCGACTTTCTGGATAAGGCCCCTAAAAAACTATCGACAACGGTTGACAACGATGATCAAATTTCATTGGCATGTCTTCCTTTTGGTAATGACAATGGATGGTTATCAAAAGATGATCCCTGGAGGCAGGGCAGTTGGGGCCATTAGACCAAAATTCAATGCATTCTATCATGGAATCAGCATTGTTGCTACAGAAGATCGATCATTAAATTCAATGCATCTTGGTCACTGCCCCCAATGCCATCTTTTCCATAATGGTCTACTGATTTCTCTTGATAGCTATTGAGAGGATGAACGCATTCAGGAAAATGAAATATGCACAATGCATTAAAATCATGACTGTACTGTAAGACAGAAATTTTAGGGACATTTGATCGCCACATCTGATAGCCATGTAAGGTCATTTGGAAGCTCCTTTGAAATGGCTCTCTCCAGCTTTTCTACAACAAAGTAGTAAAGAATACAATGACTTACCTGTTCTTCAGCAGCAACAATGTACATTGCCAAGACAGGCAATACTGCACCATTCATTGTCATTGATACACTCATTTTGTCCAATGGGATACCATCAAATAATTGCTAGAGCAGGCAAAGTTAGGAAATCAAGGAACCAGGGACAAGAAATCAAACCTGAAATTCAGTTCTGGAGGTCAACTATTGTGTATCTACCGTGTTCAAATTTTCCACTGGGGGGTGGTCTACACATAGGCTAATTTTCCCTTGGTAAGCACAAATTTGCGCGCTCCTTGCTTGTTTAGCTCCCTGCTGTAATTTCATAAAAAGGTTTCAAAGTAACACTGGTAATATATCTCACTTTGCTCCTGTAGTAACAAAATATGACAGACACAAAGCAGGGTCTCTGCCTAATACTCTGAAGCAAATACAATTTCCTTTGGTATATATCCATTGAAGATCCAACCCCTATCACTTAAAGGAAGACTACCTTCATATCTTCGACCGAGTCAACAGCAACACCAGCCATTCCAACATCACCATGAACACGAGGATTGTCAGAATCATACCTGAAACAATTGTGAGTATTATGCAAGACAATTCACGGGACAATATCAATATCACCATTGACAAAGCTACAATCATTGTGCTGATAAAAAATTCAAGGCATTATCACATTTCATCCAATGCACTTTGACTAGAAAGCAAATATCATTGCTTTGAGCAGGATATCGTGTGCGGAGGATTACACATGTAAGTGGGATTTCCCTCGTTTTGTTGATACACAATGGGGCACTGGATGACTGAATGATAATAAGACATTAGATTTCTGTGGGACTTGGGGCAACTTTGACAAATTCTTCCTCGCCTTGAAACTTTTTGCAAATGAAAATTTATCTCTTACTTTTCAAATGGTATGCAAACAATGACAAGTTAATCCATATCACAACTGCAAGGTCTGAAATCATGTCAAGAAATGGTGCTAAATATCACTTTTTTCACTTAAATCATCAATGTTCATTACAATAGCTCTTTCCAATGGATCTATGTGCTTGTTAAATTTTACTTCATCTTAAGTACACTTCATTCAATGGCAAAAAGGACAGCAAAACCTAAAAATCCATTGCTATACAAGCTCGTCTATTGGCACCTGACTTTGTAATTTGAAATAATATGTGCTCAAATTTGTTTTGCTCTTAGCTTGTGCTGTCAAAAATGAAAAATGTAAAAAAGTTCCAATGAAAACAAATTTCTTGATTAATTCTCTACCGCAATAACTGTTCAAGTAACAAAATTAAGACAAACCCTCTATGAGTAGCAAGATCAAAAGCCACACTGAGACCTTGCTGTCCAGCCTTGATATTTGCCCTGTAAAACTTGTTGCTTTCTTCCACTGTACTGAAACCAGCGTACTAGAAAGGTAGAAGAATCAATTTGAACTCTATATAACAACAATAAAATAGATATGGAAAACAGAGTGTCCTTGACAATAATGGCAAAAATATTTACACTATGCCAAAGTACAGTAACCTCAAACTAATCCCCTTCGTTCTATTGTTTTCTTGATCTTTTCTTGTCCCAGATATCAAAACACAATTGAACTATTGCACAATATTATGAGCAGTAAAAGAACACAACCAAACATTTCCCTTTTGCTGTGTCTCTCCTTCCCTCCAGCTTTCCTCTTCATATAAATCTTCAATCTTGATATTTCCTTACATCTTGTCGTCTTTCCCCTTTACATATTCTGTTATTCCCGATCTCCTTGTTCCTTTTGCTTTTCCCCTTCATTTCTTTCCTTCCTTCCTCATTTCCATCCACTTTCTTCCGCTATTCAGATTGTTATGTTTCTTCCCCTTTTTTCTCTCAAGACAAATGAGCTTTCTTCAAAGGTGCTTAGTGGTTTCATGCACTTTTTCCACCTCTGGTCACCAAAGTCCACAGTACCACTTAGGGTTACTGTAACCCTTCAGACAAAAAATTCTCGATTTTTCGTTTTTGACATAATCTGATGGTGTAAGCATTTGTGTACCATTCAAACCAGCTCACTTCCAGAAATAGCCACATTATTTGGAAATATGATCATTTTAAAAGCAGCAGTCCTGTTTCTTGAAAATTGCGGGAAAAGACATTAGGGGATTAAAGTAACCTTGCTTGACCTTGCAACTGCATCCATAACATCCTGTGCTGCTATTTGATGACATAACTCTTTACAAGACCGCGCATAAGCTTTATTGCTTGACCTTTGCAGATTTTTGTGTAAACTTTCATGCATAATCGTTTCTCCTGCCTTTTTTGCTTCATATTGATAAAAGCCTGATTTCTCGAAACAGGATTCTGGGGTACTAGCGGGTACTAAAAAATCTTTGTGTACCCAACGGGCCAACCAAATCACTTGAAACTTGGCCAACAGGGTCACAAGGCATGTAACTACGAAACCGTGTCAGCGATTTTCAATTGATCCACTAGACTGATTTTTACAAAGGCTTGAAGCTTAAAAGAGACATTTCAGACATTGACACAGATTTAAAATGTCATTATTTCTAGACAGTACATTTCATCAAAAATTTGTGACACAGTTTTGCAGTTCAGGACCTTTAGTCATTGTAAAATAAATGGTTATGGTCCTACAGCGCTCGCTGGGGTACACAAAGATTGTTTCGCAAGAGTGGTCCATTTTGTCTAAGATCTGAAATAAATCATTTGTGCTTTTACTAATACAATTAGATATATTTTTATGATATTTTGCATTTAATTATGCATCAAATGATATATAATCTTGATTGGTATATCTTGACGAATGGCCGTGGTGAACAGAGTTTCTTAATCACTGCCTGAAGGGTTACAGTAACCTTAATTTGTTTCTTTTGCTTCAGGAATTCTTCAAACTTCAGCAAGCCAATGGAGTTGTAAACCTAAAAACTGGTGATATAGATCTGCTTTGCAATGTTTCTAAGAGCGTACATTTAGATGACTCACCTGGTACTGTAAGAATCAAGCTAGATATGAGTTTAACAACAGTAAATTTGACATCACATGATTGCACATGAAGCGTGTTTGTTCAAGGGAAAAAAGGAGGAAATACATGTACCTGTCTGATGGTCCAAGGTCTGTGTGTGTACATTGTTGCATAAGGACCCCTTGTATAGGGAAAGCTTCCTGGAGTTTCTTCTTCAACATGATCAATGTCTGATTTGGTATAAAGCGGCTTCACCTTGATTCCCTAAAAATTGATTTACAACATGTTTTCAGTCATTGGTGTTTTGAGCCAATGATTTCGGGATATCCCATGTGTTATATGGCAAAATGTATTCAGGGGGTCTCATGCCTACAGTAGAAACTCTGTTCTCAGAATCTTTCCTGCCCTTTCCGCAGCCCCCTCGGCAAAAACATTAAAATTTAGAACAATTTATGATCATTTCTTCCCCTAGTTCTGCACTGTCAAAAATGAAGGCAATGATTTCTGATAATTTCTGTCCTGGTATTGCACTGCTGATGTAGACAGATATGGTGCCTGGCAGAACCATGCCATCAATTCACACTTACAACAGATTATACAAAGCTAAAAGAAATTGTACCTCAGGAGTGTTCCACATTAATTTTTCATTTGGATCTGCACCTTTGATTTCCTTCTTTGCTCTTTCTGTCCATTCTGGATGAAGTGGTTTCTTATGTAGTTGGGCAACTGCTTGATAACTGCATCCCTAAGAGACCAAAAGGAGGTTACAGTCATGTATCAAATGTATATACCAGGTGACCCAAAAAAGTGACCTGACACAATCTGTTATGAAAGCATGGTTAAAATAAGGGTTTCGATTCATAGACATTTAAGGTCCTTGAAACAATTAGGAGCATGTATTTCAAACAGAGAAAAGGCAACTCAGTTGAATTTTTCAAAGCAAGTTTATTGTCCCTAGGTACTTGAAATATTCTCGTCTCAAAGGACAAGGATACACCTGCTCTAAGATTTTGATTTGCGTATAAAGTTGAATTCGTTTGAAATTGCATGAGTTCAAGCCTGGTTTTCATTACATCGTAATTCATCACCAATCATATCATTGTCTTAGAGCATCGCTGATGATCACCGATGCATTTATCGCCAAGACAATGATAACTGACAAATTATCATTTGATTAAAGGCTTTAGAAGGAACGTTTATTCATTCCAAATTCTTAAGTACCTGTGGGAGTTGAACTTTCTCTTTCAACTTCTGACCCTTCTGACTGAGTTGCCTATTCCCAGCATAAAAAGAAAACATGCCTCTCATTGCTTTGAAGATCTGAAATGACAGTAAATCAATCCCCTGTTTTTGATGACTTTTTGAAGATTTCAGACTTACCCTTTGCCAAAAAAGGTTGCAAAAAATACTCAAAGTGTAGGTAGTCTTTTAGCGACAGAGCAATGTTTGAAGCAATTCCATAGGCATCATCTTGCTTATTTTTCTATAACTGATTTTGTTGGGTCACCTTCTTTTGGTCACCTGGTACAGGGTGTCCCAAAAAATTGTTTGACATTGATTAGCATGTGCCTTTGTTTCTCTTATTCCTTATCTTTTTCAGATGAAAACTATTGGAATTCGAAAAAGATTTTTGAAAACTTAACTTTCAAGGGTACGGATGCTTTGAGGAAAATGATTTAGTCTCTTATTGATTATGTTTTCAACTATACCTGTTTTGGGGAGCATAAAGTCTTAAGCAAATTTTGACAATGATTATAGGAATTGAATTACTTTGACTGCTTGAATTCAAACTTCCTTGCTTATGACCATCAGTGTCATTATTATTGCAGTTCTTGAGTATATGTAACTCACAAAAGCTGATTACAATGAATGATATAGGAATTTCTCTCTCTCTCTCACACCAAAATGTGTAACTAGCACCAACGAGAATGCCCTTGAGAAAAATCTTTGCTTAAGAATTTTATTTCAAAGCAGAGTTTTAGGGTGTTGCAACAAGAAGAAAAGTTCTGTATCTATGGACTAGAGCCAGTGGCAGAGCTATGTAAAATGGGGATCAGACACATAAAGATGGGAATCTACTGTACACCCTTTTCATAATCGTAAAACGCCCTTTAGTTGTTTATCAATCTCTAAAGATAACTACCTAGTACAGTAAATCCTCCTTACGCATTCTCTCAACAGATTTAGTAATTCGAATTTATTGACCTCAAAGAAAAGGAGGGGGGGGGGGACTTGCCTCTTCCAATTCCTATTTTAGCTCTACCATTGATCAGAGCTTGGAACTGAATGGTGCTAGTTATTTCTGAACTCAGTTTGCTGGTGGTGAACTGAAAAATGCTAGACTGGAAAGTTGGTACAGGACACCCAATATCTTGCACTTGAAGTAACTTACATGTTTTGATCTGAGGTGTGCAGTTCGATCGACAATGAACAAATGGTGGATTGTTTTAACCAAGAGGCCCCCAATATTTCTACATGCAGTGTTATTTAACTAATCTGAGTGCGTGATTTTGTGATTTTGATATTTTTGACTTGTGAATTCATGATCGAAAGGTCCATCATGCAGCATGATTTGGCAAAAGTTTGGTCACTCTCTGGTAAAATGGTCTTAAAAACATGTGATTGCACCTTGAACTTTCACAAAAAATGCCGTTTTCTAACATTGTGAGGGTGATGTGGTCTATAAAAATTTCACGGGACAAGCCAATCGACCCCCATTTTAATCACTTCGCTTACACTCTACCGCATCCAGAAATGTTTTCTACTAGGAAGTCTTAATGTGAAATCAGCGTAACTGAAAACAGAGCGTTCAGCTTGCATGAAGAATTTCTAGGTTACCTGAAAATGATACATGCTACTACTTTAATTATCGTAGCATCGGCCAAGTATAAAATGCAGTCTATCTGAACGAAAATTGACTTTTCTCAAATGTAAATGGGAGGTTACACAGGCTTTTATTTCTAAAATAAGTTGTCTTTCACCATTCTAAAATGCAAGTAACCAATTTTCTGCGATTAGCTTTCGGACCAGTATGGAATTGGGCCCCTCTCCGCCAAAGATCTTTGGTGGACAGAAGTCACTCTAAACAATAGAAATGACGAGAGAGCAAAAAAAAATGACATAGGTCTTTGGTGGATGGTGCACACCGATTCTACCAGGGCTCCTGGACCCCCTCACAGTTTTAGCTCCAAAAACTTTGAAACCCATGCTAAACAACCCTGCACTCCCTAGTGTGTCTTTGTCAGCTATGATTTATGAATTTACATAGAAATATCCTTCTTGAGAATCATCAAAATTCATGCAGTTTTATAGTCTGTGATGCTGATGGCGTGAAGAACAAAAATCAACACCTGAATTCATTATCCATGGGTACTTTTTGGGAACCCCCAAACCAATTGTTCACAAAAGTGAAAACAGTATTAAACTTTCCATGCAGATCTTACATAACTTAGAGTTATCTAGTTCAGTTCAGTTTTTCATTTTAAAATTCCACAACATACAAAATTCAAATGACAACAAAAAGATCTAAAATACACTGACATAAATTACAGTAATACATACAGTTAACTAGAATACAATAAAATATAATAGACAGGCAGAGTTAAGGATCCATCTCTCAACTTAGCATATTACACACTTTCCAGTCTAGGAAAAATGCACAAATAAAGAGGTATCACGCAGTTACTTAGCTTACCACTTTACTCTCTACATTTCCAGTCCACGGTGGCCATGGACGGGTAGGGATGCTAGCAGAATAAAAGCTACAAACAGATAAGCGAGAGCGTCTCCAATACCAGCACCTTCTTGACCCAAAATCCGAACCCCTTTATTATTGAACTTGCTTTGCTTTTAGCGTAGTATCGTAACCTTTCCTTCATCAAAATGATTAAATTGTAGCCTATATACTTACTTGAATCTGTGGTCTAACCCCTTCAAGCCTGGTAAGTGGTGAAATGACACGATTCAGCCTTGCATACATGATTCGATGTTCTCTTGGCAGCTACAAGATGATGGGCCTAAAGTCAAGAAGATTTTGCATGTATCGCAACTTAAGGTGGAAAAGCACCATAAGGTGGGCATTCTTATTTCCTTTTGAAACGTGAGTTCTCGCATGAAGCCGTCGTCGCTGGGATATCAACTTCCCCTCCCTCCCTGAGGGAGATGGGAGGAGGTGAAGGAAGGAGGGAGGCTCAGACCGCGAAATGATCTTAAATTAGCCCTTTCACCCCGGAAGGGCCATATGGCCCAACAGTATTCATTGAGAACTGCGAATTTAAATGTACAGAGGAATTGTTGAGCCCCACTTTCGTTATTGTTGCTCAGTATGGGGATGTTGCGGCAAAACTCAAATTGATGCCCTCCAAAGACTGCAAAATCGAGCTGCCAGAATTGTTACGAATAGCAGCTATCATGTTTCAGCAACTGGTCTGATTAAAAAGCTGGGGTGGCCAACAATCTCGGACATTATTCTAAGTGAAACAGCGACCATAATGTTTAAGTCAACAAATAGTCTTGCGCCTGAATATCTTTCCGAGCTGTTTGTAAAGAACTCAGCGCTTAACACAATGAGACTTGGAAATACCGAAGCTGACTTGCGTGTTCCTCTCTTCAAAACGGCAAATGGGCAGAAGTCAATATCATTTCGTGGGCCTAAGCTGTGGAATCAATTAAGCTCTGATGTCAGACTTGCACCCTCCCTTTCTACCTTCAAAAGGAGGTTTAAAGACGTAGTGGAGGGTTAAAGATCTTTTTTATGTACATTCATTTGATTTTTTTTTTTTCGTTTTTGTAAACACAATTGTAAATTAATTAGGATTAGGTTTTAAACTTGGAAATTATATGTATTTTTGCACGGCCCCCTGTAAAGCAATCAATGCAGATTGACGGGGCTACCGTGGATAAAAAATAAAAAATGAAATGAAATGAATGAATTTTGCAGGGGGTAAAGCATTGGAATTTTTATTTCTTTGAAAGGTTGTGCACATTGCATTTATCTATTGATTACTGTAACACTGATTATAATACCAGCTGGAAAACGACACTCTGCATTAGGTTTTCCTGTCAAGCTTAATTTTAGCCGGGCGTGAAAGGGTTAACGAGAGAGAACTTTTTAATTTCGGAAAGTCCCCGTGTAATTTTGCGGGGCCTGGCCCCTTTCATGAGTTTGGATTCTTCCTTAGCTCCTGCGACTCTGACATTCTCCGCACTTTTGTCCCTCTTTTTAAGGAAACTGTGAACGGCTCTTCTTAATCCTTAATTTTTCAAGCCAATGTGGCCAATGTCAATAATTTCTTACAAAATGACATCAATTGGCCTCTCGCATTCGGGTGCAAAATAATGATTGGGCGATTGTCCTTCTATATTCATCCTTCTCTCTGGAGATGCACTTGGCTAGATTTTGGTCGGGGGATGTGCCATCCAAGCTTCAAAGCATTCCCATTCCTTTATACCAACTTTGCAATCAAGTGCGAATCGACTATAGACAAATTTTCCGAAAATGTATACCCAACCATATGCCAAATTTTGAAAATTAAGACTTAAACTTTATTCCTTTTACTAAGATCTTAAAAATCAACCTCCTTCCTTATGCCAAAATCTCGAAAATCGACATCTTATCGATGCCCTTCCCGATGGCAAAAGCGACATTCACCTCCCTATAACTTCTCAAAATACAATATGAAAACGTAGAAATTACAGGGATCATTTTCTTTTATTGCCCCCCCCCCTTCAAATTTCTATCCGTGTTCAGCAGCACACTTGCCTGGATAAAGAAAATTCAACTGGTTTCCATCAGGTGGACTTCTCTGAAATCCTCAGTGTTTAGATCAAAGATTTACAGTCTTTAAGATTCTACAAAAAACTTTGGAAAACTCACGGCCATCGTAATTTCTAAGCCTTTTGAGAAATTTGATGACGTCAGATTCTCAAATGAGTTGAAGAAACGCTGATATTTTGAAAAATATTGGCGATCCCGGGCTGGTAGCTTCCATACATAGAGCAACCATTTTGTTAGATTTTATGATATTAGGTTGGTCGCCCTGTGGCACAGTCAGTCAGCATTCAGTCGCAGTATTCGCTCGAAGAACCTTCGTGTCACAGCTCGGATTCGCATTCGCTTTCGCATTCGCCTTTAATTGAACTGGACTGGACATTATAATTATACGTATCATTATTGGAAAATGAAACATGATATTATTCGTTCATAAGGAAAAAGAGACATTTTGAGCATTAATTCGAGTTCCTTTCTTACACTTTAATCCTATACGCGAACCAGGACCACGCGTTCAGATAAGGAACCTATCGCCGTCATGAAATAAATACAAAACACAACATGGTTACCGCGACCCGGGAACAAGTTTGGTTATGGCTGAATTAAAGAAGAAAAGAACTACAAGATCGGGTCATAAATTGGTTGTGACTAACACAATCAAGAAAGCACAAGAATTTCTGCCGCATCCTGGAAATGAAGCCGCGGAAGAGATCAAGCCAAGATTAGAGTCACTCAAGAACACACTTCAAAAAGAAAGAAACACATTAGACAAATTAAACGGAGAAGTTCTTGGAAACTTAGAAAAAGAAGATGAAATCGAAAAGGAAATTCTGGATTCAGCTGCAGTCGATGCGGAGATCGAAGAAATTATCTGCCTTATCACCAGTGCATTGAAAGAGAAAGCGCAGTCTGCACCTTCGCAACAAACTTTGCAAGGTTCTCATGACGTTCGAAGTTCAGTTGAAAAAGTGAAATTACCGAAGCTACCTTTAACGATATTCAATGGAGATCCTACGAGATGGAACACTTTCTGGGACAGCTTTAAATCGAGTATACACGATCATTCTGGTCTCGCTGATAGTGACAAGTTGAAGTATCTACAGAAGTCTCTCGCGGGAGAAGCGGCAGAAACGATATCAGGACTCCCGATAACGAACGAGAACTACAAAGAAGCTCTGGAGTTGCTACATAAAAGATTTGGCGATGAAGAAGTTATCATCACAAAACACGTCGATGCTCTCGTGGAATTGCCAAAAATCACATCATGTGAAGATTTACGAAAGCTTCGCTCCCTTTACGACAAAACGGAAGCGACAGTTCGCAGTCTGAAAGGTATCGGGATAGCCCCCAGCAGTTACCAAACCATTTTAGCGCCAATGATAATGGCAAAGATTCCACAAGAATTGCGATTAATTATCAGCAGAAGATTGTCCAACAAATGGGACTTGCAAGGAATATTGAAGGAATTTGGAGAAGAGCTCAGCTTACGAGAGAAATGCGTACTTGTTCCAACAGGCGAACAAACGAGTACGCGACAGAATCAAAAAGGAAACTTCAAGTCATATGGAAGTGGATCAAATCAGTCGACAACGTCAACATTGGTAGTCAACAACGAGAGACAACGTGTTGTGCCCCCTAATAACGTGCCCTTTTGCCTTTTCTGTGGAGATCGCCATTATTCTGCAAGTTGCACGAAGGTAACCGACCCTGACGCGCGGAAAAGTATCATTAGAGAGAAGAAGAGATGTTTCAATTGTCTCAGAGGAAATCATACAAGCCGACAGTGCATGTCAAACGCAAAATGTTATCGATGCAGTGGAAAACATCATACTTCCACTTGTGGAGCCACTATTGTCCAACAAAAGCAGTCCTTTCAACCCACAAATCAGGTAACAAATCCACAACCCACTGCACCGCCTCCGCAGCGCCAACAACAACCGCCTGCAAGTACAAATATTTCTATTTCTCGAGACCCCAGCAATCATTCAGTCTTATTACAAACTGCTAGGGCCACTGTACACAATGTGAATGATGCCTCAATTTCATGTAATGTTAGACTCATTTTGGATACAGGGTCGCAGAAAACGTACATCACATCGAAATTAAGAGATGAGCTAAAACTTCCAACTATTAGAACGGATAAAGTCTTGATAAAAGAGTTTGGTAATGAAAGAGGCACATTGAAGTCATGTGACATTGTTCAATTAGCAGTTCAAGGAGCAGATAACTTGACAGTTTTCATTCTTGCTTACGTAGTAGATGTCATTTGTGGCCCTATTTCACATCAAGTTATTGATATTGCACAATCAATGTACCCACATTTGAGAAATCTTCAGTTAGCTGATAGTGGGGATGGAGTTCATGATTTAGATGTAGACTTAATGATTGGTGCAGATTTTGCGTATTCATTTCTTATGGATCATGTTGTACGGGGGGAGCCCGGTTTAGGCCCCGTTGCGACATTAACACGATTTGGCTACGTTTTGAGTGGACCCGTACCAGTTTCAAGTCAGAATAACCACTCATCAAACGTAACAGTTTCGCATGTTTTAAAAACTGGTGCCGTGATCATAGAAAGAGATTCAGAACTAACTGAAGACCTAAAACAATTTTGGGACATCGAAAATTCAGGGAAAATTCAAGAAATTGACGAATTCGAATCTAACGAAAACCCACTTGAGGGTAAAATTAAATTCAATGGAACACGCTATGAAGTTACCCTTCCAATAAAAAACGAAGAATCCAAAATTCCGGATAATCATAGTGTTGCCAGCATTCGATTAAACTCTTTATTGAAACGACTTCAGTTAAAACCAGACATTTTTGAGCAATACGACAATGTTATTAAAGAGCAATTAGCTGCAGGTGTAATTGAGAAAGTCGAGGAAGGTCTAGAGCCCAGACCCCCAGGCTCAGTTCATTATATTCCACATCATGAAGTTTTACGACAAGACCGCCAAACAACGAAACTTCGTATTGTATACGATGCAAGTTCGAAATCAAAAGGTGAAGTAAGTCTCAACGACTGTTTAGACCCTGGGCCTAATCTTGCCCCTTTGATCACAGATGTTTTACTTCGATTTCGCATGAATAAAGTGGCAGTAATCGGGGACATCGAGAAAGCATTTCTCAACATTTCAATCGATCCATCACAACGTGACCTCCTCCGATTTTCATGGGTGGATACAAATGATCCTAACAATCCTACAGTCGTGTCGCTGAGATTTGCCCGCCTTCTCTTTGGTCTTTCGGTCAGCCCATACGTTCTAAACGCAACAATTCGTCATCACCTCGAGTCGAATGAAGAATTTAACGCAGAATTCGTCGAAAACGTAAAAAATTCTCTCTACGTAGACGATTACGCATCTTCCTTTAATTCAGAAGATGAATGTTTCACAATGTACGAACAGCTAAAATCATGTTTTTCAAAGGGAGGATTCAACATGAGAAAGTGGGCCTCAAACAATAAGTCGCTTTTAGAACGCATAGGAAAAGCAGAAACAGGTGTAACCGTCGAAACCAAGGAAAACAAGCAAACGTCCCACGCACTTTGCACGGACGAAGAAGTCAAAGTTTTGGGCCTAAAATGGAATCAGAACACCGATAAAATGCAGCTCGATTTGTCAACATTTCAGAGTGACGCTACTCAGGAGCCCGTAACAAAACGCACCATTCTCAAAACGACCGCGTGGTTTTACGATCCGCTTGGACTTCTCGCGCCAGTCATTGTTCCATTGAAGCAAGTATTTCAAGAAATTTGCAAGCAGAAAATTGAATGGGACGCTTGTTTGCCTCAGGAAATATCAGATAAGTGGGTGGAGATCGTAAATGACATTTTGCATGTTTCAAGTATTGAATTCCCTCGTTCATTGTTGACAGACATTGAACAGACAGACGTAGAAAGCATAGAATTACACGGCTTTTCAGATGCCAGTAAAATTGCTTTCGGAGCTTGTGTTTACATCAGAATAAAATCAAGCAAGGGTATCAAAACACAATTAGTCGCTGCAAAATCGAGGATTGCGCCTTTGAAAAATGAAACGATCCCAAGATTAGAATTAATGGCCGCTGTTGTTCTCGCGCAACTAATTACATCAGTCCACAGCGCTCTCAGTAAATGCACAAAAATAGATTCAATGAAATGTTGGTGTGACTCATTGGTCACCCTATGGCGAATTTGGGTTGATTCAAAACAACAACAAGGGATATAGCTATCCGATGATTTGCGCTCTGGTCAAATTCAATTTTAGATATGCATTTGAATCAATGCACAACAATCGCCACTTAGAAGTGAAAACTACGGTTTGATGCTTATACTATGTTTAGGCTGGCGAGCTGATTTTGATGAAATAGGTTCTATGTCTTACACGCTATTTCCTTCTACAAAGAAGGAAAAATAGGACAACCTCCCATGATTCGTAAAGAGACACTGTATCAAGCTACAATAGTCAATGGGACGCGTGATAGTCTGGCTTTACTTGCAAAGGAGTTGCAAAATATTTGTGGACTCTCGTTCCGTGTTTCCAATTTTTACGTTCATTGAATCGAAGTGCGTGACAAATCAGTATATTGGCTTTTAGGCGCATAACAACAGGAGCTATTGGCAGTCTGTAGACCACGGAATGATGAAATGACGGAACGACATGACGAAATGCCGGAATAAAATGACGGAGTCATACAAGAGTGTAAGATATCTATTTCGTAGGCTCCTACTGACTATTCGTTAACGACATACAATGCTAAAAGTTGCCTTTTTTCTAAATGGAAAACCAAAACTTTGGTAACACCCTGGGCAACACCTAAGTGATCAAATTCTTCCGACTCAAATAAACTCTTGGTCTGCTCCCAAGATCAATGAAAATTAATCATCACCAAAAACTGATTTGTAAATCGTTAAATTCTTCAGCTTATCTTCGCAAAAGGGGGGCCTTACCCCTCCCCCATTCCAGTCTAGATGCCCTTATTTTCAACATATCAAACTGCATTAAATAATTTTTGATCACGAATTCACGAGTGGATAGTATCAAAGTCATGTCATTGCGTGTATAAATAAGCCAAATAACGCTTCGCGTACTTATATGGGGACAGGGGTTTCTTCGTGCCGTGCCGAACGCACCGGGAATCCCCAACTACTTTTCTTGTTTTTGTAAAGCCACGTTACGAAAGTTTTAGTTTCCATTTAGAAGAAAAGAAAATTAGGGTATTCGTATCGTGTTAATACGTTTAGGAGGAGCCTACCACTTGAAATATTACACTCTTATGTGTCTCCGTCACATTATTCCGTCGTTTTCTCATTTTGTTCCGCCGTTTCGTGATTCCGTGGTTTACAGACTGCCTGTGTTATTGGCTATGACGCAGTTACTCTCAGGTTGACGTAGACAATGTTTGTTCCATTGTTCACAGGGCTCAATCTAATTGGCTATAATAGCAATCCTTATTGTCTGAAGCTACATAAAACCTGTACGTTACATCTAGCCTGTACAAAGCTATCTTCCAATCAACAACCTCGAATTAGACTCTGGTTCACTGATTTCGAGCCTATTTCAAAGATTTGCTGCTTGCAGCGCAAATCAAAAACAGTTCGTTCAAAATCGAGTTTCTCAAATTCGTGCACTTACAAACAAGGAAGTTTGGGATTACTGCCCGACTGCATCGAACCCAGCAGATATTGTTTCAAGGGGCATTTCGTGCTCAAAAATCGTGAAAAATTCCCTATGGTGGGAAGGTCCTTCGTTTTTACATCAAGAGCCTGACAGCTGGCCTAAATTTGATCGCTCTTTGCAGAAAGAAATTTCAGGTCTCGAAGATGAAATCACGGAACAAAACGTGCTCATAACGACAAATGTATATGTTGTCAACCTAAGCGAGATAATTCGATGCACAAATTACGGCAGTTACGACAAGCTCCTTCGCATAACTGCTTTAGTTCTGAGATTCATAAAGCTGCTAAAACGCAATGTGCGCCGAGAAAAGTCAAATGACATAATTTCAAACGAAGATTTAAACGAGGCAAAAATTCTTTGGCATAAAGAGGTGCAAAAAGAATTCGAACAGGATCCGAAATTTAGCGAAACAAAACAGAATCTTAAGGTGTTTCGAGACGAACAAGGAATTTTGCGCGTAGCTGGAAGAATAGACAACGCGCCATTGCCATATGATTCAAAGTATCCAGTTCTGTTACCAAGAAGACATCATTTTTCGTATCTGGTGATTTTCAAATGCCATGAATCCGTGAAGCACAACGGAGTTGCCGAAACCTTGACTCAATTAAGATCAGAGTATTGGATCTGCAAGGGACGCCAAGCTGTCAAAACCCTCTTATCGAAATGTGTACGATGCAAACGAATCATCGGAAAGGCTTACGACACCCCAGATGCGCCACCGTTGCCACAGTTCAGAGTTTCAGAAGACCTCGCATTTACTCAAATCGCAGTAGATTTCGCCGGACCTCTGTTTGTCAAGAATATCTACAACACCACGGGACAGACGTACAAATGTTATATCGCGTTATTCACTTGTGCCAGCACACGTGCTATTCATCTGGAACTCGTTCCAGATCTCCAAGCACCATCCTTCATTCACGCATTAAAACGTCTTGTAGGAAGACGTGGTTTGCCAACATTCATTCTTTCGGACAATGGCAAAACTTTTATCGATCGAATGGTACAAAGATTTGTAAGTAGTAAGGGTATTGTTTGGAAATTCAATATCCCAACCGCTAGCTGGTACGGCGGCTTCTTTGAGTCGCTTGTTAAACTAACGAAACGTTGCTTACGCAAAACCTTAGGAAACGCTGGTTTAAGTTACGAAGAACTTGAAACAGTTTTAGTAGAAACAGAGGGAATTTTGAATTCTAGGCCATTGACCTTTGTGTATTCAGACATTTCACAGCCGCCACTAACACCTTCAAGCTTAGTAGTCGGCCGCAGACTTTTGGATCAAGCATCATTGTCGTCGGACATTGAGATATCGGATAAAAAATCGTTAACTAAAAGAGCAAGATATCTCGAAACTTTACTGTCACACTTCTTCAATCGTTGGAAGAGTGAATACTTGCCGTCTTTACGCGAACATCATCGTGTTAAATCTCAACAGTCAAATCGTACCGCACAAGCAGGTGACATTGTGTGTGTATATAAAGACAAAATTCCGCGCCAAAAGTGGACACTGGGAAGAATTACTCGCCTGCTTCCGGGAAAAGAAGGAACAATTCGTGCCGCCGAAGTACTGACACTCGATAAATCGAATAGACCAATTCACGTGAAACGTCCGCTAAAGAAGCTTTACCCATTAGAAGTTCGAGGACATGTAGAATCGCAACCGGACACTAGAGTTAACGGACAAGAACCAAGTATCAAGTTAGTGAGAGATGAAGACGTTCAGAACTTTATTCAATGACACTTTGCATATTTTTCATTGTAATTTTGCTTTTATGTAAACAGGAACCCAGATTAACCTGCGTTAATCGGGGGGAGTGTTAGATTTTATGATATTAGGTTGGTCGCCCTGTGGCACAGTCAGTCAGCATTCAGTCGCAGTATTCGCTCGAAGAACCTTCGTGTCACAGCTCGGATTCGCATTCGCTTTCGCATTCGCCTTTAATTGAACTGGACTGGACATTATAATTATACGTATCATTATTGGAAAATGAAACATGATATTATTCGTTCATAAGGAAAAAGAGACATTTTGAGCATTAATTCGAGTTCTTTTCTTACACTTTAATCCTATACGCGAACCAGGACCACGCGTTCAGATTAGGAACCTATCGCCGTCATGAAATAAATACAAAACACAACACATTTGAACCTCAAAAATCCCTAAGTATGTGTCTCAGAATGTAACTGCTGCAATAGAAAGGGGTAGCTTTTTGAATCGTAGCAAAACCTTTTCGATACATTTGTTTTTATCGTTGGATTTTCTTGATCTTAGGTTTGTGGCAACGTTTTCTTCAATTGATATACCTTTACAGTGAAATGGAACTTGATTCCTAGGAATTTCAGCAGGCTTTCCCCCCTAAAGTCCTTTAGAAAAGAACTATTCAAGAAGTTCTATTCAAGTCATTAGAAAGGTCATGATCATCATATAATGAAGATGGCAAGATGGGTCAAAGCATCATATTGTGAGATTTGCAATTTGTAAGACTGATCGTAATAATCCAACAATTTCAGCGAGATCTTGTCTTTGAACATCAAATAGAGGCAGAACAACAAGTGCTCCGTGTCCTCAGTCCTATCGCTACATTGGGTTCACGGTATTCCTAAAATTATGCTTGAAAGTGTGGAAATTGAATTTGATGCGACCAACCCTGAGTTGAGTAAGACAGGATGATCCCTATGGATTGTGAATTCCAAAGACAGATGTTGCAGGTGGGGGGGGGGGCGGATTATCGACAAAAGCTTCTTGAAAACAGCAGCAGGAGGTGCATGTCTCAATTCAGGCTCAAGCTGACAGCAGATGAGATAATCAACCTTGATAGTTTCCAAGAAGAATTGCTTCCAGTGGCTGGATGATACTTCGCAACAATTCATTGTACAAATTTGACTTAACTCTATCTGACCTGGGTGATTTGAAACACTCAATGCCTGGAGGGGCGGATTCCGCCACCCCTGTTTATCTCTGTTGTTGCTTGAGATATGGCAACCAAATTTGGCACAAAGGTTCTTCATTTATACAAATAATGAATTTTTGAAACAATGGCTTGACTAGCATTGTTGTTGTTGTTGCTAGAGCGTAATTAATATTATGACATCATGTGACGTCATAAAAATGAAAGTGTGTTAAAAGGTTATAAAACTTTCTCAGAGGCATCCAGCAAAATGGGAAAAACGTATAAATGAAAATGTACGAGGGGGCGGAATCCGCCCCCCAGGTCAGATAGGGTTAACTGACTGCAGTTGGGCAGTCTAAATAAAAGGCATATGTCATGAACCTGACTGGTTCATGCAATCCAATTTTGTGATACCTTGTTTTATGTTTGAATCCACTATTTTGTGCGACTGGCTGATGACGTCATTTTGTTTGCAAAAAGTAAAGACTATGTTTGCCCTTCGCTGTTGAAAGTAGACTGAAATATGAAATTGGATTGTGAGAAATCTAGCTTAGCTTTTTTGAGCACACTTGGCAAGTTGTAGATAAACAAAAGAATAATTTGCGAAGCAAGCCTTATCGGAGAGGCCCCCATATTTGTACGTGAAGCGTTATTTGGCTAATTTAGGCGCGTGATTTCGTGATTTTGATATTTTCGACTCGTGAATTCGTGATCGAAGACTCTGTCGTGCAGCGTGATTTGCCAAAAATTTGGTCGTTATTTCGTGAAATGGACTTTAGAAGCACGTGATTGCGCCTTGAAATTTCACAAAAAATGCTGCTTTCCGTCATTTTGGAGGGTGTAGTCTCAAAAAATTTTCCGGGGGCAAGCCCCCGGACCCCCATTCTTACTCCATTCGCTCCAAATCTACCCCATACAAAGATATTTGTCTCCTAGAAAACCTTAGATAAAAATTGCCACCGGCAAAGTAAAAGATGCTGTCTATTTGAACGAAAATCGACTTTTTCTAGGAAGCAAATGATAGGTTACCAGGCTTTAATTCTCAAAATACGGCGTTTTTCGATGTTCTAGAAGGCAAATACTCAAAAAAAATTTCCGAGACAAGCCCCTGGACCCCTATTTGTCTCATTTCACTCGCAGTTTTGGCTCCAAAACTTCATTTCGTTTTCATTTTCATTTCATTTTAAAATTATTTACCCAGGGTACAATTTAGTCTTTATACTGTTTTACAATTGGCCCTGCAAAAACTATTTACAAAATAAAGAGTTATATAATACAAAATTTACAGTAAAAAATAAAAAATAATGTATATGATTATTTTTCCTTGAGTTTGGACTTGAAGGCATTGATTGAGGGAGCCGAGCCATCTTTGTTTCCAAATCAAGACTGTTCCAGAGACTGGCCCCGCGATACGCAAAGGATTTCTGGCCATTGCCAGTTCTGAACATGGGTATTGCAAGGTCAGTTTTTGAGTTTCTCAACTCTCTTGGATGTACCCCCGATAATCTCACGAAAAGATCACTGAGATATTGAGGTGCAAGAGAGTTGAGAGATTTGTAAACCATGGAGCCAGTTTCTTTATATATCAGCTTTTGTACCGATGGCCAACCAAGTCTCTGGAGCTTTAAGATCCATGTTAAAATTACCCTGCTTTCCCACGTGTCTTCCCCAGCTATGTATTTACATAGAAATATCTTTCTGGAGCATTCTTAAATTTCTGCAGCGTGAACGTGAAAATGCTGTTTTGTAGTCCGTGATGGCGTGAAAAACGAAAAATCAACACGCGAATCCGTTATCCAGGGGTACTGTGGGGGGGGGGCCTCATCGGAAACATTGCGATTTTGTACATCTTTCGATTGCCAAGACTATGGACTGAGAAGGAGAGCGTCCTTTTTACCGCTTTCCACAGACCGAATAATATTGGAGAAACGAACTGTTTTCTTAGGAGACTGGTTTTGCAAAATGACAAACATAGTCCTCGCTGCTCACTGGAGTGGAAAGCAGAGTTACCTCAGGAGGATCCTGCATCATGCGACCGTGCCCTTCATTTGCATCAATAAAAATTTTCGCTTCAGATCACCTTTGCTGATATGTCGTATGTCCTTTACAAAACAGAAGATCCTTGTGGATGATTACAAAGTCTGCCTTGGGCTAAGCAAGCAAGAGCTTATGAACATTAATTCGTCCATAACCCCAAATGATCGTTGATGCTGTTTTAGCTGAAAATCAGTGGGATATGAGTGTAACTGCCAAAGTTGCCTTCAATAAAAAATTAGACGCGTTTCGTAAGGAAATAGTCGTCTGAAAAACAGATTTTATTCTTGTCGCGTACATTTTGCTTCAGTGTGGTCGCGTACCTTCCCCAATGAATAGCGCAATTCTTTCAAAGATTCTGCAACTTCAACTGCGATGTTTGCATCTGTGGCTGTTTTGAAGGGGCCCTTTTACTTTCGGTGATGCTGCAAACGCCAGATAAAAGTTCCCACTTTCGAAAATTCATAGCACCAAGAGAACTTCACAGATTCGAATGATTCAAATCCTAAGTAAAGCTGAAAAAATGAAGATTTTTCTATTTTTTCTCGCTGTCTTACCAGCACTATACCGGGTGAGTCAAAATAAAACGCCCGACGTTTGAAAGGCTACTGCTCCCCGAGTATACATGCAATGGTATTTTGCATTACCTAACTGAATAGCTAACGTGTTCAAATATTTTTAGAAAATTCTTGGCTAAAATCGGTCATTCCGTTCAGATTCTGTAAGCGATTTTCTAAGAAGAGTCTATTTGAGAAACCTTAAAAAAACGTGCTAAAATTACAAGCAAGAATCCCTAATATATTAACCTCACAGCGATGACTTTCATCACGCTTTAGTAAGAGCTCTCCTTTTGACGGGATGAAAAGTCGTCCCCCTAGTGTGAATAGCTTATTCAGGGGATTCCATTCTCCCACGAGGACAAAATACATGAACACATCCAAGAGTCATCGTAGCTAGGAAGGGGAACAATGGTAAATCTTGCTTGGTGTTTTGGATCGTTTTTGCAGGTTTTCGAAAGTGGCTTTCTGCAGAAAATCTCCTATTTCGACGGGAAGGAATGGCCGATTAAAGCCGGGTAAATTTCTGAATCCAACTTGGCATATCGGGGATATAATGAGACAGTTCCTAGTATCATTGCTTTGATATTCAGGGAGCAGGACTTTTTCAAACGCCGGGTGTTTTTATCAACTCACTCGGTATGTATCGGTAATTCAACTTTGTAAAAATTTCGTGGTTGCAAAATAACGAAAAAGGGCCTAAAACATTGATCAAATCTTAAGGACTCTCCTTGCACAGAAAAAACACCAGGGACGCCTCACCTCAAGTTATGAGATATCAATTTTCAAACTAATACAGTACTAAAGAGTTTCAATCCAATGACAATAATTTGCAGTTCATATCTCTCACCCATGAACAGTTAAAATTTCGTTGTTGATCGGTGCGAGGCGTCCTGCATGATTTGATCACTGTTTTTGGCCTTGTTAAGTCATATTTGCAACCATGAAATTTTCGTCAAGTTGAATTTACCTATATTTCTAGGGCTCGTAAGGTAGCAAGAAAGATCACAATGATACTTAGATTTTGCAGCTTTAACAAGAATTTGAATGATCCTTCAAATCCATGAAGAAGTACTCTTGATGCTATGAATTTTCAAAAGTGCAACTTTCTTGTTGTTCATCCAGTATATTTGAAAATATGGCATCATACCAAAGAGACAACAAGGTAAAGACAGAATTTGGTATTTTATAGTATTTTGATAAATGAATAACCAGTCTATGTTTCAGCAATTTCTCTAAGACGGCGGATGGCACTTCTCACAGTTACTGCTGCAGTTGTTCTATGGAAAGGAAGCATAAATGCATTTGTGAACAAATATTTAACAAAATATGAATGCAAACAAAGCTGTAAACATCAAGACATATTTACAGACAGACTAGAGTTCTTAGCACGAATACAAATGCTGGATAAAACTTGGCAGTGGCTTGGCCGCACTCGACTTTGCAGTGAAACACGGCACAGCATCCTTCAAAATTGAAGGAGAAACCATAGCATGATTGATAATTTTATGGGAATGTAAGATTTTTAGCTCGAGGAAATTGATTTACGATGCTGTATCTGAGCGATGCGGTTGTTGCAATCATGTTGCACTCACAATTAAGGCTTTATCATCATTTATAACAACAAATTTTCTTTATCTTTTTGCATCAACTATAAAGTTATTCAGTGGCTGGATAAATTTACAATCAAAGAAGTTCCTCTGCAGAACTGTGACAGATCATTCCAGAAACCTGAGTAGCATAAAATTGGGCTCAAATATTAAAATGATGGATGTATAATTCTACTCCATGTTTCTTTGATGGAATGGCTTGAAAGAAATATAGTGTACTTTGTTGTAAATATGCCATTGAAATCTTTTGACATCTTGGCTAGTTTCAGAATGGCAGCATTTCAAATATCTAAGTGTGTTAAGTCATCAAATTTCTACAACCAAAACAAGAACAGTGACAGATTCTTGCTTGGCACGATACTGTAGACCGCCATAAAGCATGGTTGTCTTGAAGATTGCATCATTTTTCCTTCATTTGTTTAGGATATATCATTGGTGGCTTCACATAATAAAAAGAAATTGCAACAAAATTGAACAAAATTGCTTACTCACGTTTTATTTCATGCTGTATTGCTGTTGTATTCTTTCCCGGAACATGCTTACAAATATTGTTTTGAAACAATGGGCCCACAGGTACCAGGTTTTTGGGGGTGGCACCTTGGGCTTATTCTTTCAACACAACATCTGCAATGTTTGCATGGTCAAGGAAAAAGAAATCAACAGCTTTGCAAGAAGAAATGCAACATGAGCAAGCAATTTTGTAAAAGTTTCTTTACAATTTCTTTAATATTTGATGCCACCCATGATTACTTTTTCAAAAAAACTTCTACCATTTTAAAAAAATACAAATTAATTCCCAAAGCAGACTTGTAGGAAGGTACTCAAGTTCCTTTCAAACAATTCAATTTCAAGAAAATGTAAGAGAATTTTACGCTCACCTTCTTGTTAAAGATTTGAAAGATTTGAGCCAAATGCTGAGTAGCATTCAGCTTATACAGAAATATAATGCATGCAATCTTTTCTATTAAAGTGTTCAATTTCAGGTGAAGACAAAACAAAGACATCAGGTGTTCTAAACTGATTATCTTGCCATTCCAAAAACGTCTGTAACTACCTTCTAACTGGTCCTTTCACCAAAGATCTATTCATCCAAACATGAATGATCACTCACAAATGCACAGTCTTCCTCATTCCTTATTCTTTCAATTTTAAACAAAAGAAAGACTGCATGCCAGCTAGATATAGCAGCTTGACATTACAAAAGTTGAATTAAAGGTCAATCACATCACACACATCTTTCCAGCCATTATACTCATTTTACCATCTTATTCTGATAACCTTACAGATTGTAGGAGAAAACAAGAACACCATCAAAGGACAAATAACTTGAACAAAGGAACTTACGATGGAGCCCATGCCCCTCCTGCGACAACTTTTCTGCATGATTTGCATTTCCAGATGCCTACACAAGTTCTTTTCATTGAATCCTGCAAACAGAAAGACAAATTATTGTATGTGTTTTAAGAACATACACAATGTGACTAAAACTGTCTTTTTGACGATACATAAATCTTTCCAAGATGCGACTTAATATGTGACTTACAAATGGTTGGATACTGTATACTGCTGTTCAGTTTTCTTCATATCTGAGACATACTTTGAAGTTGAGTCTGCTCAATAGTGCTACATCAGGGTAATGTCAAAAAGTTTAGAATCATATTGTTCATAACCCAGTGCATTTCATCATTTGTAGCAACATTTCACACAGAGAGCATTAAGCTCTTGGATTGCCCGCTGCACAATGTGGTAGCAAACTTAGCACATATGAAGTGCAGATCAATCTTAGATCAGCAAGCATTTGAAAAAGCATATAGCAAGCAATAGCTTACAGGTGCTCTACAGCTGCAAAACTGAAAATGTTTTTGCACACAAGTGGATGTTCTAGGATTCAAAGATAAGATTGAACAAACTGCATTATGGTGTAGCTTCACAGCACGGAGGTGGTTGGTTTAGCACAATGAGTTTTGCAGTTTCAGTAGTCATTGTTCTCTATTCATTTTTTTGTTGCAATAAAGGGGAATAGCATCAAACCATACAATATTCCTTCTAAAGGAAAGTGAAAACTTGGCAAAGCCAGGAGCTAGCTGCTGAATACTTTTATAAACAGTATATGAAAAAAAGCAAGAGCTATAAGCAACCTATTGTGCTAAAAATGGAGGAGAATGAGAGTACCATCACCCTGAATCGGCACCCTAGTGCATCCTCCAAGATTTATGCAGGCCTGTCTACACATTTTTAAAAATGAAACAGTCTAGGGCTTGTAAATAAAAATAAAGCACGAAAATGGTTTGCTGACACTCTATTCTTGTTCTCTGACCATAGACATAGGAACCGGGGGCACTGGGAGCACGTGCCCCCCAAGATTTTGCAATAAACAAAGAAGTGCCCGCTTTTTATTTTTAGAAAATGTCCCCTTTTTCTTAAGAAAAAAGTGCCCTCAAAGTGTCATGCCCCTCCAAGATTGAGATGCTTCCTAGGCCCCTGTCTCTGACTGTTCTTGCTTGTTTCCTTGGCTTTCTTTACATGCTATGAACGGTAAGCATTCGTTCATTTCTCCATTTATTTTTCCGCATTTTTGCTTTGATTCATTTTCATTGTTAAAATACTGACAAAGGTCAAATAGCTTATTTCAAGAGTTTTTTCTGCCCCTTTGAATGAAATATTTGAAAAGTTCTTCAATTTGTCCACTTCTGTATTTGTTCAGGGGGTTTCTATTACAAAGCAATTCCATCAGCTAAAAATCGCCCTGAACCATCATAGTGGGTGATCAAATCTCACTTTGTGAAAAGCGACTTTCCCTTCTGAATTAGAGCAGTGGGTACAATCATACTGTTATCCCAGGCAAAATTTCTGACATCAGTGATGTCAGGGGAGGAGGGAATTTCTTAGAACAATGTTGATAATAAAAGGGTTATCAATGGGTGATTCAAATGGTCTTTAATTTGCTGCTAGAATTTAATATTCATTGTCATTTACACATATTTTTAACTTGAATCTAAGAATTTTGGCCAGTGCGGAAAGTTTTTTAAAGTTATCAGATTTTGAGTGCTCAGAGTTTCTTACGAGTTTCTCAAAGGTTTCATAACAATCTTCATGTTCACTACCTAGGTGCCCCCTAAACATTTGCATTAAATTCTAAAGTAAAAAGTCAAAATGCTGTCTTGTATCTACACCAGTTATGCTGCTCTGCCTCCTTCCTTTCTCATTTTTCGGTTGCTTTTTTTTAAAATTCAGGGTCTAAGTTTCTTATCAAATGGTTTCTTAAGGGCAGAATCATACTGTAAGTACTGTACTTGATTGGACTTTTGATAAATTGCAAACATAATCCAATTCAAATAACATTTTCTTGCTTCTGTCTGTGTAACAAGAGATAATTGTCAAAATGTATCAGATTCTGTTCACATATAGGAGTTAGAGAATATAAAAATATAAATCAGCTCCATACTAAAGAGAGCTTTGAACAATGTACTGCTACAAGCATTTTCAAATTTTTTAATAACTCTGCCCCATCCTGTATGGCAGAAATGTTCTTACCAGTTGGCCACAGCCAGATTACTCAAAGATCAAAAAACAAATTAAACCAACCATTTAGAAAAAGTAACAAGGGGCAAAATGGTCTCTCCTACCTAGCACTTAAAATCTGGAACAATCTACACTCAGACCTAAAGTCAGCTGAGAGCGTAAACAATTTCAAACATAAGATTAAGGACAATTTCTTTAAAGAGTTCCAAAAGCGAGAAGACAATCCTTATGAATACTGCTAAATTTCCAAAGACTGCAAATAAAACAAGATTCAGTCATTACTCTCATTTTGGCTAGTTTTTGGATCCTTCAGGGTCTTTTTTGGGTTTTTGGATTGTTCTACATCGCTTTGGATTGTATTCGGCTATTTAAGTTTGTTTTGGCTGATTCCATAGTTCCATTGAAAACTAAGAAAACATACTATCACTATACATATACTGTACATAAAAATATGTATCTATAATGTATGGACTTTCTCTTCTCCAAACTCTTTGAGTACATATGGAGGCTCTTAACTTTAAAAGCTGAAATTGAAATCTTGAAAGCTCGAGCCTGAGAACAGAGAAAAAATCGATCAGATCAATTCTACTGTACAGTCGATGATTTTTTATTGCCAAAGAGGAAAACCAAGAAGTCGTCAAGTGTGCCAAAAGTCTGTCTTTTTCTTTGCGTCCACCTTCTCCATAGTATCAAAGTGTTAGTAACTACTTTTAGTATCAACTCTTTTTGTAATAAAATAGATATAAAACTAAGAAAAAACACATGAGTTTCAATGTATATACAATTAGCAAAAGAAGTTTCTTACTTTTCCACAGAAGTGGCAAGTGTATTTAGCATGCTGGCTGACTTCAATTTTCTTTGCCATCTTTCTGAGAGAGGCACCATAACGGGTGCCATATTTACCAACAATACCAACTTTTCTGGTACGTTTTGCCTGTAAAAAATCAGTGAATTTGCTACATGGCCGATAATGACAATAGAAATACTGGCCTGTCTGTCAGTATGATTTGCAGTAGTTGTATTTTGCATCTTGAGCTGCCAGACCGGAAAGTTTGTACCTTGCACAAAACCTTGAAGATGGAATTAGTAACACTGAGCAGAAAATTTGCGGTTGAAAACGATTGATTGAAACAATAGACCCTTTGTTTATTGTGAACTGCGCCGCTCTTGAAAACCGCATCCATTCCTGCCCGTGCAATATCTTGTGAATGCAGTAAAAACTTTCCCATCTGGTTGAGCTGGATTTTAAAAGAAACAAAATGTCATTGCCTCACAACCCCTTCATCGCTAAGAGGCCACATACAGTAGGAATCAATTCCTTCACATGAAAAGTTCAATGGATGTTTGGAAGGAAGGGGTAAAAGGACATGACATTTTGAAAAATTTTGTTTCATCAAAATTTCATCTGAGTTCTGTAGGAAACTTTACTCTACAGCTTTTGCTTGCTGTATAATATATACATTTTGTTAATACAAAAAATTTTGAATGCAATAAAAGAACCTTGAGTCCATTTTCATTGTGTCTGGTGATTGTCACTAATGACTTCATAATAATTCAGGCTCATCTGAGAGGCACCATGAGAAAATATGAAATCATCATCATCATCATAGCATCAAAAGCACTAGGTAATACATTAATACAGGTATGGCTGCTACTGTATATCCTAAAACTAAACTAAACGGACCTAACACAGTGAAACTAATACAAATACCAGGTGTCTAAATGTACCACCTTTTGACTGGAAATACTGTAGGAACAAAATGATAAGGTAGTATTACGCACAGAGTGGACAGCTAAATTTATCAACCTTCAACAGATTCACATACCTTGCATTTCAAAATCGTCCGCCAAACACCAGACTTACAAGCTCGCAAAGTCAAAATTTACAGTGCACGTGAAAGAAGAAGTTTTGAAATACGGCCTAGCCATGCTTTGTATCATGGATATTTTCCAAAGCATGTGTTAACTTTAACTTTCAGTTTCTTGCTATTGAAATGAATAAAAGACTTCTGGACAACACCATATGGTAAGAATAATTAAGTCGTGCCACTCCGCACAAACGAGTGGGCATGTGCTCCTGTCCTTCTTCTTCGACACTTGGGATGCAATGCAATGCATGGATTGCTTCCTCAAAGGAATAATTATTTGTAGAGCAATAGAAGCATTTCAAGGTACAGTATAATTCTTTTCAAAAGAAAAAGCTAAAGGTCAAAGTTGAAATTCTTTTGCCATGCACCTGTGATATCAAATCATGGTTAGGCCTTTTTACAAAACCTTTGCTTTCAAGTGCATTTTAAAATTTGACTTTGTGAACTCATATCTCCGGTGTTCGGAGGATTTAAAAATGCAAGGTACAGTATGTGCATTTCTAGTTAAAGATGAACAAATATGCCTATGAACTCAAAACATCCTGATATTTCATCATTTCATACCTTTGTTCAGTCAAAAGGGGGTACTTTTTCGACACACCTGGTATATACAATAACAAATGAACTAAAAAGAGAAATGAACCATGAAATGAAATAATGACATAGAGTATCAACGTTTGATTAAATACTAAAAAATAACGATACGCTGAATGCACCCTTGGTTAAGTCACCCTTTTCCTAGATTTTAGATTAATTTTTGACACAAGAATCTTGCAAATCCGCTAAAAATTCATGGAGTTACAAGCATTTGAAGTTCAAATTTGTGCGAATGCTGAAACCAGAGGCCTCGAAATGGCATTTTTGGTAAAAGCTCCATAGGCCGTCGTTTCTGCTATTTCTCAATCGTTTCAAAGCGAACCAAGTGGGATTCAAGCAGCTTTTCAATAACCTAGCTGTCAAGCATATAGATGCTTTGAGGAAACAGATTCAGTCTCTCGCCGATTATGTTCTGAACCACTGTTTTTGGACTTATGCAATGTAAGGAAATTTAGAGAATCATCGCAAGAAATAATTTACTTTATAAGTCGTACTTGGTTTGCTCTAATATCAACGAGAATATGACATTGGATCAGCTTCTCTTACCTCCGTCTTTGAGCTTTTTGCAATACCAGTAATCTGGGGGGTCTCTGGTTTCAGCTATCGTATGTTTTTGATCTTCGAGAGCTTGTAACTCAGTGAATTTTCAACCGATTTGCACGATTTTTAGTCTCTAAAATTATTTCATAATCTTAGGAACAGGGTTATCTTTCCATGAGCTTGTTCATGTTGTCATTATTTTTCAATATTTTATCAAACGTTGAACAATTTTTTTGAGACACCCTGTATATCATGATCAGAAAAATTACATTGTTTTTAAAGGGGAATTTTGGGGGGAGAGGGTGTTGGTATTTTGAAATTGCCATTTTGCAATGTCAAAGAGTTGACTTGCATGGGCCTCTAAGACACATGCAAAAGACCATAAAGATAGTGTCACCCATCTGCCAGATGGTGTACACCGATTCCACCAAGACCTAACTGGGCAACATTTCCCATTTGGAAAAGAAAACTGAAATGCTAAAATTTGAGGAAAATGCTGTATCAGAGCGATGCGGTTGTTATAATCATGTTGCACTCATGGAAGTATTTATCATCATTTACAGCATTAGCATTATTCCTATAAAAATTCTATTACAGCAGTTTTATGTTTTTCCATGTAATAGCTGCATGTTTTTTTCATTTTCAAAATGCAAATATGGCAACATAAAATAAATTGATAGATTCTCATCACTAAGTTTCAGAAACTGTTGCTAAGCGGGAGGTTTATGTCTTATATGTATACATATAATGTAAATACTGATGAAGACGCAAGTCGAAACGTTTACCAGAAGTGTTTTTCTTTGAGCATCTATATGTATATATGTATACATTTTTTGGTAAATTTCGGTGAATCAGGGAGGGAGGCACATTATTCTGATGAATTCTATTGTCAATAGTGTCTTTGGCACAGATAAATGTCCCGATGTCACCTTGGGTTGTTTGTAGTCAACATGGTTGATTTTACTGTTTCCAAACACAATGAAGAGGGGGCTTCTAGCAGCTTTTCTGGAATCAGTAATCAAAGTATTTTAGGAAGAATCTTTTGCGGGAGGGAACTTTGGCGCTTTCCACGTTTGTCGATTCCAATTTGCAAAAGTTTATTCCACAAAAGTTCTTCATATAAATGCAAAAATTGTGAAAGTACATTCTCAATATCATTCTTGCCAAATTTCCCATTGATAAGGAATCAAATATCTATGAGATCAACAATTCTTACTCTTCTTCTTTAACAACAACCCTTTTGAACTATGTTACTACATGCATATTTATGGAAGATTCTGTTGAAGAGTCATTTAAAGCGTTGAGGAACACTTGAGACATTAAACATAGGTAGAAATTTGATCAGAAACCTGATTTACAAAAGCTTATTCCCTCAAACTTTCTCATTTTTTTGGTCTATTCTTGCAAAATAATTCCAAAACTTTATTCTAATCTTAATACCAATTTGTATTGTTACTGCTATGGAAAAGTGCTGGCCTGGAACACTGCAATCAATGTTGAGCCTTAAAAATTTAATAACAGATCGCTACTGTGCCAATATAGTTTGAAATTTGGTCTTAGATTAACATATCCATGCAGTTTTATGCGGTATAAAATATAAAACTGTCAAAATATTACAATTGATGAACTGGGCGGTCTATAAATTTATTTTATGTGGCCTATAAAGGGAATTTTTGCATGACCAGAACACGAGAAAACTTGCTCTCAAGACTTCTCCCTATGAAACTTGTCCACAATCGAATGAAGATATGTCTTCATATAATTGTTGAATCTGCATGGTACACAGTACTTTTCTGCTTTCAACTGGCCTAACTTGCAATACTGCGCTATTATAAACTGAAACAAAGTGACCTTAAAGACAATGTTTTGATAAATACTGGTTACATCGATCCAAAAATTTATGTAGCTTCCCCTTCAAGGATGGATCGCTAGCGATGAATAATTTTGTAACAAGATGTGAAAGGATTGATCACGGTAAATATTGACTACCCACCATTGCTGTTTGTGGCTGAAGTGAGAGAGAGAGAGAGAGCGATCAAAGACAGCCTCGTATTAAGGTAATTATTTTCATTTAAGAGAGGCCTGAGAATTTTTTGGCGCGAAAGAAAACGCGAAGGCACGCAACTCTTTATCGGCATGAATCCAGATCAGAGCAACAACAGAACGGTGAAGATATGAGCAAAAAGAAAAGCGCAGACGGTAAGTTGCACTGCTTTTATCTTTCTGATTCAGTCAGCAAGTGGAAAAGGATTTACATGCCGACGGTGTGGGTATGGCCATCCCCCCTCCCAGTTCAGTTTATTCATATATATGATGGGCTAGGCCTAACTAAATGCCGTTTGGCTCATCTCATTTTCCTTGATGATAGTAAAACCCCAGACTGCAGAGTATGGCAAGTGCACACCCGAGATTTTTTTCCTGAAATATCACTGCACACCTGAGAAAGGGTGTGGCACATTTGAATTTGGGCGTGGTGCTATTGTTTGAAGCTTTTATTTTGCCAGAGTGACAACTGAATGAAGAACTTTAGACGAAATGACTGAAGGTTTGGAATTTCTGATGAATTTGTAGATTTACTACAGTTGTTGTATCTGTCAGTGTAGGCAATCTTGTTTTGATGATTCAGATGTTGGATTCATTGTAGTAAGTCTATGAATGCCCGTTGCGTTCTGTGTGCAATCAAATTTTAGGCCCAAATTGTTTCCGACGGAGTATGGGACAGAAAAGCCTTTGAATTGGTATATTTTTCACAACGATTATTACTATTTTTGTTAAAGTTTCTTCCAAATACGAATTCAAAATTTTACGTGCACACTTGAAGTGCACACTTAGATCAAATTGCACACTTGCACACTTGATATTTTGCTCTTGCACACCCGAGATCTCGTTGGAAACTGCCTTACTCTGCAGTCCGGGTAAAACCTAAGGTCTCTGTCGAAGGAGTAATAGTTTTATGGAGCATTTTGAAGTTTAAACATGTAGACGGGGGATGAATCATCCTCAAAAAAGCAACTCTTCTTGCCCACGCAGGTTGGAACTTATATGAACAGCATATGCGGCCAGGTCTAGAACGCGGACAGGCAGACCAAATGAGAACAATAGTCCATGGTTTTCCTGTCGGCGTTTAAGAATTTCACACTGGGAAAATCTAAAATGTGGACAATGATTCCTTGGACCATTTGAACATAAGGAATTTGAATGTTTGTTACCTGAAGTAAATGTTTTGTCTTTACATCATTTCCTTCCTATTGCATAAATACTGGGCCTACGTACTGAAACCAGCCAAGAGAATGGAAGAACTACATTTTCACAGTCAGTTCTCAATCATATTTCATTTGTCAATTTGTTACTACAATCGCAGACAAAACTCGTTGTAACAGTGGTTGATTTTGCAAAAGTTTTTTGCACGCTTGTCTGGATCTCTTGGAAAAGGCCGATTCTTGTTACAAACCCCCCTCCCCCCGATTCAATGTTGAGTGGTAGTGGTCACATTTTGTCTCATAATCAAGTCCAAACCCACAAAAATGCAAACCAACATTGATGAGGGGGCGGGGGGAATGAAAACACATAGTGCTAATTTTGCACGAAAAAAGAGTACTGTATCAAGAGTTTTGTCTGCGATTGTCTGAATGTAGATTTTCAGGGAAATTATGTTTTAAAGCTTCCTACGGCAAAAGTCATATCATTTAGTTCACTCGTCTACGCGAAAAAATATTGTACTAGCATATTACTACTGAAAAGGCATTTTATTGCTTCCACCAGTGGATGTGCTCATTTCCTTTAATGTTCAAAATAGCTATAATATGAGTGCTAGCGGATATAGCTAAAAAAGCCCTTGTTCCTCAAGCCTGTGAAAGACAGAGCCTTTTTATATCCATTATGCCATCAATTTACCATTAGCCGAGGCTAAAGAAAATCCACCCAAAAGCAAATACAGCCAATGAATGAGCTAAATTTGCGATATAAGGGCGATTTTTTCATCAGAGGTCAGCTTTATTTTGAGTTAAACCTGGTGAGTAAAAACAAGATGGCGGCAAATTCTAGTGAAAGTGAGTTGGATCCTAGAGCCGTTCGATCCACGTATATGGTAACATACAGCCAAGCAGATCTCAACAAGTTTCCCACGAGAGAGTCATTCGCAAAGGCAGTTGTAAGCACTTTTGAATCAGATGGAAAAGGAAAGGTGAAACCATTGCACTGGGCCTGCAGCCTCGAAGACCACGCTGACGGTGGAAAGCATTATCACCTCGCTCTCAAACTCAGTGGCAACAAACGTTGGAATAGATCCAAGGCTCGTTTAATGGACGAATACAGTATTTCTGTACATTTCTCAAGCAGGCATGAGAACTATTACTCCGCTTATAGGTATGCGACAAAGTTCGATAAAGCAGCATTCCATTCTCAGGGGCACCCACCATTAGCAGATTCACGATCTCCTAGAACAAAACTGCCATCAAAAGCCCGAATGGCGGCAAGCCAAGAAGCAAGGCGTCAGCGTCGTGAATATTCGGCAGACTCTGCATCAGCCAGTACATCTTCAGCCACCGAAAGTTCAAAGACAAAATCAAAACGGAGGAGGTTATCAAATATTGAAATTCAAAAGATGATTGTTGCTAATAACATCCATACCGATAACGAACTATGGGCTCTTGCAAAGAGGCAAAGTGATGAAGGACGGGAGGACTTTACGGAAGCGATTTTGGGCAAGAAAGACGCACAGCGGGAGTCAATGATTGTAAACGCTTGGAAGTTAGAAGAGTCTCTTTCAACTCTTGAGCGGGAAAAATCATCCAGAATGGAGCTCATAAAAGCTGCACTTGATGGAGACTGCGTTCCGAGATGTTCCAAGCAGTGGATTGAGAGTGCAAAGCAAGTAATCAAACAGAATCACATCAATATTCATGTGTTTTCCTCTGCACTTAGAGAGCTTTTGATCAAAGGAAGGGGCAAATGGCGCAACCTCATGATAGTAGGGCCTGCGAACTGCGGGAAACATTTCTGCTCCTGCCCCTCACTACTATCTTTAAAACATTTTCGAATCCAGCAACGACCACCTTTGCTTGGATAGGGGTGCAGGACAGTGAGATCATATTTCTCAATGATTTTCGCTGGTCCTCTGAAATAATTGCCTGGAAAGATTTGCTTCTGTTGCTAGAGGGGCAGATAGTTCGATTTGCTGCACCGAAGTCACAATTTGCACGAGACACTGTGCTGGAGAAAGACACACCCGTTTTTGCTACGAGCATTGCTCCAATTATGTATACAGGGCGTTGCACCTCCGCCTCAAGCAGGATGGAAGACGACATGATGGACTCGCGCTGGAGGGTCTTTGAGCTTCGGCATCAAATCCCGCAACGTGAACAGAAAGAAATTCCTCCATGTGGGCGATGCTTTGCAGAGCTTGTGATGCTTGGCGCTGATTTAGAGTAGCTTTTAGAAATTTTTCGACTTTGACTGAGTATTGAACCATGATGGGAACTATTTCGTTGACTTTTCGTCCAGTAGATATACTATTTGAGCACTTTTCTCGTTTAACAATACGATTAACCAATTGGTTAAGTAGCGATTGGGTTAGAAATAAAGAATTTAGCTTGCTTCGGGACGAATAACCACGGTTAACCACGATTAACCAATCTTATTTGAAAAAATATTGTTACAATTTTTTTGATAAAATGTTTGGTTAACCGTGGTTAACCGTGGTTATTCGCTACATCATTCATCGAAAGGCAATGTTTCTGTTTGAAAAAGTGGTTAACCGTTTGGTTAAGCGTATTTTCTGATTTGTCCTTGAATTAGAACTTAAGGAGTTGATCTTTCTCAGTTGATGATGATTCTTGATTGCTGAATCTCGATAATGTCAACTTGTCACAAAGTTATAGAAAAGCAAACATTGAAATAGCACCTCTTATCAGAGAGACTGCCTCACATGGAGCAATTGGCAATGGTATCACAAGTAAGATAAGAGAAATTAATTGCTTTTCGACACATAAATGCTATAATCAAACAAATTATATTAACTGGATACTCATAAGAAGGAACATTTATATTATGTGGAAATCGCAGTTCATTAAATCATCATTAATATTTTAGTCTGTTGCCTTTTTCCGTGATGATTTTCTTCATTCTGTTTCCCATTGATTCAATTATGTTGTTGATGTGGGACACTGGTAACTCAAAGAGCGTACGCTTTATTCTCGTTTCAAAGTCAGCCATGGTTTCCGTTACGATGTTTTCCTCTATTGCTTGCCTGTCTAGTTGTCTTTTAACCAGATGGAAAATGTTTTCAATAGGGTTGATATCTGGACTACGTGGTGGTATTTGCAATAATTGTGCATTCACAGCAACCATGGCATCCTTAGCTAACTTTGAGTTTTGAGATGGGTCACCATCTTGGATCCACATTCGAGTATTTTTCCGCGCAGAGTCAAAAATAGTATCAAATTTTTCATACACGAACTGTGCAAAGTTTTCTCCATTTAAGAGGTCGTAAGTGTCTGCAGAAATCACTCCCTGGTTGTGCGAAATAGCAACGAAAAGCTTGACTTGCTTGCCTCCAGTGCCACATTTTTGTCCCTTCGCTGTACAGCCTTGCAAGAGTCCTTCGTTTGCCCTTCTCCAAACCCTCCCTCTAGGTGCCAGTGCCTGATCTTTAGGATGTCTCTTGTACACAAAGCTCACGCCATCGAAATAAAATGCTATGTGCTTCGTCCAGACATCTTCTGGATACTCTTTTATCATTTTCTTTGCAAATTTAACCCTCTTCTGTTGATCCGACTTTGATATTAGTCCCTTTTTTCGCGCTTGCCTGGATTTGTAGCCATTCCTGTTCAATAGATGCGTTATGGTTCTCACGCTGACATTATTGATTTTGCAGTCCGCCATCAAGCGCCTTGCCGTCCAGTTAGGAAACTCTTTCCGAAGTTTAGGTACCTGTCGAAGAAGCAGTCTTTCATCCTTAGCCGTAAGTTTCTTAGGACGTCCTCCAATTCCCTGCCTAGATTTCGATCCGATGTTCTCCTTTGGTTCTGCTTTCCATATACGATATATTTGTACTCGCGATACCCCCGTTTCTCTGTGAAGCTCAGTAGCAGAAGTATTTCTCTTAAACTTTATATACGCTCGAGTTTCCGACGAAATAGTACCTCGATACACCATTTTCAACTGATCACGAGCAAGAGAGCCTACCAACTGGACAACCCAGGTACTTCGTTGAAATTTTATCGAACAAAGCCTCATTTGACGTCATAATAAATCAATTGGCGCAAAAAACATCATAGGAATGGTTCTTGGGACCATGCCCCTTGCATAATGCAATGTAACAGGCTGATACGTGCATATTCTCAAAAAATGGTGCTCAGACAATCGCAGACAAAACTCGTTGTAACAGTGGTTGATTTTGCAAAAGTTTTTTGCACGCTTGTCTGGATCTCTTGGAAAAGGCCGATTCTTGTTACAAACCCCCCTCCCCCCGATTCAACGTTGAGTGGTAGTGGTCACATTTTGTCTCATAATCAAGTCCAAACCCACAAAAATGCAAACCAACATTGATGAGGGGGCGGGGGGAATGAAAACACATAGTGCTAATTTTGCACGAAAAAAGAGTACTGTATCAAGAGTTTTGTCTGCGATTGTCTGAATGTAGATTTTCAGGGAAATTATGTTTTAAAGCTTCCTACGGCAAAAGTCATATCATTTAGTTCACTCGTCTACGCGAAAAAATATTGTACTAGCATATTACTACTGAAAAGGCATTTTATTGCTTCCACCAGTGGATGTGCTCATTTCCTTTAATGTTCAAAATAGCTATAATATGAGTGCTAGCGGATATAGCTAAAAAAGCCCTTGTTCCTCAAGCCTGTGAAAGACAGAGCCTTTTTATATCCATTATGCCATCAATTTACCATTAGCCGAGGCTAAAGAAAATCCACCCAAAAGCAAATACAGCCAATGAATGAGCTAAATTTGCGATATAAGGGCGATTTTTTCATCAGAGGTCAGCTTTATTTTGAGTTAAACCTGGTGAGTAAAAACAAGATGGCGGCAAATTCTAGTGAAAGTGAGTTGGATCCTAGAGCCGTTCGATCCACGTATATGGTAACATACAGCCAAGCAGATCTCAACAAGTTTCCCACGAGAGAGTCATTCGCAAAGGCAGTTGTAAGCACTTTTGAATCAGATGGAAAAGGAAAGGTGAAACCATTGCACTGGGCCTGCAGCCTCGAAGACCACGCTGACGGTGGAAAGCATTATCACCTCGCTCTCAAACTCAGTGGCAACAAACGTTGGAATAGATCCAAGGCTCGTTTAATGGACGAATACAGTATTTCTGTACATTTCTCAAGCAGGCATGAGAACTATTACTCCGCTTATAGGTATGCGACAAAGTTCGATAAAGCAGCATTCCATTCTCAGGGGCACCCACCATTAGCAGATTCACGATCTCCTAGAACAAAACTGCCATCAAAAGCCCGAATGGCGGCAAGCCAAGAAGCAAGGCGTCAGCGTCGTGAATATTCGGCAGACTCTGCATCAGCCAGTACATCTTCAGCCACCGAAAGTTCAAAGACAAAATCAAAACGGAGGAGGTTATCAAATATTGAAATTCAAAAGATGATTGTTGCTAATAACATCCATACCGATAACGAACTATGGGCTCTTGCAAAGAGGCAAAGTGATGAAGGACGGGAGGACTTTACGGAAGCGATTTTGGGCAAGAAAGACGCACAGCGGGAGTCAATGATTGTAAACGCTTGGAAGTTAGAAGAGTCTCTTTCAACTCTTGAGCGGGAAAAATCATCCAGAATGGAGCTCATAAAAGCTGCACTTGATGGAGACTGCGTTCCGAGATGTTCCAAGCAGTGGATTGAGAGTGCAAAGCAAGTAATCAAACAGAATCACATCAATATTCATGTGTTTTCCTCTGCACTTAGAGAGCTTTTGATCAAAGGAAGGGGCAAATGGCGCAACCTCATGATAGTAGGGCCTGCGAACTGCGGGAAACATTTCTGCTCCTGCCCCTCACTACTATCTTTAAAACATTTTCGAATCCAGCAACGACCACCTTTGCTTGGATAGGGGTGCAGGACAGTGAGATCATATTTCTCAATGATTTTCGCTGGTCCTCTGAAATAATTGCCTGGAAAGATTTGCTTCTGTTGCTAGAGGGGCAGATAGTTCGATTTGCTGCACCGAAGTCACAATTTGCACGAGACACTGTGCTGGAGAAAGACACACCCGTTTTTGCTACGAGCATTGCTCCAATTATGTATACAGGGCGTTGCACCTCCGCCTCAAGCAGGATGGAAGACGACATGATGGACTCGCGCTGGAGGGTCTTTGAGCTTCGGCATCAAATCCCGCAACGTGAACAGAAAGAAATTCCTCCATGTGGGCGATGCTTTGCAGAGCTTGTGATGCTTGGCGCTGATTTAGAGTAGCTTTTAGAAATTTTTCGACTTTGACTGAGTATTGAACCATGATGGGAACTATTTCGTTGACTTTTCGTCCAGTAGATATACTATTTGAGCACTTTTCTCGTTTAACAATACGATTAACCAATTGGTTAAGTAGCGATTGGGTTAGAAATAAAGAATTTAGCTTGCTTCGGGACGAATAACCACGGTTAACCACGATTAACCAATCTTATTTGAAAAAATATTGTTACAATTTTTTTGATAAAATGTTTGGTTAACCGTGGTTAACCGTGGTTATTCGCTACATCATTCATCGAAAGGCAATGTTTCTGTTTGAAAAAGTGGTTAACCGTTTGGTTAAGCGTATTTTCTGATTTGTCCTTGAATTAGAACTTAAGGAGTTGATCTTTCTCAGTTGATGATGATTCTTGATTGCTGAATCTCGATAATGTCAACTTGTCACAAAGTTATAGAAAAGCAAACATTGAAATAGCACCTCTTATCAGAGAGACTGCCTCACATGGAGCAATTGGCAATGGTATCACAAGTAAGATAAGAGAAATTAATTGCTTTTCGACACATAAATGCTATAATCAAACAAATTATATTAACTGGATACTCATAAGAAGGAACATTTATATTATGTGGAAATCGCAGTTCATTAAATCATCATTAATATTTTAGTCTGTTGCCTTTTTCCGTGATGATTTTCTTCATTCTGTTTCCCATTGATTCAATTATGTTGTTGATGTGGGACACTGGTAACTCAAAGAGCGTACGCTTTATTCTCGTTTCAAAGTCAGCCATGGTTTCCGTTACGATGTTTTCCTCTATTGCTTGCCTGTCTAGTTGTCTTTTAACCAGATGGAAAATGTTTTCAATAGGGTTGATATCTGGACTACGTGGTGGTATTTGCAATAATTGTGCATTCACAGCAACCATGGCATCCTTAGCTAACTTTGAGTTTTGAGATGGGTCACCATCTTGGATCCACATTCGAGTATTTTTCCGCGCAGAGTCAAAAATAGTATCAAATTTTTCATACACGAACTGTGCAAAGTTTTCTCCATTTAAGAGGTCGTAAGTGTCTGCAGAAATCACTCCCTGGTTGTGCGAAATAGCAACGAAAAGCTTGACTTGCTTGCCTCCAGTGCCACATTTTTGTCCCTTCGCTGTACAGCCTTGCAAGAGTCCTTCGTTTGCCCTTCTCCAAACCCTCCCTCTAGGTGCCAGTGCCTGATCTTTAGGATGTCTCTTGTACACAAAGCTCACGCCATCGAAATAAAATGCTATGTGCTTCGTCCAGACATCTTCTGGATACTCTTTTATCATTTTCTTTGCAAATTTAACCCTCTTCTGTTGATCCGACTTTGATATTAGTCCCTTTTTTCGCGCTTGCCTGGATTTGTAGCCATTCCTGTTCAATAGATGCGTTATGGTTCTCACGCTGACATTATTGATTTTGCAGTCCGCCATCAAGCGCCTTGCCGTCCAGTTAGGAAACTCTTTCCGAAGTTTAGGTACCTGTCGAAGAAGCAGTCTTTCATCCTTAGCCGTAAGTTTCTTAGGACGTCCTCCAATTCCCTGCCTAGATTTCGATCCGATGTTCTCCTTTGGTTCTGCTTTCCATATACGATATATTTGTACTCGCGATACCCCCGTTTCTCTGTGAAGCTCAGTAGCAGAAGTATTTCTCTTAAACTTTATATACGCTCGAGTTTCCGACGAAATAGTACCTCGATACACCATTTTCAACTGATCACGAGCAAGAGAGCCTACCAACTGGACAACCCAGGTACTTCGTTGAAATTTTATCGAACAAAGCCTCATTTGACGTCATAATAAATCAATTGGCGCAAAAAACATCATAGGAATGGTTCTTGGGACCATGCCCCTTGCATAATGCAATGTAACAGGCTGATACGTGCATATTCTCAAAAAATGGTGCTCAGACAATCGCAGACAAAACTCGTTGTAACAGTGGTTGATTTTGCAAAAGTTTTTTGCACGCTTGTCTGGATCTCTTGGAAAAGGCCGATTCTTGTTACAAACCCCCCTCCCCCCGATTCAACGTTGAGTGGTAGTGGTCACATTTTGTCTCATAATCAAGTCCAAACCCACAAAAATGCAAACCAACATTGATGAGGGGGCGGGGGGAATGAAAACACATAGTGCTAATTTTGCACGAAAAAAGAGTACTGTATCAAGAGTTTTGTCTGCGATTGTCTGAATGTAGATTTTCAGGGAAATTATGTTTTAAAGCTTCCTACGGCAAAAGTCATATCATTTAGTTCACTCGTCTACGCGAAAAAATATTGTACTAGCATATTACTACTGAAAAGGCATTTTATTGCTTCCACCAGTGGATGTGCTCATTTCCTTTAATGTTCAAAATAGCTATAATATGAGTGCTAGCGGATATAGCTAAAAAAGCCCTTGTTCCTCAAGCCTGTGAAAGACAGAGCCTTTTTATATCCATTATGCCATCAATTTACCATTAGCCGAGGCTAAAGAAAATCCACCCAAAAGCAAATACAGCCAATGAATGAGCTAAATTTGCGATATAAGGGCGATTTTTTCATCAGAGGTCAGCTTTATTTTGAGTTAAACCTGGTGAGTAAAAACAAGATGGCGGCAAATTCTAGTGAAAGTGAGTTGGATCCTAGAGCCGTTCGATCCACGTATATGGTAACATACAGCCAAGCAGATCTCAACAAGTTTCCCACGAGAGAGTCATTCGCAAAGGCAGTTGTAAGCACTTTTGAATCAGATGGAAAAGGAAAGGTGAAACCATTGCACTGGGCCTGCAGCCTCGAAGACCACGCTGACGGTGGAAAGCATTATCATCTCGCTCTCAAACTCAGTGGCAACAAACGTTGGAATAGATCCAAGGCTCGTTTAATGGACGAATACAGCATTTCTGTACATTTCTCAAGCAGGCATGAGAACTATTACTCCGCTTATAGGTATGCGACAAAGTTCGATAAAGCAGCATTCCATTCTCAGGGGCACCCACCATTAGCAGATTCACGATCTCCTAGAACAAAACTGCCATCAAAAGCCCGAATGGCGGCAAGCCAAGAAGCAAGGCGTCAGCGTCGTGAATATTCGGCAGACTCTGCATCAGCCAGTACATCTTCAGCCACCGAAAGTTCAAAGACAAAATCAAAACGGAGGAGGTTATCAAATATTGAAATTCAAAAGATGATTGTTGCTAATAACATCCATACCGATAACGAACTATGGGCTCTTGCAAAGAGGCAAAGTGATGAAGGACGGGAGGACTTTACGGAAGCGATTTTGGGCAAGAAAGACGCACAGCGGGAGTCAATGATTGTAAACGCTTGGAAGTTAGAAGAGTCTCTTTCAACTCTTGAGCGGGAAAAATCATCCAGAATGGAGCTCATAAAAGCTGCACTTGATGGAGACTGCGTTCCGAGATGTTCCAAGCAGTGGATTGAGAGTGCAAAGCAAGTAATCAAACAGAATCACATCAATATTCATGTGTTTTCCTCTGCACTTAGAGAGCTTTTGATCAAAGGAAGGGGCAAATGGCGCAACCTCATGATAGTAGGGCCTGCGAACTGCGGGAAACATTTCTGCTCCTGCCCCTCACTACTATCTTTAAAACATTTTCGAATCCAGCAACGACCACCTTTGCTTGGATAGGGGTGCAGGACAGTGAGATCATATTTCTCAATGATTTTCGCTGGTCCTCTGAAATAATTGCCTGGAAAGATTTGCTTCTGTTGCTAGAGGGGCAGATAGTTCGATTTGCTGCACCGAAGTCACAATTTGCACGAGACACTGTGCTGGAGAAAGACACACCCGTTTTTGCTACGAGCATTGCTCCAATTATGTATACAGGGCGTTGCACCTCCGCCTCAAGCAGGATGGAAGACGACATGATGGACTCGCGCTGGAGGGTCTTTGAGCTTCGGCATCAAATCCCGCAACGTGAACAGAAAGAAATTCCTCCATGTGGGCGATGCTTTGCAGAGCTTGTGATGCTTGGCGCTGATTTAGAGTAGCTTTTAGAAATTTTTCGACTTTGACTGAGTATTGAACCATGATGGGAACTATTTCGTTGACTTTTCGTCCAGTAGATATACTATTTGAGCACTTTTCTCGTTTAACAATACGATTAACCAATTGGTTAAGTAGCGATTGGGTTAGAAATAAAGAATTTAGCTTGCTTCGGGACGAATAACCACGGTTAACCACGATTAACCAATCTTATTTGAAAAAATATTGTTACAATTTTTTTGATAAAATGTTTGGTTAACCGTGGTTAACCGTGGTTATTCGCTACATCATTCATCGAAAGGCAATGTTTCTGTTTGAAAAAGTGGTTAACCGTTTGGTTAAGCGTATTTTCTGATTTGTCCTTGAATTAGAACTTAAGGAGTTGATCTTTCTCAGTTGATGATGATTCTTGATTGCTGAATCTCGATAATGTCAACTTGTCACAAAGTTATAGAAAAGCAAACATTGAAATAGCACCTCTTATCAGAGAGACTGCCTCACATGGAGCAATTGGCAATGGTATCACAAGTAAGATAAGAGAAATTAATTGCTTTTCGACACATAAATGCTATAATCAAACAAATTATATTAACTGGATACTCATAAGAAGGAACATTTATATTATGTGGAAATCGCAGTTCATTAAATCATCATTAATATTTTAGTCTGTTGCCTTTTTCCGTGATGATTTTCTTCATTCTGTTTCCCATTGATTCAATTATGTTGTTGATGTGGGACACTGGTAACTCAAAGAGCGTACGCTTTATTCTCGTTTCAAAGTCAGCCATGGTTTCCGTTACGATGTTTTCCTCTATTGCTTGCCTGTCTAGTTGTCTTTTAACCAGATGGAAAATGTTTTCAATAGGGTTGATATCTGGACTACGTGGTGGTATTTGCAATAATTGTGCATTCACAGCAACCATGGCATCCTTAGCTAACTTTGAGTTTTGAGATGGGTCACCATCTTGGATCCACATTCGAGTATTTTTCCGCGCAGAGTCAAAAATAGTATCAAATTTTTCATACACGAACTGTGCAAAGTTTTCTCCATTTAAGAGGTCGTAAGTGTCTGCAGAAATCACTCCCTGGTTGTGCGAAATAGCAACGAAAAGCTTGACTTGCTTGCCTCCAGTGCCACATTTTTGTCCCTTCGCTGTACAGCCTTGCAAGAGTCCTTCGTTTGCCCTTCTCCAAACCCTCCCTCTAGGTGCCAGTGCCTGATCTTTAGGATGTCTCTTGTACACAAAGCTCACGCCATCGAAATAAAATGCTATGTGCTTCGTCCAGACGTCTTCTGGATACTCTTTTATCATTTTCTTTGCAAATTTAACCCTCTTCTGTTGATCCGACTTTGATATTAGTCCCTTTTTTCGCGCTTGCCTGGATTTGTAGCCATTCCTGTTCAATAGATGCGTTATGGTTCTCACGCTGACATTATTGATTTTGCAGTCCGCCATCAAGCGCCTTGCCGTCCAGTTAGGAAACTCTTTCCGAAGTTTAGGTACCTGTCGAAGAAGCAGTCTTTCATCCTTAGCCGTAAGTTTCTTAGGACGTCCTCCAATTCCCTGCCTAGATTTCGATCCGATGTTCTCCTTTGGTTCTGCTTTCCATATACGATATATTTGTACTCGCGATACCCCCGTTTCTCTGTGAAGCTCAGTAGCAGAAGTATTTCTCTTAAACTTTACATACGCTCGAGTTTCCGACGAAATAGTACCTCGATACACCATTTTCAACTGATCACGAGCAAGAGAGCCTACCAACTGGACAACCCAGGTACTTCGTTGAAATTTTATCGAACAAAGCCTCATTTGACGTCATAATAAATCAATTGGCGCAAAAAACATCATAGGAATGGTTCTTGGGACCATGCCCCTTGCATAATGCAATGTAACAGGCTGATACGTGCATATTCTCAAAAAATGGTGCTCAGACAATCGCAGACAAAACTCGTTGTAACAGTGGTTGATTTTGCAAAAGTTTTTTGCACGCTTGTCTGGATCTCTTGGAAAAGGCCGATTCTTGTTACAAACCCCCCTCCCCCCGATTCAATGTTGAGTGGTAGTGGTCACATTTTGTCTCATAATCAAGTCCAAACCCACAAAAATGCAAACCAACATTGATGAGGGGGCGGGGGGAATGAAAACACATAGTGCTAATTTTGCACGAAAAAAGAGTACTGTATCAAGAGTTTTGTCTGCGATTGTAGCTTTGTTACAGCCATTCAGGATTTTCAGACAATTCATGAATTTGTCAGTGATTTTCTTGTCCACATTTTAGAATTTCACACAGGGTGAAGTCTAAAATGCAGACAAAGTTTTCATGGACCATTTAAATATAGCAACACTGAATGCTCGTTATCTAATTTTCCATGTTTTTAGGAAGTAAGCACTGTTTCTTTGCGTCATTTTTGCTTTCGTATTGCACCAGCAATGCTCTTGGAGTTTGTTCCAACCTTTGTAGAGATTGCAATGAATGCAGGCAGTGGTGGTCATTTGAAGAATGGGCCTCCGGACTGACACGCTAATCTTTGTCATAAGAAACAGCTTATGAGAAACGATAGGAGCAATTTTTAGAAAGTTAAGAAACAGCCTTACGTGGATTTAGAAGGCTAAGAAGCTTTTTGTGATTTGCAGTTTTTTCCCCAGGTCAAGCGAAAATGTTTGACACTGTACAGTAATAGGAATTACTTTGACATTATTTAAGTGTGAATCTTTTTTTCCTATATTTTGAGACCTTACTAAGTAATTTTGGAGACCTATTCATAAAAATGAACGCTGCACTTCTGGCATTAAAATTATAAGAAACGTTTGGTAGTGAAAATGGCTAACAGCTGTAACAAACTGCCTACTGGTGCTGGACCTTAGTTTCTTGCAGAGAGATATGTGTACTGGCTAGGTGAATCTAGCAGAGGTACAAAACTGATGCAAGGAGAGATTGTTTGCTTTCAAAAACACGGAGGGTTCGGAAATGTGGGTTCAATTTCATTGTATTTGAATTGTCTGCGAAATTTTTTTCCACATTTTAGATTTTCCCAGTGTGAAATTCTAAAGCACGGACACAAAATCTGTGGACTATTGTTCTTGTTTGGTATGTGTGTCTGTATTGTCCTCATTTTAGACCTGGCCAAAGTGCAGTGTATGGCTATATGGTTAAAAGGCTCTGCTCTAGGGGGCTCTAGGACCTTCAAATATGCAGAATATTGAGCTTGCAGATTGGAAAGTTTGACATTTGCAGGCATTAATCCCCTTTGTGCTTTTATATTATCCATGCAGCCAACTGCGCACTTGCAAAATATGTACTAACAGAACTGCATATTTACTTGTACTGTAGGTAAGTTGTGCTATTCTGGATTTGCAATAGTTGTGCATTTTAAATTCAAATTGGAATACTATCTGTGCCAGCTTTATCCCTCCTGGGAAAATCCTCTGCGCAGTCTTGAAACTTTCCAATCTGGTTGAGCTTCAAATATTGAAATATGCAGAGAACAGAAGGACTCCCTAGTCTTTGCAGTATGAAAATGGGCCGCTTGCAGCATTTCGCACGTCTTGGTTAGTTTGGGTGTGCGATGGCGCGCAATACCAAAGTGCTTATTTTTTCATAATGGTAACAAATATTGTTTCTCATTCTTGTTTTCAAGAAATATGAGTTGGTGCTGTCAAGATGACTTACCATATTGTAGACTAATGGAAATTAAGACAATTGATCAAGAAAATTGATTGAGAAACCTTTAAAAGAGGCCTAATCTTTTGATTAAGGTCTGCAAACCGACGACATGTGTTGATGTTCTTGTTCTTGCAAAACTATGCTAATTCGTAGACCCCACAGTCGGTATGCCATTCTAGGTCTTTGCAGACTTTTCGGAAAGAAAGTCCTCGTACATAATCTCAATGAACTTCTGTGGTACAGAGTTGCAAAAATTTTTTTTCGTTGTGTTTGCATTTTCTATCGCACACCATTTTCAAGTTGGGAAAAATCAAAACAGCTAGGCCATCCAGTTTCCTGTTTTCTCGTTTCATGAAGTGTGACGGTCAATTTAAGCCAAATAAAGGTTGCACAGAAGTTATTAACAGATTTGAAAAGGAGATGAGAGTTGAGAGTCCACACTGTTGAAGTAAAACCAAGTTTTTTAAAATTAGCCGAAGATAACATAAACTTGTAGTGGCCCTACTCCAGAGATGCACATTATAAAGGTTTTGTGCTAGTCAAATTAAGGTGAGTGTTATTGATCGTTCTCCGTTGTCGCTCTCTGATCTTTCACGACCGTACTTCAACAAGGAACATCAACGAAGAAGAAAGAAAGATAGATGAATGGCAATGAAGAAACTTTATCGCAAAATACAGCACTTCATAAATCTTTTTAAAGACAAGTTCGTTCTCCACATCTTCGAGTTCTTTAAAGTGCTAATGCAACGAAATTTTCGAACCTCGTTTTTTCGCTTTAAAAGAAACTTCAATCTCTGCCGAGCAATATGGTATAAAGAAAGGCAACAGGGAACAATCAAATTGTCTTGAAATAGCCCCCTAAAGTTACGAGGTCAGTGCGAATTTTCATATCGCGCGTGACGTAGTAAGTAGAACGCATTGAATTTATCATGCACAACAAAGCACACTCCGGTCAGAAACCAGTGGCAGGGGTGGCAGTCTCTTGCTATTTCTCGAAGGCAGATTCATTTTGTTTGATTTAAGCTTTGCCAAATCGACGTGGGATGTCAGCGAATACAGCAGCAATGAGAGTTTTCCACGATAATCATTCTCCGACATCCTGTGATGAAGATCATTGATTTGTGAGCCAACACAAGCTCACTTGCCTTATCAAGAAGAAGGCCGGGCATGCCAAGGCCAAGGGCAAAGGTGATGTGTACGAGGAAAGTGTGGCCCAGATCTGAGAAGAACGTTGCCGTTAGTGACTGGTATGTGATATTAAGTGAATATGAAGGTTTTGGTAACTTCTTATCTGAGCAATTCTATCACATTTAGGGCCTAAATAGCCTGTGGGCCGTTTCAACCAAGGGGAAGGCCTAAGAAGGTATTGTCAGGCCCCAAAAAGTGACTGAATCTTTCATCCCGAAAGAACCCCCTTTTCCACGAAACATGCAGGCGTAATTTGTGTAATTTTTGCAAGGCAAATCGCATTTGTAATCATGATTCACTCATATAGTCATATCTCGTTCTCCCTTCTTCACTAAAAATAAGAAAACTTCACCAAAAATACAAACTGAAAAAGGTGCTCTTCTCCACAGAGCAATGATGAACTGTTGGGTGGTTCACTCAGGCACAGATGCTACTGTGCACTGCACAACTGAATGTTTTATGCCCAGGGGGGGGGGGAACTCAGCACATGCAGATATGGGGGGAGTTGGTCCAAGAAATTTTCAGGCAACCCAAAAATATCACTTCAGCTTCCCCGGAACCCAAAAATATCAGCTCATTTTATACTTAGAAACAATTCAAATACAAGTCAGAATTGCCTATAGCGAGCCCAGACATATCATTTAAACGATGTTTGGTTTAAAAAAATATCATGAACATGGTTTCAGTTTTCTTTGGACCCCAAAAATATTACTTTTGGCAATGTTCTGATGCAAAAATATCGGACTTACCTCCCTGTGTGCATATGCTGAGTGCCCCCTGGGGTTTTATGGCACTTTTGATCAAATAACTTACAATACTCAGTATCAAGATTACAATGCATTGATAAACAGAGGTCCTAAAAATTGGTTTGACCCCTAATGGATGACTTGCAAGTGTGAGCGTACCCCACCCAGCAAAAGCAGAGCAAGGCTGAAATGAGCAAGACCACTGTTTGCAAAAAAATTTTGATGACTTTTTTCGTCAAGTCCTCCAAGATCTGAGAAAAGATCAAATTTGTTTGAAAAATACTCAATTTGTTGTTTTGTTGACCATAGCTGATCATATCTCAACTCAGAGCAATACGCAGCTGATATGCCTGAACCAGTGGTGGACACTTGGGGGATGATGGGGTGCAATCACTCCACTGTTGGCTAGAAAAAAGAACTTTTTGTAAAATAATGCAAACAATGGTTTTGACTGAAAAGTAGCATTGCCCCCAATAATATCTTGCAGTGTACACCAATTGGCCCTGAACCAGCAAGTCAAAGACAAAAAAATGAGAATATTCAATTTCACTTTGAAGAATGGTATCTTCTCCCTTTACATCACACAATAAGTTGATATAACACTTTTCTACCCCAATATTAGCCATTTCACAATATGTAAAGTGCAATATAAGCAATGGGCATCTGAGATAACTCAGAAACTGCTCATTTGCATCCTTATTGTCAGTTGCTAATTAGTGTATATGACAACCATGCTGCTGTGTGAAATGAATAGAAATGGATTTTGCCTTAGCCATCACAAAGGAATATTACTTCTGTTAACTGATACACTTTCTTTGCTCAGGAGCTGTGGAGCAGAATTGTCAATGGATGGCTGGTTTTTTGGTCCTGTGGCTACACTGGTTGGAACAACAGACTATCACTACCAGCCTGCAAATACCACCAGATAAGGACATAGTTCCATATAGCACCTGATACTTGCTATACAAATAATGAATAAGGCTGTAAACATTACAATATTTGAGAGCAAATGTTTTCGCCAGAGTTCTTGCAAGAAAGAGCAGCCTTGCAAGAAATTGGAGCATGCAGCAAAGCATGAAAAGTCGAGTCCTATAAAAGACTTGCAAAATGATTGGCTGAGTTTTGATTTCCTTTTCCAATTCAAGTAAACCAGCAATGTTTCCAAAACATATGCTCTCAAACCATCCATACATGTTCAGAAGTATTTTCAATTCTTCAAAGTTCTTAGCTTGTAAGTATTGAAATGAAGGCATTTGTCAATTATAGCAACTGTCAGTGCTCTGCAAAAAATATTTGTCTCTCAATGTATGTGCCTCTTCTTTGTTTGTGCACAGCAGTGGCATTCATCCTTTTCCCTCCTTGTACTTGATCCAGCCTGTTCCATTGGGTCTCACTTACAGCATTCTGGTTCATTTTCTGTGGAAAAAGTAGATCCATGTGAGACCTGTAGCATAGTCAGTGAGGCAAAGAAAATGTACCACGAAAGATCTTTTTATTTTGATTGAAAGATAATCTAGCTTGAAGAAGCAGCAGATATTGAAAGAAGCCACAGTAGAAAAGGAGTATCATTTCATTTCTATTTTGGAATAACAGCTGACAATAATGGGAAAATAAATATAAGATTAACAATCTGTTGGTGTCTGCATAGAGCTCTTCTGTTCTTTCTTTTTCAAAAGCCTCACTGGTATATGGAGCTGGATGATCTCATAAGCTTTACATGACAGAAAATTCTCCCAATCACCATTCTAACTGTCGTTGGCCTTCTTATTGGCAATTTAACTTAGCTATGTTAATCTTTGTCAGTTTTGTGCTGTCAACAAATAATACTTATTCTTTACAGAACGTAAAAAGGTGAAATTATGTTCTCTTTAGTTGCAAACAAAAATGTGAAGTTGGTAAATATCATACGACTCCTTTACGTCGACATCAATCTGAAGGGAAAAGAACAACAAATAAACCTACGTAATGGCCTAAGTGGCCTAAATTGGCGCTCACCTGTCTATGTCTTGCTTTATCTTTTACTTCATCGAAAAATAAATGAACTGATACGTAATTGGTGTACTGACTATTTCCACGGCTTATCAAGTTAGGGCCGACACTGGAAACACAGCCCTTTCCTCCACTCAGAGACTGTTTCCTGCACTCAGTCATCGCTCATGTGAAGTTGTGGTGTTGTGAAGGTACAGAAAGGGCGTGCTATTGTTCTATTCAGATTGGCGTTCTACTTCATACGTCATCGGCTCACAAGAAAAATTCGCCTGCAACCTGCCAAAATCTCGAACTTTGAGTTGCAATAAAAAAACATTCGCGCATCCGATTTTAAATCGGTTTTCAGGATGATAATCAGTGCATAAAGATGTCTCAGAATCGACTAAAAAAAGAGATTCGAAAATTTCGTTGCATTAGCACTTTAAAGGTTTCTTGTTGAATCCATTTGCTAAGATAAATGAATAAGGTTAATGGTTAATCCATGACGCTGACGGAGGGCTGCACGGAGCTCTCACTTTGTTCGCTGAATTGAGATTATTTTTTAACGCTGCAAGCAATGGATAACGACCTAGATACTGAAAATGATATGGACAAAATCTTTAACATCATCGCTTCTATTCGTGGGAAAAAGAAACGTCCTGATAGAGACTTTATTTGCCGCGAAGCTGAGTCCTTGCATGGCCTAAATAAAGAAATGGTTTCAAGTGCCCTCGATGAAATGGTTCGTGCTGATTTATTACATGTTAAAGAATCCTATTTTACGAATGAAACTGAAGTCGAGTGTGAAGCAGTTAGAGACAAACTGTCGAAGTTAAAAAGTTCAGCACTCAAGTCAAAACATAGCGTCAAACAAGCTTCAGACGAACTTGATGCACCAAGTGCACGTGCAGCCATGAACAAGGGCTCGTCCAGTCCTGATTTTGATAACTCAATGGCGCCCTTTTGGCTCGATACCAGTATTTTTCAGACAGCAAGTCAGTTATCAAAATCAGTTGCCGACTTGAACGAGCTCTTGTCAAAGGAGCGGGATAAATGCCACCGCCTCATGCAGGAAAACCTTGACCTTCAATCAAAGCTTCGCCATGATGGAAATCTTATAAATCGATCACGTGATACCTTGGAAAATGAATCGGACAATAGGATTGGTCCTTCTATTGTGTTCGAGAGTACAAAACAAACAACAAATGACAATAGAATTCCAAACAGCAATAGAAATAGTCGCAAAGCGAAGAATAGAAGACAAAGGCGAAAGAGATCAAGCATGTTAAATTCTGCAAACAAGGACAAAGATCGCTCCACAAATCCAAGTGAACAGGTAAACAATTCTGAGAAATCTAAAGTGCAAGTTGAAATTATTACCACAGCGGAGGCCTTACCATCGACGACCATTGCACCAACAGCCAATTGCAATGCCAGTTCTGACACGCCAGCAGCCTCGCAAAGCTCTGAGGTCGCAACGATTAGTTCAGTCAAAAGAAAAGGTAATGAAAATGTAAACAACTACGCGGCAACTCCAGTAAATCCCGATTCTGTTGCATCAGATGCCTCTTCAAATGCGATCAACGAGCAGCTGTCTCCATCAGACAGTGACACCTGGAAAGTTATACGCTGCAACAAAACGCAAACTCCCTCACAAGAAAGAAATAAACGCACTGCAGTCATTATGGGCGACTCTTTGATAAAGAATATTAATGGCTGGGAATTAAAAGAGAAGTGTGGAAATCGTGGAATGAATATTTTTGTAAAGAATTTCAATGGTGCAACAACCAGAGACATGTATAGTTATGCTCAGCCTTCGATTGAAAGAAAGCCCAACCTAGTTCTCCTGCACAGCGGTACAAATGATCTTTCTCTGAAAATTGATGGAAAAGAAAAAACGGAGGTACAAATTGCTGAGGAAATTATCAATCTGGCCAAGTCAATTAGCGATAATGGTATTGAAGTCATCATTTCTGGGCTTATAACACGTGGCGACAGGTATGAATCGAAGAGAAAGAAGGTAAACTTTGTACTCCAGGATTTGTGCTCACAGAATGGCCTTGCATTTTTGGAGCACAGCAATATTCATGCCAACAAACATCTTAACAGAAGTCAGATCCATCTTAACCAACTTGGTGATAACATTCTTGGTAACAATTTACTTCGTGCATTAAGAATTTGACTAGATAATATAGATAAAGAGGGTGATTGTTCAACCAGGGAGGATGCTGGCGTTCGCGATACTGTATCGACTGGGTGTCATCGGCGTCTAGGTTTTAAGAAGGGTATGGCAATTGCGTCCCTGAATATCAATGGTTTGCGCAGTCATCATGACGAAATTAAGTTGCTTTTGAATGACCAGGGGATCCATATTCTTGCCCTAAATGAAACTAAGCTTGATGCTTCTGTTCCAAAAGTGCTTACGGAAATTTCCGGTTATCAACAAAAGCGCTTTGACAGGACCTGCAATGGTGGCGGTATTGCTCTTTACGTAAGAGACTCTATTAAAATGACACCGAGGGATGATGTGCCCTCTGATGGACTGGAACTTCTCTGTGTTGAAATTTCCCCACCAAAAAGCAAGCCCTTTCTTGTCGTTGCCTGGTATAGACCTCCAGGTGGCCTTGTTGACTCCTTTGATATGCTGGAAAAAGCTCTAGCTTACCTTGACAAGGAGGGCAAAGAAATTATTCTCCTTGGTGACACAAATTGTGATCTTGCCAAAAAGTCAACTGATCAGACATTGGATAACAACGCAAAGCACATTTCTAGTTTGTATGAGCTTTTCAGCTTCAAACAGCTTATTGAAGAGCCAACAAGAGTCACTCTTGACACGGCAACAGTCATTGATCATGTTGCTACAACATGTCCCAGAAACATCGTGAAATCAGGAGTGCATGAGGTTTCCCTGAGTGATCACTATATGGTTTACTGCATTCGGAAGTTTAATGGTGCAGTAGAAAAAGGTCACAAAACTATTAAGACTCGCAAAATGAAAAATTTCAATGAGGAAGCATTCCTTGCTGATGTTTCTGGGGTATGTTGGGAGCAAATGCTTGCTGAAACTGATGATATCAACTTGCTTGTCAACTATTGGTCTGAAATGTTTTCTTTGATCATTGAAAAACATGCCCCTTTGAGTGAAATGCGGGTCTCTGAAAAGTATTGCCCATGGATCAGTAAAGATCTTAGGGATTTGATGCGTACAAGAGACAAACTTAAAAAGTCAGCAGTCAAAGGTAAATCCCCAATCCTTATGGACTCTTATAGACAGATCCGTAATAAGGTCAATGCCCTTAATGTTCAGCTGAAGAAGCAGCATTATACCAATAGGATCGCTGCATGTAAAGGTAATATGAAAGAGTCTTGGAAAACAATTAATGAACTTCTCAACAAGAGATCAAAGTCAAGTAGCATTGATTGTCTCAAAGAATCTGGCACTGAAACTCGGAATAAAAAGGATGTTTCTAATGCAATGAACAATTTCTTTTGCACTATAGGTAGGGAACTAGCAGATAAAATACAACCTGCCATTAATCCCCTTCTATCAGGTGAATATGAGATTAATAATGATAAGGCCAAGTTTCACTTTGAGGCAGTTGAGCTAAAAGGTATCAGGGATGCATTTGCCAAGGTTAAAACAGCAAAGAGCTTTGGAATTGACGGTATTTCTAGCTACTTTATGAAGCTTGCTTTGCCATATATTGAAAACTCTCTAGCTTTCTTGTTTAACACATCCATTGAAACTAGCCAGTTCCCAGATTCATGGAAAGTAGCTAGAATCACCCCGATTTTCAAAGATGGAGATAGGACTGAAAAATCTAATTATCGCCCCATATCAGTCTTGCCTGTCATCTCAAAGCTCTTTGAAAAACTTGTTTTCAACCAGCTGTACCAGCATATGAAAGATAATGGTCTCTTTACATCTGATCAATCAGGTTTTCTGCGCCTACATTCCACACTAACTTGTTTGCTTAAAATGAGCGATGACTGGTACAACGGGCTTGATCTCGGTAAGCTCGTTGGATTAGTATTTATTGACCTGAAAAAGGCATTTGATACGGTCGACCACGACATTCTCTGTAAAAAGCTCGAACTTTATGGCGTCCAGCAGCGAGAGCTGTCTTGGTTTAAGTCTTACTTATCTAACCGCAAACAATTCTGTAGGGTTAACGGTGTTGATTCAGATATCGGGGAAATAGAAGTAGGAGTACCACAGGGTTCATGCCTTGGCCCTCTTCTCTTCCTCATCTATATCAATGATCTTCCTGAGGCTGTCCAAGGTTCCTCTGTGACTATGTACGCTGATGATACCAGTCTTTGTCATCAGTCTCGCGATTTGACTCAGCTTAATGAGGCTATAAATAGCGATCTCAGTAAATTGGAGACTTGGCTTCAAGGAAATAAGCTTTCGTTGAATGTGGCAAAAACTCATTCAATGCTCATATCCACCAAGCAGAGACACAACTCTCTCAAAAGTCGAAATGAAGCCTTGGTACTGAAGATACGCGACAATGAACTCGAAGTTGTTCAAAAGACAAAATACCTTGGAGTGCAAATCGATTGCTCTTTAGATTGGAAAGAGCAAATTAAGGGAGTTTCTACAAAGGTCTCCAGGGCGATCGGCTTTTTAAAACATGCTAAATCTTTTCTGCCTCTGGCAAGTTTGAAAACTCTTTACACAGGTATTGTTGAGCCCCACTTTCGATACTGTTGTTCTGTATGGGGTTGTGCTGGATCTACATACATCGACCAGCTGCAAAAGTTACAAAATCGTGCTGCTAGAATCATTACAAATAGCAGCTTTGATGCCTCAAGCAGACCACTTATTGCAAAGTTGGGCTGGCAGACCATTGAAGAGCTCATTAGCAATGAGTCTAAAACAATGGTCTTCAAGTCGCTCAATGACTTGGCTCCACAATACCTGTGTAACCTCTTCACAAAAAACTCAGCATGCTCCTCCCGCAACCTCCGGAACACTGAGACTGATTTGAGATTGCCAAAGAAAAGGTCTGCTAATGGGCAAAAATGCTTTTCTTTCCGAGGTGCTAAAATATGGAATAGCCTTCCTGCTGAGTCAAAGACAGCATCCTCCCTGAATAGTTTTAAGAAACTGATAAAGGGTTGATTTTTCATTTCTATTGTATATATTGTATAATTGTAAATAGGCTTTTAGGGTATGGTTTTTTTTTATTCTAGTCATATTTAAGTTTAACTGTATGCTGTAATTAAGTTTTTTACCGGAGGGCCCCTTGAAAAACGGCTTTTGCCGAAGGGCTACCCTCCTTAAAAAATTCAAATATGAAATATATGAAATATGAATATATAATATATGAAAAATAGATATTTAAAGGTTTGTTCTGAATCCTTGCATCTTGCTTGTTTCGCCAAATACCTTTACAACAAATGGTTTCCTATTGTGAAGAACTCAAAACAGTATTCAGCAGCAAAATTGTAGGAACATCGAGGGATAAATAAAGGAGCATCTTACTCCAAATTCTGCTGCAGAAGTTATGTTTCTGTGAAATTTTTTTCATTGAAATTTTCACGAAATTTGGAAAATTTCTGATTTGCCCATGCGACATTTTGCACGCCTTGGACAATCTAGGCGTGTGTAGAGGCGTGTGTGTGCGATCGCACGCCTCATTTTATGAATACTGCTCCCTGGCAGTTACAACTCTTTGCTAAAGGATAATCAGGTTGTTTCAGATTGTTTCAGCCTTAATCCCAATTTTGACAGCTCATTTCAGGTGGTTACAGGTGGTTTCAGTACATTACAGCTTGTTTTACTTTAAATAAATCGTGAAGGGAAAACAGGGGACCCAGTATAGAGCCCTGGGGTACACTTGCCAAACGTCTCTTCAATTTGAGCTCTGTCCTTTCAAAACAGTTCGTTTTTTCCGATCTTTAAGGAAACTTTGAATTAGAGATAGGAATTACCCTGAATCGCCACATTGTTTTAGTTATACCATACCCAATCAAATGCTTTATCAAGATGCTCCGGTCTTTCTCTGGTGATCTTACCAAATGCCAAGCTTTCATCTTCGTAAATGCATTTACGGTGGAATGTTTCAAAAACGAAGTACCATGCCATTTCAAGCAGATAGCTGATAAACCAACGTAGAAATACCACATACCCCTATAACCCCCCCCACACACACACAATTGTGCAGTAAAGAGAGTAGTGCAACTTTATCACCATTGCAGGCAAGGATTGCCATTGCTGGAATGAGGGCCAGTGATGCTTCACAACTGAGGGGAAAACAAAGACCTAAACTTTTTCTATTATTTATATTTTGTATTTCTTTTACCATAGATGCTGTTCTGGAATATCTTAACAAGCAGAACAGACCTTACAGTGCAAGTAAGGAAATATTTAAATCGTCTTTTGTTTCTTTTGAGCTTTTTCAAAACTTTTCTTTTTACTTTCAATCAATTTGGAAATAGGCTGGATAATCCTCAGGGAAAGACAGCAACTACTTTTTACTGCATTTATCAGGATACTGTATCTTGTACAGCTTCAAATGAAATAAGATTGTCATGCCATCAGCATTTTTAAGATACAGTGGATCCTAGCCACTTGGTTCTGAATGTGGTTAGCCTAAATGCACCAAAGGCCACTATTTGCTGAGGAAATTCTTATCCATGCACCACTTGTAGAGAAAATTCTCTTCAAAATTTTTTGTATTTCCTGGTTGATACTTACCTTTGGTACCTTTTTTAAAGTTTCTGAATTGTGCTTTCAGATCCTGTGTTAAGAGTCCTAAATGAATTTTTTTCAATTGTCTTCCAGTTGACATCTTCAACAATTTACATAAAGAATTTGGCAAAACGGTAGGTTTGAGTCAATAGATTTTATCTGCCCATGGTCATGCTTGCAGGTGTACTGTATCATTACATAAAGGAGATCCTGCACTGCCTTTCAGAGAAAATATCAAACCAATGCTCTATGCAGTATATGATTTATAGTTTGCAAGTACATAAATCTTTTTTCACATCAAGAATGTTTGATTAAGATGAATACAGTATCTTAAACCAATTGATGAAAAGAGACTACATTTTTAGATTAGAGGCCATATTTTTAACATTCTCAATCTATCATTGAACCATGGAATAATAGAAATACTGGACTGAAACTGACCACTCCTGTCTGAATTTATCAAGGATTGATAAATGGAGAGTTGGAAATGATCCTGTTGAAATTTCCTTGCATGTTAAATATTTAGGTGTCTGGTTGGACAGCACTCTCAACATGAAAAAACACATATCAGAAAAGTGTCAGATAGCGTCTCTAAAACTATATAACATAAAGAAGATTCGCAAGTATCTGACCCATGACTCCCTCATCAGGCTTGTAAATGCCTTGGTGTTATCACACTTGGATTATTGTAACGCATTGTTGATTGGCCTTCCGGATTCCACTATAAGGCCAGTTGCAGAATGTCCAGAATTCTGCTGCCAGGGTCATTCTTGGCCTTTCAAAATTCGAGCATATATCTCCTGGATTAAAGAAATTGCATTGGTTGCCTATTAAATACAGAATTGAATTCAAAGTTTTGGCCATTGTTTTGAAATCATTACACGACAAAGCACCAACTTATATTAGTGATTTGCTCGAGCTGAAGAAATCAAGCTATTCATTACGATCAGCGAATGGTATCAACTTGCAAGAACAACGATCAAAATTAAAGTATTATGGAGACAGAACCTTCTCAGTCTGTGCTCCTAGACTTTGGAACATGCTGCCTAACAATGTTTAAAACATCTCTAAATTTGGATATTTTTAAGAAAAATTTGAAAACCTATTTCTTTAAAATTGCTTTTAGTTAAACAAATCTTCTCGAGACTCATTTCATAAACATTCATTTTAGCCGTTTTTAAGATTTTAACAAGTAGAGGACCTCTTATTACTTATCTAAATTTTAAACCAATTCTAAACTTTTGTCATTGTAAAGCGCCATAGATAGATAACTTGTTATTTGTATGTGCGCTCAAAAAAATGTACATTTTATTAGTATTATTATTATTATTATTATTATTATTATTATTATTATTATTATTATTATTATTATTATTATTATTATTATTATTATTATTATTATTATTATTATTATTATTAATATTATTATTATTATTCTTATTATTATTATTATCATTATTATTATTATTATTATTATTATTGTTATTATTATTATTGAGAAGTGAGAAAGCAATTTTAAGGAACTTCAAAGACTACATTAACTTACAGTCTTCAAGTTTTTCTTCTTATGTCTGTCGTACTGCAACGACTTGTGCCTGCTCCAGCTCATTTTATTCCTTTTGGGGGACAAAAATGTCATCCATTTTGGAGTATACTGTAGCAACATTATTCTGGGTCATTTCATCCTCCTAAGAGGATGACACATGTTGAAATGTGTTGAAATCATTGCTGTTAAGTGGAAATGTTGGAAAATGTGTGCTGTGGTGTAGGGATTTTTTGAAGCTTTCTTGAAGAGACTTCTCGAGAAATCCCTCATGATTTCAGAACAGATTTGCCAATTTCAGTGAGATACATTTTCAACTTTATTGAACCATGTCCACATTTCAATGATGTGCCAGCTAATGTCATTTTCTTAATATCCAGGAACAGTAGCGTTTTAAACAGGGACTGGTTTTATCTTACCCCTGTATCAAGTGCAGGTATTCTTAATTTGAACATGCATCAGAACAGTACAAGGTTCAAGGAAGGCAGCAAAGTCCCACTGAGGGAATGGTTTGAAAGAAAATATTGTGTCAGTCAGGGAACATAGTTGTGACTAATGCAACAACATGAAATGAGATGCAAGAAGTAAAGGTCCGAAAATTAATTTCACAAGTCACTGCTTTTAAGAGAAGAGCATAGCAAATGTCAGATCGAGTAACGAATGCTGTTTATCAAGCAATGACCCATGTTTCTTTTACTTCAGGTACCAGTGCGATGCGATGCATTATGAAAAACAAAGAATTTTCTTTGGCTGATTAGTCAAAGTTTTAGATAAAACGGGGAGCTTCCCAAAAATCGTTAGCTAACTCACTCGCTGTGTATTCAAAAAAGCGTTGTCAATAGAGGAGCAATTTTTTAACACGATGTAACAAAGGACGCTAACATATATCGGAAACAGAATGGTAGGTAAGGTAGATCTAAACATGTTCGTCTAGCACTTGGAGTATATTGTTCACAAGCTTAGCATTAAATATTTGATTACTAAATTTAAATATTCCAGAACTGTACGACTTGCAGTTCAGGCTATTGAAAAGGTATTTAAATGACGGAGGAAGGCGTGTGATCAATCCACTGCGGGGGTTGGGTACATAACATGTTGAGGGTAATAGGGTAATGGTATGTGCTGCTCATATGAGTTAGTTTCAGAACCAAAATTTTGTAAACAAGGGTCCTTTTTTCGACTGATTGTCCTTAAGCACGGGTGGGTTTTCCAGAAATTGGGGAAAATAGTCAAAATATGTAGTTTTCCGCCAAATTCATCATGAAATTGGATATGATAATTAGTTTCTGTAATTAGAAGAGAGTAGCTTTCTGAAAACCGGCCGGCAGACGCGCATCCATCTGCAAGTCTTGTACCCCCCTTGGATCTATCCTTATACTTCTTTTTACCTTTTTCGGAACTTTCTTACACTTTTCAGGCTGTTGTCAAAGCATTGGAAACTCTAGGTGAGAAGAAAAAGATACACGAAAAAACTTATGGGAAGCAAAAAGTTTATGCGCCACTTCAGGTACGTTCCAATTTAGTTAGTTGTAAGCATTGAACTTTAAGAGTATTTCTGCGATACCGTCCAGTGTGCTTCCAGGCAGGGCCGCTGAAAGGGGAGCAGAGGGGGCAATTTGCCCCAGGCCCTCGGGGTCTAGTAGCCCTCATAAAGCAAGATTTTCTAACATTTTGACTGCAGGAAATTTTCTGAAGTGCATTTTAATCTGAACCAAAGAGCATGATCGAAGAAATTTTGTTGGGGAGTACTCTCAGACCCTCGCACTTTGCTTAAAAGGGGCCTCATTTTGCAGTTTTATCCCTGGGCCTCCAAAACCTCTTGGCGGCCCTGCTTCACGGTGATGAGAAAGTTAGGGTCTCAACTTTGTCTCAAATTAGATTTGATTTAGCATTTAATCACGTGTCTCTCCAAACACCAACGTTAAACTTCAATGAAGTTTGGATCAATTGATGGCTGAGAAAGTGCGCTATTATGACATTGTTTCGAAAGTTGAGAAGCCCTTATATGCGATTCTCTACAAGTTTTTGAACCGTATTTACCTCTTCGACACTGCAGTTAAGAAATTTACTTCAGGCCTGCTGGCACACCGATCGCTGATATGTCGATATTTGTATAATTCACTGTTGTACTGCCTACAGATGAAATACAAAATATCCGGCAAATCACTGGTAAAGTGCCCTCACGAAAATACTTTAATGTAGTTTGCTGCTATGAAACAGAACTTGATTCATTCAGATCCATCCAGTAGACAGTTTACATGTGATACGATTTGTCAAACGTGTCAACTCTTTTTTGGTGCACTCAGTAGTACTAATCCCAATTCATGCAAAATGTTTCCTTTTATTTTATGCGTAGGTAAGGTAAAATGTAAGCTACACAGAGCAAATGTTCCGTTCTTTAAAAGATCACTGAAATTGCACCTCTCCCTTTTTGTGCAATTTGTCAAAAACATTCAATCTGGAGATTTTTTGCGTATGTTTTATGCAAAGTTAGCAAATGTATTTTAAGTAAAAGTCTTTTAAGTTTAACAGTGCTCTGTTAGAGCTTACTATGGAAGGTAACTAAACGATTATTATGACCCTTTTAGTCTCATTTAATTGTGCTTGTCTGTCTTGTTACGATATATATATATATATATATAATAGTATCAAATCAAAAATAGGTCATTGTCATATAGTAGGTCATGTGACTATGACATGCCTATTTTTGGCAGCAGGTCTCTCATAAAAGCGCTAAACATGCATAGCATACCATGCTTAAAATATTTCATGTCGTTGACAAATGACATCATAAAGGAACTTTAATGATAGGCTCGATAGTAAAATTTTGGCGAATTTTCGAACGTTAGTACTTTTTTACGAAACCAACATCTATATAAAATATCCTTGGTCCTTGATACAAGTTCGGAATGTCTGATTTCAATGCAATTGGTACCAATCAATCTGTCTTAAAGTCTTCTTTCATTTAATATATAATTTTATGTATTTTGCTGACATCAGCAAGATTTAAGATCTCTGACGTCATATTATATAGTAAGTCATATTTAAGAAAAACGTGTGAAGTCAGTGCATTATGATCTAAATTGACCAATTAAGAATTGAAGGTCAATATCATACTCTTATTATCACTGAAAATTGATTTAGAATGCCAACAAGGTATCAGCAAGTTTTTATAACACAAGAGTTCAAAATTTAGAATTGTTGACTGTTTTCATTAATTGCATTCAACATGTATCATATCAGTGGCCTTAACCTTATTAGTTGCAACTTTTCGTTGAGCATTTTGATTTTCAAGGAGAAGAGCGAAAAATCAAATTTAATTGTTGTTGTGTAGCCTAGCAACAGATCACGTGACATGTGATGCTATTTTTAGAATTATAATTGCTTGGTAATCATGTATACTAGATACGTTGCCATTGGCATTACAGTTGCTAAGAGAATCTAGAGGGCCATTTTGCCCCCTCTCTCATGAGAAAGTGCTGCTTGATTTATCCATGTAGAATAGTTTTAATGAAAAATGATAAAAGAAGCTTGCGATATAGAATGATAACTTGCAACCTGGATCATTGTACCATATACGTTTTGGGGTGCTTTTATGCCACGTGTTGAAACATACAGTTATTTTGTGGGGTTTCATGAGAGGATTCAAAACATAGATAATAAGTTGCATAATCAAATGACCACTGCAATTTTACAGGAGCAATATGGAGAGTATAATGAAAGCGAACTGAAAGCTATGGATCAACGAATTCTTGAACTGAACGATGAATTGACAAAGCTTCGACAGCAATGCAAATCGCAGGAATCAGGTAATTCTTGTTCGTTTCTTCGATTTTTTCCACTGCCGCCTCCATTTTCGACATACATAACTTTGACCATACAGCGGCAGCAGTAATATGATTGGCATACTAGTTCTTTGTTCAACAAACCGCTTGTTAAACGAGATCTGGACATATTTATGGTTTCCCTGAGGGCTCATTGTATGAAAAGATCACTGCAGGTGTAGATGTTCTTTTTTCGTGAAGTTCATATTAGTTTATTTCTTTTGTATTCTTATCAGTATCCACAATATCACAAACCTTTTGGAGATTTGGGGATTATAATTTGCAACAACAATATGTAGGTAGCTCCAAAACCGGATCTAGGCAAAGATTCAACGTGTAAAAATCGTATTTCAGATTTTACGCACGTAAACATAACGAGGGATTATTCGGATAAATTAATTCCAAAAGCAAACTTTTTGGTCATCTATTTGAGGGGAATCACAATGGTAAATTTGAGATTAGGGTTAAAATCATTGATAGGTGTGATAATGTCTTTTCATTGCGACGTTAGGAATTATTTTGGCTTTAAAGGTCATTTCATCATTTTATTTCATGGCATTAAAGTAACAAAATTAAACAGAGCGAACAGTACAGTGCGGCGAAGTAAGGGTGCTGGCTCTACAGCCAACAACCTCATATCAAGAATGCAGAATTGCTGTGCACAAGGCAATCTAAGTCCATTTGCAGTATCCTTTAAAAACGTATTCTCAGATGATGATTTTTCATTGTAGTTATAGGCAGCTTGAATAGCCAGATGACAACGAAAGATGCAGCTGAAAAGCTGAGCAAGTTATCGGATGAGGTGAAATGTACTTTCTTTTCTTGGATTTGCAATGGCGTACAGAAAAACCTGCCTGTAGAAACCACAGCTGTTAAAACTCTTTGCCCTAAAATTTTTGAAAGAATTTGTTCAGAACTTTTGGAGGAAGCTTTCTGAAGTGAGTGAAGATTGCACTGAAACCATTGACCTTTCAATGTACTATTTGTGCACATCTATAGATTTTTGCATAGTGCATGCTTTCCCTAAACTTTATCAACCTTCATAAAACGAGACCAGGAGAAAAAGCTGCTCGAAGTTTCCAGATTTTTTTAAGAAATCTACTCTTCAAATGTTTGGATACCCTTGTTTGGATGCCAGCTGCATCATCTCACGGTTTTGGGAGTTATCGCCTGCCTCTTCATCAAACGAAATCGGCTAAAGCTTTTCGACGCTTTTGATAAAACCTCTTGTAAAACCTCTTTCGAAATTTTACATCGTATTCTGCACCATGTAAACTTGTGCCGTCAATGCAAGAAGTATAATACAGAAACCTTTCTGGAGTGAAATGCGAATTCCATATGGCTTGAGATGCGTAAACAAGCCATAGCAGATTTTTCAATTCACATAGAAATTGCAGGAGCATTGAATCTTGAACAAAAGAAACTTAATGAAGGTTAATGGTATTTCTGGGCATTTCTGGGTCATTCTTACAACAATCACTATTGTTATTACTGCTGTTTTCCAGCCAGAATTTCTATTGCTTACGATTGAGTGCTCCGTCGTTTCTGGAGGGACCATAACCCCTGGAAACCATGCGACATTCAAACCGACATTCAAATATGCATACCCAAACATCTGGATAGTTGATTTCTTCAAAAAATTGGGGAAATTTCAAGCAGTTTCTGGTCTGAATGTGTTTTATGAAGGTAGGTAAAACTTCTTTACGGGTTTCTTTCGTCTTTTTTTTGCTTATTCGCCGTCTAATTGGTCAATGAATGTGTGGCTTTGGTGGTGTTCGTTCGAAGGCTACGAGCAACTATGCTAAACATTTGATTCCTATCTTTGATTCCTACACTGGACAGATTTTGAAGATCTATGACTTAATTAGTAAACCCTTATATCAGATCCTAGGATTTTTGCAAGTTTCTCTATTTTCAGTTTTTCAGAGCTACAAACGAGTTTCGTAAAAATGATGTTTTGAAAGCACTGAAAGCTATCAAATGACATCAGCCAAATTTACTAGAGACTGGGGATTTTGGAATCGATTAGTGTAAACTTCTGCACGAGCATTAGTTCTACAACTGGCATGCTGTGAAATTTTGTAGCAGTTACGATAAATTGCCTGGTCAAGCCGTTCCTCGGATCATGAATTCTGCAAAACTCCGTGCTTGCTTAGCCTCATGACGCTTCTCTTCTTGTCTGTTTTAAGCCCCTTGACACAGGAATGCAACCAGCACCAAAGTATGAATTTAATGCAATTACGAAAGAAAAAATTCTTTGTATTACTGAAAGTAAAGTCTGATTCAAGCTAGGTTGTTTGAGTCGTTGAGGTCGTACAGAAAGACCCGAATGACAAGGGACTCAAACTCGAGTCTTTATCTTTTAGCTCTCCCAGAACGACCAATTGTGAATCAGGCTTAGTATCGCATTTCGTCCATAATAGGACTTGTGCTCAAGCAGCAGATTGCAATTAATCGATTTGCAAATCTCAAATCACAACGAAAAAGTTTTGCTTTTATCCTTTCATGTCGAGTCTTGAAATTTGATCGACGGTTTTGTTGTGTTTTCAGTGTTTTCGAAATCAAAAATTTTAAGGAGCACGCTTATAGCTCTAAAAACTGAAAACAAAATAAAAACATTGGTAAAAAGGCCTAGAAGTTAGGTTCAGGACTTTGTTAAGGATTAAGTCATAAACCTTCAAAATCAGTCTAGTGCACAACTTATCATGGACTGCTGAGACAGAATCTTTTATTTTGACGCACCAAGTGTTAACTTTAGAGACTTCCAAATTACTTTGAGTAATTTTCCTGCTCCGTCCACCCCAATTTTTTTGGATATGAAAATTCTTAAGTTGCATGACTTATTTTCTTTAAAGCTTCTTTCTTTTGTGTATGGATGTGTGAGCAAGACTTCTTCAGGATTATTTTGCTTATTCATCAATATGGTGAAAGACAGGCTCGTATGGAAGACTTTGTTTAAATCGTAAACATGAGTGAATGACCTGATATGACATGTGAGATTTTATCAGGCACGGATTAGCACACCGGGCTACCGGGCGATCGTCCGGTGCCCCAATCAAGAAACGGCATAACGTACTAAAGCTAATAAACTGTACTAAGAACTAAGCAACTGTATCGCTGATACTACGGATGGTGCTGCTAATTGCAGTGGCATATGCAACGGATTTCAAGCCAAGCTCAAAGAAGTCGTCCCTAATCATGTCTATTTGCATTGCTATGCTCACGTCCTTAACCTCGTCATCTGTGTTTCATGTAAATCAGTGTAAGCCATCAAACTATTTGGCTTCGCACAGAAACTTTGCTGCTTCTTTAGAGAGAGTCTTACCAGCGAATAGATGTCTAGTCTCGCATCTTATAAGAAAACAAGATCGGGCAAGCGACAGCAAAACGCCTGCAGATTATTGGAGATATGGGGTGGTCCGGTAAGGCCCGTACACTCACAAGAATTTATGGCTCATTCCGGGAACGAAATAGTGCTCTTTATGTCGATATAGCAAAAATGTCCTCATTTTATTTCATCAGATGCTACCCAGAATTCATCAACCAGAGAGCAAGCAGCGAACCTGCTCGAAAAGCTTCTGCAATACGAAGTTTCATTGACCATGACATTTCGCAGAGTATTTTCGGCACACAACACCCCCCCCCCCCAGTGATTACCTCCAAACATCTGGAAATGACTATGCTTTGGCCTGGACGCAGGTTGAGCACGTTTTGGAGCAGCTAAAGAATAAAACAGGGATTTTGAAACAGTTAAAGAAGTCACAGATGAGTTTGTGGGGAACATAAGATCAGCAATGGCATCAGGAGATGATCTGCAGGAAATTTCCATCGAGACAGGGTTTCCAGAAAGAGCAGTTTCAAGGAAGAAAGTTATGCCTGGGGAACTGGCTCTTGATGAAATCGCCGACCACAGCACAATGGAAAAATTCAAGATAAATGTTTACAATTTAGTGTACGATACAATGCTACAAAGCGTACAGAAGTGCTTTGTAAGTCACAAAGATCTCTGCCAAGATCTTTCTTTGCTCTGTTTCCTTGATTCTCTGAAATAGCACAAAATGGTGTTCCACGTGAGGGCTTTACTAAAGTTTTGCAGCTTTTAGGCGAGGAAAGTATTCGCAAAGCTATTTTGAGAGAAGAGCTTGCCGAATTCGCATCTGGTTGGCCGCAACTAAAAGGTGCTGATGCTGTGACGTTGCAGCTTTCAGATGATGATGATGATGCATGTTCTGACAATGAAACTTCTCTTAGAAATGCTATTGAAGAACCTGTGATTTGCAAAGAAAGTGCTCTGTGCAACAATGGTCCATCATGTGTCCACAGGTTCCTTTACCGATATAACTTTTATTCAGAAGCGTATAGGAACCTGCATCAGATTTACAAACTGGCAATCACTTTGCCAGTCACTCAAGTCACTTACAAAGGAGTTTTTTTCTAAGCTAAAGATAATCAGGACGATGCTTTGCAGTATGCTGACAGACGAGCACTTTGGAGTCTTTAATGCTGATAAGTGTTGAAAACAAATTGTTGAAGACAACCATTAGTTTGGAAGCAATCTTTGATGCTGTTGGTGAAAGCTCACAAGAAATTCATAGACTTTTGCTTCCAAAAACTTCGGAATAAGTTAGGTATCATCTTGCAGTATGTATTTTCTGTTGAAGTTCGGATCAAGTAAATGATGTGTTCTCCTTGTCAATAAACTTAACCTTGCCAGATCTGATGATGCATCCGCCTCTTACAATAGAAATGTAATCCCTAGGAAGAGAAAGCAGGATTGATTTCGGTGAAAAGGGGGGGGCCCTAGAGAGATCCCCCGGCCCTTTTATAAATAGGCTATTTTATTAGAAAATCTCGACATGTTCATCAATAAAACGATTCCAAAGAAACAATGGTGTGTTCAGGTTTTGCTTCGTCCTTTGCACGTAAAGAATCTCATGATTGTTATTGCCTCGTTTTTAATGCATCTGCAATCTTATGGCTATTCGTGATATTTGTAAAGAATTGAAAAATTAGTCCCTTTCTTGTTAGCTTCTCACAATCTTTCGCTTTCATATTGTAGTGTGAGGCAATGCATCAAAGAATAAAGAAAATCGAATCAGGTTCATTTTGTTGTTTGTTCTCGTTCTCTTAGTTTCCTAGCTCAGCAAAAGTGCTGGTTGATAAACATTTTAGGTTGTTCTGGCAGTGCTGTCGAGAGGGAGCTTGCCAGGGTAGCTGTCTAGAAGCCTTGGATCTTTTTAGTGGCCCTGAAAGAGTAAAGGATTTATGTTTTCTTTGTGGTTAATTGAACTCTTTCAGGCTGGTGGATCCACTTGCATTCTAAGTTCGATCTTTGCAAGGAAGATAATTCCAAGGAAAAGTGTTATAAATGATTTTGCTTCAAAGGAATTTCGTTGCAGCGGAACTTAGCCTTTACATATGTAATCCTTGCACTTCGACCCTTTTCTGTTTCAAATTTGATTCAACTGTTGAGATTCAACAAGGCATTTCCACTGAATAGCTATGCTCTTAACCTTGTACAGGAGGCGTTTTCGTCCGAAACAGCGTTTTAATAAGTTGTAGGAGAGCGCAATACGAAGAAAGAGTTTGTAAATTTCTAAGTCATTGGACACAAGTTTCAAATATTGCAAATAAGCTTTTATTGTCTGCTTTTATTAATAGAGTTTAAAATTGATTTTTATCATAGATTGCAATTAATGTATTGAGTAAGTAAGCACGAAATGAAAAAAGTTACTGTTGTAAAGAAAACAAGAATACATAAATAAATAGATAAATAGATAAATGAATTATATATTTGCAATACAATTTACATAGCAAATGTGATAAATACAAGTTAAAGTGGCAGGGATAACATTAAATGATCGAGTTGGCCTTATTTTCATAATGGTCCCCTTACAGTATTTATTGGAGGGCCCCTTGAAAACCAGCTTTTGCTGAAAGCCACCCTTCCTTAAAAGAATTAAACACGAAGTATGAATGTATGAAAAGAATTAACTAGGACGTCGCGTTAATTACATTTTCGACATCAGAGGATCCTTCTTGAGCACAACTTCTGGAGCTGTCCCCGTCTCTCGATGGCTCTGTGCATTGGCCAAGATTGTTTACATGTTGAATGTTGTTTCTTGATGTTCCTTCGTTGTTAGGCATGGTCAATATGTTCACAAGGAGATTGAGCTTTGAATTGAAATGTCTTTAAGGTTTCCAAATTAACGACAAAAAATTTGTGCTTATTATTTGATCCAAATTCTTTTCCTTCATAGAATCCAATGGCATAACTCCAGAGCAGAAAGACAAGGTTGGTTATTTTTCAATTGATGTTTATAAACTTTATCGGCAAAGGAAAAATCTTGCAGCTTAGAAAATCACGAGGATTTTAAATTTTCTTCTTCTGTGCTTGTATCAAGCTCCTGTAACTTTGATCTTGATGTACCGGGTGACCCAATAAAGAGTACTCCTGTTTGAAAGATTTGCCAAAATTTGAGTATCTAGCCTGTCATAAAACTTTCTTTTCGATCTCCTTTGTCAGTATCCTAAAATTTTTAAAGATGGTTACATTCTTGTTTCGTTATTGAAGGGTGTAAAATAACACATTGAAAAATCGCATTATTAGCTGTTTTTGAGCAGTATCCGTTATCTTGCCCGAGAGCCATTATTTCGAGATTTCCCATTTTCCTTCAAATGTGCGATAATACTTTGCGTTTTTTCGTGACATTTATGACCCAACTAAGGCTTAATATGCGAAAGGGACTTAATCTTTTAATTATTAGTGCTTTTTTGCAGCATGCTTCTTTAAATTAGTAAAGAGCTAACTTTACTGCTTTACTAATTTAAAACCAATCACTAGATCAGCTATGTCTGAAGAAATAGTTTGTTCATGATGAATTTGCCACAAGAAAAATAGGAAGATAACAAAATCGGAACAAAATGTTGGTGATTTTTCAAACAGGAGTAATTTTTACGACGCCCAGTAGGATCTTATTTTTCGCTTGTTCTTTTGTTCCTTAGCTTTGTCTAAGCTGATAACCCAAATGCAAGTGTCGTTGATGCAAGCGGTCAGGGTTTTCCAACTTGAGATAATTTACTAGACGATAATTTTGGGCTACAAACACTTAATTTGTCTTCATCAAGTGTCATAGCTTGCCATGTGTTTGCAGCAATAATCCCCTTAACAGTGCAGAATCCCCATCTCCTGACAATCTAACAATGAGGAACCATTAAGTTGTTCTGACTCAGTTGCTCTGAATCAGTTGCTCTGAAGATGCCCTTGTGGGTGAAACTAGTCAGCACTGAAATTAAAAGAAAAAGGACAAATACCTGTTTAAGTGATGGCTGCTTGTTTGGAGTGCTTTGACCCTCTTCGACGGTACGCCACTATATAACAATGAAGAACCGATTTGGTAATCTACTAACCTTGCAAGGCTGCATAAACTACGTTTAATATCTTTTCCATCTCAAGTTCATTCAGAAAGAGGGTGCTTTGTCTTTGAAGTACTTCATTGTTCAATCTGATTCTCTCACTTGTTCTGCTTTCCGGTTGTTATCTCCCGAACGACAGTCAGTTCATCCCACATCGAATCTAGATGATTGCCAACTCTTGTTTACGTTGTGATTCTCTCAATTTGACCACTAAATGTCTTTCCAATTTACTTTCTCTGTGAGAATCAGCTCATCCCACATTGAATCTAGATGGATGTCAACTTTCTTGTGCCCTTGTTTACATTGTGATCCTTTCAGTTTGACCACTAATTGTCTTTCCTGTTTACTTTCTCCGTGACTTTTTTCTTGTTTAAATTCTGACAGGCAAACCTGTGACACGATCGGCTAAGCTAGTGTGAAGGACTGAAGTACAGTGCTACATTTTATAGAGATCTGATGCCATTGTGACATCAGATTTTAGTTTGCGTTGTATGTTGTCGTTACATCAAATTCAGATGGTCGCATTGTGCGACTTTTTTACGTTTGATTAAAACCAAGGTAGACTTACTACGATTGAAGAAGTTATTGCCACTGAATCCGAACGTCAGGAAGTCAAATCAGATCCAGCGACCTCAGTTTGATGGAACTCTTGCTTTTTCGTCGATTTCAGACTAAACAGCAAGGATCTCAAGGCAGTACTCTCCATCGAAATCTGTTGGACGATATGCAGGGCATCTGAGAGCTACTTCTGTCAATGTAGCAGAAGTGCCATCAGGTTCTTTGATAGCCGTCTGAAGGGACAATTATTTCCCATCCTTGCTTGCACTAGACCTTTTCACAAATCACATCATTCATGTCGTGGTATCGTCCTCGTAGTACTGAAAAGTAGACAAGGTATCCCAAAAAGATTGTGCAGCATTGTTTTGGTTTTTGGAATAGCTGTAATTTCAATTGTCCTATTTATTACGCAGTTACATAGACTAAGCTTCAACTTGAACTTTGAGGCCTTGTTTTAGCCAGACTGACAAGTGGTTGCTGATTTTTGGCACACGAAAATAAACAATGTGATACCTTTAAAAACAGCACTTCTGTCGTTCTTAAGCAATGTCAAAATGAAGCAAATTTTGAAAGGAGGGGTTCTAGCGACGTGCTTGAAGTTTTTCTACCGTTTTAAAAGGATAAATAATGTTTCTTATCCATAAGGCAACGTAATTAACCCTTTTATAAATGCAGAAAACATTTGTTTAAAATGCTAGAACCATTAGGTTCAAAACTGTGCCGTTTTTGAAGCAATCACTTTTTTGAATTTTGTATGCGATAAATCTGCAATCACTTGCTTGAATGGCTAAAATGAGATCTCAAACTAAAATGAAGCCTACCCTATCCCAGTGTGTCAAGAAAGGGACAATAGAACAAATTCCTCCTCTGAAGCAGCTACACAATTGGGGCACAAGTTTTTGGACTCCCTGGGACTAGCGTTAGGGTAGTGTTGCCATGTAAAGTTTTAGGTGCAATAAAGACACAAATTTTTGTAAATACTTTCAAATATTGTTTGAAACTGAAGCAAATTTATTTGTTTACCTATTCCTTTTTGGAAACGTCCTTTGCTAATCTTGCTAAGATGATGTCATCTTTTTACCTTAGGTAATAGAAAGACAGAGCTGAAAATACTCAAGCATGCGTGAAATCTCAAAACTTTGAGCCTCCCCTAGCTCCCGGCAACAGATGCTTAATTTGGGCAACACCTGATGTTTTGGTTCGGCCTCGAACGCTTAATTGATCGTTTCAAAAGCTTATGTATCCAAACACTTCCTTTCTGATTACTTGATGATGTTATCAACACAGTTTCTGCTCTGTCCAGTAGAAAGTAAACTTCATACTTTCCTAACAGAACTAATCTGAATCATTCTCAATGGTTGCAGGTTTACAAAGAAAACAAAGAGTACATTCAGCTGTGGAAGAAACGAAAAAGAATGGTAAGAATATTTGTAAAATGACAACAATAGTAAACTATTTCAAATTGCATGATTCTAGTTTTAGTCATTTTAACTTCTCTTGCCTACTTTCTTTCCAAAGTTTATTACCGTGCTAAGAATTTTGAGCTTGATTTATTAATCTAGGTTGTGCTATTGACATTAATGTGAATGTGATTTAATTCTCATGAACATTATACCTGTTATTCATAGCATTTTGCTGTGTCAAAAATGTTTTTGCCCATGTTTGCCATTGATTAGATTGCTATTGATGATGCTATTGACGTAATTAGCAGTCAAGAAAACATCTTAAAAATCCATATGTTGAAGAAAACGTTTTGGAAACATTATAATATTCAACGAAAATTTTCGGTTCTGCAATTTTATTCATCTATGCACTTTTAAAACGAACTTCAAAAACAAGGCAGCTTTCAGAATAGCTATATTTTCTAATTTATACTTGAATGAAGAAACGCAAAGAAAAGATTATCTTTGCAAAGAATGGTAATTTTGTCTCTCATCTTTGAACCCAAAAAGAAGAGTAAAAGATTGAAGTTGCGATTGAGTGTTGGCGATTTTTCAAATTCATCTAGATTCATTGGAACACCTGGTACCAGGTGACCCGAAAAAAATTCACGAGCAAGATTATGATTTGCTATCTGAGATCGGGGCTATTTTTTTCGGGTTTCGGAGATTCAACGGGCTCCCGGTAGCGGCTGATGGTTGCTTGGGGGTGATTCTGGGCCAGTTTTCTGCGCTCGTTGGGGTGGGGAGCGGAGTAGCCCCAAAACATGGTCTTGGACTACAATTATGTATATAAATCTTTATCTTGTATGTATAGCATTGTTTCGTTTAAGTACCGTTCTTTAAGTAGTGTAATTTATAATTTTCTTGTAATTCAGCTGTTTATTTAAAATGTTGAGTTTGGAGGCGACTTGATAAAGCTCTGTTTTTCGCCTCCATCTCAACAGTAAATAGAATTTAGTTGTTTGGTTTTTTGTATTTTAACATTTTATTTGTTATAGAAAAAAAGAGCTATTGGCAAATGATTTGTTTCATTGTTTACTTGACAGGCTTGCCTATCTGTTGATTTGCTGCAGGGTTACTTTTAGCTATAGTTGCTTTTGGGAAAAGAACGTTGAAAGAAAATTTTTAAGTCCTATATTTCTCATTTAGAGTGAAATAATCGTCATCCTTTCTGTCAAAATTTTGTGAAAACTTAACTCAGAGATGGGTTTGATTGAAGTCAGCTAGATAACGTAGTTTTTGCAAACTTGCCGATTTCTGCTCCTTAGTCAAATTTCGTGCTCCTGGGCAAGTTTGAAATGCGGCTCTCCAAATTTCCCAAAACATCGACTGGAAAAGATCGGGAAAGTCCGAAAATAAATCAACTATCATGATTTGAAGCTGTTTTATTGAAATATGATTATAGCTTAAAAGAACATCTTAAAAGGTAGGTGAGCCGTTCTGCTACACTCTTTTCAAATCAATTGAATCACTGGCCAGGTAACATTTTTTGGCATGAAAATAATACGTACAATTGCTTTGCCTATTTTGTGCTTTGTTTGTACTGTAGATCCATTTTTCATATAGTTTCCCAATTTCGAAATATTTTTTTAAATTCTGTGTCATTGTGTTGTGACGTCACAAAGAAATCAATGAGAGTCCTTTGAGATAATAGTAGTCTCATCCATAAATGAAGGATCCCAGAAAAGCGGCACAGAACGTCAATGATATAATTCGATGCAGAATTTCTTTCGACAACTACATATCTAGCATCTGGTCGAATTCGCTTTCAAGGAAACTTTTACGGGATGTTATGTAGACTTTATTGTTGTTTTATTTTCAAGTAGGTATAAAAAACAATAACCTACCATAAATTAATAATAAGTCGACAAAGTATGACAAACAAGTGCTTATTCGAAATCTACTAATCAAGATCTTCCTTATCATAAGATCTACTTTCTTGAAAAAAATTGCTTCATTTTTAACACATTTCGCGGATTCATTTTAATCGTGAGCATTGTGCATTATAAATCCTCCCTGAAAATGTCGCTATCCTAGCAGATTCGAGCAGATTTTTTATATGTTGTAGAGAAATAAATTCTACATCGATTGATGTAAATTGGAACTTTGTGCCTTTTTTCTGGCATAATTCATTCCTTGATGAGACTACTATTGTTTCAAAGGACTCCCATGGTTTTCTTTGTGATGTTACAACACAATGACACAAATTTAAAAAAATAACATTAAAATTTCGAATCTGCATGAAAAAAGATTTAGAGCAACTACCAATGACAAAATTAATAGAGCGATTGTTCGTAGTATTTTCATGCCGAAAAATGTTACCAGTTTACTAGTTATTCAATTAATTCGATTAAGGACGTACACTTTGATGCCCTACCTGTGTAACAGCATTTGCTTTGTGGTAGCTAGGCGTAATCTTGCCCATGTAGGTATTTTGAGTCACTCGGGAGATGCACTTTTGCAAACTTATTGTTATATTATCAACCAATGAAATTAGTGCTTGATTAATGCTATAAGTTGTTACTTTTAAGCTTTGTGGTTAAACTCTTTGCCCTATTCTGTATGTAACCTACGATATGTCCAAATTTTTTTATTTTCGCAAATAACTGCGCATAGGAAATAACATCTCAATGTTCTGCTCATTTTCCAGGCCATGGATGTGCTGAATTGTATCTTAGAGGGTTATCCAAAATCAAAGAAGCAGTTACTGGTAAGACATATTGTAAACCTTGGTTTCCTTCAGGCGTTAATGTTTTGCGTTTACTCAGCTAAACAAGATGCAATACATTACATTTATGTTTCATCCTAATCTGAGCAGCTTCTTCTAAGTAACGCAAGAATTTAATACTAGTTAACAGTGAAAACATCATGATGGCCCGGTAGTAATTCGAAAGTTGATTTTATTTTCAGAGGGTTCTGTTTCCTCTTTTGAGATTTTATTCGCGATAACTGTCGTGAAAGGTATTGCCTTAATTTTAGAATAAGTAAGCTTTCCCATCTGCCTCCCCCGCCACTGTACATATGTAATTATGTGTATTTTTGCCATGAAATTAAATTACAATTAATGATAAAAAGAAAGCGAATTAATTTACAGATATACAGATTTTACAGGCAGAAAGCTAAATGATCAATCTAAAAATTTCCCAGGTTAGAAATAACAGGGATAGCATTAAAAGGTAAATGTGACTTTGTTTTTATAATGGTTCCCCCTTGAGGTATAATCAAAGGATTGTGTTCCGAAGACAAGGGGTAGTGTGCAAAAAAGGAGACGTTCCAAAAATGATCCTTAGTAGAAGACATATATGTCATCTTCCTCTTTCTGTGCCACTGTGCCGACTCTCGGACGCTGGCGTTCCTGGAATTGGATTTGCTCATTCAGTGATTTGCTCTGACGAAACGAAAGCGAAACATAGAAAAAGGCCTTCATGTACAAGGTGAGTCAGAAGATGTGTAGATGTTTGAATGCCTGTATCTCTGAAACCACTCAAACGATTCTTATAAAATGTTAATATCTGCGTAGCTAACATCTTAGATAAGAAGATTTTACTTGTCGAAATCGGTTGCATTGTTCCCAAATTGCAGGGTACTTTATGAAAATGCTTCATCGCAAATCCTCTAATGAATGCCTAAAATCTTTTTATTAAGGTCACTAACAATCTAGCATCGCGAGGAAAGAAAGTAGACACCAAAAGGCTGAATGACACTTCCAAGTGTACACTATTATACGACAGGCTGGTAAACTTTGTAAGATAGGTGATGTTCCTTGATTATTGAAGCTATGGGATAAATTGCTCACGCTGTTTCGGTCGAATTTGAAGGATTTTAAGTTGAAGCATTTTTATAAGTTTGCTTCTAACTTGAGAACGATGCAGTTGATTTTGACAGACTAGGTTTTTCGTATCGAATTTGATCTATCTGCTACACAGATATTGTCATTTTTACATGAATCTGAAAACTGGTTTATAAGCGAAAAGCCTTTAAGAGTCTGTACAGTTTTTGACACACCCGATTTCAGGGCCATAGAAAGCAGCTGCTGATTGGAGCTATTGTTCTTAAACGATAGATAACAATGCATCAAATTAATGCTTGTGACGTAGCACAATTGTTTTCAAAATTATTGGGGGCTTGAGCCCTTTGCTCTCCCCCTTCTTCCCACGGGCCTGCCTGATATATTTGAAAATCTACATTCAAATTTATGAGCCAGAGAACAGTTCTCACTTTTGAAATTTCGTAGCATCTAGAGTAGTCAGTGGACTGGAATGAATTGAATTCGGCTTGATAGCAGAGAGAACGAAGCTCTTTATGATTTTCTTGCGGTTTATGTCCACTTGAAATGTAAGTAAGTTTGACTTCACAAAATTTTTATGGTTGCATGATGTCTTGCAAAGGGCTGAAACACGAGATAAAGTCACAGAGAAAGTCATAGCACAGAACGACAAAGAACTAACACTTAATACGGTTGGGAGATATCATCTGCACACTCACTGTCACTGGATTGTAAAGGTTTTTAACATGTATTTTCGAAAATCTATTCCTAAATCTCTCTCGAGAGGTGACATGCTCTTGCGCATTTTTTCTGTGCCAGGAGTTCTGTTGAAACTTTGTTCCGTGTTTTCCACCTTTTTCAGGCACTTCTAAAGCAAGAAATTTCGTAATTATGCATTCATCTTTTTTAGTACTCATGAGAATGCGACAAAAATGACAACAGTACGTCGGTCTGTGGCTTTTATCCATAATTTGAACGATTCGCCTGCGTCAAATACTCTTGGCGCTTTGAATTTTCAAAGCGGTAACTTCTACGTACGGTATCTGTTAAAAGGGGGCTTATAATGGATCATTATTAGAGCAGCACAGCCTTTTATGTCAGTCATTCTTTCCCTCTTTTCTTTAGGAAGAGACTGGTGTAGAAACTGATGAAGAAATTGGAGTTTCTGTAGATGCTTGTTCATAACAGTAATGACAAAATAATTGACTGTGTTCATTTTGGCTTCTTAGTAATATCAATGCAGCTAGAAGCAATCTATAAGGGAGCGAATTTTTCATCCGTTTATCATTGAAATTTGAAACGTTTGTTTCTCATTGTTGTGTAGCATATCCCGTTGACCGTTGATAGGAGAAAGTGACATAAGAATTAACTGTTATATGTTAGAAAAATTTATACAACAGTAAAAACCCGCATATAAGAGCCTAGTGATTAAGAACCTACGGGCTGAAATTCTGAAATTAGACCCCCGATATATAAGAACCAAGTCAGCCTGAAAATTGGAATAGGTTCTTATTCGTAGAGATCACTAAATAAGATACAAAAACTCCAGCTGCTTTGTCATCGAGCCTATATGGACCGATACTATCATATGTGCAAATTGCAAAGAAATCTAAAGATGCTTTGAAAGCTTTTCATGTAAAATTTCTGATTCTTCCATCGACTGCCGTTATGAATGAGGCCTTATAAACCCAAGTGCCTCTGAACTGACAGTAACTAATGGACTTGAAGGTTCAATCTGAACAAAAGAAATACCTGAAAGCCCTGTATGAAATAAGAACCAATTTAAGAACCTGAACAGCCTAATTTCCCACTAAATACCCAATATATAAGAACCTAATCAGGCTGACTTGCAAAGTTGTAGGTTCTTATACGCGGGTCCTTACTGTACGCATAGATAGAGGGTCTACATAATTATGGATTATATGATCAGTATTTATCCAAGTAATGAATAGTGAGGTCATTGATCAAAGCTTTCTCCTTTTCTCACCGTTTTTCCTGCTATAATTACGAATACCAAGTACAAATAAGTTTAGTAAGCATACTTTTCATATATTTTACTTCTTGGCAGTATATTATCGTTGCATGTATGTTGTTTTCAGTATTTAGTTGTGAAGAGCCTGCTTCTGAGCGACATGAACTGATGTTATCACACTTGTTTAGACTGACAAAAATCAATGTCGATTTTTTGGATTTTGAGTAATCTTCTTTACCCATGGCTTCCTTACGATTCGTTATGATTCAGGTATTTTTGGCCGTTTTCAGATATTCGCAACCTAGGAATTTTCATTAAGGCGAATTTACCTCCAGTTTGAGTGCCCTTAAAAGCAGGAGAAAATCACGAAAAACAGAGTGATCTTTCTTTTTTTCTAGAATTTGAATCATTCAAATCTAGCACATTCCTTTTAGTTACGAATTTTCTAAAGCAGAGACATTTCCTGTCTCACCCGATGTAATGATTCAAACTTGATGAAGAGAAATCTCGAAGATAAGATGCTAGGATTTGGTTAAACGTGGACCTTCGGACTTCTGTTCTCATCAGGGTCGAATTCAGTTGCAAAAACAAGGAAAGATAGAATAACGTGCGCTGAGATTTCTGCATAAAGATCATGTAAGTTCAAGGCCAATACTAGCCATGTCTGCTTAGGGGAGGGGCGAAAAACCAAAATTTTCCGACAAAAAACCATTAATAACAACACCAACAGCAACAGTTAAAGGAACATAAGTTGAATTTATACACAAAGTGACCGATCTAACTCCTCTGTAACTAAAATTTAGCCATATTTAGCATTCCAACCTTGCAGTCAACTCAGTTAATGAAGATCAGTCAAACATATGCCGTAAATTCAATAATTTCTGTTTGAATTTATTTCTTAATGCCTATTAATTCATGCTTGCGTCATTTCTCCTCAAAATACTCCAAAACTAGACATTTAAATCACAAAAAATCCGACGAGAGAGCAAGATTTGCGACAAGTGGTCTCCTGGGGGTGCTCTGTCCCCCAAGCCTCTCCCATTGGCTTCCGCCCTGTGTAAGCTAACACAAAGACTTACTTCTCTACCTGGGGGGATATATGACTTGCGGATGGACGGGGGGGGTCTGCCGCCCGGTTTTCAGAGAGGTACCCGCTTCTAATTACCGAAACTTGCTTTCATACCCACTTTTATGATCAATTTCGGGGAAAACGATCCATTTTTGGTTATTTTTCACCAATTTCTGGATAACCCATCCATGTTTATGGAAAATCTGCCGAAAAAGTGACCCTTGTTTAGAGAATTTTGGGCCCAAAAGCCCACCCATATGGGCGGTGCATACACGTACCCTCAACATGTTATGTACCCCCCCCCATCCCGGGCTTCTCTTCTCAAATATATCCACAATTTGCTGCTTGCTCCTCAAAGGACACTTTTTATTGAGATTCTGAATCCAGCTTTATAAACGATATCTTAGTCTTAGGACTCCAAGTAATTCGTTGCGAACATAGGCGAAGGAGACAGGGGGCTGGGGGGCTGCAGCCCTCCCAACTTTGGAAAATTTACAAAAATCAGCCATAATCGGGCAGAAAATCGGCCTAAAGTCGGACAAAACTTACGTAAACAATGGATCTTTTATATCGGGCAGTTCCCCCTAAATTTTATTTCCCCCTACGCTGATGGTTGCGAAAGCCAAATAATTTGAATCATTTTCAGCCAGATCAGGAAGCCTTTGGTTGCAATAGCCTTAGAAACCTGCGACTTCAGATTTGGAATGGTTTTGCCACATGAATTAGAATCAACTGAGAACTTCAATAGTTTTAGGAATACGAATGATACGATCAATAAATGGGATGCCCCTTGTACATGTAACGCCTGACGATGATATCCTGTTAATCTTGCTCATGAATGTCATGTCATCTTATCTATAAATTTCTTCACTTCTTAATTTGTTTATTTACATGTTTGATTTAGATTAGTTGTATATACGAAAAGATGTATACGTAGAAAAAACCAATCAAAGTGAGTTGACAAACAAACAAACAAACAGAAGAGTCCGTGTCATACAGATTTGTTGGAGACCAAGCATCCAACAGCTTGCATGAGCATGGTTTACAAATTTACCTATCGGAAACATTTTGCTTATTGTAACTTGATATTTAATTTTCTATGCGCAGCCCCCTGAAAAGCAGTCTGTCTTGACTGACGGCATAACCGTGGTTAGTAAATGAATGAAGAAGCGTGCATGCTAGACATCACAGATGGATCGATGGCCTCCCAGACAGCCGAGGCAGTGTACATGACCCTGTTGCTTGCATTGCGTTACATTCAAGATTACTTCACATACATTGAACAGGGGGACCTTGTCGAGAAGATACAATTAAAGTGTCTCACCACAAGGTTAGTCGAGTGCTTCTTTGGCCACATCACAGAAAACGCTCAGGGCAAAAACATCAGATACCTTGAAATGTCGCGTCATCTTACAAACGATGCTTTCACATTTCTGCTTCCTTATGTCAATTCAAGAGAAACTGGCGTCTCAGTTAGAAGTGAAAAGGACCGAGGAGGTGCAGAAACATATTCATATTCACAAGATGGACTTCAAATTGGCCATACTGCATTACTTTGGAGACTTCTTTCCGTAAATGAAGAAGCTATATTTACTTTTGAAGACTTTTGCAACTGCAGGAATTCAAATCTTGGAGGAGTGGAGACAAGAAAGTCACGTTTTTGTATCGGGACTAAGAACGGTGTAATGGACTATATGGACGTGACATCAAAAGATAATATTGATAACGAAGCGATAGCGGCACTGCTAGAGATTGCGACTGCATTAAAGTCTAGGCCGATGAGAAGTCTTCGAGGCTTTAGCAAACGAAAATTTGGTACAGCTCCAACGATCTTGGGCACGCATGGTTCAAGAAAGGATCTCGAAAGTGTCAGTGGAACAATTCACTCACTACAAAGCGAAGGAGATCTGGCAGTTGACGGAACATTGCATGACAATAAAGAATTTGCTCTTGAGTTGGGAGAGTTTATCATCTTTAGAGACTCAGACGGGTGTCCATGTAACATATTGCAGCTAGTAAAGAGCTATCGAGCAGATGAATTGAATCCGCGTAAAAAGATTAAAGGCAATTTTTTTACACAAGACGAAGGCGAAGAAAGCAATCCAAATGTGTTGTACAAGGTGGATCCCCAATGGAAAGGGGACTCTATGTCTTTTTCACATGTATTGCGGGACGAGGAAGATCAAATTATCTCAGTAGAGCTGTCTCTTTACCTCCCTACATCGAATGAAAATGCAAATACAGTAAGGTACAGGATGGAAGGAGAGATTTACAATGCAATTCAATCCCTTGCTGAAAAATTTGAACAGTCATTGCAGCAAGACATGGACCTAGCAGATGGGGATGTTCTTGAAGTCGTCAATGTGCCTGAAAGTATGGCAACAGAAACGCACGTCGCCTATGCAAATAGAAGGGAAAGGAGAGGTCGCGGTAACCGCTCTGCAGCAGTGATGAATGCCCTTTTAAACTGACATTTATGGACAACAGGAGCTATGGCGCAAAAAGGAGATGTAAGTTTCAATTTTCAGTTGTGTAGGTTAAGAAAGTCTGCCATCTGTTGGACTACCATCTAGGAGCGCAACAACAAGTTCCCCTATTTGTGCACCATCTTATATGGTTAAGTCGTTTCATGTTCAGATAAAAGTATCAACAAAAACATCACGTTATGAAACGAAGTCGACTTTGTACGAAGAACAAAAGTTAATTACAACGTTTCGAGCTTAACTTTACATCTGGTTGGATGAAGAGGTAAGCTCAAAACGTCTTAATTAACTTCTGTTCTTCGTGTACAAAGTCGAAATTGTTAATAACTTGATGTTGTTGTTGATACAATCGACGCACAACACGCTCAACAACTTTGTTTTCTAGATAAAAGTAACCCAAAACTGTTGGCTTGTCAGCGTTTCTGTTAAAGGGTCCTGAAAATTTGAAGTGTGCTGCTTTTAACTTACTATTCACAGTTTGCCAAGTCTTGTATGATTGTGAGTCCATTACACTTAAGCATGCGCGCACTTTCACAAGAGGAACACTAGACGCAGTCAACTGACAATTATCATGTTCATGTGGTTATATGTCCCCGCCATAAATTATACTGTCCTCGGTGCAAATTTAGGGCTCCCCGGTTAAAAAGTTGACCACCATCTTCCCCGCCGAAAAATCACCACGACCCCGACAAATATCTCACCTCTCACCGGAGCACTTAGACAGGGGTGTGTGAAGGAAGTATGAAGAATAAAGAAGAATGGATGAATCAATGAATCAATGAACATACACACGCATTTTTTATAAGAAACTAAGAATGTGGGCCAGTACTGAGAGTTTCTTAAAACTATCAGATTTTGAGTATTCAAAGTTTTTTACGAGTTTCTTGAAGCATCATGTTCACTTCATGGGCCCTCAATTTCAAACAATATTGAAGCCTTTCCTTTGTAAAGTTGTTTTAATTCGAAAATCTGTACCACTAGCTTCTTTAATATAAAATGAAAAAGAAACTAATCTAATTCGAATATTTACATAAACTAAATTAATAAGCTAAATTAAACAAAGTTAAATACATATTTACAGTTTTCCCTTAGGTATCAAACAGACAAAAACCCACCCTAAGACCTCTCAGGCATATTGTACTGGCATACGTTGCATGTGCATTGTGTTCCATCCATTGTTTCATGATTTTTTTTAAAAGTTTTGAGAGTTTCAGCTGATCTTATCTCATTAGAGAGGCTATTCCATACCTGTGGCCCTAAAGATCGAAGACTATTAGAGCCGAAGGTTACTTGATTCGGTCTATAATGTTGCAGATCGTACGGATTTCTCGTTGAGCGATTCGCGTTCATAGAGGATTTAAACTGAAATAAATTTTCCATGAAGGAAGGATTTAATTTCTTCATTGTCTTGTAGATTTCGACACAGAAGCTACGTAAGCGAGAAACATGCATAAAACATCTACCAGACTTTTGTAACAGTTCTTGATATGAACTGTTGTAATCATCATATTGAAATCGTAAAGCACGTTCTTGTATTCGTTCGACCTTATGCAGAGATTTTGCAGACGAAAAATGCCATACAAGCGGACAATAGTTGAAATTTGAATACACAAAACTCTGAACTAGGAGTTTCCTTGTTTCGAAACCAATAAATCGTTTTAATCTTTTCAAAACATTCAGCTGATTCGCAGCTTTTTTGCATAGATCGGAAATGTGAGGATCAAAGTTCAACTTGTTATCAAGTTTGACACCAAGCAATTTGACAGTGGATTCTGTTAGTATGTTTTGACCCTTAATTTTAATGTTGATACCAGTGGTGTCAGATCGGTCCTTCTTTACAATTATGGCATGAAATTTATCTGGATTCGCAATCATTTCATTGTATGCCAGCCAATCCAAAGCAACGTTGGACTGTTCTTCCAAAACTTTCACTAGATCAGGTATATTCTTTGAAAAAAGCCCAAGGTATTGTCATCAGCATAGTTGTAAACAGTTGCTTGTCTTATAAATAGAAGAAGGTCATTTATGTAAAAATTGAAAAGAATTGGGCCTAGAACAGAGCCTTGAGGAACGCCTGACAGAATGGTCTGAAATGAACTATAGGTGTTGTTAATTCTAACACACTGCTCACGTCGCTTGAGGTAAGAATAGATATAAACTGAAGAATTTCCATCAAACCCATATGCAGAAAGCTTAGCTATTAGTAGATCATGGGGAATGCAGTCAAATGCTTTTAAGAGATCCAGTAGGACTGCGCCTACAACGTGATCTGTATCAAGCTTAGATCGCCAGTCTTCAACTAGTCGAATTAGTACATACTGTGTACTATATGATTTCCTATAAGCAGCGATGAAAACAGAGAGAGCCTTATCAAGATACATCATTAACTGTTTCTTAACTGCTTTCTCAAAAATTTTAGAGAAGGCGTTAAGCACGCTCACAGGCCGAAAGTTTTTCTCCTTCGTTTGATCTACTTCTCCCTTATCAAGTGGACAAACTGCTGCGCGTTTTCCGTTTTCCGGAAACCTACTTTCTCGAATTGACGTGTTGATTGCATTAGTTAAAGGTAATGCTAAGTCGTTGCCCTTTTAAGACAAAAGCCTAGGAGGGATCTGGTCTTCTCGAGTTGATTTCTTGCAATCAATAGCTCTTAGCAATTGCCAAACATCATATGTTCAAACTTCTTGGAGCGAAAAAGGTTCAAAAAACTGATCTGAATGTTGTTTGATCGCTGCTATGCTTGGATGGTCTTTGTATTTTTCTATAATTTTCTGAACAATTTCTCGATCATCATCACTACCGATTGTGTTTGCTAAACTAGTCGGTTTCCTACCACTACTTTTTTCTACGATATTTACATAATGATTGTTAAATATTTCTGAAAGTTCCAATTCATCCGTGACAACTTTGTCGTCCGTTACAAGCATTATGTCATTTTCAGCTACAGTAAGGCCCCGGATTTAAGAAACCACCTAAAAGAAACTTTTAGGCTACTAAGATATGACTAGGCCCCCTGCCTATAAGAAACTCTTGAGGCTCGCACCCAAAATAAAGTTTCTTGTATTTTGAGTAACATTAATTGGTGGTCTGATAGAGTGAGAGCATTACACTTCATACATGATTCATTAAGAAATTACTAGTGAGATATTTTGGATTTAACAGATTTTTGCCTAAATTTTAATTCATGTCCTTGACAATCATTGTTGACATACATGTATGGCTGAATATAGATGATATATCCATATACGGTCCCATTTTGGTTTAAGTTATTTGCCTAGGACTTCAAAGAAATTAAATTAGCAACTTACTCTCTGGTCTCTAATAGATGGGGGGGGTTGGAATAGTAGGGGGGGTTGCAAAAAATCTCAAAAATTAATAGCCGGGGGGGTTGGAATAATAGGGGGGGTTGGAAAAAATCTCAGTGATTCGCACTTTCTTTATATAGTGACGGTAAGACTTTAAAAATAAAATGCAATGACATCACAGATTTCGCTCGAAAGTCTTAATCTTAGTTTGGTGCATGGAATTTTGTTGTGTAGCTTTTGTCTTGCTTGGAACTCGTTGCCAGAATTGATAAGCGGGGGGGTTGGAATAAGAATGTCCTGGGTGGAAAATTTTCTAAAAATTAATAAGCGGGGGGGGGACGTCTATTAGAGACCAGAGAGTAAGAAACTTGAACCTAAAACATGATAAGTATCAGAGATATAAGAAACATTTTAGGCTACGGTGTGAAAAAGTAGTTTCTTAAATGCGGGGCCTTACTGTAACCCACCTTTGTTGGACAGGAAAGGTTTTACAAGATTCCAAAATTCTTTATTCGACATGTGGCCATTCTCCGTAGCCTTCTTGAAGTGAGCTTTGATCGCCTGTTTCCTTAAAGAAACACATCTATTTCGTTGCTTCTTGAACTTTAGCTCATTTTCCTTACTGGGATTCTTGTTGAATTTCTTCCTCAGATTTGATCGAACATAAATAGCTTTATTTAGCTCACGATTCATGAATGGGGCACTATTTCCTCTTTTAATTCTAGTTTTAAGGGGAGCATGTTTATCTATCACTTTTCGAAAACGCTGTGTGAGGTTATCATATAACTGATTAGCATCATCAAATCTACTTCCGAAATCTAAGCTACGAACGTCAGCTAAGAAACTATTTGCATTAAAATTTTTATAAGACCGGTACTTTACTTTTTTTGGTTTAAGGCGGGGAATGTGTCTTTTCATCGTAGTCGTTACAAAAGAATGAAAGTCACTAAGGCCAGTTTCAAACACTGAGGTAGCTTGAAAGGACCTAGGGCGATTAGTTAGAATGACGTCTATCGATGAATTATGGCTGCCATTAAAGCAAGTCTTACCAGAAACTAGATTTGTCAGCCCAAAAATATCACAGAAAGAACTCAATTTACCAAAGCCAGGATGTTGGTGATCATGGGTGTCAACGTTGATGTCACCCATTATAACTACATTGTCAAATTTATCCAAAGCAGAATTAAGGGAGGTCGAGAGTTCTCTAAAGAATGTATCAATATTTGCATCTGGTGGCCGATAAATACTAAAGATGACCCACTTTTTCTTGTTGATGAGAAATTCAGAACATATGAGCTCAAGAGAGGACCTTTCATAAACAGGAAGTCCATTGCAAATAGCCCCTTCCCTGACAAACTGCATTAACCCCCCCACCAAATTGTGTCCTGTCACGACGCATGGGCTTCTTGTAATGGGGAATGAAAAATGCATCCGTCTTAAACGTTTCACAAAGCTTCGTTTCTTCAATGACAAAAATGTCAGGAAGACATCGTTCAATTATCACTCGTAAGTCGTTGATTTTGTACCGAATACTATTTATATTCAAGAAACCGATTATGGGATTATTTGGATATCTGGTCCTCAGTTCGAAAAATTTGTCAACATCACAGGAGATATCAGATTCCTCGATACTGGTCTTGTTTGTTGCACTCGTTTCGAGTGCATGATTTGTTAAATTGCAGGATTCAAGGTGTTCATGGTCTACAGGAACTGAATCTGACAACTCGTTTGATGAAGACATTTCCGGCGCAAATGAGGTGGTCATCGTAGAAACATGTGATGCTACGTTACCTAAGAGCGTGCCAGAGAATTTAGATATGTCATTCAGTCATGTAGAGCTAACGAAATTTGCAAAATTACCTGATAAAACATTCGTCCCATAAAAATTCAAATGTAGTCCCCACCAGGACCGCCGAGAGGGGGGGGGGTAGCCGGGGCAACTGCCCCGGGGCCCGGGCCCCGCCAGGGGCCCGTAAAAATTAAGCTTTGTTTTTCCATTATATGTTTTTGTGATATTATCGAACTGGGCCCCGCAAGGGGCCCGGAAGAATCAAACTTTCATCTTGTCCGTTCCACTCTGCATTGATATCACGGGCCTCAGTTCATTCCATTAGCAATAAACTTTGTGTCGTGACAACAAACCAAATCGTAGCGTTACATCATCCGTAATTCGATGCGTATTTTGACGTCATGCTTTTGGGCGGTAATTTGTTGTTACGTTGTAATGACCTATACTTTGGTTTCTTTCGTATTCAATAGTTGCTTTAATTGCTTTTGGAAAGAGATTGATCAACGATGACGAAATTGAATATTACAAATAGCTCCTTAAAAGGAATAACGTTTGGACAAAAATAGCCACTTTTTAACATAAAAGCTTGGCAGTCATCAATAGCTTCAGATTAGATTTGGAGACCTTCTTGAGAGAACAGCACAGCAGAAAATCGAAGCGGATATGTCCTTCTACCAACACAAGTCTGGTGCTCAGAAACGACGAGAAAAGGAGCAAAGGGATAAAGAAACAAGGAGAGGTGCACTGACGTTATTTGATGTTGGTGTTAAAAAGCAAGCTCAACCTGAAAAAGAAAGCCCCGGCCCTGGCCCCGCACATGAAGAACAAGCTGGTCCTCAACCGACAGCTTCAGCTTCGCCAGAACTCTCAGAACCCGAACCCGATGAATCAATGTCTGGAGCATCTTTAGAAGCAAGCATAAATCAAGAGGAATCTGCATTCGCTCGTGGTGAAACAACCAAGCCTAGTCATTTTGGTTTTGACATAGGAATGTCTCCAGCAGCTCCTACAACACTGGAAATCGAAGAAATGATACGGAAAGGCCATCTACCACATCCACAGCAGTTTCCTAATGATATTACTGGCAGGAAATTTCCAACGTCTGTGCTGAAATTCAAACAACAGAATGGTGAAGTGAGTTCCAGACGATGGCTCGTGTTCAGCCCTGCTAAGAGTGCTTTATTCTGCTTACCATGCAGACTTTTCCCAAGTGCAGTGGACCAAGGATCATCCCAGTCAATCTTGGCTTCAGCAAATGGATGGAGCACAGCACAAAAATGGCGAAAGCATTTCGACAGGCTTCCCGAGCACGAACACAGTACGGCGCACAAAAAATGCTACCTTGCCTGGCGAGAAGTGGAGAGGCGTTTGGAAGAATCTTCTGGAGTTGACATGCTCACTGACGAAAGAATTCTCTCAGAGGCTCAGAAATGGAAGAAGATTCTCACAAGAATCATTGATGTTGTTGTCTTTCTTGGTGAAAGAGGACTGCCTTTTCGTGGATCTTCACAAAGAATTGGTGACATTCACAATGGAAATTTCTTGGGTCTCATTGAGCTCCTTTCCCACTATGATCCACTTCTACGAGAGCATGTAACAAAGATTCAAGTATCCCAGGAAAAAGGTGAAAGACTTCAAGCTCATTATCTTTCAGCTTCATCCCAGAACGAGTTCATTGGTCTTTGTGCAGAGTACGTTCGCAGTCATGTCTTGGATGAAATCGATGATGCAAAATATTATTCAATCATGGTTGATGCAACACCTGATTCAAGTCATGTTGAGCAAACTACCTTCATCATCCGGTATTTGACGAGAGAGCTTCAAGAATTTGCTGTCCAAGAACGATTCTTGACATTTGTTGATTGCTGCAAGAAGACTGGTGTTCAAATAGCCATGTTAATCTTGGAAACTTTGAAACAGTTTGGGATTCCAGTTGCAGACTGCCGTGGTCAAGGATATGACAACGCTGCAAACATGTCTGGCAAATACAATGGAGCCCAACAACACATCCTCACTGAAAATCCTTTGTGCCTGTATTCACCGTGCGCATGCCATTCACTGAATCTATGTGGAGCAGACTCTGCAGCTTGCTGTAAAGAAGCAGTGACGTTTTTTGGAATGGTACAAACTGTGTACAACCTATTTTCCAGCAGTCCGCAACGATGGTTAATACTTCAAGGAAGCATTGGATCCTCATTGCATGGCCTGTCAGGTACAAGATGGACGGATCGTGTGGCAAGTGTGCGACCGTTTGCGGCTCATCTTCCAGGTATACGTTCAGCTCTGGAGCAACTTCATACCCTGAATCTTACTCCTAAGACTGCCACTGAAGTTAACGCCGCCATAAGGTACATCTCTTCGTTTACTTGCATCCTAATGTCAGCAATATGGTTGAAGATTTTGGTAGCAATCGATCAAAGAAACCAGATCATACAAGCAAGGGAAGCAACCATTGATATAGAGGTCGCCAATCTTAAATCACTTGTCCACGACCTTAAAGATCTGCGCAGTAAATGGCCTCAAATTTTGAATGAGTCGAAGTTGGTTGCGGAAGGAATGCAAACTGATCCAAATCTTCCTGCCAAACGAAAGACGAAAAGGAGATCATTCTTTGACGAGACACAAGAAGAGGTCTCTCCAGAAGGCGGTGCAGTTGAATCTGTGGAAGAAGCAACATTTAAACGTGATGTTTTCTATGTCATCGTCGATGCAGTCATTGCTGGCCTTTCAACACGCTATGATGCTGCATACAAAATAGATGGCATGTTTGGTTTCCTTTGGAGATATCTTGCCTTAACGGAGCAGCAAATTTCGGCAGCCTGTGCTATCCTGGCAAAGAAATACGAGGGTGATATCTTGCAAGATGAATTGAGAGAAGAAATGATACACCTAAAAGCAATTCATGCCGCAAACTTTGGAGACGAATCACTAAGTCCATTCAGCCTCTTGAACAAAATCAGCAAATTCAAGCTTGGCGAGATATTCCCAAACGTATGCATTGCCTTGAGGATATTTTGTACATTGCCAGTTACAGTTGCTTCAGCAGAACGATCTTTCAGCAAGCTCAAGCTCATCAAAAACTTTTTGCGGAGTACAATGACACAAGAAAGATTGAACGACTTAGCTATTCTAAGCATCGAGAGCGAACTTACGCGAAAAATTGACTTCAGTAGCGTAATTAATACCTTTGCACTAAAAAAGGCTCGCAAAGTGAATCTATAGACATTTTAGGACTTCTTAGCGCTCAATAACGAACGTGCCGGCAAAATTCTTTGCCTATTTGACAATACACAGAAAATGACCTACAAATGTCTTGTTTAACATGATTTAATTTCTTGCAGTTAAACGGTTTACTTAGACGTAGACTATCCACAAAGACCTTTTAGCTACTCCAGAAAAGATATTTATACGACCTCGAGCCATATTTCACACATTTTTATGCAAAAGGCTCGGTTGAGTTGGAGCACCTTTAACCATAGTGAACATTTGAAAATTCTCTCGTTCGATTCAGATTCTTGTTTAGAATAGCTAAAAAGGTCTGTTTGAGAAAATATGGAATAGGTTAGATCACCGATAATATATTTGTACTATAACTATTCTGAAGATGTCGATGCATTTTGATTAAAGTAGAACGTAAAAAAAGCAATGACTAACAAATAGCTTTGCCAAGGCATAGGGTTCTGGATTACTATAAAAATACGAGTGAGGGACTCCTACTAAGATAAGATACGCCGTGTTCTACCAAAGAAACGTTTAGGATTCCAACTTAGAATGCGCGGGAGTGCACCGTCTCGAATGCACTTTTTGTTGTCCTGCCCTCCTTTTGAAGTACCATGTAGAGATCTTCTCACAGGAGTTTCTGCGTTATTACAAACACTTCGACATCGCATCTTTCAAACAAGTTCCTAATTCAGATTTTAATGTATGGTATCGTAGAAAAGATTTCCCCGATTGTCCAAACAAACATATTTGCCTTTAACTTCGTGTTTGATCTAGAAAATTTTAAACTCGGTTTTAAATCACACAGCCACCACGGCCCCTTTATTAGGTGTGCTTCCTTTTGTAGCAGTTACGGGTAGCTTGATGTCCCTTTTCTATTTTCATGTGATAGGATAATAGTCATGAAATAGACATAGTTTTTGCTCCCAGTGGCCTTGCCCTAGTTATTAAAAAGTACCCTACAAGGAGAGTAATTTAGCAATACGTACTGTAAGTTTTAGACGGAATGTAAGAAAATGCATGGGAGAATAATGCGTTAATTTATTGCAAAGTTGTTTCGTTAAATCATCTTGAGACTAAGCAAAAGGAACTATTGCTCATGCCATTGCTGATGTTTTCGAAAAAATACACTCTGTTAGAAAGTTAAAACTTTTTTATAAATGTTCTTAATATGCATTTGAACAAGAAATCTCAGGGAAACATTGTGTGGCACTTCAGTCTCAACATCCGACAAAAATATCCACTACAATTTTTAAATTCTGGAAATTATGTTCAGTGCAAGTGTCAAGCAAGGGGCCCGTGTCCATAAGCTGCCCCGGGGCCCCGGCCTCGCTCTCGGCGGCCCTGGTCCCCACTTGTCTAAGTGTGCAGCTTTGATGTTATCTTGTGAAATGAAATCGATACCATAATCTTTTAATCCAACTTCAACCAAATAATTCACTCTTTTTCTCTTGTGTTCTATCTCCAAGTCTGCTCTAAATACGATTCCCGATATGGCAACATTGGCTACCCTTTTCTTTACTTCGACAGCAAGTGCAATGATCTTGTTCGCAAGGTTTTCAGCATTATCATTTCTTAGATTGTTCCACAATGAAGGATCAAAGTATCCGGGTTTGAGCTGAGGGTGGCACCACATCATACCTCATATTTTCAATTCTTGCCCCTCCAAAAGTCTTCAGATGGACGTCATGACTATGGATAGCTTGATTCATTGCCTGTCTATTTATAGATATGATCATTGAGTCCCCCACAATGCAGAGTGAAGGCTTCCTGTGTCTAGACATCCCCCTAGAAATCACTCAAGTAACTTCTGAGTAAAAAGATACAAGAAAAATGAAAATAGAATAGAAAAATGTCAAAGATTTCCTTTATCAAAACAAATAGTTTCTTAAGTGGGTATTTTCTAGTACTTGAGTTTCGGCGATCTGAGAGTTGGATTTCAAGTATGCAAAGTATCGGCGTAGGCTATTCAACTCAACGCAACTTTGTCGCTGCGTAGGTCATTCACTTCAATTTAGGCTAGAGAAGAAAGAAGAGAGCAGAAACTGCAACGTGTGATCAAAACAAACACTCCACTGCTTGTGTGTTGGCTTGTCGTAGTGCCACTCATGCAGTTGTTATCCAACGTATATGCTAGATAGTTCAAGAAAGGGAACAACGCACTACTTCATGAATAACGAGTGGACTTTGAGATTTGACCTCAAGTCCAGCGAAATCAGAGCAGCAAAAACAAATGCACGCAGACATGGTGGAACCACCAAAATACGATGGAATGATGACCCAGCCCCTCAGAGCGTACATGGCCGCTGCCCCAACTGGTGCTTCAAGAAAGAAACATCCAGGGAAGGCTGTTATGGCGGGTAAGATTCAGTTTTGACTAAGCACGTCAAAGTAAATTCACTCTATTGGGCTAAAGCTGATTTAGGGCCTCACAGTTACGATAAGTGGCACATTTACGTAGCCAGCCTTATGCCTAGCCCAGGTTTGCGTGGCGCGGCGCGGGGAGGCGACTGAAAACTCAGTGCTATAATGTCCACATGAAGCTACAACAATTTTTGGGACACAATCAAACAAAGAGTTTGTTTCTGCCAATGGCAATTGTGGAATTTAGATATTTCAATAGATCAAGTCCATGGCAACTTAATATGTAGTGAAACATTCAAAAAGTGACGTGATCAAGATGAGTGTTGGCTTCTTCAAACAGGCCATAGAAAGAGTTATATGCCAGTACGGAAAGTATGGCAGATGCACACCAGAGATTTTTGCTTGAGTTGCTAGTTGCACACCTTCGTGATTTACGGCAAAAGCAACGGAGCTAGATCTGTGTGTGCATGCGTGAATCTTCTCAACTTTGAGCCCTTCCCCCTAACAATAGTGTACATACCAAAGATTTGAGCAAAAGAGAGAAGAATAAGAGTGGAACTATGAATACTGACATGGAATGAGAAATTTACTAATTGCTTGAAAGACTTTCTATTTAAAAAGTTTCAAGATGTGCACACATGAAGTGTGCTAACTGTTGCGCACTGTACACTCCAATTTTTTTTAGTGCACACCCAAGATCCAGTCAAAAAGTGCCATACATTCCATACTGGGTTGTATGAAATTTGCGAATTTCACAGTTTTGACTGCAACTTTTTCACCGTTTTACGTTCTGTGAAGAATGAGCAATAAGAGAAAGAAACTGAGAAACTAAAACATTTAGCAAAACAGATATTTTGCAGTTAATTAACTGCAAAAATTCCATTCTGTTATATATGTGTATTTAATTATATTATATATACCTATAGACATTCTATTATGTAAAGAAGGTTTTCCATGCTGGATTTCCACATCCAAAGCGACAAATTAATAATCCTGATCATAAGAACAGGGGGTGGGGGGAGGGGGAGGAACTCGAAAGCCAGAGATGCCATGGTACTCCCCTCAGCCATTTGCACCCCACGTTGAATTCTGAACAAAGCATTCCTCGATAACATTATTGTTGAATAGTGTGGAAATTCATTATCTGGTGGTTAAATGCTTTTTTTTATATATCAACAATTATTACAGCACACCTTACTAGCTACACTACTTACAAAGTCACTCTACCAATTACGCTACTTACAAAACTACTCTATTACACTACTAAAAACGATACCGCAAGGAGCACAATGTTGTGTCTACCCTGCGGCCATTTAACATAAAAATAAAAACTACAAGCAAATATGAAGGGAAGGAGAGAAAGAAAAAGAAAAGAAAGAAAACCAAACGATACATATAAGTCCCTGAACAGGTTGCAGCAGCTAAGTTTCAGTAGCATCATTTTATTCAAAATGTTGTGTTGCGTATATGTATCTTAAAGTTGCTTTAAGGATGTTAGAAATAGAATTAACGGACAACCTTTCATCACCATACAGTATCAATTTAAGCATTAGAGCGTTTGAAAGATTTGGCAAATCATACAGTTGCAATGTTGAATTTACACCATCGAGAAGATCTGTCCTGCATGCATCGTAAGAATGGCAGTGCAGCAAAAAGTGTTCCGTGTCCTCAACACCGTCGTTTGAGGAGCACATTGGATTCAATGTGTCTCTAAAATTGTGTCTGAACTTGTGCAGATTAAGCATACTGAGACCAACACGTAACTGTGTGAGTATTGCTAGACCTCTTGGGTCGTGAATGCTGTAAACTGGCTTGGGAGGAGGGCGAATGAGAGATAGCAGCTTATTTTTGAAAATGCCTATTGTAAGTGATTCTCTTATTTCGTGGGGAAGCTTATTCCATTCGAGCAAACAGCTGGGGTAAAAGCTTGCACTAAAACATGCCGTTCGTGCATTGATTTGGCCAATTGCAGCTGGATAACGAAGAGAATATGAGGACTGTCATAATGGTGGAATTGGTATCCTTGTGTAGTCAGGAGTGAGATTATTGACAATTTTATAGAAAGAACGATACACCTATACCAACGACAGAGATTGAGTGATTCCCAACCAAGCTCATCGTACAATTTTACACGTGATGTGCCCTTCCAAGTACCTGTAACTGCTAGTGCTGCAGAATATTGAATAGATTCTGGTTTTTCCATTTGGTTAGAGAGCGTGATGTTCTGACTAAATTCACATACATGCTGTGGGGTATGATATATAACGTCACCGTAATCCAGATGGGGTCAAACATATAGTTTGTATAATTCATTCAGTGATTGTCACGGCAAGTACTTAGAAAGGAAACGTAACATTCCTATGCCTTATCTGGACTTAGTGATGATCGCCTGGATATGACGAGCAAAGGACAACCTTGAATCTAGAACAATCCCAAGATGCTTGTGTTCCTCAACTTTTAAAACAGGAATATCGTTAAATAGAATTTGCGGATGGTCTACGGTAATTCTTTTCCTTGAGAAGGTTACTTCCACTGCTTGTTTTTGCTGGATCGATACCTGTGGTTAAATACTGCTGCAGCATACGTACTGTATGGCTTTGCGTGGTTTTTCCAGTGATAGGTATCGAGGGAAGCCAATTTCTCCGAGCTGGTGGTAAAAGGGGCTTTTTGTAGCAGGTTCCTTGTTTCATTGTTGTAATTTGGGGTTGGATATTGTTAGCAGGGGAAATTCCAGGGGTGAGCCAAGTAGAGAAAGCATTTTTAATGGCCTCCGAAGGGGACACACATTTAAATTCAATTACCTGTTATAGTTTCGCTCTTGCCTAAACTGATAACACTACAACTATGACTCATTTCTTTAGATGTAGGAACCGGGGGGCACTGGGGGCACAGGCCCCCAAGATTTTGCAATAAACTAGGAAATGTCCTCCTTATTTTTAGAAAATGCCCACCTTTTAAGGGCAGAAGTGCCCTCCTTGCCCCCCCCAAAGTTTGAGATGCTTTCTGCTCCCTGCTCATTTCACTACACTGGTAGAAATGGATTAGCTTGGTACTTCACCTTTTAACTCTTTGGCAAAAGGTTCAATTAAGTGGCATTGGGACCACAGCAGCCAAGGGCAGTGCCACAAGGTAGACTTGGGTTGCTTGGGGTGCACATGTCCACCCAACTGTCCTCAGGCCGGTGTTTATTCTTAAGCAAAAACGATGTAGCAAACATTAGGTATACCTTCTGGCAATCAATTTTACCTCTTGCCCACCCGGCTGGCACTGCCCCTGATGGTGGCACTATAAAACTATCAGTTTTGATTTGCAAATTGGCCAGTAAAATGTGCATACAGCAAATTCACGGTTCATCATATTGGGTATTGCGAAAATTAACTGTGAAACATCCATTTGTTATGTATGATACTTGAACGGAGGAAGAAGGCAGCAATTACTCTTTCAAGAAATAGGCATCAGTTTGGTTTTTACTGTATAAGCTTTTTGTTTTTGTCCGTGCTGACTAGTTTTGGCCTATGGCCATCATCAGAGCATAGGTTAAGCATGTGCTAATTTAGATGTAGAATCAATCAAAGATTGTTTGTTATATATGTATACAGGTTAACATAATGAACATATCGCAGATGTCTATGTTCATTGTGAAAAATTCATTTCATCGCATAATAATGCATATAATGCATTACAGAATAGAGCTCTCATGAAAGTCAGTTGCCAAACATCGGTTTTGTTATACATATATGGGTTAAAAAATGGACAAATCACAGATGTCTATGTCTGGAATTAAACTTCAAAACTGATTACTTGTGCCAAAGAGTGTGGATAAGCAGAAAGTTGACTGACTTGGGTCTGACCAAAATCCATATATAACTTTTCAGCTGAAATCATGCAAAGTCAACAACAAAGGGCGGTTTTTTCACAAAGCAAGTAGAATTGAGTATTGCTCTTATCTTAAAGTCTAGTGGCAAACCCTTATTGTAAACCTTGCACCCCTAGGGAGTTACCCTCACTGCCATCTGTGCTAGTTTTGTCTACCCAACATCTCAAAAAGAGCCCCCTTTTGACTGGAAATAGGAACAAAGCGATGAGATATTAATACTCGCTGATTGGACAGCTAGATTTATCAATCTTCAACTTAGATTCACATACATTGCATTTAAAAATCGTCCACCAAATCTGGAGATACGAGATCAGAAAGTCAAAATATATAGTGCACCTGAAACCAGAACTTTTGAAAGAGGGCTTAACCATGATTTATATCATAAATATTTTCCAAAGCGCCTGTTTTTAACTACAACTTTCAGTTTTTTGCTTTTGAATAGGATAAAAGACCTGTGGGCATCTCCTTGAGTAAACAAATACAGTAAAAATGTGGTAAGAATGATAAAGTTGTGCAACATCTCCAAAATGTGGTTCTTGTCGATGGAATACAATGCACGGATTGATTCCTCAAAGGAATGATTATTTTTAGAACAAGTGAAGCATTTTAAGGTACAATTCTTTCAAAAGAAAAAGCTAAAGGTCAAAGTTGAAATTCTTTTGCAATATGCTTGTGATATCAAATCATGACTAGGCCCTTTTACACAACCTCTGGTTGCCGTGTACTCCAAAATTCAACTTTGTAAACCCATATCTCTGGCGTTTGGAGGACGATTTTTAAGTGCAAAGTATATGCATTTAAGTTGAAGATCAAAAATTATGCCTCTGAACTAAAAGCTTCCCAATATTTTATCGTTTCGTTCCTTTATTTAGTCACGGGGAGGTGCTTTTTGAGACTCCCAGTATTTCAATGAATGTGTCAATTCTGATTAATGCAGGGGGCATTGCTGGTGGTTTAGAAGTTTGCTGTACTTTTCCAACTGAATATGTGAAGACACAGCTGCAGCTAGATGCTCATGCAACTGTCCCAAAATATAAAGGAGTTATTGATTGTGCTGTAGTGACTGTGAAGGAGCATGGTTTCTTTGGACTGTATAGAGGGATAAGTTCTTTGCTGTATGGATCAATACCAAAAGCATCTGTCCGGTAAGTAAAAGATGTGACATATTAATCCCAATCTTTTAACCCTCTGTTAATCCCAAACTGAACAACAGCAAAATGGAGCAGAAGACATTATGGAAAAATAGATGTTATGAAATGGTCTTGGGCAGGACACATAGGGAAAGTTAAGAATGATAAATGGCCAAAAAGGTACAGGGTGGATGCCTGGAACAAAAAGAAATAAAAGAAGACCAGCAAGAAGATGTCTGGATGATATTCAGAAAGCAGGAAGGGTTAACTGGACGACAAAATAAAGAACAGATTGAAACGGATGTTAGAGAGACAATCACTCAGAAGTGGTCTGAATGGTTGAGGATGATGATAATGAGCCCCAGACCAAATCTATGTGCCTTCTGTTTTGCTGTGGAACAGAATTTAGCTTTAATAAACTCCAGTAAACTTTGAATAAAGCCCTCACAAATGGGTTACCTCCTTTATCCCTACCCTTCTCATCCTCGATTTGTCAGCAACAATTTTTATGGCATTTGGCTCGTGTACAAAATCTTATGATCTTGTTTTTGTTAAGCCGATATTTTTTTGATGCGAAGATTGCGCAATCGGTTGATGTAAAACGTTAAGCTTTGTATCTCAAAAGTATTTACATTAGAACCTGCCGCATACTGTACGAGTCGCTTAAGGATAGATTCTATGATTAGAAGGTATTTCATACGAGAGGGCAATGATTCGATTGCATCAGAGTTTAAACTTCATGGCTTTCCACTGGCGTTTTCCCATATCAATGGAAAAATGTAAGAATTGTGTCAGTACACAGATAGGGATCAAAAGCAAACTTTGACAACTATAGAGGGGGGTGACAGGGTAGTGGTACCATGATACCAGAGGGGTGGTACCTGGGACAACATTTTGCAAAGCTGGTGGAACCTTGTACCAAAAACAGGGGTACCGGTACCAAACTTTTATGAGTCGTTACCAATAACGATTCCATCAATGGATCTTTTTTGCATTCCTAGAACAAATTTTAACTTTTAACAGTGCAGGCAATGACATAGATGCGACGGTGATTTTTTCAGGAGTGGTTTGGTTTTGCCTATTGGTCTTGTGAAAAATTGACGTAGACGACGTCTTTTGAGTATTCCTTATATTGCCGATACCCCCAAAAAATTGATGGTACCAATACCGTCAATTTGGGTGGAACCTGGTACCAAATGAGTGGATGAGTTGATACCGGTACAAAGGACTCCCCCTGTTACCCCCTCACTATAGGCCAATATCGATGCTGCCAGTTTTGTCTATAGTTATTTAAAAATTGGTTTATTAGCAACTCATGAGATTCCTGGATGAAAATAAGTCGTTGTCTAACTTTTCCATTGGATCAGACCGAAATTGTCAACGATGCTGGCAGCAACATTCTTTTTCGATGATATCTGCGAAAATGTTGATCAAGGATGCACGGTTTGTGCTGCTTTCATCGACCTCAGCAAGCCTTTCAAAACGAAGAGCCATTCAAAGCTATTAGCAAAGCTCCTTAACCATGGTCTGTGTGGAACTGAGCTTCAGTGGTTTACAGATAATCTGTTGAATGGAAATGCCCCAATATCGTTCAGAGGTTCTATCTCCAGTCCACAAAAGATGATAAGTGGGTTGCCATATGGATCAATCTCACCAAAGGTGCCTGCGTAATTATCTATGTAACTGGTAAAGAGATCATAGAAATAAATGCAAAATCATCGAACGCCATCGGCAGAACTTTCTGCCTGGTTCAGTGAAATGAACTAATCCTCAACCTGAAAAAAGGGAAACCCGAAGCCCTATTATTTGGAACTGCGCAAGAAAAGGGAAATGCACGGAGCCTTTATGCATATTACATGAGGACACTAAAATCAACAACGCTTCAACATACGGGTATCTTGGTGTGCAGCTTGACTTTTCACTGAATCTCAACAGTGATTTTGATACCAAAAACGAGACGGGGAGGCCACAGGTCGTTTACGACTCCTAGCAAAGATCAGAAATCATTTGGACATGCAATCAGTGAAAGCCATCTACGGCTCAGTGGTATTACTGGTGCTCACTCAGTGGCGGACACTATGCAATTTATTGGGGGGGGGGGGGCGAAAACACAATGGGGGTCTGGGGGCGAAGCCTCCAGGAAAATTGTTCGTGACCACGCCCTTCAAACTCTCGGAAAACATGGGCAACGCCCTTTTTGATGTATTCATCGTTTATTTAAAATCATAAAATGTAGTGACTTAATTTCAATGGCAAGTGACTTAATAGTATTGTCGTTGAACAAATTTCTTTTAAATTCTTTTGATTTAGATAAAGTGCTAAACCACTGGGTGCATCAAAAGGACAGAGTACTTCCGTTTAATTAGAATTGCAATTTATGTACGTAAATAGTTGATCTGAAACTTGATTTTGATGATATTACTGTAGTTGTTGTATATTTATGTGACGATAGCACTATTTCTCTGAACATTTACGCTGTATGAACGAAGAGCCTAAAATGTAAACTCAAAGTTTCACTTTTCTTGAAAATTATTGTGGGGCGGCCGCCCCCTCGCCTCCCAAGTGTCCGCCACTGTCACTTATTGCAGCTTAATGAATCTGAAATTGAATAGGACAAAAGAAAATAAGCTAAAGTTGTTTCGCAATCCCACAATGCAAATAGTCGCAAAAAGGGAACGTGTGAAGCAATATCACCAATAAATGCAAGCAAAAGGAAGTCCTGTTAAAAATTTATTATATTATTATCATTATCATTATTGTCACTATAGGTATGCCACAAGGGTCGGTTTTCGAGCCGCTACTTGTTAGCATCACATTTTCTTTCGCGTTATAGATTTGCTACATACGAATTCCTGAGAAATAGATTTGCTGATGAGAAGGGGAAGATGAGCCAGTTGCAGACGCTCGCTTCTGGTCTTGGTGCAGGTGTGGCAGAAGCAGTAGTAATTGTGTGTCCAATGGAAACAATAAAAGTGAAATTCATACATGATCAGACTCAGCCTAAGCCAAAATATAAAGGATTTTTCAGTGGTGTTTACACAATTGTCAAAACCGAAGGTATGCTGTTGTATGAAGCACTGAATTTTCTTTTCGAAATTACTGTGGACCTTTAATGCTAATGAATTGCTAATTAGAATTGAGCTTTTCTGTTATAATTGAAATCTTGCTTAGATTCATTTAATGGATCAACGGGGATTCATTCTGGGTTTCTCCAAAAAATTCACCCTTGTGATTGACTCCAATGATTTTCGCGATATATGAAATAATTTTGTTCGTACTTCTATATTTAGACCCCATGATACAAGATCTCTTGGCTATAAATCGTGTTGATCGCCGTTATCATTGTCTATACAACATTGATTTGGCAATATCCACGAAGATTTGTTTCAAAAACGTAACAAACTAGTGATATTTATCGTGTCATTATTTATAAATGTCTTTACTGTTTCTTTGCACTGGGTTGATCAGAACAAAATCCACAGGTTTGAAAAATTCGATATGCTGAGAAACACGAGGTACTGGAAACAATCAATATTTTGATCGATAGCCGAAAGGTAAAAGCATTTTCATTGATGCGGTCGTTCGATTTTTTGAGTTTTGTTAATATGGGTAAAATTAGATGTATGAAAATTGTGTCACATCGAGATGCACAGAAAAGGATAAGTTATAAGTCACTTCACTAATAGCAACATGCAATACATTTTATTTCTATCAATGCTTGAAAGGAGATATTTTTACAAAGGTATAAGATCATATATATATATACATCATTAGTTTCATAGACTCCCTGGGTTTTCATAAAGATCTGAGTTGCGATTAAAGCTGAGTTCATAAAGATATGATTTCTTACTTTTTGAGGGGAACAGCACCTGCTTGAATGAGGAGATCGTTAAAATTTTGAACACCGGTATCAAACCCATTTTCAGTTTTCACGCATTTAGAACTTATGGATTTTTTGTTACTTCAATTTGACCAGCATTGCAGATGCTAGCGGAGTATAGAAAGAAACTCGTAAAGATACTCCAGTTTTTTGTGTATCGACCAAACCATGACCATGACCAAACTTTGATTGATTCCAGTTCTTCAAGTATTCCATGCATAACGAATTTTCAAACACTCGAAGTTCTTGTTGGTCCACCTGGTATAAACTACTGATAGTCTGTACACAAAATAAAGGAGTGGCGACATCTCTTTGGAGCTATACGAGATGGTTTTGATACACATACCGGATGTGCCAAGAGGAATCTACGACATTTTTAGTACCGGATGAGTCAAAATAAAGCGCCCGACGCTTGAGAGGCTACTGCTCCCTGAATATATAAACAATATTTTGCAATACCTGATTGAATAGCTAACATGTTCAATTATTTTCAGAAATTTTCTAACTAAAATCGGTCTCTCCGTTCACATTCTGTAAGTGATTTTCTAAAATGAATGTCTTTGAGAAACCTTAAAAAACATGCTAAAATTACAAACAAGAATCCCTTATGTGTTAACCACGCAACGATGACATTCAGTGCGCTTTAGCACGTGCTTTCCTTTTGACTGGTTGAAAAGTGTTCCCCCTAATGTGACTGACTTATTCAGGGGGATTTCATTCCCCCATCAGGACAAAATACATGAACATATCCAAAAGTCATTGTTGCTAGGAAGGAGGACCAAGGGAAATCTTGCTTTGTGTTTTCACTCGTTTTTGCAGGTTTTCCAAAAGGGCTTTCTACATAAAGTCACCTATTTCGACGGGAAGGAATGGCCGATTTAAGCAGGGTAAATTACTGAACCTAATTTGACATATCTGAGATAGAATAAGACAGTTTTAAATACCATTGCTTTGATATTCAGGGAGCTGGATTTTTCAAATGCCGAGCGTTTTTCTTGACTCACCCGGTAGTACCGGAATTTTTTTTAATCCAAAAATCTGTCGGATGGACATATGATACTTTGGAGCTGCCAACTGCCCAAACGTTAATGTGCATGGTTGCCTGAGCTGTAAACCTGTTTAGAACATCTGGTTGTCCACGAAGCAAACTTTGTAGATCTGAATTCTGCCCTCCCTGTCCTGCGAAAATCCAGGTCGGACTACACAGAAAGTGAAATTTTAATGATTTCTTCAAGTGCATGTATTTGCTGGTAAAATGTATTTTCCTTTGAGGTTTTGATATCTGTGTATCGCCCAACTTCTCAGGATTGCATTTCAATACAACTTTGTGCTTAAAATGATCTTCTTTAAGTGCGACCACTTTCAAAATACGAGAGCACTGAATGGGTTGAATGACTCGAGTTTCGCTTGATAGCAGAAAGAATGAATGTTATAATTTTTCTCAATTCTTTATGAGCGAGGAAAGCTGAGGTAAGTTAGAATTTACAAAAATTCTTTGTTTGCGAAAAACTAAACAAGACCGAAAATGTTCAATCAAATCATAAAGAATCTCAGACTCAGAATATGTACAAGGGCATTTTCTCTCTCTCAGAGCAGAGGTTATCGGAATTCAAGTTTCAAATAGTCACTAAAAGTTCCACTCCCATGTCGCTTTAATGCTTGGGACAGATAAAGCCTTATAACCTATTTTTTTTATAAGCGAGTGTTTTTGGCCCATTTTGGGTCATGTTTCGACCAACGATTGTTTTAAAGTCGAATTTTCAATATTTCATAAAACCAAGAGTAAAATGAAAAAACACTTCCCTCCTTCTCCTGTCAACAAGATTTTGATTGGTTGAGATACATCAAATGCTCTATTTCAAATATTTCAAACAATATTTCAAACACTGAATCTTTTGGTGCATCCGGTACGAGTTCCATCACCCACATGCATTTACTTTCTCGATTTACTTTTTAGGTATTCGTGGTACATATCAAGGGCTACTTCCAACAATAATCAAGCAAGGATCGAATCAAGCAATCAGGTTTTTTGTATTCAATAATCTAAAAGCATACTTCCAAGATGGTGATAATACAAAAGAGATTGGTCCTGTGAAAACTTTTCTGATCGGTGGTATAGCCGGTGCTGCTAGTGTTTTTGGTAATACTCCTGTTGATGTAGTCAAGACACGTATGCAGGTTTGTTCGATATACATTACCGTAAAGTCTTAATCTCTGGCGAGGAAGCACCACACCCATAAATGCAACGTTGGGATCAAGAGACCCTTAGCGTTTAATTACGATATCTGGGAGCAAATCGGTGAGAAAATTAAGAAATCTTGCAAGTTCCCAATTGCAGTCCTGCAAGAGAGCTACCATTTGACTGCTTTGTCCTACTTCTGTAGCACCATTTGAGAAATTGATAGCCTGTTTAGGAACAACGTGGCTTGAAGCAATATTCTGTCTCACGGCACAAGCGTGGTACAAAATATAGCAAAGTTGTCCCCCGAAGAATCTTAACAAATGCAACGAAATTCAAATCAGAAGGATGGCAGAATGCCCAAGATGGCTACCGCTAAGCTGGCAAAATGTTCCCACTTTCAAACATTAATTACACTAAGGCTGCGTTCACACGATGCCGACAAATATTGAAAAAGTTAAAAAATGTGACCGATAGGCCTCTCGTTCCCGCGAAAACGGCATATTTTTTGCCGGCAGATTTTGAAAACGGTAGATTTTGAGAATGAAACTCCAAATAGCCCATCTTGAAAACGGCATGAGCATCGTATGAATATTAGCTGAGATTTTGCAACCGTCACATTTTTCACCGTTTTCAAAATTTGCCGGCATCGCGTGAACGCCATATTAGAGTGCTAGATGGATCGGAACGAATCGATTTCTGCTGGATAGCTAGAACACTAAAGTACTCTTATGATTTATCACACAATTTCATAAGCTCCGCATGTACAGGTTCGACTTTGCCAAATTTTCTTTGTTGCGAAATTCCTAAAAGGTTCTAAGGCACTCTCATCGCAAAGAAGATAGAGAAACTTTGCGCTCAGAAAATCTAATTCTAACGGTTAACAAACTTTGTCTGCACATTCATCAGTATACAGCTCCAAGCCTTACTGGTTGCTTAAGCACGCAGAAATCATCCAATCTCACGGTATCCAGCCAATCAGATAGTCCTGTTCCAACCACGTGATTAGAGAGCAGAAACTGCGCACGCATGCGTGAAAAATCGAAACTTTGAGCCCCCTAGCTCCCATGATACCAAATTGGCCGTTCGACGTGAATTCCTGAGTACCCTCACAAAAGTGGAAATGGTTGCTAAGTTACAATAATTACATGAAATTTTTTTGATAAATCAGTAGAAGGGGGTGCCCCTTCACAGTTTGTGGCGTGCTTGGAAAATATCTCATTTGGAGCCGAAATTACATTCATTTGCCGATCGAAGAATATTGACATTTTTTTCAAACATCGATAAAAGTCGCTGCAAATGAGGTATAAAGATAAAATTTCAGCGATCGTGGATATTGCCCAATCACTGTCCCTTCAATTACATCTCAAAATCACAGGTGATTTTCAGCGATTTCTTCCAGAAACGTGATCTGGCCCTAAACTTCTTACCGATTAAAACTCATTCGTTGCCCCCAAAAGCGCTCAGTTTGTGATTCACTTACCAACCAATCAATAATGAATTTGACTTCATTTTCTATTTAAAACATCCAGTCTTGAGCAACTTCTTGCAAATTCGTCTCGTTCCATATTTTCATATGAAATCAATGCGGATTAGATATGAAATGCAATGTTTGCAGCTCCGATCTCTTATTGCCCTGCTCAAGCGACTGGGGTAAGCAGTTTCAGTTTCAGTTTCATATATTAATAATTCACTACATACAATTTAATACTAACCAACAAAACTACAAGGAAAGAAGATGATATGCAGAAGAGATTAATACAATGATACAATATATTTAAAATAAAAAAAATAAATAAAGAAATACAAAAGTGGGGAAAAATTGTATGCAGGGAATTACTTAAAGGAGGAGCTCTCTCAAGGGAGTTAGCTCCGCAGCACTACGCAGTTACTAAGCACTACGCAGGGAGTTATCCTGAGAGTTTCTTTGTTCATCTCTACAGAAAGCACATCAGGCAGAACTTTAATCAACTTTGTGACTCTGCTTCTCTTCAATATTTTCACAATTCTTTATTTCTGTTCAGTGCAGTACAAGTTTTTACTTACTTCGTGACTAAGGCTCTTAACATGCCTCGTCGTAGGGTTTAGATGCACATTTGTACAATGGAATGATCGACTGTATTGTCAAAACATGGAAAGAGGAAGGCCTCCGTGGGTAAGTACGACGGGGTGTCCGAGAAAAATTGTGCCCCGTTTGTGGGGCTACTGTGGAGGAGTTGTAGATTCAATTGCAGCGGTTTTTACACAGTTACGTAATTCAGGTTTCAACTTAGAGTTTAAGATCTTGTATGAGTCACTATGACTAGTAGTTGCTGATTTGTGATAGAGAAAAAGGCAAAATATCTGGTTGCTTCCGAAACAGCACGTCTATTGTTCTCCAGCAATTTCAAGTAAAGTAATTTTTCAAAGTATGAGTTCTGGCGTCGTAGTAGAATTTTTACTAAATCTTTGAAAGGGTTTGCAGTGTTGTCTATTCATTAGAGAGCACTTTCTACCTTTTTAAAAAATGTAGTGAAAATTTTGATACGATACTAGAACCCTTTCTTTGAAAGCTTTGACATCACTGTATAACAAGAGAAGTGTTGTTTTTGAAGCAGCCTTTTATTTTGCCTTTTCTCTGCCATAAATAAGCAACCCACGTGTAAAATTGATCCACACGAGGTCTCCATTTGTAGGTTGAAGCTTGACCTATGGAACTGTGTAAAAGCCGAGATAGTTGAGCCTACAACTCCTCAACTGCAGCCACACAAACAGGACGCAATTTTTGGGAACAGTCTGTACAGTATTCCTCAATTTGTTGTATATATTAAACTAAAATTTTTGCAAGGCAAATTGCTTGTTTTGCTACTTACAAACTACTCTATGAAACATTTCAAGGACAGTACCACGGAGACCCGTTGACTATATGACAACTCCGAGGCCATTATTGGAAAGAGACAAAGCTGCAAGATGAATCAAGATAAACTTACCATCTCCTTGCAGAGTCGTACCATAAGAGCCACACGACCGATGTCCGAAATTTGGTAAGACTCCATAGTTCTTAGTGTTTGAAAGATGCCAGATTCTTAACAGATTGATATGGCGCTCGAAAGTCACTACGTTAGACGAAAGAAGAAGGGTAAATCTAAAGTTCCGTCTCGCGGATTTTGTTTACGTGATTCAGAAGCCGAGCAGAGAGCACTACGATTGTTGCATATTCATTGCTCAAACGTAAACTGTTACTTCTAAGCTCCTGAGTCAAGAAGACCAAGTCTGCCAGACAGAACTATGGATATACCCATCTTCTTTCGTTATAAGCACATAACTTCTCTTAAAAGCCTCCCTTTGCCCGTACCAAGTTCAGGGCAACTCCGCGGCCACGTTTGTTTTGAATTTCTGCTTGATAGAATTTCTTTTGTCTGCATCCGCTAATCGATTTGAATTGAGTGTGAACCCAAGCGACTGATGCTATTGTATTACAAAATCTGCCCTTGTTGTTCAACCATGGTTGTAATGGCCAAAGTTGGTGTTTTATTCTTGATTTTCCCAGATTCAATCGTTTTACATTCCTGATATATTCTAATAGTTTTCGAGTTATTTTAAATCATGTTTAACAAACTTAGCTTATGATGCGCCTTACCTAGGCCCCTCTATTTACATGAAAATGTTTGCATGCATTGAATGAAATTGAATTACTTTCTTTTAATTTGATTTGTAGATTCTACAAGGGAACAGTACCTCGCCTTGGACGTGTTTGTTTCGATGTAGCATTTACGTTTACAATTTATGAACAAACAATGAAGCTGCTAGATTTCGTGTGGAAGACGGATTGATTTTCGTGTATGTTCATTGGCTTGAATTTCTACTGGAATAAATCTCTGCTTAGGCAATTCGTATGTTATAATTCATATGATGTTTTGAAAACCACACAAATGGGAGTATCCAGGCATGGGTAACGCCATTCTTGTTCTGGCGAAACAACTTTAAGTCTTATGGTTCTGTGACACTGCCACCATAGGTATCAAATCTTTGTGAATCATTAAAATTAGGATTTTTTCCTCATTTGTTATTATGACTCTTTCGTTTTACTGAATGGATATCTTGGTTAAATAAAATTAAATGAATTGAAAATGAAAAATTCCATTGCTTTTTCTTTGCATTAAATAAAGGTTACATAGGTTTGCTAGCTACCAGCTCGAAGACCTTCCAAATTGAACATTTCCAGTATTGAACATTTTTTATTTTCCACAATCAGTTTAGAATTAATGGAGCTTTTGATGTTGGTCAAAGCTTCGGATACCTTCTTTCGTACATTCTTTCATAAAACTTGAAAATGCTGTAATTTCAATATAATCATGGTATTAAAGATGCTGTCTCTGGGATTGGGCAAATTGTACATAGTTCCTTTCAAGTAACTGAGTTCAGGCCAATAATATTTTACACATTCATTTCGAAGTTTTGCAAATATTGGACACCGATATCGGCGCTGGCTGTCTGCCTCAGCTAGAGTACCGGGTGCGCCAAATAAGTATCTGCTTTTAAAGGTGATCTGAAGTGAAAATTTTTGTGAATTCCAGTGAATAGCACAATTGAATGATGCAAGCCCTTATCAAAGTTTTTGTTGATGCTTTGATTCATTTGCGAGCTATCCACGATTACCGTACAAGCTCTATTAAGCCCCCTCGCTAATAAGCCCCTCCCCTCCAAGTCAAAATTTGAAATAAGTCCCCCCTCTCTTTTAACCCCCTACTTATTCAAAATTCTGCAATTTATCAAATGTTTTCCATTTATTTACGAACACTGCCTTGCATGTTAATTTTGGTATGGTTTATGATAAAAACTTTGTCGAATTTATGTATTTGAGCCGTAAAATTGTATGCTGATTCCGCAAAATAAGGGAATAAGCCCCCCTCTAATAAACCCCCTCGCTATTAAGCCCCCTCTAGAAGGTCCGAAATTAAATAAGCCCCCCGGGGGCTTAATAGAGCTTTTACGGTATGTAAGATCGGCTTACGACGTCAATTTGATTGCCATAAAGTGGAGAATGTATACAATGTTGATAATGCTTCCAAAGATAAATCGAATCAAAAACTCTGTTTCAATCAGCATGCCTTTCTGAACATCGTATAAATTCATGAGACAACTCATAATCAATTTGTGTAGCAAAGCTGCAAAGTTCGTTGCATCTATTACCTCCCGAAGATAAGATACAAGTATATTATGGAAAAGAAGGAAGTTCCTCGATGGCGAGGCTTGGATTCTACATTCATCCCTCTCAACATTTTCCTTAGTGTGTGGATTTGAAATACCTATCGTTGTGTCTATTTTATCTGTAAAGATTTCTGAATTAGTAGATGATGACTTTATTTTAATATCACTGTGTATGTTTGATATAACTAGACTGAAACAGAATCATGCATGGAGATGACTGTTCCTTTTCTTGTTTAAGTTCTTGCCTAAATGATTGCTTCTCATCTGTGTCAAGTCTATAGCGCAAAGAAGCCAAGCAATCTTCTTTGGTTTGATCGTAGTACTACTGGTGGAGTAAAAAAAGTGAAGGGTTTTAAAATTCACTAACATTTTGGTCAAACATACCGACAAGGAAATTCAGTATGTGCATGTTTGTGAAGTGCAAAATTAGACGTTTCACTTTTTATTGACGCATGATTTGTCGAATTATATATGATAAGTGTGTGAATAGCTAGAGCACGAAGGCAGCACAGAAACAAAGCAAGTCTAGTTTGCAAGTTAAAATGAAAATTGAGTTGCAATAAAATACATATAATCTGCTTCTAGTTGTTTGTGAGAGTGCCATGAAATCCACATCAAATGCTGTATTTTACATTCACTAGGAGGTCATCATGAGAAACCTGCAATGAAGAACGGCAGAAATCAATACAATCGACAATTTTTTCCTTTCTCGCGACGTGAAAGGGCTGCATAAGTTGAATTTTCAAAATCCATGACTTCTCCTTGATGCAACCAAATAGTAGCGGATGCATTGCAGATGAAAATATCATCTAAGGGATTGATCGATGCCATCAACAATTTAGGGATACCGCTGAATTCCCCGTCACAAATGTATAAGGCCCCGAATCCCCCGTCACGAAAGTCCACTGCTGCAGGGTGCAACAACATAAGACATGCGCAAAGAAGCCAAAACTACGCTCCCATCAACAGTTTGTTTTATGAAGTGTGCTGTTGTATTGACTGTCTCCTTAACTGACAGCACTGTATTAAACCAGTCCTCTGTGGAGCACCATATGCAGTCAATTAAGGAGGCAGTCAAAACAGCACACTGCACGAAAGACACTAGGTGAGAGCAAGTTTTTCCTTTCTTTTTGCGCATGCATAAGGCTCAATCCAGGAAGCGCCAGGCTTAATCCTAGGGTTGCCAGAGCATGCGGAAATCATCCGACTGCATCGCTACTTTCTAAATAACAGCCCTTCAGAGACTGCAAAATCGTGCATCTGAAATTATTCAAGGATCGAAAATAAAGGACTCTTTGATTCGACCCATTTAGCATCGATCAGATGTTTCAATTTGACCGGTCGGTTCTGATGTATAAGATAATTAACACGATATGTCCTGAGAGTCTGCACGATGAATTTGCTGAAAGATCCTCGATAAGCAAGTATGATACAAGAAACAAAACTGATCTCCAAATCCCAAGGCTAAATCTAGACTTCAGTAGAAAAAGTTTCAATTATACTGGTCTAAAAACTTGGAATTCTATTCCAACACACAAAAGAGAGACTGGCACACTCACCCGGTTTAAGAATGGGCTAAAAAGTCACTTTCTAACCTGAGAAAAAATAAGTTTTGGCTCGAATCTATGGAAGAATAGTACTGGCTTTTGTATCTATTATTAAACATACTATTTTTTGTTATACTTTTTTATACTGAATGGATGTGATTAAATAAGAAATAAGAAGAAGAAAGAACCTCTTGAGACAAAATTGGTCGTTTGAGATGAATTTTCTAGTACGATTGACCTCACCATTGAAGTGGATTTGAAATTACTTTAGTCGCATTGTTTCCTCGAAAAAGCCCCTTCAGAAACATTCAACTAAGGCCTAGAATTTACCAATATTTCTACCTTGATAGTAGCAATGAATTCAACACGTTTTAGCACGTGTTTCACTCTTCACTTGGAATAATGTTGTGATGCTCCTAGGCGGGGATGTCACAATCTAAATTCGTTGCTCAAGTCAGCGACGCCTGTAATTTGGAAAAAACACAGCCAATTTTTTCTGAAGAATGGACCGAAAATTACAGGCCTACAGACATAAGAAGATCTTTCGGCATACCCAACATTTATGGGGCCTTAGTTCGGGCATTACTCTGAGTACCAGAGCTTAAAAGCCTTTCCTTAATTTTGAGTCTATTTTCTGTTTATGGGGTTCTGGTATCCAGGGTACTAGCGCATTAGCCTAACGCTACAAATTAAAATACCCTGTTGGATGAAAGTTCAAAATGTAAAAGGCACCTAAAATTTTTACTGCAACGTGAATACAATCATGGTCTCTCGATCAAATGAAATGATTTATGTTGGTTCCACTGTGCGATTATCGATTATCATCGATTTCATCATCGCTAACTTTTAAAATTCGATGAAAATTTATGAAGCAATAGGCAGAGCATGGCGATGAAACTTTTATGCCCATCAGCGTATCATTCGAACATTCAACGTCGCGGAAAATTCCACCCGCGCGGAAAATTCCACTGACTGGAAATTGGCCTTAACAAGGGCAGATTTTGTAATACAATAGCATCAGTCGCTTGGCTTCACACCTCCATTCAAAGCGATTAGCGGATGCAGACAAAGGAAATTCTCTCAAGCAGAAATTCAAAACAAACTTAGCCGCAAAGTTTCCCTGAAATCAGCACGGCAAACTCTCACTTAGTGCGGGCAAAGGGAGGCTTTTGAGAGAAGATACGTGCTAAAAACGAAAGAAGAAGGGTATATCCTTAGTTCTGTCACGCGGATTTGGTCTATTTGACTCAAGAACTGAGGAGTAACTGTTTACATCTGAGCCATGAATATGCAACAATCGTAATGCCCTCTGCTCGGCTTCTGAATCACGCAAACCAAATCCGCGAGACAGAGCTTTAGATTTACCCGTCTTCTTTCGTCTTAAGCACATAACTTCTCTTAAAAGCCTCCCTTTGCCCGCATCATGTGAGAATTTGCCGTTCTAACTTCAGGGGGGGGGGGTAATTGTGCGGCTTCGTTTGTTTTAAATTTCTGCTTGAGAGAATTTCTTTCGTCTTCATCCGCTACTCGCTTTGAATTGAGGTTTGCAGCCAAGCAACTGATGCTATTTTATTACAAAATCTGCCCTTGTTCATCAGCGTAAAATTAAAGCGCCATGCTGTCACATGTCGTTCCACTGGGCGATGAAATTTCATCGCATTTTGAATTTTCATGATAAGGAAAGTGATGGCACTTGGGAATCAGCCAAATGCCGAGAATGGGAATAGAGTGATTTCCTTTCATGAAAAGCGTCAAAAGATTGTCCTATCTCCTCCAAATCTCATTGCAGAATGACCGTCATAATATACAATTGCAACAGTCCCACCTTTCATTGTCGTCCATGAAGACGCTCATCGCAGCCCTCCATATCTGGTCCCAGCGCGGAAGATATACCATTAGAACAACAACCGTATTTTGTTGCAGAGCAGTCACCATCGATTGGCTCGCCACGGGCTAAAGCTGCAAGAATATAATACATGGAACATTAAGGCTGCGTTTACACGGGGCCGCTCAAACACTTGGCAGGCCGAATATTTGGCCGCATAGCTGTACCGTGCAAATATTTGGTCGGTATGGCTTCGCGTTTACACGAGGTCGGCCATCTTTTATGGTCATGCGAAGTACTATCATCATTAGCAATATGGTGCCAGTTTGTCTGAGGACCATATTTCATTGGCCTCCTATTCAAAGCATTCCATCCTCGATTGTGGTACCGTGCAAATTTTTGTTCGCTTAGAGCGTTTACACGAGGCCGCTCACAAATTTGACCGGCTCAGTTCGCATGAAGGTCACTTCCCTAGGTGGCCGAGTGAAGGTCGGCTAGGCGTCCAAATATTTGGCCGGTTAGGCAGATCTCGTGTAAACGGGAAGGCTTAGTGGCCAAATATTTGGCCGGCCAAAAATTCGGCCGGCCTCGTGTAAACGCAGCCTAAGAAATCTCGTAGGATGGGAATATTTTTTGTTTTGATATTTTGATCAGAAATAAAGAATCAAGCTCGATATTGTAATCAAAAGAAACTTGCTTCAAATGCAGATCTTCTATCAGGTGAGTCCAAAAAAAGCCTAAAATTTGAGAGGCTACTGCTCTCAAGATATAGGAGCAATCAAATTTTGCAATTTCTCATTGAATAGCCAACACGTTAAATTCTTTTTCAATTTTTCCTGGCTGAAATTGGTCACTTCGTTCAGATCTTACAAGATATTTTCAGGAGAAAGTCCCTTTGAGAAACCATGAAAAAGATCTAAGTAACGAGCTGACTTGAACGCGCTTTGCATGTGCTATCCCTTTGGGAGGGATAAAAAATCTTCCCCTGGTATGAATGACTTATGTGAACGAGAATTCCACGCTCACAAGATGACAAAATTCAAGGATAAAAGTAATTGCAATTACTGTTTGGAAGGCAAAACAGGGAAATTTTGCTCGTCATTTTCACTTATTTTGGCAGGTTTTTCATAGAGGCTTTTTGTTTTGTTTTGTTTTTGTTTTTCAATTTGTTTTGAGCGGGCTTGTCAGAATTTCTAGGTACTGAAAGCTAATTTAGGCCCACTTTGCATGCCGCATCCAGGCATGGAATCCCTAGTTAAACGTCCCTTCAGAAGGACGACGAGTTGAGTTGTGAGGTCAGGCCTCCAAGGTCACCCATCCGGAGTCTGACCTCACTCGACCGAGCTTAACTGCGGTTTCATGACGGAAACCGTTTAAGACACTCGGCCACTCACCCAGTATAGGCAACTCACCCCATAGGCTCTGCAGAAAATCATCCATGTCCATGGGAAGGAATCACCGATTACAGCCAGATGAGTTAATGAATCCAATTGAAGATTTTGGTAGTGAAGTCAGTTTACAAATAGTATTGCTTTGACATTTAGGGAGCAATATCTTTTCAAACACAGGAAATTTCTGATTCACCCGTTAGAAGATATATAACGGTATAAGTTCTTTCGAATGGGCAGTGAAACAGCTTTCTTTGATTTTGTTTCGAAGAGATGGGGCCCAGTTGTCACGTACAATGCTGTAAGAAATTTCCTGGAGACTATCCATCTTGCAGTCTGAAAACGAGAGACTACCAATCTCGAACACGGCTATATCAGTCGAACAAGGCTACGAAATTCTACCATGGGTAGTTTTAATGCACCATTGATATCACCTATATTATGTTAAAAACTGCATTCTTTCTCACTGCGTTATTTCTTTTCCACGCTTGATAATGTTGCTTTTTCTTCATCCTTACTGTCAAACACAACTTCTGCGCAATGCCGCCATTATTCAGAAATTTCAAACTGGATTTCGTGCCCGGGCTCATATGCAACGAAAAGTTGGAAATGATACACATTGCTGCGTAAGGACCTCATTGTGAAATACAGTTTGAACTTTAAAAATAATGGTGGCATTCATTGAGGGTGTGTGTAATGGGGAGGAACGAAGCAAATGCACCATTTATCAAGCTTTTACTTGCAATCCCGTCGAATAGAAACAACGCAATTGGTAACAATGCAGTTTTGATCGTAATACAAGCCACATCAACAGTGCATTATTGCCACATTCCTACCTCGTACAGTAGACCCCACTATCTCAAGCATCGATTATCTCGAGGAAACATATATCAACGCTGTACAAGCCAGTAAATATGAAGTGCCATCATATCTGCTGAGGCATGAGGAGCTCGCTCTCTTTAGCAAAAATGATTTCACTTGGATCTCCTAGAGGGATTGGTATCTCAAACACTGCAACCTTGAAATGAGTTGCTCCAACAAAACTGCATTTCCCGTTCAACTATACATATTCAAACCAAATTCAAATCAAGTATACGATGATAGTACCTGGATCCTCAAACAAAGTCTCTTCCTCTGACAATGGAGAACTCAGTACATGCTACAATAAACGAAGAAAAAGATCAAGGAAAAGGTGTTTTGAAAAGGCATTTGAAGGATGTACATCACTGGTTGGAAGCTGAAGTCAAATTAAATTTCGATGTTGCGTGTAGTCAAATACTTCGTGAGTCACAGTATCAGCATTTTTTGCCATAACATATCATGATGGCTTGTCCACAATCTTTAACAAACTAAAGTTAGGAGGAAAAGCTCACTAAAATGTCAAGATTCAATTCATTCTAGAATTAAGGCGATTTTGTCTGGAAGCCTCTGTTGAAAAATGTCTTTAAGAGGCCATTAACACCCAGAAACCCTGAAGTTTCAGATTATCTGAAAATAAAAAATCAAAAAAGAAATAGTTTTAATTAAAACTACAGTTAATATATTTTCAAATTTTTCTTTCAGTTCAGCTATCGCAATGTAGATTTACAGTTTCCGCTTAGACCAAATTTGATTTGCAGACAGTCTATTGCCGCGTGCCGCAAATTACCCTGGGTACAAGAGCCAAAAAATCATAAAAAGAATAAAATAAAGAAGGAAATATTTCCTTTCATTTGACTTTTGAGGCTCTGGTACCCAGGGTAGCCGCAAATGATCCTGAGTGGCAATGGCCCTTCTACTGTATTATGACCAAGCAAACAAAAGATCTCGGCAAAGTCCGCCAAAGGCTTCGTTCGACTTAGCCACCGGTTCAGGTTTAGGTATGTACCAGTTTCAGAATTTGTGACTAATTAACACGACATTAAGGTTTACCAGGTCTACCTATGATTGAACTCCTGCAAATCAAATACGACCACAGTGTACAATCAAAGCGAACAAAGTTGATTAGACAGTGTAGGACATCCCACTAAAGTGTGCCCAATTATGGTGGATGCTGTGGTGCTGGAACTTCAGTTGTCATATCTACTATGAAACTGCATAGACTATGCTTCAACTTGGAGTTTGAGTCCTTGTTTGAACCAAGTAGTTGCAATTTTATGGGAAGGGCAAAATATTTGGTTTCTTTAAAAACAACACTTTGGTTTTTCTCCAGCAATGTCGGAATCAAGCAATGTGTTAAAGAAAGGGTTCTCACTTCGTATTGCTATTGAAACGTTCTATCCAGTTGTAAAATGGTTGACAGCTCTGTCGTACAGATAACAACTATCATTAACCCTTTTAAAACTTGACAGACAATTAAATACAATGCTAGAGCCCTTCTTTTCAAGCTTACGTAACCTTTGCATTGCTGGAGAAACAGAAGAGCTGTTTTGGAACAACCACTTATTTTGCGATTCCTCTGATATCAATCAGCAGCAACTTGCCAGATTGACTTAAACAAGGTCTCAAACTTTGATTTGAAGCTGTGCCAGTGCGACTATTTCAAATCTGAGACACTCAAAGTCACAGATCTTCCACAGATGCGACAGAAACGGGCACAAATTTTGTGGAACATGCTGCAAGAGGCATTTCTTTGAAAAATTGCAACTGATTGTCACTGATAATACTGCATATGTACACGAAAAGTTATGCTTTTTCTTCAAATGGACATGCTAAAAGCTAGAGAAAAATGAATTACCTGAGTTGCAACACCAACAAGCACGGCAAACAACAACACAGCTCTCATTTTGACTCCGGACTGTCGACGAATCATGCGCAAAGAAAGTGCACTCTTCAATGATTATCGATTTGTTTTATAAGCGAAACAGTAACAGCTGACTAAACAAAATATGCAATGAAAAACAGACATCTTTTCTTCTGCTTAAACTCAGATTAAAAGAACACAGTAACAGTAAATCTTTATTCTGGATAATAGGAAGTGAAACGGGGGATTTCAGTGATTTTGAACTTGATGAAAATGAACACGTTAAGGAAGGTTTCGCGCCTAAGGTGCACTGAAAAACTGAAACAAATAAAAAATTGGCAAGGCACATCAAGCGATCACAGTGCAGCCAAAGCATCTTTACATCTCCCGGGAAACAAAAATTTGAAGGCAATCTTCTTGAGAGCTACTAAGAACTACTGCGCTACGTGTACATACAGCAAGGATAATGCAGATAAGGCCCAACATTTAATAAACAATTTTCCACTTCTTAGCCTAAAATATATCGTATGCCTTCGGTAGTTTTTATTTCCATCTGCTGAAAGCTTTTTAAGTTTCTAAGAAAGCCCCGAGAAAAAGTATTGCAACAGAAAGGGATTTTTGAAGATATATTTGCTCTTTTTTGTAAGACATCAACGGTTGTCGAGAAAATCAGCTAAAATTTAGGCCAAAATCTAAGATATCTTGGTACCTATTTTCTATGAACCCTGCACGAATTAAAGGCATCCAGACCATCAAACCAGAACCTATTGTCGATCAAGACATAAGAAATTCCATTTGGGATGAGGTGCTCAATAGAAGATTGCGCTAAAGATGGCGGCGAGGGACCCTTTACCAAGACGCATTGCGTTCTAAATGCGAGTTCTTAACAATGCTATTGGAATTTGATTAAAGAACGCATTGCATCTTGGTAAGGAGTACCTCGTTGCCATCTTTAGCGCAATTGCACAGGGGCCCCAGGAAGTTGTATAATCCCACCCCACCCCAATGATAAAGAGGCCTTCCTCTGAGCCTCCTTTGCGATTACGAAGCTATGATGTAATGCTGTAAGAGATAGATCGAAAGCGAGGCGCGAACAAACTCCTTTTGATTTGTTCGCGCACCTCGCTTTCGAGCTCTCTGTTAAAGCATTATGTCATATCTTCGCAATCACAAAGGAGGGTCCGAGGAAGGCTTCTTTATCATTGGGGGGGGGGTGGGGTTATACAACTTTCTGGGGCCCCTGTAGTAATTGTCTATTGCTTTTTATAATAGTCTCTTTCAGATGGTTTCGTGAAGGATTGACTTTACTGCATCCAGGAAACAGAGTACATCTATCAAGTTCAGGTATCGCTTACTTTACTAAGGAGCCATACCTAAATTTGTGGAAGCTATGGATGTTAAAGGAATCTTTGACTTCTTCTTGGAGGCAAGGCATGACACTGAAGTTACGGGTGACTGTAAGGGCTGTTAAATTTAAGAATTCTTTCTCAGCTTTGTGTGTTGCGGTGTTCCTGGCTCAACGTTTATTTCTCTGCTAGCATTTGCGGATCCAACAAAACAGTTTGATTTAGTAGCCTTTCCTCTTTTACAGTACGAAATTTATCGCAAAGAAGAATAGGCCTTTTAGCCATTCTACAAAAGTATTTGGATTAAGGAATATCTTCCTACAGTTTGCATACTTCTGACGAATTTCGAATTTGCACAACGTCTAATGTCAGTGAATTGATTTTCAAGAACTAAGATGTACAAAAGATCATTCGATCCGTACTCTTTGAAGAACAACTCAAAGGTCTATCACTTAAAACCGTCTAGACTTGCAATTTTCATTCTGCTAATGCTACCTTAAACGATGATTCCCTCAACGCTCAAACTTGGACTTACAAAAATGCAGCTCAAAAAAGTAGATTGCCCCAATCTCTTTTGTACTTCGAAAGAAACGAGGCCGCTGAGCGCTCGACCACTGGAAGCCCACGCAATTCACTGAACAATGTTTACAATCGTAGAATTGTTCATTGTATATGATACCTTTGAGTGTTATTAGTTGCAATTCTCCACGGGTGTGTTGTGTCTCACTAACTTCTGCATTGCACTGCATAATTGCTCGAATGCAAGAGTGCGATATGAAGTAACTTGCAGGTATTCTTATCTTGGTTACAAGGACTGAAAGTTATCTTAAGGCCAAATTTAAGAAATTGTTTTGTCCTCGCTCGTAATCAGGCATCCATGCTCCAAATTCGTAACACAACATATTAAAATGTTTCACAATCATCAAACTATACTTTCCGATACTTTGTTTTTTCATCTGTAATTTTGACATAAAAAATTTGCAACTTTTTAATGTCCGTCTTGTCTAATCTCGATTCTCGCAATGCTCGGGCCATAGAGCGGTCCTAGAGCGATCAAAGTTCGACGTTTTCGTTTGCTTACCTTGCTTTGCTTTACACAGAATGTACACAGGGATCCCCTGGCAGCCTATAGAGCGCAGTTCTTTGGTTTCAGTCGATCAACAGATAGAGAGGGGGATCCCTGCGTACATTTTGTACGAAGCAAAGGAAGGTAGGCGGATGAAAACATTCGAAATTCGATCGCTCGGGGACCGCTCGATGGCCGAGCACTGCGAGAATCGAGATTTGACAAGACGGACATTAAAAAGTTGCAAATCTTTTATGTAAAAATTGCAGATGAAGAAACAAAGTATCGGAAGGTATAGGTTGATAATTGTGAAACATTTTAATATGTTGTGTTACGAATTTGAAGCATGGATGCCAGGACAAAAAAGTTTATTGAATTTGGCCTGAAGACTACTTTCAGTCCTTGTAACCAAGATAAGAATACCTGGAAGTTACTTCATTCATATCGAAGTCTCGCATTCGAACAATTATGCAGCGCAATGCAGAAGTCAATTAGACACGTCACAACCGTGGAGAATTGCAACTAATAGTACGCAAATGTTTAAGATGCAATTAACAATTTTAAGATTGTAAACTTTGTTCAGTGCACTGTATGGGCGTCCTTTGGTTCGACTGACGATGATGAAGCCTTTGTTATAAGTTGTAGAATAAGTTCTTCTGTACCTCTTCGACTACGTTCAACTGCTGGCTTGATGGATATAGGTGAAAAAATATCGTGGCAGAAAATCCAAGCAATGTTTTTGAGCTGTGGCATCATGACTGCCACCTTAACTGACTGAGTATGTTGCTTCGCAGAGGATAGTTTTATCACATGTAGAGAAAGGAAAAAACCAGTCCTCTGCGAAGCGTCATACACAGTCACAGAAGCAGGGCCATCAGAAAAGCAAATTGCACAATGAGACTCTTTTAATGAGTAAATTAAGTGTTTCTATATGTGCATCTTCAAATTTGGGGGCACGACACTTTAAAGGCAGTTTTTAATTAAGCTAAAGGGGCACTTCGTTGTTTATTTCAAAATTTTGGGGGCCCACTACCCCCCCCCCCCGGTTCCTACATCTATGACCTTCTAGATAACTTTTTAATCTCTGTAAACATTAACAGGAGATTGAATAGGAAGATTTAAATCAAAGCTTACAATTTCTTGGGTTTGCAATTAAACTTGCTTAGCCACCAGGATGTATGCTTAGGCACGGCAAGACATAAAGTAAACTATGAAGGTGTTTCTATCAAAATCTTTCAGATTTCTATTATTGTTGGGCGTACCTTGCAAAGATCTACAATCTTTGTAAAGTAGAAGCAATTTTGATTGGCAGAGTTAGTAACATCTGAAACTGTTTCTATCAAAGTCTTTCAGATTTCTATTATTGTTGGGCGTACCTTGCAAAGATCTACAATCCTTGTAAAGTAGAAGCAATTTTGATTGGCAGAGTTAGTAACATCTGAAACTGTTTCTATCAAAATCTTTCCGATTTCTATTATTATTGGGCGTACCTTGCAAAGATCTACAATCCTTGTAAAGTAGAAGCAATTTTGATTGGCAGAGTTAGTAACATCTGAAACTGTTTCTATCAAAATCTTTCAGATTTCTATTATTGTTGGGCGTACCTTGCAAAGATCTACAATCTTTGTAAAGTAGAAGCAATTTTGATTGGCAGAGTTAGTAACATCTGAAACTGTTTCTATCAAAGTCTTTCAGATTTCTATTATTGTTGGGCGTACCTTGAAAAGATCTACAATCCTTGTAAAGTAGAAGCAATTTTGATTGGCAGAGATAGTAACATCTGAAACTGTTTCTATCAAAATCTTTCAGATTTCTATTATTGTTGGGCGTACCATGCAAAGATCTACAATACTTGTAAAGTAGAAGCAATTTTGATTGGCAGAGTTAGTAACATCTGAAACTGTTTCTATCAAAATCTTTCAGATTTCTATTATTGTTGGGCGTACCTTGAAAAGATCTACAATCTTGTAAAGTAGAAGCAATTTTGATTGGCAGAGTTAGTAACATCTGAAACTGTTTCTATCAAAATCTTTCAGATTTCTATTATTGTTGGGCGTAGCATGCAAAGATCTACAATCCTTGTAAAGTAGAAGCAATTTTTATTGGCAGAGTTAGTAACATCTGAAGCTGTTTCTATCAAAATCTTTCAGATTTCTATTATTGTTGGGCGTACCATGCAAAGATCTACAATCTTTGTAAAGTAGAAGCAATTTTGATTGGCAGAGTTAGTAACATCTGAAACTGTTTCTATCAAAATCGTTTAGATCTGTATTATTGCTGGGGGTACTTGCAAAAATCTGAAACTTTTGTAAATAGAATTAATTTTGCTTCTTTTTCAAAGGCAGAGATAGTAACAATTGAATTTGTTTCTATCAACTGAATCTGTTTGCCGCGCGTACCTTGCGAATACCTACACCCTTTGTAAAGTAGAAGCAACTTTTCTTCCTGTGGCAAAGGCAGAGCTAATAATAAGTAAGTCTGTTTCTTTCTTTTGAGAGACTTGCCAGATCAAACGCGACTGGAAACCAAACAAAGTGATCACTATCGGAAGATCCAAATAAACTTCACGAGCAACATCGTGCCTTGCTTTCTAAAAGGACATTTTAGAAAAGTTTGTATCCTCATGTGGTTGGAAAGTCCAGGCATCTTTTAGATGCAGCTTTGTCAATTTGAAGAATGGCTAATTTTCACAATGGCTGGAAAAGTACATTGATTCGTTCATTTCCTTGTGCAAGTTACTGCTTTATCTTTCCATTCTCTGAGACTATGATACATATATATACAGGGTGTCTCAAAAAAATTGTTCGACCTTTGATTAAATACTAAAAAATAACGATACGCTTAATGCACCCTTGGTCAAATCGCCCGTCTCCTGAGATTCTACATTAATTTTTGACACAAGGATCTTGCAAATCCGCTAAAAATTCATGGAGTTACAAGCATTTGAAGTTCAAATTTGTGCGAAAGCTGAAACCAGAGGCCTCGAAATGGCCTTTTTTGTAAAAGCCCCAAAGGCCGTCGTTGCTGTTATTTCTCAATTGTTTCAGGGCGTAAAGTGGGATTCAAACAGGTTTTCGATAACTTAACTGTCAAGCATATAGATGTTTTGAGGAAACAGATTCAGTCTCTCACCGATTATGTTTTAAACCACTGTTTTTGGACTTACGCAATGTTAAGGAACTTAGAGAATGATCGCAAGAAATTATTTACTTTAGAAGTCCTATTTGGTTTGCTCTGATATCAACGAGAGGTATGACATTGGATAAGCTTCTCTACCTCCGTCTTCTAGCTTTTTTCAATACCAGTAATCTAGGGGGTGTCTGGTTTCAGCCATCGCATATTTTTTATCTTTGAAAGCCTGTAACTAAGTGAATTTTCAACCGATTTGCACGATTTTAATCTCTAAACTTATTTCATAACCTTCGGAACAGGGTTATCTTTCCATGAGCCTGTTCATGTTGTCCTTATTTTTCAATATTTTATCAAACGTCGAACAATTTTTTGAGACACCCGGTATATATATATATATATATATATATATATATATATATATATATATATATATATATATATATATATATATATATATATATATATATATATATATATATATATATATATATATATATATATATATATATATATATATATATATATATATATATATATATATATATATATATATATATATATAAAGTGTACGATGAAAGAAGAGGGTCGACAACATAAGAAAGCAGGCATCAATTCGGTCTTTTGCGCTTTTTATTTTTATTTCAGTGCTGACTAGTTTCGCCCACTAGGGCATCTTCAGAGCAACTGATTAATTTTAAGTATCAACCTCTATTTATAGGGAACCGTTTGTCCATATAAGGTTAATTAATTCAGAAGGGTAAATTTGTCCTTATAAGGTTAAAATGTTCTTGTTGTATATTGTTGTTGCTGTTTGCCTCGTTTTCGTTGTTTTCATTCGAGTCATCGTTGCTTTAGGGGTCGGATGTCGTATCCTGTTGTCGTATTTCTATTCTTTGTCTTTTGACGTCAAATTGTTTTTCATTCATTCATAGAGTTGTTCTCCGTTTTTCATTCATCGTTGTTCGAGCTTCGCTTTTCAAATTTGTATCGGTGCTTCTTTGCCGGTGGCTGATTCCTTGAATCTTAAGCCACCTCGGGTGTACCTTTACCCTGTTCGCTCTGTTCGGTTCGGTTCTTTTCGTAAGCGTTGTTCGCAATTCGATGTTCTCGTTTGAAGTATTGCTATTAAGCAGTTTCTTGTCGTGTGACGTCGGTTGTGTGTCTTCGTGGTCTTTGCAGTTGTTGTTTTTGTTGTTGTTGCTGTTGTTGTTTAGAATCACATCAATTCATTGAGTTTAATTCTTTGTACGATGTTTTCGCTTGTGAAAAGGTCAGGTGTTGATGAGTTGCAATTGTTGTTGTTGTTGTTGTTGTTGTTGTTTGTGATGTTCTTATCGTTGTTTATAGTTAAAGCGCTTCCTACTTCTTGAAGTATCTTCTGTAGTCTGCGTCCAGACTCAATAATAATATAAAGTGTACGATGAAAGAAGAGGGTCGACAACATAAGAAAGCAGGCATCAATTCGGTCTTTTGCGCTTTTTATTTTTATTTCAGTGCTGACTAGTTTCGCCCACTAGGGCATCTTCAGAGCAACTGATTAATTTCGCGAAGCGAAGCGAACCGAATGCGAAGCTCGTAATCTGACGTCAAACAAAGAGCATCACAGCGTCAACAACAAATAACAACGACAACGACATAGCAAAGATTTACAACCTGACGTCAAAGGACAATGAACAGGAAGACAACACAACACAATAACGAAAGAAACAGACAACAGCAACAACAACAACTACTACGACAAAACACAGATTTGTATCTAACGTCAAGACAATCAACAGGAAGGCAACACAACACAACAACGAAAGAAACAAACAACAGACAATAACAACAGCAACAACGACAAAACACAGAGGTGTATCTAACGCCAAACAACAATGAACAGGAAGACAACACAACACAACAACGAAAGAAACAAACAACAGACAATAACAACAGCAACAACGATAAAACACAGAGGTGTATCTAACGCCAAACAACAATGAACAGGAAGACAAAACAACACAACAACGAAAGAAGCAAACTTTGTTGAACCTTATAAAGACAATAACGATATAGTTTAACTACATAACCTTATATGGACTTAGCTTTCGCTATAAATAGAGGTTACTCTTTAAAATCTAATCAGTTGCTCTGAAGATGCCCTAGTGGGCGAAACTAGTTAGCACTGACAGAAAAAATAAATGCGCAAAAGATCAACTTGACGCCTGCTATCTTATGTTGTTGCATCTTCTTCAATCGTACACTTTATATATATATATATATATATATATACATATATATATATATATATATATATATATATATATATATATATATATATATATATATATATATATATATATATATATATATATATATATATATATATATATATATATATATATATATATATATATATATATATATATATATATAGATATTCAAAGAAAAAACACTTCTGGTAAACGTTTCGGCGTAAGCCTTCATCAGTAATGACTATTCCAAATAAAACAGAGCGTGCATATAGATTCAGAAATTCAGAAACCATACAAAACAATAGACTAAGCGGGTCCTACCTATTACAATGAGTAATTAGAATGTGTTAAAGTTGGCGGTAATTACAAAGGCGGTCGGAGAAAGATAAAAGAAAGCGCAGAGTTAGGAACCGCTGAAGTCGGTGGCTGTGTCTGTCTCGCCGAGGCTGAAAGAGAACGCATGTTACAACAAAACAAACAATAGAAAGATCCGAGAGCGGGTTAGCAGAACAGAAAACCCTAAAAACAGAGTGTGTCTACCGAAAGCTCAATGCTAAAATCAAAACAACACAACAACCAAAATGTAAACAATAATGAAATCTATGTATCAGCCAAAAAAAAGAAAAAATGGCGGCGCCGAGGTAGGTCGCTCTCCTCGCTCTGTTGGAATAAACTTCCAGCAGAGTCCGCCTTGTGCTGAATTTTTCAGAAGTTACACACAAACAAAAACAGGATATCCTTGTCGAGAATCTCGTGCTGTCAAAATGAAGTTTGGAACGCTGAACTGTCAAGGTTTGATGCAACGAAGTGTGAAAAAGAAACAGCTTGCAGACGATATCGAAAAGTACAAAATGGACGTTCTCGCAATACAAGAAACCCACCTAAAGAAATCTGGTGTCGAAACAATTACATCAAGCTCAGGCAAGAAATATTATTTACATTATTCAGGGCACAAAACGAAGTCAGTGAACGGAGTTGCAATTATAACGCCGATAGCAAGTTTTGTAGAATTTAGGCCCATCTCAGATCGAATTTGTCAAATAACAACAAAGATGAACAATTATTGCAAAATCATCATAATAAGTGCCTATGCTCCAACCGAAGAATCATGCAAGAAAACCCCAAACCTAAGGGAAAATTTCTACAATGAATTAGATTCAACACTGAAAAATATCAAATCAAGAGACATTGTCATTGTTGGGGGAGATTTTAACGGTAAGACTGGATCTGCCTACAAGCTTTACAAAACATACATGGGAAAATATGGAAAAGGGGAAGTAAACACAAACGGATATGCTCTTCTAGAACTAGCTAAGTCAAATAATTTGAAGCTTACGAACACCTTTTTCAGACATAAGCCAGCACATATAACAACGTGGGGATCCCCAGAAAGAATTCTAGACTTTATAGATTCGAAAAGTGGTACTGTAAGAAAAAACCCGTACAGAAACCAGGTTGATTATGTTCTGATTAAAAACAGACAAGATATTCGAGTGACAAATTCAAGATCATACGGAGGAATAAACACCAATTCAGACCACAAACTCGTGCTAGCAACAGTGCAAACGAAGTGGCCATACAGAAAAACCTCAGGAAATAAAACAGAAAAAATCGATAATAGAAAAATGTCTGACACTGTAAAAAAGGAAGAGTACAGAAAAAGAGCAGAAGAGATTCATCTCAATAAGACAGTACCCACCACCAATCAACAACGATGGATCAAAATTGTAGAAAGTTCACTTAAAGCTGCCAAGGAAATTTTTGGAACCACAAAAAAGAAGAAATTTATAGAAGACAATAGGCTCTCAGAATTATCGAAAAAGCAAAAACGGTTAAGAGATGAAATAAACAGCACAAAGGATAAAGGAAAAAGATTGCGACTAAAAATCGAAAGAAAATGGATGCATGGCAGACATTCAGGAATTCATAAAAGATAAAGAGACAAAGGAAGTTGAAAACAAGATTGAGGAAATCGAAAATATACCAAAAGACCCCCAAAAATGTTTCAGGTCATAAAACAACTAAGTAAGCAAAAACGTGTATCCAAGCTGCTAATTGAAAGTGAAAACGGTTCTACAGCAGATGAACAAAAACAAGCAGACCTAATTGCAGAATATTTCAAGAAACAGTTCTACCGAAATGCAGAAAAGATACAAAATGAACCAACAGTTATGCAAATTCCTTTTACAACTGAAGAAATTAAAAAAGCAATCATGTCCTTGAAAAATAACAAGAGTACTGGTATAGACAACGTTAAAGCAGAACTTTTGAAAATCGGCCCCGAAATTTTCTGTGAAGAGATTGCACAAATATTCAATGAAACAGCCTCAACTGGTATTTTTCCAAAGGAACTGATTCTGGGAATAATCACTGCATTACAGAAACCCAGAAAGAAGAAAGGACCAATTGAAAATCTAAGACCAATAACCTTGCTGTCAGTGTTAAGAAAAATCCTTGCTACATGTATGATGAAACGAATCGGTGAAAAAATCAATAAAGAAATACCTATATCTCAAGCAGCTTACTGCAAAGGTAGGAGTACAACAGAACATGTCTTTGCCTGTAAAATTCTAGCTGAAAAAGCAGCAACATCCACAAATTTTGAAATTCATTATCTATTGCTCGATATGTCAAAAGCTTTCGACAGTATCATAAGAAGTGAACTATTAAAAGATCTGCAAAAGATATTAAACGAAGATGAATTAAAATTTAAATGATTAAAATTCTGCTAGCAACTGAGCTAATGGTACAAGTTGGAAAATCTAGAAGTTCAATTTTTAAGACAGACACTGGTGCACCTCAAGGTGACTGTTGTAGCGGACAAGAATTCACATACTACCTAGCAAAATCACTCGAAGAAAAGCCTGCCGAAGAACATATCATGCAAACAAGAGAAGAACAGAGTCACTGCAATGAAGTACAAAAAAGAAAAGATTGTGAAAAGCCACCACAAGAGAAGGAAATAGATAATGTCGAAATCAATATGGAATATGCCGATGATATAGCTATAGCTACGACAGACAAGAAAGTAATTGAGCATATAAAAGAAAACATTCCACCAAGATTACAGAAAAGAGGCCTGATGATTAACATGTCGAAAACTGAAGAGTATACGGTCAAATATAAGAACGAAGATGAATGGAAAAATGCTAAGATTCTAGGATCCAAACTGAACACAGAAGCAGACATCGCAAACAGGAAGAGTCTATCGCTCAATGCGCTGACAAACTTAAAAGAAATTTTTCAAAACAAACGTTTGTCTACAAAAACAAAGGCACGAGCATTTGAAGCATATATCACACCTATATTTTTGTACAATAGTGAACTGTGGACATTAACAAAAATTCTAGAAAATCAAATCGATAGCTTTCACAGGCGAATACTGCGCTCACACGTTCTAAATATTAGATGGCTAAAGATTTTAAAAAGTGAAGACGTATATGAAAAAACGAAAATAGAGCCATGGAGCAAAACAATCGAGAAAAAGCGAATAAAATGGTTTGGTCACCTGATGAGGTTAGACGAGAACACGCCCGCACAAAAAGCGTTAAGAGTAGCATTGATGCAGTCCAAAAGACCGCGAGGGAGACCCAAGCTTACATGGATTGAAATGATGAGGAAGCAACTACAAACAATAAATTTGACATGGGAGGAAGCAAGTCACCTGGCAAAGGATCGAGGGAAATGGAAGGATATTTTGAAACGATAGGGGTAGGGGTGATGGCATTTGTGGGGTCTGCTGCCGGGTTTTTTTTCTGGTTTTTAGCCTTGTTGTCCAAAAGAGTTTTTCTTACAGTTTTTGCTTCTTTTTTTTTAACTTTTTCTTTTCTTTTTTGCTCAGTCTCGCTTGACTTTTGAAGTTTTCTTTTAAAATACATGGTTTGAGCTCCTGGGAACTCTGGTGGAGGACTCTCATGGTGGCATCACCCTTGCTACCCTACGAGATGTAAATCTGTAAAAACGTTGTGTGGCGTTGCCACATTACATCGTTTATAGGTATGTATCAGCCTGCCTAGTATTTAAACCCTTAGGGGCAAAGCAATCCAACCGAAATTGCCAGAAGCTTTCCCGCATCCTATGTCCCCCCGTTAGCCTATCGATTATCTTAACGCTAATATCCTTCAGAAACCCGTGGTGGCCTTCTTCAGTAAAATGCCTGAAGAATTTCACCTGTATACATATGTCATATGCTATGGAGAGCTGACCCTAATTTGAGGGATACAACTGATGTAGAGACTTGAAATAAATAGAGTGAGAAATCAACTATTGATAATAATACTGATACAACATTGTTAAATTACAATCAATTCAATAAAGGTGATTGATTATGTGAATGTTTGATGAATGTAAAATATCTAAACGTCTTACTCCAATTCAATCTTTCATAAAGACACATAAAGTATAAAGATGCCCTGTTTCACCAGTGCAACAGAATGAATGGATGTTCTACGTAGTGGGGCTGCAAAATTTGAAAAGTGTCTGCCAAAAGATTCCGTTAGAAAATCTCCCTAAACGTAACTCCCTGTCAAATATTTGTTGCGCTATAGCATGCACCTTGTTGGGAAACCAGTTTTTTGGGGAAATTCTTCAAAGAAACGATTCTTCAGAAAACCAGATTTCAAATTTCAAATGCCAGATCTCAGTCACATCCAATGGGAGAGTGTTGTCATAAGCTTTTGGCCTTGGAAATCTGACACATTGGTTCACGTTGGTTCTGCACGGCTGCATAGACATGCATACTTATTTTGGTTTCTTTAGCCCTAAAACATCGGCCTAGTTTAATGGGCAACAGGCCAGATCGATCATGTACAGGTCTCTGTGCCATACAGGAGATCCTAACGTTGCAAAAAGTTTGGTTTTATACACAATTCATCGTAACTGTTTGCAACAAGAAAGATTTTAAACTTTGATCGCATTTTCAGAATCAACGATGATAAATCAGTGGAAAGAAGTTGGATCTGTGCCGATTTAATTAGTAGATAGATCCGTTGCCTTATAACATCAAAAGCAATTGCTTTAATGTTGATTACTTGGATTCTGTTGCGGATGGAGGTCCCTTACCGTCGGCCTTGGTAGCAAATAGGTATGACTAGTTAAGGATTTGAAAATCTTGACAAACAAGTGCTTCTATGCAATTCATGTTATTCGTTTATGCCGGGTGTCTCAAAAAAGTATCCCCTTTTGACTGGAAATAGGAAGGGAACAATAAGAAATATTACTCTCCGAGTGGATAGCTAAGTTCATTAATCTTCAATTTAGATTCACATACCTTGCATTTAAAAATCGTCCACCAAACGCCGGAGATATAAGCTTGCAAAGTCAAAATTTACAGTGCACCCGAAACCAGAGGTCTTGAAAGAGGGTCTAGCCATTAATGGAATCATGGATAATCCAACGCACCTGTAAAGGCTGATACCAAAGCACCTGTAAAGGCTGATTTCCACTCAGTAGACTTTGCCGATTGGACAGGAAATCCTTTACTTACGTGTGAAAATGTTGCTTTGAATTTGAACAGAACGCTACGCGTGACTAAAACCTTATTGTGTCAAATGTAGTCCGCTCGAAAAATTCTACTGAGAGGAAATCAGTCTTAAACTTTAACTTTCAGCTTTCGCTTCTAAAAAGAATAAAAGACTCGTCGACATTACCCTGGTTCAACAAATATGATAAAAATGTCGTAGGAATGAAAAAGTAGTGCCACATTTCCAAAATAAGAGTGCATGTGCTCCTTTTCTTCTTCTTCGACACTTGAGATGGAATGCAATGCATGGATTGATTCCTCAAAGGAATAATTACATGTAGAACAATTGAAGCATTTCACGGTATGACACTGATGGTCTACCAACAGGAATATGGAAGATTTGACGAAATAGAGAAACACTAGAGGGGCGTATCGCGGTATGTTGACCCGAGCGCTGCCGAATGCAAGAGATGAAATCGAAAATTTTCAACCGAACAACAGGAAACCATTGGGAAAGAGAAGAAAAATTTTACTTGGATTGTTGGAAAGAATACAGCAGTTACATGCTGAAATACTCGATGTCACGCGTGCAACGTTAGAAGATCAAGACTATATGAGAGAAGCACAGGAAGGGTCGAGATTTATAAAAGAACTCGACGATGTTTTGTACGACACTGGCTTAAAATTGGAACAAAATCATCTCCTGCACACTCTTTAGAAAGTGTTGTATCTTCATCGGCTTTACCAAAGCAATCAGAGCCAAATTGCCCAAACTCGAGCTGCAAAAGGTCGGTGGAAAACCGCAAAATTGGTCCGGATTTTGGGACTCATGTTGTGGAGCACTTGATGATAAAGAAGAGCTAGCAGATGCAATGAAATTCCAGTACCTCAAAAATTCGCTATCAGAACCAGCAAAACATGTCGTTTCAGGATTTAAGGTGAAAGGTAGAAGCTGGAGAAAGCTACAAGGAAGCAATCGAGTTGCTCAAAGAACGTTTCGCCAAGCCAGCTTTGGCAACACGGAAACACGGCAACAAATGAGAGGAAATAGTACTTTCGAGGGCCAATGGATCGAAGCAAGGAGGATACAGCGACAGCACTGCCTGCAAGCAAAGGAAAGGGAGAGAAGAACTGTGCATATTGTCTGGGAAGTCATGAAGAAGAACAGTTTACGAAGGTAGTGGACATCGAAGCGCGTAAGAATATTACTGAGAAATTTGGGCAATGCTTTTCATGCACTAAGAAAGGACACAGAGCCTTTGACTTTAAATTCTGTGCAATTTGTAAACTTTGTAAGAAGCGACATCATGTATCTCAGCATAGTGCAGGGGTTGACAATAACGGGAAGGATAGGCCAGAACCCTCAGCACCTCCAGATGTAGAATGTACCACAATTAGCCTCTTGCAGGTGATAAAAGCCCAGGTAGGGAAACAGCTGCTTTGCAAATCGCGCAAGCCTTTATGAACGGGGATAGAAATATTCCCATGCGCGTACTCTTTGACAGTGGAAGTCAAAGATCTTTCGTAATTCCCTGGCTGGTGGGAAAGGCCGGTTTGCATCCCGCGAGAAGGGAAATGTTTGGAATTAAAGCTTTTGGGGGCAATGAGGCTGAGTATGTTGAAAGAGATTTGGTTGAATTTTATGTTATGAATGTGAAAGGCGGGGAAAAAAAGAAAATATCAGCCTTCGTTTTTAATAAGATTTCTGACATTCCTAATGTTCATTTAGAAATTGCAAAGAGAGATTTTAATCATCTCTCTAAGATTTGGCTTTCAGATGTAAACAAGGAGCAAGAAAGACTCGAATTGGATGTATTGATTGGAGCAGATTTTTATGGCGATTTCAAAAGCAGGGGGGATCAATGAACCAGTTGCGGTGCGTACAAAACTTGGTTGAGTATTGTCCGGCCTATCAAAGGCAAGAAAATTGATTCTTTTGATGTTTCATTGTCCACTGTTGTTTGTGCCGAAACTAATTCCCTTAGTCTTGCAGAAGAGAAACCATGCGAGTGGTTTTCGATGCTTTTTCGAAATCAGGTCAGTGTGGTGCATAATTTAATAACTGACTGCACGTTGGCTCTCCTATGAACCTCATTCTTTTTGACATTTTAACTTGCTTCAGGGCACAAAATGTTGCTGTGGTTGGTGATATTGAGAAAGCTTTTTTGAATGTAGAAATTGATGCAGCCGACAGAGATAGCCTGAGATTTTATGGGTCGAGAACATCCATGATAAGGAGGTTTCGCCTGTTATAATCCATTATAATCGAGTTGTCTTCGGGATCAGTTCCAGTCCGTTATAATCAAATGCAGTTATTCGCAACCACGTGGAGAAATTCAGAGACCCGGCATTGGCAACAAGGCTTTCTCGGAATTTCTTTGTAGATGACTCGTGCACAAGAACAAAGGACTTAGAGGATGCGAAGGAGCTTTTTGAGAAGTTAAGAGCAAGAATGCTGCAAGCTGGACTCAAACTGAGAAAATGGAAGAGCAATGATGCAAAATTGAGACATTACATGGAAGGTACAAGCAAAAATCAAGGAAAAGATGAAACTGACGCAAAATCTGAAGTATCATATGCGAAGGAGACTTTGAATGCAAGACAGGAGCCCGAGAAAGGTAAGACCAAAGCTTTAGGCCTTATTTGGAATGTCAACATTGATAATTTAGAAATCGATTTGACCAAAATGAGTAATGAGGATTCCAATGAGGTTACGAAGCGATCTCTACTGAGCTCTCTTGCTAAAGTGTTTCACCCATTAGGCATGTTAGCCCTGTAACTTTGATGGGAAGGATACGCTTCCAGGAACTATGCATTGAAAAAGCTGACTGGGATGAACAGTTGCCTGCCAAGAAAAGAGAGGGACGGGAAACACTGTTGACAGATGCACAGCCTGTAAAATTACTAACTGTACCGAGAACCTTGCATGAACCAGAAGGAGACATGGTAAAAATACTCTTTGCACGGATTTGGGGATGTTTTAGCCCTTCCAAGTTTAGAATTCATGTCAGCACGAATTTTGGCAACATTGTTGGATACAGTAAAGAACGCATTGGCAAAACAGATTGAGATCAGCGAGGTAAGATATCCGTTGGACAGCAAAACTGCTTTACATTGCATATGCAATGCAGGTGAATGGAAGAAGTTCGTGCAGCAACGCGTCAATGAAGTCTTGAGACGGTCAGATAAAGAGTCATGGAATCATTGTCCAGGTAAGGAAAGCCCTGTAGATTTGGGCAGTAGAGGAGAATTAGCTAGTAACCTTGCGGGAAAACCCATTTGATGGGAGGTACTATTGTGGTTAAGTCAAGGGGAGCAATTCTGGCCAAAACGTAAATTTCTCAGTGAATCTCATGAAGTTTTGAGTGAGAAGGAGAAATCGAGTATTGTTTTGACTACAGTTGAAAGTTCTCAAGGGAATCTTGAACAAGTTATTGATATTTCTCGTTTCAGATCTTTTACAAGGTTGGTTCGAGTGACAGCCATACAAAGATTCATTGAAAACTGTAAGAAGAAAGGAAATGCAAACAATGTGCATGGGGCAATGACGTCAGAAGAACTGGAGACTGCAGAGGATCTATGTATCAGAAATGTGCAATTACTGTTCAATGGTGAAAAGAGTAAGGAAGTGCTTGAAAGGCTCGGTGCGTATGAGGAGAATGGATTGATCAGATGCAAAGGTAGGTTGGAAAATGCAGATCTTGAATTTGATACAAGAAACCTAATTGTTATACCTAGAGATGACAAATTAATTTAACTGATTGTTCAGGATTGCCGCAACAAACTGAAGCATTTGAAGGTAAGATCAACTTTGGCTGAGGTGAGGACAAAATGCTGGATTCCTCGCGGAAGTCAATTGATGAAGAAGATGCTGCATCGATGCAAAATATGTATTCGCCATGAACGTAGATCTTACGACGTACCACCTACTGCTGCTTTGCATGAGCTTAGAGCACAAACTAGTCCACCTGTTGCCAAAGTAGGTTTGGACTTTGCAGGCCATTTGTTTGTTAAGGTTGGTAACAGAAATATGAGCAAAGTCTACATAGCACTCTTTACTTGTGCAGTTACCCGTGCAGTTCACTTGGAGCTTTTCCAAGACATATCTGTTGATGTATTTTTGAGATCTTTTCGCAGGTTTTTTGCAAGAAAAGGATCACCTACGATGATAGTGTCAGATGATGCGAAAACATTTAAGCTAGCCGCAAAATTGCTACGACAGTTGAAGATTGATGATAATTTTCTGTCTTTCTTGCAAGGTGAAAGGATTTTTGGCGTTTCAACTGGAAACGCAACTCGTGGTGGGGGGATTGTTTAAGCGGATGGTGGGAACGGTGAAACGATGTTTGAAGAAAGTTATCGAAAAAGCAAGACTTGACTATAGTGAGCTGCAAACTATTTTGATTGAGGTCGAAAGTACCGTTGATTCCCGTCCGCTGATTTATGTTTATGATGAACTTGAATCAGAACTGTTAACGCCTTCACATTTGTTGTATGGACGCAGACTTGCAGTGTTGCCAGACAAGAGAGACCCGTAACTTATTGATGGAAATATCAATTTCTCAAAACATTATCGTTCTTTGGTTACTAAAATCTCTCATTTTTGGAATAGGTGGCACCAAGAATATTTGGCTGACTTAAAGGAACAGCACAAGATTGTGGAAGGGAGAACACCACCAATTAAGACTGGAGACATGGCATTTTTGAAAGAAGAAAATGAAAAATATCATTTTTGGAAAATGGGTATGGCAGAACGACTTATCATCGGTAGTATCAGATGAGGAGCTAACGTACGCACTATTTCTCGTGGTAAACCACCGTTTCTCTTCAGACCTCTTCAGAAGTCATATCCTCTGGAAGTTAAAGACAGAGATTCTGAAAAGACAGAAACAAACGAGAATGTGACAGAAAAAAGTGAACAAAAGTTGGAAGATGTGGAGTTGCAAACTGAGGAAGAATTTGGGAGATTGTGAGGAAGATCAAGGAGAAAGAGAGAAAGATAACAGAGACAGGAGTGTGCGGCCCCGCAGAGCTGCTGCACAAGTCGCACGCTGGCAAACTCGTTTTCTGCTTGACTCTGGCGAGTCAAGGAGGGGGCACGTGTTGGGGAATTACCCTGGGAATCTCTAATGCAAGGGCAATCAGTGATTTTCCAAAGACATGTGCAATACCCTATGATTGTAAAACGAACCAATCAGGAAAGGACCCATATTAGGTATGCTTAAGCAATGGAGTCCAGTTAGATTGAGATTGACTTGCAGATGGAGATTGAGATTGCGATGAAATGGAATTTAGAAAAGTTGCTCGTTTTTGATCGTTAAATCTACAACAGCCAGCGAGACGTGGAACGCTAACGCGGTGCATTTAACGACAGATTCTTTTAAAAAGAAAAAGCTAAGGGTCAAAGTTGAAAGTCTTTTGCAATAAGCCTGTGATATCAAATCATGGCTTGGCTGTTTTACAAAACTTCTGGTTTCAAGTACACTCCAAAATTTGACTTTGTGAGCTCGTATCTCCGGTGTCCGGAGGACGTTTCTAAAAAGCCAGGTATGTGCATCTAAGTTGACGATCAACAAATATGCCTATGAACTTAAAAAGAACCGACATTTTATCGTTTAGTTCCTTTGTTTCATCAAAAGGGGGTACTTTTTATTGAGACACCCGGTATTTTTGACGCAACATCTTATTCTGGAAGATACATCTTTTTGTAGGGTTCCGGACTAGTATTTGGGCATCCGAGGAGTGAAATTTGATGCAACGATGCAATATATATCTCTGATGAGATCTTAACCAAAGAGGAAGAAGAACAAATAGGGAGGCAAGGGGCCCCCATTAATGCACATGACACTATGTTCTTACAACTATAAAAAACTCTACCAAACTACAACAGGCACAGGTTGCCTTCATTAACGTTGGCATAAATATCTTTCGTTTATAATTTGAATGTCATGTAATCGCAACACTGGAATTTGGTAACGACGTAAAGCTTTTACCTGCTCTTGATGATGTTTACCTTTTACCACTCACAAGAAATGATTTGGATTGGCTTTGGGATTTCTGAGATGTCGATATCTGAAGGCAAGGTATACTCCGAGGAACTGAAAAAAGAAGGGTGCATAAATCAATGTACTCCTTGCATTAAAGTTTAACTCTAGCTCCTGATTTCAGTCTAAAGCTGTGACACTTATCCCTTATATGTACTGGGTGTCCCACAAAAGTTTCCCGATTTGAGTTGCTATTTTAGTATGAGTGCGTGTTCTTTGATAGATATTATAAGATAGATCGATTACACAATGCCTAACTTAGATCTGAGTATTTGTTTCACTTCTGTATGTGCGTGTATTGATTTTTCCTGAAAAGCAGCATGCCTGAAAAGTTAAAGAAAGCACTGAAAACGGTTTATCGATAATATCGTTAAACGTGATGCTCAAAATCCAAACTGCAGCTCAAAATCCACAGAAATTCTGCTATTTTATGAACTTCATCAGCAAGATGCCAGAACTCCATAAAAAGACACAAGAAAAGTCACATTTGTCTATTTTGTCTGCCAAACAACGACTTTGCTTGATTTTCGCGGATAAGGCATACTAAACGAGACAAGGTCCTTTGATCGACACTCCCGCATGTTGTAGAATTTAAATACCAATCTATGAGATTGACAAGCGGTCAAACGCCTTCACACCGATCATTTAAACAAACACGGAAGAAATGCAACAAATTTCCATTGCTAGACATTTCACCTTTTCGAAGATCCCTCCAGCATAAGATCTTTGGAAAATTCATATTTTAGAGGTCATGTCATGAGCAATAAATTCGGAAAAAATTATATGGATCCAAGTTAGCTTTTGAGCAAAGGGTTGCCATTTATATCATTCAAAACAAGAGGAAGGCTGTTTTTTCTGGAACCATTCAAACACATAAAGCTTTCTTTGGCGCACCCGGTGAAAAGAGAATGTCAAGAAGCTCCAAGTACATGGTCAAATTCTTAGTTTCTTATAAAACTACAAGCATGAAAGTATTTAAAAAAGAATTTGATCTCACAAGCCAGCCCATAATTTGTGGTACGGTATGTATACACAATGTCGCAGATATAAGATTTTCCTGGTGGTGACATCACACGACAGCTTTTAGCCTTCAGGGAGGCTATATGTGTAACGCGTTTTTCAGTTTGGTGCGAATCTAAAATACTCCTTCACTTTGTCCAAACATAATTCCAAGTTTACGACGCACAAAAATCCCCTATTCTCGATATTTATGGCTTGTTAGTGGTCAGTTTTCAAGGCGCAGCACCGATGCGAGGACGGGTCCGCAGATTGGATATCTTCTACGCTAACCCCCGGTTTATAAAAACGTTGAAAAAGCAATAACTGGACCTTATCTAGACCTGAAAAATGTGGTCTCCCTTAATAACCACTACAGACAAAGAGATAGCAGTTTACTGTCAACACGTTTCATCTACTATATCTATACCATTTAGCTCGAGGAGCAACCATTTACATAACCAATCATATAAAGCGCGTTCCTGTTAATCCTTCGACAGGTAAAATAACCGTTGGTTAGACATTAACGATAAGCAAATGGAAATTTTACGGACATTTCCAATGACTTAGCAAAACAAATGGCTTTAAAGATTCACTGTGATTGATTGACAACAAGTTTCAGAAATTCTTAGCACTAGCTTTTAAACTCGTAGGGTACTGGCGGGATTTATCAAGCAGCGGGAAATATCAGGCAACTGCAGCTTTCAGCGGCCAGAAACACGACTTAAACATTTCAAAATTAAAAATAAGTCTTTGTGAACCTTCCTGGATCATTGTTTTCTCATTTTTGTGATTATCACTCTAATTACTCTTTGTTTCATCTTACCAGGCTCGGCAGAGTATCCCGGGGTTAGGCCAAAAACTTCGCGCGTCCATCTTTTCTACGGCGAGGCCGACCTTCGAACTTCTGAGAAGTTGTGAGAAACTTTCTTGGAATCCAGGATGTTGAAGTCAATTAAAGAGCATTATAGCTAATTACATGGCACAGAAAGGATGTTAAGTCTTTAGAATTAATGTTTTCATGTGTTTCTAGTGGCTATATTTATTCAAATAAGTGAAAATGATAGCTGCGTGATAAATCCCGACATTGCACGAAATTAACCTCGGCGAGTGGTCAAAATACTTCGCAATAAACACTTCGGTTTGTGAAAAATGATGAACCAACAAGCTGCATAAACATTGTACGGAATGTTTGAAATATGTTTACTAACTATCTTTTGTCACTTAGGGTGAATTGATTTTGATTGGTAAGTTTCCAAACCTTAAGTGCCTGATAAATCCCGCCAGTACCCTATCATGTATCATAGTCAATATTGTATTCCCAAAGGCCATTTCCCGGGGCAAATTGTACAGCTTACGAGTTAACATATGAAAATAACACTGGAAAAAATACATTCCCGCTAACATGGCCTGTACCTTGACAAAGTCCATTAATAAGGAGAATAAGGGCAATAACAGAAAAATTCCAATTTAGCTTCTATCCTCACCACCTTCCTGAATAGAATGATTTCGATCCAGAAATTAGACTTGCACCTGCACTTGCCGTATTTAAGAGAAAATTGCTCTCGAAAATCCGCCCCCTTCAAAAATCAATCTTTGGTGGTCATGACCCAAGAGGATTTATCGTATCTTACACACTATTTTTTAGGGTTGGTCTTAGCAAATTTAACTTTCACAAATTTAAGCACAATTTTAGGGATACTATAAACCCAATGTGCATCTCAAACGATGTTATTGAGGATACGAAACATTTTTTGCTGCTCTATCCATCTTTTGACATCGAAAGACGAGATCTTATCGCTGGAGTCCTTACATTAGTACGACTGTTTGGTCTCAGTAACTCTTCTAACGAGACTTTAACGCAACTGTTAATTCATGGTTATAAGGACTTGCCTGATGAAATCAATAGAAATATCCTTGAGTTAAATCTACGTTTTATATATATACAACTGGTCGCCTTTATTGAATTCGTTCAAATTTTGCCATTCGTCAAGCAGCCATCAAGTCCCTTTCAAGTCCCCTTTCTACTGACTTTTCTTTTTGAGCATAGTTCTATTTAGTGTTGCTTTAATATTTTTTTCTTCTTCTTTTCCTTCCTAAAGCCACAGCGGTAGACGTGATATCTTGCTCCTCGTGGTATTGTATTTGTAGCACTGTAGAGTATCTTGTAAGTAGTGAATTAAGTATCTTGTATTGTAAATTTTTAGTTGATGATATATAAAAAAAGTTCATTTCCAAATAACCTATTCATTTTGGAGAGGAATTCCTTTCTTCTGCCAAGTTTAACCTTTAGAAAAATCAAATGGCTATTTTTCGATCTTTTTAGACAGTTGGCAGACAAAAAAATTTCAAGAAACCATAAAGCCTCATAAATGTGTCCATAACTAGGAATCTGGAATATCAACAAAAAATAACCAAGAACTACACATTTTTCATAAGAATTTGGGCCAGTAATTGAAAATTTCTTAAAACTTCGCAGACTTTGAGTATTCACAGTTTCTTACGAGTTCAAGACAAATCTTTTTGTAAGCCTGCCTAATGCTTAGACGTTACTAAAGTACTTCGCGAGTAAGAAAACAACTGAAAATGAACTGAAAATGTCACAAGGATTTCCTTTATCAAAATAAATAGGTTCTTAGGTTATGTATTCCCAGCACTGGGGATACTTAATTCTTTGGCGATCTCAGTGTTGAGTTTCTGGTAAGCAGCTTCTTATGAAGAAATACATTTAGCATAGCATACTGACAAAAGATTCAATCAAAGCTGTTAGACATTGGTCTAGTGCATGATACAAAATGACCTGTCGACAGTGAGAATTTTTTCTGGTTGAGCCGGTATACTCCGTACTGCTCCATATCGTTTCATTCCCCAAAATAGGAAAGCACGTGCTAATAAATCTAACTATCATTTGATATGAGACAGGAAACTGGCAAAATCACTATTTGAATCCTCCCTCGAAACAGCCAAAGGGAGCTCACCGTGCAATCCCTTGCATATCTACTGATAAGTTCACAAAGATACTTGATTGATATTCATGGTATAGGAACTATTCGTCCTCGTAGTTCCTTTTTACTCATTACAACGTGGCTCTCTGAGTAGGGGAAACTTTCCTCATTGCTTCATCTACTGGGGGCTATACCTAGGAATCAGCGGGAAAGTTTTTACAGTTTCAATATCATAACAACTATTCTAGATCTATCCTGCGTGCACACTTCACTCTCCGCGTGCACACTTCAAGGGTGAAAATATCGACATTGGGCAGCGATATATGTGCCAGTACAGCAACAATTAGTTATGTCCAAGCTCATGTCATGAAGATAAGGTGTAATATCATTTGATGATATTCTATCTATACACATAGTGCGATTTCATTCTTCTCTTTTCTACTCTGTTTACTTCTTTGTTCTTTGCTCCAGCAGAAACCATGAATACTGAGGTCCCTCGTCAAGAAATCCCTTCCCACTACTAAAATACCAGAATGCTGCATTCACTTAGCTGTAGTTTTGGTTCAGTTGGAAAAAAATCGACGATGTGCTTGATTTTCATTTCTTTTTTCATGTTTAAATATTTATACAGGTTAACAGAATTTAGTAAAAAGTAATTGTGGTACAAAGCGACCTGTGCAAAAACAGAAAAGCTGGAATTACAAAGAATTATAATGCAAAATAAGGCAAATGCAAAAGAGCATAAAAGAACTAATATAAAAATAAAATGGACCTCTCATATGGCTTTTTAAAGGTAGCCAAGGACAGTGCAAAGTAAGATTCCTTATTCAACTTATTCCATAATTTTGCTCCATGATAAGCAAATGTGTTTTGGCCTGTGCATGTACTTCACAGGGGATATCTGCAAGTTTGTTTCGATAGAGAGATTGCGATCACTGCCTTCTGAGCATTTACTGAAAAGTTCCCCTAAATATTGAGGAAAAAGTGAGTTCAATGCCCTATAGGTCAGCGTTGCTGTTTCTTTTTGATAAGCTCTCTAACTGAAGGCCAGCCAAGATTTTGGAGCAGAGGGACAGCAGAGGCATCGTAAGGACTTTTTGTAGTTATTCTTTCAGTTCTATTCTGGATCTTTTCGAGAGCACTGAGTTTGGTTTCACTACAACAACCCCAAACCGAGCAGCAATAACTGAAATGTAGCTCAACAATTCCTCTATACATTTTCTGCATATCATCTGATGGCAGAAATTTCTTGGCAAGCTTAATAAGACAGAGAGCTCGTAGTGTCTTAGCCCCACCTTGTTCAATATGGCGATCCCATTGGAGTTTGTCATCAATTTGCACTCCCAAGTACTTAGTATCGGTTATCATATTGATCTTTTGATCACCTATTTCAAAACTAGGCTTAGCTTCAGTCTGCTTTTCGATCTTTTGAACATTTGGTCTGGATCCAATAATCAAAGACTGTGTTTTTTACACCGTTTAAAGACAATTTATTAACATGTAGCCAGTTTTATAAAATCGCAAGATCCTGGTTTAGATCCTCCAATCTACAGGCGTGTGAAATCGCAGTATTATCGGTGCACATCGTTACCTTTCCTTTGTTTAAGCAAAATGGTAGCTCATTTATGTAAATAAGGAACAGAATTGGGCCGAGATGGCAGCCCTTGAGGATACCACAAATGATATCTTTAGTACTAGAATCTAATATAGGAGTTTTCTCTCAGTCTCAGAATCTAATTCAGAATCCCAGAATAACTCAGAATCTAACATATGAGTTATCCGCATAAAAAACATTTCTGGTTCACCAACTGTATCAATATAGCATTTCTAGCATGTAATACGAAAAGCAGCATGCATCGCGGAAATTGACAAGAAAGAAATTAGTCATTTAGGTCCTTACCATTGAGAAACTGAGAAACAAAGCAACACCACCAGTTGCTCGTCTTAATCTTTTGAAACTACTTGTTTCCATTGCATCTAAACATGTTTTGCAATCCACATTAGATGCTGTTTTCTTGTTGTAACATGGCAGCTGCAAAGAAAAGGCTTCGGGTTAGCGGATTCAGGGATATCTACCAACAAAGAAACACACAAAATCTAATCTATATCCAAGACTTACGAAACAATTTTCGAGGAAGTGAAATGCATTGTAATTTCAGGTGTCTTGATCGACTGCAACCACCGAAGGTGGAGTCAAGTTCCCTTGAAATCGATGCAGTCAGATTTATGGGGAAAAGTATGAGAGAAAGTTCTACCAGATTTGGCAAATGAAGACTCCTTTCAGGCACATATTCAAGAAAGTCATTAAAGCCCATTAATGTAGCATCTCATGCACTGATCTGCAAACTGAGTCTTCAAATCATTTCGTACTGAAGCATGAGATGTCATAATTGCTTGAAAATTAGGCCCCGTTCACACAGGAAGGCACAATCGTTCTGTTCCACTTTCGTTTCAGATCCTGGAAGCAAACGTAGACTGTTCACATGAGAATTGAACGATTGCGTATCGACTGTGTTTCGTTTCGTTTCATACATGAATGCAATCATCTTATCGTTCTATTTTGGACCACTTCTGCACTTCATTACCTCTTCACATAGGAGCAGAACAAAACAATCATATTTTGTTCCAGTTGGCGTAGCACTTTACATCACTCCATTCATTGCAACCAAAACTATTTCATTTGAGACGTTCCGTGCAAATGAAACCCTTTAGTGTTGCGCTTATTGGGACGGAACGATATGGAACGGAGCAACTGCGTTCCTGTGTGAACGGGGCTTTACTTGTGTCATGTATGAACTTTGCAACTACGAATCTCAAAATCATTACCTCGACACAGGGTGGATGACCAAGAGCACCATCAGTTAGATTCTTGTTTTCAAATCCACAACAATTAAGATAGCTTTGTAAGGTACTTTTCGTAGCTGTTCCTGAATGTTTCCACCCTGTTTGTAGTGCTCTCTTCTGTTGAGGCTTTGTGATGCAAAGTGCAGCCAATGAAAATGCAAATAACAAGATGAATAGAAAAACAAGAATCACCATATACTGAGAGCAGGTCAAGGGCATTTCAATGAAACAAGCATTTAAATGAAAGATTTAGTCACAATCATATCCAAAAAGAAAACAGCAGAAGGAATTTTGATACAAATGTTTATACGTATGTGACTGTATATAACTGCCTCACAGCAAAAGATGCAAAAATTTGAACGACTTGAAATACCTTCTCCACAGCCCTCCACAAACAATATACCTCTTCCAATTGTGTACAATGCATTCTATGCTACGATGTGTGCCAGAAATTAGCTTCCTCTTTAGCATCCACATACAGGACCGGGTGTCGCAAAAAAGTTCAAGATCAAGTATACTAAAGATGAAATCCTAAATTTCGATTGACAAATCCATTTCAAATTACTTCGCTCAAATTTGAAGGTGATTTAAAACCTACCAGATGACTGGAGCTTAGATGTGTCTTCTTTCTTAGACAAATTTACATTCATTCATCTTCAAATACGGCCTTATTTTTAATTCCACTTTTCTTCTTTAAATCAAAGTCTATGAGGAAAAGTTTGCAGAATTTAAATTTGAAAAGCTCAAAGTTTTACCCATTCTTCATTTTGCTATGGCTTACCCCTCAGATTATACTGTCAAATTTTGTTCAAGGTGATCGCTATTTTATCAAAGAAACCGACAAAATAACGTTTAATTCACTCTTGAATAAAAAGTAGACAAATTTACAATGATTTGCCGGCCAAAACACCTGACAGAGAAACCCTTAAATGCTGATGCCTTTGTTATGTAAACTTTGCCACTTTTTGCCGTCATTGTGAGGTAAGTGTAGTTAAAGGTAAGTTGCTAGCCATGATCCTTCGTAACGTCTAAGTCGACTGTCATATCATCTGAAAGTTCTTTTTGGCCTAACTTCATGTTGTTTTGTGTAGTTTTCTTTTTCATCTTATTTCAATTCAATTTTACTATAGCTTCTATTGAAACTAATCTAATTCGAATTAATGGCAAAATAAAATACTAACAATATCTATGTAATATCCATATTTCAGCTGGTTGCAAACATTGCACCCGCAGGTTGGCCCATCCCATTGCTCTATTAGTCTCTTAAATGTTTGAATGCTTTCAGCTAATTTAATTTCCTTGGGTAAAGCATTCCATACCTGTGGTCCTAACGATAGGAGAGTTTTTTACCCGAAAGTAACTAGGTTGGCTCTATGGTGAACTTGGTGACCTTTTTTGTCTGCTTTAGTTTGAAGATATCCTGCATAAAAGGAGATTTACCTTTGAGATTGTTTTGTAAATTTCAACACAGACTTTTGAGACGGCTAACACTCATCATACATTTCTTTGCCTTAGATAGTAAGTCTTCATAATAGACATAAAGGATCTAAGAGCTCGCCTGTGAATCTTGTGATCTTGTTTACTGATTTGTCAGAGGAAAAATGCCGGACCAGATGGCAGTGATTAAAATCTGAAAAAAGCGAAACTTTGAACCAATACTTCTTTGGCTTTGAAATTCACATAAACCTTAAGTCTTTTCAACGCGTTTAGCGATGCAGCAGCTTTCTACGTCGACTGGAAATTTGGTCATCAAAATGTTGTCTTGCTTTTAATCTTGCACAAAAAGGATCATGGCTTATGTTCTCGTTGACTTCAAGCAACATTTTAAAGTAATTTGCCATTGATTGCCGGTAAATTCACATCACAGAAGCCCAAATCTGAAAAGCATTTGGGAAGGCACCTTGCATGAAGTAGAATGTTTTGAATTTCTTAAAATAGATTTTGAGCAAATTTTCAAAGATCGAAAGCTTGATATACAGAGAAGTGAAGATTAAAGCTTGAGAGAAGTCATCTGAAGTTCAGTTCATTCATTTTAACAATTTTAAACATCTTCCTGGCTGCTAAAATGGCTAAGAATGACTTGGTACACCCAATGATGTAAAAGGAATCAACTTATATTCCATCAGATTAGAGAATGAAATACACTGCATATTTGGAAATCATAGTTGCAGATGTGCAAGCCAGTTGAGTAAAGAAACATGAGGGTGTTTGCCAATTTCATTGATGTGTAAGCTAAATCACAAAATTCAGCTCTTTAAAGAAATTTCTATATCAAATTGCCATGACACAGTATAACATTCTTGCCCTAAAATTTTGCAGTTGATTATCTTTACTAGTTTATCTGTTTTCTGTTGTGAGCAACTTTTGGACTACTGCAGTCAGCTGAGCTGCTTTTGAACTGGCAGTGGAATAGCTGGAATTCACTTTATTAGCAACAAAAGAACATCTACCACACAGAGGGCTTTCAGGGACGGGGATTGATAGCTCACGCGCACACAGGCATGCGCTCAAATGGTCGTTTGGGAGTCATTGATCACGTGCCCAGTGATAAAATATTTCCCTTGAGGAGAGCAATGTCCTATTCAGGAGTTCAAACTGGAAAACTCTGTGGGGAAATTGATTTTCACTTTAAAACATATCTTGTAGCGCCTTGATGTTAATTTTATTTGTAGGACGCAGCTCAGTTACTTTGTTTGCTCATTTCACCCAAGTTTAATCAGCCTCATGTTTAGGCCATCTCCTTCAGAGAGATTCATGCTGTCTTATATGTCAGACTTCTCAAGCAGCTTGTGTAAGCTGATTTTTGTTTGTCTTTGTTGCACTCAATGGGTCTTAGGAAGAATAACACATAAATTTCTTGCCATTTGGTATTTCTTTTGCATGCACCACATAGTGCATGCGAGTTTTTGGTCATGCCTCAATTTTTGAATGTGAAAGCCCTGCACACATACCCATTCTCCAATTATCAATAATGTATCAAAGTCAATATACCAATTTGCCATTCAATGACTATACACAGTGATACCTATGGAATTAAACTAGTGTAACCAGTGCAGTGTGCAGCACTCACTGACTATGCTTACTGCTTGTTTAAATTTTCTTTCGCACAGCATAGAACACAACCTTTAAAAACCTGATCTAGCATGGTTTTCATCTACTGTCGATATTGATTGCTAACCTCCCCACATTTTCATCTAACTAACCTAGTATACACAGGTATTCAAGATTAGGAGCATAAAACACAAGAAAGCAATTGCCCATGTTTTCTCAGTAACCAAAATTTGAAATAGCAAAGGATACAAAGAAGAGAATAATCTGATGCTGCCTCCATGAACCATATAATCCAGCAACTGCAATTAACAATAAGAAGACTCCAGCAGCAATAATACCACCATTAATTGGCCAACTGGTAAGCAATAAGCTTACTTTGAAGTAGACAGGCAGTGTTATCAAGATCAAAGCCAGCACCTGGTAAGAAAACATTGCTTTTAGGGAGGACTCAAGGATCAAATTATGATGACAGAAGCCTCCAAAGATGTTTTTGATAGTTCAAACCCCTACCATGTGAAAACATATTTCTCAATTTGAAAAAAAAACAGCTTGATCCAAATAGGGTGGAAGAGATACTGCCAATTCTAAAGATGGTCCCATAAAAATGAAAGAACATAATTGAAAATGGTATAACTTAAGCATACACATTGGTTGTATTTTGTGATGTAAGATAAAGAGAATCTATCACCTTTGAAGTGAAAAAAATATTAAATCCTGTTGAATTGATCCACAAGAATTGAGTGTGTGGGGGGGGGGGTTTAACAGTTAAAGTTACTGCAGGAGCCACATGAACAAGCTAGGGATTATCTGGAAGATGGCAGGATATGCACGATAAGGCAAACCTGCACATCTAGGAAAATGTTTAATCAGGGATTTCTGAGATCTATCCTGTAAGTCCAGCAAAGCCCATTCTCTCCAGCCTCTGCACACCCTGTTGTAGAATAAATAAGGTCCATTCCAGCTAAATGGATTGTGTTGATAGCTGGAAAACAGTAGACCAAAAACAGATAAATTAATGTTCACTGTGTTAAGGGCCCAGAGTCAATAATTTAAGATTCAAGAACCGGAACCAAGAACTAAGAACCAAACCACAGTAATTTAAGAACCAGAATTGAAGAACCAAGTTTACACACCCTAATTTAAGAACAATAATTCAAGGACCAAGTTTAAGCCAAGTTGAAAACACAGAAAATGGGGAAAACAATGAAAAGTTTCTGAATTGTGAGAAATGACGTAATGAATTAAGATATTGTTAAGAAGCCACTTTGATGAACCAGGAATTCCACCAAGAAGAAAAAAAGAAATTTCTACATTTTCCTTTTGGCTTTGGGTGATTTTTGAAAATGGGGAAAACATAAAAGAAACTAAATCTTTCAAAAAAGAGGCTTTGAGTCTAGCCTACTGTATTTACATGCTTCATACTTCAGTGTGGTGAAATGAAATGCAGTGATTTGCACATGGCATCAGAATGGGATGTGATCAAGAAATAATAAACAAAGTGGCCCTTGAATTCCAGTTCTCAGACCCATTGAATTTTATCTTATGATCAAAAAGTTTTCTTTTGAGCTACAAAGTCTATTTTGGTACAAAATTAATTACCAGACAATGTTTGACGCATTACTTATCAATATCCTGCAAAAAGCTACTGAAAGAAACTTGACACACGGAGATTTCCGTGATTTCCATGTTTTTGAAAATCAGCAATAGCCAAAACGACAATGCAGAAAGCACAAAACTTTCTTTTTTGTATTCCTGGTGGCATTCTTGCTTATCCCTGTTGTTCTTACCAATATTTTATTCAATAAACATTATTTCTCACAGTTCAGAAACCCTACATCTTTTTGTGTTTATCTGAATTTTCCACATATTGACCCTGGCCCTAAACTTGGTACTTGAATTTGAGTTCTTAAGTTAGGCTGTCTCAACTTGGTTCTTAAACTCTCGTTTTTAAATTAGGGATCCTAAACTTTGGTTCTTGAATTCTGGTTCAAATGTGTCCACATAACTACAGCTGTGTATTCACTCTGTCAAAATATGCGAACAATATGCTGATCACATGCAAACTAGTGTATGGGTTGAATTTCATAACTTAGTTGGTTGCTGTTATTGAGCTCTAAAAGGGCACCTGCAAATAGGTCTTCAGCTTAGGCCACATGAAATAAATTAATAGATTCTCATCACCGCCCGCATGGGAAATGTATTCCGCATCTACAATCTCTCACATCTTATTTACAAAAAATAAAGGTGCCGCCCACCCGTCATTTGCAAGATTTGTGATGTGTTTTATATTTTATATGGCCTATTATTGCCTGAAAACTCAATCAAATGCCGTAAGAAACAAGCTCACTTTAATATTTTGTCCCTTAGCATATGATTTGACCAGCTTTCAGGGGCTTCCGTGCTTTCATACTTGTCACCGTCCCATTGATGATTTGCAGTTAACATCTGCAGATGATTTGCAGATATCCTGCGCATCTCTAGGTTGTTAGTAAATACGATAAAAAGTCAAAAAAGAAGCAGCAGAATGCAGTTACAAGCATGCTACAAGCCCAGACAACAAAATCTACGAGAAAATTATACCTCCCTTGTAGACTTTGCAAGATCAACCAAAAATTTTTATGTACAAAATATAAAATATAAACCTCCCGCCTCACGCACCTTTTCGAAACTTAGTGATGAGAATCTATTAATTCATTTTATATGGCCTTAGTTGTATTAGAACTGGCTATCCTAGAATAGCTTAATGCTTCAGTGATCACATGATATAATTTCCCTTGAAATTGGCATGCCCCACACACCAAGTTGGAAAACATGCAGTATTTTGCCTACCCATAATAGTGAGTGAAAATAACTTTTAAGGTGTGAGCTGTGAGTAGACTTTCAAAAGGAGGCGAGAGGTGCAAAATCAACACCAGGTCTTTCGTTTTCTCATGTGAGAACCTCTCATTTTAGCTGAGAGAATCAAGTTTGACAAATTTCATAGTTGCAAGTGAATGCAAGTTTTCCAACCTGGCCCCCACAAAGCCGCTATACATGGACACAATACCTGTCAATTAGGGTGTCAAAGCTTGGTTCTTGAATTCTGGTTCTTAAATCAGGGTGTCTAAACTTGGTTATTGAATTATTTTTCTTAACTTAGGGTGTCTAAACTTGGTCATTGAATTCTTTTTGTTAAATTAGGGTGTCTAAACATGGTTCTTGGTTCTGGTTCTTGGTTCTTGAATCTAAAATCAGGGAGTCCCATGTCACGGGGGATACTTTGAGTGGTTCTAGCGAGAGAAAAACAAAGATTTCAGCAAAAGACATATCCAATTTTGTCACCCTTCTCAGCTTACACGCACTTCAGGCTCACCTACAAGGGATAGAGTACTTTCGCCCTGAATGGGTCTTATATAATCATTTGTCAGAATCACAAGCTCCTCTTTCGACGTGAAATAAAATGCTCCTGGATTTGATATTTATCAAAATACAATGAAAATGTTTTTCTGATGTTTTTCTCTATGATATTCTTTGCCTGTGTTTTGTTAAAGGGGATATTTATAAAAACATGAAGCAGACTTGTAAAATTCGTGAAATCTTTTTGCGTTGATATTGGGCTTAACATGTCTGCTTGTGCTTTGTCCACTTTTACACATTTGATATCTGGTTTTACTGTTTCACAGTTCAAACCAACCTTTTTTAAGATTAAATTCTAACATTTATCGTAACTTCTTGCAAATTTTTGTTGGTGATACAAAAGGTATTTTTCAGGAGGCAGATCGATCGGGAAAAATTCACCCTGAATGGGTCTATTCTTTCCAAATAACTCCACGTAGCGATTTAAGTTCATATATGCCAGTTCTGTGTCAGTTTAGAAAGGATGGGTACTACTTTAGTTATTTTGATATATTTTAGGGTTTCATCAACTTTGGTGCCTCATCAACCTTGAGAATTATCGCAACAGTTGAGGTTTACGTAAATTTGACCTTCATTGGTGCAGGAAAAGCACAATCTGTTTGTCAAGGTCTTGTGATGTCAAATGTAAAAAACTGGATGCCATACACATTTTCTTAAAGTCCATTCAGCATAGTAAATGTAGCAAGATTCCTGGCTTCCCTGCTAGTAAAGTTTTCTTGCTGAGACCCTGACAACATTTAGGCCCATTATTCAGGGCGAAAATTGAGGCAAGAAGCTGTTGTTTTGACTGCTGATGCTGTTAGCCAAAGTTTTGGGAGCAAACGCTGGTAAAAATATTTTTGGCTGAGAAACAGCAGTTGGCAAGGAAATGAAGTCTACATCCACGAAGAAAACATTTCTGAGAGGCATAGGCCTACTGTAGTCTTTAATAAGGATATTAATTGTATTTGTGATTAGACCCATTCAGCACGACAGTGCTCTAAGTTCAAAGATTCACAAGAAAAAATCAGCAACTTACCAAATAAATCATATTCAAGCCATAAAGGCAACATCGCATACACGTATGAGTATAAAATCTTCCAGCCATACTAGTGTGCTTCAAACCAAAATTTGGTGTCACAAGAACAACAGTGGTGTTGCTTGAAACAAAATCTTCTTCGGCCTAACAAGCGCTGTCCAGGCCAAGCAGAATCTCTCTCGTGCAAGACTAGTTTTTACCACTTATTAGGATCAATGGAGAAAATTCTAGTTATGGAGTTCGTCAGGAAGATTGTGCTCTTCAGACGGCATCTCAGGTTCTCGATCTTCTCTCCTATTTGAGACTTTACTTCAGCATCTTCATTTTGACATATTTTTGCTTGACGCTGAGCTGGACTTCGAGGTTTAATTTGTTGTTGTTGCTGCTGCTGCTGTGAAGAACAGACTTACACCAGGGTTGTTGTGTTGCGCCTGCGGAGTCGGCATTTGTTTGTAGCCGTTGCCTCAGCAAAAAAAGAGACTCCAAGCGAGATACCTTCCCCGTGAAATATCCTGACTCCCCTGACTATTTTCTCTCAATCTCCAATGGAGCACAATGGCAAATTTTATCAATGAGACTGCTATTGCCGAAAAGGGTTTTGTTGAAAATATTTTACTTCTGCTGTTTTTTTTGTTTTCAATTTATTTTGAGTGGGCTTGTCAGGATTTCTAGCTACTGAAAGCTAATTTAGGTCCACTGTGCATGCCGCATCCAGGCAAGGGACCCCTAGTTTAACGTCCCTTCCGAAGGACGGCGAGGTGAGTTGCGAGGTCAGGCCTCAATGGTCACCCATCCGAAATCTGACCTCACTCGACCAAGCTTAAGGGGCTCCACTGCTCCAATTTGACCAAAAAATCACTTTTCAGATTTTCTCTCCATCTGGAAGAGAATTTATTGATCTTTCTGTTTTTGTGTTGCATGGGGCCATCGCAGTCTCACACTCTGCCCAGGAAGTGGAGGAATGGATGGGGGTTTTGTATTTTGGATATCAGCTGATTTTTCACAAAAATTTGATCCCCAAATTTTCGTAATTTTCAAATTTATCAGAAACCCTTGCCCTGGGCCTAAACATGCAAAACCATATATGTTTTGAAAGCCCTATGTCTGGGGAATACATTCATGCAACGTTCTTTGGTGTATGATCTACCTGTGTCCCATTACATGCAATTGTTTTGCATCAAGTTCTGTGAGTGGAAAACAAAAAATGTTTGCTTGCAACTTTTCTGAAATCTGATTGGCCTTTGAACGCATTTCAAGCTTCTCATTGGCTTGTCAAGGCACATGATGCACATAATGGCTGACAGTTACGGTCGAGGCGAGTCGAAATTGCAACGATCACAAAGTTTCTTAGATATTTTTTGTTTAAAACTTCGCCATTGGTATCGATAGCCTTAGTTTTGTATTCCAAAATGGGCAGAGTCAAGTTCAGAACACGCAAGCCCTTCCTTGGGCGTAAAAAGAAGGCAGGCAAGGTAAGAATCAAGAACCAAGATGCGACTGACATGATGGACACTACTCGGCCAGCTTGTGATGAGCAAGGTCAACCAACTGAGGAATTTAGCACTCCAGGGATTTCTGCGAGTTCAAGAAAACTGACTGCATTTGGTATTGAAATGGATGTAGACACTACTGATACAGAAATGCCCGCTTCTGAGACCACAAACTATTATTTTCTTGCTCAGGAAGCTGCTGTATCATCATTAATTAGTGGTCTACTTTGCCCTGTTTGTAAAATGCCTGGAATTGTGTTTGAGGTCGACACAAAGGCTAAAATTGGCTTTGCTGCAAGTGCTACTCTTACTTGCAAAAGTTGCAAAAGTATTTCAAATGAAGGATACTTGTGCCAACGCATTGGTCAATCAAAATCTCAAAATGTGCCATTTGATATCAACATGAGAGCAGTTTTGGCATTTAGAGGAGTAGGATGTGGCTATTTTGCAATTAAAGAGTGGGGAAGTATCATGGACATGCCTTTTATTCCCTCACAAGACACTTACACCAAAATGCATAACAGAATGGAGAAGGCAGCAACTGCAACATTCAAGTCTATCAGTCAACAATCAAGAGATATAATTGCAAACGCATATGAGGAAATTGGGGTACATGAAGATGAGCATGGAATCCTTGACATTGCAGTGTCGTATGATGGAACGTGGCAAAAACGTGGGCATACATCACACAATGGTGCTGCTGCTGTTATTGACTTGCTCACTGGATTGCCTATAGATTATGAAGTCCTGTCCAACTATTGCTCTAAATGTACAAATGAAGATGACGAAGCAGCTGATCCTGAATGGAAAGCAAGACACGCCGAGTCTTGTTCAAGGAACTTTGATGGATCAGCTGGCTCCATGGAAGTAGAGTGTGCAAAGCGTATATGGCAAAGATCAGTAAGTGAAAACCGTCTTCGGTACACAGTGATGTTGTGTGATGGGGATAGCAAGGCCTTTGATGCAGTGAGCTCTTTAAATCTGTATGGTGAAGGGAATAAAGTAATAAAAGAGGATTGCATCAATCATGTTGCGAAAAGGATGGGGACAGCTCTAATGAACATAATTTCTGAGTCAAAAGTTCAAAAGGATGCTATTGGTGGAAAAGGGAAATTAACCCAAGCTAAAATAAAAAAAATTAAAAATTACTATGGTAGGGCTATAAAGGATTATTCTAATGACATCCCATTGCTCAAGAAAAGGATAATGGCAATCCTTTTTCATCTTTCAAGCACAGATGACACACCAAAGCATGTGCACTGCCCACCTGGGGAGCGATCTTGGTGTTTCTGGCAGAGAGCTGTGGCGAAAGCAGAGCAACCACCATCTCACAAAGACCATGAGACGCTCCCCCCAGAAATTGGGAAGAGGCTGGTGCCTATTTTCATCAGGCTTTCAGATGAAAAATTGTTGAAAAGATGTGCACGAAAGGCAACCCAGAATCCAAATGAGTCATTACATCAGCTTATCTGGAAAATATGTCCAAAGTCAATATATGTTGGGAGACGAACAGTACAAACAGCTACAGCATTAGCCCTGTCTCAGTTTTCAATGGGTGCCACTTTCAAAGTCCTTCTTTTCAAAATTCTAGAGATGGAGCCAGGAAGAGAGCTGGAGGCATCCTCAAATGAAAAAGATAAGAAAAGAATAGTTTTGGCTGAGAAGGCAAGCAGTTTTAAGTCTAAAGCACGTAGAAAAAATTTGAAATATCAGAAAGTAAAAGCTAACGAGAAAAAGAAAAACAGTGAAGGCCAAACATACACATCAGGAGGCTTTAACAATTAAAAAAAGGCTTGTTGTTGGGTCATGAACTGATATGAACAGATCTGCTACCCAGAAAAGAGTAAGAAATCAAGAAAGTTTCATGATTAGCATCTTATGTGACATGTTATTGGTTTCCAGAACTTCCTAAAACTTTACTGTGGATTTGCTCGAAATGCAATTTTTCCGCATTGCTATTTTTTGGTATGTGCATAACTTTTGTGGTTTTAAATAAAACCTAGATGCTTATATATCAAATTGTTCATTAGGATCCAGAGAGTGCAATGATGGTATTTGATTTTGAATTTTAGCTCTTGCCTTCCTAGTGACTGGGTTTGAAAGACATTTGGCGAGCTACAGAAACAACAATTCTCCTCCAACATGAGAAATATATAAATAGATTTCACATTACTGATAAATAAATGGCATAGTTGCACTCTCCTGGTATCAAGGATCAATGTGATATGTGACAAATGATGATCAGATGAACGGTGAAAAAGTTATGTATGAACCAAATGCACGCATCTATATCTCCATTGTTCTTGGGTTTCCATGGTAACAAATTGATTTATGGAAAATTTAGTGTGAAATTCGAGCTCTTTGCATCAAAATTTGCATTTCTGCAAATTTTCATGTCTCTCTAGCCCTCACTTTCTGTTTTACGCTAAGGTCTGGAATTGGAGCAGTGGAGCCCCTTAACTTCAGCCACTTGACGAAGACTGTATAAGCCACTTGGCCACTCACCCCACCGATAGCTCTACGAAAGATGTCTTTGATAGCTCTACGAAAGCAATTTGTTTGGAGTTCATTCATCAGTAGTATAAGCTAAATGATTGTTGAATAAGCTAAAAGAGTTAAGAGTTTACTGCATTTTTGTTTCATTTAACCCTCTCAGGCACTGAGTCCCAGTTTTCAAATTTTGGTCCCAGAATCTCAAAAAAATGAAAAATTTTCGATTTCGCTGAAAATTGGTACAGGCCCCATTTCTGACCCGTAGAATTCGATTTTGCGATCAGTTTTGTGATAAAATGCGATGTAGGGGCAAAAAACTGGGGTTAAATGTGGGGGCTATAATACAAATACAGCAGGAAAATTACCAAAATGTCAAATAGTGCCAAATGGGCTGAAACCTTGCCCCAACACCATTTTTGACCCGTAGAAACCAAATCTGGTACTAGTTTGTCAATGAAATTCGATCTAAGGGGCTGCAATGGGGGTTGAAAGTTGGGGCAACATAATCAAACAGTGTGAAAAGTGACCAAAATGTCAAATAGTGCCAAATGGGCTGAAACCTTGCCCTAACCCCATTCTCGGCCCGTAGAAACCAAATCTGGTACTATTTTGTCAATAAAATTCGATCTAAGGAGCTGAAATGGGGGTTGAAATTGGGGGCAACACAATCAAACAATGTGAAAAATGACAAAAATGTCAAATAGTGCCAAATGGGCTGAAACCTTGCCCTAACCCCATTCTCGGCCCGTAGAAACCAAATCTGGTACTATTTTGTCAATAAAATTCGATCTAAGGGGCTGAAATGGGGGTCAAAAGTGGGGGCAACATAATCAAACAATGTGAAAAATGACCAAAATGTCAAATAGTGCCAAATGGGCTGAAACCTTGCCCTAACCCCATTCTCGGCCCGTATAAACCAAATCTGGTACTATTTTGTCAATAAAATTCGATCTAAGGGGCTGAAATGGGGGTTAAAAGTGGGGGCAACGTGATCAAACAATGTGAAGAATGACCAAACCGTCGAACAGTTCCAAATGGGCTAAAACTTTGCACCTGTCCAATTTGTTACCCCATTTTTTGACCCGTATAACCAAGTCTGGTACTATTTTGTCAATGAAACTCTATCCTTTGGGGGGTAAAATGGTAGTTTAAGTAGAGGCAACAAATGAAACCATCAGAAAACTGACCAAATTGTAAAAATGCCAACATTTCACAGTACACCAAAGGGAGGGTTCAAAATAGGACGGCTATGTGACATTTTGGTTAAAATCTCAGCATTTAAGAGGGGCTATGCTTTCACGATACTAGGTCCTGTATTCAAACTAATTAGGGACACAAAAACATTAATGAACAAGTAACACAGTTAAAACATTATCATTCATATCCATCTTGGGACTGGGATGCCTGTGACTGGCTACTTGGCAATCTCTTTTCTGGCATTTTGCAGCTTGAACTTGGCAAACCAAACACGTATCACTTCGAAACGAAATGCCGCACTTTCGTTGAAGGGCTTCGCCCGAAGATTGCTATTGCCCCAGATGGCATGACTGTTAACAAGGGCATACAATTCAATCAATGAATCTAAAACCCGATTCTGCTTTCTTACGGTTCGAAATTCTGCATTATAATATGCTAGTTGCTGATTACAGCGATCAACCCAGCCGTACACAGAACGGTAGAGAGCTGCAACTCTGGGTATGTGGACACCAACCTCGTTACCCTCGCGGTTTCTGACGGACATTGTCTCCCAGCTTTCTTGCCTGGAATCGATATCATTGTCAAAGAAACATACAGCGTTGTTGTCGTTCCAGTATGTGATCGTGACAAAATCTTTGTGGAGGGTCTTCGAATAGCCTCTAGCGAAATTCTTCGCTTTCTTTACAAACTCAGCGTGTCGGCATGGGAAGTGGGCTGTTTTCCCCCGTTGCGTTGCCACAATGCTAGTATTCCAGACTTTCTTTGCATCCTCTATCAGTGGTAAGGTTGGGAAGCCACTGTCAAGAACTAGCATCTTGCCCTGATTCTTGTGTGCCTCTATCAGTTGCTCCACAATGTTGTATGTCATCCCCTTAACTGTCGATGTATACGTTTTGTTACCTGCTTTTACCAAGTGGTTTGTGATCATGTAGCGACCGAACTGTCCTCTTTCTCCTAGCTTGTAAATTGTCCAGCCCATCTTTATTGGCTTATCTGGATTTCGAATTTTATAGGCATTTCTTTTGCTCTTGCTGCAAACTCTTCCTTCGTCGATGCACAGTTTGCTGCCTGACGTCCAAAGCGCTATGGATTTTTGTCTCAGCAATTCTACTCCAGACAATATATTTTGGAGAGGGTGGTAGCCTGCTGTTCCCTTTGCCGGCAAATCAGCTTGACAGACAACACAGAAGTGCTTTGCCATGGCTTGAAAAGTTTTGAAAGGCATCAGCTTCTTGATTTCCTGTTGGGCTTTCAAGGGGTCATCACTCCATGCCCAACGTTTATTTGGGTAACGAATTAATGAAAGGTGCCATTTAATAGCTAAAAAGCCTTTGATAAAGGATCTTCCTTTTTCATTCTTCATAAGGATCCCTACTCGCGACATATAGTTAATGTCATCAGCTCCATGCGCATTAGTTGCATCAATACATTTGTCTAAAAATTCATCATCAATTATCAATTCGACTACATCATGAGGAGCAAACTCATAATCAAAGTTAACAGAGAAGGTTCCGAATTCATCAAGGCCATCAACGGGAGAAATCTGATCCGGTTGATTCTCGTTCTTGGTAGACCAGTGACAGCAACCAGGTGCATCATCATCACTATCGGCTCCTTCGGGATCATGAATTTCATCTTCACCCAACTCATCTTCTGAACTAGTTGCTGACCAATAAATGTCACTTTCATCATCTGAAGAGCTATCAACATCGCCGTCACTTTCACTTGAAGACATCTGCAAACAAAAAGCCTTGAATTTAGCTCATAGCAATACAGCGTGATTTTTATTGCTAGTTATCCATACTTTGGGATTTCAATATATTGCTGGAATTTAGGAAGATATCTTTGACTCTCTAACTCATTCATACTGGCTCAAAAATAACCACAAACTAAACGGAACACCTGTACTATGTAGAGATCCAGTGATACGCAGCATTGATATGAAGCGGTATAATACGGCAATTTGTATTTGAAATGGAAACTGGCTCAGTGGGGTTACATCCTTCCCTTGAGAAGTTTCATGTACGCCTGTAAAGGGAAACTTCAGGAAGAATGAGAATTATTCCCCCACATGTTGCCACATAGCAAACTTGGTACTCACCTTCTTACTCCGTGGCACTTGATAGGCAACGAATTGTGGAGGCACGTCGATCAAGTTGTAATCATCATGTTACTCCTTGCGGTTACCATAGAGCTGCGCATGCGTATTAAAAGTAATAACTGTAAATTAAAAACTTTGCTAAAGTAGTAGGTAATACGCCATTGAAAAGTCTGCAGCAAGACGCCTGCAAACTCTGAAAAGTCGGCAAAGATGGATTGGAAAATTTACAAAAAAGGAGAAGGACAAGGACAGTTCGGCTGCTACATAATCACAAAAGTCAGATATTGAAGGAAGGGGGCAAGACACTGATGTCGACAGCAAAGGGGAAGACAAACAATGTTGTGGAGCAATTGTTGGAGGCACACAAGAATCAAGGAAATATGCTAGCTCTTGACAGTCGCTTCCTAACCTTACCACTACTAGAGCATGCAAGGAACCTCTGAAAATCCATCATTGTGGCAACACAATGGGTGAAAACAGCCCACTTCCTTGCGTGACATTCTGGAACAACTGCAATAATGATATGTTTTCTGGAAAGAAAGCTGGCACACAACGTCGGTGAAAGACAGCGATGCTGACGAGGTTTGTGTCCACATACCCCCAGAGTTGCAGTTCTACGCCGTTCTGTGTACGACTGGGTTGATCGCTGCCAGGACCAAACGTCAAAATCGGGCTTCAGCCTCATTGATTGATATGTATGCCCTCGTCAAAATTCATGCTGGCAAGCGTTCCACAGAGAAGCAGTAGTGTTGGAACCACTTCCATATTTGTCGGACATACCATTTGCCAAGCAGTCGGTCACAGGTTTCCCAATCCAAAGGTGGTTTTTACAGGGTCAGACAGAAATGAAGTCAATTCAAAGTCTTACCCCCATTTCCCCCCAATTCACTCCATATCCTTCTATGTTATGTTCAGCTGTCAACTCAAATTTCAACACCTTAGATCACGTTTCATCCCAAAAATAGTACGAGATTCAGTTTCTAAGGGTAACAAATTGGACAGGTGCAAAGTTTCGGCCTATTTTCCACTGATTGACATTTTGGTCATTTTTCACATTGTTTGATTGTTTTGCCCCCACTTTTAACCCCCATTTCAGCTCCTTAGATCGAATTTTATTGACAAAATAGTACCAGACTTGGTTCCTACGGGTCAAAAATGGTGTTGGGGCAAGGTTTCAGCCCATTTGGCACTATTTGACATTTTTGTCATTTTTCACATTGTTTGATTGTGTTGCCCCCAATTTTAACCCCCATTTCAGCACCTTAGATCGAATTTTATTGACAAAATAGTACCAGATTTGGTTTCTACGGGCCGAGAATGGGGTTAGGAGAAGGTTTCAGCCCATTTTGCACTATTTGACATTTTGTTCATTTTTTCACATTGTTTGATTGTGTTGCCCCCAATTTTAACCCCCATTTCAGCCCCTTAGATCGAATTTTATTGACAAAATAGTACCAGATTTGGTTTCTACGGGCCGAGAATGGGGTTAGGAGAAGGTTTCAGCCCATTTTGCACTATTTGACATTTTGGTCATTTTTTCACATTGTTTGATTGTGTTGTCCCCAATTTTAACCCCCATTTCAGCCTCTTAGATCGAATTTTATTGACAAAATAGTACCAGATTTGGTTTCTACGGGCCGAGAATGGGGTTAGGGCAAGGTTTCAGCCCATTTTGCACTATTTGACATTTTGGTCATTTTTCACATTGTTTGATTGTGTTGCCCCCAATTTTAACCCCCATTTCAGCCCCTTAGATCGAATTTTATTGACAAAATAGTACCAGATTTGGTTTCTACGGGCCGAGAATGGGGTTAGGGCAAGGTTTCAGCCCATTTGGCACTATTTGACATTTTGGTCATTTTTCACATTGTTTGATTGTGTTGCCCCCAATTTTAACCACCATTTCAGCCCCTTAGATCGAATTTTATTGACAAAATAGTACCAGATTTGGATTCTACGGGTCAAAAATGGTGTTGGGGCAAGGTTTCAGCCCATTTGGCACTATTTGACATATTGGTCATTTTCCTGCTGTATTTGTATTATAGCCCCCACATTTAACCCCAATTTTTTTCCCCTACACCGCATTTTATCACAAAACTGATCCCAAAATCGAATTCTACGGGTCAGAAATGGGGCCTGTACCAATTTTCAGCGAAATCGATCATTTTTCATTTTTTTGAGATTCTGGGACCAAAAGTTGAAAACTGGGACTCAGCGCCTGAGAGGGTTAAACAACTGTGATCTGGTCATCTCGTTCTCTACAGATGACAAGGAGAAAGAGGTCCCACGGTATCAACGAAGTAAAGTTAAGAGTTACCAAGGTTAAGAAAGAATCGCCACGGACTGAAGTAACGGACTGAAGTAGATACAATTGCTTTCTTTGCATACAGAGATATTCTAATGTTAAGTCACATAGGGTAAGATATAATCTTTCTTGAAGAGAAAACGAGGAGTTCAGGCCTGTCTGAACCGTAAGTTGTTTCTGGGTCCCTGGGATTCCACTGTCAAGTATTTATTTATTGTGTCTTTCTTCCAGGATTTTTCAGATGGATGCAATCTGCTAAGTCTCTTTTCCAAGCGCGGGCATTGATTAAAGGTAGCTATTATTTATTCTCGTTTGTAGATTTTGATTTGTAAATTCCAAATCGCAAAGTTTTGTAGCGGTCATGAAATGAAAGTCATGAAAGAATTAACATTTGTACTGGATAAAACATTTTTGGCATCCATAGGAAACCTCACACAAAAGCTTTGTAGAGCTAGATACAAGAAGAGAAGGGTTGACCTCAAGATCAAACAGTACTCCAAAGAAAGATGTCTTTGCCTTTATAGCTGCATTCTTGATTAAAAGCCTCTCTGGCGAGTCAATGGCAACCAAAGGCCTTGGAAGATTTAGCCGCAAATTAATGCTAAATGGAAGAAAGAGTTTTCGAGTTTGTTACTCCGAAGGTTACTTTTAAATGCACATCGATAGATGTGTCACAAAGCAGATGTGTCACAAGACCAATTCAGCCATGTCAATTTGCTTCAATATCTTCCATAATATTCTGTTGCATTCTTTTTCGACCCATAAAATATACCATTTAAAACAGATCTGACAGCATTCTGTTCTCAAAAGATATCAAATAATACACGCAAATTGGTATGCATGATGTTTCCCTTAATTTCTTGAATAACATAACATTTGGTAGCTGAAGCGTTTTGGGCTAATTTCAGAGCTGGCAGGCATTGAAGACAACAGAATACAACTGTTTATATATTGTGCAATTCATATTTCCACCTTATATACACTCTACCTTATACAAAGAAATGACGGAATTTCTCTCTCAAGAAATCTTAATTGTTCCACAATTAACCATCAAATACGAATAATATTATGTACAAAGAGAGATAGTATTTCCAAGGTTTAAAAAGTAGCTTACAATCTTACAAACTGAAATAGAAGAAGCGAAAGAACCAATAACTTGCTCCACACAACAAGAGACAACAGCCTCATTTGAATTTGTGCCTAAAAAGCTCTTTGACTCTTTGACAGCCAGCCGAGAGTTAACCACTGTACACGTTTTCAAAGCAGTTTCATTGCCCGTAGAAACAAATCATTTCTGGTGATAATTTCCAAGGTGTGCAAAAATCGCTCCAATAAGTAACTAATAATATGTGCAAACACCTTGTGCAAAAAGCAAAAGCTATTTGTTCAACATGACTAAATCTATCATAAAGTTCTTCTCAGTACATATCTATCTTCAAGAGAATTACAAATTACAACTAAGGCAATGCAGCCAATTTATAACAAGTTTTTCAGTTGTCTCCAGGACTCCCCCACACAAAGCACTCGCTAAGCGCTAACCATGTTAATTCTGGTTCTGTAATCAGACACAGGAAGAGATATCATGCTACGAAAGATTAATCCATCTTTTCGGCAATACAAAATCCTATCATGTGTCAGTATCGATCAACCACGGCCCTCTTTTTCGGAGACGGAAATCAGTAATTTTCAGGAGCCGCTGACATTGCACTATCTTTCAAATCTGGGCCAGGATTTGTCTCTACATCTCCACTAAGCAGAATTGTCATGAAAACCAGCCGCTGCATATGAAACGTGTCGCATGTTATCAAGGTATTATGCACCCAGTTTTGATCACCGCACTATCTAGCTATCGAGGTATGCTCCAAAATTATTTTGCATTGATTCATGTTAAATTCTTATCACTAGGGTCGACAAAATCCGTTTACATTTATTTTTTGGGAGAACCGGTAGGCCACTGTATCATCTTGGATTTCAATAGCTCTGAGAAGAGCAGAGAAATTGCACTGCTTTTATAGATCTCATGCTACTTATACGGGAGTCCCAAAGAATTCTTCATACACGTTTTATCATACCTAAGTAATGTGGGTGCCTGCCTTGTATGAAGTGCGTTAGTTGGAAGTCCTGTCTTCATGACATAGTACACAGAGAAATTGTTGTCGATCCATTGCGGTGATTTTTAAACTCCAATGACTAACCGATCAACAATTGCACTATCTGGCTCGCTTTGGTCATCTCTTATGACAGCTGATGTCGTATTACACGAAAACCGGAAGTCATTGCCATAAAATCTTTCTTACTTCATATTGACTGGGCAGTAGTTACGTCAGCAGTTGGTCTGTGTTACATGTCACTAACAGGACACCGTTGGCATTACACCGAATGCATTGCTCTCATCATTAGTCTCAATGGAGATATAAAGCGCATCATTAGTTTTTGTTAGATCTATTACCATCTCGTACACTAAAACGTTACCAGCAAGTAACAATGAAGACATTATCCATAATCGAAGAGCTAAGTGAAGTCATGAAAGCGAAGATATCAGTGAATTGAATAGGCTTGTATCAACAGAATTCCTTTGACTCCTTTGAACGATTGAAATGATGCAGAAACCCTTGGAGAGGAACAGAGCAGAAACTGCGCAAAATAAACAGTCTAAGATAAGGAAGTATTAGACTAACTACTTTAGTCTCAGTTTCCGCTTCGTTCATTGAATTGGATGCCGCCACTGCGCTTCATCTGGGCCTGATAAACAAGGACAGATTTCGTTTTGAGCCAATCAGCGTGTTTGTTTACATCTCTGAGATTGACCAATCACACTACGTAATCTAACATCACGTGATACACTGTGATTTTGCGAGAAATCAGAAGCTGTGGGATGAATACAAAAATACTCTCCCCCAAAAACCGATGACGTGCAAGTGGATTTTTGACCAACCATAAATGTTTTTTACATTTTCTGTTAGACTACAAGCTTGCCAAGAATTCTACCACCTCGGATTTTGATATTCAACTTAGATCAAGAGAAATCTTTGTTCGAATAACGCCTTAAAATCAGGTTAGCGCCTAATGCTTCAGATTCAACAGAAAGATATTTCTTCACCGACTACTTCCATCTTTTGCGCAAAGGCAACAGACATTGATTCGTAGACAACATGAAACATATCTCTATGAAATCGTCGGTGTTGCACAGCTTTCAAAAGTTGCAGTTTCTTCTATGTCACCGAGAGCGGTATTGTCTTCTGAAGCACTACAATCGCAGGCTAAAGGGCAAAGTCCTGAGGCAATTTCAACAAGAAACTCTACCAATAGTGTCGCAAAAAAAGTGTAAGTCACAAGGTACTCACCAATTCTCTATTATCTATGATGAACCAGCACTGGATAAGTCCACAAAACCAAGGTTGCATGCGAACAAACAAACTAAGCCAGAATAATTGATTATTTCCACAAGTTTGAGCACCACAGTCCTCAGTTTATTACAGTGTTGATGAAATGTCTACTCCTCTCAAATTCTGAGCTAAAATAGTGCAAGACTGATCACGTCTCAAAAATTAGCATTAGTTCGCATAAACAAGTCGATTTCAGTTCCTTAGACAATTATTTCGCAGTTTTTCGAGATGAAGGTTTGGGAGATAGACACCAGGATAGATTATGAGGAAGGGGTCAGGTCAAGTGAAAAGTACAACTCTTTATTCTCCTGTACTGTTGTCTATTTCCCAAACTTTTATCTCGAAAAATTGCAAAATAATTATCCAAGGATCTGAAATTGACTTGTTTATGCGAACTAATGCTAATTTTTTAGATGTGATCAGTCTTGCACTATTTTAGCTCAGAATTTGAGAGGAGTAGACATTTCATCAACACTGTAATAAACTGAGGACTGTGGTGCTCAAACTTGTGGAAATAATCAATTATTCTGGCTTAGTTCGTTTGTTCGCATGCAACCTATGGTTTTGTGGACTTATCCAGTGCTGGTTCATCATAAATAATAGAGAATTGGTGAGTACCTTGTGACTTACACTTTGTTTGCGACACTATTCGACACTATTGTTGAAATTGCCTCAGGACTTTGCCCTTTAGACTGCGATTGTAGTGCTTCAGAAGACAATACCGCTCTCGGTGGCATAGAAGAAACTGCAACTTTTGAAAGCTGTGCAACACCGACGATTTCATAGAGATATGTTTCATGTTGTCTACGAATCAATGTCTGTTGCCTTTGCGCAAAAGATGGAAGTAGTCGGTGAGGAAATATCTTTCTGTTGAATCTGAAACATTAGGCGCTAACCTGATTTTAAGGCATTATTCGAACAAAGATGTCTCTCGATCTAAGTTGAATATCAAAATCCGAGGCGGTAGAATTTTCGGCAAGCTTGTGGTATAACAGAAAATATAAAAACATTCATGGTTGGTCAAAAGTCCACTTGCACGTCGTCGGTTTTTGGGGAAGGGTATTTTTGTATTCATCCCCACAGCTTCTGATTTCTCGCAAAATCACAGTGTATCACGTGATGTTAGATTACGTCGTGTGATTGGTCTATCTCACAGATGTAAACAAACACGCTGATTGGCTCAAAACGAAATCTGTCCCTGTTGGCCTGATAATAAACTAACTGAAAATCCAGCCAAAATCGCCGCAAAAGTGGCGCGACCAATGAGATTGCAGAGTTCCAAACAACAATTGAATGTCTTCAAACTGACCAATATGATATCAACATTTCAGCCTCATTCCCAAAAGTAGCCTCCTTTTAGTCACGAGGCTTCAAAAAGTGATAAACGTGCAAGGATTGCTGTCGATTGCTTTGGTGAAATCCGAAGAATAATTTGGCCGTTCAAAGCACATTTCCCATGTCAAAGTGAAGGAATCTCCAAGCAGTACACAGAAGAAGCATTTATTTTGGCGCAGGTTGGTTTGGTTTTCTTTTCAACCCCAACTAAATACGAATTTCAGGCGATTTAGAATTGGTGAATTGTGATCGTGTAGAATGGGCCTAAGCTCCGGTCTTCCGGCATCAATGTGAGGTTCATCAATTTCTGGCCGGATTTTCGATTGGTTTGATTATGAGTCGTAGTTGTAGCGATTATCAGCCTATCAAGGAGCGAAACTACGACGATTTTCGTAAGTCTAAGGAAGTATTTGGATAGATAAGCTATTTTCAGTGATAAAATGAGAGTTGAAGACTCAAGAAACAAATATCAAGTGTTGCCAAATTTTGGGATCTGTTCCAGGGAGTTTGAGGGGCTCAAAGTTACGAGTTGTCGCACCTGCGCAGTTTCTGCTCTGTCTTGGAGAGGTGGGAGGAGGGTCTAAGGAAAGCTGAGCAGACGTGCCGCCCATGTTTAGGAAATGACACTATTCAGTTTCTGATAAATTACAAATTTATGGGAAACTAAAGTACGACCAAAAACTATGTAGAGTAAAAACGTTTTCCGATGCCATTTCGGCTCTTTTTGCTTAATAGCAAAAGTTAACGTCTCTTTCGAAAGAGGAAGAGAAGCGTAACATCCTTAAGCAGTATTTTCGAAATTTGAACTTACAGAAGGGTGTTCAAATTAAGCCCCCAAAAAGGCAACTCTTAGCTCACACAGCCGTCGAGGTTGAAAAATGTATGGCTGAAAAGCTCTATCTTAGCTGTATCCAAATCTGTGATGCGTTTACAGTAGTGTCCCGCATATAAGAAACAATGTTTTCAATTTGAGGTCTGGTTTGTTTCTTATAAAATGAGATATAAGATTCAAATCAGGGAATAGTTTCTAAAGTTTCTTATTAGAAAAACATGTACTATCATTTAACTACTGAGACACAAGCTCCATTGTCATATAAACTACACTATTTTGATTTTTACTTGCAAATTTTCACTACCAAGAAAAGGTACAATTATTCAAGGAAAGTGCTTCTTATTTCATTTGCATGTAAAATTCTTGTTTTCATTTGAACATGTACAGTCTGATTCAACTTCAAAGCTGAATTTGTTATGCTTTTCAAATTTATAATACATTCATAGTTTTTGAATAAGAAACAAGCCTTTTTCAGACCTGCACCAGTTTCTATAAGAGGGGATATTATTTTAAAAATCAAGGTCTGATGTTTCTTAAATTCATGTTTCATATATGCGGGACACTACTGTATTTGTTAACTAATTACATTTTTGTCCATATGCGAAGAGATGGTCAAGGGTTAGCAGATTTTTGAAAATTTAGTTCCCCAAAATCGGGGGAAGCAACAAGTCACTACTGCAACGAATAACACGGACTTTATCACAGCAAAATTGTATCGAGCATGGAAGGTTATCTTAAGGGAGTTTCACCGAAAGTCACTTTCTCGTGATCATTGATGCTTTCTTTGAAAAAATATTCTATTTGAATTTTAACTTGTTCGGTGAAGCATTTTAGATAACAATTATTTATTGAAAAATCACATGAAATGTATCGATTGTAATCTCTCAAGTGGCTAGATTTCAAAACGAGAATCACTGCGCTACTGCAAAGGTCCTTTCAAAAACTGTAAGCGTACCAAATTTAATTGTTTAGAATCTTTGAAATGTTTAGAATCTTAATTTTTTGAAAGAAATCAACAACATTTAGGAAGAAAAAGTGAATTTCGACTGAACTCTCTTGAGACAATCTTTCATGCTCGATACAGTTTTTCTTATAAAGTCCCTGTTATTTGCTTTTGTAGCGACTTAGTGCTTCAGCTTCCCCCGTTATTGAGAAAACCAGATTTTCCAAAATCTGCTAACCCTTGCCCAGTTTGTTGTAGACAAAAACCTATTGGGTTGACAAACAAACGGAGCACAGATTTGGATACAGCTAAAGAAGAGCTTTTCAGCCATATATGTTTCAACCTTGACAGTTGCGTGGGCCACGAGTTGCCTTTTTGAGGCTTGATTGCAACCCCTTTCTGTAACTTTAAATTTCGAAAATGCTGTTTAATGATATTAAGCTTCTCTTCCTCTTTCGAAAGAGACCTCAACTTTTACTATTAAGCAAATATAACCGAAGTGGTATCGAAAAACGTTTTAACTCTACATAGTTTTTGGTCGTTCTTCAATACGATCTTAGCACCACCTAACCATCTAATAAATATTTTCAATACTACCACCTATATCCAGGGAACAGGCAAAGTTCCTGCTCACGCAAGAAAATGGCGACACAGCGACCAGATTTGGCCTAATCTATCAGAATTTGAATCGACAGCCGTTGAGGAGCTGGTTCTGTGAAACAATGGTAAGCATGCACGTAGGTTGTTGGTAAGTCTGTTTTGTAGCATTGCAGTAACGGCAATGAAATATTTCGGTGTTAGAAAAAAAAACGGAAATGCCACATTCGATTTTAAGGCTTCTTATTATGGCCTATCGAACAAACTTGAAAGGTTTTACCAAATACCCAATAATGGTTCAAAGCACAGATGTCCTTTATCTTATCACACTTCGTCACCTGTCGTATGCACCAGGGATACCAGAGTCAAACTCATCTTCTCTTGCTAATCGACGTCTCAGCATTTGAGAGGAATCATGGACAGGGGCACGAGGAGATATAGGGATGCGAGGGGTTATTTCCTCTGAGTCTGATGATAATGACGTGGCTATTGTAGAGCTGCTACTGACGCCTTTTCTTCTCCTCTCTACGTCAACAGTCACATCATTACCTTCTCCTGTACCTTGTCGTTCCATTATTGGACTATCAAAGAACTTTCTGGAAAGCATTGCACTCCCTCTTCTTCTGCATTCTGGGTGCTTCTTCGCAAAGTCCCGCAGAAATGCGCGTGTTGCTCGAGCTCCAGTCTAGAAAGTCAAAAAGTGCACCGAGTGAGTCACATTAAACAATTACTGCTCCCTGAATATCGAAGGAGCACTATTGGCGGAATGTCATATTTAATTGCGAATATGCTATATTTAGATATTGCATTCTACCGGATTGAAATCTGCAACTTCGATCTGAAGCCACGAGCGATCTTCTCATGAAGGCTCCTTCAAAACCCTTCAAAGATGGCAAGGAATGATGATCATATTTTCTTCAGGATTTCTTGCTCACATCAGTGGCTTGAATCTACTTCTGCACACACGGAGCCCCCTTGAATCAATTCGTTACGTTGTTGTGGGGGTGATATAACTTCTCATTTCCCGCAATATTATCATCCAAAATGGATAGCTGTAGAGTATTTGTTGCAAATCACAGCTGTGAAACAGAAATAGCAGGGAAATTTGACTATGATTTTAAGCTTTTTTTCAAGTTCTTCGACAGGACCTTCTCGAGAAAATCCCGTATCGAATTGGAAAAGAGTTATCAGTTTGAATAGGAAGGATTCCAACACTGATCTAACTTGTCGGCTATTGAATACGTTATCAAGGCGATTTTTACAACCTTTAACAGCCTTTCCACAATTGCTTATTCGAGTGTCAGGCGTAAAGTTCTATACGTTTCAGACTGACATTTTCTCACGTCAACTAAGGACTTCATGTCCAATCGGAAGAACTGACAGAGTGGAAATCCGCCTTACCAGGTGAGTCAGAGATATATTTCTTCGACCCACCTAGTACATCTAAATTTTTGTAGCCTATGTTTTTTTGTCATACTAGATCTTTGTAATATTTCGTTCATTTCATTTCATTTATTCATCTACGGGGAGGGTAGCCCTTCGACACTGATGTCGGTTTTCAAGGGGCCCTCCCATAAAGTAAAATTAAATTAAAACTTAATTACTAAGATAAATATTAAAACTATCAAAATATAACTAAAAACCTACTTAAAACCTAAATCCTATTTACAAAATCGACTATTTACAAAAGGAAAAAAATTTCCTAAATCGTTTGTTTAAAACAATTTAGAGAGGATGCCTGCCTAGACTCGGCTGAGAGGCTATTCCACAGCTTTGCGCCTCTATAAGAAAAGGATTTTTGGCCATTTGCGCTTTTCTTGAGAGGAAGCCTAAGATCTGTCTCAGTGTTACGGAGACTGTAAGAGGAGCACTGTGAGCTTTTTGTAAACAGGCTACACAAGGATTGTGGAGCCAGCCCATGTAATGATTTGAAGACCATAGTTTGAGACTCATTTTGAATGAGCTCCTGAATGGTCTTCCAACCCAGACTTTTTAATAAGTGGGCTGCTTGGGGCATCAAAGCTGCTGTTTGTTACTATTCTAGCAGCACGGTTCTGAAGTTTTTGCAACTGATTGATTTCAGTTGAACCTGCACAGCCCCAAACAGAGCAGCAATACCGAAAGTGGGGCTCCACAATACCTGTGTAGATAGTTTTCAAAATTTCTTTGGGCAAGAAAGATTTGGCATGCTTTAAAAAGCCCACTGCCCTGGAAACTTTGGTAGAAATTTGGTTCGTAGGGAACTCGATGATCTTGTGTCCTTTCTCGCTACAAACTACTTATCTCTCCTTTGTGCATTCTGATTTAACTGTTGCTGTTGTTGTTGCTGTATCTGTATATTCTAATATTTTTTTAGGTTGACACAAAAAGGCGACTTTCGCTTCGCATCAATATCGCAAAATCAACGACCTTTCACACAGCATACGTTTTTTCTGGCTCATCGTAAAAGGTAGAGATTTGTGTACAACTATGAACTATGACATGGAAATCCTTCCGGTATCAGCTAAAGGGTTCGTGCAACGTTTAAAGCTTGAATTTGCAAAGAGCAAAGCGTTCTAAGTATATCCTATTCGAATCGAAGTGGTACACATACAGTGAACAATGAAAGACTTGATGGCGAGATGAAAGGCTGATCCAATTGTTTTAACCAATTGTGTTTCAGTTTTGTTGAGAGCGAATCAACGGTGAGGCTCACACTGTCAATGCGCATCGTTACCACTGTTTTTTCTGTTATTCTTAACGATTGACGATTTGCACATTACGTAACTGACATAAATCACTACCATGTGTGCGATCTGGAGCCCCTTTCGGGGATTCCTCAAAGCTCGCAACTAAGCCTGTTCGTATCCCCAAAAAGAAACAATGCTGTATCTCAGTAATTTCTTTGCTCTAACCCTCGAGGTGGCCGATCTTCTACTTCTTTTTCTGGCATGTTGTTGAAAGGGAAAATCATTTTCTCAGTTGTAGCTGATTTGTTGCTGCTCTTTTTAAGGCTGCTTGGTTTCAAAGAACACTGCATATGATTTCTTTTCTTACATAGTAAGATTCTAGCCACCTCATTCCCACCGTAGCCATTTGGCAACACATATTTCAGCATATACCACGATTCCCTAGCTTCCTTGGTCCCGATTTTGCTCCTTGTATCACTGTAAAGGAGCCACTGCTACATTAGAATGCGGCAAATGTTTGATGTTTGACAGCTTTTTATAACAACTATTGAGCATTTAAAAGGAGAGAAATCTCTGCGCTGTTACTTTATTGAAATGGTAACATGATAATGATCTATATAAAGTTGAATGAAAATTACCAAATATGTATCTTAAGGTTTATTCCCAAGCAGAAAGCAGTCTGTTGAAGCAGATTAAATCAAATTTTTGGTATGCCTTGCTCAGCACAGCGAAATTTGTCTCAAAATTTGCGTTGCCATTTGGCTGCAGTGAGAATTTGAATAAAATCAATAGCAAATTCATATTAGAAAAGAGTGGAGATGGCCAAACATGCAAAAAATCATGCTACATCTTTCTCGAAGATGAGTTATTCGATGGAAAATTTGCTAAAGAGCACAAAAAATGATTTTTTGACGAGTTTTTTTATATCTGAGCATGAAAGGGCTAGTTTTGTTGAAATGTAATGAAGAATCTCAAAATATCATGGCAGGCTATTTATATTGTCGCGCAAAACATATCACTCAGAATAAGGGTTTTTCAAGTGTCATTTTAGACCCTTTAAATGGAAACATATTCATCATCTTAAAATTTATTTGGATCCTCCAGAGAAAGAGATAATAATTAATTTTCATGGTATATACCATAATCGAATTTGGTCGATTTTGTAAACTGGAGTACTTTGTTTAGGATATCTGACATGTTTAAACGTACCTCGATGAGAAATTCCTTGTCCTCAGGCTCCAGGTCATAATCTTGCGTCTCAATGTAGTCCGTATCGATACCAATTGTGCGCTCTACATCACGATCCTAGACACAAAGAATCAACACTTACTTGAATAAAACATTCTTGGTTAGGCAAATGGGAAGAATCATGAAAGCAGAGAGATACTAACGTAGGCGTAGGAGACATGCGGCTTGGGGAGCTACAGCTCCCCAACTTGAACAAAATTTGCAAAAATCAGCCATAATCTTACAGAAATCTGCCTTTACGTCGGGCAAGATTTTCGTAAACAATAGAACTTTTATCGTGTAGCCCCCAAAATTAAATCTCCCCGCACGCTCGTGAGTGGTAAACCTCTCTGCTGTAGTTTATTGAAACTTTCTTCTTTCTCCACAACTTGGTGTCGTAAACTTACTGTAATCATTGAGTGGCAAACCTCATTTGGTTTACTCTTTAGCATAGTTGCATGAAATTAATCCGGATGTCTTCAAACCACGAAACAGTAGTCTACCCTATAGTGTTATGATGCAAAATGAAATAATCAGAAACTTATCACAGTTCCATTCCAGCGAATCAATGCCGTGACCCTGAGGGGCCTATGTGAAAATCATCCCACCTTCCGGGCTCTGAGTTGAGAGGTGAGAGCTAAACCTCCTGTAAAATCCCTTGAAATTTTTAACTTTCTTTAATGTAGAAAACGAGCAATTCTGATTGAGTGAGATCTCATCTTACGAAGGATGGAATCTCACTGAGGAGGCACAAAATTTTTCTATATAAAGGCTGGAAATGAGATAGAAAGCTGGAAGATGGGAAGGAATGGTTTGTTTTGGGCACACGTCAAGTTGAAGACAACAGACGAGCTCATCGTTGCTGGTGCTAATCCACAATTATGAGTGTTATTGTTTGAAATTATGAAGTGGGAGGTGGGATAAAGCGCTGGAAGGTAAGATGAAATTTTTGTCTATAAAAGTTCACGGATTTCTTGGAACTTGACAGCTCATAGCCTGAAAAATTGGATAGTTTTTCTTATATCAACCGACTCTTAATCATTCTGCTGTTACTTGTGTGAAAAGATCTGAATGCACAGGGAAGCTGTAACCCAACGGTATTCAGCTTCGTCATGGGTGCTTATTTTCCTGTCTCAAAAAGAAAGCACTGCAGGTAGATCGATGTTGTTTGAAGGGCCTTGTATAGAACATGCATACAATCTGTTCAATGAAAAAGCTTCTATGATAATTCGTGTCGATTTGAAAAGGGCTCAAACTTAAGATATACTAACATCAACATAGTTTCTCTTGACATTGATTGACAGAGCAGTCTAGAAATGAAAAAGAAAAGAATATATGTCATATTTGTCATACATACAGCAAACGTTATGCGTATAAGTATAGCAAATTCTTTTTGACCTCACACATATTGTTGCCAAACATGCCACCGTCATAGACTGCACTGTTAAAATTACCATTACAAGTCACGTGCTGTTTGATTCGTAAAAATAGCCACATGAAAATGTGGATGTATTTAAACGCATAAGCGGTTCCAAGTCGACTTTTGTATCTTAGCATGAAACGTACAAGTTTGAAACTGCATTGCACCTACAGCCAGGAAGCCAGGTTTACCTACTTTTAATAGATCAAAATCAAAATTGCAGCCTAACAACATATTCGAGTAACAATTTTCAAATTCCTAGGGGACCTCTTACTTTGACCAAAGCTCGCAACAATAGCGATCTCTTTGCTTGACATAAAGGACAGAAGGACAAAATGTTTTTCAAGCAATGTTTCATGTTAGCTAACAGTAGAAGCTGCCTAAGATTCGACTCTTTTCCTGAGATTGATGCTCTCAAAGATTTTTGAATAATTTCCTTGAAAAAACTATCAAAGTAAAACATTGAGTTGCGTTTAATCGGATGATCTTAAGAGTTCAATGCTCCAATGGTTCAGAATAGAATAATGTCGCTTGCCAAAAAATTGTATGCATGTACACATCGCATGTTTTAGTTGTTCTTTAATCTAGGGACACAATGATTCTAAATAATACGAGGATTTCACCTATATGTCAGACTACCTGTTCTTGTGCCTCGATTAATAACAATAGCAGATTCTCCTCGTGAAGTTTTCTCTTGAGAAATTATTGTATTTGATCCAGCTGTATCTTTGCGTTACCAATCCTCTCACGAGGGATCAGCTGAAAGTTGGCAAGCCACTGTTGCATACTTTTACCGATAAGGATGTGCATATGAATAATTTAATCCAAAGATGGCTTTTGCTTTAATGTGAATGTATTGGTCCATGCAAACAAAGGTTTTATTGGGTTTTGTACAGAAAATAATCAATTTCCACAATTAACCCTATCTCACCTGGGCACAGTGATCCAAATTAACGAAATAAGGGAATAAATAGAAAAAAATGAAACTTTTAAACTTCAAAATTCTGCTACCTGATATCGACAAGCATACTTTGACATACATGATAAAACAATTTTCGGCAAAATCGGATTTCTGGATGCAGAGATATGACATTTTGAAGTTGGAAGAAATTGATTAGGTCAAAGGTCAGTACAATTTCCGGTCGAAATTCACATTGTTGTCAGAACTTTTATAACTTTGAGGCAGAATTTTATCCACTTTCCGAACTCCGATTGCGGCGATTTTGGTCTTGTTTTGTACGTTGCTGTCTTTATTTAACTACTAGCTATTCATTTATACAATTTCATCAAGGATATTTCGTGTTTTGCATGTTTATTAAACTATGCTGTTTTCGCCACTAAATCTTCGAAAAACTGAAGAATTCTGACTTTGAGGCTAAAATAAAAAAAGGGCGGAAAAGGGCGGAAATGGCGCCTATCCCTTGTGGAAGTGTTATTTCAAATGGACATTTGTGCAAAAAGATTCGTACAAATTCGTACAGATAACAGAGCAATACTATTTTGAAAGATATCACTCTGGCTACATGGTTTCAGTGAAAAATCGGTCATTTCTCATAATTTTGCATTTCTTTCGTAATAATTCCATCCTAAATGTTTTTAAACCATCCTTGCTACTTTGAACTAATCTAATTCATTTTCTCCATTATTCTTATGAGCTTTAATCTATAACAAAACTATTTTTTAATTCCAATTTCCTCGCTGAGTCGTTAAGCATGATCGTACATAGATTGTACAATTACCTCTGCCTTTTTCAATGGACGCTCCTCAATTCTCTTTCGGTGATTTTGCCTCACAAGGATGCTTCTGACTTTAGAGATTACTGGTGAAAATGTTACAAGCATGGTCACAAAAATGTCACAGATGTTGTTTTGGATAGAATTTGCCTTACAAACACCCTGCAACACTTCTGAAACTTTGGGCATGTGTATTCCAATGCCTAAAGTCTGCTCTTGAACCAAACGGCTATTGGTTTTCCCTCTAGAATATAAAGAAGCTCCCAACAACGTGCAAATATTTGATGTACCAAGTATCTCATCTGTACCCTAGGGAATTTCAAAGCAAATGTATTACTGGAACTTGATAAGAACTTCTTGATTTACACAAAACATATCTAAACATGCATATTTGCACACAGTTGTCAAATCCAAAGAACTGTTCTCACTGTTAAAAGTTTTGTTAAAATTTACATGTTTTCCTACATTCAACTCAAATATGTGTCAGTGGTTATTCCTACAAGTGGTAACTTGCTGTCTCTTACAACAAAAGACTTATATTATAGCAATTTTTTTAGAATTGAAATCTCTTTCTTCTTTGTAACCAAGCTAAGACACAGTTCATTGATTCTTTCTTGCATATGCAAAATGTCTTTCACAAAACAACATCCACGACATTTTTGTGCGCATGCTCGTAACATCCTCACCAGTCATCTCCAAAGCCAGAAGCATCCTTGTAAAGCGAAAATGCCAAAAGAGAATTGAGGAGCGTCCGTTGACAGAGGAAAAAACAATCATACAATCTATGTACGATAATGCTTGACAATTTAGCAAGGAAATTGGACTCAAAAACTGGTTTTGTTGTAGATTAAAGCTCATAAGAATAACGGAGGAAGATGAATTAGATTAGTTCGAAGTAGCAAGGATGGTTTAAAAACGTTTAGGATGGAATCATTATGAAAGAAATGCAAAATTATGAAAAATGACCGATTTTTCACTGAAACCATGTAGCCAGAGTGATATCTTTCAAAATAGCATTGCTCTCTTATCTGTACGAATTTGTACGAATCTTGTTACACATTTGTCCACTTGAAATAACACTTCCACAAGGGACAGGTGCCATTTCCGCCCTTTTCTGCCCTTTTTTTATTTTAGCCTCAAAGTCAGAATGCTTCAGTTTTTCGAAGATTTAGTGGCGAAAACAGCATAGTTTAATAAACATGCAAAACACGAAATATCCTTGATGAAATTGTATAAATGAATAGCTAGTAGTTAAATAAAGACAGCAACGTACAAAACAAGACCAAAATCGCCGCAATCGGAGTTCGGAAAGTGGATAAAATTCTGCCTCAAAGTTATCAAAATTCTGCCAACAATGTGAATTTCGACCGGAAATTGTACTGACCTTTGACCTAATCAATTTCTTCCAACTTCAAAGTGTCATATCTCTGCATCTAGACGTCCGATTTTGCTGAAATTTTTTTTACCATGTATGTCAAAGTATGCTTGTCGATATCAGATAGCAAAATTTAATATTTCACAACTTTCATTTTTTTCTATTTATTCCGTTGCCTGGATCACTGTGCTGGGCGATTTGAAGCGGTCAATGCCTGGGGGGGGTGGAATCCACCCCCCCCCCCCGTTTATCTCTGTTGTTGCTTGAGATATGGCACCCAAATTTGGCACAAAGGTTGTCGATTATATAAACAATGAATTTGTAAAACAATGGTTTAATTAGCATCGTTGTTGTTGTTGCTAGAGCATAATTAACATTATGACGTCATATGACGTCATAAAAATGAAAGTCTGTTAAAAAGTCGTAAAACTTTATTTTTCGTAGAAAGATGAAATATATAGATCAAAATAGATGCAGATTCATACTCTAGACTTAATTGGACCAATTAAAAGTATTAAAAGAGATACAATGTATACTTTTCAGAGAGTGTGGCAGGACAACTTGGTTACCATGGGGACAAGGCTAAAAATAGAACACCAAAATTTTTACTGTTTCATAGCTTTATGATAGAAAGTAAAACTTGCTAAATCTTAGAGGCATTCAACAAACATGGAAAATCTTATAAATGAAAGTGTACGAGGGGGTGGAATCCACCCCCCAGGTGAGCTAGGGTTAAGCACCAGTGACACTGATTTCTAGTTGGGAACTAACAGAGTAAACAGTGATAATATGACACCAAAGGTGTACCAGTCTTAAAACATCTTATCAGTAGTAATCATTGTTAAGATCTCATCAGACTATTGACCGAAGTTATTCAGTCATTCCATTTTTATGATTTTGCTTTAGATCCCATTTTGCAATAGTCAGGAAACTTTAATCTTCAAAGATTATGACATCATACGGACTACCCTATTATGGCCAATAAAGTTACATGAATTTTCATTGTAATCCTTTGCGAATTTTCCAACATGAAGCCGTCAAACAATTAAACAGACTGAGAACACGAGGCAACTTTATCTTCTTTCTGTCATCATAATCATCATCACCATGATTTTCGCTTTCCGTTTACAACGACATTGCGCGGCCCACAATAAGTCTTCAAATTTTTCTATTTTGTGCCATCTTTTCATGTTCTTTTACTTGTACTATGTTGAAACTACCATCATTGTTGTTTTTTACTAATGTCGTAAATTCAACTTTTTCCACATATTTTTCCATTTGTTTGATGTTATTGCCCACCCCTTGATTTTATACAGGGTATCTTGCTCCCTTTAGTGACTTTCTCGCCGGTGTATCTACTGGTAATCTTTATAGCTGACCATACCATGTCAACCTTCTTAGCTTCACTGTTTGGCTCCTTGGAGTTGAATTGTCTCTTTATAGAGATCATCATTGCTGATTTTGTCTTGCCAACTTATATTCAAAATTCTTCTCATCAGTAATGGTCTACGCAAAGGGCTATTTATGCGCCACTGCACTGGTCGGTTAACTTTGATTCGGAATCTTCTAACAATTATTCAATTCAACTTTACGTATTCTTAATTTCTAATTTAACTGTTCCGTCAATATGATAGTAAACAATTGGAGCAAAACATTTTAACTGGAGTTTAACAGCCACACTTTACTGTGGATATGGTTGTAAAAACCATTTATATATGCACATTAATGCATTAACGACTTGACTGACTTGGCTAAGTTTGTTATTTTACGTCTTCATAGGTGGTGGCTTATTCATGTAAATGCCGAAAGTCGCTCTTGTTTGCAAAATTTTGTGCCAGCTGCTTATGACGTCACGCGACGTCGTTTACATCAAACTTGGGAATACTAGTAATCAATTCACCAGCGGTGTCTCCCTACCCGTGCAAAAATGGTACCAAGCTCTTGCTTACACTATTCGGTGCGGAATTGTTTTCTCCACAACATTTCAGAAATGCGCTGAAATCAGCTTGGAGGTGGAGGACAAGTTTAGGAGTTGAGTTATAAAGCTACAAACATTCCTTGATTGTTTCAAGAATGCATTCAAACATTAACCTATCATAAAGGTTAAAAACATGACCAAATATAGCAAAAAAGCTTGTTTTTGGAATCTAGATACTCATCAAGATATCTCTTATCACTGCATCTGATTCTGATTAAGAATTGTTCGAATTTTAACTCAAGGCTTCAAGCACTCAGCTTACAATGAGGTTTATTAGAATCTCAAAATTGTCTGTTGCAAAGTAGTACAGTACTCATTGCAGCCCTTTGAAGAACATATCGCAGCATACTGTAAGCATTGTAAGCATTTTCATCGATTTAGACAAGTTTACTTGTAAATTTTGTGTATAGTAAGATAGTAAATGTAAGTAATCGATGTAAAATAAGACGAAAACAATATAAGCGAATGGAGCGTACCTGTAGTGTTGAAATGAAGTCACTGAGATGATTGATCTCCTTTCTCGTATAACCAAGGAAACGAGTCTGAATGCCCACTCCTTTTCGCTCCAAGAAGGACAACAATTCTTGAAACGTTATCTGAGGAGATGATTATTGAAAGATCAAAACAATAGACTATTTCCTAGCATGGAGCAAGAACAAGACGTTGCAAAGGCAGTAAGAATACACAAATTCAAAATACAAAATACAAAATACAAAACGTAATGTGAAAGTCCTGAAAAAGTATGGAAAGTACTGAAAGTGAAAGAAAGATAAGGAAGCATAACCTTATGTTTCTCACTCGATAGGATGTGCCCACCTTTTAACACTGCTGAACACATCGGCTGGCTGGACCAGAATTTAAGTCAACCAATTGATAGATCTAACTGTCTAAGGTTCAGCAATACCCATTTTAAGTCAATTGACCAATCTCTTTATGAGTTTTAAAATATGCGTCATGCCATAAAATTTTGTTCCATGAATTACATATAATTTACAGTATCAATGAAAAGAATGATACTTTACATTACTAAGAGAATTCAAAGTGACGAGAAATGGAAACAGAACCTTTCGGCATCTGATCTGAGATACAAAAGGTCATTGTTATTTGTCCCAAATTTCAATACCACACACGAGGTAAAAGCCTTTATTGATCAACCTGACATGTTACCACTCAAATACATTACATCAAATTAAATCATGCACTCCAAAAGTTTTTTCTCTCGTTTTACAGCTGCGAGTTGAATAAGCCTAATTTCTTTGACCAGTAATCTGCTTTTGCTTGGTTGTATTGTTGTCGTTTTCGCGTGCTACGTCTTTTTCTTGTGGTCTTGTTTTTTTTGTGAATAGAAAATTAATTTGAGTTGCAAGTGCCATCCATAGCGAAGACCAGGTGACGTTATGTATTTTTCACTATGGATGGTACAGTGTAATATAGAATTACATATTGCAGATTTTTAAAATCTTGATAGTAAAAAATACATTACTGTGTAACTTCAGAAAAGCAGTTTCAAGAAAAAATGACAAGAAAGCTATGTACCTCAAATGTACCTCGCGATTCAGACTATGCTTCTAAAATACACAAAAATTGTTACAAGTTTACAGATGTTTCCAAATGTGAAGCAGCCCAAAACTCGGTTTTTTCTTAGACACAAATGCACAGAAAGAACTTCGAAAATCAGTAAATGATTTCCTTGAAAAGTTTCTGAAAGATTTTTTAACAAGCTGGAGTTTCTTTTGTCACCTTGCAGTTGTCAGATACCATTCAATCACGTTCCTACTTATTTAATGAAAATATAGTAAGCATAACGTAAAGAACCATGTGTTACAGGAAAAATCATGCAGATCTGGTTGGTTCCAGAGACGAAAACTTAGCTTTATCAGTGGCTAGTCCAATTCAAAATGTTCCTCCATAGTTGATCTGAACATAAATATCGGTGCTTCGAGAGCAAAAGTATTTATCTTAAAAGCATAATTTCTTCCATGCCCGCACAGAGCTCTTAGCTTGTACAGCCTCATGAAGTACATCAAAACAAAAAGTAGGATTAAAGAAACATGAAATAAAGGTACAATGGGTGAATTCTAGTAAACAGAGCAAAAAAATGTTTGATTGAAATTTTACAAGAATATGTTGATCTATTTGCTGTGCTTCAAGAATTCATTTTGGCCACAACGTCAAAGTTCTGGTTTGGATATGATCGCAAGTTTGAGCTTTGACATTAAAATTTCAACAGTCAAGAAACTACAGCAACAAAAGAGATATAAATCTGTGTTCAAATCAACTATCCAGAAAGATTTGAAATAAATTAGCCTTGATTTAAGCTAGATTCGCATAACTGGACCCAACTAAATCTGTATACCTTTTGGTAGAAATATCTAAAGTGCATCTTTACCTCTCCGTCACCATCTGTATCAAACTGCTCGAAGGCTACAGCACTATCGGTACTTCCAAACAACAGGATTTTATCTTCTTCACCGAAATCTGAGGACTGAAAGTACGGAGACATGATAAATGTTCCTTGTCTGGTCTATTTTACTAGTAGAGAAATTGATAAAATTTGTCTTGTTACATATTGGTAAAAATGACATGAAAGCAACTATCCTTTTGACGAGTTGTCACAGCAAGCATTTACAAGTGACAAAAAACCTGCAACTGAGTTCGCTTTTATGTTTGATTCTAAGTTGCTGATTCTATTTTCCAGGGCTGGCTGATTAATGTTTTTTAAGCTAAGGTGCTTAATCGGGCAAGGATTGTGATCTTGTGTAGTTCTGTAGATCGAGTAGCATTAATCTTGTGTTGCAATCATAGACTTACATTGGAACACATCCCGTAAGTCTTCGAATGAGCCCTGGGGGGATTATTTCACAAAAATACTATGGAGTGGGGGCTTATTCGAAGGAGAGGCATATTCGAGAGTGGGGGCTTGTTTATCAGCAGCAAAAAATATTATCAGAACTGAATTTCTTTTTTTTTACTTGAGGCTGCTCTGTATGCTTAAAACAGCAGATATATTGGGATATATGACAGTATCAAAGCCCGAGTACGTTGAAAAAACCACAAAGAAAGTCATTTAAAGAAAGAATCAAGGGAAATCAAAAACATTAGCTCCCACTGGGGCTTATTCTAGGGTGGGGTTTATTTCCTATAAGTATTTTTGATGGGGATTCATTCGAGGGGGGTCTTATCCAAAGGTTGGGGCTCGTTCGAGGACTTAGTAGTTAGAAATGGCTTCCTCGCTCGTCAGAACGGTGTATGCTGCACAAAATGATTAAGAATAAACCCTAAATACAGGGTCTCTAAGATAGAATGTATTTTTGACTTGACATTATATAAAATTATTGCGCTAGGGGGAAAGTTTTTCTTGGGCCTGTAGCTATTTTGGCTCTTTGATCTGAATATGCAGACAGATTAATTGGAATCTCTTTCAACAAGTTTCTCAACTTTTTGGGTCTGTGCAAAAATCAGGCATCCTGGTATGAGGCTGCATATATTTTTCTGGGTCTATGTGTTTGGGTCTGACTTGGACACTTCGTTCAAATTAAAAGGAACTACTTACATTGTCAAAAAGTTTCTGCATCTCCTTTTCACTTATGACACCATCATCGTCAATGTGCAGAGCACGCAGTTCCTGAAGAAGAAATTTATTGGCGTATGAAAACAGAACATGGAGCCAGCGCAAAATTCTGTCAGGTGGGGAGTGGTGAAAAATATGTAGCTGAAATTAACTTCTCAACATTATAGTCTTTACTCTTTGCTGCTTCATAGAAGTGTCAACTTGGATACCAAATTCTGTGAAGATCATTTCAAATTTTACTAAAAAGGTATTTCGTTTCATTCTTGAAATCGGTCATCAATTAGAATCATGTTTATGGCTGTGAACACTGCAGAACAAATGCATGGCCGATACATGGATGATACTTGACCGATCCTGCTTTTATTTTCAGTTGCTAGGAAAATCATCTTCTGTGATGCTGTTAACTGTCTCTTCTCTAGAATAAAGTTATGCCACTACTTTATTCATGAAAGGATCACCCATAACTATGGTCTTGGCAGATTTTTCTGATTTCAATGTGCGAAGTCTTTGCAAACTAGGCTTTGAACTATCAAATGACTTCATTAAGATACGTTGTCAAATCTGGCTGCAATTAAATGAAAATCACATCATTTTTATCAATCTCACAAAAATCTTGATTCTGAAGACTTTTCGGTGATGATAAGCGATGCTCCCTGTTGCTCACAAAGACCTGGCTTGTAAATTATTGCCAAAAGTCACCTACCCTGTAAAAACATTTGAAATTTCGAAAAAGGCTCAGGAAAAAGCGATACATTTTTGGTAACCCATTCTGGTAAATGTCTATCATAAAGCTATTGCAAATGATAAATTGAGCTCCACAAATCTATTGATCTTAAATCGCCACTCTCATCCAAGGGTCATTTGCAGGCACGCTGCAATTTCAATCTATCTGAAATCGAATTTGGCCAAATGGGAACTACAGATCCACAGTGCAGTAATCATATCCGTAAATGGTGGCAAAATTTTGGGGGTTGCTCGATAAAAAGTCAAATGCTTACGATCACTTTGCCCGACTTAAGACCAATTTCTTCCGATCAATTATGGCCAATCTTTGAAAATTCTTGTAGCTTCTGGATTCTGGGGGAACTCCCCGCTCCATGCCTTTTCCCCCGTGAACTGATAGAGCAGTTTAGCTAAAGTGAGAATTTCCTGTCACTTCAAATGCTGCAGTGTGGTTCCAGGGTTTCCATAGGGGCCTGGTGTCAAATATGATGTTCAGATAATTAGAAATTTCAGGTTGCGCGCAAAGGAATCAATGTGACGATGGCTCTTTAAATTCACCGTGAGGATAAAGAAAAAGATTGGCCAATAATGAATCTAAGAAGATGTCCTATGGCCTCATAAGCTTTATCCCATAAATTAGAATTTAATCAAAGCAGGTTAAATCAGCAGTAGCAAGTAAGAGAGTTGAACTGACCTTGATTAACTTTCCCACTGCGGAAACAACAGCCTGATGTTCCATCTGCGCAGCTTGCTGTCTCATTCTCATCTTTCGACGTTTTCTATACAGCTTTGTATTTGGTTGCTTGGGCGGGTTACTGCCTTGCCTCGCTTTCAGAATTTGTTTCATTAGTTCTGTTTCTGTATGTGAATACTAGCATGGAAATTGAAAACAAATATGAATATAGCAACAAGGTGAATGAGGGATTACACCAGCAAAGAGGCCTACAGAGAAACGGCCTGCTAGCTAGTCGCATTAAGCATAGGCATGGAATCTTAGCAGAAATTCAGAATTAGTCGTGTAAAAAATTACGGCTCTTTTCGAAGGAAACTTTCTATAATTTCCAATAATTGGAGTGTAAGGATTTTTGACATTGTCACATTTCAAAACCACAGCTATTTTACAATTCCCGTTAGTTTTGAAGCTGTGACGTCAACAAATTGGTTTGCTTGCTACCATCTCGTATGCTTAACAAACAGAGCATTTCTTGCATTGGCCAGACCGATTTGCCTCCATCAGTTTAAAATCTGTGGAGCTTCAGCGTTCGTCAACACTTCAGATAACTCCTCTATGTTCATTCTTCCATTGAATCTAAAAAACGCTATAATTCCATAAATAACCACGTACTAAGGGTGTGTTGATTGGTATTTCCAAACCTACCAAATTCTGAAGTCGGTAGACTTCGCAGAAACGGAAACGCACTTCCTAATCAAACAGGAAGTTCTACAAAGCACCAGGTTTCAGATTGATCCTGGCAAAGACGAAGTTTCCAGTCAATGATATCATTGTTTTCAGTTGAAAAATACAAAGAAGAGTCTGGTGTTTGGCAACGAAGAGTAAAGGTAGCGATTAACGTAGCAACGCGAGCAAATTCGCCTCGTTTTGGTTCTGCAAATGAAATCGAGAATCAAGAATCTCTCCAAAATCTATCAAACCTTCTGCCTTTTGGAGCACAAGGTTCAGAAGGCCGGCCAAACTTTCCAAACCTGCCGAACCCGCCATTTTCAGAATTGGGGAGTCAATAAAACACCAATTCCGATACTTCCAAGGCTATCGCTTTCAGAAGTAGTATCAATAAAAAAACCCTAAACGTGCTCTCTCTGGGGATATGGCAAATTATCTTTCACGGTGGAAAAATGTATGGAAACTGCCCTTCTACGTCTTATGCATCTTAGAAATTTTGTAAAAACCAACTTTGACTCTAAAAGCACAGTCTTCACCCTTTCTAATGTGGGAGCTTTGTAGCGGTCAATACCTTAAAGGGGGGGGGGGGTTATTAAGGAGGGGGAACAAAACTTGATACAAACAATCAACATCATGGGATCAAATAAACTAACTCTATTGTTCCTGTGGCTATGGCATTCAAGGTCATCTAAAGCTCAAACTGCTATTGATGCAAATGAAGAGCTTAGTCGAATTATCTCAAATCCTGTTTAAATTTCTTTGACATCTTATTTCGTTTTCAAGTTATCCTCTGATATTAAGTTTCAGTTGATGACATCATTTTGTTTGCAAATTACTACGATGATATACTGAAATATAGCTGAATTTTAAGTTTGAAAGGTTACAATTGTCGGAGACATTACGTTAAGCTGAATAAATGAAATGGAACTCGTCTCATAGACCGATATGATGTTGAGAGAGGCATGTCAATCTAAGAAAGTTCTTGGAGTCAATCTTCATTTTGGAAACATAGTCAATCTCGTACATTTTCTTTAAATTTTGCAAACAAAATGACATCATCAGCCAATCATACAAAATAGTGTATAACTCGAAAATGAAACAAGGTACCACAAAATCATAAACGATATTCCTTATCATTCAAAAGTGCAGTTCATTTGCATCAATAAGATTTTTCTCTTTAGATGAACTATTATCATGGCTATCGTTACTATGTTTATAACATTGAAATGAGGCACTAAAATAAAATTTTTATGTAGCGAATTGAGTTGGCTATCATCGAATACACATATGAGCACAATACGGATCATATTTGTGATAAACATCTGCAACAATTAAACATATTATGCAGTTTTGTTTACCAGGCAGTGAAACATTGTTCCATGGTTTAAGTGCTACATTTAACACGTTGAGAATATCATCATTCGATACAGTATAGATATAAGCCAAAATAATGGAATCTTGGAGTGCTTTAGGGTGGCATCCATCCCTCTAACAGAGATCGAGTTAGAAATTCAAATCAGTTTTGCATCAGCCTGGTCACTGACACATGCCTAAAAGAAATTCACAAGACTTCGAGCAAGTATACTTACTTCGTTTTAAAGCAGGCTCGCCGCAATTCGACGAAGAACAGCAAATATGTGCGAAATTAAGAAAAATACATTAGCTACCAATATTTCGTCCTGCCATGCAGGGCTTCTCCTGGTCTGGTATGTTGTAGTTAACTACAATATAACGGCCCTGAAGAAGTCCTGCAGGGCATAACAGCCCTGAAGCAGTCCTGCAAGGCAGGATTGTTGTCGTGTCCTTTTCGTTTTCGATATAGTTATTTCGGCCACCTGTCAGTTCAACCATTTCAGTGTCTATAATTGGTGGTGGCATCTTCCTGCACTTCAACGGTACTACGTTTTATTCAGCTATTCAGGATTTTGATATGAAGCAAGCAACGTACCAGGATGATTCCTAAAGTTTTGCTGTTCCATTTTCCAAATCGTTCCGCTTTAGAGAACAATCTCGGGAAATCTTCAAGAGGCTGTAATTTTTGGAAGAAACTGTCTTCATTCTCCATCGACAACCACCATCCTAAAGAAGACATGCAGATCATTAGGAATCGAAAACTAAATGAAATGAAATGATATAGGATATGAAATTAATGAAATCGAGGAATAAAATGATGTTCGTTTATCTTAACATGAGTGAAGATCAATTGTCACTGTAGACCTTTCAGCTGTTCTGCAAAAAGTCTGCTTCAATTTTTCAACATTCTTATACAGAAAGTTCGAATGAGTGGCATAGAGTTTGTTGTACACTACAAAGTCAAAATATTTGCAAAATCTACCAAAATATCGTTTGACTCAGACTCGGATTCAGAATAGGAAAAGGAATTCACTTCACTTCATTTTAAATTCTTTATACACGAAAGTCCCTTCAGAAAAGATCTTTTCATGAAATTGAAGGAGAGATGAAGGGACCGAATGTCAATATCCATTGACGATTTCATGTCAAGATGATACAGATATCTTGGTGAAGAATAGCGTTGTTTCTTGATGTATCCAAAGAAAACGGCCTCAAGCGTTCTGGACGACAACTGTTTGAGAATGGGGGGGGGGGGTGATACATAGAAGGCTGGTTGAATATACCTACCTAAGTGTACTTCCAATACGATGGGGGTACAGAAGTGGAGGGGGCAACCCTACGACGACCACAACCGACAACTATTTCTAGTGTCTAGTCAGTCGTTTGCACTTTCAAAAAACTGGCTTCAGTTGGTCTTCTGACCTCATTTTCGTTGTTTATGAATAGGTAAGAAGTTTCAGAAGAATTTCGCATCTTAAAGCACCTACCATCAAATGCATGTATTGGATAATTGCACAGCAAACCACCATCTACAAACACATCTGTATGTTCATGCACTTTGTAAAGGACGCTTTGAAACACACCTAGGGAAAGATTCAGATAGAGATATCAGCTAATAGAAATCTTTTGATCACAAAAGAAACATTCTTACCGACTCAGTTATAAAAGTGAAAATCAGTTAAAAAGAAGGGAGTCCATAGCTGCAAAGAGTCTTGCGTCCGAGTATGGGGGCCAAGAACCGCGTGGACTAAGAGAATGCCGCATGAGACTAAAATCCAGCGCATAAAACCACACAAAATTGATAAAAGGATAATTCTTATTAAGGATATGAAAATTTTCCCATCGGTCTGAGTTGTGCTCAAGAGCAGTAGGATACTTTATCGTGCTTCGGTTTCTTCGCGGTGTTTCTCAATAGCATTTACCGTATTCTATATTTATGATGAGAAGCGTTTTGAAAAAAGCTGTTTTGAAACAATAAGAGAAAAAGTCTCAAAAGAATGAAAGAGCCTGGACAATGTCGCCATGAAAACACAGGGAAAATACGAGAACGAAAAGAAAAACCAACTGAAAATACCCCATTGCTAATTATGTGCAGAGAAAGATCTATCTATCTAGATCGACCAAAACAGTCTCTCTTTAACACGAGCAAACATTTTGCAATAATCCTACCTGGCATAGCAGTAGACATGCGCACTGCAGTCCTTATAGGTGTATTAGGAGTTGTCTTTGGATGAAAATATTCAGTAGTCATCTGGCTAAGATTGGTCACAACAATGCAAAGCTCCCGGCCAAACTGATGCAGCAGCTAAAAGAGAGTTAATCTTGTACATTTCATTCTGCATAAGACAGGATACTTTATTCATTTAAAAATATCCCAAAGTTTCTTAATAGCATCTTTGATAGGTCAGAGCTGAGAACTTTAGACTGCTAATTTCCAGTATCTTCATAATTAGCTACAGTTGGTAGCAAGGGGCCATCATCAGAACAAAACTTCATCTTATTGTCTCTTGTGCCATATTCCACTTGAAAAATGTAGCGCTCGAGCTTTTTATCTGATTCCTCTAAGATCATAATACCTTGAATAGCTAACAAATCAGCTATGATAAGAAGGTCCACTTTGTCAAAATCGGTTGTATCAGTCTCAAATAATTATTGCATTTATGAAAATGCATCATCTCAAAATCTTTCAAAACAGGGGTTGATATCCTTGATGGAGTTTCTCATCAACCAAACCCTATCAAAAAGATATCACAAGAAAGAGTCTCCTTGTTATTGTCAAATCTATAGGACTAACACTAGATTCCTTATGCGTATGCCTACTTAGCGTTTGAGCGATAAGAAAGACAAGCGATAGGAGATTCCAGTGGAACATCCATAAAACAGACACCTGGGGGACCAATTTTATAGTCTGCTGTAGGGAGCTGTCCGCTGTATGTAGGTGTCATCTTTAGTCATACTGTATTTTGGACGAAAATATTTGTCTGTTGTTTGGAGGTGTCCGTTAAATAGAGGTGTCCGTCAATGGAGATTCGACTGTATAATCTTTGAAGCATAATAGCTACTACAAACACTACAGCACCGCTCTGCAAATTACGATATGGTTTCAAATGCATTTCATTTATCTCAAATGAAGAGCTCAGACAAAGTAGATTGAAACTATGAGTGAATGACTCAATTTGATCAATATTATAACAATTAAAATGATAACATAACAAGGTTCTTAGCTCAGGCATTTCCTTTTAATGGTAGACAAATTTCAAAAATCTTCCCATGTTCGCCATAAATGCTGGGCATCAAATAGTCAAAATCGATGTGACATTGAGCTGGCCATTATTTGCTGCTTTGGAAAACTGGAGAAAAGTAACTTTGGCCTATCCCAAATGTCAGGAGGAATTAATGCACCCAAAAGTATGAGAAAAATCTGGCAGCTTAGTTTAAAGCCCTAGTAAGATTATGGCTTCTGAAGTTTTGAAATTGGCTATATTTCTTTCCCTGCATGATTTCTGGAAATGTTGATACATCTTTGTAACTCATCTGGTGGCAGAGTTTGACCATGATAGTTGTGGGGTAAAATTGACAGTTAATTTGTTCAAGAATTAGATCTGACATTTGATCAAACTTGATCCACGCCTGTGCTAGTTTTTTTTAGGATTTTGAGATTAAGTATTATCATAAAGTCGCTCGCAATGTTGGAACGATTTTCAAGCTCACGATACGGTTACTGAGTAATGCGGTAAAACTCCGTGTATACGAACCTACAATTCTGCAAGGCAGCTTAACTACAGTTAAGCCCGAAATTATGCGAAATTATTCATACCCTTGCCACATTTTGAGTATCTTCATTGCTATATCTGAGGACCAATTTGTAGGATATTTGATTCCTTCAATTTTCTCTTATTGTGTTTATTTTAAGCCTTTTATCATATTCTTACGAAACTTAACAGTTAAGCCGGAAATTATTCGAAATTATTCATACCCTTGCCACATTTTGAGTATCTTCATTGCTATATCTGAGGACCAATTTTTAGGATATTTGATCCCTTCAATTTTCTCCTATTGTGCTTCTTTTTTCAGCCTTTTATCATATTCTTACGAAACTTTTGTTCCAGTACATTTGATCCCCACACAGAACGATGTAAAATACTTAGAATTGGGTATGGGTATGAATAATTTTGTCTTGACTGTAGATTCTTATAGATTGGGCATTTAATGGGAAGTGAGGCTGTTAAGGCTCTTAAATTGCTTCATATTTTATTGATAGCTTTCAGGAATTTCTTTTGTTCAGATTCAAACTTAAAAGCTTATTATTTACTGTCCGTTCACAGCACTTGAGTTAATGAGGTCTGCTATTTTTGTCAGTTCACAGTACTTGAGTTTATGACGTCTTATTTACAACAAAAGTTTGAAGAAGAATCAGAAATTTCATAGAATCCAATGATAAGCTTTCAAGAGCCATTTGGAAGAGAAGTGCGTGAAATACTGAACAGGACGTTGAATGCTTCATTTTTAAAAGTTTTCGAAATATGCACATATGGTATTATTAGTTTGTATAGGTTTTCAATGAATAAGCAACTGGAGTTTTCATTTAATTTGATGAGAACCTATCTACCAATAAGAACCTATTTCAAATTTCAGGCAGAATGAACCTATATAATGTGGGTCTAGTCAAAAAATCAGCCTGTCCTAAATTTTTGCTGACAAACCGCTGATGGCCTTTTGTTGTGGCACAACAGTGCTAAAGTCATTAGCTGTGGAGATCAAAGACTTCTTAATCCTTGCATTATCTTAAGGAATTTCTTTGATTTAATTTCAATAGGGATTAAATGTCAAGTTTTGTTTCATGATTGAAAAGAAGTTGATAGGCATGCTCTAAAGGATGAAGCATCCAAAACCATGCTCAAAGTCCTTGAATGACTGTTTTTAGAAGAAGCTGACTGTATACGCCCGTACGCAGGTGATTCCTTTTAATTGCATCATCATTGTACCGTCCAGTTATGATGTGATGCTACAAACTTGATGGAAGCCTACGATATAAAGGGTTACGATATAAAGGGTTAGACCATAAACCAATAGCATGGCTTGGGTCTGGTGTGAAAATGCCAGTACTTTCTTTTACCTCACTATTCGCGTAATTTTACTTTCTTAATTTTAGCTTCGTGTTGTTTCTTGTATTGTTTTTTCTAGTTTGGAAGTTTAATTTGTAGAATTGTAAGTGCCGTTCTTGGTGTAGGCCAGATGACTTCGTGTCTTCTTACACCAAGAGCGGTACAGTATTAATGTATTTAATTTAGTTTCAGTTTGATTTATCATCTATATTAAAAAAATTCCTTTTGTCACAAAAAAATAATTTTCTGGCGTAAGTATTTATAGAATGCTTGTTTAAATTTGATTTCAATGATAAATGTTTCATAAATGTAACTGTAATGACGTAGCAGCGTGATTGTTTGCTGTAGGCTAAGCGGCTATACCGTAATTCCAAAGGCAGCTCTAGATGTAAAGCTGCCAGATTATCAGTGATTATCCCCCGGTTGATATGAAATAATTTCATTGAGCTGAAATAAGATAGGTTTCCACCTGCTTGGTCGATGGTTGCAGATGGTTCGGAATCCTATAGAAGTATGTGATAATCCCTTTGCTAAGTGGATGAACCGCCGTTATTTATCACAAAAAGTTATCCTTAGCCAGACTTCTGTTGAAGCTCAGCAGCCTCTCTACAGCGAATGGGAGCAAAAAGTTAATCTGTTTGGAGACCAACTTTCAACTCTGAATCATTTTATGTCTTTATTTTCATTTCAATTATTAAGATCAATATCCCTTCAAAAATAAGAAAGTAAATAACCTTATTACATTGATACAACTTGGCCAAATGTGCAGACTTCCTATTTTCTTACTCTTTCAACTTACACCACAGAAACACTGCATGCAGGCTAGCGCACTGGGCATTTGCTGATGTTCATATGCTTATAGGCAGTTGAGGTGAATCACAGCCATTTTTGGGTGTGAATTGTGGCAGGAAAATATTATTGCTTTGTGAATGAACTTAAGAACATGAAATTAATTTTAGAAACAGAAGGGGATGTAACAATCAACCTTCTAATCAACAGACTGCACAAAACTTTCCACTTTGATGGTTGCATAACAAGATGTTTGAACCCACAATTACAACTATTTATCGTACATTCAGCATGGATTATCAGATATTCTTTGAAAGCTCTGCGCAGGAGGTAGGAATGTTGAAGCGCGAGCGAAGCGAGCGCTTAACTTCCTGGTTATGAGATATGGGGTGTTCCAGAAAAACGCAACCCACTTTCATTCAAGTTTCTTCAGGAAATGATGAAATTTGAATCAATATGAGGCATACCATCTGAAAGGAAAATCTATCTTCTTTCCAACGATATCCAGGATAACTGAATGTGATTAATTGACGTTTTCGTAAGTATGGCTTATTTTAGATGCTGGAAAGTGATAGGGCTGTTACATAGTCGATAATCCACATTTGTTAAAGCATATTTCATCGTTATCTACAAATAAGATGAAATTGTCTTTTTCTCTCCTCAAGGCATCGCCTTGAGTACTTATAGGCCTGAAATGCCTCGGACAAAATTTTTTTATAATTTCTACGAGAAAAGGGTGTTGATTTTGCTTTTGCAGGATGCTGCATTTAAAAATGGGCATACTCACTAAAATTTAAATTCTTTGATAAATAATTCCATTAAGGTATCCAAACTGCATATATTTAGAAAGAAGAAAGATGTACTTTTAGATAGTATGCATTAAATCTATTCAGATTTTGGCAATTTTTTAAAGATTTCAAATAATAGTTGGTTTGCATTTTTTCTGAAACACCCTGTGTAACGGGTGAGCCAAAAATAGTTCACAATTTTGAAAATTCACTGCATCAAGAGTACTCCTGACATCTCAATGTTTTGAATTCTAGTCAAAAGCCAAAAGATGAAAGTATTTTCATGATGTTTCTCGCTGTCTTGCCAGCTCTATACAGGTAAATTCAACTTTACAAACTTTTGTGGCTGCAAAATGACAGAAAAAAGGCCTAAAAAAATCGATCTAATCATAACGACTCTTATCACACAGGACAATAGGCAATGTAACTCTCTCGAGAGTTCAAGACAGATTTTCAAGCAAATATTCAAGATTTTCAATTCCATGGTGATAAATGTGCAGAGCATAGCTCTCATTCATGAGAAACTGTATTTTCTTTCTTGTTCTGTGCGAAGAGTCCTATATGATTTGATCATTTTTAGGCCCTTTTCAGTCATTTTCCAAACATGAAATTTTTATAAATATGAATTTACCTATACTCCTAGGACTGAAAAGGCAGAAAGAAACTCATGAACTACTTCGATATTTCGGCTTTTGTTGCTTTTTGAATCTACAAAGTGCAGGGAGCTCTCTGATATTAATAGGAATATTTTTTGAAGCTTTCAGAGCCGAATATAGAAAGCCTTACTTGACCTTTTCAAGATAGTTTCTTGAGACTTGTAGGTCCTTTCGTAGAGCTCAGTTTATTGCTCGTGATTGAGAGGTTAACAAGTAGAACGAGTAAGAGGGTAACTAGTGAAAAGGTTTGAGGGGCCAAGGCCTCCTGCCCTCGGTATCTCGGGCCTTGAGAACGACTTGATTTTGCAGTGGAAGCATACTTTTAAATCAATTGAAACAAGTTGTAATTTACACATTTTCGGTCTTAAGCCTGTTTGGAAACTAACTCTCGTACATGGCGATCGCGTTCTCCCTCTCTCTCTCTCCCCATTCACGTTAGTTAGGTTACACAATTGAAGAAATTCAACCCACTTGGACGGGGATAACATGAGTATGAACTCGTATTGTAGCTCCTTGTAATAATTATTTGTTAAACAACTCTTGTCCTTCACATCAACGATCAACCAATTATGAGACCAATCGTCTTTTAGTCTGGCCTTATCAATGATCGAATGAGCTCTATCCTGCAGATATAGGAGGGTTTTTAATTTCAATTTTGGAAGACTCCCCCAAATGACATTAGCTTATTATAAGGTGACTTTCGACAAGGGTGCAGTGCACATGATCAAGCTGGGATTGTGGAATAAGATTCTTCAGCTTTTTAGTGACCTCGGACCACTACTTATCTTCCCTTTCATTTTGCTGAGTTGGTCATTCCAATTCGTATACCACAACCCCTGGTGATTTTGTCTTTGTGACATGCTCTATTCCTGAATCATTAAGATTCAATGGTCACGAGACTTCACCTTCATTCTCTTCCATTGATGGCCAATAATCATGTATTCGGTTTTTAGGGTTTTTTATATCAATCTAAAAATTTTACAATACATGCTACATTCTACTATAATCTAACTACTATGCAACACTGCAAGGACGCTACCATGAGGAGCAAAAGACAATGTCCACCCCATGGCCAACACACAAAAATATACAATTAAATAGACAACTAAATAAACACGTACAAAAGGTACACATACGATACGATACTATAAATGGTGGAAAATATTTCACATTGGCTGCCAGGTCAGCGGAGGCGAAAATTTCTGCCGTTTCTGACGCCCTCTAGAGTCCCCACTGCTCAAGACATCGCCTCTAAGATATCAGGGTTTATAGATTAAAAACGTATTTTAGGGTTGGCACTCTCATCTAATCATGTGACTAATTAATTTCCATTACTGTATCTGAAAAGCCAATAGTCTAAAGAACAATGGGGACAAGTCTTAGCTTATCTCTTGCAGTTTTGAAGAAAACAAATGGGGCGAAAAACACCAACCCCGGTACAAAGTAGCTAAAAAAATCGTCTAGTACAAATACGGTTAAGACATTAATAGGTAAGTGCCTTCTACATGTCTGTTACGTGTCTTTAAAGAGCCATTGTCACCCTTGGTCATTTATGGAGCACATTACAATTTCAGATTGTCTGAAAATCAAATTTCGCCTAGACAGAAAGTATGGATCCGAATAGCAATAGTTGAACAGACTGCAAATTTCAACTAAAGCAAAAGTGAAATTTTCAGCATGACTGTAAAGAACCCTGGGCAACCACGGCTCTTCAAGACTCTATTCTGCATTGATTTTGTCTGATCATTTTTGCATGGCATAAAACTGCACTCAAATAAAATACCCGGAGGAATTCATTCATCAAGCCAAGCCTGGTGCACAGACAAAATCTCTCAGGAAAAATTGAAGACGGCGGCTTTTCGTTTTCAAGATATGCCTCTTAAGCTGGATTTGCAAGCAACTGGCATTTCCCATGCTTATTGAATATGAACAGATATTTTTAGACCTGAAACTTACGGAAACAGTTGGAAGACGAGAAGTGCTGGTTGCGGCTATCTTGCACCAGGGAGGTAAGATAGCTCTCTGTCTTGAACATACGATCTGGACCTTCCAGAGAATGACCTTCAAAAAGCCCGATTTCGATAGCAAGATCAGCTGTGCACGTCGATGCTCCTATGCTATGTGACGTAGATTGGCTCTTTGAAATTGGGTATAGTGACTTACTAGCATTCACTTTTTGCTAAAAGTAATGTACCTAATCTGTTAATATCTGCCTAATTCTCAGCAAGCGATTGGTTGATATTCCAACTGATTCAGAGAAAAGTGGAAAAAAGACATTCTATATCAGTCCCTTGTTTGTTTAACTTCGGTTTGCAAGGTTTCAATGGCTCTTGCAAGCCAAGATGGTTTCAGACTGGATAGTTCGATGTATTCGCTGAGTTTTTATGTTGTTTTGCAAGCGGATTACTTGTTTTTTTTCCATGGAAATTCTTCGTATCAACCAGTATCAACACCCAAGACGTGGCTGGCTAACACTTGCAAAAAAACTTTTGTTTATTTGTTTGATACATCTAAAAACACGTTAAAATACGAAACAGATATATTCCTATGTGCCAGCCACAGCAGAGAACGATGCTTGGTCATCTGATCTCCACTGTAGCTGGCATCTGCAATTTAACTATACTAGATATAAAAACGAAACTAACAAAAAGCCAACAGGTAAAGGGAGGGGGATTGCTGCTTAGTGTCATGACATGATATACCGGCCGAGCCCGCCAACGTGTGGCACATAAAATATCTCGAGAAATTAAGCCATTCACACGCGTCATGCACTAACCCCACAGCAAAGATGCCCACAAAGATGCAAAGACCCACGCCATCGTATACCGTTAGACACCTTTAATGCTTGACTGAGAAGAAATTTTGCTCTATCACATGCCTTACTCTAAGATGCCTACTCAGCCTACGAAGTTCAGTTAAGTTCATTCATTTTGAAATTTCTATCTTTTTGTTTCTTTGTTTGTTTTCTTATTATATATCGATTATTCCAATATAGCTTTCTATATACAACATATACAGTAAACTAATCTAAATCGATGAATTAATAGATAAACAAAAATGTATGTATACATGTTTACTTGGTCTAAGGAAAGATTAAGTTTCTGTCACATGTTGACAAGCATTGCATTTGAAGTTGGCCATCCCACTTTTTTATCTTAACTATTCAAATTTTCGGCGGATTTTTATTTCATTCGGCAGTCCATTCTATATTTGAGGTCCCAAAGATCAAAGGGTATAATATTATACTACTAATTCTACATACCCGCTTATCTTATTAACAATGATAAACTGAATTACAACACATTACATTGAAACAAATGGAGACAACAAGCTACTTCTATGGACACAATAACTTCAAATGGATTAGTTCACTGGCAAGGCTGGTGATCAGCGTGTCTGTGCAATGTGAAATAAAGGAGCCCCAAGAGATAAGAAGTTCCTGTTTAAATGGTTTTAAGGCATAGCTCTCGGCTTTCTTAGAGACATTTCACTTCATTCATCTTTATTTTCATTTTTGGCAGTCTATCAAGCATCTGATTGGCTGTTATAAACCTTGCGTTCCTTTGGCGATCAAAGCGATCACGATTTCATTCAAAGTCAGCCAGCTGGATCTAATTGCTTTGAAACTAAACAATGTCAAAATCTCTAACAATACAATCATGATTGTTTTGATTGCCAAAGGAACGCAAGGAAAGTCAGAGCTCAACTCAACTGATGTCTACTACGTGAATGAGAAACAAAGGAGAGTTGATCGTCATCACTTTCTACACTGGCATTCAATTTTCCCATTCTTTGCATTTTCCTTATCGCTCGTTCAGATGCGTAAGTGACTGCCTTTAAACAAGGACATCAGTGTGAACTGATCATGGTCGATAAATGGACACCTGGTAATTATTCTGCCAAGTTTCTACCGGGCAAAAACGCTTGACCCTTGAAAGGCTACTGCTCCCTATATGAATAACTAATAAAATATTCAGCAATATATGAATGAATGACCAACACTTTCAATTTTGTTCAGAATTTTTCCTGAGTTGAATCAGTCAGTTCGTTCAGATTTTCCGACCAACTTTCTTGAGAAAGTCCCTTTTAGACTAGAGAGCCTGAAGAACACGCTAGAGCTGGTTTCCGAAACATTTCGTCTTTATAGCAATAACATGCTGTAGCACATACTTTTGTCTTAGAGGTCATGGAAGAATAAAAATTCTTTCTCCTTGTACGAAAAATTTATTCCGGGAGATTACATCCTCCCAAGAGTCATATACAAATGTGTGCGACATTGCTGTTTGGAAGGAAAGCAGGTGAAACTTTGGTTGTCGTCTCCACTCGTCCTTGCAGGCTCTGAAAGGGTCTTTGTGCAGAAAATCTCTCTTATCCACAGGGAAAATGACCGATTAAAGCCGAGTAAAATACGGAATCTAGCTAAATATATCTGCTATGAAACAAGAGAGTCTTTAATATCATTGCTTTGATATTCAGGGAGCAGTAATTTTTCAAACGCCATGCTTTTTTCCTTACTTAACCGGTACATACACTTCTCTGTAGACTGTAGATCATACAAATTTTTCGATCATCTTGCAAAAAAATTTAAGGTAGGCCTTTGGATAAAATGACACTTACTTCTTTAAAAGTAATATCAGCATTGCCAGTTCGTTCTCTTAGCTGCTCTCCAAACCACTTTAAAAGGCGCTTTCCAGGGTTCCAGCCAAATCCTTGAAGCAAGTTTGGAAGAAGGCTGCAGTATCCACAGCGATGATCTAAAAGAGATGTTCCAATTGTCTTGAGAACAAAACTGAGAACAAAGCTTTCTATAGTAGCTCTTTGAGGCTTTTTAGTTTTATATCAGTAGCATTATGTAAATCATTACAAAATTTCAGCTTTCGCCTAAGTGCAAAAAAGTACATCAATTTTGATAACAAATTGTAAAAATTCATTTAAGTTTCTGCCCACTTTGACCTTTGGAGTAATGAAACCGATTCTATCTGTAAGACACTGTACTAAGACACCTAGCTTTTCCTGGAGGGCACTCATCACATTCACATTCGGGAGGCAAGTCCGATATATTTATTGGTTATAATCTTGACGAAATTAATAGTTTTGGGTCCAAATGATACTGATTTCTTCTGGGTTCTTTAGAGATTTAAATGCAATTCTGACCATTGCTTCATGATATATTATGTTCATGCCGAAGTTTTTAAGTGTAAAATGTCATAAAATGAGTCGCTATTTTTGGGTTGCAATAAAGCTGAACTGTTTGAACTGATAGTTTTAGGTTGCCTGAAAATTTCTTGGATTGAGCTCCCCGTATGCTTATGTGCCAATGCCCCCTAGGTTTGCTTTATAGCGATCGCCTGCCATACCTAGGCGACCACACTGCACAAAAACTGAAAAAATCTCTATGGAAGATAGCGGTGGCTGTGAGAAATTTACGATGTAGCTGACTCGAAAGTTAGACTCATAACTAGACCTGACCTTATGAACAAAAGGTTTGATAAAGGCGGTTAGACATATGACAATGAAGGGCAATCATTTCCTTATTACTGACCAACGACAAGCCCCCAAATGAGTCAAAAATGTCTTCTTTAAAAAATTCGCATTTCATCCAGAATTCTTTGTAGGCACGATGAAATTCTAGACTATCTGCAAATCAAATTTTGGCCTTAGAAGAAGAGATGGATCCTCATTGTGGCAGTTGAACTGATGGGAAGATCCCTTTCTGCTTACTGTCGAACTGATGGGAAGATCAAGTTCTTTGAACTGTAAATTCTTTTAAAGTCTATTCGATCTAAGTTAGTTCTACGCAGAAATGTCCATGGACATGATTCATACAAGGTCATTTGGGTCGTTAAGGTAGTGAAAAAGACCCAAAAGACAAAGGACTCAGACTTTGAATCTTGTCTTTTGGGTCTTTCGCACGACCCTAACGACCAAAACGACCTAGTGTGAATGAGGCTTAATTAATGCCAGGCTTACACTAGGTCGTTTGGGACGTTAAGATTTATTTATCAAGGAATATCTAAACTAAATATGCTATACATGATTTGTCCTATCCACAACGGGAAGAGACACGCAGTCACCTAGTTCCCACTGCAGATGGAACTTACAAAGTAAGGCACACAATTTCCAAACAGATAAGCCAACAAAGAATAAAACAAAGAAAAACGAAAGAAAAACTAAAAAACCATTAAAAACCAAAATCAAAAGGGAAGTCGCTGATATCAAATTACTTGAAGAGAGTTATTAGCAAAAAATCTCCTGGATCGTTCACTGAAAGATATTGTCGCCCCAATAGACATTCTGTTCTCGATTACATTCAAATTTGAATTTCCGTACAATAGTAATTGACACAGGTGTTTTGAATCCATACTTGTGATGTCTAACCCAGGTACATCTGCAAGTTGATTGAATATACCGTTCGCATCAAGTCATACTGAGAGCAATGCAGGAGACAAAGCTCGCTGTCTTAATTTCTCGCACCACACACACAACGAGGACTTAAGCTTCGCAATTAGAACACTGTAAGGGATTAGTATGGCGGATTTCTGCACGAGTGTTTACGCACTTACGAAAAATTGTGCAATGTAAAGCAGCCTTAAAAAGTCAAAGCTGCGTCGAAACCTATGCCCATTGAGTGGTCTAAATTTCATCAGCAACTACGTCAGGTTCCTAATACCTGTCATGTTAGACTAACTACTTCAGTCCCAGTTTCCGCTTCGTTCATTAAATTAGATGCCATCACTGCGCTTCATCTGGGTCTGATAATCAAGCTAACTGAAAATCCAGCCAAAATCACCGTAAAAGTGGCACGATCAATGAGATTGCAGAGTTCCAAATAATAGTTGACTATGTTCAAACTAACGAATAGGATATCAACATTTCAGCCTCATTCCCAGAACTAGCCTCCATCTAGTCGCGAGGCTTCAAAAGTGATGAAACGCGCAAGGGCAGCTGTCGATTGCTGTGGTGAAATCCGAAGAATAATTTGGCTGTTGAAAGCAGATTTCCCATGTCAAAGTAAAGGAATCTCCAATCAGTACACAGAAGAAGTATCCATCTTGACGCATATTGGTTTGGTTTTCTTTTCAACCCCAACGGAAATACGAATTTCAGGCGTTTTAGAGCTGGTGAGTTGTGATCGTGTAGAATGGGCCTAAGCTCTGGTCTTCCGGCATCAATGTGAGGCTCATCAGTTTCTGGCCGGATTTAACAAGGACAGATTTCGTTCTGAGCCAATCAGCGAGTTTGTTTACATCTGTGAGATTAACCAATCAAACTACGTTATCTAACATCACGTGATACACTGTGACTTTGCCATGGATTTTGCGGGGAATCAGAGGCTGTGGGGATGAACACAAAAATACCCTCCCCTAAAAACCGACGATGTGCAAGTGGATTTTTGACCAACCATAAATATTTTTACATTTTCTGTTAGACTACAAGCTTGCCGAAAATTCTACCGCCTCGGATTTTGATATTCAACTTTGATCGAGAGAAGTCTTTGTTTGAATAACGCCTTAAAATCAGGTCAGCGCCCAATGTTTCAGGTTCAACAGAAAGATATTTCTTCACCGACTACTTCCATCATTTGCACAGTGGCTACAAACATTGATTCAAAGACAACATGTAACTTATCTCCATGAGATTTTCGGTGTTGCACAGCTTTCAATAGGGACAGTTTCTTCTACGCCATCGAGAGCGGTTTGCTTTTCTGAAGCACTACATTCACAGTCTAAAGGGTCAAGTTCTGAGGCAATTTCAACAAGAAACCGTACCAATAATGTCACAAACACAATGTAAGTTGCAAGGTACTCACCAATTCTCCATTTTGTATGATGAACCAACATTGGATGAGTCCAAGAAACCATAGGCTGCATGCGAACAAACGAGCTAAGACAGAAAATTGATTATTTCCACAAGTTTGAACACCACAGTCCTCACTGCGCTACAGTGTTGATGAAATGTCTACTCCTTTCAAATTCTGAGCTAAAATGGAGCAAGACTGATCACATTTCAAAAAGTAGCATTAGTTTGCATAAACAAGTCGATTTCAGATCTTTAGATAATTTTTTCGCAGTTTTTGAGATAACAATTTGGGAAATAGACAAGAGTACAGGAGAGTAAATGAGTTGTATATTTCACTTGACCTGACCCCTTCATCAGAATCTATCCTTATCCTGTTGTCTATTTCCCAACTTTTCCCTCCATAAACCGACGAATAATTATCTAAGGATAAGAAATCGACTTGTTTATGCGAACTAACGCTACTTTTTGAGACGTGATCAGTCTCGCACCATTTTTAGCTCAGAATTTAAGAGGAGTAGACGTTTCATCAACGCTGTAGTGCAGTGAGGGCTGTGTTTCTCAAACTAGTGGAAATAATCAATTGTTCTGGCTTAGTTCGTTTGTTCACATGCAACCTATGGATTTTTCGACTTAACCAGCCTTTGTTTATCATAGAAATGAAGAACTGGTGAGTACCTTGTGACTTGCATTTTGTTTAGAATGTGATTGTAGTGCTACAGAAAATGATATCGCGCTCAGTATCATAGCAGATAGTGCCCCTTTTGAAAGCTGTGCAACACCGAAAATTTCATGGAGATAAGTTTCATGTTGTCTACGAATCAATGTTTGTTGCCTTTGTGCAAAATATGGAAGTAGTCGGTGAAGAAATATCTTTCTGTTGAACCTGACACATTGGGTGCTAACCTGATTTTAAGGCGTTATTCAAACAAAGATTTCTCTCGATCTAACTTGAATAGCAAAATCCGAGGCGGTAGAAATTTCGGCAAACTTGTAGTCTAACAGAAGATGTAAAAACATTTATGGTTGGTCAAAAATCCACTTGCACGTCGTGGGTTTTTGGGGAGGGTATTTTTGTATTCATCCCCACAGCTTCTGATTTCCCGCAAAATCACAGTGTATCACGTGATCTTAGATTACGTAATGTGACTGGTCAGTCTTACAGATGTAAATAAACTCGCTGATTGGCTCAAAACGAAATCTGTCCTTGTTTTGCCGGATTTTCAATTGGTTTGATTATGAGACGTAGTTGTAGCGATTATCAGCCTATAGAGGAGAGAAAGTACGACGATTTTCGTAAGTCTACTGTCATGTTATAAATACACAGATTTCCGCTAAGATCGTGCAAAAAAAACCGTAAAGAGAAAGACTCGGAATTTGAGTCCTTTGTCGTTTGGATCTTTCTGCACGACCCCAACGACTTAAACGACCTAAGTCCTTTGAGTCGTTAGAGTCGTGCAGAAAGACCCAAAGGATAAAGGACTCAGTTTCTGAATCTTTGTCGTTTGGGTCTTTAGTACAACTTTAATGACCTAAACCCCGACCTAAACGACCTAGTGTGAACCAGGGATAAAACTTCAACAGGCAAGAAAGATTTTAGGTCTATGGATTTTCTTCGAGTACAGACGATGCCCATCCATAGGGTATCAACCAATTTCTATGTAAAAACAGCAATACAATAAGAATGACAAATGTCGTTTCTGACAGCATGGTTATGTACTATTAATCCAGTTTCAAAAGAAGAAAGAAGTAAAAAAGAAGTAATAAAACTTAACTGTTGCACATGCTTTGTGAAATGGCAAAACATTTGAAGCATTTCAAAGCCTTAGAACGGAAAGAAAAAAAAAAGAAAAATTGGATGAACTGTTTCAATGTTGATTGAGTGATCAATGTTCTCCATAGGAATTGACTCTATTGTTGCGTTTAGTATGTGGTAACCCTTCGAGCACGACTGGATCGGTCTTATCAAATTGCGAAATAACAAATTCTCCTCGGTGGCCTTGCTATAACAAATGAGGTCATTGTATCTTTATTAGAATTGAATTACTCAAACCGCCTTGCAAATGACGACTGACTTATACTCCTCCGTGTGGCTACCACACAACGATTATGCAAGATAGTGCTCATGAGCAAAGCAAAGGCGGCCAATCTTTCCAAAGCTTTAGAATTATTCGTGTAAAATGTTATAGCCCTATTCTTTCAAATGAACAGGTTGAAGCAAACATTACGCAATTTGCGAAAAACCTGGAGAATGTGGAGGCGCGCATTAGTAGTACCCTGTTTGGGAAACACATCGTGTCAAAAGTCAAAAGAAGCTAATTCGAAGTGTGATTAACCAAACTTGGCCTCCTTTAAAAACACCAAGAAGTCGGGTTTGACTTGATGAGCATGAGGTCATTGCTGTATTTCATCGCAAATCATAAGTTTTGAGCTCGTAGAAATATTCTTCGAGATTGCTCCACAGCGAGTGGGAGTTGGGTGTGCTTTTTTTTACTCAACATCGAGTGGAAGTAGGGCTTACTTCTACACCAACGGAAAACTTGAAAGATACAGGCTTCTTCTGATGTTTCTTGGCTCCTTCTTGCGTTCAGGCTTTGGGTAAATGGATCAAGTTTGGATGGAGAGCGTTTTCCATACCTTGAGTATTGTTATAATATACCTCATTCTATAATGTCTGCTAGTTTGGAAGTCCTGATGTCATCAAACAGCAAATCGTCAGCCACAAACGGTACATAATTTTGCTTGTTACCATTTTATAGACGAGAAACAGCTGAGAAGTTCTATAGCTAGTCATTTGATTTCAAGGACCGCGGAGCACATTTTGGATTGGGGGCGGCTAAAAAGTAATAGAGAACCTGAGGGGGTCTGGAGGCGAAGCCCCCAGAAAAATTCTCCATGACCACGCCCTCTACTTTGGCTATAAATGGAAAAGACAGTAATCATCAGCATATCCAATCACTAAATCACCTTTAAAAGCATCATTTATGGAGATGTACTGTATTAAATTTTATTTTCATAGCGAAAAGGCTCAGCCTAGAACGAAAGGACTAAAGTTAACAAACTTTCACAATCTCGAGGAAATATTATCTCCAAAAAAATAATGATATGGAAACACAGTGTCTCTACTTTCAGAAGCAAACATTTTAAACATAGAGAACCAAATAACGCAAACACTGTTTCAATTTTTAATTTTGCATCACTAAAAAATCAATAATTTTCTTCAAATTTTCGAAAATTTCGTATACCGTTGTTTGGTCTTTTGATAAAAATTAGTTGAAACGTCGATAGCGATTATATTTTCTGTGCTCTACATATGATTATTAAGAATTGCTAAATTATACTTGTTTGGACATTCCAGAGAGCGAAGCTGATTTGATAGACATCTTGCTAGAAAAAATTTGTCGTCGTACTCTTTGCTCGTTGCCAGGTTGACATTCTGCGATTTACAGGTGTGGAGAACTCCCCTCATCAGCAATCTTTCAGGAACTAAACTTCGCTTTAAAAATAGCCGCATATCATGAAAGCATTTTACTTATTGCTTGCTAAAACTTTGGGTATTTGAAGCAGTGCTTACGATGATGAAACTGTTATATCTTGGCAGGATGCTATTGGACGCATTACATTTGAGACAAAACGTTTTAAAGCATTCTGCTTAGCTTGATTTCTGATAAATACATGAGAAACGTTACTGTGGGGTATACAGATACTCGCAAATAAGGGTGTTAACAATTTAATAAAGCAAATAGCGATATCTGATCATAAAACAAAATTTGTTGAAAAGCTAAAAACTGTCTCTTGAAAATTATTGGGGGGGGGGGTAAAGCCCCCCAGCCCCCCAGCTCCGCGGTCCCTGTTTGATTTTATCCAATTTTCTTAGAGAATCTATTATTATTATGATGTTTGTCAGAGCTTCAGATACCTCATGCTGTATATCCTTTCATAAAACTTAATAAAAAGCTGTAATTCCACAAGTAATCGTTATATCAAAAATGTGCTTCCTGGATATGTGACAAATTACATAAAGCTCCCTTCAAGCAATTAGCTGACAGAATGGGGTAACGAAATCTCACACATTTAATTGTAAAGAAAGTTCGAAGCCTGAGCAAAGCAAAGCAAAGCAAAGCAAGCTGGACATCTTCATGGTACATTAGTGAATGGGATAGAAAGAGCCCGAAAGTTCACAGTAATTCATAACCAGCGATTCAAAAGTGGAGGGGCTGGGTTGCGAGTGAAGGGGGTAAGATTGGGGTCCAGAGGCTTTCTCCCGGAAAACTGTATTTCGAGACTGCGTTCTCTACAACGTTGGAAAACGCTTTTTCTTGAGACTGAACGGCCTTCTTATTGCCAGTTTGCCGTTGAAAAGTATTCTATTCTCATTCAAGTAGAATGCATTCGTATACTTGAAGCCGTTGATACCGTCTAAAAGCGAATATCGTTTTACGGTTTTACGTTTAGATAACGTAAAGTTCTTTCATTTCAAAGACCTGAGTTGCCACTTGGGGAAATTCTTCATCAAGAGTTCCAGACTTCGGGATCTCGCAGATTCTTCAGAAAAGCTTCAAAACATATAACTTCAACCTCATCTAGCAACAATTTCTCCCATGTCTTTGAAAAAATTAGGGGGGGGGGCTTTAGTCCCTGCTAGCCCAATGGGTGTGACCCTAACCCTAACCCTCTACATGAAGGTAATTGACATACACCTTTGCCTTGCAAACTGGCATAGGTTTTGTTCGTGTGTCTCTGACATAGCGAACGACAACAAATGTAAAAATCTGACCGAAGCTTGATAAGTACTTTCTATTTGCCTTTTTCAAACAAAGTAAACATAGCTGTTTTGAAAGCGCTTTCTGCATTGTTGCAAAGCGGAGAAATGCGTCGAACACGAGCAAAATGTAGATGATAAATTTCTTCGGCAAACAAAGATAATCTGCGAGGTCAATGCCACATCAGTCTGCAATCTTTCTCACTCTCTTGTGTCTTCGTGAAAAAATTGAGTTATATTTCAGGTTCTTAGGTAATTTGCTGTTTTTTTTGTCATAAAACACTCTATTTATTTATCTTACAACCAACCCCTTCTGAATCATTGACTAACCATTACCTCTTTCCCGGGTCATGCAACTGGAGATTAAATCTCCATTGCAACTGGAGATTTAATCTTTCTCGCAGCACCCCCTTCCCATATTTTCATTTGTAGAAGTAGTAGTAGTAGTAGTAGTAGTAGTTAATTCTGTCTCTCATTTGATGTTAGGTGATTAATACTCCTAAAAATTGTACGATACAATGTGGGTGCGGGGTAATGGGTGGATGGGATTCCTGCAGTGTTGCTGGATGGTTGCTGCCCTATGTTTTTCTCGCTTGCTATCCCCATTGGGGTGGCGCAGGTGGCAGGGGATAGTGGTTGTTTTGTCTGCACATGGGGGTCCCATGCTCATTGACTTCCACTGGTTTTTTTACGCATTGATAGCCTTGCAGGGGTCGTTGCCTGACATCAAATGTGAGATAGACGTTAATATTAATCTTTTAGAAAATTGTAAATTTTGAATTGTGAGTGTCTGTCATGGTGGGAACTCCGATGACCTAGTGTCTATTCCCGCCATGACAGGCACAGTAGCTGTAAACATTTGTGTTTATCTAAATCAATTATAAAAAAAGAAAAAAATCTTTCTCGAATATTTACAAAAATATTTCTCGAATATTTACAAAAATTTTTAAAGCATCTGACAAAGAAAAACCAACACTTTTTATGCACTTCCTGATAATGTAAACTTGCTTAATGGACAAAAAATTCCTTGCACACAGAAATGCCGTTTTCAGCACAAGAGATCTGAAGTCGTTTTGAGAGTTCCTTAAGAGTTCTAGAGAACTTTTCTAAAATTAGAGTCATTGTTGAAAATTTGATGATCTTTTGTACCATTGAAGAGTTCTTATGAGGATTTCAAGAATTCTTGAAAGTTCTGACGAAATCTGAAGATATGAAACCTGTTATATAAGAGCCTCCCCGAGTGTCAGCCTCAGACAGGTTCTCATTTAGGGGGTTTAAAATATTAAATTTCAGTCTCAAGGTTTTCTAAGAATAGGTTCTTTTATGCCGGTTTCTCCTGTACTGGTAGTACGCAGGGGGTACAGGGAGGGTGATAACACTTAATGCTATCACTTGCCATGCAGAGCATAACATCAGCCTTATGGTTAATATACATTCAAAGGTCAATGGGAGACCATTGATTGTGAGAGATGGCTAATCTGACTAATGCAGTTACTTACCAACTAAAACTTTTCGTAGATCTTGGTCCATGAAATCTTTCAAATCCTGTGACGTGAATCCAACGGCAACAAGGCTGGCGGTAATAGCACCAACACTGGAACCGGCTACTCTCTTAATTTTCTTCATGATACCAGCTTCCTCTAGCACCTGAAATAAACAAAGAGTAATGAGCCAGAGTGTGTTTGATTGCTATCAATTATTAAAATGGTAAGCTTGGTCGACTTAGAATTCATGCTTGATTAGGTCCGTAATCCTCAAAGCAGTAGGTTTGGAAAGCTTTCGGAGCCTTTTCCTCCACAAGGCAGAAGGTTTGGCAGGATTTGGAGAGATGCTGGTTCTCGCAATGGTGAATCCAAAAACTGCTATATGCATTTAATAGGAAACATATAATACGTCTCCATCTCTAAGAGTTCACAGCTTTCAGAAGTTATTTGGAACTGCCAATCAAACCCACCGTTAATGTAGACCATACATGATCTAAAAATGGCCCGGAAAGCGGCAGCTCTTTTCTCTTCTCCCATCTATATTCAGCAAGAAAGTCCAGTCACTATTTTCCTTTACTTCAGTTGGTGATGAAAATCTCGTTCCATTCTAATAGTTTATTCCGTGGGTATTTCAAGTCTAAGTTCATAAAACCATGTCCAAGCACAAAAATCTCCTTCCAACAGTGCAGATCACGTTTAATCCATCGTCAAGAACGCTTTGGGGCTCCAGAACGAAGGATTCACAGAAACGATGAATTCTCAGCATACCTACATTGAAAAATGAATCATAAGCGAAAACGCCGGAATCCTGACAGAATGGAAAGCGAACATATTCTAAGTTTTTAAGTTTGTTCTTGCTGTGCAGCTACCTTTTTGTGAGATTTAGTGAGCAGCTACCTCTTCATGTTTACTACCTCTGCCCTCCTGAACATTTCAAAACAATGTTTATCGAAGGCTTTAAATGATTAGACATTACTAAAGTACCTTCTGAGTTATATCATGCTGGAAACAAGTGAAGATAGAAAGGAACTATGTCAAGGAAGTCCTTTATCAAAGCAAATGGTTTCGAGTTTCTTAATTTTTTGTGATCTCAGAGTTGAGTTTAACTAACAAAACACTATTTACTTTCATGAAAGAAATCCTTGACATATTTATACTTGTTTTTCACTTGTTTCCTGCATCATATTACTCGGAAGGTACTTCAATAATGTTAACATTGGAAAAGCTTCAAGAACATTGTTTTGAAGTGTTTGCGAGGGCAAAGGTAGTGAACATGATGATTGCTACAGCGTCCTTAACGAAACTCGTAAGAAACTCCGAGTACTGAAATTCTTATTATTTTAGGAAATTTTGAGTACTGGCCCACATTCTTGGTTTCTTACAAAACACTCGTGTAGTTGAAATCTCCAGTAATTCAGAGTAGGGAAAAAAGTCTGACGATCGAAACTTGAAATCTTTGTTACTCTCCATGAAAAATCAAACTTTTGATTTCTTCCCTTCTTTTGTCAAGTCCTATCTCAAAGTTAGTACCTATTTGTTGGTGCTCTTTCAGTAGTTCAGTTCAGTTTTCCGCAAAAAAGCATGGCTTTAGAGTGTTTTGTGTCACACAATGTCATATCCGACCAACGAATGACCCGCATGGCCTCTACCTTATCAAACATATAATACCATCGGCGTCCCAAGGCTCTATGACGGTCAGATGACACTCTTACATAACAAAAAAAAAACGATAAAATACTAAAAAGGGCAGTGGTTCAAATTCTAACTAGCTGCTGTAGATTGCATCATAATACTAAAGCGGGGGGTATACATTATTTTCTGGAACTGATAATCCAACTCAAATTGAGGCAGGAAACTGAGAAGGACCGAAACCATTCATGGACTGCGACAGATAGCGAACTGCTTGAATTGAGAACAGGGCCAGTTTTGTGACTGGACAGTTTCAGCTCAGTTCAGTTTTAGTTTCATTTGACAATCATACATAGCTGCAATTCTATACATTTACAGCAGAACTTTACACAAAATCGCAACAATCTATTGAAATATTGAAATACTGACTTGCTGGTTTCGCCTCGCTTTGGAGTCACGGCGTGCGTTTCCAATGGCAATCCATGCAATTTTTTAGCAATGTTTCGATTTGGAAACAGAGTGCTTGATTGCAGCAAATTTACTTCCTTTTGGGAACGCAGACTTCACTTTGGTTGGAACTTTACTTTGTGTAAAGGTCTGCACTATACAATTAAATGCAAATGCAATACTAGAATTAACAACATCAAAGGGTTACATAACTGCAAACTGAAACCGGATAGACTGAAAAGTGGAAGAGTTTTCCACAATCTAGAGCTAAAATAATGAACTTTGAAAGATTTTTCTTTCCCCAGTGGAAAGTTCGATTTCGAGACCGCTGCGTAGGTACAGCAATGCGCAGGAGATGACAAAGGTCGTTTGGGCCCAAACATTTTGAAAGCACATGTGATGGAGTTCTTCAGTTCAAGGCAAGAAAGTTTGGCTGAGAAAGGCTGCTAATGGCAAGGTAGAGAATTTGAGAATTTCATGGCATTTCAAGGTAAGCAAAGAAATTAATGCTACCTTCTGATTCACCTAAAAAGAGTCCTGACACTCATGGATTACCAAAGTTGGATGAACTTGGCTCGCAGTTTGCAAATCACCTGAAACGCCTGGCAACTAAGAAACAGATTAATAAAACGCCCTCGTCTCTCTACAAACCTCAAAGTCCACTGCTCACAACGCCGTTTACAGACCTTATTGTTATGGTAAAGGAACCAAAATGTACACAGATTCCATTTGGAAGACACAGCCTTCGTTAGGAGATAGATTTTGAATATGAACCTCTATTTGGAAAGGATTCATCCTTCTGCTAATATTTAACAACGCGAGGAAGCAAGGAAGTCTCCTTTATCAAAATCACAGGTTCTTACTGTTCACTGTTGGTTTGCTCATTCGCACGAAAAGTCCTCGCTGGCAGAGGCAGGGCCAGCCCAGTGTCTCCTTCCGTGTGGATAAATACCCATTGTCTTTGCGGTAAATGTCAGTCGAGTTTAGTTGAAGGAAATGGATCAACGGAGTTTCTCAAAGCAAATGGTATATCAACTAATAATCAATAGGCATTTCGGAAACACTATTCCACGATTATGTCCTTAATGAGCAGTACTGGACATGGGCTTGAAAACGCTGATAGTCTGAAGCTGAGTATGGAAGTATTTCTGGCCTTGAAAAAAGCATTTGATAGGGTTGATCACAAAATATTGATAGATACATTTTCAAATACGGAATCAAGAGAAAAGAAAGAGAATGTTTAAGTGGACAAGTCAAGTCATGTTCAAGTCATATTTAAGTGGAAAAAAGCAGTTTTGTTATGTAAACGGTGAAAGGTCAAAGACCGAGGATATTTTGTGTGGCATTCCTCAGGGGCCATGCTTAGGCCGTCTCCTTTTCATTTTGTATCATGATGACTTTGACGGTTGCTTGAACTTCTCCAAAGCATGGAGAATGTCTTAAGAGTCAATATCGATGAAGAGCTGAAATGGAAGGATCAAAATAACTCACTGACAGAAAATTTAACAAGTGCTTTATCATCTATGAAAAAAACTTAAAGGTCTTATGTCACTATTCCTGAGAGGTTATTATATGGACATTCTATCATTGCTGAATCCGACGCCATCACTCACATAGTGATATTTTGACAACAAGTGCCCCAAAAGCCCTTGAATGTTGGGAGGCGCGGAAAATTATCGAGCAAAGAAAGAAACTGGATCGAGTGTTTGTGTGCGAGTACAGGACTCTAGTGATAAGAGTGTATTTTTGCACTGATAGATTATCCTGCATAAAATTCGATTTAATATTACTACTATTATTATTAATTATTATTATTATTATTATTATTATTATTATTATTATTATTGTCATCATTATCATTATTATTGATCTGATGAAGATTTTATGATCGTAACGTCTGGTTTTTAACAGTTGCATTTTTTTTACTTTTCTTTTAATTTTGAGGAAGGTTTAAGTTTATTCATTTATTGTTATTATTATTATCATTATTATTATTATTATTATTATTATTTTTATTATTGACGTAAAAACGGGAACCACGTCACGCGCAAGCATAAAAAGCATGGAGGTGTGGGAATACGCCGTGGGAAGAAACGAAATAGATCAATACAAAATGTCGGAAACAGAGTCTGAATCATCATGCAAATCAAAGGTGTGTTACTCTGCTACAACGTCGAAGAATATGTATGTTGCATAAGAAGAAGACGAAGAAGCGACAGCAACAAACTGTACATCAGCCTTAGATCCAGGTTTAAAAATCTAAGACCTGTGTCAGGATGACCCCATTGCCGACGAGGAATGGACACACAAGTGATAAAAGCATACTGAAGTGATAAGAATCTCACAAATAATTCTACTATAAAGACTCTTACCTCAGTTTTTAATGACAATGCTAAATTCCTTGTCAAATAATAAGATTCACCACGGGCTCTTCAAGAATGGGTCCACATTTACGCCTGTGCGAAGCGGCACAGATCTCCTCAACCCTTTCACACGTTCCGCTTCACCCTTCTCAAGAGTACTTTCTACAGATGATAAGATATCATCGAGTTCAATGTCTCAGTTGCAATTCCCATCAAAATCTTCTAAGGTAAATTTTCAACGCTCTTGTCCTTTCTAAAAGAATCTGTTCAACAGAAACTTCCATCCGCCCAGGCCGTAAGAAATTTTAGTGCTGCGCAGCTGCGCAGTGAATCACGCGCTTTGCTTTAGCGATGCATACTTTCCGCGGCAATTTATGCGTGGAAAGGTACAAATAGGCAAAGGCTTTACAATGAGTTAGGATGGGAATAACTTTACACTCGAAGATGGTATCGTAATTCATGTTAATTTTTCAACTAGAAAAACAAACAGGTCCGAGAATATCTCTTCAATGAAATCCCAGCTGAACGACAAACCAGATATAATGTTAGAAATCAGAGGATGCTTTCTTGGCAAGAAATTCCGTTATTCGGGTGCGTTATTGACGAGCAGTCTCTGGTGAAGAATTATCACTTTTCTTTACAGATTCACAGCGAATTCAGTTTGTCTTTAGCAATCATCTGTTGAAGTGCGGAGTTGAATACCAAGCAAAACCAAGTTACGAGCCCACAACCTAGAGAAGATCGTGGTGATAGCCTCCACACTAGTTGTTTTATGGGAGGGGGGAGAGGTACTTCACACGAAGACCAAACCAGTGTTTGAGCCGTGGAGGCCATTTCTCCAAATTCGACCAGAAACACTCTTGCCATACTTGTAAAATGAAAACCAGCTTAATTTCTTATTTAGATCCCAAACTTTGGAGACTCTGGCGATTTCGTTGATTTCATAAATACGAACAGTGACAAGATGTCCGCATAGCCAACCGGCTTATTTTAAGGGCACCATGTATACCGGGCGACCCAATATAAAGTGAACATTTTCCAACACAAACCAAAGTAACCGATGGTAAAACATCTTTGCAATTTGCATTGAAAATCAAATTAGTTCTTGGAATCATCATCATGTTCTTAAGACCACGAAATCGTTGCCTGAAAAAGGACTTTGGTATTGTGGAGAATCGCAGACTTTTCACAGAAATCGCATCCGGGACTTACATGTGCGTTTTAGGTCTATTTAGTGACAGCTACTTTCTTACCTTATTAACACTGGAATCCTTTCAGCCTTTCAGCAACGGATGATTATATGGGGCGCGCAGAAGGCATTCAGGAGCTTTATCTCCTTTACGTAGTATTCACCATAGCTTATGGCTGAAGTGATCATTCCATAAATCACAAATCAATGCATGAATCACAGCATTGCATAAATCACTGCATAAATCAAAGCATTGAATAAATCATTGCATGAATCATAGCATTGCAACTAGCTATGTTTTCCCATAAAGCTGTTATGAGAAGTCAGAATGTGAGCAGCGAAACAATTTTTTGTTGAACACCAATAAGAGAGCAGTACTTAAAGTGGAGAGCCATAAATGGTCGGATGATGTTCAAATCGAATGATACTCCCTCTGAATGACTAATTTAGGTTCCTCGGCTACTTTTGGGCAATTTGTAGTCTTTTTGGGCAGCTTTTAGGAATTTTGGCAACTTTTGCAATGTAGAGTAGCTTGTCATTATGCTAGTAATATTGCAGCGATTTCAACGACGTTTTCATTATTTTCAGTGGAAATAATGAAAAGAATTAGACAAGGCAAGGATATTTTTCTATGATCAGAATGGGACGTCTTGGTTTGCGGAAAATCGGTCTCTGTAATTAACGATTTATGACGATGACGATGACGATGATGATGATGATGATGATGATGATGATGATGATGATGATGATGATGATGATGATGATGATGATGATGATGATGATGATGATGATGATGATGATGATGATGATGATGATGATGATGAAGACGACGACGACGACGACGACGATGATGATGATGATGATCACCATTTTTTGTTTGAGATTTTCATCAATTCATGGTGCTGTTATTGCAGTTCATAAGCAACACATGGCTCATGCTAAAATGCTAAAAATATTTTAGATGCGTCGAGCGTATCGATGTCTAGAAGCTAATTATCCTTAGTAGCAGACAAGCAAATAGGCGAATTAAAGTCACCCCGCAATCTTGAAGCCTTCTTCGCACTACTTTTGTGCATTCGTGTAACACCAGACCTTCAATGAATGACACAAAATGAGTAACTTTAGAGCAACGCTTGAGGAAATGTACACCAACTTCTGGATGCGGCTAATAGCAACCTGGCCTATTTGCATTTCGCAGCTTCTGGGATTACCAGATGTCATTCTTTATCCATGTAGAAATATCATTGCACAACAGTTCTCATTTTGAATTTTTGGATCAAATACATTGCTCTGCTTGATCATATTTTCATATGCTCCAATCGTAGTTATCTGAAGCGTGCGTGCTTGCATTCTTAATGAAGTCTTCACGCGGTTGTTCTGATCCATGCACAGTGAAAAGTAATGACTGCAAAGGGCAATAGTTTCTCAAAGTTTTCATAAGCTGATGTGCCGGCTTAACCCACGCAAGATAGCAACATCTGCGCTCTTTTGGCAAAATTGGTTTGTGCAATGTGCCTTGGTATCGTACATAGGGGAGTCCAAATCAATTCTTTGTGTTCTCAGCCTATTTTGAAGTATTCAAATTCTTTTAGTACATTGGCCTTATGAATTTTCAAAAGCGGGAAAGTTTCCTGGCTCACCTCATAGAGTTGATAATGAGCAATGGACTATTTTCCTATTAGTAAAGTAAAAAGGAGGTCAGCGGATATCCCAGAAAAGCATACAGATTCAGGGTAGGATCTAGCAGAAGGAGGAGCATCCTGCAGAAAGGGTGCCTAAAATTGAAAGGCGAAAACTTTGGGATTTCTTATTAAGAAAATTCTTCGGTTATTCTATGATTGCCCTGAATTCTGATCGAAACAGTTAAAAAAGAGTGTCTTAGGGGTTACGATGAGGGGTGCACTTCTCGCCAAAAAAGGAGGCGCTAAGCTGAGTTTCCTCCGCCACGGAGGCAAGTGTCCCCACTTGCCCCCCTTAAATCCACCCCTGTACAGATTTGGTTGCATACAGCGATATGAATTTAGTAGTAGCTAGTCACTCTCAAAACATTTCCAGATAGTTACCGTAAAGTCCCCCCCCTCCCTGCTGAAGGATGAACTAATTACGGACGCTCTAGAGAGGGGCTGAAAAGAGAAGAGGGCTTATTAGAAGGGGGCTTATTCACAAAGTCAAACGACAAGGATATATATGGTAGCTTTTCAGTTCTGTTACCACATGTTTTACGGACTCAACATACCATTTAACAAGTCAAATAAATAAATTCGACAATGTTTTATCACCAGTCAAACTTACATACTAATTTGTAACGCGAGGTAAATCAATCAAGCGATGTTTATGTTGATTTTGTCGAACTTTCGAATGTGAAAAATTATGCTAGAAGCTCTAACGCTACAATCTTGGTCAAAATACTTGGGACAAGTCACAAAATTGCACTTCTTCAGTCTTTGATTACGTGCCCCCCGCTCCCCCGTTTCAATGTTGCTTGAATCAAACGCCATTCGACCATCTCAACATTGAATTAGGGGGGGGGGAAGGGGGATTAGAAGTTCCTAAACGTATGTTTCTGCGCCGATCTTTTAGAAAACATCATGAAAAAACGGAAATTTGCCTGTGTCCCAGCTTATTTTGACCAGGATTGCAGTTGATCAACCTCGTCCCCAGGGTCTTTAGTCATATTTTAGACAGAGACCAAAAGTCCGTCCAAATATGACAAAAGGCCCTGGGGAAGAGGTTGCCACAAGATAGTATGTAAAAATGTATATAAATATCGCTCGATCCAGACTCTTTTTCATGTTAGCTAAAGATAAGGAGGATCTTCGAAATTTCGTTTAGTTGGAAGAATCTTATTAGAAGAGGGCTTAATCGAGAGCCAGCTAAATAGAGCCTTCTTTAACATGAACTATGAGTCTTCATTTGCTGTTATTGATGACTTGAGAACAGAAATATTGATCTTCAAAGTTTAAATTTGTGCGCACCTCCAAAGGCTCATTTTCGACTGAAAACAAAGTTTTATTTCTGATGTAATGTTGGATGTGGAGGTAACTTGTTCGGTGATCGGTAACAGCATTTAGATCCGAGTTTGTTTCGCGAATCAAAGGTTTATTTATCCATTTAGTAGGCCTAAATTAATCTTACACTGGCAAATTCTGAGTACTTTGCAAAGGGTTATTTGCAGATCTATTTTATTACGGCTGAAGCTACAAAAGAATTCAACAAAAGTTTGAAAGAAGCACAATAATGGGCAAATCAATGCATCAAATCACTTTGCTTTAACCTGTCCGTAAATAAAACTATTTTTAAATTCAAATTCGAATTCTATAACTCAGATTGTGAGAGAAAACTTTGAGAAACCTGGCCCTATAACTCAGATTGTGAGAAAATATTTGTTAACCTGTCCGTAAATGGAACTATTTCTAAATCTATAACTCAGATTGTGAGAAATCAGGGTACAACGAAAGTAATAAGTGAATGAATGAATGAGTGAATGAATGAATGAGTGAATGAATGAATGCATGAATGAAAGAATGAATGAATAAATGTATGAAAGCCTGAAAAAGAAGAAATAAAAACAAAAGCATAAAAAACTTTTAGCATCTTTTGTAACTCGGAAACAAAGAGGAAATGCATATTTCTCTATAACACTCTCACTTTCCAAATGGTTCATTTTAGGAAAATTGTTTTTCTCTGAGATTGCTTCTTCCCACATTATTGGGAAATCTGGTGCTTGCAACAGATAACGGAGTTGAATGCTTGAGCGTATAAGAAGTGCGTAGGGCGTGCTGGGCTCGTTGACGTAACCTTCTGTTCAAAACTTACCATCTGATTTGCAACATTTTTTCTCAGGTTCATTAACGGTTAACCTTCACTAAACCTGCAGAAATTTTCCCAAAGCTTACCATCCAAGACGATACAATAGGTTAGGCACCAATATCCTGGGTACCAGAGTCTCTAAAATCATCGAGATGATTATAATGATTCATGAAATATATAAGTTGAAACTAACTACTACCCATGGTTTCACACGTCTCAGAAGTAAAATGCTTATCAAACACATTTGCCGCCATCATTATCAAAGGGAATACATAAAGAAACAAGGAGAGGGGGCACCAATGGCACGTGCCCCAAGGCTTTGAAAATTCCACTGTTGATTGAGGAAGTGCCCGTTCTCAATGAATGCAGTGGTGTGTTCCCGGGTACAGAACCTGTTTATGCTTTGCAATGTAGAGTGCCAAGCATCCATATTGCAATGATAGCATTGTAGCATAGTACCTGCTATTTTAGGGAAGAAGATTTAGATTTGAAATATACTTGAATTTGGCGCAACTTTCCAAGAGATAACTATTACCTGTAAGGCGCCAACATAAGCCATGCCTTTATTTCCACCACCTTCAAAAACCAAGTTCCTCAGGGGAAACTCGAAGTTATTGAAAATATCCACATCGACTTTATCTGCATCATCAACTACCGTTGAAAATAACTGCGAGCCTGAAAATGATGCTATTGATCCAATTGTCCCTGCTAGCATGACAGATTCAACCTCTCCGGGAAAAGCGTTGCACTTATTCACAAGACTGGCAGAAAAGTCAGTCGGAGTTCTTGGACTTTTGGGGCTTCTTGGTCCTGAAAATTTTCCATGCCTTATGTTCAAATTCTGCGGCTTTTCTCTTTGTTTCTTTCGATATTCTGATAAAACCAAGGCAGGTTCAGTCTTGCTTTTCTTCCTAAATCCCTGGTATATATCATTTTTGTCTTTTTTTTCATTTGGTTCCTCGAAAGCAAGCTCAAAATCTGTGTTGACAGGAGGCTTGCCAACGACATTTTCCGGTCTGCCAGGCGATTGCGATACTCGATTCGTTGGACTGATGACAATCCTCACAGGTTTCGATTTACGTTTGAATTTCTCCCAAAAACGCATCTTGAAAATAGTTAGGTTTTTCTTCACAGAATCAAGCAGCTGAGGATTGATAATCTACAAACTGATGATGTCCAGATTAATTGTACAGGAAGTCATATATGCGTAGATGCAATGTCCACACTCTACTTCGGTGACTTGAAAGAATTCATGTAATTTCAATTATCGAACTTGTACTGTAGCTGACATGCAGCAATTTGGTAAAATAATCTCCAGATTGCTCAAATTAGAGTGATCTAAAACAGCGTCATCTGTCTGTGTATTTGCAACAGCCGTGTTTTGCAAACATTACTGAATTCATTGGCAAACGGTGTTACAAATACATTGCTGTACACCAAGATACGGGGGTAAGCCGATATTGTGCGAATACTGTATCAAAAGTAATACATTTTGTTACTATAGCAATCTGTACAAAAAAGTTTTCTGTTTGTGGGTTCGATGGCATCTGCGTTGTAATTGTTGTGCAATCACACGGTCATGCTATTGTTAGAGAAGATGATAAGTGTAACCTCATGTTATGAATAGCATTATTCTATTTGAGTCCTGACATATTCTTGTTTTTTAGGAACTGAGGAACCGAAGGTTACACCATTGCTTTATGATACGAAATATACATAACTGAGAATGTCAGAGATTTTTTATTTATAGCTCATTCATAGCTTATTTGTTATTCACGGAAGTGTTTGTGATGAGGAACTTCCTCTCGAGTTCCTTTTCATAATACACCCACGCAGAGGCCAGAGTTGGTCCTCTTTTGGTGATAGGGTGAAGCTCGAGTTGCTCCTATCTTGCAAGTTGAGAGTTACACTTACTGTGCGAGTTGCAAGTTTCGAGTTGAACGACAGATGCGAGTTGGAAACTCAAAAGTGCGAGTTGAAACCAAAATTGCGAGTTGTCTGTTTTCTTTTGAAAAAAGGCATTTGTCGAGGTCGTTTTTATGTTCTTTACAAGGAGCTACTTTTAAAAAGCTGTAGGGCCCTATGGCTGGGTCGGAAGCTCGGACTACGCGGGCAACTCTGGGGACTCGGGCGAATATCTATTACTTCAAAGATGTTGTTTGCTGCTATGATTTGTATATTCCTTGCTAAAGAAGTCACAATCATCCTTTGATTTTCAAAATAAGGCCTTTTCTAGAATTTACCCGAGTCGCCCAAGTTTTTGTTCTGCCCCATATAAAAAACGAAAACACGGCACCTCGGGCGAAATGCAAAAGTACGATTAAACCAAAGTAAGATACTTTACAACGTTAACTTTGCTAAAGGGTGATTAGCAAATACTCTTACTTCCCTATTTCCACAGAGAATCCAAACTGTTAACTGAAGGCATAAGTTTCACTACAGCTGCGAAAGAATTGGCTTAAGTTTTGTGTCAATTGAAAGATTTTTTCAATAAAAGACGGATGAGATGAGGCAAAAGAAACATTTGCAAAGTCATGGACAGGGCCTAAAAGTTTGAATGCTGAACAACGAAAACTTGGGCGACATTGGTTGAATTTAAATAGATGTAATATTCATTCCTCTTTGAGTAAATCTCAATATCTAGGCCTTGTCTATGCATTCGCAAATATTTATTTTGCATGATTTGTCTGTAATCGAGCAAATCTTTCAACTGGCATTAAACTTTGGCCAACCCTTTCGCAATTGCGGTGATGGACTGGAATTGAAGGTCAGGATTCCCTGTGGAAGCAGGGAAATAAGATTATATACTAATTTCTCTTTAGCAAAGTCAATGCTGCAAAGTATCTTCCTTTGGTTTATCGTACTTTTGCATTTTGCCCGAGGTGCCTGAGTTTTCCTTTTCCCATAAGGCCAGAACGAACACTAGGACATCTCGTGTAAATTCAAGGCCTTATTTTGAAAGACATAGAATACTTGTGACTCCACCAAAGAATGTCCAAAATAGCAACAAACATCATTTTTGAAGTGATAGATATTCGCACGAGTCACCCGAGCTGCCCGAGTTTCTGAAAGGAGAACCTTGAATAACGTTATTCGTGTATACGAGAAGCATCACACTTCTCTAAAGACTGGTGCTATTCAGCAAGTTGCATTGCTTGTCAAGGAATTGGCAACGATTACGTATCTACCATTTTACTCTTCAAATTTCGAGGTATTGTTGACATCATGTTCGAAGTAGTTTCAGTTTGCAAATCACAATTCATAACTCGCAACTTGCACTATACCAATCCGTATCTACCATTTTACTCTTCAAATTTCGAGGTATTGTTGACATCATGTTCGAAGTAGTTTCAGTTTGCAAATCACAATTCATAACTCGCAACTTGCACTATACCAATCCACCTCTTGTGCTGTCTTCGCCTTCAAACACAAAGGCTCGAGGTTTGGAAGATCTTTTTCTGACTGGCCCAAATCCTTAATCCTTAGAATTCACTAGCACCCACTCCTTCCTATGAAATCTATTGAATAGTCATCATATCACGCTATCCCGAAAAGCATAGCGTTTGCCCCTGAAGCGCATAGCCTTTCATCTTGAAGCGCAGATGTGACACGGAAGTGCCTAGCGTTTCAAGTGGAAGCGCATAACAGGGGTGGCGCCAGGGGAGGGCTAGGGGGGCTAGAGCCCCCCCCCGTCGGAGGAGGCTAGCCCCCCCCGTCGGAGCAAAACGATCACTTTGTCGGAGCACACTTTACGACAATTTTTTTCTCTTTGTTTTGTGAAGTAACCTTATCATTACGACAGATAATTAAGATAGTCGGCCGTAAGATCTTTCTTCTGACTGAAAATTAATTTTTCAGCTTGAGGCTGGTGCTCTTTTTGTCTTTTCTTCCTTTTTTAAGCATGTTTTCTAGCCTAGAAATTAGCCTCGACATTCCTTCAAAGACAGAGTGTGTGGCCGTCGGAAATCTGTTTCGCTTTCAAGAGGAAATCACACTGCTGGAATGTCTTCACAGGAAATGTGACAGCAGCTATTTTAGAGCTCTAAATCTCTATCAAGTCATTTTGATATAATCGTTAAAATAGTCAGAGTTCCTGGTTTTGTTGAACAAAGCAGTTTATGTGTATCAAGGCTCAGATCGGATCGGGTTGAAGTTGAGCAATGGCAACGAAATTTACTCGTTTCAACGTGCGTTGCACCATCTGCAATGAAGTTTTTTTAAACGATTACACTGGAAGGCACACTAAATCGAAACACAAAGAGTTAGATGATGCTGGCAGAACTGCACCAACAACGGTCATTGTCGAGGAAGATGTAAATCAGAGAAGAATGGAAGCCTTTTTTCAACCGAAGGGTAGGGCCTATATTGCGAAAAAGCGGCAAGCAAACGAAGAGAATGCAGAAAGTCGGAGTGCAGTGGGCGCAAGCGATGATCAGAGTAAGAAGACGAGACTGGAGGAAGGAGACAGTGTGGCCGATGTTCCAAATGAAATAGCTGAAAAAGGTAGGTTCCAAATTTCTTAATGTTTGGAATGTTGAATAATTTCTTGCACTAAATATGAATTTGACTAAGAAGGATATACGAGTTTTGAATGACTGTAGTCACACGACGATCTCAGCATATACACGTATTTTTTTATAAGAAACTAAGAATTTGGGCGAGTACTGAGAGTTTGTTAAAATTATCAGATTTTGAGGACTCAGAGTTTCTTACGAGTTTCTTAAAGGCTCCATAACAATCTTCATGTTAATTTGCTGCACCCGCCTGAACTTTTCAAAACAATGTTTTTTGACAGTTTTCCAATGTTGAGACAACACTCAAGTACGTTCCGAGTAATATGATACTGGAAACAACTGAAATAATGTAAAATATGTTAAGGATTTCTTGTTTTAAAAATGAATAGTTTCTTAAGTTAGAATTTCCCAGTACTGGAGTTTCTTAACTTTTTGGCGATATGAGAGTTGAGTTTCTTATAAGCAGTTTCTTACAAAAAAATACGTGTGATAGAAAATCATTGCTTTTAAGAGAGCAAACACAGCAAAACAAAACACGCTTCACATGTCAAATCACGGTCCTCTTTCACAGGAACGAGTATGAAGACATTTATTTTAAAAATTGTGTCAACAAATGAGAGGAACTGTATCGCGCTCATTCCATGACAATTTTCGTTTCCAAAAATTTTGGAAACTATAACCTGATTTTTTTCCATTTTAGAATTAAACCCAGAGATCCTCGATGGCCAAGCCTCACAAATATTGGATGATCAAAGTAGTGTTTCTTCAGAAAGTGGAAATGATCATGACGACATAAGCAGTGATTTAGAGGAGGATGATGCAGACCCTGCTGGACTATGCGAAGTCACCCAAGGTGATTCTTATTCACTGCATTTGAGAAGACCGTTCAGGCTAGCTGAAAGCTTGTGTATTTCCATTCTAAAGTTGCGATTCAATCATCAATTCGACTCTTCTGGCATCTATTTGAGACACAATTAACTTTCTCTTGATTTACATTCCTCTTTCTTACTGATCTCTGTCGAAGTTTATATAAAGATGAAAATTGCAAGTACCATTCAAAGCCAGAACTCGAAGAAAGTTGCGATTCAAATTCAGGATCATTGGCTTACCGACTCTCGACATTAAAGCTCACTTTACTAGACTGAATTTATCCTTAATTTTTAGCATATAAATGTTAAAACTATTTCTTTCTCGTAGTTGGTGGAAAGAAATTAAATACAGCTACCAATGACATCAATGAAGTAGGAGTACTTGGTCCAAAAGATCTATCGACTAAAGATGACAAACCAGTACAACCAAAGAACATTAAATTTCCGTCACATATCATTGGAAGCCAATACAGAGCGTTTGCCCCTTCGCTGTATGAAAAATACTCTTGGCTTGAATATTCAAAACTGGAAGATGCAGTTTACTGTTTCCACTGTAGACATTTCTCCATCAATCGCAAAGAACCCACATTTGTTTTGCAAGGTTTTCGTAACTGGAAGAAATGTTATGGTTCAGATGAAAAAAAACAATAAACTGCTACAACATCAACAAAGCTTGATACATGCAGATAGCGTAGCTGCCTATGCCCACTATCAAGATGTCAAGTCTGGTGCATTTCAGTCTGTCCCCACACTTCATGACCAAGGTTATTCCAAACTAGTACAGGATAACCGGCACTATTTGAAAGCGGTCTGCGAGGTGCTGCTGCTAACTGCTCAACGGAAAATAGCCCAACGTGAGACTGGCAGATCATTTCGTACATGTGATATTGATACCCAAGGACTTGATTTTGGTCCATCTTGTGGCAATTTTCTCGCTATTCTTTCACTTCTCGCAAAGCATGACCCCATTATTGCCGAGAAGATTCGTTTGGGTCCAAAAAATGCTAAATACACACACCACAGTATACAAAACGCTATCTTGGATATCATGAAAGAAATGGTTCTGGAGCAGATAAAAGAGGAATTACACGAGGCCAAATATTTTACCGTGCTTGCAGATGAATCAAAGGATGTCAGCAAAAAGGAACAAGTGGTAATTGCAGTGCGCTACTGCCACCAGAATGCGATCCATGAAGAATTCGTTGGAATTGCTGAGGCACATGGGTTGAATGCTGATGGTCTCTCTGATACAATAATCGAACGTCTTCAGAGAATTAATGCTAGCATGGCGAACTGTGTTGGACAAGGCTATGATGGAGCGTCGGTTGTCTCTGGCCACCTTAATGGGGTGCAAAGGAAGCTTCCCGAAAAGACAGGAGCTCACATGGCATACTACGTTCATTGTTTCTGTCATCGTCTCAATCTTGTAATAGTAGATGTGGTCAAGTCAGTCAAATGCGTCGCAGACATGATTTCTCTGTTTAGAAGTCTCCATTCATTCCTGAGCACCAGCACTGTTCACAAAAGATGGATAAGCATTCAGGAGCAACACAAGGTGAACCTAATGGAGATTGGAAAGGTATCTGACACCAGATGGTCATGCCAAGCAAAGCAATTCAATGTGTTGTGGCAGCGTTTGGATATCGTCATTGAAGTTTTGCAAGACATCATTGACAATGATACAGATTCTGACCGTACAACTGAGGCAAATGGCTTCAAGCTACAGATTGATCGGAAATTTGTGCGATACTTGTTTGCCATAAAGCATATTTTGGAAAAGGCAAAGTTTGCTTCTGACATGCTGCAGAAACCAACAAATGACCTGACTGCCGAAGTTGAGCTCATTGGTACACTGAAGGAAGAGATAGTCGAGTGCCGCTCGAGAGAGAAGTGCCAAGAATTCTGGGATGCGGCCGAAGAGGTAGCAGACAGACTCAACCTGCCAGAAGCAACAAGAGAAAGCAGAAAGAAAAGAGCACCAACTACCCTTCAAGGTTATATCGTAGAGGCTCCATTGAAGGAAACGTCAACAGGTGGCTTAGATGGATATGTGCAGGATATCTACGAAATTCTTGATAAGGCAAATGCTGAGCTTTGCAAGAGATTCGACGAGAAGAATATAACGATGATGAGAGGCATCACTGCATTATGTCCAACCTCGAATAGCTTTTTGGATGTCACGAAACTCATCGACTTCGCCGAGCTCTTTAAGGCTGAAACCGAAAGTCTTCGATGCGAGATTGCAACGTTTAAGTGCATGCTGGGACGGAAAAGGGAAGCTGAGTGCCCAACCACACTTCTTCAACTTGAGGCGTACCTGACAAAATTGAAAGAAGCCTTCTTTGAGCTGCACCGCTTGGTATCCATTGCCTGCACCTTGCCTGTGTCTTCAGCCGAATGCGAAAGAAATTTTAGCTCGATGCGTCTCGTTAAGAGTGATCTTCGTTCTTTGATGAAAAATGAGCGCTTGGATAGCCTTATGATGCTTGGAATTCACCGCGATCGAGGCAGTAGGCTTGATTTTGATGCGGTTTTGAACAGATTCAAAGCAAAATTTCCAAACTGTAGAATTGCATTATAAAAGACAACCCATTTATGAACAAATTGTTTTGTTTAATAACGTTGATTTTGCTATGGCGATGTCATTTGTCCACTAGGTAGCACAACTGTTTTGTTCTTACGCCTTAATCTTCAAATCAGATTGTTCCCCCTTCACCAAGTTTACACATAAAGAAAATCAAGGCCAAACTTGCAGTTCTTGCTTCTCGTTATTTGTTCTTAGTTACTGCACTGCAACACAGTGCCAATGGTGCTGACACCGTTCGATGCTAGTTTCTGAGCTTCCGTCTGCTTTCAAAATCCTGGTACCAAAGTAGTCAGCCCCCCCGTCGGAAGCATCAGCCCCCTTGTCGGAACTTTCCTGGCGCCACCCCTGGCGCATAAGCGTTTCAGACAGGACACTTTTGCATAGTGGACCGTAACGGCGTAACGGATAGTACACCCAGCAGTAAGGCTCATATATTACAGACGATTCAGCCGATTTTGCTGTTTTTCTCTGGACGTGGTTCAAAAGGAGCGAAATTATGAAGCTGATTAGTGCTTTATTGGCTGGTTTCTTGATGTTCGCATAGCCTCGACACCTAATAAGGCCCTAGTAAGGATTCCATAGCAAGGCTAAGTAACACACGATTGGGTCCAAATGGAAGTTTGAAGGAAGACACCGGAACCATGTCAATAGCTCTTTCAGCCCGTTAAAACTGAAGATGCATTCCTTTTCGGAAAGTTGAAGTGCTGTTCAACAGTGATAGCTCATATTAGATCCAAATTTACTTTTTCAACAGCGAAAACCTGGAGATACCAAAGCTACCGACGACTGTGTTGTAAAAAGATATGCAGGCTGATCAAAAATCGTGTGAAGTTTGATTAGATATTGAAAACTGAAGATAGCATGAAAAGGATCATAGTAAGATACCCATTTCCCTAACATTTGAACTAATTTTAGGCACCAAAATCTTGCAAATTCGTCGAAAATATATTTTGTTTCGGGGTTTCAGGGATCGGATTTATGTGACGGCGGAAGCTGTGTCACTGCAAAATTGAGGGAAAGAGAGATTATCCAAGGTATGCCTCTTGTTAATGTCAGAGCAGACTAAATATAACCTCGAAAGTGATGTAGTAAACATTGTCACATTTGCTTAAAATGCAAGTATCCAAAAACATTGAATGGAAACATAATCGATGAGAAAGTGAATCATTTTCAAACTGTGCTCAAAAGGATTCCTCAAAGCATCCATATGCTTGAAGTAAAGTTGTCGAATACGTATTAAATCATCATTTCGTTTGCTCTGAAGTTTTTTTTCTATCAAGATTAAAAAACTACAATATATAATGTTACATTACACTGTGCCATCCATAGTGAAAAAAGACATGAACTCACCTGGTCTTCACTATGGATGGCACTTACAAATCAAATGAATTTTCTATACAAAAAACAAAGAGCAAAACAGCAACAACCAAGACACTCTACGCACAACAACAAGAAAACAAAGGCAGATTACTGATCAAAGAAATTTGAAATTAGAGCTATTCAACGGCTGCAACCATGGGCGGTGCCAGCCACCAAAAAGTGGGGTAGACAACAGAATGGAGCATAGGAAAAATGGGGGTCTGGGCTTGCCCCCAGGAAGATTTTTAGGATCACGCCCTCCGGAAAGTCAAAAAAAGCTTTTTTGCAAGATAGGATAAAATTTGTGTTCATCATTGATTTAAAGGCAGTCTGTCACGCATTTGATTGGGTGATTTGGACAATACCAAGAATAGGAAATTTGAATGGCTGCTAATCCTCTGACTTTCTATGGCCGTAGAAAGTCAAGACGATCAGCCATCCTTTCGCAAATTCACAAAGATTCACACGGATTCACAAAGAAATCAGTTGTGTTGAGCTCTGATTGTCGCGGCCAATCAGAGACGTGACAGAGTGCCTTTAACGTGATAGACGTTATTTGCAAGCCCTAACTCACTTGAAACCATGAACGAGAAAGCAGAAAAGTTAGATTCGGCACCTATCTTAATTTACCTCCACACGAATATAGGTGAATACTTTAATTATTTAAGATATGAAATCCCATAAGGTTGGTTGTAAACTACACGAAACAAACGACCACGACTGATCACTGAATTGTAAACGAAGGGAAACGAGTAACGATCCCTGAGAGGCCAAAAACGACCCCCCCCCAACCTTTTTTCATCGAATTTAGACGAATTAGAAAATCGGTCTTCAAAAAAGTGAGGTGGACATGTCCACTCTAGTCCACCCCGTGGCGCCGCCCCTGTATGCAACTCGTAGCTGTAAAACCAGCAAACAACCATTTCAGTGCTTAGTTTATCCCAGTAATCCACCTCAGCAAGCGGAATAAAACAAGAGAAACAGAAAAGGGCACAAACAGGATGATAGGGAACTAGGAATATGGAACTGCTGCTGCTGGTTTGATATTGCTGTATCAATCAGATCGGCCGAAATTTTTCATGAATGAGATCGTCGCTTCCAGTATTACTCTGTTTTCAATAGTGCCTAGAGATGGATCTACAAACAAGGGTCGATGGCAAAGAGTATCATCATCCATATTACTGATACTGGCAATACCTAGACCTGGGACATCAGAGAACAAGTGCTTTGAAGTGAACAAGAGAAGAAGAAACCACAGGGGCCCCAAGAAGTTGTATAACCCCATCCCCCCAATGATAAAGAGGCCTTCATCTGAGCCTCCTTTGCGATTGTGAAGCTATGACGTAATGCTTTCGCGCACCTCACTTTCGATCTCTCTTTTAAAGTGCCACTAAACGTTCCAGGAACTTTTTGCTTTTCGACAGATTTATACCCGTAGAATATGATAAAACAAAAATTTTTGATAAATTCGAATTCCTTCTGCGGAAACGGGGGCATTTTTCATGCAGTTTCTGGTGTCAAGGAAGGATCATAAGGGGAACTGGGAACGAATCTCCTTCAACGTCATATCGGGAAGTCACGTTTCCTTTCAATAAGGGAAGCCGCACTGAACAACAGAGCACGAACAGCCAAAGAGAGATCCCCATCAAAGCAGTTCGATTTTCTGTACTTTGGAATTGCTGAGTATACCAATAATACTTCAATCATGTTTTTGGATGGTGACAACGACGCGGAAATTGCAGAAGTAGAGCTTCTAGAGGCCGTGGTTGTGCTTCGTGACTGGCATGAAAAGGCTTAGGCCCAAATTTGCGATGTGATGATGGTGTGGACTGATTCGAGACAAACCATTTGCTGGCTTGCTCTTTTCTTAGCTCGTGAATAATGTCTTCGAGCTTGCAACAGAGAGTCTTCTGAAATTGGTTAACGCAACGACAGCTGCTGAGGTTTGTTGTTCTTTCATAATCGAAGTTTTCAAGATTTAATCTTTGTGCTTGTGCTTGTCGATGAATTTTCAACTTCTATCTATGACCAGAACTCCGACACGTCCTCTCCATCAGCCTACCCTATTTGTGCATAGGGACCTGTAATTCGTCTATTGAATGTATCTCACAGAAACATGAAATCTGAAACATTAGATTTCCTGCAAACAATCATGAAATCTAGTATTCTGTAGGGTCTACTGAGATCAGAGGCTAGGAGGGTAAAGTTTGTGGTATTAGGCCACATAAAATAAATTAATAGATTCTCATCACCGCCCGCATGGGAAATGTATCCCGCGTCTACATTTTTTTATATCTTATTTACAAAATAAAAGGGTGCCGCCCGCCTGTCGTTTGCAAGATTTGCGATATGTCTTATGTTTTATATGGCCTACTATTGCCTGAAACTCAATCAAACACCGTAAGAAACAAGCCTACTTTGATATTTTGCCCATTAACAGATGATTTGACCAGCTTTCAGGGGCTTCCGTGCTTTCATACTTGTCAATGTCCCGTTGATGATTTGCAGTTAATATCTGCAGATGATTTGCAGATATCCTGTGCATCTCTTTAGGTTGTTTGTAAACGCGATAAACAATCAACAAAGGAGCAGCAGAATGCAGTTACAAGCATGTTACAAGCCCAGACAACAAAATCTACGAGAAAATTATACCTCCCTCATAGATTTTGCAAGATCAACCAAGAATTTTTAAATATAAAATATGAACCTCCCGCCTCGTGCAACTTTTCGAAACTTAGTGATGAGAATCCATTAATTTATTTTATATGGCCTATTAATTGCTGGAAAGCAGTGGAGTTGGAACAGATAAATCAACACTCACCATGTCAAGGAAGATAGTCTGGGTGGTACTAGCTTGAGGAAAAATCTGAACAAAGATTGTGCAAGATTTTAGACCAACCCAACTTTACCCCTAACTTACTCATTCTACCCCCAGGACATCAACAACCAAAATTTAACTTTCTATTGATGTAAATTGTTGGAAATTATACCTTAGCGTGGCCAAGAATGCAAAAATGTAAACCTTCATTTGTACTAGGACTTCTGCAAAATATAACCTTGAGAATGGGGCATCCCAAGGTATCTTCAGTATAAAACATCCTTGCCCCCTGGCCCCTCCATGATAAAGGTCTTCAAGATGGATTACATGATTTTAGTTTCATTGTGATGGCTATTCACTTCCTTTCAGCCAGGGTAACTGTGTGACAATTTTTTTCTCTTTTTTGCAGGTTAGCTTGAAGAAAATTGAATTCAACTTGTCTGATCATGCCAAAACATTTTTCAATTGCTATCCACATCTGGTTCATTTATTCTGCAGACTGGCTGCTCACTCATAGTCATTGATCAGGACAAACTAGCCATTAATGTTTTATGGATTATCTACAGTACACATATTTTTATAAAAAACTTATCAGAAACTCAACTTTTAGATTGCTAAGAAAATAAAGAAATTCCAGTAATGGGAAACTATTTCTCAACAAACCATCTATTTTGATCTGAGGTAGTTTTTACTTTTGTTTTCACTTCTTTCTTGTATCATATTTCTTGGAAGTTAGGGGCTTGTGGGGTAAAATGGGTTGGTCCTGATTGCAGGAATAGTGTACCCTGAAAACTCGTAAATCAAGATTCACCATGTTTACAAAGGTTGTTTGAGCAGTTCTCACGGGAGGAAAACATTGAACAAAGCTTTGGGCAAAATTGATCAAAATTCACGCCCTATTTTATCAAAAACTGACCCATTTTATTCTTTTCCAGTATACCCTACTTGACAAATATCTAAACGGCGGAAAGGCTTGAAAAACCTGGCTTGTTTTGAAATTTTTACAATGGCACAGAGAGTGAACGTGAAGATTGTCATTGAACCTTTCAAGAAATTCATAAGAAACTCTGAGTACTAAAAAATTTCATAATCTTAACAAACTTCCAGCTTTAGCCCAAATTCTTAGTTTCTCACAAAGAATTGAAGAGATTATTCATATTGACACAACAACCATAAAATGCACTGTCGAAAATTCCCTGAAAGTAATGCACTTGCATTTTTGGAAGCAAAATGATTTTGCTCAAATCCAATAAATGTTTTTTGTCAAAATTTGCATGCATCCAACTACCTAGTGTAACATACTGACATTGCTTGCAACTTGAACTTTTGTATTGTGCAGTTTCAGAATATGTGAACAGTGAAGACAAAACCTACTAAAGTTTGTTTACCCACTTCAAGTTATGTGACCTTACTCTTGGGTATTTTGTATTATAGTACCATTTTTAGTTTATGGCATAGGTTTCCATACCACAAAAAATTCTACAGTAATCAAGAGTTGTTTTTCAAGAGAATCATTACTTGACTTGAAGTGGGTGTAACAAGCCTTGGCTGATCTTGTCCATTCTATTTCTGTTGACATTACAGTTGAGGGGCACATGCTTGCGTATTTCAAGTAAAGTTGCTAAAAAATCTCTGAAAATCATTTTGTATTGAAAAATCTCATACTCTTTTGGAAGAGTGATTGGTACACCTCTCAATTATACAGATCCCAAAGTATTTCCCTAAAGTTAGTCTGGAGAATGTTGAAGAATACTCTGAAAAATATTGACAATGTGAATACATTTTCTTCAAAACCAATCATACACAAAAAAGACAAAGCTAAGTTGCTTCCAGGGTGATAAGGTGTCATTTCTCCGGTACAAAATGTCACAGAGGAAACTTATGCCATGGATTACATTCAACTGCTTCTTGTGCCACAGAGGAAAATTGCGCCATGCCATTCCACTGCTTCCCAGTGCCTCTTTCAACAGTATGTGAAGGAAAGGGGGGGCTGCTGTAAAAAATTATTGATTATGAACACTTTGCTCAACTAGTGAATGTAGCTGATTTTACACATTTCCGACATCTGAGGCTGGGTGTTGTCCATCTGGCCCATGTGCTTATATCACCAAAGGAATGTTTATTCAAGTGTGGAGTAGGAGTCAAATCCTAGAAAAACACAGGAAGTCTAGAAATCTTGAACATCAAATTTGGGAAGCCGGTAACAAAGATCTAGTAAATGATTCCTTGACTAGCCCTTTACATTTCTTTTTTTGTTGCATCCTGATAATCTTTAAAGGGATCTATACAGTATCTGTCACCAGAAATGGAAGTACAAGCACCTACAATTTAGTGGTGGTGAGAACACTTCTGCCTCTGGTCCTACCCTCTTCAACTTTGAAGTAAAAGGCATTGTTGTAATTTTGAAGTGTTTTAATATCTCACAGTGAAAAAGAGGGATTTCAATCATCTCACAAACATACTACAATTTAATATCCCTGAAATCCTTCAAGTGGCTTGATCAATATTATCTGGTGACATCACAGGTGGTGGGGAAAATTAGCTTAAATTGACAAATACCTCTCTTGTTACTTCATCAGTGCTTGCCAAATTTGTCTGGATTTTAGGCCCTGCCTGGACAATGTTTTTTTGATCGAATCGAATTACATGAGAGGAAACCGGATGGCCTTATCCAGACAAATATGGCAAACACTGAAGTAACAAGAGAAATATTTATCAGTTTTGAACTAATTTTCCCCCACCACCCGTTGTGCCATCGTCGAAAACTTAACGCATGGTAGGCCTTTTACAAGAGTCGCTTACTGTACCTTTGTTTTTGTTTCCTTTGACGCAGCTTCCATTTCTTCTCAAATGGTTTCAGTACCATTAGGACGACAGGAACTCCAAAATCTTGAAGGTGAACAGTATTTGCTCCCACATGAACGAAAACTTTGTCGGAAGAAACGTTGGTACAACATATCCAATTCATAGGTAGGCCTACCTAGGCTTACAGAACCCGGTTTGACTTTAGGCGAAAAATTTCTGCTGGTTCAATTCTGTAGTTTATCTCCATTTTGGTGCGGCCAAGTCACTCATCAAGATGAGATACAATAGGATGAAGTACTTATACTTCGAAAATTCTGCTACATTGTATCCGGCAGGTATCTGCTTGGGTTGCAGAGCAGCAAGTCTTGTCACTCCAGTGTGAGCTTCCTGCACGCGTTTCTGTCCTGTCGCTTTGCCTTCCCGATATGACGTGAGAAAGTCTCGTGCCCATGCCTCCTCTTGGATTGTTTTTCCGCGTCCTTGACACCCCAAGTTGGGCCAAAAACGCAACTTTGAAAAATCATATAAAAATAACCAGATGTCCTAAAGAAAAAATTTTTTCTGTTTCTGGCTGAGAAAATTAATCTCTATCGATTTCTACAAAAATCCCAGAACGTTCAGTGGCACTTAAAGCAATGCGTCAGAGGAAGGCTTCTTTGTCATTGGGGGGCTAGGTTATAAAACTTCTTGGGGCCCCTGTGAAGAAACGATGGCCCATGATGCCATTTGGTGACCTCTGGTTACAGCTTTCTGACATTCAGGAGCTTGTTGTCCCGTAAATACTCAGACGATTCGCAAGATTCTTGTATCTCCAATTAATCTAAGATCTCAAAAACAGGGCTATCTAATCGCGGAGCCCCCACAGAGGGGGGTTTCTGGGCTAAATATCGGGTGGGGTGTGCCGCCTAAAGTTTCAAAATTGCACCGTTGGCGAGACCAAATTTGTGAAAATATGGCGAAAATGGTACTTTTGGCTAGACTAAATTCCAACATCAAAGTACCATGAGTTGGCGTTTTCTAGACTTAGATTGCCAGATTTTCACCCCCTCTGGACTAAAATCACCAAAATTTTGGGTTTCTACACAAAAATAGCAAAATTCGATCTCCCTTTGACCAAACTGATAAAAAGCATACCATTGCCCAGACTAAAATTGCCAAAAATATAGCCTTGGCCAGACTAGAAGCCCAAAAAGTACACCATTCTTGTGGGCTGCTCATCCCCGTGTACCTGCGGAAGAATGCATGCGTGATTGCAAAATTAATGCTTACGGTTTCAGTACGAATGCATTGCGGTTGATCCATAGCTATCTCGATGAGAGGAAGCAGAGGGTAAAGATGAATGGGTCCTTCAGCACATGGCGAGAAACAACGATAGGTGTGCCGCAGGGCTCGGTCTTGGGACCTCTTCTGTTTAATATATACCTCAATGATATCTTCATGTTTGTGAATGATGCTGAAATATTTAACTATGCAGATGATACGACTATCTATGCTTGTAACAACAATATTGAAAGTATCATTGTAACATTAGAGAGTGATGCCCTTAAAATTGTAGAATGGTTTCCGAACAACTGTATGAAGTTGAACGAGGACAAAGGCCATCTGATCATCTTTGGAGATAAAAGTAATGATACTTCTTTAAGTATCGGAAGTGTGAGGATAAAAGAGAGCAAGGAAGAAAAGTTGCTTGGAGTGATCCTGGAAAAAACATCATGCTTTAAACAGCAAGTAAGGTCCATTTGCAAAAAGGCTGGGCAAAAACTACATGCTCTGTCGAGAATCTCTCACTTCCTTGACACTGAACAACTAAAGAGAATAATGAGGCATTCGTCTTGTCCCAGTTCAACTACTTTCCTCTTGTTTGGATGTTCTGCAATAGAACACTTGATAACAAAGCCAATCGTATTTAAGAACGGGTGTGCGGAAACTCAGCCCAATACCACTGCGGGGCAGGCTTATGGTTCCCACAATGCTTTGCACAAAAAAAAGCATGTGCGACTATCTGTTGAAGTTTGCTAGAGTAGAAGTAAGTTGGAAGTCTTTCGAAATTCAAAAAGTTACGTCAAGCAAGCCATTTATTTATCTGCCTTACATCTGCATTAAGAACCTTCTATAATACTTGGTACCACCAACCGGGATGTATTGTTTGGCAGCTGGTACGACGAAGATCGATGAAATCTCGTTGCAGTTAGGCCACCTTTTAGGCCAAAAAAGTGTTGACAAATAATGGCTGAGCAACTAGGGACGTTGAAACGGTGCAGAAGTGCACATCGTATGAATGTTAAAAAGCAGCTCAAAGATGCACAGGAGTGTATAGATAACAATTCGAAGGACAATGCCGAGCTGTTAAAGTTGAAAGTCGGATTAGCTTCGAAATTGGATAAAATCGTAAAAGTTGATGAACAAATTCTCGTGAAGTTGTGCCAGGATGATGCGATTGAGGAAGATACAATCGCAGCCGAAACAGAAGAGGCTGATGATTTGGCAACGGCCGTTAGGACAATGTTGATAAGGCTTGACAGCCAATTAAATAAGAAAAAGTCACCCTCTACTCCCAGGAGAGTGTTACCTATGCTGCCAGTCACTTCACCAAGAGCAGCATCTGGAGGGTCTAATTTAGCGACAGGAGGCAGTCCTGGGGGCAGTCATGTGTCTACTGGACAACAGGCCTCAGTTTACAGCAAGGCAAGGCTTCCCAAACTTGAAATGAAGAGGTTTAATGGAGATATTTGTCATTGGCAAGAGTTTTGGGACTGCTTCGAGAGTTCTGTTGACAGTGATCAAGAATTGCCACCTGTGATGAAATTAAACTACTTGCGTGGACTTTTGTATGGGCCAGCAAAGGCTGTTATTGCAGGATACGAAACAACCAACGCTAACTATGCTGAAGCTCTTGATGTTTTGAAAGATAGGTATGGGAAGAAGTCTGTTATACGATTAGCTCATTTGAATGGCATCCTGAACCATGCTGCAGTCAAAGACGAGAATGATATTATTGGACTAAGGAAATTTCAGGACACTATTGAGGTTCATTATCGTGGACTGAGAGCTTTGGGTGTGGATGAAGAGACATATTCTGCCATTGTTGTGCAAAAGATTGTTGAGAAGCTTCCAAAAGATTTACACTTGACCATCATAAGAGGAGAAGATTTTTTGAATTGGACTATCAAGGATTTGTTGGTTGCATTGAAAAAAGAACTGGAGCTGAGAGAAGAAATTGCAAGAGCTGCTGGTCCTAACAAGGAAGGGAAAAAGAAACTGTTTTCTTCACAGAAAGCAACTGCTAGTGCATTTTTAACTGAGACAGTAGATTCCAAATGTCCATTTTGCCTGGGAAAGCATGCACCAAAGGACTGTGAAAAGGCGAAGACCATAAAGGAGCGTAAGAATTCTTTACGTAAATATGCAAGATGTTTTAAATGTTTAGGAAAGGGTCATAGAGCTAATACTTGTCCAATTAATGTTTCTTGTGAAAAGTGTGGTGGGAGCCATAACCCTGCTCTTTGTGAGGGAGGGATGGGCTCTGGGGGGAATGTTGGTGCTGTAGCTAGCCCCATGCATGTGGGGGAGTCTGGGGGTCATGTGGCGATGCAAACTGCGCAGGCGCTTGTTCGGGGACAGGGTGAATGTAGGGTTCGTGTGTTATTTGATTCTGGAAGTAACAAATCCTTTGTTACAACCAGTGTCAAAGAGTGCATTAACCCTAAGGTGAAAAGAAAGGAATGGCTACAACTCACAACATTTGGTAATAGCTCTGAGCAGTCTGCTCTTAGAGATGTGGTAGAACTTGAATTGTGTTCTCTTACAGGTGGAAGTGTAACCAAGATTGAAGCTTATGTAGTGCCTGTCATTTCTAATATTAAAAATGTTCATGTTGATTCTGTTAAATGCAATTACTCTCATCTGCAAGGTTTATGGTTTTCAGATGCTGATCAAGGTAAGTCTGACTTGGAAATTACTGTTTTGATTGGGGCAGATTATTTATGGCAGTACCAGGGGGGCTGTGTCATTCGTGGTAGACCTGATGAGCCAGTTGCTGTACAAACATCTTTGGGATGGGTGCTGTCAGGACCTATCAAGGGTAGGTTAAACGATACACCCCATGGTGCTGCCGCAGTAAATGCTATCCAAGCTGAAACCCAAGAAGGTAATGTAGACAGTGAGATTTGCAAGTTATGGGATCTAGAAACTATTGGGATAAGGCCAAAAGATGAGGTAAGTGAGAGTTTTCAAGACAACATTGTGTTTAATGGTGTAAGGTACACAGTGCGGTTACCATGGAAGGTAAGTCATGATGCGTTGCCAACTAATTACTCAAATAGTTTGGCAAGGTTGAAAGGTTTGTTGGTAAAGCTACGTAAGGACGAAGAAGTTCTTAAGGAGTGTCAGAACATCATAGATAACCAACTTGAGACAGGAGTTATAGAGAAGGTAGTTAACCTAGAAACGGAAGATAATTGCCACTATTTACCGCATAGGCCTGTTGTGCGTCATAATGCAGAAACCACAAAGGTTCGTATGGTATTTGATGCCTCATCCAAGACAGGTAAGAAGGGTATCAGTCTTAACGATTGTTTACATGTGGGGCCGTCTTTAAATCCATTGCTGTCTGACATCTTATTAAGGTTTCGAATGGCAGGAGTTGCAATGACTGCGGATATAGAGAAAGCATTCTTAAACATTGAGGTAGACAAAGCAGACAGAGATAACCTTAGGTTTTTGTGGGCTACAAATCCGTTTGATGAAGATCCAACAGTCGAAACGTACCGGTTCTGTAGGGTGGTCTTTGGGGTCAAAAGTTCACCTTTCTTGCTCAATGGAACGTTAAGGTATCACCTTCAGAATTATGAGAAAACTGATCCCCTCTTTGTTCAGCAGATGATTGACAGTCTTTATGTAGACGACATGGTATTTTCAACCACTACGCTGGAGTGTGCGTATGGAATGTATGAAAAGGCTAGGGAGAGAATGATGAGTGGTGGTTTTAGATTGAGGAAATGGGTAACAAATGACCAGGAATTAGCTGAAAGAATCAAATGTAGGGAAGAGAGCCGTGAACGGAGTGGTGACTCAGAAAAGCAGCCAGAAGAGAGCTATGCTAAAGCAACATTAGGCTTTACAGGAGAGCCATCGATGCATAAGGTTTTAGGCCTTGATTGGAATTTTGATAACGATACAGTCCTCTTTGATTTTAGACCTATTTTGAAGAAAGCTGAAGCCATGAAGCCAACAAAGCGAGAAGTATTAAGTCTTATGGCAGGAGTATTTGATCCTCTAGGTCTCATAAGCCCATTGCAGTTGAGCATGAAAGTTTCATTCCAACAGTTGTGCAAGGAGAATATTGGATGGGATGATGAGCTTGAGGGACCCCTTAAGTTAAGGTGGGAAATTTGGATTAAGAGCTTAAGCAAAGCAGGTTGCATTAGCATAGATAGGTTTGCACTTCAAGGAAGCAATGAGGGTGAGACAGTTCAGAAAGGAACTCTTCATGGATTCTGTGATGCCAGTAAAGATGCATACTGTGCAATGGTTTATGTTGTGTTTGAAACAAATGAAGGGTTGAAGGTATCATTGCTTACTAGTAAGACAAGAGTAGCTCCACTTAAGCCCATGACAATTCCAAGATTAGAATTGATGGCAGCAAGAATCTTAGCACAGCTAATGGAAACAGCAAAAGAAGCCATCAAGTCACACATTGAAATCACAGATTGTTACTATTGGTCTGACAGTATGACTGCCTTGCAATGGATTCAAAATAAGGGAGAGTGGAAACAGTTTGTGAGATCAAGAGTGAATGAGATTATAAGTGCCACCAGAAAGGATAGATGGAGACATTGCCCAGGGGAAATCAACCCTGTAGACATTGGTTCTAGAGGAATGAAGGCTGAAGATTTGAAAGACAGCAAGCTTTGGTGGGAAGGGCCACAGTTTCTTACTGACCCTTCTGTAGAGTGGCCTGAGTTTATGCACAATGAGGAAGACTTGGATGAGAGTGTTGAATGTGAAAGGAAGGTCACAACTTTAGCTGTACAAGCAAAAGAGATTCAGAATGTTGGAAATGTGTTAGACATCAATCGATACAGCAACGTATTGAAACTACTCAGAGTAACAGCATTGGTGGTAAGATTTGTTAGAAACCTGGGTGCAAAGAGGAGGGGGAGTGAAAAGATTGTTGGAAATTTAGGAAGAGAAGAGCTTTTCCATGCAGAATCTTTATGGATAAGGTCAGTCCAAGAAGGGCTGAAGCAACAAAAGAATTATCAGCAATTAGTGCGTGAATTGAGAGTTTATGAAGATGATGGAATATTGAGAGCTCGTGGAAGGTTGAATAGATCAGATCTGCCTCAGGAAACAAAAAATCCTATCTTGTTGCCTAGGTATCATAAGTTCACAGAAATGATTATTTTAGACTGTCATAAATTTGTGCACCACAGTGGAGTAAGTGCAACACTAACAGAGTTGAGAACACGATTTTGGGTTCCTAAAGGTAGGCAGTTGGTGAAGGTATTACTTCACAGATGTGTGACATGTAGGAGACAAGAAGGAAGGCCATATGATAAACCTGTGACAGCAGATTTGCCAGAGTTCAGAGTAAAACAGGCACCACCTTTCTCTAGAGTCGGGGTTGACTTTGCAAGACCTCTCCTAGTTAAGGGTTTGGGAGGAGAAATGGTGAAAAGTTACATTGCATTGTTTACTTGTTGCATAAGTAGGGCAGTACACTTGGAACTGGTAGGTGATCTAGGAGTCCCATCATTCCTTAGATGTTTTAGGAGACTCACAGCTAGAAGAGGAACACCAGAATTAATGATATCAGACAATGCAAAAACATTGAAGACAACCGGAAAGAATTTGAAGCAACTTTACAATCACCCTGAAGTGAGAGCAGAATTGGAAGGCAAGAAAGTAGAATGGAAACTTGAATGGAAGTTCATTCTAGAGAGAGCGCCAAATTGGGGTGGATTTTATGAAAGGTTAGTAGGGCTTACCAAACGTTGCTTGAAGAAAGTGCTAGGAAATGCTAGGTTAAACCATGATGAACTACATACAGTTCTTGTGGAAATTGAAGGAACTCTCAATGCAAGACCTTTAACATATGTCAGTAGTGAGTTAGAGGGAGAAATTCTTACACCTGCACATTTGCTATATGGTAGAAACATCAATTCTCTGCCAGATTACCCCATAGAGGAGGAAGGTTTCAAGGAAAAGGACTTAGGAGTCAGGTACAAGTATCTTACAGAAAGGTTGGTACATTTCTGGTCACGATGGAAAAGTGAGTATCTTGTTAATCTTAGAGAGCATCATCGTAGTGATAGTAAGGTCGGTAAGAACTTTGTGAGAGTTGGTGATATTGTTCTTTTAGGAGATGACATCAACAAGAAACGCAATGACTGGAAGTTAGGAGTCGTGCAAGAATGCATCAAAGGTAAAGATAATGAAGTTAGAGGAGCTAAAGTCCGAGTAGAAGGTAAGAAGAAACCTCTTGTATTATCTAGACCTGTTCATAAGCTATTCCAAATTGAAGTGAGGAATGAGAATGAGCAAGCAAAAGGTCAGAGTGATGAATTCGGGGGGCCTGCGCTGGATGCGTTGCTCGTTGCACCTAGTCGACCTGCACGCCGGGCTGCTGCATTGGATTCCCAGTGGAAGACCCAGGGTATGCTTGATTCCTAGTGAATCAGGGAGGGGGTGTGTGTGGAAACTCAGCCCAATACCACAGCGGGGCAGGCTTATGGTTCCCACAATGCTTTGCACAAAAAAAAGCATGTGCGACTATCTGTTGAAGTTTGCTAGAGTAGAAGTAAGTTGGAAGTCTTTCGAAATTCAAAAAGTTACGTCAAGCAAGCCATTTATTTATCTGCCTTACATCTGCATTAAGAACCTTCTATAATAACGGGCATTGCGAATAACTTACAAAGATATGAGCTCAGATTTTGACACAATGTTACTCAGAGACAATGCGGTCACAATCCAAATAAGAAATTTACAGTTGCTGATGATGGAAATTTATAAAACAAAATGGGAACTCAATCCTACTTTCATGAAGGAGATCTTTGTTGAAAAGCACAGTACTTACGGGTTAAGAAGCTGCCATAATCTATTGCTGCCACAAGCACGCACTACGTGCTATGGCTTAGAGACGATCTCGTTTCTAGGGAGTAGATTATGGCAGGCATTTCCCAATGACATGAAACAATCAGGTACCCTTTCCACCTTTAAAAGGAGAATAAAAACCTAGAAAGGAGATGAATACAACTGTAGACTGTGTACACCTTTCGTGGCTCAGGTTGGGTTCTTAAAAGGATAAATGCGTTGCATTGTAAATACGAAAAATTTCTGTAAAAAGCAATGTAAAAATCTGTATATATGTATTATACTGAATTAATCCTTATTTTAGATATATATGTATTTTGCTTTTAGTTTGAAACAATTTTACTTTGTAGTAGGCTTGAATTGACTTATATTTTATAGCTATCCATTATACGCCTACTATAAATAGATAATAATAATAATGATAATGAATAATTATAAGAACGTTTGCCTCCTGCGCTTCTGCGATTGTCTGTGGTTGTAAAACCATTTTACACCTTTTAGGCCAATACACTTGGTGACGTGATGATCGCAATTGTCCTCATTAACATCCCGGGATGGGATGAACACAAAAGCAAAAACGGTTTAAAAGGGTGAATTTGGTGGTGAACAGACATGTCATACAAAGTTCTACGGAGACATCATACTCTCGCCCTAGTTTCTGACCAGTAGTTTTTGGCTGTTCTTGAAAAACTTTCGCAAATTATCTAATCAGGGAGCCCAATTGGGAAGATTTTCTATAAGTTTCCAATTTCGTCCAATTTGACTCGATTTTTGCTAAATTTAGCAATTTCACTGCGCATGTGGCAGTTTATATTTCTATATTGGATGACTGACACAACTTTGCAAAAACTTTGCTAAGTTTTTGGAAAGCAAAGCGCTAATACCTGTTGAAAATTTTGAATGTAATAATAGCTGATAAATCTTATAATTCATCGTATATAACCATTAAATCTTATGCTCCTTTCTAGTGTGATAAAGAAATTCGATCATGAATTAGGCTCAAATTTCAATGTTGCTTCATCTCACTAGAAGTTAAGTATTGCATATGATACTTGGTTACACCTACCTCAATACTACCAACATAGGCAAATCCCTTATTGCCACCTCCTTCAAAAACCAGATTCTCAAAGGGGGAAGTGCAGTCATCAAATAGGAATTCTTCAACTTCATTATAATCATCAAAGCTTGAGACAGAAACCTTCGACCTCCGAACGCTTGTAGCCAATACAGCATTGGTAGAATCTAACACCCTTGCGATGCTTCGTGACGGTCGAGGTCGCCAACTTCTGTAGTAGTTGGTTGAGTCAGAAAAGCTCCGTATTTTTGGTTTATCCCGTCTTTTCCTCGATCCCACTGAATCCATCTTTATTCCATCCATGTTCTTTTCTGACGCTAACTGTTATCGTGATGGCGTGCGTCGTAAACATTGCAATCCTCTCTACAGTTACTTAAGCGTTTATAATTCCCAATGAGCATCTAAAATTATATTATTCCCTGCACTCTTTAGAACAGAGCAGAAAATGACACAAAGCAAACAATGCTCAATTTGACACATTTGGTAAAAGTTGAAATTAGTGTCATGATGATCATAAATTTCTCTTAGAAACCATAGACATCCTACAGTACACAGGGGATCTAACTATTATGATCCTGAACAACGGTTATCTTCAACTAACTCTTGCCTTGCCACAAGAGGACGTTATCGCTTCTGAGAGTGACTATCTTTAAAACACGGAATGCGGAATGACGGAATGGCTATTAATTTTTTTGAAATTCTATCTTAAACGTCAATAGGATGTTAATTTTGCTTTCATGTAACACCTTGCGAGTCAGAAAATCAAGAAATCAAGTAAAGAATTCGTTTTCTCGAACTATTCCGTGTTTTCTCAAATCATTCCGTGTTTTCTCAAATCATTCCGTGTTTTCTGAAATCATTCCGTGTTTTCTAAAATCATTCCGTGTTTTCTAAAATCATTCCGTGTTTTCTAAAATCATTCCGTGTTTTCTAAAATCATTCCGTGTTTTCTAAAATCATTCCGTGTTTTCTAAAATCATTCCGTATTTTCCTTGGGAATCTCCTTTTCGTGAAACCTGTCTTCACAGCTGCCTTAGCACCTCCATTAAACCCAGAGGACCATCAAAGCAATTCTTTTTGTAAATGCTAATAAGATGTGGAACCAAGGGAAACGTGATTGGTTGACAAATTATGTACCGTTATTTAGTGTACACTTGTTTGACTTCAGGGATTTCTAGGCCCTGTTGAATGTGTCAAATCGTGGTCGAATGCACACGCCAGATCACATGCTGTGCTGTTGCTAGATAACCTCGTGTGCCACTCACAGGAACATGGCCGCATCTACCAATAGACGATTGCGCTAAAGATGGCGGTAAAGATTTTTTTACCAATATGCCTTGCGTTCTACTTACGAATCCTTAACAATTCTACAGGAATTCGATTAAAGAGCGCAATGCATCTTGGTAGAAACTTCCTCGCCACCATCTTTAGTGCAGTCCTCTATTATAATTTTAAAGTCCCACGAAAAAAGGTTCCTGGCAATCAGAACTGCGGTGGGAGGAAAGTCTATATTTTTCAATAAGCGGAGGAAAGTCTATATTTTTGCAGTAAATTCCCGCCTCTAAGAAACCACTTCACAAAAATCAGACCTCCGACCTTTGCAAGAACAAAAGGGAAACAATAGAGTAATTAAGGGCGACAAATATGATGAGGTCAGGAAACGGGTTTCTTAAAAGTGCAGCTTTACTGTGGCTCCTCCGCAGAAGTGAATAATTTGTTCTTGTGCAAAGGAACAAAAAACGGCAATGAAGCACAATTGCGGTGTCTAACCAGCCATTGAGTGACAGCAAGAATAGACACTGCAAATCATGGAAGTTTCTTTGCTTTTTGGCTTGCAAGTTTGAAAACTCGCATTTTAAATAAAAATTCCGAGAATCCTTACAATCATTGTTTTCTAACATCTAATACGCATACCAGAAAGAGGGAAAACTATTTTATGAAAAACATGGCGGAAATCTGTAGCACTCTGCTGTTTTCATCCAGGGAGAGAAGGGAGAAGTAATAAGGAGTAACACGCGATCTATCCTGCAGACTCCTTGCCCTCCCCCCACACCGGATAAAATGAAGCCATGTGAGGGTCGTGATCTATAGAAGAAAATGCAAAAAGCAACTCCGTATAGTATAACGTCGTAACAAGATCTTGATGCGAAACAACAGAACAGAACGTAGATTGTAAACCTGTCTCAAAATGAAGATGTCAGGTTCTTCTATATAAAACAAATTTAAATCTCCAAAAATAAATACGTAGCACTCATGAAAACAGTGAGGAAATCTAATTAATGTGCCCACGATGTCATAAGATAAATGGTGCAGAGTTCTTATAAACTGAAACGAAAATACTGACTGCACGGAAAGGACTATGGAACACAGAGGCGGATCCAGACCGGTGCAAGAGGGGCTCGAGCCCAGGTCAGATTTTCATACCTGTGTCAAAATCCATAAACCATTATCGATTTGTTTCGAAAAATGATCTGTGACATCATTTGTTCTACTTATCAACCAAAAAACGTCTTGATACATCCCAAAATGCGTCTGTTAGGCACGCAGTGTCTTATGAGCTTGCAATGCTACGAAGGCAAATTGCGGTAAATTGCGGACCATTCCGTCTTGAAGAACAAATCTTGGCCATTTCGCTTTTCAATTGGTACACGTCATTTTACCCCGAGCCCCTATGACCCGCATGTTATGCCCGCCGCAAAAGCTATCTGGCCAATAAAGTCCATCTTCACCGGTGCTCAACGTCACTCTGACCGGTGCTCAAATGGAATCCACCAATCAAACAGCGGGGCTGACCGGGGCTCAACGTCAAAATGACATCACTCGATCTGGAGGACAATGTTCTTGGAAGAGTCACATGACTTATTCAGAAGTCAAAATGGCTGACTGGCTGCTCGACCCTACTCGCATGCATGCTCTTCTTGAAGAGAAATACTGCGAAGCAAGTGAATCACCCACTTCGCTGCTGCAAGAGATGCAGTATTACATAAGAAATAAAGGAGGTAAGCAGTAAATATACAGTCACCAAAACACATAATTGCTATCTTTCTGTGAAACACCAATTTCTTGTGATGTAAGGAGGGGAGGATGGCGCCAAGCAATCAACACACAGCAAAGACAAGCTGCCTGGACGGTATGAAGATAATCTTGTCTCGATTTGATTTGACTCATGTTACAATGCGTTACTATTGTTTATTCCACGCAGCTGAGGTATTAATAATAAGTTTGCTTCAGTTCTTACAGTTTTTCCAGCCAATCTTTGTTTGCAAAATTATAACGATGATGGAGTATTTAGGCCTGTTGTGGTATGGATCGCCCGCCTTCATCAGCAAGATAAATTTTTGGAATTCTGTTTTATTGAAATTTGCTAATTAACTTATTGTTAGGGTTTTATCAGCCTTCATCAGTTCATCAACAAATCACAGAATATTTCAATGCCCTCTTGCAAAGCAGAAAGCAGTCATCAATTTCAAAACACCAACAACATGAAACATGAGACTATGAAGTTTCAAGGTTTGGTCTTCCCTTGATTGTATTTCCACAGGGGCTTCTCGTCTAAATTTCGAGTAGGGGTGTGCTGCCCACAGCACAGTTTCAAAATGGTACCGTTGGCTGCATCAATTTTTGTGAAAATTAAGCTTGCCTAGACTGAATTCTACGTCAAAAGTTCCTGGCGTTTTCTACACAAAATTTGCCAAATGGGCATTCTCTAGACCAAAATCACCAAAACTTTGGGTTTCTCTACAAGAATCACCAACATCTGACAAAAAGGATACCCTTGCGGGTGGCACATCTCCAGTTACGTTTACAACGGAAGAGCCCTCCTGTTCTTTTCATAGCACTTTGCCAATGAATGGGCGTGGCCTTAATTTCCAGCCAACTGAAGGGTATGGCCGCCAAAAATTTTCAAGCCCCGGTCAGATTTTATCCTGGATCCGCCCCTGGAACATGTGCGCTCTCGGGGTCGTTTTTCTTTCAGACCAGCTGCAGAATCTAATGTGGTCGTTCCTCTTAACAAATGTATTTGATTCCGAAATAATAACTAGTGCGATAATCAAAATTGGCACGTGGGCTTATTTAGGGGCATATTTTGTACACACATATATTACTTGGTAGGAAGCTTCATCTTTTAATGACTAGCTCGGGGTTGGTATGAATGATGATAAGATATAGATTATGCTGTCATGAATGTCGCATTGTACTATTTCATACTCCCAAAAAGGCGACAATGTTTTTGTGCCCATCAAGTTTGTGCAACAATCTAGCCTCTTTAAAGAATTCCTTCTCGTGACCTGTGATATCGTGTGGTTGCTTGATGACAATTTGTTCTTTATCTGAATCTGGATCTTGCTTCAATGTCGCTAGCATCACAGAGCCAAAGCTCCAATGACCAATGTATCGTTCTTGTTGGATGTCCTCCCACCGCAGTTTTGGCAAACCCGCTTCATGGCCCTGATTTTTTCAGGGACTTTTTTTCGAGGCACTTTAAGATGAGAATTGTTAGATGCGGCCAAGTTCCTTTGAGTGGCACACGAGGTTATCTAGCAACAGCACAGCATGTGATCTGGCGTGTGCATTCGACCACGATTTGACATCCTATATGACAATTATATGACAATGACAATATTTTATAAATCCCTGAAGTCAAAAACGTAATAATTCCTGTGTACCCTATATGACGGTACATAATTTGTCAACCAATCACGTTTCCCTTGGTTCCACATCTTATTAGCATTTACAAAAAGAATTGCTTTAATGGTCCTCTGGGTTCAATGGAGGTGCTAAAGCAGCTGTGAAGACAGGCTTCACCAAAAGGGGATTCCCAAGGAAAAAACGGAATGATTTTAGAAAACACGGAATCATTTGAGAAAACGCGGAATGATTTGAGAAAACACGGAATAGTTTGAGAAAACGAATTCTTACTTGATTTCTTGATTTTCTGACTCGCAAGGTGTTACATGAAAGCAAAATTAACATCCTATTGAAGTTTAAGATAGAATTTCAAAAAATTTAATAGCCATTCCGTCATTCCGTCATTCCATTCCGTCGCTCCGTCATTCCGTCATTCCGCATTCCGTGTTTTAAAGATAGCCTTCTGAGAGTGGCCATCTCAAAAAGATCTCAAGACAAAATGAGGCTCTATTCATTTCCTTGGAATATCATCCTTTTCTGGAAGATAAGATAAAAGTCGTAGGACGGACGCTGTTCAGAGTAAGGGACAGAGCAAAATTTATTATATTAGATGGCCGGTGGAGAAGAAAATTTGTTGCAGAAAATCTGCTCGCCCCGTTCTGAAATCATTTAAGGAAATACAACTGCCCAGTCACCTCTTCCTTAAAAAGGCATCTTCCCATATTCATGAACAAAAGAGGTTGTGTACTATAGTACCACCGATAGATTAGCTAGAGACTATCCCATCAGAAAGGCAGATCCATCTATATAAGAACTTTTGTCAATGACTGATGAATAGAAACTAACAAGAAAAGTTGGCGTTCTTTATAAATATCTCTGTTATTCTCTGTTAAATTGTGTTGTTTTGTGCGTCCTGTAGGTTTTTTGTAAACAAATGGAAAGGCAAAAGGTTGTAGCTTTTCAGAGTACATCACTTAAAGCAGAAAAGTCCATAGAATGAATACTTCCATAGTATAAATCAAAAGAAACGACTTCTTGGCATACTCTGCAATCTTAACTTACTGTCCGAAAACCACCGCCGGTGTCCGAAAACCACCGCCGTGCTCAGTAGGAAAAACATCAACCCCAAAGGTGAATCAGACAAAGTCGAGACCAAAAGTCTTTGAGTAAATATGCTAAAAGGGCTACTCTTCTACTGGATGATTTTAGTTATTGTCTGCGATGGATTTTTCTTGTCTAAATATTTAGTTTCCCTTAAGTGTCCTATTACCACCGCCGGCACCCTACAGCAAAGAAGCAGATTTGAAACGGTATAGTGGCATTCTGCAGTGGACGAAGGTAAGCCCAGCTTTCTTCGAAGCAAATAGTTGAAAACTGAAAATTGAAAATTTTGAAAACCTACAATGAGAAACATCTTTACCTCATTCCTTGCAATAATTCGTGTAACATGTGAAACTCTGGAAGCTATATCTTATTTGTTGCGTTCCAAAATGATATTTGAAAATAGGCCTTGGGTTTCGGAGGGATGAAATTCGATGTAGTGCTAATCCCTGATGAGATTTTTTCCAAATGCAAAATGTGAAATATGGATTAGGGCCTGTAGAATCAACGCGTGGCAAAACCAGCTCTGCATCTTTATTACTCGAATTTCCATTAAGGTGTTCGTATGGGTACTCGAAAATGCGTCTTATGCCCCATTCACACTGCAAGTTAAACCAGCTTAAATAAACCAGGGTTTTGAATAGAAACTTCTGATTGGTCAATCAAACAGATCCCGTCATTTGATTGGTTGAAATTTAAGCTGGTTTAGAAAAAGCTGGTTTAACAGTGTCTGTGTGAATGCAGTACTAAAGAGCTTATTTTCAGTGGAGAAAGTGGAGAAAAAGTTGGCGTTCTTTATGTAAATCTCTGCTTGCATTTCTCCACTTGGATGATTCACGATTTTGTCCTTAAGCAATTCTATATTTAAAAGTTAATCCTATCTTGAGCTCATAAAAAGTTACTACATCGTGAAGCCTATGGAACGCCGTTTGCACAAAAATGACATAAACTATGTTTATGTTACATAAACATAGTTTATGTGCACATAAGCATAGTTTATGTAACATAAACATAGTTTATGTGCACATAAACCTAGTTTATGTACATAAACTATGTTTATGTGCACAAAAATGAACATAAACTATGTTTATGTACATAAACTAGGTTTATGTGCACATAAACTATGTTTATGTGTGGACATCTAAGAATTACTAAATGTATAAATTGTTTAAACGCGACCCCCCGATTTGAAGTGTGAGGAGTCAGACGATTGATGTGAGAGTAAAAGCGAGGAGAAGTCAGACGCTTCGAGAGAAACTGCGAACACGACAAATGTTTTGTATACGAAATTATTGATGAAATGATTATGAAGATTCTCCGAGACTTGTGTTATTTTTTATTAAATGTATGGTCCTAATGCGCCGGGCAGGACTATTACATTTCTTGGCGCCCAACGAGTTTCGAAGCCGAGGGGAGAAAGGTTTGCAACGTTGCTGTGTGGTATGTCAGTCAAAATACCTTCTTTTGTCGAATTTCCTCAATTCGTTGTTGAATTTCCTCAATTCAATTCGATTACTTTCATGATACTTCCGCAATGAAATGTGTGTTGTTTTCTCGTTGAATTCTCGATTCTTGTGTATTCTTGCCCGTTAGTTTTGATGATTAGATCAGCCATCTCGAGAACATTTTGATCGTGTTTATTTTGTGATTTGGGAGGCCTGAGTTCGCTGTCGATATGGTTGAGGAAACGTATGAAGCCCTGGATCTGTTGCTGTTTAGCACAGATCAACAGACTTTGCGTGATTTTTCTAGCCATATTGGACTTGATACAGCCCAAACTGACAATTTAAACAAGCGAAAATTGCTCAAAGAAATTCGTGACTTTGTAGGGGCTTCCCTCGATCAAAACACTGAAGCGGAAAATGTGAAGAACTTGAATGAATGGCTGGGATTCTTTAAACGGGGGGATGATCACGAAGATCAAAGTGAAGACGGAAGTGATGATTTGCAGAATGGAAGTGGTCGTGGAGGAACGGGATCTGGGATTGATGATATTTTGCGGACCGGAATAGTGGATCAGGAGCCAGGAACCTCAGGATTCATACCAGGTAAACCAGTAGACCGGGAAACAGGGAATGGACACCAGAACTTGGAAATGGAAGACCCTAGATCCCGGAAACAACAAGAAGATGTCAATGAAAGGATTGTGCAAATTCGCCAGAAATTTGAGTTACTCCTTGACAATCAGTTACAAGAGATCCAAGATGTTCTCCATGGAGCAGAAGGGGGCCCAAGTCAAAGGGATATAATTGGGAATTCTAAGGCAAAGTTATCAAAAGAGCAAAGATGGACACCCACAAATCAGCCTCATGTAAGCCCAGGAATGGGGAAAAGATGGACACCCAATGTAAACCCGGAAGTCGGAAAAACATGGACACCCATCGAGCAATCAAATGTAAATTCTCTATTTCGCCGTGAATTTAAAATTTATGGGCAGATAAATGAGCAAGGAAAAGGAGATCAACTGAGTTTTGTATCCCTTTCAAGGCAAATTGAAGGTGCCATAGAAAAAGGATACACAGACAAGGAAGTCGTAGAGGCTGTGATAAAGGCGATGAAGCCCGGAATGCAACTCAGGAGCTATGTGGAGACAGTTAGAGATCTCACACTGCCGCGCCTTCGTCAGATTCTGATATCTCATTACAAAGAGAAAAGTGGGACGCAATTGTATCAAGAACTGGCAACAATTTTTCAAGGGCAAAAGGAAACCCCAGAAGCCTTCCTGTTACGATGTTTGGATTTAAGGCAAAAGATCCTGTTTGCAAGCCAAGAAGCAGATGCGTATTTAAGATATGATCCTATTCTTGTACAAGGAATGTTCTTGAGATCACTGGAAACAGGACTCAGAGATGATAATATTCTTGCAAAGTTGCGACCCCTCTTACATAAAGAAAGCATTTCAGATGAGGAGCTTATACAGCAAATGAGTGCTATCTCCTCCGCAGAGGCAGAGAGACAAGCAAGGATTGGCAAGAAGAATAACAGTATTCAAGCCAAGTCTGTATCAGCTGAGGAGGCCGAAAGCAAAGATACTCCACAGGGTAAAAGTTACAGTGCTACCAGAGGGGCAGAAGCTAATATCCTTGCAACGGTTGAAGCAATGCAAGTTAAAATCAAGGCACTACAAGAAGAAATTTCTGAAGCCAAGAAGTCAACCTGTAAATCCACCAACCAACAAGAGGAAATTCCCAGACAAGACAACCGTTACAGATGGACCAAGGGACAACAGAGTGAAACGAGAGGAACATCCCGTGCTTGTAAGAATTGTGTTGAAAATGGGAAGGAATCTTCATGCAGGCATTGCAATTACTGCATGGGAGAAAATCACTTTGCCAGAGATTGCCTAAAACGTCAAGCTGATCAAAGACAAGGTCAGGGAAACGGGAAGGGGCTGCGCCGATGGGACAAGGCGTAGACCCTAAACAAGCCAGGAAGTCCCAATGTTGTACATTTTGTAGACAAGAAAAGAACAGTTTGCTGCTTTGTTCATCTTGTAATGTTGTTAAATATTGTGGGAAAAACTGCCAATCTCATCACTGGCCTGAGCATAAAATAATTTGCAAAGCTATTGTTAGTCTATCTTCACAAAATGGTACTATAGCAGACCAAAAGACGATGTTTGTTTCTCATGCCACTCCACAACAGCATATGTCTATTGCAAAACTGGTTGGTGAAAAATGCACTGTGCATATAAAACTTGAAGGCCTAAAGATGCAAGGGTTGTGGGACACTGGTGCCCAAGTCTCTGTCATTTCAATGGAGCAAGCACAACGATATTTCCCAAATAAGCCAATTAGAAAGATAGAAGAACTTATACAAAAAGAAGGCAATGTAACATTAGTTGCAGCAAATGGAACCTCAATACCATATGCCGGATGGATTGAACTGAAGCTTGAGTTAATGTCTGACATTCCTGAGAAAAGATGTGTCCTTGTACCATTTTTAGTAACAAAAGGAGCAATTGATGTTCCAATAATTGGGTTTAATGTCATATGCGAACTTACCCGTAGTAAAAGTGGGACAATAGAAGCTGATAATCGAGACCTACTAAAAGAGATAGAAACCAGTTTTCCAACTCTGAAAGATGGACAAAGTCAAGCATTTGTCAACATCATAAAAGAATGCACAGAGAAAGATTATGTCTGCACAGTCAAGACAAACAAAAAGGACATAATGATTCCCAAACAAAGTTCTGTCTTGGTTCCCTGTCGTGGAAATGGAGGTTTTGTTCCAAATTCGATGCTTGCAATGTTTGAACCAGAGCTAAACCAATATCTACCTGATGGACTTCGGACAACTGAAACACTTGTTTCCTTGAAGAGCGGCACAACCCAGAGACTTCAAATTAGCATAGAAAATTCTACGGATCATGATATTCACCTCAGAAATAGAACGGTGCTAGGACGAGTGCAGCTAATACAGTCTGTCACAGCAATAGAAAGCAGAGATGAAAAGACACAAGACAGCACAAATTCGAAGACAACTGATCAACGAGTCTCTCATCATGAGAAGGAAAAGAACTTTGTACCAAATGTTAAACTTGGTGAATTATCTGAAGAACAAAAGACTGTTGTGATGAACATGCTTCAAGAAGAGTCAGAGTCATTCGCTGCAAATAGTTCAGACATAGGCATCGCAAGTGGACTTGAAATGGAAATAAACTTGGATGACAAAAGACCAGTACAGAAGAACTATGTAGCGGTTCCAAGGCCATTATATGGTGAAGTTAAAGCGTATATTGAGGATCTACTCAATAAACAATTTATCAGACAATCAAAGTCAGCTTGGTCTTCACCAGTAGTATGCGTGAGAAAGAAAGATGGAACCCTTCGCCTGTGCGTGGATTATCGTGGATTAAACAGCAAGACTATCAAGGACCGTCACCCATTACCACGAATCCAGGAGACATTAGATAACCTTGGTGGTAGCCAATGGTTCACTGTCCTTGACCAAGGCAAGGCCTACCACCAAGGGTTTATCAAGCCAGAGCATCGCAACCTTACTGCTTTCATCACGCCTTGGGGTCTCTTTGAATGGAACAGGATACCGTTTGGCTTGATGAACGCTCCTGCTGCATTTCAACGGCATATGGAGGACATATTACGTGATTTGCGTGACCAGATAGTTATCCCATATCTTGACGATCTGATTATTTTCAGCAAAACCTTTGATGAGCACGTACAACATGTAACAGCTGTGTTAAGACGGCTCAGAGAACATGGCATCAAACTGAAAGGTCCGAAATGTGAATTGTTTATGAAAGAAGTAAAGTTCCTCGGTAGAGTCGTGAGTGCAGATGGCTATAAGATGGATGAAAGTAATGTTAACGCTGTCACAAATTTATTAAATCGTGCACCAAGGACAGTTGGTGATGTCCGGAAAATGCTTGGACTATTGTCATACTACCGCCGTAGTATTCCATCATTTGCACAAAATGCAAAACCATTGTATGATCTACTTGTTGCACCCACTGAAAGCAATGTTAAAATGAAGACCAGCAATGGACAGTTACACTCAAATGCAGAGATCAAGTGGACAGAAGAATGCCAGAACGCTCTCGAGTGTATTGTTGATTTGCTTATCAAACCACCATTACTTGCTTATCCAGACCCCCAGAAGCCATACATCTTGCACACGGATGCATCACAAGAGGGGTTGGGTGCAGTACTTTATCAACGACAACAAGGGAAGTTGCGAGTCATTGCCTATGCCTCTAGAACTTTATCATCTTCTGAGAAGAGGTATCATCTTCACTCAGGCAAGCTTGAATTTCTTGCCCTAAAGTGGTCAGTAACCGAGCAATTCAAGGACTACCTGTACTATGCACCTTCGTTTCGGGTTTATACAGACAACAACCCTCTCACGTATGTGATGTCGACAGCAAAACTAAATGCCACTGGTATTCGATGGGTGGGAGAACTTGCCGATTATAACTTTACAATACACTATCGCCCTGGTAAAAAGAACGGAGATGCTGATGGACTGAGTAGAATGCCGCTAGAAATCGATGAACTGATACGAGAATGTACTGAAGAAGCCAACAACGATATAATTCATGCTACAGTTCAATCAATGCAATGTTATGATCAAAGTGTCAACTGGATGACAGCTATGGGCAGAGTAAACTCAGTAACAGAACTCGAGGCTGAAAAGAACAACTCCGATCAAAAGAATGATTCAAATAAGATTGATATGTTAAAGCATCAAATGGAAGATTCTGATATAGCTGCAGTATTAAGATGGAAGAGAAATGATGCTAAACCACCGCCTGACGTGATACGCCCTCAAAGTCACACAACAAAGCGTTTGATATATGACTGGTCAAAACTGTTTATCGATAAAGATGGACTTCTTCGACGCAAATGCGGAAACAAAACTCAAATTATTTTACCAAAGAGCCTTCAGTCAATGGTTCTCCATGAGCTTCATGATGAAATGGGACATGTTGGAGCAGAAAAGGTTCTACTACTTACAAGAGACAGATTTTTCTGGCCTCATATGCAGAGAGATATTGAATTTTATGTCAACAAGAAATGCCGCTGCATCAAACAAAAGAAACCCGTTATGCATCAAAGAGAACCGTTGAAACCCATCATTACGTCTGCACCATTCGGGCTTATCTCAATTGACTTCATGCATTTGGAAAGGTCCTCGGGAGGTTGTGAGTATATATTGGTTGTTGTTGATCACTTTACACGCTACGCGCAAGCATATCCTACTCGTGACAAATCAGCCAAGACAGCTGCCGAAAGATTGTTTAATGACTTTTTTATGCGTTTTGGATTTGCGGAGAGGATACACCATGACCAGGGAGGAGAATTCCAGAATCAATTATTTGATCAATTAGAGCATTTATGTCGTATGAATAAGTCAAGGACAACGCCGTACCACCTGCAGGGAAATGGCAAAGCAGAGAGGTTCAATAGAACACTGCTAGGCATGCTCAGAACGCTACCAGAGGGATTTAAATCAAAATGGAAGGATCATTTGCCGAAAATAGTTCACGCTTATAACTGTGCACCGCACGAAGCTACAGGGTACTCGCCCTTTCACTTGCTGTTTGGCCGAAGTCCCAGACTCCCAATCGATTTGATATTTCAAACACAAAGATCAACTGAAACAAAGAATTACAAAGGATACGTTGACCAATGGAAATCTGCCATGCAAGAAGCATATGACCTTGTCATGAAACACAATGGAAAAGCTGCGAGTAATTATAAGAAGCAACACGATAAGAAGATTAAAACATCAACCTTGGCAGCCGGAGACAGGGTATTGGTCAGAAATCTATCAGAACGAGGAGGACCTGGTAAAATTCGTTCGTATTGGGAAGATAAAATTCATTCAGTTATACGTCGGATTGGTGAAGATAGCCCAGTCTACGAGATTAAACCGGAGAAAGGAGATGGCAGGACAAGAGTACTTCATCGTACACTTTTATTACCGTGTGATTATCTAGAGATGGAAGAAACCCATCAAGCTGGTACTGTTCATCGCAACAACGAAAACAGGAGAGTACAAAGAAAAGCTGACTTCAAGCAAGCAGAGCCATCACAATATGATAGTGAATACGATTCAGAAGAAGACGTACCTCAGTTTAATCCAAGAGATCTTCAACGGTTCGAAGAAAGAATTGGAATGCCTGATGCAGATGAATCGATTCAAGAGTCAACTAGACAAGAACAAGATCAGTACGTACACGAGAATGTTGATGCTGGTGACAGAAGCATTGCAGATGAAATATCTGAACAAAGCTTAAATAGCCTGTTACCGCCCGAACATGATCAAGTGTCCGAGGGAATCGTCTCATCATCTGATCAATTCAGTAGTATCGGCGAACAAGTTCAAGAACATCAAAATGAGAGACCAACTAGAAATCGTCAACCGCCTATGCGTCTCACTTACAACGAGTTAGGTAATCCTCAACTACAGCAACAATACGCCGTAAATCATGTTTATCCAGGAGTTAACCCCGCGATGAAGCCTAATGGTCACAGACTTAACCCTTTTGCAACGTCGTTTGTACCACAACAATATATCAGACAGATAGTTGTGCGACCTATGTTTTACCCGATGCAATGGTACCCGCAAGCGAACGTTAGACCATTAATCTATTAAGAAGATACTCATTTGACACTCATGTTTTGTTGAGAAAGGACTCGTCGTTATTGAATCGGAACTCGTTTTACACATTTCTTCACAGACCTTAGACTAACGTCGCTATAGACTGAAGTCGCATTATATTATCGCATTTTGAAAATCGGAAGAACTTCGTTACATTTATATTGGAATATTGTTCCAGTCTGCGTATGCAATTTGCTACGATCGAACTATCGTGTATTAAATGCTGTGAACTGAATTGAGGTGGATTTCGCGCGCAATCCAGCTGAGATGAACATTGAACTGATTGTTACTGGAATATCGAAAAAGAGATTGACTGCATTTATGCCGATTCATGTTAATGTTGAAGACAACATTTCTTCAATTGGGGGAGAGTGTGGACATCTAAGAATTACTAAATGTATAAATTGTTTAAACGCGACCCCCCGATTTGAAGTGTGAGGAGTCAGACGATTGATGTGAGAGTAAAAGCGAGGAGAAGTCAGACGCTTCGAGAGAAACTGCGAACACGACAAATGTTTTGTATACGAAATTATTGATGAAATGATTATGAAGATTCTCCGAGACTTGTGTTATTTTTTATTAAATGTATGGTCCTAATGCGCCGGGCAGGACTATTACATTTCTTGGCGCCCAACGAGTTTCGAAGCCGAGGGGAGAAAGGTTTGCAACGTTGCTGTGTGGTATGTCAGTCAAAATACCTTCTTTTGTCGAATTTCCTCAATTCGTTGTTGAATTTCCTCAATTCAATTCGATTACTTTCATGATACTTCCGCAATGAAATGTGTGTTGTTTTCTCGTTGAATTCTCGATTCTTGTGTATTCTTGCCCGTTAGTTTTGATGATTAGATCAGCCATCTCGAGAACATTTTGATCGTGTTTATTTTGTGATTTGGGAGGCCTGAGTTCGCTGTCGATATGGTTGAGGAAACGTATGAAGCCCTGGATCTGTTGCTGTTTAGCACAGATCAACAGACTTTGCGTGATTTTTCTAGCCATATTGGACTTGATACAGCCCAAACTGACAATTTAAACAAGCGAAAATTGCTCAAAGAAATTCGTGACTTTGTAGGGGCTTCCCTCGATCAAAACACTGAAGCGGAAAATGTGAAGAACTTGAATGAATGGCTGGGATTCTTTAAACGGGGGGATGATCACGAAGATCAAAGTGAAGACGGAAGTGATGATTTGCAGAATGGAAGTGGTCGTGGAGGAACGGGATCTGGGATTGATGATATTTTGCGGACCGGAATAGTGGATCAGGAGCCAGGAACCTCAGGATTCATACCAGGTAAACCAGTAGACCGGGAAACAGGGAATGGACACCAGAACTTGGAAATGGAAGACCCTAGATCCCGGAAACAACAAGAAGATGTCAATGAAAGGATTGTGCAAATTCGCCAGAAATTTGAGTTACTCCTTGACAATCAGTTACAAGAGATCCAAGATGTTCTCCATGGAGCAGAAGGGGGCCCAAGTCAAAGGGATATAATTGGGAATTCTAAGGCAAAGTTATCAAAAGAGCAAAGATGGACACCCACAAATCAGCCTCATGTAAGCCCAGGAATGGGGAAAAGATGGACACCCAATGTAAACCCGGAAGTCGGAAAAACATGGACACCCATCGAGCAATCAAATGTAAATTCTCTATTTCGCCGTGAATTTAAAATTTATGGGCAGATAAATGAGCAAGGAAAAGGAGATCAACTGAGTTTTGTATCCCTTTCAAGGCAAATTGAAGGTGCCATAGAAAAAGGATACACAGACAAGGAAGTCGTAGAGGCTGTGATAAAGGCGATGAAGCCCGGAATGCAACTCAGGAGCTATGTGGAGACAGTTAGAGATCTCACACTGCCGCGCCTTCGTCAGATTCTGATATCTCATTACAAAGAGAAAAGTGGGACGCAATTGTATCAAGAACTGGCAACAATTTTTCAAGGGCAAAAGGAAACCCCAGAAGCCTTCCTGTTACGATGTTTGGATTTAAGGCAAAAGATCCTGTTTGCAAGCCAAGAAGCAGATGCGTATTTAAGATATGATCCTATTCTTGTACAAGGAATGTTCTTGAGATCACTGGAAACAGGACTCAGAGATGATAATATTCTTGCAAAGTTGCGACCCCTCTTACATAAAGAAAGCATTTCAGATGAGGAGCTTATACAGCAAATGAGTGCTATCTCCTCCGCAGAGGCAGAGAGACAAGCAAGGATTGGCAAGAAGAATAACAGTATTCAAGCCAAGTCTGTATCAGCTGAGGAGGCCGAAAGCAAAGATACTCCACAGGGTAAAAGTTACAGTGCTACCAGAGGGGCAGAAGCTAATATCCTTGCAACGGTTGAAGCAATGCAAGTTAAAATCAAGGCACTACAAGAAGAAATTTCTGAAGCCAAGAAGTCAACCTGTAAATCCACCAACCAACAAGAGGAAATTCCCAGACAAGACAACCGTTACAGATGGACCAAGGGACAACAGAGTGAAACGAGAGGAACATCCCGTGCTTGTAAGAATTGTGTTGAAAATGGGAAGGAATCTTCATGCAGGCATTGCAATTACTGCATGGGAGAAAATCACTTTGCCAGAGATTGCCTAAAACGTCAAGCTGATCAAAGACAAGGTCAGGGAAACGGGAAGGGGCTGCGCCGATGGGACAAGGCGTAGACCCTAAACAAGCCAGGAAGTCCCAATGTTGTACATTTTGTAGACAAGAAAAGAACAGTTTGCTGCTTTGTTCATCTTGTAATGTTGTTAAATATTGTGGGAAAAACTGCCAATCTCATCACTGGCCTGAGCATAAAATAATTTGCAAAGCTATTGTTAGTCTATCTTCACAAAATGGTACTATAGCAGACCAAAAGACGATGTTTGTTTCTCATGCCACTCCACAACAGCATATGTCTATTGCAAAACTGGTTGGTGAAAAATGCACTGTGCATATAAAACTTGAAGGCCTAAAGATGCAAGGGTTGTGGGACACTGGTGCCCAAGTCTCTGTCATTTCAATGGAGCAAGCACAACGATATTTCCCAAATAAGCCAATTAGAAAGATAGAAGAACTTATACAAAAAGAAGGCAATGTAACATTAGTTGCAGCAAATGGAACCTCAATACCATATGCCGGATGGATTGAACTGAAGCTTGAGTTAATGTCTGACATTCCTGAGAAAAGATGTGTCCTTGTACCATTTTTAGTAACAAAAGGAGCAATTGATGTTCCAATAATTGGGTTTAATGTCATATGCGAACTTACCCGTAGTAAAAGTGGGACAATAGAAGCTGATAATCGAGACCTACTAAAAGAGATAGAAACCAGTTTTCCAACTCTGAAAGATGGACAAAGTCAAGCATTTGTCAACATCATAAAAGAATGCACAGAGAAAGATTATGTCTGCACAGTCAAGACAAACAAAAAGGACATAATGATTCCCAAACAAAGTTCTGTCTTGGTTCCCTGTCGTGGAAATGGAGGTTTTGTTCCAAATTCGATGCTTGCAATGTTTGAACCAGAGCTAAACCAATATCTACCTGATGGACTTCGGACAACTGAAACACTTGTTTCCTTGAAGAGCGGCACAACCCAGAGACTTCAAATTAGCATAGAAAATTCTACGGATCATGATATTCACCTCAGAAATAGAACGGTGCTAGGACGAGTGCAGCTAATACAGTCTGTCACAGCAATAGAAAGCAGAGATGAAAAGACACAAGACAGCACAAATTCGAAGACAACTGATCAACGAGTCTCTCATCATGAGAAGGAAAAGAACTTTGTACCAAATGTTAAACTTGGTGAATTATCTGAAGAACAAAAGACTGTTGTGATGAACATGCTTCAAGAAGAGTCAGAGTCATTCGCTGCAAATAGTTCAGACATAGGCATCGCAAGTGGACTTGAAATGGAAATAAACTTGGATGACAAAAGACCAGTACAGAAGAACTATGTAGCGGTTCCAAGGCCATTATATGGTGAAGTTAAAGCGTATATTGAGGATCTACTCAATAAACAATTTATCAGACAATCAAAGTCAGCTTGGTCTTCACCAGTAGTATGCGTGAGAAAGAAAGATGGAACCCTTCGCCTGTGCGTGGATTATCGTGGATTAAACAGCAAGACTATCAAGGACCGTCACCCATTACCACGAATCCAGGAGACATTAGATAACCTTGGTGGTAGCCAATGGTTCACTGTCCTTGACCAAGGCAAGGCCTACCACCAAGGGTTTATCAAGCCAGAGCATCGCAACCTTACTGCTTTCATCACGCCTTGGGGTCTCTTTGAATGGAACAGGATACCGTTTGGCTTGATGAACGCTCCTGCTGCATTTCAACGGCATATGGAGGACATATTACGTGATTTGCGTGACCAGATAGTTATCCCATATCTTGACGATCTGATTATTTTCAGCAAAACCTTTGATGAGCACGTACAACATGTAACAGCTGTGTTAAGACGGCTCAGAGAACATGGCATCAAACTGAAAGGTCCGAAATGTGAATTGTTTATGAAAGAAGTAAAGTTCCTCGGTAGAGTCGTGAGTGCAGATGGCTATAAGATGGATGAAAGTAATGTTAACGCTGTCACAAATTTATTAAATCGTGCACCAAGGACAGTTGGTGATGTCCGGAAAATGCTTGGACTATTGTCATACTACCGCCGTAGTATTCCATCATTTGCACAAAATGCAAAACCATTGTATGATCTACTTGTTGCACCCACTGAAAGCAATGTTAAAATGAAGACCAGCAATGGACAGTTACACTCAAATGCAGAGATCAAGTGGACAGAAGAATGCCAGAACGCTCTCGAGTGTATTGTTGATTTGCTTATCAAACCACCATTACTTGCTTATCCAGACCCCCAGAAGCCATACATCTTGCACACGGATGCATCACAAGAGGGGTTGGGTGCAGTACTTTATCAACGACAACAAGGGAAGTTGCGAGTCATTGCCTATGCCTCTAGAACTTTATCATCTTCTGAGAAGAGGTATCATCTTCACTCAGGCAAGCTTGAATTTCTTGCCCTAAAGTGGTCAGTAACCGAGCAATTCAAGGACTACCTGTACTATGCACCTTCGTTTCGGGTTTATACAGACAACAACCCTCTCACGTATGTGATGTCGACAGCAAAACTAAATGCCACTGGTATTCGATGGGTGGGAGAACTTGCCGATTATAACTTTACAATACACTATCGCCCTGGTAAAAAGAACGGAGATGCTGATGGACTGAGTAGAATGCCGCTAGAAATCGATGAACTGATACGAGAATGTACTGAAGAAGCCAACAACGATATAATTCATGCTACAGTTCAATCAATGCAATGTTATGATCAAAGTGTCAACTGGATGACAGCTATGGGCAGAGTAAACTCAGTAACAGAACTCGAGGCTGAAAAGAACAACTCCGATCAAAAGAATGATTCAAATAAGATTGATATGTTAAAGCATCAAATGGAAGATTCTGATATAGCTGCAGTATTAAGATGGAAGAGAAATGATGCTAAACCACCGCCTGACGTGATACGCCCTCAAAGTCACACAACAAAGCGTTTGATATATGACTGGTCAAAACTGTTTATCGATAAAGATGGACTTCTTCGACGCAAATGCGGAAACAAAACTCAAATTATTTTACCAAAGAGCCTTCAGTCAATGGTTCTCCATGAGCTTCATGATGAAATGGGACATGTTGGAGCAGAAAAGGTTCTACTACTTACAAGAGACAGATTTTTCTGGCCTCATATGCAGAGAGATATTGAATTTTATGTCAACAAGAAATGCCGCTGCATCAAACAAAAGAAACCCGTTATGCATCAAAGAGAACCGTTGAAACCCATCATTACGTCTGCACCATTCGGGCTTATCTCAATTGACTTCATGCATTTGGAAAGGTCCTCGGGAGGTTGTGAGTATATATTGGTTGTTGTTGATCACTTTACACGCTACGCGCAAGCATATCCTACTCGTGACAAATCAGCCAAGACAGCTGCCGAAAGATTGTTTAATGACTTTTTTATGCGTTTTGGATTTGCGGAGAGGATACACCATGACCAGGGAGGAGAATTCCAGAATCAATTATTTGATCAATTAGAGCATTTATGTCGTATGAATAAGTCAAGGACAACGCCGTACCACCTGCAGGGAAATGGCAAAGCAGAGAGGTTCAATAGAACACTGCTAGGCATGCTCAGAACGCTACCAGAGGGATTTAAATCAAAATGGAAGGATCATTTGCCGAAAATAGTTCACGCTTATAACTGTGCACCGCACGAAGCTACAGGGTACTCGCCCTTTCACTTGCTGTTTGGCCGAAGTCCCAGACTCCCAATCGATTTGATATTTCAAACACAAAGATCAACTGAAACAAAGAATTACAAAGGATACGTTGACCAATGGAAATCTGCCATGCAAGAAGCATATGACCTTGTCATGAAACACAATGGAAAAGCTGCGAGTAATTATAAGAAGCAACACGATAAGAAGATTAAAACATCAACCTTGGCAGCCGGAGACAGGGTATTGGTCAGAAATCTATCAGAACGAGGAGGACCTGGTAAAATTCGTTCGTATTGGGAAGATAAAATTCATTCAGTTATACGTCGGATTGGTGAAGATAGCCCAGTCTACGAGATTAAACCGGAGAAAGGAGATGGCAGGACAAGAGTACTTCATCGTACACTTTTATTACCGTGTGATTATCTAGAGATGGAAGAAACCCATCAAGCTGGTACTGTTCATCGCAACAACGAAAACAGGAGAGTACAAAGAAAAGCTGACTTCAAGCAAGCAGAGCCATCACAATATGATAGTGAATACGATTCAGAAGAAGACGTACCTCAGTTTAATCCAAGAGATCTTCAACGGTTCGAAGAAAGAATTGGAATGCCTGATGCAGATGAATCGATTCAAGAGTCAACTAGACAAGAACAAGATCAGTACGTACACGAGAATGTTGATGCTGGTGACAGAAGCATTGCAGATGAAATATCTGAACAAAGCTTAAATAGCCTGTTACCGCCCGAACATGATCAAGTGTCCGAGGGAATCGTCTCATCATCTGATCAATTCAGTAGTATCGGCGAACAAGTTCAAGAACATCAAAATGAGAGACCAACTAGAAATCGTCAACCGCCTATGCGTCTCACTTACAACGAGTTAGGTAATCCTCAACTACAGCAACAATACGCCGTAAATCATGTTTATCCAGGAGTTAACCCCGCGATGAAGCCTAATGGTCACAGACTTAACCCTTTTGCAACGTCGTTTGTACCACAACAATATATCAGACAGATAGTTGTGCGACCTATGTTTTACCCGATGCAATGGTACCCGCAAGCGAACGTTAGACCATTAATCTATTAAGAAGATACTCATTTGACACTCATGTTTTGTTGAGAAAGGACTCGTCGTTATTGAATCGGAACTCGTTTTACACATTTCTTCACAGACCTTAGACTAACGTCGCTATAGACTGAAGTCGCATTATATTATCGCATTTTGAAAATCGGAAGAACTTCGTTACATTTATATTGGAATATTGTTCCAGTCTGCGTATGCAATTTGCTACGATCGAACTATCGTGTATTAAATGCTGTGAACTGAATTGAGGTGGATTTCGCGCGCAATCCAGCTGAGATGAACATTGAACTGATTGTTACTGGAATATCGAAAAAGAGATTGACTGCATTTATGCCGATTCATGTTAATGTTGAAGACAACATTTCTTCAATTGGGGGAGAGTGTGGACATCTAAGAATTACTAAATGTATAAATTGTTTAAACGCGACCCCCCGATTTGAAGTGTGAGGAGTCAGACGATTGATGTGAGAGTAAAAGCGAGGAGAAGTCAGACGCTTCGAGAGAAACTGCGAACACGACAAATGTTTTGTATACGAAATTATTGATGAAATGATTATGAAGATTCTCCGAGACTTGTGTTATTTTTTATTAAATGTATGGTCCTAATGCGCCGGGCAGGACTATTACATTTCTTGGCGCCCAACGAGTTTCGAAGCCGAGGGGAGAAAGGTTTGCAACGTTGCTGTGTGGTATGTCAGTCAAAATACCTTCTTTTGTCGAATTTCCTCAATTCGTTGTTGAATTTCCTCAATTCAATTCGATTACTTTCATGATACTTCCGCAATGAAATGTGTGTTGTTTTCTCGTTGAATTCTCGATTCTTGTGTATTCTTGCCCGTTAGTTTTGATGATTAGATCAGCCATCTCGAGAACATTTTGATCGTGTTTATTTTGTGATTTGGGAGGCCTGAGTTCGCTGTCGATATGGTTGAGGAAACGTATGAAGCCCTGGATCTGTTGCTGTTTAGCACAGATCAACAGACTTTGCGTGATTTTTCTAGCCATATTGGACTTGATACAGCCCAAACTGACAATTTAAACAAGCGAAAATTGCTCAAAGAAATTCGTGACTTTGTAGGGGCTTCCCTCGATCAAAACACTGAAGCGGAAAATGTGAAGAACTTGAATGAATGGCTGGGATTCTTTAAACGGGGGGATGATCACGAAGATCAAAGTGAAGACGGAAGTGATGATTTGCAGAATGGAAGTGGTCGTGGAGGAACGGGATCTGGGATTGATGATATTTTGCGGACCGGAATAGTGGATCAGGAGCCAGGAACCTCAGGATTCATACCAGGTAAACCAGTAGACCGGGAAACAGGGAATGGACACCAGAACTTGGAAATGGAAGACCCTAGATCCCGGAAACAACAAGAAGATGTCAATGAAAGGATTGTGCAAATTCGCCAGAAATTTGAGTTACTCCTTGACAATCAGTTACAAGAGATCCAAGATGTTCTCCATGGAGCAGAAGGGGGCCCAAGTCAAAGGGATATAATTGGGAATTCTAAGGCAAAGTTATCAAAAGAGCAAAGATGGACACCCACAAATCAGCCTCATGTAAGCCCAGGAATGGGGAAAAGATGGACACCCAATGTAAACCCGGAAGTCGGAAAAACATGGACACCCATCGAGCAATCAAATGTAAATTCTCTATTTCGCCGTGAATTTAAAATTTATGGGCAGATAAATGAGCAAGGAAAAGGAGATCAACTGAGTTTTGTATCCCTTTCAAGGCAAATTGAAGGTGCCATAGAAAAAGGATACACAGACAAGGAAGTCGTAGAGGCTGTGATAAAGGCGATGAAGCCCGGAATGCAACTCAGGAGCTATGTGGAGACAGTTAGAGATCTCACACTGCCGCGCCTTCGTCAGATTCTGATATCTCATTACAAAGAGAAAAGTGGGACGCAATTGTATCAAGAACTGGCAACAATTTTTCAAGGGCAAAAGGAAACCCCAGAAGCCTTCCTGTTACGATGTTTGGATTTAAGGCAAAAGATCCTGTTTGCAAGCCAAGAAGCAGATGCGTATTTAAGATATGATCCTATTCTTGTACAAGGAATGTTCTTGAGATCACTGGAAACAGGACTCAGAGATGATAATATTCTTGCAAAGTTGCGACCCCTCTTACATAAAGAAAGCATTTCAGATGAGGAGCTTATACAGCAAATGAGTGCTATCTCCTCCGCAGAGGCAGAGAGACAAGCAAGGATTGGCAAGAAGAATAACAGTATTCAAGCCAAGTCTGTATCAGCTGAGGAGGCCGAAAGCAAAGATACTCCACAGGGTAAAAGTTACAGTGCTACCAGAGGGGCAGAAGCTAATATCCTTGCAACGGTTGAAGCAATGCAAGTTAAAATCAAGGCACTACAAGAAGAAATTTCTGAAGCCAAGAAGTCAACCTGTAAATCCACCAACCAACAAGAGGAAATTCCCAGACAAGACAACCGTTACAGATGGACCAAGGGACAACAGAGTGAAACGAGAGGAACATCCCGTGCTTGTAAGAATTGTGTTGAAAATGGGAAGGAATCTTCATGCAGGCATTGCAATTACTGCATGGGAGAAAATCACTTTGCCAGAGATTGCCTAAAACGTCAAGCTGATCAAAGACAAGGTCAGGGAAACGGGAAGGGGCTGCGCCGATGGGACAAGGCGTAGACCCTAAACAAGCCAGGAAGTCCCAATGTTGTACATTTTGTAGACAAGAAAAGAACAGTTTGCTGCTTTGTTCATCTTGTAATGTTGTTAAATATTGTGGGAAAAACTGCCAATCTCATCACTGGCCTGAGCATAAAATAATTTGCAAAGCTATTGTTAGTCTATCTTCACAAAATGGTACTATAGCAGACCAAAAGACGATGTTTGTTTCTCATGCCACTCCACAACAGCATATGTCTATTGCAAAACTGGTTGGTGAAAAATGCACTGTGCATATAAAACTTGAAGGCCTAAAGATGCAAGGGTTGTGGGACACTGGTGCCCAAGTCTCTGTCATTTCAATGGAGCAAGCACAACGATATTTCCCAAATAAGCCAATTAGAAAGATAGAAGAACTTATACAAAAAGAAGGCAATGTAACATTAGTTGCAGCAAATGGAACCTCAATACCATATGCCGGATGGATTGAACTGAAGCTTGAGTTAATGTCTGACATTCCTGAGAAAAGATGTGTCCTTGTACCATTTTTAGTAACAAAAGGAGCAATTGATGTTCCAATAATTGGGTTTAATGTCATATGCGAACTTACCCGTAGTAAAAGTGGGACAATAGAAGCTGATAATCGAGACCTACTAAAAGAGATAGAAACCAGTTTTCCAACTCTGAAAGATGGACAAAGTCAAGCATTTGTCAACATCATAAAAGAATGCACAGAGAAAGATTATGTCTGCACAGTCAAGACAAACAAAAAGGACATAATGATTCCCAAACAAAGTTCTGTCTTGGTTCCCTGTCGTGGAAATGGAGGTTTTGTTCCAAATTCGATGCTTGCAATGTTTGAACCAGAGCTAAACCAATATCTACCTGATGGACTTCGGACAACTGAAACACTTGTTTCCTTGAAGAGCGGCACAACCCAGAGACTTCAAATTAGCATAGAAAATTCTACGGATCATGATATTCACCTCAGAAATAGAACGGTGCTAGGACGAGTGCAGCTAATACAGTCTGTCACAGCAATAGAAAGCAGAGATGAAAAGACACAAGACAGCACAAATTCGAAGACAACTGATCAACGAGTCTCTCATCATGAGAAGGAAAAGAACTTTGTACCAAATGTTAAACTTGGTGAATTATCTGAAGAACAAAAGACTGTTGTGATGAACATGCTTCAAGAAGAGTCAGAGTCATTCGCTGCAAATAGTTCAGACATAGGCATCGCAAGTGGACTTGAAATGGAAATAAACTTGGATGACAAAAGACCAGTACAGAAGAACTATGTAGCGGTTCCAAGGCCATTATATGGTGAAGTTAAAGCGTATATTGAGGATCTACTCAATAAACAATTTATCAGACAATCAAAGTCAGCTTGGTCTTCACCAGTAGTATGCGTGAGAAAGAAAGATGGAACCCTTCGCCTGTGCGTGGATTATCGTGGATTAAACAGCAAGACTATCAAGGACCGTCACCCATTACCACGAATCCAGGAGACATTAGATAACCTTGGTGGTAGCCAATGGTTCACTGTCCTTGACCAAGGCAAGGCCTACCACCAAGGGTTTATCAAGCCAGAGCATCGCAACCTTACTGCTTTCATCACGCCTTGGGGTCTCTTTGAATGGAACAGGATACCGTTTGGCTTGATGAACGCTCCTGCTGCATTTCAACGGCATATGGAGGACATATTACGTGATTTGCGTGACCAGATAGTTATCCCATATCTTGACGATCTGATTATTTTCAGCAAAACCTTTGATGAGCACGTACAACATGTAACAGCTGTGTTAAGACGGCTCAGAGAACATGGCATCAAACTGAAAGGTCCGAAATGTGAATTGTTTATGAAAGAAGTAAAGTTCCTCGGTAGAGTCGTGAGTGCAGATGGCTATAAGATGGATGAAAGTAATGTTAACGCTGTCACAAATTTATTAAATCGTGCACCAAGGACAGTTGGTGATGTCCGGAAAATGCTTGGACTATTGTCATACTACCGCCGTAGTATTCCATCATTTGCACAAAATGCAAAACCATTGTATGATCTACTTGTTGCACCCACTGAAAGCAATGTTAAAATGAAGACCAGCAATGGACAGTTACACTCAAATGCAGAGATCAAGTGGACAGAAGAATGCCAGAACGCTCTCGAGTGTATTGTTGATTTGCTTATCAAACCACCATTACTTGCTTATCCAGACCCCCAGAAGCCATACATCTTGCACACGGATGCATCACAAGAGGGGTTGGGTGCAGTACTTTATCAACGACAACAAGGGAAGTTGCGAGTCATTGCCTATGCCTCTAGAACTTTATCATCTTCTGAGAAGAGGTATCATCTTCACTCAGGCAAGCTTGAATTTCTTGCCCTAAAGTGGTCAGTAACCGAGCAATTCAAGGACTACCTGTACTATGCACCTTCGTTTCGGGTTTATACAGACAACAACCCTCTCACGTATGTGATGTCGACAGCAAAACTAAATGCCACTGGTATTCGATGGGTGGGAGAACTTGCCGATTATAACTTTACAATACACTATCGCCCTGGTAAAAAGAACGGAGATGCTGATGGACTGAGTAGAATGCCGCTAGAAATCGATGAACTGATACGAGAATGTACTGAAGAAGCCAACAACGATATAATTCATGCTACAGTTCAATCAATGCAATGTTATGATCAAAGTGTCAACTGGATGACAGCTATGGGCAGAGTAAACTCAGTAACAGAACTCGAGGCTGAAAAGAACAACTCCGATCAAAAGAATGATTCAAATAAGATTGATATGTTAAAGCATCAAATGGAAGATTCTGATATAGCTGCAGTATTAAGATGGAAGAGAAATGATGCTAAACCACCGCCTGACGTGATACGCCCTCAAAGTCACACAACAAAGCGTTTGATATATGACTGGTCAAAACTGTTTATCGATAAAGATGGACTTCTTCGACGCAAATGCGGAAACAAAACTCAAATTATTTTACCAAAGAGCCTTCAGTCAATGGTTCTCCATGAGCTTCATGATGAAATGGGACATGTTGGAGCAGAAAAGGTTCTACTACTTACAAGAGACAGATTTTTCTGGCCTCATATGCAGAGAGATATTGAATTTTATGTCAACAAGAAATGCCGCTGCATCAAACAAAAGAAACCCGTTATGCATCAAAGAGAACCGTTGAAACCCATCATTACGTCTGCACCATTCGGGCTTATCTCAATTGACTTCATGCATTTGGAAAGGTCCTCGGGAGGTTGTGAGTATATATTGGTTGTTGTTGATCACTTTACACGCTACGCGCAAGCATATCCTACTCGTGACAAATCAGCCAAGACAGCTGCCGAAAGATTGTTTAATGACTTTTTTATGCGTTTTGGATTTGCGGAGAGGATACACCATGACCAGGGAGGAGAATTCCAGAATCAATTATTTGATCAATTAGAGCATTTATGTCGTATGAATAAGTCAAGGACAACGCCGTACCACCTGCAGGGAAATGGCAAAGCAGAGAGGTTCAATAGAACACTGCTAGGCATGCTCAGAACGCTACCAGAGGGATTTAAATCAAAATGGAAGGATCATTTGCCGAAAATAGTTCACGCTTATAACTGTGCACCGCACGAAGCTACAGGGTACTCGCCCTTTCACTTGCTGTTTGGCCGAAGTCCCAGACTCCCAATCGATTTGATATTTCAAACACAAAGATCAACTGAAACAAAGAATTACAAAGGATACGTTGACCAATGGAAATCTGCCATGCAAGAAGCATATGACCTTGTCATGAAACACAATGGAAAAGCTGCGAGTAATTATAAGAAGCAACACGATAAGAAGATTAAAACATCAACCTTGGCAGCCGGAGACAGGGTATTGGTCAGAAATCTATCAGAACGAGGAGGACCTGGTAAAATTCGTTCGTATTGGGAAGATAAAATTCATTCAGTTATACGTCGGATTGGTGAAGATAGCCCAGTCTACGAGATTAAACCGGAGAAAGGAGATGGCAGGACAAGAGTACTTCATCGTACACTTTTATTACCGTGTGATTATCTAGAGATGGAAGAAACCCATCAAGCTGGTACTGTTCATCGCAACAACGAAAACAGGAGAGTACAAAGAAAAGCTGACTTCAAGCAAGCAGAGCCATCACAATATGATAGTGAATACGATTCAGAAGAAGACGTACCTCAGTTTAATCCAAGAGATCTTCAACGGTTCGAAGAAAGAATTGGAATGCCTGATGCAGATGAATCGATTCAAGAGTCAACTAGACAAGAACAAGATCAGTACGTACACGAGAATGTTGATGCTGGTGACAGAAGCATTGCAGATGAAATATCTGAACAAAGCTTAAATAGCCTGTTACCGCCCGAACATGATCAAGTGTCCGAGGGAATCGTCTCATCATCTGATCAATTCAGTAGTATCGGCGAACAAGTTCAAGAACATCAAAATGAGAGACCAACTAGAAATCGTCAACCGCCTATGCGTCTCACTTACAACGAGTTAGGTAATCCTCAACTACAGCAACAATACGCCGTAAATCATGTTTATCCAGGAGTTAACCCCGCGATGAAGCCTAATGGTCACAGACTTAACCCTTTTGCAACGTCGTTTGTACCACAACAATATATCAGACAGATAGTTGTGCGACCTATGTTTTACCCGATGCAATGGTACCCGCAAGCGAACGTTAGACCATTAATCTATTAAGAAGATACTCATTTGACACTCATGTTTTGTTGAGAAAGGACTCGTCGTTATTGAATCGGAACTCGTTTTACACATTTCTTCACAGACCTTAGACTAACGTCGCTATAGACTGAAGTCGCATTATATTATCGCATTTTGAAAATCGGAAGAACTTCGTTACATTTATATTGGAATATTGTTCCAGTCTGCGTATGCAATTTGCTACGATCGAACTATCGTGTATTAAATGCTGTGAACTGAATTGAGGTGGATTTCGCGCGCAATCCAGCTGAGATGAACATTGAACTGATTGTTACTGGAATATCGAAAAAGAGATTGACTGCATTTATGCCGATTCATGTTAATGTTGAAGACAACATTTCTTCAATTGGGGGAGAGTGTGGACATCTAAGAATTACTAAATGTATAAATTGTTTAAACGCGACCCCCCGATTTGAAGTGTGAGGAGTCAGACGATTGATGTGAGAGTAAAAGCGAGGAGAAGTCAGACGCTTCGAGAGAAACTGCGAACACGACAAATGTTTTGTATACGAAATTATTGATGAAATGATTATGAAGATTCTCCGAGACTTGTGTTATTTTTTATTAAATGTATGGTCCTAATGCGCCGGGTAGGACTATTACATATGTACATAAACATAGTTTATGTTCATTTTTGTGCAAACGGCGTCGTAGCCATTGTTCTGAGACGCGTCTAAATTATACCCTGAAGAGCAGCCGCAGAGTACATCACTCTTTCTTGTGAAAGCCTGGGAGAATTAGATTGAAATCACTTAACACCTCCCTCGTGAAAGAGGGTGAAGACTCTCTCTTTCCTGTGGCTATTACTAAAATAGGGAATCGGGGAATCAGGGAATCGGGGAATCGGGGAATCGAGGAATATGGAAACGGTAAGAGATATCGGTATGCAGTTTGTGGTATAATAACTAACTACCAAATACAAGTCTATTCCCAAAAAATCAAGGGAATCCCCCATGGGATCTAGCCACAATACTCAGTCAAAAGTTCAGTTTCTGAAAAGTTACTAAAATGGGGAATATGGAGACTAAAAGCTTTACAGAGGATAGAAGCATATCAATCGATAGCTCTTGGCCTCCAGGTTTCAAAAATTCAACAATCTAACTCATATGTTAAACATGGATGCCACAATCGAGCAACAAAGTCGGGGACTCGGGGAATCGGGGAATATGGAAACTACATAAGCTATGAAAAAATTTTGAACGACAGCATGCAGTTCTCCTTAAAATTAAGTCAATTTTCAAGTTTTGTATATATATCTTGGATAGTTTAGCCGTAGCAGAGCTCTGAAGTTTGCATTTTTTGTCATTTGGGAACGTGAAGCAATTTATTTCTGCGCGGCACGACTTGGTGTCATGTCCTCGCGCAGCTTAGTTGACGGTGTTAATAGCATCTCTCTTGGGCTATGTTGAACAATGTTCAAGCCATTGAAAACTTCTTTTGTCTATGGCTATTGAAATCTATGCATTCCTATTGTACATTCATTCAAGCCTGTTGGGGCACTGGCTTCGTCAGTTTCACGGGGGTTACATCGATTCTAAATCAATCGCTTGAATGTTGCATGTATATGAAACCCTATACTGATTACAGTGAGTCCTCCAGATATCGCTCACCAAAACGAGACTAGTGCTTGCCAAACCGAGACCGCTCAATCTGGGACTCATAACCAAACTGCTAAAAAGCCGGCCTGCTCACTTCTGGATCGAGAAGGACCAATCAGCTTGCTGGAAGCGTTGTGCGCGAAGGTGATTGGCTTATTCTTGAAATATTTGATGCCCCTGCACTCATCTGTTTTGAACCCCGCCAGTCTGTGAATTCAATGGAAACATTGGCTGCCATTCCGTTAAATGTCAGTCAGTGATGGTGAGAAAGGTGGCTGTTTGCCAAAATGGAGGTTGTTATTATCACGGCTACGGAATAAAGACAAAGAAAAGGACTGTGGAGGATCTCAAAGGGCACTGTACGAAAGAGTTATTTTGAAGGGAAAGCTTTGCCAACTTGCAGTGGAAGATGTATTACTGTTTTGCGAATTTAAATCGTCGAAGAAGATTCCTTTTTGGCTTCTGCAAAACAGCGGGAACAGTTCGAGGTAAGAAACATTTCAATCTAACAAAAAGTTAACAGAAAACTCACACATAAGATGCGGAAAAATGCTCTAGTTTCTTGAAACATTCCCGCATAAACAGCAGAAGTATTTGTACTTGAAATTCTGTGCAAATGACGATAAAGTCTTGCTCAAAACAGACTTTACGGCTACGTAAACAAGGGGCTTGATAAAGATTTCTCGCACGCAAACGACCGATAAATCTGTCTTTCCTCCAAAAGTAAGTCACAGATTACAAAGCGTCTTCTAACAGAAACAAATTTAAACCTACGAGAAAATGCAGCCGTTATGAGAGTTTTTTGGATAGCTGTGTATTTCTTAGGAGAACTGCTTGAACAGTTTGAGAAGCCTTTGTGAGTGTTATTTCTTGCGAAGATGATTTGTGTTCGTTTCTTGAGCTTCCCAGACCGAAAGAACATTCCAGAAGAATACCAAAATACCTCTGGGAAATAACGGCAGATAACTTATAAATTTTGATATAAGAAATAACCAAAACTTCACGAAACATTCATGAATCAACTGTAGAAGGATTGAAAATGCTAAAAAATAGTGTAAGACTATTGTGTAAAACAGATTCAGAATAATGGGTTGCTCGTACGGCTTCGGCAAAGAGTTACTGAAACCGAGTTGAAACGGTCCGTCGAGAAACCAACTACTGGTTGCACTTTACTTTGGGAAGAAAAATATTTCAAAGTATCTTTAAGATAATATCATCAAAGCGCACCAAAATGTATCGACTGAAAATTGAAAGCTTTTTACTGAAAAAGAGATAACGAATCCAAGTGCAGGCTTTTTCACCCAAGCAAAATAAGTCACAGATTACAAAGCGTCTTCTAACAGAAACAAATTTAAACCTACGAGAAAATGCAGCCGTTATGAGAGTTTTTTTGGATAGCTGTGTATTTCTTAGGAGAACTGCTTGAACAGTTTGAGAAGCCTTTGTGAGTGTTATTTCTTGCGAAGATGATTTGTGTTCGTTTCTTGAGCTTCCCAGACCGAAAGAACATTCCAGAAGAATACCAAAATACCTCTGGGAAATAACGGCAGATAACTGATAAATTTTGATATAAGAAATAACCAAAACTTCACGAAACATTCATGAATCAACTGTAGAAGAATTAGCGATTGAAAATGCTAAAAAAGAGTGTAAGACTATTGTGTAAAACAGATTCAGAATAATGGGTTGCTCGTACGGCTTCGGCAAAGAGTTACTGAAACCGAGTTGAAACGGTCCGTCGAGAAACCAACTACTGGTTGCACTTTACTTTGGGAAGAAAAATATTTCAATGTATCTTTAAGATAATATCATCAAAGCGCACCGAAATGTATCGACTGAAAATTGAAAGCTTTTTACTGAAAAAGAGATAACGAATCCAAGTGCAGGCTTTTTCACCCAAGCAAAATATATGATAGGATTCGCAACGGTGAAGTTCATCCTCCAAAAATTCTACTAATTCTACTACTATACTATTTAAGGCAATTTAACTGTGTACACCGAGTTATTCAAAGAATAGAAATAGATTTACATGATTTGCTAATGAAATTCTTCTTGTTAGAAAGACTTCACTGCTGCAGAAATAGCCCCTGAATGAAAATATCAAATGGAAAATTTGTAAACAAAAGACAAAACCGAAGCCAGTCTCAAAATTGTAAAACCACTACTTGCACTTGAGTTGGTTTCTCTCAAAATATCCCCATAAAAAGTTTATCATTCTTGAAAGTGCCGTTTTTCATAAATACCAACACTCGCGAAATTTGGATTACTATAAAGCAAGGTTATTATGGAAAATTGTAAGAAAAAGCGTGAAGTCCGAATGCCAAGCGAAGAATGAGTGAATTTGTGCAGTCGGCGAATATGGAATATCTGCTAACCTGAAGACAGCGATTGATGCATCCCATGGAAATCCTGAAGTTTTGGTAAAAGCATGGTAAAAGTTTACAAGTCCTCTGTTAAGAAGAAACTGCTTATAAGAAACTCAACTCCCAGATCGCCAAAAATTTAAGAAGCTCCAGCACTGAAAAGATATAACTTAAGAAACCAATATAATTTCGATAAGGGGAATCGAATTTCACATGATAATCACACTTGTTTCCTGTATCAATTACTCGGAAGGTACTCAAATAATGTCTATACATTAGAAAAGCTTCAAAAACTTTGGTTTGAAATGTTCGCGGGGGCACAGAGGTGTAAGGTGAGGTAATTTGGGTCTAGGGGGTAATGTGGGTTTTACTCGAGGGGCGAAATTATTTTTTTCGTACACCTTCCTTGAAATCACAAACAAATCACAAACAAAAATCACACATGCAAGAAGCACAAAAACAACAAATCACTGAGAAGTTACTGAAATATGACACAAAAAGTAAAATCATTAAAATCACAAAAAAATCACAGAAAAAAATCATGTGATTTTAAAATCACTAAAGACACGTTCGCTAAGTTGAGAAGTGATTTGCCCCTCGGGTCTACTTGCTTTTAAACTGATCGCAGCAAGTTGAAAATTTCGATTCAAGAAATACGTGTATTGATAGATATTACAGGTTGAAGCCATGACGAAACAAACGCAAACGCTTGCCACAAAATTGTTTGTTTCATTCAAGCCACAAAATTATTATTTTGTAAAGAAAGAGCGCGGAAAAATCACATGACCTCCACACCTCCACAGCTTTGAAAGTTTCCTGACGGCGCTGCCAATCAATGGAGCGAGGTTTCAGTCTAACGCAAAATGCAGACCAGGGCGGTGTATTTTCCAGACCAGAAATTTCCAAACCTAGGCTCCCTTGAATAGGCCGGAAAGTTCACTGTTTGTTTATGAGTCGTAGTTGTAGCGGGGTATATCAGTTTGGCGGAGGAGCGAAGCTACAGCTTGTAATCAGTCTAATGAAACCCTAAAGCCTATACTTTGACAAAAGTTATCGAAACAGAGTGCTTTAGGAATGGAATTCATGCATTCAGAAAAAAGGAAACAGATTAAGAAATTGTGAGTATTAAAATACAAAAACTTGGAGTGTGTCTGAGGAGCACATACTAAGAAACTTTTATAAGTTAAAGGCAAGTATATCATGCAAACATGTCCACATGGAGCCTCATAATAATGGGGAAATTCAAAAAAATATACACGTTTTTTTATAAGTTTATAAGTTTATACTGGTTTATAAGAAACTGGTACTAAGATGGCCAAAATCTTAAGAAACTCTAGTACTATGTCTGAGAAGTACTAAGAAACTTTTCAAAGTTAAAACATAAATATTATAGCAAATAGATCGTTGAACCTTTATTCTTGAGCAATATTATCTAACCATTGATGTTTCAACATAGCAGAACACTGTTTATTCCTTTATGATGTTTTAAATGTCAAGAAACATATCTGCCGCAGTGTTAGCGACCACATTGCTAATTCTGCATTCAAAAAATAAGACACCAATTAAGAAACTTTTAGTACTAAAATGGACAAAATTCATGCGAACTTAAGAAACTTTTAGTTCTATGGCCTGATCCTAGTTTCTTATAAAAAGAAAACGTGTATTTTCTGGAATAGGAGCTGCATAGGAAACTGCGAGGCATTTGCGAAGCTTTGAGATAAAAGCTGCGTAAGAAACTGCGAAGGACTCGTGGCGCGAGGAGCTGCTAAAGAACTGCAAAAAATGCTTAGCAAATCCTGGGCCTTGAATAATGTTAACTGAATCGTTTATTTTGAGGGGTATTTCGCACTCCAAAACGCCAAGAAATATCAAAAAGTCTCACACAACTTTTGGCGACAAGCCTTTGTTTTCAAGAAAAATCTTCAAAAAACCTCTGAAATCCAATTCTTTCAAAAACTTTCGTACGCTTTCTCGCTTCGATAAGAAAGGTGTACTGCTAAAAGGTTTTCTATTCAACATGAGAGTTTTTGTATTTTAATACTCACAATTTCTTAATTTGTTTCCTCCTTTCTGAATGCATGAATTCCATTCCTAATGCACTCAGTTTCGATAACTTTTCTCAAAGTATAGGCTTTAGGGTTTCATATACATGCAACATTCAAGCGATCGATTTAGAATCGATGTAGCCCCCGTGAAACTGACGAAGCCAGTGCCACAACAGACTTGAATGAATGTACAATAGGAACGCATAGATTTCAATAGCCATGGACAAAAGAAGTTTTCAATGGCTTGAACATTGTTCAACATAGCCCAAGAGAGATGCTATTAACACCGTCAACTAAGCTGCGCGAGGACATGACACCAAGTCGTGCCGCGCAGAAATAAATTGAATAGCTTCATGTTCCCAAATGACAAAACATGCAAACTTCAGAGCTCTGCTACGGCTAAACTATCCAAGATATAAATACGAAACTTAGAAATTGACTTAATTTTAAGGAGAACTGCATGCTGTCGTTCAAAATTTTTTCATAGCTTATGTAGTTTCCATATTCCCCGATTCCCCGATTCCCCGACTTTGTTGCCCGATTGTGGAATCCATGTTTAACATATGAGTTAGATTGTTGAATTTTTGAAACCTGGAGGCCAAGAGCTATCGATTGATATGCTTCTATCCTCTGTATAGCTTTTAGTCTCCATATTCCCCATTTTAGTAATTTTTCAGAAACTGAACTTTTGACTGAGTATTGTGGCTAGATCCCATGGGGGATTCCCTTGATTTTTTGGGAATAGACTTGTATTTGGTAGTTAGTTATTATACCACAAACTGCATACCGATATCTCTTACCGTTTCCATATTCCCCGATTCCCCGATTCCCCGATTCCCCGATTCCCTGATTCCCCGATTCCTCGATTCCCTATTTTAGTAATAACCCTTTCCTGTTTGGATAGTGCAAATGCCGTAGCGTTGAAACACTCGATCGTTCAAGCGACACCAGCCCGTCAAAGTTTCCAGGAAGCTGGAAATCATCGCTGTCGTCGCTGGATAAGACACATCCATCTTCCTTTGACGGTTAACAACTCTAATGGCCAGACACGAGTCGAGTTTGCTAACGATATTTTAGGAAAAACACATTGTGATCGTGACTAGCCTACAGGGAAATCCAAAGCTGTGTTCACAATAAGATATAAGCCGTCTATTGATTCCAACATGACTCTACAGAGAATTGTCATCGCTACGATAATGACGCCTCCTAGAACAATGACTACGGCCCCGTTTGTACAAAAATGGACATAAACTATGTTTATGTACATAAACATAGTTTATGTGCACATAAACCTAGCTTATGTACATAAACTATGTTTATGTGCACAAAAATGAACATAAACTATGTTTTTGTACATAAACTAGGTTTATGTGCACATAAACTATGTTTATGTTACATAAACTATGTTTATGTTACATAAACTATGTTCATGTGCACATAAACTATGTTTATGTAACATAAACATAGCTTATGTCATTTTTGTGCAAACGGCGTTCCATAGAAGCCCCTTCAAGCCTTCAAATTTGCTTGATAAAAATGTTGACTCAGTTGTTTACAAGCTCAAAAAATGAAGTTGCCCCGTTAAGTTTTGCACGGTCATGTTATCAATACTCTGAGAATTACTGGATTTGGCTTTAGCTTTTGTCATAGAGTGTATCGAGTACTTATATGGAAGCAAAGATAACAAAGCCTGACAATCCTTGGTTGTCACGGATCAATAAAGAAGGCGTATATTGCGATAAATTAAGATCATCAGAAGAGTTGCAATGGGTAGCAAACTTAGTCCCCGTTATGTATGCCTTTCTGTGGAATATCAAGAACATCTCATTGTATTAACTATGATCTCATCATGAATTCTAACTGTTTCCTTGCCTCACTAAACAATACATAGATGACATCACTGGTGTTACTTCTCTTCCATTCCTTTTCGTTGACTGCACCAAAAGTTTCCATCCAGTCCTACAGTTTACCCAGCATACAAGTCAACTCTTTCAGTAAGGCACGGAAAACTTATAAATCTTCCAACTTCGCGCTTATCAGCCAATGGCCTTGCCGTATTTGCATCACATGACTGAAAATAAGCTCTTTAACAGCTTTATCTAAACCAGCTTAAATTTCAACCAATCAAATGACGGGATCTGTTTAATTGACCAATCAGAAGTTTCTATTCAAAACCCTGGTTTAATTTAAGCTGGTTTAACTTGCAGTGTGAATGGGGCATAAGACGCATTTTCGAGTACCCATACGAACACCTTAATGGAAATTCGAGTAATAAAGATGCAGAGCTGGTTTTGCCACGCGTTGATTCTACAGGCCCTAATCCATATTTCACATTTTGGATTTGGAAAAAGTCTCATCTACATCGAATTTCATCCCTCCGAAACCCAAGGCCTATTTTCAAATATCATTTAGGAACGCAACAAATAAGATATAGCTTCCAGAGTTTCACATGTTACGTGAATTGTTGCAAGGGATGAGCAAAAGATGTTTCTTATTGTAGGTTTCCCAAATCCTTGACGAGTTGCAACTATTTGCTTTGAGGAAAGCTGGGCCTACCTTCATCTACTGCAGACTGCCACTATTCCGTTTCAAACCTGCTTCTTTGCAGTAGCAGGGTGGTACAGCTATTCACCAACAACATAACTCCATTTTCCACTATTTTCCCCAAAAAATTGCCATCAACTTTGGTAACACGCGATGAACTTTCAACCTCTCTACGCTACACTATCTATTCCAAGCATTGAAACAATGCTGCACCAAATGAAAGCATCCAAGTCGGATCCCTAGGATATCACTAACTTATCAACATCAGTCTTTTTTCCAGAGGAAATGAAATCTTCGACCGGTGACCTTTCTTGATACAGCCTGCAGTGGGCATTGGTTAGAGGTAGGAATATACTCAATATCTGTTGTTTTCTTGCGGAATAGAAAAAGAGATTTATCTGGTTCTTTAGTGTAACTTCAGTGATTTTGAGACCTGTATAAAGTTTGCAAAGATCTGAAACCTTGAATGTGAAATTTGTACCAACGTAGGACGTGAAGATCTTCTCGCTGGAATTGTTAAATTATTGCAAGTCAAACAAATTGCCTACCTCTCTAACGATGCTTAACTTTCTCTCCTCTTCGGTATTAAGAAGATACGAAATGTCTGGCCCCTTGTAGTGGAATTCTATCCCAGAAGCCCCTGTAGGATGGCCCGAGATATTGATTTTTGATGTGCTTGCGATTAAAATAAGTTTGACCCGACTTTGCGCATGGCTGCACCCGAGGGGCATTCTTTAGCAAACACTTTTCGTTTTCCTAAAAGTCCGTCCGATGTCCGTACAAATCACTCTGTACTGGAGAGACTTCGAATGATTTTGAATCTTGTTTTGAATGAGTGAAATTGCCCCTCGGCGCCGGACGAACCAAGGCAGAAATGCAACGTTCTGATGGCATTTCATGGTTTAACAAGCGGAGTTAACGTCCACCTGGTTTCTTTTATTTTGACCCTGTTTGCTTCCTGAGCGTCGTTGACTGGCAGACAAAGACATAAAAATTACTCAAGAGTTGTGGGGAATGGAGGCAAGTTCTGAAGGCCGCAAGGATCCCGTGCTTTTAGCTTTGTAAATATCGAAGGAGGAAAACATTTTTCTTTATGGGCTTCTTAAGACGGTTAAGAAGCCTTTCGATATGCTGGACATGCGATATCTATCGGGAGTGCGAGAGTGCGGTATGGCGCGTGCGGCTCCCTCAAGAAATACCCGGTGCGAGATAGGCTGTTCTCGGCGGGCTGTGCTCAGACCAGCAATCCAAGTGGCAGTGCATGTATATCAAAGAGTTTGCGACGCCCCATACAATATACATGTTGCTCCTTGGTAGGAAAAATTGACTGAAATTTGAGTCGTTTTGGTGAGATAAGTGCTTGTACGGGAGCACTTGCTGCCACTGAAATTACCTCGGTAATTTCCCCCAAAAGGACGAAAATAGAAGACTGGAGTGCCTTGCTCCGAAGTTTGGACTGAGACCAAGTTTCTATCCTGTTGGACCCGAACAATGTCTGCGGCGTGCAGTTTGCAGGTAGCACCCATTTCAAAATTAATGAAGTATTTACCTTGCATGAATGCGATTCAAAGTTGGCCTACTCTCCAAAAATTGGTTATACTGTTATCATTCCTACTTCAAAGGCAAACCACATTCTGTCGCTGTTAATAAGGCTTCCATGCCCCCCCTGGGCTGTGTGAATCATAGTCCATCCTTTTAGTCGTCGTTATTGGCCCAACCTTCTGTTTCATAAAAGGGGAACAAGAAATTGTTTGTTTTGCTTGTTTTACTTTGGAATAAAGTAGTCTCTAGTTGTCCCTGGTCTTGGATAAAGTAGCTTGGGAGCAAGCAGTCATGCTGGTGCCTCATGAGGAGTTTTTCAGGTGTCCTTACCTTATATCAATTTGAAGCCCGAGAAAGGGGGCATACTTTTATTCCAAATTTGTCGGATGGACATTTGATACGTTGGAGCTGCCTAATGCACATGGCTGCTTGAGCTGTAATCCTTTTTAAGAAATCTGGTGGTGTACAAAATAAACCTTACGGATCTGCAGTCTACCCTCCTTGTCCCGTGAAAACCGGGTTTCCCTTGTCTGGAGGACGTTCTATGCAGAAAGTGATTTTTTTTTTGTATATATGTGTTTGTTTTTCAACGTTCAATTGTAACTCTTTGCTGCTGGAAGTATTTTTGTTGAAAGTTTGGTATCTGTGTGTCACCCAGCTCTTCGGGATTGCATTTCGAGCCATCTCTCCATCCAATGTGATTGTTCGCATACATGTGCATACATACAATAAGTGCATGCAGTCTGTCTGTCGGGCGGACACTGTCAGATGGGCAAAATATTCCTGTACTTTTGGCAACGCCTACTTCGTGCTGGAAACTCGTATGCCTATGAAGCAATACTTGCAGTAATATTCAGTATAATTCCACGTTAGATTTTGTTCTCAGCTCCGTACCACCTGACAAATTTTTGTTTCCACTCTGCACTATGAAAATAAGTTAAAATAGCAAGGTTTTGATCAAAATGGGTGTTTACGTAGCAGACTTTGCACCTTACAATTTTTTCTTTATTTTGAAATGATGTTAACGTGAGTCATATTCTACAGCCTGCGACTACTGAAAAGGGGGGTAGTTGAATTACTTTGCAGCTCACAAGAAATCCAAAGTACGATTTCCTTGGGTGTGGCCAATTTCATAACAGGTCCATTGCTATGCAAAAGAATTAGAAATGGTGCAACGTCGATTACAGAATGGTTAAGAGATCTACATCAAATTTGCAGCTCTTGTAAAATTGTCAGATCGGTGCTTTTTATCTAATAATGCGTTTCCTTGAATGAGGTAAAGAAAGCCATTTCAAATAGAGTTCGTTTGATCATGAGTCGTATTTACAGCATCCGGCAACCTATGATTAGCGATAACTAGGCTCATGTAGTCAGTCTGGTATTTACCTTTACAAGTTGTAAGCATTGGCCATGGTATTATGGTTCCAACTTCAAGGAACTTAATAAATTTCCCATGCTCCTTTGTCCGCTTCCTTGCAGAAGGAAGTTAGAGTGCAAAAATAGCTTCACTGATGCTTCAGTAAGTGTTTTTGTTTCGTTTGTTGTTGCTGGTATGTTCTGTAGGGCCTGGAAAAATTCTCAATTCTGTGATATCTTGTTTGCTGAGTATAGGGACCACTGTTGACCAAGAGATAATGTATGGTATAGGATGACCTTATGTAACGACCCAAGGCATTGCATGCTGGTATGCCCTCGTTGAAAATACCTGCTAGTCTTGGCGTGGGCTTATGTGATCTTTTGGGCCCTTTCCTCCCATCGTAGGGTTGCATAAATTAGCATATTAGTCTATTAATACCATTACGCTCCAGGGGTGTGGTACCTCATTGTGACCGTACTAGGCCTTGTAGCCATGCGAAACCAACCAATCCATTTTTGTGCCACGATGTATTTTTTTTTGTAACACTTTTGCGTTAATAGCAAAAGACAAAATACTTGGGCTATCTGTATCACTTTGGCCGATTATTATGGCAAAAACCGTTGGTAAACATTTATTGTTGCTACCACGAACATTCGATACATCTCCACTTCGTCACGTTGCAAGCAGAACTTATGTAGTTTCTTTGTTGTCGTCGTTTTGCTGTATGCAGACAGGTCAATGTTACACCAATTTGTTTGTAAGAAAAACGTAGCAAACCGACTCGTTTTTCAGAGGATAAACGGAAGCACCAAAATAGAATCACAAAGACAACTACCCGCCTATTCAGCGGTGCGTCTAGTATGACCATGGTGAGGTACCCTCCCTTGTCTACTTTTTGGTAATATGAATGCTAAAAAATATTTATCGTTATGCACTACACACTCGTGTTCGTAGACAACCAGACAAGAACGTAGAAATAGCATCGCCATCTGTTGCCAACGAGCTCTTGTGCGATGAGGTGTTGTAGTAAACTGAGAATCCCACCATTTTGTTGCATTCCCATGGAAACCTACAAAATAAAAAAGCTTAAGTAGGTAGTTGTTTAGGTTGTCTGTCTGTATTCGAGCTGATGGGCTTTGTTATTTGTTGAACAATAATAGGAAAATCTTTTGTGTTGTTAATGACAGTGGAAACAGAGCCTCTTAATCCGCCTGTTGTTTCGCGGAAAAGCAACTATTTCTGGAGGATCGAGTCCTTATGAGTGAATTACGGACCACAAAATCAGGGTCCAGGGAACTGCGGACCAACGAAAGGAGTAGAGAAGATCGTAGAGGAGAGTGACTTGGTGCTCCAGTCGCAGCATTTCTTAACTATTGTTATTGCTAGTTTGCCAGTTTATAGTCTGATGTAAGTTGAAGGATGCTGTCGCGGGTATGACTGGCTAATATTTGTACTACTGCTGCACTACATCAGCAAAGTTGGCTAGTAAATTCAGTTCCTATTCACCCAGGAAAACTCCAGTTGCATAAGTCAGTTATTTTATGGATCATGACTGACCCCTTAACCAGCCAATCACAGATGTGGTACTTCTTCAGGGCTTTGATCACATTGCTTTCTATTTTTAAAGATGTAGAAAACCAAACATTGGTTGGAATTAATGGGGATTATGATGTCTAATCAAAATCAACTAAAATGATCGGGTGATACTGCGGGCATGTAGAAATCGCAATATAGAAAAGTAGCTGAGACACTTAGCTGGTTATTCATCTTGGATGCTGCGAATGATGGTAAAGACATTGCCATGTCGCCTTCCGTGCACGTAGAAGACCAAGTAAACTCCCAGTTACGAGTCCATCGATTGACCATTTTGACATAAAAGTGAAAGTCCAGCAACCAAAGTATGACTTGCTTGCTTTTATCTAGGCCAGTCGGGGTTTCATCATACTTTGTTCCTTTTTGTTATTTGTCTTTATAAGCACAATCTTGTGAATGACGTACGGCAATAGTTTCAGCAAATGAAGAGTTCTCTGTTTCAAATAAGCTAAAATACCAGGATTTAAATTCAAGTTCTTTTTCTTTCCTCGTGATTTGCGTCTCAGATTGACTATAGAAGTGACTGGAATGTTCCTTTGCTCTGCTCAATTTGTTGAACTTGTTTGTTGAATTTGCTCGTCATGCAACAATCTTTCGCCACTGCCTCGAAAGTACAGAAACATTCTTGAACCAACAACTGAGTCTTTTAACCATCCCAATGCAAAGTCGCAGAAAGTGAGGAGCGGCTCTTACGATGTTCTCCTTTGCTAGTCTAGTTTCTCTGACTAACTCCCTCTTGTACAGAATCAATTTTTTTTTGTTTCAAATTGTGATCTGCTCTTGTCGGAGTGAGACGAAGGCTTGAATGCTTCTGGCGGTTCCAGGACACGTCTTTTCGCGGTAATGCGTTGTGTTCGTTTGTGATTGGTTAGAAATGTGTTCACGTGATTGATTTCTCCAATGCAATATCGATGCTGATTCCATTGAGGCATTTTTACGCATCTTGACTTCAGTTGTAAGCTCTTTGTAACTTCTCTTTGTTGGCAAAATGAAAGGGGTTCTAAAAATACTACGGTTCTTTCACAATGTTCATGAGAAATTTCAGCTTTCGAAATGAGGAGATGTAGCGTGCGATAAGAGCGGAAGAAAGTTGATGCACAAAGCCTTTGAACCACGCAAAGAACCATCGGAGAGAAACCTAACCCCATTTTACGCTTTTGGCCTAAAATTTTGATTTGACCCAGCTTTTGTCATATGATGATCACGACCTTTCTAATAACTTGAATAGAAGTATACTCGAATTGACTTTACGTTTTATCCACAAAACTGGTCGGTTTAATTGAAATCTTTGCAGCAGTATTAAGAGCCACTAAGTCCCTTAAAATAAATGTTCTTTTTCCTTTTAAATTCTTGTTCACCTCAGATGTCAGGCATTTTACCTATCACATCAAATCAGTTGCGCTTGCGACATCATTCAAGTTGTCATATTCCTAACCTGACATCTGGTGTGGAACAGAATCTGGTACATTGTCCATTAGTCTTTAATCGTTTGTAGTGTAGTCGTTGTTTGTTGAACGTTGCGTGTCTTTTTTATTGGCCATGGGGTAGACATTGTCTTTTGCTCCCCATGGTATCGTACCAGTAGTGTTGTATGATAATTAGAATAGGTATAGTTAAATGTAAGGTACATTGTAAATATTTATTTTGAATAGGAAAAAACGTGAAGACATTCTGTTCTTGCCGTCAGAGAATGAAGGTGGCTGGAAAATTGAAAGTATCGGGGGGGGGGGGGTGGGCACGTGGTACCTGATGTGTTATCATGCTCGTACAAAAAACGCGGGAAAGGGTACCTTTTTCCAACGTAGGCGCGGGCTCGCGCGGGCCCGCGTTTAGAGGTGCCACTTCGACCATAATTTCTAAAAAGGGTGTATTTTTTCTGCATTGGATAATTCAAAAACTTCTTCAGTAATAGTAAGTTTAATAAGGCGTTTTAAAATAGAGTTTGTAACGAAACAAAGAAGATAGCAGACTAGCAAAAGATTGTACAATTGATAGGAATTCGGCAGCAGTGTCCTCCTCTCAAGAGTTAGGCTGCTGTCCTCCGCAGAAATGACGTTCCAGATTATTCCACGACACCTATATTATGACGATACAACACAACACCACATGCAGAGATTTGCTGTTCACCCATGATGCGGCGTTCCATCAAATCAGATAGACAGAATTGGGAATCAGCGCAGGGGCTTTCTTCCCTCTTCTACGTGAATGTCTAAAGAAAATAGAAAATGGAGAATCAGGGTGCAAAGAAGACGTGAAAGGAACGACGGTGTGCCTTGACTTGTGCCTAGGCCCGTAGGAGCGTTTTTCAGATTGGAGGGGCACCAATTCGTGCCGAAGCTGAAAGGGTATAGAACTTGTGGGTCCGGAGCCCCCGGAAAAATGCTTCGAGCCATGGCCTTTTTTTTCTTGGAAATACCCCTCTGTGAATGCCAAAAGGTCATTTTATGTTCGGAGGTCCTAAGGGCAAAATAGGAAATTTATGTATCCAAGTACATTGCAAACAGGCTACCTGAAACTAAACTACCACAGGTCGAAAGCATCGCGAGTACTCGTGGTTCAGATGTGCGTGATTTAGATTGTTGAAGTCTGAGTACTGTCATCTCACTTGACAAAGGGCTTCTTATGCCAAAAGGGCTGAGCGACCCAAAATTAAGTTTTCGTGCATCGGATTCCTCAGCGTTTCTTTTGAGATGCTGAGGGTTGAGTTTATATGAGTTTATCAATGCCAATGCTGTGTCTTTTGTGCACATGCAGCACCCTTTGGTTGTTGAAGCAGCTGTTTGTTGCTGCCAGCCTGAGATAGGTCTTGACCATAGAAATAGGGTCTTGACCTGAAATACACACTTCATTCAGAAGCTCGTTCAAAAGAATGGTGATTGCTTGAACTGTTTGATTAGGAAAGAAAAGTACAAAGAAGCTCCTAATTCTAAATTCTCAATGAGAGTTGTTACATCTTATCTCACCTATACCCTGGGTACCAGAGCCTAATTAAAAAATTTAAAAAGTAAAGAGGAAAAGGAAAAAAGAATCTCCCTTTTTTCTGTTTATTTCGCATATGCATATTAGGCTCTGGTACCCAGGGTAATCTTACTTAGGGTACGTTGAAAGTACTGATAGAGAGAGGACACTAGAAACACTTTTTTTGGAGAGTAATTTCATAGTTGATGAAGTCAGCTTTCTGCGTTAAACGTTATGAATGAAAAAAATGCAACTTTTGGAAATTATTGGGAAGGGCCGGGCCCGACTGACCCCAATAGCTGCTACGGGCCTGCTTGTGCCATATCTATGTCGATATATTTTGTTCCTTCAAATTAGGGTTGTTGGAAAGAGTCCATAATGCATCCACAGTGACAAAAGTTTTAAGGATTTGGCGCTGATGGCTATTTAAGCAGAAAGAATTGAATCTGAAAAGTAATTTCTTAACTCTTCAGTCCTACAAGACATCTGTCTTTCATGCCATGCTGCTGTCCTTCGGGTGCAAGATGTACCTTTGGCAAGGTCGGCCAGTGATTGTTGCGAGGATTTTTTTCTTGCAGAATGGATCCTTGGTAATGAATTATCACAATTTTACATTCTGAGACATGCTAGTAATGCTGCCACAGATGAAAAGAATAAATGAGCCAATGGCTGACCTTGATGTCCCTAGCATTCCAAGGAGTCATAAAAAGTAGGCCAACATATGGGAAAAGGAAATAAAATTCAAGCAAATGGTCCTGATCTTGCTGATTATCCTGATGAAGAATCTGCATGGTAAAAGGGTTTAGAGGCATCCCAAAACATGTATAAAGGTTTAGGTATGTCCCCAAACAGCACATAGTAGAGAATAAAATCTTTGGTTTTCACAACCACATGTTTTCAGCGACAGAGAAAGCAATTATTACCGAAGCAATGATCGATGAAGAGGTAATTGGTGAAACAGAATCATCCATGAATGCGCAAGATCTAGACATGGTAAATGCTATTCGCAACCAAATGGAAGAAGATTTCCTTGACCAATCTGATGAAACTCCTGACTATATTTCCCCTACTATTCAAGTTCCTGGACAGAGTTCTCTATACATGAATCTACTTTGGAATCAATGCCGAATAGTAGTGCCGGTAAGAAGATAGAATACAGGAGGCCAGTGGATCTTGATGAAAATTCTAAGGAAAGTATTGAAGTCCTTGTTCTTATGTATGAGCAGGTGAACATGCAATGGTGCTACTGTCCAGGGAAACCAAAGATTTTTCATATATCGAACGCAATGGGCGTTGAAATAAGTGTAAAAATGACAAGTACGAAGTAAATGAAATGAATATCAAAGATCTACAAACAAACAAAGCTAAAGAGCAAAAACGAGAAAAATGAAGAGGAAGGACAAAAATTTGGAGGCCAAGCAACAAACAGTTGAAGCAAACAATGAGATCAAGCAAGGAGGAGACAGCAGGGTATTCGTAATTGCAGAGCAACATATCAACTTATCATGAAGTAGAAGATCGTCAATGTGGCAGGAGATGCGTTTTTCGACACTTAGTTAGTCGTAACTGGTTGTTCTGTTCCTTGTTCTCTACAAAACAGTTCCAATGATTTGATGGCATACAGTAAATCGTGCAATTGAAAGATTACAAAAGTCCAGATTGTGAATAGAAGCTATGTTTTCGTGAAAAGCTAACATCGCGCCTCAGAATCTGTTTTCTTAATAACTTATCAACCATTCGGCTCATAAAATTTCCCTAAAATTTACATAGTAAGAAAACTGTTTTCTGAAAGAAGCCAAGAGTTTTGCAATTTATTTTCTTTAACGATATGTATTTCTGTGAGCGCACTTGTCAATATCGGGCAAACATCATTGGTAATCTAATGTACAGTTCCCAGCTCATAAGATTTCCCATTTATGATGATGAGCGTGCTACTCGGGTGCCAGAACATGGGAGGCACGGCGTTCCTTTCCTTTATGGATACTCAGATATTTTAGGATAGGATACTGTAGAACCCTGCAAACAAGAATATACTTTTCTAAAAGACAGACTGGCGAGATTCTTATAAATGAGGTACTTATGACATTTACAGGGTTTGGTTCTTATCACAAGGACAGTTATGACTGTGATGAACATATGGCTACAGTATATATACAGTATGTGTTAAATTATACTTGAGGGTAATGACTGCATTTCAATATCAGAAGGTATGGTATTTTTGTTATTGACAAAGAAATTTAAATCATGCAGCTAGATAAAAGAATTTGCAGATTCCTGAAACTGTTGGAGGTGTTCAGTTGTCAATAAATTGTTTACACTGATTTGCGGAAATTTCTTAATCAAGTGCACCATCTCATAACAACATTGAAGTAAATCAGTCTGTATTTGGTTCTTAAATTTGGGTGTCTTTTCCCACAAAATCAGTCTGCAGGTTCTTATTTTGCTATGTTCTTGTTTGCGGGGTTTTACTGTACTGTTCATGTTGTGAGGCGAACTTGTTTTAGAAACAATTTTGAAAAACGTGTTTTGGCAGATTCAACTCATTAGCAATAATTTCTTCTCGTGAGTTATGACACAAAATCACACCAAAAGTATCAGCAATTTTAGTACAGATCAGCGATCACAGATCAGCAATCACAGATCAGCGATCACAGATCAGCGACTGATCAGCGATTAGGGTAACTAAAATTGAGAAAGCCAATATGACGTGGGAAAGGGTATGTTCTCAAGACAGTTGCCGCGAGGGCATGTATTTTGCTGAAGCAGGTCAGCGTTTAGGTTCCATATGTTGCACCCTTGTACGAGCATTATACTAGCTATAGGAAAGTATACGAGTGCACCCTGGGTATCATATTCATGTCTCTTGTTTTCGAATCATTGATGGATTAGAACATCAACTTCACAAGCTCAATATATTACCTTCATTTGATATCAAGAATTCAAGAATATCTCCCCCTTCATTTAATATCTTGATACTTTGCAAATATCTACTTATTGTTTCATTGAACTTGATTGCCAAAATCAGTAGTATTCTCAGCGATATGTTGGAAGCATACTTTAAGAACTTCTCAATAAGCACAATCTCAGATGATGGGGGTGACAGGGTACTGGTACCATGGTACCTGAGGAAATGTGGTGGAACCTGGTACTAAAGGTGGGGAGACGGGTACCAGGTCTATATAAGCCAGTACCAATAACAATTTCGTCATGGATGTTTTTGGAATTCCTAGAACAAAGTTTAGCTTTTAACAGTGCAGACAATGACACAAATGCGACGGTGACGTGTTGAGAAGTGGTTTGGTCTTGCTCATTTGTCTCACGAGGAACTGATGTAGAACTCTTTACAGAATTCTTTACATTGACGATAAAGTGTACTATATTAATTATCAGTTTATTAGCTCCTTCCCCCAAAATCCAAAATTGGACGTACCAGTACCATAAATCGGGGTGAAACCTGGCATCTCGGTAGTTGGTGCCGGTACCAAACGCTCCCCCTTTCGTCCCCCCTTCAGATGTTTATTAGACAAGCTTTTTTTTTTTTTTTTTTTTCTATATTCATCTAAAATTTTACAAAATATTTTACATCTACATCCTACTATACTTTCTAATTACTATACAAACTATACAAACACTACAGGGACAGGACCACAAGGAGCAAAGGACAATGACTACCCTGTGGCCATTAACATAAAGACACGCAAATAATAACTAAATAAATACCGACAAAACGCTAAATATACGATTAATTACTCGAATCCGTTTCACATTGGATGTCAGGCCAGCATAGGAGAATGTGCTGAACAACAGGAACCCCGAAAGAGAGAACAACAGCAATAGCAATTGCTATCGCCACTGATCCTCCTCCAGGCCCCCACCCCTCAACACACCGCGCAAATACTTTTGGTTAGCATGGATAAGTTCCCATATTTTGCTTCATGTGCCTAACATCAAATGTGAAACGGACTTACAAAGGAAACGGGAAAAATGTACCTAGTGGCTGTGTGGCGTAAAAAGAAAGTTTGAATAAGTTATCCAAGCCGACCTGTTTTGTGGATGAAATCTAAAGTATGTTCGAGTATATTTCTGTTTACGTCATTAGAAAGTTCTTCATTACCATACAATAAGTATTGAACAAGAACGTTGTTTGGAAGGGTGTCGATTTGGACAAAAGGTCGTAACAATTCCGAAACTCCAGCGAGAAGATCTTGCCGTTGAATGTCAAATGATGGGCAAAGCAACAAAAAATGCTCCGTATCCTCAATGCCATCATTCGTTGGGCACATTGGGTTCACTGTATCCCTAAAATTGTGCTTGAATTTATGAAAATTCAATTTACTAAGACCAACTCTTATTTGTAAAAGATAACTCAAGCCTATTGGATCATGAATACCAAAGACAGACTTTGCACTGGGGCGAATTTTTGACAGAAGCTTTGTTTTAAAAACAGCAACAGAACGTGCAAGTCTGATTTCTGGATCAAGTTTATTCCATTCAGAAATGCAGTTAGGATAGAAGCTTGATAGAAATTTCTCTGTTCTTGCCCTTATCTGCCCAACAACATCCTGATTGCGAAGAGAGTAATTTGGCTGTTGAAATGGTGGGATTGGCTCCTTTGTATACAATGGGGTGAGGTTATTTATAATCTTATAGAACAAAGTAAGGCGTCTACTCCATCTACGAGAACTTAGTGTTTCCCAGCCAAGCTCTGCATACAGTTTTTCTCGTGATGTTCCCCTCCATGTTCCTGTTACAGCAAGAGCAGCAGAATATTGAACAGATTCTAATTTTTCCATTAAGTTTGGTAAAATTATGTCTTGACTGAAGTCATCCTCTTTAGCTGGAATGTGATAGATGATATCCCCGTAGTCCAGGTGGGGTCGTACATAAAGTTTGTATAATTCATTTAGGGTATGCCTGGGCAAATATATGGAGAGATACTTTAGCAAACCAATGCCCTTCCTAGTTTTAGAGATAGCAGCTTTGATATGAGGTAAGAAAGAAAGTTTCGAGTCCAAAATAATACCTAAGTGTTTATGTTCATTTACTTTTTTTACCGGTATATTGTTAAAAAGGAGCACTGGATGACCCATTTCACTTCTTTTCCTTGAAAATAATACTTCAACAGCTTGCTTTTGCGGATCGGGATTGAACGACATCCTCCATTTATGGGCCCATTGACTCACCAGTTGTAGGTCATGGTTCATGTGTTGTGCAGCTTCATTGACCTCCCGGGCGACCGTAAAAAGGGACGTATCATCAGCAAAAAGTTTTACATTACATTTCAGGTCTGAAGTGAGATCATTTATATACACAAGAAAGAACAATGGTCCTAAGATGGAACCCTGGGGCACTCCTGCTAAAATATCTCCCCAATTAGAGCACTGTCCGTTCAGAACGGTTCTCTGTTTCCGATCCTTAAGAAAACTTTTTATAAGAGAAAGAAATTGTCCTGAGACACCACATCGTTTCAGCTTATGAATGAGACCATCGTGCCATACCATAGACAAGCTTTGCTCTTACTTCTATGTACCTGCTGCTTAATGTGCCCACTAGGAATACGAAGTTTGTGTGAAAAAACTGAAAATGTCAAGTTTTTGCTCGATGTAAGTGTAACTGCCATTCTATTGATATTAGGAATACTATAAACCCAATGTGCATCTCAAATGATGGTATTGAGGATACGGAACATTTTTTGTTGCTCTGTCCATCTTTTGACACCCAACGAGGAGATCCTCTTCTGAATTTTCATTTTGAGTATAGTTCTATGTAGTTTTGCTTTATTTTTCTTTTCTTCTTATTTTCTTTCTTAAAGCCACGGGGTAGACATGATATCTTGCTCCTCGTGGTATTGTATTTGTAGTATCGTAGAGTATCATGTAAGTAGTGTAGCAAGTATCTTGCATTGTAAATTTTTAATTGATGATATAAAAAAAACTGAAAAACTGTCATTCGTTACAGTAGCGTGATTATTCTATTAATTAAGCATTTTCTATGATCAAAGGATTAGAAAAGCGACGATCAGCCAATAACGAGACTTTATGGAATAGTACATTATTTGCTGCTATGCCATTAGTGTGCGGCCTTGCCATTCACTAAGAGATGTTTCCAGTCTCTACCTCATAGATATGAATTTGTGGAAATATCATTAGCATAGGAAGAGAAGTGAGAACCACGAATGACCAAGACGGGATGCTCATATGCTTAAACAATATTTGATAAGATCATCAAATGAAAGAAGATAATTTGCATAAGTATCCGAGAGCAAGACTTCTCTAAATTTTTAGAAGTCAGCTGAAGTTTTGAATGCATACCAGATGAATTAAACAATGCTTAAAAGAATGCAAGCGTGTGGTTTGCTGGCTTTTTAGCAACCTGGTTGCCAGCATGGAGATAACGTTTCAACTGAGATCACAAATTTTTTCTCTATCAATATAAAAAGATTAAAACCAAATATTCGTTACATTCTACTGTACTATCTAAAACAGGAAAAGATACAAGGTCATCTGGTCCCTACTTTGGATGGCACTTACAATTGTAATGTTTTAGGGAAAAAAGGTAGAATCCAATTTAGGTGTGTACGAAACAATATAAAAACCTTAAAATTTTTAATGTGGAATCCAATCAGGTTTATGCATCTCAAGGTTTAACTGATTATTTGAAATCAATCAAACACAAAATCTACACGGAAAAATCTTGAACGGTTACTATGTGAACATAACACATTGTATTTGAATCTCTGATCTTGATTATGTAAATGGCTTGTTCCCTTACATCACTGTAACATTAGGCAGCAGGACTCAACAGTTTGCAGCTCGTTGTCACTTACGCCAGGTATTTCTACAAATGAAGCGCGAAATGATTTTGCGAGACCCTCCTCATAAACTTTCAGTTTTATTAGAACTACATCGTTATCGGTGCGGTTAATCTAACCAAATCACTCAAGATCTTTTTATCTCTTATCAAAACTGAATTTATCAAAACCAAAGATTTTTATCAAATGTCCTACTCACCATTATAGTACCGACATAAGACATTCCTTTATTCCCGCCACCTTCAAAAGCTAAATTTTCAAAATCAAACTTGAACTCTTGGAACCTGGTGTCATCCTCTCCAGTACTATCCAGTGCCTCAAGAGTGCAATCAGAGGTCGATACAGAGGCAACGGGTGTGATATTGAGGGCTGCATCGACAACAGATTGTCTCCGTCCTCGAATACCTTGTTTCTTTGCTCGAGGGACAGTTGCTTGCACGGAAAAGTTATTTCTTGGCCTTCGCATTTTAGATTGGAAAGCTGAGAGATGGCTGTTTTGCGTGTATCTCAGGAACTTTTTGATACATTGGTTGCCAATGGTAGCAATGACAGTATTCATCTTCACAATTGTGGTGAATACTTACGTAAGCTTGTAAGAGTTTCCCGATTTGCATTAATGTTTCTAAATATCAGTTTGTTGAGCTGTCGACACGGGGTTCATTGAAGCACCTTTCAGGGGGATTAATTTCTAATTAGTTCATGATCAACTCATTCACGTCTTGTAAAGGGTTTTTCTAATCAGCATGCATTACCTGTGCTATCTTTTTTGCAGGGCTAAATGGCCGATAGAAATGGCGATATTAAGTCCAACCAAGAGATTGTTGAAGCAGACAGTTCAACAAAGACACTATGAAAGATCTCGGTGGTAATTTGCCATGTGAAGGTTGGTCGATCCGGGTCCCTGCCTTGATAAACCTGATACAAGAGAGTCACCTGTTCTTTGCAAGTCAACGCTGAAGGAATCAAAGGGGTGTATTTAGAGGAAGGACGCGGGCTCTGCTTTGATAAGTTTTGGCTATCAAGTGGTCCCAAAGCTACAATGCCACGTAAAGTAACAAATGTACGAACTGAAGAAAAAGATACAAGAAGATTGCACGAATTGGGGGTAGTGATCGCTGAAGGAATGAAAGGAATCAAAGGGGTAGTGATTCCTTGGGGGTAGTGATCGCTGAAGGAATCAAAGGAATCAAAGGGGTACATTTAGAGGAAGGACGCGGGCTCTGCTGTGATAAGTTTTGGCTATCAAGTGGTCCCAAAGCTACAATGCCACGTAAAGTAACAAATGTACGAACTGAAGAAAAAGATACAAGAAGATTGCACGAATTGGGGGTAGTGTCACTTTAAAGATGGACAAAAGATCAAATTGATTGCCATCTATGCTTGTTTGCTTCAAAATTTTACTTCAAGATGAACAGCGACACGAGAAGAATGAAATTATTGACTTTTGAGGACTTCGTGTTAAGTATGGTCAACATCGGGATCCTTAGTGCTGCCGTTGGCTTTTGAAAGTTTCCATACCTATGTCAGAACGAAAGAATTGTATTGGATCCATAAGACTCTTTTTGTTAAAAACTGGTTTCAAAAATCCTGCACTTTGTCGAAGGGGTTGTGACAGATTTGTTAATGCTAAATAATGCATCAGAATGTTGCCAATCCTTTGGAAATTAAAACTTCTCGCAGTGTGGTTCAAAATGACTTTTCCAAGTTCTCGTTGCCTATGCTTTATTCCCGTTATCGTTAAGAACTGTGCTTTTTCACACTCCAATGGAAAAATAAGACACCACCCTAGTCCATTTTGTTAGGAAAGCCGTATAGTTTCCAATGCCACCGTTGGTTATACAACAGGGAAGGTCTTTGTTAGAGCATGTCAGTGGATCATCATGGATTTGGCCCGAATACTAAGAATTTATAAACCTTTGATAAAATAGCTATGCAAAGACAGTAGACCGCGACACGTGTCGAACCATATTTGGTGTAATCATTTTCGTTTACAGGAAATACTGATGCCTGATAGGCTAGAATTTGACGAGCCACTGTACATGCTTTGATGCCCTTCAAACTCATTAGGCTCCACCAAATGATCAGCTCACTACGTCAAGCTCCCATCTTTGCTAGTCATAAACTCCCGTCCATTCTATGACCTATATTTTTGGTGTCGTAGTCATGGGAACTTCACATCTTTCAAAATGATCAACAGTATCGAGAATGAATTTACCGCAAACTGTGAATTTGAAATAATTCATAACTTAAATCAAATCGTTTATTGATGGATAAAATGGCTGACAATAAAATCAAAAAGAATTTTTCTCAGCAAAAGTTTCAAAGAGTTTCTAATTTTTCCTTTTCTAAGGTTTCAAAAGAGTAATAAAAAGCGCTGTTAGTAAAAATAACAACGTAGCGTTAACTCATTCAAAACTAAATCTAACATCAAACAAATGTAACAGCAATGCCCTTAACCTTTGCTACTGCCATTGTAGAAAAATATGCACTTCTATGCACTATAAAGGTCACTATATACATAAAGATGAGCACTCCGTTTGAAGAATACCAGAAATTATTTTTCAGCAACTACGACTAGCATAGCACAGCCTTTGTTATAAGCCTCAAGGAGGGGCTTCTTATGAAAGATCAACGGCGAAGCAATGTCATTTCATCCCCTTTAAGAAGGGCCACCAACATGGCAAATGTATATTGTTGATGTTATCACTTTCTCTGGGCTAGGTTCGAACTAGACTTATGACGATGAGTCTCTTGTTTCCCTGTCCTCCTTAGCAGCGACGAAGGAAGAATCTCCAACTTGGAGGGGCACGACACTTCGATGGCACTCTTTCTTAAGAAAAGGGGGCACTTTCTAGAAATGAAAAGGACACTTCTTTTGTTATTGCAAAATCTTGGGGGGGCACGTGCCCCCAGTGCCCACCCGGTTCCTACGTCTATGCTCCTTAGTATCCCGAACAATTTCCTGAAGGAAAAGGGGCATTAAAAGAGTAAGTAAAGTTATGGTCACAAAAAATTCCACCACTGACTGAGATTGCGTTCACACGATGCCGGTACATTTTGAAAACTGTGAAAATTGTGACGGAAGCAAAATTTGAGATAGCGTTCACACGATACCGGAACAATTTGAAACGGCAAGAAATTTGACTGTGAAAAACTCGTTGCAAGACTTTGATGGCAAGGAAATGTACCTACACCCTAAGAAAGGATCAGTTTCTTTTCTAAAAGCGTTGAAAAAGGTCTGTTTTCATCACTTTCGAGTGTTCTCAAGATGCCCCTTTCAAAATGTGACGGTAAGAGCTCAATTTTCAAAATCTACCGTTTTCAAAATCTGCCAGCAAAAAATGTGCCGTTTTCGTGTGAACGGAAGGTCTATCCGTTACATTTTTCATCGTGTTCAAAATGTGCCGGCATCGTGTTTATTTTCTACTGACTGGAGCCTATTTAGCTCGGATCTAGGTTTTATCTAAGGATTTCATAGAAAAAGGATTTAAACCATTTTATGAAGGGTGCTGTGATAACATAGAATTACGGAACTGTATTTGCATATCACTGAGATGTTAAATGCTGTATCAAGTGACACTGAAGTTGCCCCCTTTGCATCGCTGGAAATGTCTCTTGGTGCCTTTTAAAGCATTTTACCTAAATTCCTTCACTAATCATCCTCCATCCGTTACTTCCATAGCACCCTAAGGCATTCTCCGATCCTTGACAAGGATGGCTAAACAAAGGGTGTCAGGACACGGATGTTTTGATTGATTATTTGCTTTCATCAAATTTTGATTAATAGGGGTGTCCTAACACCCTTAACTCAACATAGCGATTTACGCAACGTCCATGAAGTACCTTAGTTACTTACCGCAATCTTCATCAACTGCTGTCATTAATGGCCTTTGGAATTGAGTTTTGCCTTTGAAAAAGATTTTGTAGTGGAACATAGTATAGCACTGTATTGTGAGTTTTGTACAAGATAGGATTCAAATGTTTTAGCCGAATTTCGCTCGTGGCCCATGGCCGGAGACCTTCAAATCCTCATTTACGGACCAATCAGACGGCGAATAAGCGAAGAAGACAAAGAAGAAACGGGTGAAGATTTTGTTTTATAAATTTTACCTGCTTTCATAAACGCAACCAGGAAGAAAAGCTGCAGGAAATTTCCCGAATTTTTTCTAAGATATCTGCTCGCCAGATGTTTGGGCATCCAGGTTTGGATGCCGGTTAAAATACAGTAGTGTCCCGCATATAAGAAACACGAATTTAATAAACACCAGACCTTTATTCTTGAAAAAGTACCCTCTCTTGTAAGAAACTGGTGCAGGTCTGAAAAAAGGCTTATTTCTTATTCAAAAACTATGAATGTATTAGAAATTTGAAAAGCATAACGAATTCAGCTTTGCAGTTGAATCAGGCTGTACATATTCAAATGAAAACAAGAATTGACCGTCGAGAGGGGGTAGCTAGGGTAGTTACCAGGGGGCCCGGGGCCTTAGGGGGCCCGTAAGAAATAAGGTATGGATTTTTCTTTGTTGCAGTTTTCTTCCGGGGGCTTTTTCAGGGTCGGGCCCACTAAATTCTAAGTTTAAGCCCACTAAATTAAAGCCAGCGGGCCCACTAACTTCTAAATTTAGGCCCACTAAATTGAGGCTCGCGGGCCCTCTAATATCTTGAAATACAAATTCCAAAAATTGATTATGACGTGGTGGGCCCGCGGGCCCTCTGATATCTTGATATACAAGGACGATCCATATTAGATCGATGCACATGGCAAATTTTGGTTACAAATCATTGAGTCCCTTGCAGTTGCTGAACAAAATAAACAAATTCAAACTTGATGACATTTTTTACAATGTCTGCACTGCCCGTAGAATTTTTTGCACATTGCCCGTGACTGTTGTGCAACGTCTTGGTCACCGCAAGGGAATGGTGATTGCCTCTTTAAATGTTAATAGTTTACAATTACATCTAGATGAAATAAAATGGTTAGTTAATGAAAAAGGAATCCATATCCTAGCAGTGAACGAAACTAAGCTAGACAGCGAATGACTTGCTCCAGATCGAGGGTTACACTCTACACAGGGAGGACAGAAACAGGAATGGGGGTAGGGTTGCTGTGTATGTGCGCAATTCATTAAAACACAATAGACGAACGGACATACCCGATAAGTCTCTCGAATTGATTTGCATAGAAATTGAACCTATAAAAGCCAGGCCCTTTCTTATATTCGCTTGGTACCGACCTCCATCTGCCCGTATTGAGTCCTTCGAAAAACTGGAAGGAAATTTAGAATTTTTCGATAGGGAAAACAAAGAAATGACTATCCTGGGTGATACCAACTGTGACTTCTCGTCAAAGGTAGCGGATGAGTACAGTAGCTCACTCAATAATACTGCACATTTAGCTGAGATCTATGATTTGTTCGGCCTGACGCAAATGATTGGCGAGCCTACAAGAGTGACGCTAACTTCATCAACTCTTATCGACTACATAGCCACGAACAAGCCTGAAAACATGGTTGCATCTGGCGTCTTGAGTATTACCTTAAGTGATCACTATCTTGTTTATGTAACCAGAAAATTTATGGGCTCCACAAAACGTCAACGTAAAACTATATCCACGAGAAAAATGAAAAATTTCAACAGCGACAATTTCCTGTCGGACCTAGGCCAGATTGATTGGGACAGTATAGTAAGTTCAAGTAAAGATATTGATGAGGCAGTCAACAAGTGGTCACATCTTCTCTCATTAGTTATTGAAAAACACGCCCCATTAACAGACCTTAAAGTTTCTGACAAGTACTCCCCATGGTTGACTAAGGAGTTTAAAGCCCTTGCTCGTACAAGGGATAAACTTAAGAACATGGCCATCAAGAATAAATCTTCAATTTTAATGGCTTCATACCGACACGTTCGTAACCGAGTCAATAATCTCAAAAAAAATTTGAAACGGGAATACTTTTCCAACAAGATTGCCCTTGAAAAGGGAAATCTTAAAGAAACTTGGAAAACGCTTAATCTTTTGCTAAATAAAAGATCAAAAACGACCAATGTTGAATCTCTTAATGTTGATAAGGAGGTCATTACTGAGAACTCAAATATCGCTAGGTCTATGAAGGAGTTCTTCTGCAGTGTGGGAAGAAATCTTAGTGTTAAGATACCACAGCAACCCAACCCACTTTTGTCTGGAGAGTACAAAATAAATGAATCAACTGAGCAACCGACTGAATTTAAATTTCATCCTGTAGATGTAACTACTGTTAATAGAGCTCTAGGTAAAATGAAAAAATCTCTCGGGTTTGGATCTGATGGCATTGCGAGTAACTTCCTTAAAATTGCATTTCCCGTGATTTGTAATTTCATCTGTGATATCTTTAACTTTTCCATATTCTCAGCGTCCTTCCCTGATAGTTGGAAAATAGCCCGTGTAGCCCCTATTTTCAAAGGTGGGAAACCTGATGACCGATCAAATTACAGGCCTATTTCTGTTCTACCGGTCGTGTCAAGGCTCTTCGAAAAGCTTATATATGATCAGTTATACCAGTACCTAGATAAGCACAAGTACCTAGTGTCTCACCAGTCAGGATTTCGGTCTCTGCATTCAGTTGTGACTTGTCTGCTAAAAGGAACCAATGATTGGTACATCGACATAGGCAACGGAAGGTATACCGCGATGATCTTCATAGATCTCAAGAAAGCATTTGACACGGTTGACCATCAAATACTCTTAGATAAAATGCAATTTTATGGAATTACTGGACGTGCACACAAATGGTTCAGTTCTTATCTTGATAATCGGAAGCAGTACTGTAGAGTCAATGGCGCAACTTCTAGCATCGAAAATATTGATATCGGAGTGCCACAGGGATCGTGCCTAGGTCCTCTTCATTTTCTTCTGTACATAAATGACTTGCCATTTGCTCTAAAGAAGGCTAAGGCTACTATGTATGCCGATGACACAGCCATCTCGTATTCTTCTGATAAAAGTGAGGAACTGGACCTAGTAATCAACGAGGAGCTTTCATGCATTGAAAGGTGGCTACAGGGCAATAAGCTTTCCCTTAATGTTGTTAAAACCCAAGCTATGATAATTGGCTCTAAGCCAAAAATTAAAAATCTAAATAATCCTAGCACTCTTCCTTCTTTCAGAGTAGGGGGCGAGGAAATCGACCTAATATAAATGAAACTAAATACCTCGGAGTCGTGAATGATAATTGCCTTACCTGGGAAAGTCACATTTGTGCGGTTCAAAAGAAGATCTCCAGAGCAATTGGACTATTGAAGTATGCGCGAAATTTTGTTCAAACTGATACTTTGATAAATTTATATAGAAGCATCATAGAGCCACATTTCAGCTACTGTTGCTCCGTATGGGGCTCTTGTGGTGCTTCAAAGCTAGACGTGCTTCAAAAATTACTGAATAAAGCCGCCATAATAGTAACAAATAGCCTTTTTGATGCATCTGCAGCTCCTTTGCTCCAGAGACTTGGTTGGCCATCCGTACAAAAGCTGATATATAAAGAAACAGGTTCTATGGTTTACAAATCTCTCAACTCTCTTGCACCTCAATATCTCAGTGATCTTTTCGTGAGATTATCCGGGGTACATCCAAGAGAGTTGAGAAACTCAAAAACTGACCTTGCAATACCCATGTTAAGAACTGGCAATGGCCAGAAATCCTTTGCGTATCGCGGGGCCAGTCTCTGGAACAGTCTTGATTTGGAAACAAAGATGGCTCCGTCAATCAATGCCTTCAAGTCCAAACTCAAGGAAAAATAATCATATACATTATTTTTTATTTTTATTGTAAATTTTGTATTATATAACTCTTTATTTTGTAAATAGTTTTTGCAGGGCCAATTGTAAAACAGTATATAGACTGAATTGTACCCTGGGTAAATAATTTTAAAATTAAAAAAAAAATTAAAAAAAACTGTTGCTTCTGCCAAGCGTTCCTTTAGCAAACTGAAGTTGAAAAAGAACTTTTTGACGAGCACCATGTCACAACAGCGACTTACAGATTTAGCTGCTTTAAGTATCGAAAGTGAAATTGGAAGGAAGATCGACTTTCAAACTGTAATGAAAGATTTTGCTTTGGAAAAAGCACAAAAAGACCAAAAGCATTTTCTTGAAATTTGAACTTAGCCTTGATTTGTTATCGATTTGTTACGCTCATCTTTTTCAGTTTGAGTCTTGACTGGACTTAGAAAGGTGTTTGCACCTAAAAGGTGCTTCTTCAACAGTGTACAGGATGGCGTTTCCATCTAAAAGCAGCGCTTTAACAGTGCATAAAAGGGCGTAGCCCAATGACAAAAGGGCGTGGTCCAAAAAATTTTCCAGGCGCCGGGGGGCCCCGGTGGGATCCTAGCCCTGGGGCCCGGCCCGTCTCTCGACGGCCCTGGAATTTTACATCCAAATGAAGTAAGAAGCATTTTCCTGGAATAATTGTCCCTTTGGAAGCGAAAATTTTCAAATACAAATCAAACTATTGTAGTTTATATGACAATGGAGCTTGTGTCTCAGTAGCTCATTCGGTGCACCCGATTCTCATTAATAGTACATGATTTTTCTAATAAGAAACTTAAGAAACTTTACCCTGATTTGAACTTGAGATCTCCCTTTGTAAGAAACAAATCAGACCTCAAATTGAAAATATTGTTTTTTATTTGCGGGACACTGCTGTATCTCACGCATTCGTGAGGGATTCTATTCTGCGAGTTGTCAGTTGCGAGTTGTCAGTTGCGAGTTGGTTTCTACTCATATTTTGCGAGTTGCGAGTTGCGAGTTGCGAGTTGCGAATTGCGAGGTACGAGTTGGTTTTCTATTCTAATTTTAGATTCTAGCTAAAGTTTGTTATTAGTTTCTTAAATGAATTTCTACTTCTCTAAATCAAGAAATGCCCATAATACTTTTGTCTGTTCAAGTGGCCTTCAAGGTACTTACGAAGATTTCTCTCAAACAGTGTCAAAGCATTTGTCAACATCAGACCAAGGGCGTTAGGACACGGATGTTTTGATTGATTATTTATTTACCTTGTTTTGATCCGTGTGTCTTGTTTGTTGTCTTGTTCTGTTTCGTCTGCAACTGAGCGTGGTTAGGCCCGACCGCTCTCAAGTTGTTCGAATAGAGCTCCCTTGTATTTCTGTGTGTTAGTGCGTCTTCGCACAAGAAAGGTTTTTGCATCTTTGTCCGCCAAAGTTAAAAAAGTTCAGTAATTCCGAGTTCTCGGTTGTGCGAAGGCGCACTAAGACACAGAAATACAAGGGAGCTCTATTCGAACAACTTGAGAGCGGTTGGGTCTAACCACGCTCAGATGAAGACGAACCAGAACAGAAAACAAGACAACAAACCAAGACACACGGATCAAAACAAGGTAAATAAATAATCGATCAAAAAATTCGTGTCCTAACACCCTTGATCAGACAAAACCATAGGCATTTGAGACCTAGGGTCTTGGAGGGCTGCATCATACCTTATCTAGCAAACTTTAGAGCATTTTAGGCTCACTTTGGGCAGTTCCTGTTCATGCAAGATCCATACTAAGCCCCTCCCAAACACTAAGCATACCCCACACAAGTGGAGAAAACCCCTTTTCTGATCTGAGATTTCCAAATTCTCTCCAAAGGTACAAAGAAGACTTAAAGTAAAAGGTTCCTGAAGGGTGCACCTCAGTCCCGTTCTGCTCCCAGTCATATTTTGCATGAAATCATATTTATGGTCGGTGACCAAATTATAGCACCAACACCAAAACCTTTGTTCCAATTTTAGATAATAACCAAAATTTCTTATGAGTTTCTTTGATGAATTTCTACTTGTCATGGGTTGTATTTTGGGACTAAGGTTTTACCTCAGAGGCTACCTCATTCCTTGAGTGTAACTTTAGCAAATTCAGATCTAAAATCTTAGTCCCAAAATACAACCCTTTCCCTTACAATTAGAAATTCATCAAAGAAACTCATAAGAAATTTTTGTTAGAATCTAAAATTGGAACAAAAAATAGACTCGCAACTCGCAACTGACAACTCGCAACTGACAACTCGCAACTGACAACTCGCATCTCGCGAACTCGCGAATTATCATATCTCCGCATTCGTGGAGATTGAGCGATTCCAATCAACGAAACCCGCAAAATCTTTTCGGTGCTTGTTTCTGTTTACGCCACTTCAAGTCAGGTGATAAAACCTCTTGATAAAACCTCCTTTCAATTTTATAACTTATTTCGTACCATGAAAACTTGTGCCATGGATGCAAAAAGTTGTGTAATACATAAATTTCCCAAGCATTTTGCCATATGTTGTGAAATGTGAGAACTAACCTTTGCAAATATTTTCAGTTCACATAGAAATCGAAGGGGCATTGAATCTTGAACCAAAGAGACTGTGGTGGTGGATATTTGGCGTTCTGGGATCGTTCTTACAACAATCACTTTTGTTATTACTATTGTCTCCCGCCAGTTCTTTTGTTAAGGTTTAGTACCTCATCGGTTTTGGAAAGGCCATAACTCCGAGAAACCAAGAAATAGTTAAACTGACATCCAAACCTGGATACCCAACATCTGGCGAGTAAGTTTCTCTAAAAAAATTCGGGGAATTTCCTGCAGTTTTTTGTCCTTGTTGCGTTTTATGAAGGAAGGTAAAACATGGAAAAATCTTCACACGTTTCTTACGCCTTCTTTGCTTATTCACGTCTGATTGGTCCGTGAAAATGATGCTTTGAAGGTTTCCAGCCATGGGCCACGAGCAAAATTCGGCTAAAACATTTTATTCCTATCTTGTTTTGTACTGGAAAGAAGTTTTGTGCTGGAGTCAAGTTTTGTACGGGAACAGCATTTTGCATTGGGAAACAGTTTTGTTCTGGAATAGCACTTTGTACTGGAATCATGAATAACTGTTTCTTTCTACTTTTTTCGAGTTATTTTCATAGTTCAACCCTATTTTAACGTGGGGTGTTTTCGCCTCCACCCCCCTAAACGAATGGCATTTCTTTATTGCCACTCCCCCTCCATGCAACAGTAACTTAGAAAAAATGACTACAATTAAAGGGTGTAACTTAATAACAACACTTCTTAATTGCCCCCTCCCTCCAACCAGCAATTGATAAGGAAATGTGGCTATACATCAAAAAGTAAGTAAATAAACATTAAAACTTATTTCAATAAACATATGAAATTCCTTCACTTTTAAACCGCCTACATAAAACCAACAACTTATTTAAACGGTGAGAAAGACGAGAAAAACTTACTTCGACTGCACCAACATGAGATGCAAAACCCTTAAGCCCTCACAAAACTCAGCAACTGACAAAAAGTCGGGAAAAATGCGATTACATCTAAAAGACATCAAACAGACAAGAATTGAGCGAACTAAAACTTACTTCGATTGCACCAACATATGACATTCCTTTATTGCCACCACCTTCAAAAACCAAATTTACGATTGGGAATTCATACTTCTCAAAGAAGATTTTGTCAACTTTCTCGCTGTAACCATCTGCAACATCTTTCACTATTCGTGCTCCATTTGTAGACACAATGGAGGATAGAATATGACTAACACTACATAGCGAAGTATCAGAACACTTCTTCTCTCGCTCCTCGTTGTCTGCATTTTGAAAAAAGTTAAAAATACTTTTCTGCGCGCGACTAGGACTTTTGGAAACACCCCTTGACTCGTATTTCAGAGAGACCTCCACTCTCCGCTCGCTGCAAAGTTTACCATCGGTTTCTGTTCTGTTGCTGTTGTTATTCTCGGCAATATCAGATAGGAAAACATCGTCATTGACTGTCGATGATCTCGATCGATTTTCACCACCATCACAAAGGCTGTCGCTGAAGGCCCGGTTTACATGAACTTCTACAGGAGGCAATGAATTCGATGTTTGATAGAGACGAGATCTCAGCGATGGCTTCTCATTTTCATTAGCATCAACAGTACTCTTGATAAATGACGACATTTTATCCAAGTCTTTATTTCTTGTCTTCTTTCTGTGTTCTTTCGAATTCTCATTTTCAGGCAAGCTCGCGTCGTTGCTATCATCAACGCTACCAGACAGAAGGCTTGCCAAACCGCTGCATTTTCTCCTCCTTGCTGATTTCAATGAATTGTTCAACATTTTGCACTGGAAAATCAAAACGAAAAGCAGGCCTAGTCCAATATCACTCGGAGCAGTCGGAGCAATTTCATTTCGATAATGTGTTAATTGACACCGAATGTTCAACATATAATGTCGGCATGTTTTTCTGTGTTGTTCCTGTTTTGTAAAAGATTTCAAAGAATGTGTCAATTTATTTCTACGTCCTTTTTGAGTTTCATCTTTAATCTGCTTTCTTATTAACGAAAATTCATCTTAGGACTGAAGGGATCCTTCCGGTTGCACAACTGCGGTTTCAAAAGCAACACAGAATGTGGCACTTACGCTAAATCATGCTGGATCCCGAACTCCTGAGGGAACAGCCAGAAGCAAATACCTTTACTTTCCACTGCGAAGGAGAGCCATAGGACTATTGGCCTACTAGAAGCCTGTTATAACGGGTCTGGGCACGTCTACACATCGGCTAAAGGACCACATATTCCATACTAAATTCGGCTAGGATTTGTCTACCCATTTCACGTCATGTGACACTACTCTTGGTGAGTTCCGGCATATTTCGTCATCTGTATATTTTGTCATTATTGTCAAGGCCTGGTTCACACTTAGTAATAATAATGATAATAATAATAATAATAATAATAATAATAATAATAATAATAATAATATAAAAACACAACTGTTTATAAAATACGTTTCGATGATAAAATCTTCTTCAGTTAAACTAAACCAGAGGACAGCCGAGTATTATACTTGTTGAAAACCCTATTTACAAGACAATGTCTTTACAAAACCTAAGCTAAAATTATTCCAAAATGGTATTGCTAACAATGAAAAAGCATTAACTCGCACAAAATTTAAAAGAAGATGTTTGAAAATGGCTCACACTGGGCCCCGGGGCCGCCAAGACCACGCAGAAAGACCCACAAGACAAAGAGCCAAAGTCTCAGTGCTTTGTCTCTCGGGTCCCTCCGCACGAACTCAACTTCCCGAAAGACCCAGCGCGAACCAAGTCCCAAAGTATTTTAAAGTTTTTATGACTCCCATCCCAGTAAACAACTATATTAAAATCCATGCGTAGCACCGTTTATTAATGCACTTAGGACTGGAAACTCTTCTGTTGTTGGAGTCAAGACCTTTAAGGAAGAACACCCGCCCAGTGACCCTCTAAGGATTTGCAAAACAGCTAAGAACTATTTTAGCCAATGCTAAATCCCAGATGGCAAGGAAGGGGATTCCACCCTTACACCATGTGCAGAAAACACAAAGCCAAAGGTTGAAGTGCCCCACCCATGCAGGTCCCAACTCTTAAATGTAACGATAGAATTTATGCCGACCCACAAGCAAACGTATCGAGTTCAATGACTGCTGCTCTTTCGTTTAGGCCAGCAGGTGAAAACGTTCCAAGTTTGTACTGCCAATAACAAAAATAATAATAATAATAATAATAATAATAATAATAATAATAATAATAATAATAATAATAATAATAATAATAATAATAATAATAATAATAATAATAATAATAATAATAATAATAATAATAATAATAATAATAATAATAATAATAATAATAATAATAATAATAATAATAATAATAATAATAAATGATAGTAATTATCATTATTATTATCATTATCATTATTCCGCAAATCAGGCCCATCCATTAACCATTTGCTATACATGGATGACGTAAAACTGTTTGGAAAAACTGAGAAACAACTAGAAAGTCTGATGAATACTGTACGCATTTTTAGTGATGACATAAGAATGGAATTCGGTATCAAGAAATGTGGAGTTCTGGTGATGAAGAAAGGAAAACATGTTCGTAGCGAAAGGATAGAGATACCTTCAGGTGAAAAAATAAAGGAGATAGATCTCGAAAATGGCTACAAGTATCTCGGAATTCTAGAGGCCGATGGTATAAAGGACAAGTATATGAAGGAAAACTTCAGGTCAGAATACTAGAGAAGGCTGAGAAAGATTTTGAAATCAAAATTGAACAGTAAGAATACCATAAATGCAATAAACTCAAGAGCTGTTTCGATTATTAGGTATAGCGCTGGAATTGTGACTTGGAGAGTGAATGAGCTACAAGATTTAGACCGGAAAACACGAAAATTGTTGACTATGTACAGTATGTTCCATAAGAAGGGTGATGTAGACCGATTGTACATTAAGAGAGCCGAGAGTGGCAGAGGCCTTATCAGTGTCGAAGACTGTGTTCTTATTGAAAAGAATTGTTTGTATGAATATATTCGGAACAGCCAAGAGCCAATGCTTAAGGAGATTCAAGGAGAAGGGGTAGTTGACATCGGAGCTGAAAAGAACTTCATCAAGGATAAACGGAAGAACAACTTAAAGGAGAAAAAACTCCACAATGCATTTTTCAGCAGCACGGAATTCAAAGATGCAATAAGCTGGGATTGGTTGAAGAAAGGGGATCTGAAGAAGGCCACTGAAGGCACACTAATGGCGGCTCAGGAACAAGCCATTAGAACTCGATCGATTAAACATCATATCGACAAGGAAAATATTTCTCCCCTCTGCAGAATTTGTGGAGAGCGCGAAGAAACAGTTGCCCATCTTATTTCCGAATGCAAGAACCTTGCGCAAAAACAATACAAACAGTGGAGACATGACAAAATCGCTCAAGTGATACATTGGCAGTTGTGCAAAGATTATAACCTAGAACACGCCGAGAAGTGGTATGACCATAGACCTCAGGTTACTGTTGAAAATGACAAGGTTAAAATATTATGGGACATGAAGATTCAAACCGACAAGGTTTTAGAAAACTCAAGACCAGACATAGTAGTGCTGGAAAAAGATCAAAGAATTTGTAAAATCATAGATGTTGCATGTCCCTTTGATACGCGCATAATTGAAAAAGAAAGAGAGAAAGTAGACCGTTACCAAGACCTAAAATGGGAACTGAAAAGAATCTGGCAATGCAACGATGTACATGTGGTCCCCATAATCATCGGGGCGTTGGGCACTGTATCCAAGAGCTTAAAGAAATGGCTTGAACGCATCAGCCTCAATATTTACTTTGGAACATTGCAAAAGGCTTGCCTACTTGGAACTGCAAGAACTCTGCGTTATGCGCTGAATATCTAAGGCTGCAGGTTGCAGCTTGATGTTCAGCTTAACTTTCCAGTCGAAAAATATCTTGGACTGTGATATTGCAATAAATAATGATAATAATAATAATAATAATAATAATAATAATAATAATAATAATAATAATAATAATAATAATAATAATAATAATAATAATAATAATAATAATAATAATAATAATAATAATTATTATTATTATTATTATTATTATTACTATTATTCCAAATCCCCATTTCGGGGCAGTTGCGTACATTCGTATACTTAACTTTATTACAAGTTACAATATGGTACGTGACACTGGATTAGACTCAAAGGATGGATTTGCTTAAACCCTTTTTAACAAATTTTAAAATTTCTTTTTCGTATTTAACAAGCCTCTCATAATTATCAAGATGTGGTCTATTATTGATTTTTTAGTATGGTGCTTGATTATATGTTCATAGGATTCTGGGCCAAGTCCACATGCACGACATGTAATATTTTCAAAATTTCCTTTGAATTTATTCTTTATTGTTTGCATACACAGCTTGGTGCGCAAGATATCACCTGAATGTTTTCCTTTAAGATAACTCTTTAAAGGCTCTGTTTCATCCAGCATTCCTTGCACGTGTCGTCTCTTGGCTGGTCTTTGTTTGGCGACAACAAAGGCAAGCCAAGAGACGACACGTGCAAGGAATGCTGGATGAAACAGACCCTTTAATTTACCAGTAAAGTGAGTTAAGTATCTAAGTTTATTGTTACAACTAAGTTTGTTGCGCAAATCATTCACTTTTACATTGAATTCGCTTATTAAACGTTAATCGATTTCTTTACCCCACAAAGATTTAGATGATTCAGTTATGTCATCTGTTGAGGTGGGTAGGTTTAGCCAAACAAGATCTTGTTTTACCTCTTCCCACCAACAATTTGGAAAGCCGATTCGTCTTTGTTCGTTGAAGACTTGTTTTACAAGTCGGCTATTAGGGAGGCTACTGATTTTATGAAGAAACATTAATCTCATTTTCTTGAGTTGGAATTCAATAGGAAGAATACCAAGTTCATTTAGCAGCCCTATGTTTGGTGTACTTTTTTCTAAGCCCAATATTGTTTTCAAGGTTTTTGCTTGGATTTGTTCAAGTTTATTGCATTGTGTCTTAGTGATATTGGTCCATGTTTCTCCTGCATACAGGAGAATAGACTTTACTATGGAGTTATAGAGCAAAATACCATTTACGAAGAGTTGTTTTTTATCATTCGAATTTCTCTTCAGTAATGATGATAGCTCAAAGCTCAGTTTTTTCAGGGGTGCTTTTCTTCGTTCTATCGTCTCCGTTAGAGAACCCTGTGTATTCATGTACATACTAAGGTACTTATGTCTGTCAACCGTTTCAATTCTTGTGTTATTAACACTTATATCTAGGGACTGCCTTTTAGATTTGTTATTGCGAACTGTTACAATTTTTGTTTTAGAGTCTCCAACAAGACTCTTTAGGCACTTGGTCGTTTGTGTCGTTGACCCGGGGGGGGGGTACTTCACAATGGGGTAAGACGGGGATGTGCACCAGTTTTGAGTAGTTTTTGGCCTGAAAATTCTGGGATGGGAATATGCTTTTACTGGAAAATTTCTGTGATTGGGGTATACTTTCACTTGGAATTTTCTGGGATTAGGGTTTACTGTTATACTCAAAATTCTGGTCATGGGTGCTGAATGAAAGTACAACTGGATAATTCTTCAAGCAACACGTGGTCAGTTTCAGGTGAACAAATTTCAAGTATTTTTTGTGTTTAAAAACGTGCTCAGATCAGAACTTCGTTCCAATGGCCACTTGGGACAAAAATTTTCCTTCCCAGCCCTCGATCCCTTATCCCTTTGACGTCGAATTGTTTTTGTTACTTGTTCAAAATTCTGGCATTGGGTATCCATATCTGACAAAACTTCTGGGATTGGTTATCAATATCGGACCAAATTTCTGGAATTGGGTCCTGGCAGAAATCCTTGCGGCGCACACCCCCGTATGAATTTATAGTGAAGTACCTCCCCTGGGGTCGTCGAGGTCCTGCAGGGAGACCCAAAAGACAAAGGACTCAAGCTCCGAGCTTTGAAGAATACCCGGGGGGGGGGCTTTAATCAACCAGTAGCTAGTTTGTGTCAATGCTCAGTTTTATGTGTTTTTTCAACTTGGCAAAAAGTGTCCTTTAGTTCAACAAATTTAAAGACACGATTTGAGTGGCAAAGCAAGTACTTGCCATGTAAAACCCTAGTTCCATCATATCAATGAAAGATTAAATATTCCATGCCTTTTTTCCCGATTCCAAAAGCAGTTTCTGATCGTAAGCTATGTCGCTTTGAAGTTAGGAGCCCCGAAGGATGGACATATTCCACTAGTGGTATGATTGAAATATTCCATATGATATAACTTTTCATCCTTTGGTGCTCTTTGAATGAAGTTTTGTACACTTGTGACGGAAGTGATTGCACATATCTTGACGCAAAATAATTTTGGATTGGAGCACATAATGAAGACTTACTCCACTTAACGGGATATATTTAACTGTACCAAAACCACCCTGCCCATGAGATTCATCTGTATTGGAAGTCACAGGAGTGAGAAATTTTGTTTTGTAAGACGTATCAGAGCAGAAAAATATTGATTTATTCCCTTTAGGGTCATCAAGGATGCCGTAATTCCAATCAAAAATAACAGTAAGCTGGACTTTTGCTTGAGAAAAATAAACAAGCGGCCTTTGGAACATTTCATCCAAAATTGGCAAAATTTTGAAAATAATTAGCACTAAGTCGGCAGCAAGAAAAGCTGAAATTGGAAACGTTAAAGACGAATTCAGAGCGGTATATATCGAAGCTCTTGATTTCGTAGTACACGTTAAGGATCTACAAATCAATTAGCCAAATTTTACAGCATATTGCAAATTTTACAGCATACGAACAACTCGAATTGCAACTTCTCGAGGCATTGGCGGCATTGGTATCCAATAATTTTGCAAATGAAATTGAATAATTGAAACTACTCACTATGATGTTGATAATTTTCTCATGTTACTATGAAAAGGGCGTTTCGTAGCAATCCAATGACCGTGATCCCAACCCGGATTACACTCGTTTGCTAGCCCATCCACTTTTGGGTCGCTCCGCAGTCCTTGAATATAGAATCAAAATATGCTCCTCCCAATGACGTAATATTCTAAAGTGTCACTAAACCCGTCTTTGTCCAGAGGTATAGTTGTATAGACCTTTTTATCAATTTGACCTAGGTATAGTCAAATTGATCTTTTTAGGACAAAAGAACTGATTTCAGATTTTTCGAATTGACACTTTTTGCCAAGTTGAAAAAACAAACACTGACTCATCCAGTTGAAAGGAGTTCGGTCTGCAAAAAATATTCATAACTTGGCTCTATTTAGGATGTTTATTGCCTTAAACGCGAGAAGAACAAAACAGATTTACACTTCATCTATTTCGATTCTCGAAACAACATTCAAAATGCTATCCAAAAAAGCATTTCAAAATATATTTTAAGCATCCTCGAGCATAGCTCAAAACGTAAGATGGGTTTTCATGAAACAAATAGCCAAAATAGAGTATTTTTCATTGAAACGAGTTAATACGCGCTTGTTCGGGATACTGCAAATTCCCTTTATTGTAAATCATACTCAAAAATATGTAAACTCTGATTAGCTTGCTGATCAATGGGATGAGAGAAGCGTTTTCGGGCGTGCACGAATTCTCAAAAGGAAAAACGAAGAGCGATGAACCTGAATCTCTACAACGAAGGCCCCGAAAGCGCTTTGAAAGGGCTTTGGGTCTATTCGAAGAAAACCCTACAGACTTTCACGGATGCTGTCCCGGATAAGCCCAGCAACAGCAGGTACCTTGTCGGCTGACAACAGAACAGTACTACCTCAAGTGTGATATCTGGCGATGCAAAGTCAATTGCAAGTAAGCTATATCACATTAATATTATTAAAAAATCTAGTTCTAAAATCTGTGAGGCTTTTCAAAATGTATCACTTGATAGTCATTGGCACAGGCACTATGCACCTTTTACAATTTACCCGTATCAATCTAATTTGTACTCAAAAAAGTGGAATAGCGATGCATTATGAAAATAATTTCCCTTTTCATTGTTATATGGAGAAGCTACATTGTTTCATATCCATGGAAATAAAGGGGCTGTACAAGCTAGACTTCCGAAAATCTCAAACCCCTTCCCCTTAATGCAAGCAAATAGCAGCAGGCACATTGCAAATAAAATGTTTTCTATATCTTTAAACTCCATGGAATTCGCATATGTAATCAGAATTTCTATGTCATCAACGATTATAAAGACATGGCTGGATTTCAAGCGACGAGTTTCAGATGTGTGTAGCCTTGATACACAAAAGGCCATTAGTAGGATGCAACAGTTCTGCTATGCAGCGCGCCAATTAGAGGGGAATTTCGCATTGAATTATATTAAAACTGGCCAGCTGATCTAAATCTTTGTTTATTAAATCCTGTACAGCCCCTTTGAGGACACATGAACACTTTAACAGTTACTGGTCATGAATATACCTGAATATACGTACAAACAATCAATTAATGTCTTGTAGGCAGCTCCCTCTAAATTGCTTCTTCACAATAATACTGATTAAGTTAACTGCAATAGAAAGTTCAGTATATTGCTCGCCAACGGACAACCAAAGTTGTCTTATCTCACTATCTTCTCAACCGACTTTGATTCCCCCTGCACACTATTTAAGCAGACACATTATTCAGATTCCTTTAAAGGACAATTCCGGGGTTGTTATAATTGTTGATTATTCAAGAGATTACACTGTTGTGAATGATGTGTAGTACTTTTTTCAATTTTTTCCTCTTTTAATCTGCAAATCTATATATTTCATCATGCTAAGAAGTGCGAAATGACGTCATTTTATATGACGTCACTTCACGTTGAATTGAACGAGGCTGCCAAATGTGTTGATATCATACTACTCACATTGCTGGTTTCCTTATCACGCCTTCGCACACTCGTACAAAATACAAAATGGCGACGATATTTGGCCTAAGTTACGAAGATTCATTGACCAATTTATGAAAACTGGAGGCATCAAAGCTTGGTAAGAGCTCACGATTGGCGTTCAGCAATTAGTCAGGTTGCTTTTTAACAATAATTTTGTCAACCCCGGAGTTGTCCTTTAAATAAATAGTAGAAGTTGAACTTCAAACAGTGAATGTGGCATATTGGTTAGCATTTAAACAGTTGCAATTTTAAATATAATTGCAAAATGAAAATCAAAGTAATTCCAGGTTCGAAAATCATTTTGCAACTGAACAGATAAGTTTCACGTTCTTCGTTTCATTAAATGTGACCGGGCAGAGATTTCCTCGATAACACAAATGAGCTGTTTCATTCACATATAGCATGGGAAATATTTATTTTCGCTTTTAAGTTCAAATAACAATCAAAATCAAAAGAAAGCCCTTAGGAATAGCAGCAAATATTATGAAATTGTGTTTGGGATTACATGTTTTGAAAAGTCTGCATCAGGTAATTCTTCCATAATATCAACAGAAATTGGAATTTCCAATTGAGCCCCGTGTTGGTACACCTATTTGCAAACCTATGCGCCTGGGCGATTGTTTGCAGACCAACTGAGAAACACCAAAATGAAAAAAATTGAACGAACTTTTATCCTGAGATGACAGCGCTTGGCGGGATCTTGTCAGTCTGATTGCAAATCTTTGTACCAAAAGTTTGCAGCCTGCACGCAGACTCCTCTGATTCCCTGCAGAGAAGTGAGGTTCCTCATCCTGTAGGGTCTGCTCACCAGCGACATAAAGCTTGTTTAACGTCAAGTGTGGTTCCAGGATCAAAGAACCAGACTTGATTGGTGGAAAGATATTTCTATTGTTCTGATAGATCTTCAAGGAATTCTCCTTATCATTCTCATTGAATTAAGTTAAAGGGGGCGGCTCATAGCCAGGATTCTTATCCTAAGAATGAAGTAATCAAAACACCACCACACAATCGGCTCTCTCTGGCTAGGTGTGTTTATTCATATGGCAAATAAAACAAAATATGCCTATGCTGATATTTGACTCGTTTTAGGTTGCTAATTTGCACTCTCTACTGGAGTAGGAATCTCCCTTCTCTTCAAGGAATCAAAAGAGTCTGCGCGCAGGTTAGAGCCTTGGGAATGGCGAAACTTTGTTTCATTTCTTTAGTTTCGTAGAAAATACGGTTCAGTAACTTTGAGAGCATGAAGAGCTATTTCAAAATACGGTACCTGCACTAAACTGGAAATAACGTGTTATTATAAAATCCGAAAGTCCAAATTTGAGTTTCTCTTTTGTCACAAACATTCATGATCGGTTTGTCGCCATTCTTTGCACCACCACGGTCAATGCAGTTGCCAGTAGGGATATGACTGATCGTACCCTGCAAATATAAACAAATTATTCGGATTAACGACATTACGTCAACAGACTTCTAACAGATTGTTCTTAAACCAAGAATCTTACCATTGCGTCCATAGTGCAACACAAACCAACAGTTTCATATGCTAGCAGTGTCCGCAAATTTTGACACTTTCCAGCTATAACAATGTCAGTCAAATGTTCTATTTCATAAGGACTACCAATTTGCGTGTCTTCCCTATGGTTTTCTCCAAAAAAGGTGAAGCATCCACGAAAGAATCTTGCAATACGGGGATTAGGAAACGAGGAAAAACATTCAAATTGGATTTAGACAAAGGAGAACCTTTAGAACAGGAGTAGTTTCGGCCAGTTTTCAAATTCGCGTATGTTTTACCTTTACCACACCAGCACCAATATTACGCCTAACGAAACATGATAAAACACAGGCAAGCCAAAATGTTTAGGCTGTCAGGCCAGTTTTCTCAGGTACGGATTGAGGTCGGATTCTGCGTCAGCTTATATTAATCTTTACAACCCCATCAGTGATGATTCTACCTACCAATTTTGCGGGTAAACTTAGCAAGAGCCTTTTCTAGTAGCATATGGCCGATGGAGTATGCACTGTCCTTTACTATGAATCGATGGCAAACTGCCGTGATATTTGATTGGAAATTACTGGAATAAAAGGAGTAGAATATGGGCAAGCTTCAGCAGTTTCACTGTACATCGATATTCATGGAGATGTCGACAGTTCGGATTCTAATTAATTGTTCTTTAATTCAACAAGGAAAGATAACAGTAAGAGAATGCATTCATCCGCTTGCCAGATCATTTGTTGGAGATTTCAACATCACAACTAGCCAATCATATCAATGAAAGTGTGTCTACAAATCATCCAGATAGTTGGAGTAGCATCCCTTACAGGCATTGAGTCCATAAAAATACCGCTCACATGACCAATATCAATTTCTTTTCAATCATAAAACAGATGTTGTCATTTAATGTCTATTGAAATGAAAACAAAGAAATTCCTGAGGATAATGCAAAGATTAAGAAGTCTTTGGTCTCCACTGCTGATGACTTTAGCACTTTTATACGATAACAAAGGGTCATCAGCGATTTGTCAGAAAGGATTCAGGACAACGTTAACCCTCAAGTAACTATACAGACTCAATTTCTTTCCGAAAAACAACTGATTGATGTGGTGGCAAAATCTGCGAAGTTATTCGATTTAGTCACAATGAAATTTTAACAAGTTCTATGAAAAACCTAGAGTCCGTCCGGAAATCTGCTGTCCTGACTGTAACAGGGACATGGAGAGGAACTTAGCGAGTGAATCTGTACACAGAGCTTGGCTGGGAATCACTTAATTTACGAAGGTGGAGCGGACGACTCACTCTGCTCTACAAAATTTTAAATAAGCTAACACCTTCGTATGTGACGGAAAAATCCCTCCTCTTCAGCAGTCGCATTACACTCTTCGCAATCCAGATGTCATTGGGTGAATAAGGACAAGAACAGAAAAATTCAAGTCTAGTTTCTATCCTAGTTGCCTGACTGAATGGAATGAACTTGACCCGGAGTTAGTATTGCACCATCTGTCACTGTTTTTAAGAAAAAAATATTGTCAATCATTCGCCTCCCCTGCAAAATCTGTTTTCGGGATTCATGACCCAATGGGTTTATCACACCTTACCCAGATTAGAGTGGGTCTCAGCAAATTGAATTTTAACAAATTCAGGCATGACTTTAAGGACACTGTAAACCCAATGTGCCCTACGAACGATGGTGTTGAGGATACGGAGCACTTTTTATTGCTTTGCCTATCTTTTGCAGATCAACGACAAAGCCTTCTGCTGAAATTCTTCCACAGTAACGAACATTTGGATATGCTAATCTTTCAAATGAGGCTCTAACGCAGCTCAGTATGGTGACGAAACTTCCCTGATGATGTTAACAGGAACATACGCGAGCTAACATTATAATTCATCCAGGAAGCAAGTCGTTTAGATTAAGCTCTTTCCAAACTCTGTTACAAACCACGCAGCCACCAAGTACTCTTTCTTTGCAACATCTTCTTGTTTTGTCTATTGTTTGTTATTTATATTTTTGTTAATAGTTATGTTTGGTTTTGTTTAAATGTTTTTCTTTTCGATTTTTCTTCTTTTTAAGGCTTCGTGGTTGTCATTGTATGTTGCTCGTCTTGGAATCGTCGTGGTAGTATTGTAAAGTAGGTTTAGTACCTTAGTTCCTTCAAATTTCGCCTGCCTTCAATTTTGGCTCTCTTTAATTTTGGCCCCTTCAATTTTCGCTCCCCCGTGTGCAGAAGTTTCGCTCCCTTTAATTTTCGCCCCACCCTGCAAATTTCAAAGTTTTGGCCTAATCCGTTACAGTGTAAAATTAGAGCCTTAGATGTTGTGGGTCACATACCAAGAGAACTACGTCACTTTTGCAGCGTTTTCTTGAACAACGGATGAGCTTTAGCAGGTCGTGTTCTAGACAACAAGTATAGAAGATCACCAATTCTTAAAGGTGGACCCGAACTACCAATTGTTCATTGTTCATTTTGCATTTTTCATTTTCATTTATCTATACACAAAAAACCCTTCAGCAAATAAAAAAGACAACTATTAACAATCATAAAAAATATAAGAATAAAAACCCACAGGCCCATCAAAGTATTGCCGTTCTTCCAGGGAGTTTGTTTAAAAGTCTAGCTCATTAGATGCTTTTTCAGTTGTTTTTTGAAGCGATCTAATTTTGGTAGCTCATGTATTTCGGCAGGTGTACCATTCCATAATGTGAGAGCTGCGTAATGAAAGCCTTCTTTTGGCAAATTCAATCCTATATCCAGGGATCTGGAGATCTTTACAGTGCCTGTTACCGTAGGTCGAATGAGAAGACCTCGGATGATAAGTATCCTATAGGCTTTCGGAGCATTGTCTGTTCACAATCTTGTAGGTCATGATTGTCATGATTGTTCTAATTGTCAAGAAAAATAAGGCGCCAACATCTCCCTATGCAGTCGACGGGTACTATATTGAGCTAGAGAAGATGACAGTATCTTCTGCCCAATTGGAAGCTAAGGAGAGAATGGCTGATCATGATTAAGATGAATATGGCCCTGAAGACGATAACACAGTGGAACTAAAAGAACAAAATCTTCCCACAGACACAGGAGAGGACAATATTATCATAATCGAAGAGTAACGCATGTCTTGCATTTCTTATTACAATAAAAACTAAAGTTCTTTAATAGAAAATAAACTTTTTAATCTCCCTTTAATTTTCACTCCCTCTAATTTTCGCCTCGCCAAATATTTGTACAATTCGCCCCCTTTAATTTTTGAAAGTGTGCTAAACAGACTTCTTCAAAAGTCAATGAAAAAGGTTGAAGTGACCATTTGACCAGACGGTATTAATGTTTCATGGATGAAAGAGAATTGCCAGCTTAAAATGAACTTTTAGACATAGCAAATAAAAATGTCTGGGATGAAGCAATATCATTGAAGCCTGCAAATCCTGCAGGGACATCTAGCAGGGCAACTAACAACTATTAGCCACTTACGTCAACTCTGTTGTGCTTCCACTGCTGATTGCCTTTGAAGCCATGACATTTTAGTATATCAATAAAGGATCCTGGATTTGAATTTGAGACATCTAAACAATTCTCTTCTTCAAATATGATTTCGCCAGTACGCGAGTATATGAAAAACTGTGAAGACAAAAAAGTAAACGTAAATGCAATGCTTTGAGGCTACCAGACATATTTCTGGATTACTTCTGCAAGTCATTCCATTTCAACTTTATGTCACAGAAAAATTCATAAATAGCAGCGGCAAAACTTAAATTTCCCGTAAAGAAGCAGATATAAAACTATCTAGCACAGACGTGCATTCATACCCAAGGAATGTCAAAAACATAGTAAGCTCATATGACATTTAGCTTTCACTTCATGGTTTCTGATAAGCGGAAGCGAAACGTCAGGAGAGCTTACTATATCTTTCACATTCTTAATTACATTTATATGGTTAGTTGAAAGGAGCCTATGATCTACCATTCAAAATCAAATATACGAGAGCTGCTCTTATATGTGAGCAGCTTTTAAAACATCTCAAACATATGATACCATTCATTTTTTGTTGCTAATTTTGATTAATTCTCGCAAAGCTGCTCAGCAAACAGTTTTTCTTCTAGCATGAACACAAATAAAATTCTCTAAGATAGATAAAACCATTGATTATTGCAAACCAATTTGCAAAGATGTAAAAAAAAAACACACCACATTTAACACTTTCGGCAATAGGTATGTCCTCATGAAAGCCTTTTCCTATACGGTATAAGAAAAGCTAGCTACTAATGGGCAGATGTGGCGGGTGAAGCAACGAATGTTACGACAAAATCACACGATCAGCCGATTACATTTGGCAACTATTACAGGTGTTTGAAGTCCGCGTGTTTGAGGAGTCTTGCATGTGTCAGCGAGTTTGAGGACAGTTACTTCTGTTTCCGCAATTAACTTGTGAATTCTTTACCATGTACTAAGTGTTGTAACGGGTTTGTGACCTTTCTTGGGAGAGCTGGCACATTTTTCTGCCCCTCACGCTTCCGCTTTGCTCTCGCTGTTGTTTTTCACAACGCAATGCATACCAAGGCCTTTTATGGAAAAAGTATCAAATGACTATTTGGAATGAGGGAAAATGATACCAGCTATTTTGCTTTCAGATCTCCTTATGTAGCAAAAGCATATTGTTAAAGATTGCATAGCCCAAGGCCCCTTTGTAAAGCAATTGTTTCTTTGTTACTCGATGTTCATTGGGGAAAGTAAAACATTTATCATTATTAAGTGAAGTATACGGTAACAAGCCAGTGCATATGAACCTACAATTTTTCACGTCAGCCTGACTAGGTTCTTATATATTGGGTATTCAGTAGGAAATGCGGCTTTTCAGGTTTTTAAATCGGTCCTTGTCTTATTCTGGGCCTGTAGAGATTTCTTCTGTTCAGATTCAAATTTCAAGCTTATTATTGGCAGTCAGTTCACAACACTTGAGTCTATATGAGGTCTTATTCACAACAGAACTTTGTGGAAGAATGAGAATTTTCATATAATCCAATGAGGAGCTTTAAAAGAGCCACTTAAAACAGAAGTACTTTAAATACTTAACAGGTGATTGAATACTGCACATTTACAGTTTTATTGCAAAATGCACATATGGCATTATCAGATTGTATACGTTCACTGATTAAGCAACTGTAGTCTTAGTTTGTTTTGATGATCTCTACGAATAAGGACCTATTTCAAATTTCAGGCTGAATGGGTTCTTATACAATGGAGGTCCAATTTCAAAATTCTGCCTGCAGGTTCTTAATCACCAGGTTCTTATGCGCGGGTTTTTACTGCATGATGATACTGCAATTTTGGGAAATGGTTTCGTTTTGAATACTGAGCAAGAATGAGGTAATAAGTAAATAAGAGATTGAATCTCCTACCTGATTTCCGCCCTGTCCATGGCAAGGAAATAAGCCAAGCTTGCCATTGCCATCTTTAACTCCCATTGAATCCAAACAATACCCACTAGATGGGTTTCGTATCTAGGAGAAAAACCCCATGGTTGTCACAAGACTAAGCATTTCGGTTGGAAATTCAAAGAACATCCCCAGGGTGGATTTAGAGCTTAGAAGAAAGCCCCATAATTATTATTGGTTCTTCGATTGAGCACATGAAAGAAATATGAAAGGGGTTCTGTTTGGCAGAATTTGAAATGAAGACTATTAAAAAAGAAATCTTAATCCTTAATCAATTGAAATCTCGCAAGTTCAATACCACAGTTCCTGGCAGTTTTATTATCAAATGATAAGGTGCTTGAATCAAGAGCCTTCAAACTTCTACCAATGCAATGATTATCAGTTACCGCAGTATCTACAAATTCTTTCTTGGCTAATTCGCAACTGTTACAATAAAGTAGAATTATACCAATACAAAAATGAATCAAATGAAAACGAGTTACCTCTCCCTTGGCAGGTGGATACAAATCAGGCATTTGTGAATCTGGATAAATGTTGTCTAAATACCACTTGAATGATTTACATTTTAATTTCTTGCGCAACGCCACGCGATCCGTAATATCACCATAATACATGTTCCTGAAAAGAAAGCACCATTTACAATCTCTGCAAAAACAAATTCTACTAGCTGCCCTTTGATTCTATGACCCAAATATCCTAAGTGAATTTGGCACCGTTGAAAAGTAACCCAAATTCTATTCTCACTCCTATCGTCAATATTTCACTTTGCCCGGTCACGTCGTAATCAAATTATTCTCATGGGACCGATGGCCAAATATCTAAAACAGAGCCCTTCAAAAATCTTTTAATTCAAAGTTGCATGACTGTGCTTTTCCAGCACTATGTGCACTAACACTTGCTCCTCTTTGGTTTCTTCACGCCCTTACACCACATACCAGGTGAGCGAGAAAAAAGTTCCCACTTTAAGAAATTCTCAGAACCAAGAGTACTTCAGAGATTGGAATGATTCAAATTCCAGTTAAAAGTATTTTTGTGATCTTTCTCGCTGTCTTACCAGCACTAGATATATCAGTAAATTTAACTTCATAAAAATTTCATGACTGCAAAATGGCTGAGAAAGGGCCTAAACTATTGATCAAATTGTAAGGACTCTCCCTATACAGAACGATACGTAATGGGCGTTTCACCTCTCTCATGAGTGATACGACATAAATTTGCAAATAACTACTGAAGATTTTTACTCCCATGGCAATAGATGTGCAGTGGATAGCTCTCACTCATGAACAATAGCATTTTCTTTATTGATCTGTGCGAGGAGTCCTTTATGATTTGGTCAATGCTTTAGGCCATTTTTTGGTCATTCTGCAACCATGGAATTTTTGTAAACTTCAATTTACCTATATTTCTAGTACTCATGAGACAACGAGAAAAATCACAAAAATTCTTCGGTCTTTCGACTTTTAACTAAAATGTGAATCATTCGAATCTGTGAAGCATGCTCTCGGTAGTAGGAATTTTTAAACGGGGGAACTTTTTTCTGGCTCACACAGTATATAGCTATAAGAATGAGTTCTAAGATTAGGAAGGGCTACCTATTTTAGTGCTACTGTCCAAGAAAGGTGGTAGCACCTATTGTGCAAATACCCCAAGTACTTTGAGAAGGAAAGAAGTGATCAGAGCGATATCGACCTTTTAAACTGTTGAATGAATACAGATTTTTGGCGAACAAAATCTCTGATAACTTTTCTACAAGTTTTGCTCAAGTTGATCGACACTGGTTACATTTCCTCTGTAACATCAGGCTGGAGTTCGAGTAAAAATGTTGCTGTGGTAGAAGCACTGTTGCGTTCAGAACGAGGCTATAAAAGTTGAATGAGGGGTTGCCGGGCGTGTATAGAGAATTAACAACACTCTTCACTCTACGTAGCAGGTTCTACAAGGCAGAGACTTGAACCACCAGCCATCAGATTGGTATTAAAAAATGCTATGACTGAGCCATACCCAATCTATGCCAATGAGTTAGGACTCCCTTATACATAGAGGCTGCCTTGCAGTGCACCATCTACTATCAGTGGTACCCTCAATCAAGGCTACCAGGCAAAAGCAACCACTGCAGTAAATCAACCAGTCCCAATCTGGTATGGCAAAATACCTTGCATGCGGTCTCTTTTGATAATACAGTTCCTTGAATTCATCCATCCAGACTTCAGCCAATCGATTCAAATTTTTTGCCAAGGTTTTTTCGACTCCATCAGGGAATTTGTAAGGGCTTGTATATTTTCTGAATATGTGGCCAACTCTAGAACATGGGATTATTTCAAGACGGCCTCCACACATCCAGATCTAGAATAGAGAGACGCATTTATTGATCATTGCTTATAGATTTGAGGTTTAAATGTATACAGATATGAACAACCCACCGAGGCATATATATTTCAACGGTTGAAGAAACACAATCTATATCTGCTTCAATGACAACTGCTCTCTGGATACCAAGGCAACAACATTGGAAAATTTGCTATTTGACAGTAGGAATGATCAAATACTATCTAAATTTAACTGACTGAAATTGGCCACTCCAAATGAGATCATAAGGACACTTTAAATCACAACTCATTACAACGTGATGAGTTGTGCACTTAAACTTATCGCAACCCTGACATTACATCTAATGTGGGACTGAATGTAGCATAGCATAGTATAGTATCCATTAGATATTAATTGTCCATTAACCTCTTGCTCAAATCGATAGTCTCTCGAGAAACGTTCTGCTGCAACTTTTACTGTATGGTGATAAAGATTTCCCAGATGACGTTAACAAAATTATACTCCAACTGACCATAGACTTCATTCACAAGACTGGTCGGCTTGGCTAAGACAATTTTAATTTTGCTTGTGCCACGAAGTCACTGAGTGCTTTTGTTCTTTCTCCTTGTCATTGTTTACTACGTTTGTTTCTCGTTTGATGTAAGGCACATATTGGATGAATCCTAATATTTGTGTAGGATATTTTAGATTAGATGTACAAATATACATATTTTGATGAAGGCACCTTAATCCTACACCAATGAGCTTAGTGCACCAGAAAGGCCTGGCATCTAACGTGAAACAGGCGTCAGTATCTATCTGTTGTCTGTAGTGATCGTTTATGTGTATCTATCTGTAACTGTATATTTAGTTTGTATGTAAGTAGGATATCTCTTTATGTTAAGACCACAGGGTAGTCATTGTCTGTTGCTCCTTGTGGTATCGTCCCCGTAGTGTGGTATAGTCGTATGGTAATTAGAAAGTATAGTAGTTTGTAGCCTTGTATTGTAACATTTTAGATGAATATAAAAAAAAAAAAAAAAAAAGTGTCCATAGTGTTTGTTGTATTTAGGTTAACACTGCGTGTCTTTTAATATTGGTCATGGGGTAGTCATCGTCTTTCGCTCCCCATGGTATCGTCCCTGTAGTATTGTATAGTAATTAGAACCATATGTATAGTAGAATGTAAGATTTGTTGTAATACTTTCAATGAATAAAAACAAGATTATAAGGGACATTCTCAAGGAAGAATCCCTTTCAAGAACTTCCAAGAACAACATAAGGTCAAATTTTTAGTTCTGAAGAAGCCTAGAATGGCAGGGCGAAATATGAGCTCGCTTATATGATCAATGTTTGATGAAAGTAGTGTTTCTTCTTGTTGTTTTGCAATGTTCCTGCCTTTGAACAGTTTATATCAAACTTCCCTGCAAACATCTTCATTTAAGAAAGATCTGACGCACAGCAACGATCGCTGCCTTTTCTCAATACAATTCACGAATCAAGATTCCCATATATTTGTGTCCATGTTTTAGCATATTTAACTTTTCGGAAGCATGGTAGTGACACCCTTTAGGAGCATAAAAATATTCCGTTCCTCATGGATATAACATTTAGCACCTTAGAAGTAAGAGACTGAGGTGAATAAAGGGGGATAATGTTATGACAACATCAATTGTTTGGTTTCCTTTATTAGTGAGAGGGCTTTCCAGAGAGGAATATACTACAAAAATACTTACTAACCCTAGCCCTACCAAGGGGAGGGGGGGGTTCCACCCATGTTCGGATGTTTTGAAGAGCAAGGTGTGTCCTCCAATCTCCTTACTGTTATCTGTGAGCTATGATTTGATAAGTAAATTTTTGAACAATGGGCATTACGTAACAGCCAGAAACTGTCATGTAACAGGTGACACAAATGATTAAATGTTTTTGATATTTTACTATCAGGATTAGTTCCAAACTATGATTATTGCACTTCGAAAGAATCAGTGAACAGAAAGCTTTTGATCGTTGTTAATAACAGCGGAAGGCATTTTTGAATGATAACGTCAGACACAGACCGCCACTTTGGGTCATCTTGGCAAACTTTGAAGATTTTTCCGACAGAGGCAGTTAAAAATGCGTTCTGCAATGCAAACAAAGCATTTTGACAACTTATCATCAATTTTTGTTGAAAAAACAGCTCATGGTTTTCATCGGTCTTTGTCATTCATCTTGACATAACTGTTTAAAACATCTTTATTGATCATATTTGGATTGGAAATGAATACCAGAACAATTAAGGTGGGGAAAAATAAATCACATTATCTTTATTTCGTTTTTAGAGCAAATCATCGGGAAAGCGACATTTTTACGCTTTATGACGTCATAGTGACATCATCTAATGAGGTGACCACATCAAGACTTGCCAGTCAGCTTAGAGTAGTTAGTACCACGCCAGTGTCAAGTGTGAATTACTTCTTGTTAGTCTTAGGCTACCTTTTCTTGATGGGATAGGGATGGAAGACACTCCATGCCAGATATGCTAAGTCAAAAAGTTCGGTAGGATTAGGGTTTTGTAAAACTTCATGGGAAATCCAAAAACTCTTTTAGTTCCAAGGCAAGCCCCCAAAACACCTTTATTCTTACAATGCTTAATAGTTACTTGGTTCCTTCAGTTGCTGCCGCTGGTACAAACATTCATCAATTGCACTTACCCTAAAAGACATTTCTAAATTCTCTCCACCCCATATGTCCATTGCCATATCATATGATCCAAGGTCATAAAAGTATTGACGATGAATAGCAAACAATCCACCTGCCATGGCAGGAGTCCTGGAAACGAAGCAGGAAAGAAAATAAATAATCCACACGCCTTTTCTCACCTTCCACTCGGTTATCGCAGAAATATGGTAGTCATGCATTCGTTCGTAACTTTTTGCATGATTTTTAACGGTGGCCCATTAGAGCTAAGCTTAGAACTAAGTTCCTTATGTCAACTAGTATGTCTGGAAACAACCACAGTACAATTAATATTAATACCTTGATAATACCTATTAATACCTATTAATACCATAGACCATATTTATTAAGGCATTTACACATGCATGGTTTTTCAAGGCCTTAGCAGTTATTCACTCACTAGAAATGTGAAAATAGGTGCCCAATATGGATGGCAGCAAACAGAATTTAAAACTCAACACTGGCCATGCTTCACACTAACCAGCAGTATATTCGATCTACATTTCCACAAAATATCTCTTGTTTTGACTGTCTCATCTCTCTCTTATTTTACCCTTATATTTACTATCGAAATCATACAAGGAGATATGAGGTCAAGTGGGACATCCACGGAGATGCTTAAATATTTCTACATAAGTGATTTTAGAAATGCAGTCATCGTTGTTCCTTGTTCTACAAAAGTGAGAGCAACAACTTTGACGACCACAGGCACACAGGGAGGAGTAAAACTACTGTAGGAACAACAACTACCGTATTTCGTACAGCCCACGGTTCAAAGGCCGGATACCTTACAACGATTATCAAATATGGACATTCATTTAACAAACACGGACATCCACACGAACAGTCAAATATGAATATTTCAAATGATCAATATATCAACGGATTATCAAATAAACATTCATTATATCTCTTGCTACTTTAACAGGTATCAAAAGACATTCTATAGGAAGAAATAAATACTATCTTGCTTCTCGTATGAACTATTCTCTCAAATCATAAACTTCATCCAGTTCTTGAGCAACTCGCTACTGCATATTAAAAATGGAAAATCTTAACCATACAAAAGCTACAGTAAAGTCCCGCCTTTACAGAAGTCGAATTTTTCATTTCAGCCTATTGAGCTCTATTCCTTATTATCATTTTTCTATTGTTGTTACAAATATTCAAGGTCTGAGTAAAATTGTTTATTACAGGCAGGACTTTACTGTTGCTGCCCGGGATTCCAATGTGTTTGAATGAATTTTGCAACATTTGGTAACATGAATCAAGAAAGACGTCAGTCCGGCAATACATCAAAAGGCTGAATGATGTTAGCCTACGAGTAGACGCGTTATTCAAAAGAAGAAAGGGTCTACGAAACAACGAGTGAAAGGTTGCTACAGCCACTCGAGAAATTATCTTTAATTATTCTAATCCGCCATTCAAATGATGTGCGATACGAGTTTCAACAAAGGCTGCATAAATTAAGTTCTAGGAATCTAGAACTCGTTGTAACAAGCTTTTGCTCGTTGTTTCGTAGACCCTTTCTTCTTTTGAAAAACGGGTCTACGCGTAGGCTAGAATGATGTTGGATGGCTTTGGTATCATCAATTTTATCCCATGCATCAATTTGATTTTACGTACCTTATGAAGTCAGATTCATCTCTTCTCAGTTGCTGCTCCTCAGGTGGGATAGGTTTCCATTTATAAAACAGATCCCAACCGAAGCCTCCTCTCTGATCTGGATTAGCTGCTGCCTGATATTGCAGAGTATCTGCATTGATTACCTCAATCGTCGGTACAACTACATTGGATTTGCTTTGTTTGATTCTAGCAAGAAGGGGCTCAATCCAACCAGGGGTAGCCTCACAATGAGAATCAAGAAATACGACGACGTCACCACGAGCTGCAGCTGCTCCATTCAGCCTTGACCTGATCAAACCTTGTCTATTCTTGTTTCTGACAACTTTGATCTTCTTGGATAGCTTTGCGACGTGAACATCAACTGGCTTTTTTAAGAAGTCTGTACCAAGAAAAGTATAACGATTATCAGCTTTCAGTTTTCGAAAGGCCATAAGGCAACAAATACACATTTGCAAAACTTAGCCAAAATATGCTGCATGGGTAACCTCTTTGAAATTTTCTTCCCATCATTGTTCACACCTTGAAGTTTCTTCCAAAAGAGATGTCAAAGCAAACCCCATAAATAATTATGGACCAAAAAAACTTTTCTCATTTTGGAGGGCTTACCACGAAAATATTTTTGTCTTTCTGCAATCAACATTGTAGCTTAATGCGCATGAAAGTGTCACATTATTGTCGATAAAACAACCTCTCGAGGCAAAGGCAAAATTCAAATACCGGAAAATCGAACTAATCGCTGTTGCTGCTTGTCAATGTTTGATGTGCAAGAGGCCTAAATCCTGTACAGAACAATGCCATTTTCAGAGGCAAGATTTGAGTGGCAGTGATGGAAACTATTTTCGAGTCACTGTTGAGCTCGAAACTTAAACAACAAAGTATTCCTGTTTAATACCTTTGGAATTAACTTTTGAAACTAGTGTGATGACTGGTAATCTAAGTTGCTTTGCGGACGTACCTGGTAGCGATTTCAGTGGCAAAATGACTGATTTCAGGGGCCACCTGATACAGCATCATTTGGCCAAATCTTAGCTACAGGATAAAAATTTTTCATAACAAACGAGCCAAGAAATAAGTTTCATATCTCTTTACCGCTTGAAATCTGCCAATCAAAACTATCCCAAAGAAACATGGTAAAGTCCCGCCTTTAAGAAACTCATTAAGCAAAAGCAGCCTGATTGATTTCTTGTGTAAAAATATACTTCTTGAAAACAGGGTGGGTATACCATAGTAAAAGAAACTTGTATTTCCCAAACATCTTTCAAAATTGTCGAGGAAACATCTTTAGGATATGCACAGTTGTAGAAGAAACTAAGAATTTGAGCCAGTACTGAAAGCTTCTTGAATCATAATGATTTGGGTTTGAAAATGTTCTGGCTAACTACTGTGTGTGGGCTTGCGATGGAGGTAGCAAATGGAAAACTACTTCATCGTGTTGTTGATTTGCCTCATGGGTACTGTTACTTTCCTTTTGAGTTTTAGAGAAATTACATCATTCCCAATTCAGAGAACTGAGAAATATTAGAGAAATTCAGTTAAACCATACAATATTACTATGTACCATTGCAAAAGAAACTAAGCATGAATCAGCCTGGCTAGTTTCTTGTGCCGGGTGTCCTAGAAAAAGGTATCAGATTTGACCAGGGATGGCGCTAAGAATTTAGCTTGAATAGATCGGAAATAGTCTTTAAACTAATCCTCGACAGTTAACTTGAAGACAGATTGTTGATATTGGAGTACAAATTTTCATCTTAAAAGTCTAGATTCGCCTCCGCCTCCAAACCAGGACTAAGCACGAGTAAGTATTTTCATAGATCCTTACTTGTGGATGTTTCATCCTTTGGGTATATGCAATTGTTTGCTTCGTAATTATTCCAATGATAACAAATGCATTTCATTCAAACAACGAAGATCTTTTCACATACCGGCGATTTATTTCGCTGATGAATAACTTCATTCGGCGGATGTAATGCAAAACTTCTGTAGGATGAAGAGAGATGCCTCTTCGGAACAAAATTCGTGCATTTGATTGTCAAGTTCGATTTGGATTTCTACCAACAATTTTTCCGAAGCACGAGCCTTCTTGCATGTACTTCTAGATTCAGGACATTACACGACGATAGTTCTATGATTCAGGACATTACACGACGAGCGCATTAACAGGTTAGGCCAAAACCCAAAAGCTCTGGTTTGGAGGCAGAGGCGAATCTAGAATTTCAAGATTAGGATTTCAACTCTCTATGCTCCAATATCAACAAACAAGGTATCTATCTTCAAGTTAACTATCAATAATTAGTTTAAAGATTATTTCCGATCGATTCAAGATAAATTCTTAGCGCTAGCCCTGATCAAATCTATTAACTATTTTATGGGACACCCAGTAGAAAAGAATTCTATTCAGCAAAATCAGGTCCGAGTTTCTTATAACGCAGTTTCTTGAAGGCGGGACTTGACTGTAGCTAGAATTCTGAATTATATACTACAGAGGGCCCGCAAAGTCGTCAAGCCATATAGTCAGAAAGGCTTACGCAACGATTCCAAGTTTGCAAAAAACAGTTTCTACTCAATGGTTTTTGTAACAGGATCAGCTAGGATCAGTATCGCCAGACTAAATTGCTAAAAAATCCGATGAATGATTTAAGTTCAGTACTCTGTAGGGTTAAAGATTCCTGTAACACATCTTGCATTTTGAGAATGATGTGACGAATAAAGAGTCATGACTTAACTACAGCCATAACCTCGCGGAAGCCTAACACGTAAGATTTACAACTCGCAGCGCACGGACCATCAAATGCTATCAAATGTGCTGCCCACTTCGTCTGGATCCTTTTTTTATCCACAAGAACTTGTCTCGGTTGGGGATGTGGGGCATAATCTGAAAAGCTTGGTAAATCAGTTAATTAACAAATTCCTTATTTCCGCTGCAGCCTCAATAATCAGATGTCTATTAAAGGTAGAGACCAATGGGCTGAACACACTCAGAAACAGCAGAATACTACAACTGGGCCTCGGCCAGTTCTTGCCAACAGTTTTGGATTGCTACTTCGCTTCAAAAATTCAAACACTGAAAACCTATGATGATTAGCTACTAGGCTTTTTCGCCCATTTTGACTTTTTACTACTTTCATCAACAAAATTTTACTGATAAACTAATAAGAAAAAACTGAAGCAACTCAAGTATCATCTTAAAACATAAATAGTTGCGGAGACAGGCCCTTTCAAGTTTCAAATTCAAGTTGCAAAAATATATTACGAAATAGAAAGTTAAAGGCATGAAAATGGCGACAACAAAGGCCAACCAAGGCACGACACGTGCAAGGAATGTTGGATGAAACCACCATTTTTATTCTGTGATGAAACGGACCCTTTAAGTTGATTAATGTTATAACAGAGAAAACGAGGAACCTTGGGCTCAGACACTACGAGGCAAAACCTTTTTAACCCCCGGGGTCTCTTGAGTTTACAAGATACGGGGTTCTACCATTCAAATGGTAATGGTACCACCCATAAATCCGGAGAATTTCTGAAAAGCATATCCATAAATCCAAACTTTTCTGAAAATCATATCCATAAATCCGGAAATGTCGAAAGAGGTCACCAATAAATGAATTTTTGCAAAAAAAAAACATACCTATAAATCCGGAAAATGCAAAAAGCGTCGAAAACCATACCCATAATCCGGACTCTATCATGAAAAAGGTACCCTAAAAATGGCACAACCTCGTACCATAGATAACTTAAGTTACCCCCCCCCCCCGGGCTTTTTAACTCCACTTGTCAGCTTTTTGGGCAAGTAATATCCGATTTGGAAGTTCAGACATCCGTTAAATTTTCTGAAGACATTCCATAAGACGCCGACTATTTGTGGCTTCCGTCAAGTCTAGCTCTGGTAAGGCTATGAATTATTTTACTAGTTGTCTTTAGACGAGGTCAACATAAATTTTCGAAAACAACTCGCTGCCCGAACCAACCAAACTAAAAAAAACCATACAATCCAAAACCATTAATTTCATCCCGAAATAAATATCATTCATATCCGACCAAACTCGACAGGGCCAAGCTATCTCGTCCCTCTTTATCTTCTTTTAAGAAAAATATAAAGGGTTGGATGTAAATCGTGCTGCAATTAGTTATGAATAAATATGGTTGTAATTATACATTTTCCTTTGTTTCTAATTATTAGTATAAGTAGGGTTTTAATTTGTGAAGTTTTTTGGCACAGCCCCCTGAAAATAAATCCCTATAAATGAAAAGGCTACCGTGCAAAAATAATTTGAAAATGAAATGAAAATAAAATGAAATGAAACGGGAGGGCAGTAGTATCTTAGACCTTTTTGTGGTACAACAGATGCACCATTTTTAGGGGTTCTTTGTTAAAACGGATGCAGAATTATAAGTATCATTTTCACAATTTTCAGACATTTCACAGAATTATAGGTCTCCTTGTCAGGAAATTGTTCACAATTTCCGGAATTATGACCCAGATTTTCATTAATTTTACGGAATTATAGCCCTGAAATTGATCATTATTTACAAAATCATGACCATCAATCTTCTGGCAATGGCACATCCTCGTCAGATGACAGGTCAAGATCCCTCACATCTGCCACTGTGATCATTTTCTGAGGGCGGGGGGGGGGGGGGGGGGGTGGGGGATCTCCGTGACTCAACAAAGCAGTCCGATGATCAAAGAATTCTTTCAAGCCTTTCCTGAAGGAAAAGTTGTGATGAAATATTTTCTGATTCAAAAGCATCCATTTGTTAAAATCCATACATTATCAATTGTGTTGACAGAGCTGAGATTTTTGAAACAACGCATTATCAAAAAAGCACACAACGTAACACAGTTACACTGACAAAACACTTGTTAAGTCTTCAAATACTGCACCACACATAAAACATAGAGAGCTAGAAATCAAGATATCAGATAATCTGAAAATTTTCAAACGAATGATTGAAGAATGGGATGGTCCGAACCATATGTAATATACTGTATACAAATACTTAACAAATCAATCAATACTCCTTCTGTGACTATTATCTGTAAATATACCAAAAAAGATCTTTTTGTGCAATATTTTGTAAATCAATTCCTTAACATCTATTCCTTTTTTAATTGATGGACTAGTTTTCTCAGTACATTTGTGATGGGAAGTTAGAAATATTGATCAACTTAAAATAAGAAACAACAATGATTAGCCAAAATTCACCTGTTTGATAGTCTTTGGTGCAACCTCTACGGGGGAGAAAAATTTGAAGGGAAAGGAAATTTCCTTTCCCTTTAAATTTTTTCCCCTAGGTTGCAACGCAGACTATCTGTTTGAAATCACTAACTGGCAACTAATGCATAGCAAATGAAGTGGTCTTATCATGGTTTCATTTCAGTCAACAAAAATGCTACTGTACATAATCAAAAGCAATAATAAAAACCTGGGTCAACAAAAAGTTAGTGAGTAGTACGAAAATTGATGGTTTCTTTTACTTGTTGGACTAGTCCATTGCTTTTCAACTGAGATATAGTTTTTTGCGTTTTGACAAGTAGAAAAAGTCTGCATGACATCATCAATTCTATGACAACATCATAATTAACTTCTCAGAATCATTTCAGCTATAATTTTAGTCCTTTTAGCTTGGTTGGCCATGTAGGTTCTGAAGCTGATGTCACTGAACATCTGTTTTGCCCAGAAATAATGTTTAGAAAAATGGGATTTTCTTATCTTTTAGAGAACATGCACTACAATAAGGAATGGTATGAAACAAGACGTTATAACTTTGCAAACTGTTCATCAGCGTCAGATTCAGAATGTACCAGGCCAATTTAGCTAAAATGACTGAAGAATTAGATGCGGCTGAGATGATTCCAAAAAATGTTGAAATATATCGTCATAGGATTGATGATGTCACATGAACTTTGCTACTTTCATCAAAATAAAAAAATTTAGATATATACTGTATCTTAATCAAAAGGCCTGTTTGTCCTCTTTTCACAAACACATTTATAAATTGATTCAGTCCAATATGTAAGGTAGTCACATGAATTTGTCAACTGAACCTGTATGTTTGTGATGTCATAAAAGATGTGACTACTGGTCAAAATTTGAGAGTGCAGAATAAAAAAGCAACTCACCATAAAGACTTGCATCATCAACAATAACAATGTCCTTCAATAGTCGTGGTGGAGTCCTGTTCAAGACACTGTGAACTGTCCTCAGAAGAACAGAAAAAGCCTCATTATGAAAGCAAATTACAATGCTTGCAGTAGGCAGTTTTTCGTCATATGTGTAATGCTTTTGTCGGCATCTAAAAATAGAAAATTTGAGCTCTAAAGAATGAAAAAACAGCTGAAATATAAATGCTCAGTATTACTGTCAAATTGAAAACATAGGGTTAAGTGGGGTAACATGGGTCTAGAGGGCAAAGTGGGTCTACTGAGGTTTTTGCTAGAAATACCATTCCTTGTCAAATCAAAGAAAGGCTGGCTATTTTTCATCATAATATCTACATAGTAAGCTGCCTTTGATATAAAACATTTGTCTTGGATTTATCTAAATTAATTTTAAAGAATTATTTTACTGAATGGCAACGGCCTATGGTGGAAGAATTTCATGGCCAAGAGAAATTTTCTGCCACTGTTACTTTGGCCTTCTGGACCATTAAATGAACATGAAGTGGGATATTGGTCTTTACAAATAAAATAATGTCGATTTGAAAGTCACTGAGGTGATGGTTTTTTATATTATATGATTTTGCTACCAGGTGGGATAAAGTGGGTCTGAGAATTCAGCCATCACTTTCAATTCAACAAGCTTTGAATTGCTTTAGGTTCTTGCATATATATTCATATATATTCCAAATTTTTTGTGTGTGAAATGTGAAAAAGCTTTCCTGCCACCGTGGTTGCTGTCTTAAAACCAGTAAATGGGATTAAATGAATGCAGAAAGTTTATTTGATCTGTACTGTCAAATTTGATCACTGCCTTCAAAGTCGGAATGATGGTGGATCACCGCATGAGGATGATAGTTTCATTTTCGTCCCAGAAATGGGATTGCATGCAACAAAAGACGAAAACTGGGATTTTATTGAATAGAAAATAGTTGTGAAGCACAACTCTGTTACTCTTTTTATCCATTTACCCTCTCAAAATATCATATTATTCAAGTCTAGAAAATAGACACACTTTTCCCGCTCATCATGAAATGTGTACCTATTCTAGTGATCGACTTAGAAATTCGTTTAAAGATATTTACGGTAACTGCCTTAGAGCTGAGATGTTTTAACAGGAAACATGCAGCATTGAATGTCAATTAAATGAAAAGTTGTAAAGTGTTTATACAGTACTTTACTGTCCTTTACCAGCTACATATTATGAGATTTTGCTCAAGTTAGACCTACATTACCCCATTCTTCCCTAGTTCTGACCTGTTGTGAAAAAATCTACCAATACAGTGCTGTAGTTGTGATAATGGCTTCCAGTAAAATTCTGCTATTTTGACATATCATTCTACCATTTGAAATTTTGTGAAATCTTCAAAATATTTTCAGAATTGAAGTGCTTCTCTTTTTTTAAGAATCCAATGATAAACTAAAAATCATTTCAAAACTCTTTGATGAAACATGAAACTAATTGTCACATAAAGTTGTTTATGGCATGTTTTGAATAAGAGGCTGTCCAAAAAATCTAGTCAGCACAAAACAAATGCATTCACTTCTATGTGAATTAAAAAACAGACCACATGTCTGGGCTTAACAATTCAAAGCAATAAATTGGCTTCCAAAAAAGAAATGAGTTGATCAAAATACTTGAATAAATTGAATGAAATTTTTTGGGGGAATGGCTCCGGCTTATGCTGACAAACTTTTCCAACCAAATGACTAAAGCGGAGTGAGACAAAGGTCTAAGTTCAAATTAAATATTCCATTTTGTAATGCTGGCCAAAAATGCCTGCCCTGCTTGGGGCCGAAAATATGGAATAGCCTACTATCTTCTGATTTAAAATATGCAAATTAACTCGTTTAAGCACAAGATCAAGGGCAATTTTTCCAGATACAGAAAGAGGGAAAAATGTAAAAGAGTGGATGAGTTCCAATGTGGGGTTATGGCCATGATGTGTTTTCGGATTGTTTCTTTCAAGTAAGACAGAAAGGAGCCAAATTTCAATCCTTTTAATGCTCACTGAGAACATCTATAGCAAGCAATTTAGCATTTCAATAACCTACAGTGGTCCCCTCCTGAGCCTCTTACTTTGTTTTCTTTGTTCACGCACACTTCTCCATCTAAAAATCAAGAATTTCTTTCAAGTACAAATTCAAAATTTCATAAGCACACTTGAAGTGCACACTTAGATCAAATTGCACACTTGCACACTTGAAATTTTACTCTTGCCCACCCGAGATCTTGTTGGAAACTGCCATACTCTGCAGTCCAGTCTGAGAGTAGAAACTGCTTTAGGCACAAACACAGTAGAGTTCGCTATACTCACTTCTCACCCCTTACATCTGGTAGTGTCCTATCCAGTGATATCTTGTCACTCAAAATTGAGTTGAAAGAATGATTTGCAAACAACTTCTCTGCCAGTTTCTTTTCAGCTTCACTTTTTAGATACGCTGCTTCCCCATTCTCTCCAATACCTGGATTTTTATTTCTTTTCTTGCTGATATCATATATCTCTTTTATTTTCCTGTGTCCATCAAGAGAATCTTTAAAATATCTAGTCTGTTTACTGTCAGACGAAAAATCTTGCCAAGGATAATGCTTCTTATTATTGGCAGGAGCAAGTGGTTTTATCCCAATATCTGCCATAAAATGCGAGTCCCTCCGCGACTTGTGACCTCCAAGTCCCAATGATAAGGAATCCAAGGAGTCCATAGCAGCTTCATTATTTGCAATGAGTAATAAAACGTTGAGTGAAAACCAGAACACTGATGTAAGGGCAATGATATACAAAATCTTCACTGAACCCAACTTTCCTGCCAGCAGATTTTTCAAAAATTTAGCCATGTTGATTCCTGAGTGATTAATGTGGTATCAAAATTCAGCTTAGTAAACCATTAAAAATACCTCAATTTCTGCGCAGCTGTGTAATCAATTTCACCTCTCTTTACACGTAGACACGATCACGTCTCTGGTCCCTATATGCTGCCGTGGTCTAGGTACATATAGGGGCTATCCTAATAATTTAGGCCAGTGAAACTCTGACATGCTGAAGGCAAAGCAATGCTTGCCTTACAATTCAACCGTCTTGAAATTGCTGCAGAAAAAGAGTATAGCTGTAAGGTACGTCTGACACCAATATTTGAATCTTTATTGCTGATGTTCAGGCAGGAATTCGTGTTTTTGCTAAGCCATCTTGTTGCCTGCCCGCGGCTATCAACTTGGCAAAACACAAAAGGAGCGAACAATAGAACCGGTACTTCGTGTAACCTTTTACTCTGTTGGCAGCTTCGTCCTCCTCCGTAAGAAGTTTGCATTGTTTGCATCGGGATCCACTACCCTGACCCAACAATGATAACTTTTTCTTAATTCTTTATTACTGCCGTTTGCATCAACGCAGGGTACGATTTTTCAGCCACTGATGTCCCTTCTATATTCATTTTACGCCCCCTTGCTTTGCTTGCTTCAGCCTTTCGTCTCCAACCTTTTCTGATCTTTGTACACAGGTACAGCCACTTTCGCTTCACTTTGCGCTCCCTTGTTTCCTTGTGCTCCTTTCGACATACATTAATTTCCAAAATTTTCGGACGTTTAATTTTCGGACATTTAATTTTCGGACTAAAATTTTCGGACAAAATTATTATCGATTTCGGACAATTTCGGACAAAATTTCGGACATTTTCAAACAGATGTATGAAATTTCGGACATATACGATTTGATAACGAGTAGGCAAATCATACCATGGGAAATGTGGACACAATTTGGGTGTTGATCGTGTCTACAATACCTGGCCTAAATTATTTTTAATGATTAAATGTATTTCGTTACCTTGCTTGTCTTCAATTCACTGTTTATCTTCTCGTTCTTGTCTGGGAGCACAGCAGGCTAGCAGCCTGCTATCAACGGTTCCGCATGGGCCTAATGTTTTGAATTGCATTGCTATTCGAAAGCTAGACTGATTACAAGCCGTAGTTTCGCTCCACCGCCAAACTGATATACCCCGCTACAACTACGACTAATAAACAAACAGTGAAAGTTCCGGCCTATTCACGGGAGCCTCGTTTTGGAAATTTCTGGTCTGGAAAATACACCGCCATGGTCTGCGTTTTGCGTTAGACTGAGACCTCGCTCCATTGATTGGCAACGCCGTCTGGAAACTTTCAAAGCTGTGGAGGTGTGGAGGTCATGTGATTTTTCCGCGCTCTTTCGTTACAAAATAATAATTTTGTGGCGTGAATGAAACAAACAACTTTGGGGCAAGTGTTTGCGTTTGTTTCGCCATGGCCTCAACATGTAAAATCTATCAATACAATACACGTATTTCTTAAATCGAAATTGTCAACTTGCTGCGATCAGTTTAAAAGCGAAAAAGCAAGTAGGCCCAAGGGGCAAATCACTTCTCAACTTAGCGAACGTGACTTTAGTGACTTTAAAAACATATGATTTTGTCTGTGATTTTTTGTGATTTTACTGATTTTTTAGTCACTTTTTGATTTGTGGTTTTTGTGCTTTTTGCATGTGTGATTTTTGTTTGTGATTTGTTTGTGATTTCAAGGAAGGTGTACGAAAAAATAAGTTCGCCCCTCGAGTAAACCCACATTACCCCCTAGACCCAAATTACCTCACCTTACCCTTCTGTGCCCCCGTGAACATTTCAAACCAAAGTTTTTGAAGACTTTCTATTGTTTAGACATTATTCGAGTACCTTCCGAGTAATTGATACAGGAAACAAGTGTGATTATCATGTGAAATTCGATTTCCCTTATCGAAATTCTTGGTTTCTTAAGTTATATCTTTTCAGTGCTGGAGTTTCTTAAATTTTTGGCGATCCGGGAGTTGAGTATCTTGTAAGCAGTTTCTTCTAAACATAAACTTTTACCATGCTTTTACCAAAACTTCAGGATTTCCATGGGATGCACCAATCGCTGCCTTCAGGTTAGCAGATATCCCATATTCGCCGACTGCACAAATTCACTCATTCTTCACTAGGCATGATTCGGTCTTCACACTTTTTCTTACAATTTTCCATTAACCTTGCTTTATAGTAATCAATTTTTGGCAAGTGTTGTTATTTATGAAAAACGGCACTTTCAAGAATGATAAATTTTTTTATGGGGATATTTTGAGACAAACCAACTCAAGTGCAAGTTGTGGTTTACAATTTTGCGACTGGCTTCAGTTTTTGCTTTTGTCTACAAATTTTCCATTTGATATTTTCATTCAGGGGGTATTTCTGCAGTAGTGAAGTCTAACAAGAAGAATTTTATTATCAAATCATGTAAATCTATTTCTATTTCTTTGAATAACTCGGTGTAAACAGTTAAATTGCCTTAAATAGTAGCAGTAGTAGTAGAATTTAGGTGACCTTGAGTTTTTGGAGGATGAACTTCACCGTTGCGAATCCTATCATATATTTTGCATAGGCGAAAAAGCTTGCACTTGGATTCGTTATCTCTTTATCAGTAAAAAGCTTTCAATTTTCAGTCGATACATTTTGGTGCGCTTTGATGATATCTTAAAGATAAATTGAAATATTTTTCTTCCCAAAATAAAGAGCAACTGAGTAGTTGGTTTCTCGACGGACCGTTTCAGTAACTCTTTGCCGAAGCCGTACGAGTAACCCATTATTCTGAATCTGTTTTACGCAATAATCTTACATTATTTTTAGCATTTTCAATCGCTAATTCTTCTACAGTTGATTCATGAATGTTTCATGAAGTTTTGGTTATTTCTTATATCAAAATTTGCAAGTTTTCTGCCGTTATCTCGCAGAAGTATCTTGGTATTCTTCTGGAATGTTCTTTTGCCCCTTTCGGTCTGGGAAGCTCAAGAAACGAACACAAATCATCTTCGCAAAGAAATAACACTCACAAAAGCTTCTCAAACTGTTCAGGCAGTTCTCCTAAAAAATACACAGTTATCCACAAAACTCTCATATCGGCTGCATTTTCTCGTAGGTTTGAATTTGTTTCTGTTAGAAGGCCCTTTGTAATCTGTGACTTAAAACTTTTGAGGGAAAGACAGATTTATCGGTCGTTTGTTTTGCGAGAAATCTTTATCAAGCCCCTTGTTTACGTAGCCGTTGAGTCTGTTTTGAGCAAGACTTTATCGTCATTTGCACAGAATTTCAAGTACAAATACTTCTGCTGTTTATGCGGGAATGTTTCAAGAAACTAGCGCATTTTTCCACATCTTATGTGTGAGTTTTCTGTTAACTTTTTGTTAGATTGAAATGTCTCTTACCTCGAACTGTTCCCGTTGTTTTGGAGAAGCCAAAAAGGAATTTTGTTCGACGATTTAAATTCGCAAAACAGTAAGACATCTTCCATAGGCCTTAATTAGCTGTAATTTAGCTATTCTTTCGTTTTTTAGCCTACTTTAAATAGATTTTTAATGATAAATAATAATTCCACTGCAAGTTGGCGAAGCTTTCCCTTCAAAATAACTCTTTCGTACAGTGCCCTTTGAGATCCTCCACAGTCCTTTTCTTTGTCTTTATTCCGTAGCCGTGATAATAACAGCCTCAATGGCCTCAATTTTGGCAAACAGCCGCCTTTTTCACCTTCACTGACTGACATTTAACGGAATGGCAGCCAATGTTTACATTGAATTCACAGACTGGCGGGGTACAAAACAGATGAGAGCAGGGACATCAAATATTTCAAGAATGAGCCAATCACCTTCGCGCACAACGCTTCCAGCAAGCTGATTGGTCCTTCTCGATCCAGAAGTGAGCAGGCCGGTTTTTTAGCAGTTTGGTTATGAGTCCCAGATTGAGCGGTCTCGGTTTGGCAAGCAGTAGTCTCGTTTTAGTGAGCGATATCTAGGACTCACGACTCACTGTCATCAGTATATTCGAAAGCCGTGACCTGAGAACTAGTTCCCAGATCAACGCGGCCCTCGAACGACTTTCGAGGGCCGCGTTGATCTGGGAACTATTTCTCAGGTCATGGCTTTCGAATAGCAATGCAGTTCAAAACATTAGGCCCATGCGGAACCGTTGATAGCAGCCTGCTGTGCTCCCAGACAAGAACGAAAAGATAAACAGTGAATTGAAGACAAGCAAGGTAACGAAATACATTTAATCATTAAAAATAATGTAGGCCAGGTATTGTGGACACGATCAACACCCAAATTGTGTCCACATTTCCCATAATCATACGTCAGATATAGCAAAATTTCTTCACTCTATGTCTCAAAACGGAAAGCAGCATAGTAATCAAGTTTAAAATACAAGCATTATAAGGATAATCATGAATTAATGTTGGGGCAAAAAGACTTGTCCCTCATTTAACAACAATAACATAAACAATAATGAGAGTAACAAAACAACAATAATAGAGGTTTAATATAAATCTTTTATTAGGAACTTAGAATTGGAGTCAGTGCTGAGAGTTTCCTAAATGATCAGAACTTCAGCACTCCAGGATTTCAAATCAGTTTCATAAGATCCGTCACAATCTTCAAGTTCACTAAAAATTGTTATGTTTTTCTTTCATTGAGACATTGCCTGTCCTTCATTGAGATTTTAATTCTAATGAAAATTATCATCATTATTGTTATTATTATTATTATTATTATTATTATTATTATTATTATTATTATTATTATTATTATTATTATTATTATTATTATTATTATTATTATTATTATTATTATTGCTGATGTCCACGGTTAGTGATAGTCTCAAATTAATCTAACCGGAATATGCCTTGAAACCGGGTCCAACAAGTTCCTTAGGTTTCAAGAACCATTCTAAGTGTCCTGGCAGTTCCCAACGGTGCTGATTTTTGCAACAGTTCTACTCTTGTTGTAATTCCAATCTCTTTTAGGCATCCATTCAAGCCTTTTGGTATGGTTCCGAGTGCTCCTATAACGATTGGTATAACTTTGGTCTTAACTTTCCATAATGAGCGGATTTCTCTGGCTAGATCCTGATATTTGTCTATCTTCTCCTCTTGCTTTGTTACAATCCTTGCATCTCCTGGTATTGCTACATCAATTATGTGACAGCTCTTTGTATCTTTGTTAATCACAACTATGTCGGGTCTTCTGGCTGTAATTTCACGATCTGTTTGTATGGTAAAATCCCATAAAATCTTGTGATGATCATCCTCAACAACTGCTTCTGGTTCCTGCTGATACCATTTATCTGAATGATGAAAGCCATTTTGTCTTAACAGGTCCCAGTGCAAAGCTCTTGCCACACAGTCATGTCTTCGCTTATATTCTTTCATGACCAACTTGGTACATTCACTCACTATGTCACTAATTGTTTCGTCTTTCTGCTTACACATTCGACATGCAGAATCAGTTTGGCTCTTATCAATCTTTGTTTTGATCACATTTGTTCTCAAAGATTGCGTTTGAGCTGCCATGATTAATCCTTCTGTTTCTTTTTTCAGTTGACCTTTCTCAAGCCATGTCCATGATTCTTTGTTTCCTGTTCCTTCTGTCTCTTTAAAGTGTTGACCGTGTAGTGGCTTTTCTTTCAGTTCAGTTGTTCTTTCTTGCTTACGTCTTGCTTTGTAGCTTGTAACACTTTCTATTTCCTTTCCATCATTTCTTTTTGTTGCACTTATTTTTCTCTCGGTGCTTTCATTTATGTATTTTTCTAGACCAAGTGCTGCAATATCTACACAATCTTCCACTGACATAAGGCCTCTACCTCCTTCCTTCCTCGGTATGTAAAGTCTTGCAACGCTATCCCTGTAGTGCCCCGTTCATATTCATAATCTTACGGGTCTGTCGGTCCATCTCTTTCAGTTCGTTTCTAGTCCAATCAATGAATGCTGCTGAATATCTCAACAAAGACACAGCCCAAGTATTCACTGACTTGATAGAATTTCCTCCGGTCAACTTTGACTGGAATACCCTTCGAACTCGCCTGTAGTACTCCTTGCGTACACTATCTTTCATTTCATTGTGCATTGTTTGATCTGCTTCCAAGAATCCTAGATATTTATAACTCCCATCTTCTTCCAATGATTTGATAACAAGATTATCTGGAAGGGTTATTCCTTCGCAAACCGTCCTCTTTCCTCTTTTGAGTATTATTAATGCACACTTGTCTATCCCAAATTGCATACCAATGTCTTCACTAAATGTTCTGACTGTTTGTACCAGTGAATCTAGTTGTTGTTCGTTCTTAGCATATAGCTTCAGATCGTCCATATATAAAAGATGATTGATCTTCTCTCCGCCAGTGAACTGATAACCTGCATTTGCCTTTTTTAGCACCATTGTCAAAGGTATTAGGGACATTACAAATAACAATGGGGAGAGCGAATCTCCTTGAAAAATGCCTCTTCTTATCCTAACTTCTGCTAATACCTTTCCACATGACGTTAACTCTGTCTTCCAACTCTTCATACTTGTCATCAGCAGCCGCTTGATGTTCTCTGCTATTCCAAACAAATCCAGACATTCTAAAATCCAGCAGTGTGGTACCATGTCGAAGGCCTTTTTATAATCTATCCAGGCCATTGCTAGGTTTTTCTTTCGGTTCTTTGTCTCTCTGAGGATCATTTTATCTATGAATAGGAGATCGTTTGTTCCTCTCGCACCCTTCGTACAGCCCTTCTGTTCTTCTGGTAACAACCCCATATGTTCTAGAAATCCATTCATTTCTTTTGCAATCACCCCTGTCAGTAACTTCCATATCATTGGCAAGCAAGTAATAGGTCGGTAATTGTTCGCATTGTTACCCTTTTTTAAATCCTTGATGATGAGCACAGTGCGCCCCTTTGTCGTCCAGGTAGGCACATTTCCACCGCTAAGGCACGCCTCCAACTGTTCTGTCAGCCTATCATGCATACTTGTTAGATTATTTAAGCAGAAACCTTGCACCAGGTCGGGTCCCGGTGCTTTCCAGTTAGGCATTCTTTTCAAAACTTTTCTTACTTTATCTATCGAGACCTTCACCGGTTCTTGCTTTTCTACAGATATCTCCTCTTTTAAATTGTTCAGCCACTCAGCGTTTCTATTGCGTTGCGATGGTTTACTCCAGATCTCGCTCCAAATTTTTTTCGTCTGTTCACGGTCAGGTTTCAAGTCGGACCTCTCTTTCCCGTCGATCTCTTCAAAGAGTCGGCTCTGATCTGTGTGAAAAAGCCTGTTTTGGTGAAATTGTTTGATCCTGGACTGATATCTTTTCATTTTATTTGTCTTTGATATCAACCGTTGTTTTATTTCCTCTATTATTATTGTTTTATTATTATTATTATTATTATTATTATTATTATTATTATTATTATTATTATTATTATTATTATTATTATTATTATTATTATTATTATTATTATTATTATTATTATTATTATTATTATTATTATTATTATTATTTCCTACATTCCTCCATTAGAAAAATAGTAATCTTATAACAGAATTTCATTCTTATCCAAAGAAATTTTTTGTTATTGTTATTTGCCAGTCAATTAAATTTTCGGACCACTAAAAAATTCAGACACTTAACTTTTTGGACAATTAAATGTTCGGAACACTAAAACATTCGGACACTTAAATCATCGGACAATTATATTTTTGGACTACACATTTGTCCGAAAATTAAAACGTCCGAAAATTTTGGAAATTAATGTAGTTTATTTCACGCGTTGGCTGTGAATGATATGTGAAAGAAAGGAAACTGATTCCTTAATTCCTTGAACAAAATACTTTTCTGTCAGTGGCAGAGCCAAGGCAGATGATGAAAAGTTGTAAAGGAGTAAAAGTTTAAAATTTTCCGACTTCTGGAGGGGGGGGGGGAGGGTTAAAGGGTTTACCCAGATACATTTTTATTGCTTTTTCAAGAGAATGATGCAAACAGATGAACGAATGTGTTAAAGCATTGTTTCAAAAGCCTATAACGAGGTGTTCCCCTACAAAACTATGTCACGAAAAAGATAAACCATGGGTGACAACTTCGTTGAACAATGAATTCTCAAAAAGCATAATCTTTTCGCTAAATATCTTAAGAACAGAACCAATGAAAACAAAGAAAAATAGTCTTCCTGCAGGAATATACTAATATCATGTCTTCGCTCCTAACTGACTATTTCAACGAACATTTTAACAAAAATTCGACAAGAATAACCAAAATGTGGTCTGTTTTGGGAGGCTTTTTGGACCCCAAAAAACACAAAAGAGAAAGCGCAATTAAAAGTCTCATATATGATGGGAACATTCTCGAAGGAACAGCGACGTGGCAAATACAACATTGGAAAAAATAGTGGTACCAAAATAAAGCAATGAGATAAAGATTATTCTAAGTATCTCCTAAAACCTGTCCAAAATACTTTCTATCTATCACCAGTGGATGAAAGTGAAATTAAGAAATCACCAGGAAGTGACGATATAAGACCTGATATCACCAAAGCCTCTTGCTCTGTTTTAACAAGATTCACGCATGTCTTCAACGTCTCATTTTCATCTGGGATAATGCCAGACATCTGAAGATTGCTACGGTCATTCCAATTTTCAAGCCTGGAGAGAGAAACCTCCCCGGTAACTACTGGCCAATATCCTTGCTATCATGTTTCGAAAAAATACTGCAAAGACTATCAGCGACAAGAATAATTTCGTTCCTTGAAAAACATAGCATTCTGTACAAACTCCAGTTTGGTTTCCGTGAAGGCCATCCAACCACGCATGCTCTTTTGCAACTACTTGAAGAGCTATATTCTAATCTTGACCAAGGTACTACCTGCCTTGGAATTTTTCTCGATCTCACAAAAGCTTTTGATACAATAGATCATGACATTTTCTTGTACAAACTCCAACATTAATAGGGATAAGAATGAAATTTGTATCCCAGTTAATTCACGGAAGATGCTGCCAGCGTTTTATTTGAAAGCTGTCCTACCTTGTTTGTTTACGATTTTTTTTGTCTGTGTCATGCGTACAACACGTATCACTCAATTCTCCGCGGATTATTGCGGCCTAAGGTTGCTTACTAATCTGTATGTAGGTAAGTGAATTTGAGATTTTGAGCGCATACCTTGCTAACTAGGCAATTGTTAAAACAATGGCAGTCACATGCTAAGACTTTATGTGATTGGTGGAAAGGAAGAATGAATAGGTTATCATTGGCTGGCCTAACAATTAGTAGGGATTTGATTGGCTGACTCGAAGAAAAGAATAACCAACAATAGGGCGACACAGCGACTGCGACTGATGAAGGAAAGATTGCAGTGACTTTGCAGTGAAGTTGGAAAGGGGCTGGAGTTGGAGATTCATTTCAAGTTACGAACAAATACAAGGAAATTGCCGATGTGGAAGGTAGAAGCCTTTATTGGACCTGGTAAACAAGAAGAAAGATCTAAACCGTACAGTGATAGAAAGCTGTGCTCGACATCAGTGGATAGCACAAGAAACCAAAACAAACTCACTCTTAAAGGCAGTCTGTCACGTATTTGATTGGGTGATAATGACAATACAAAGAATAGGAAATTTGAATGGCTGATGATCCTCTGACTTTCTACGGCCGTAGAAAGTCAAGAAGATTAGCCCTTCTTTATTTCAAATACACAGAATCACAAAGAAATCCGTTGTGTTGAGCTCTGATTGTAGCGGCCAATCAGATACGTGACAGATTGCCTTTAAGCTTCAGTTCCTCGGGATCAAAGCTAAATTCTACATTGGTTCAATATAAGAAGCAAACTCTCCACCAAAAGAGTTTGTTACGTCACAGCAACTGTAACATTCTTTCTGTAGAACGTAACAAGCTCAAGAAGTCCACCTTCGAATTTCCAAGCACAGCAAAGTCACAAACACTCGGTAAACTTGCTTCGAGATGCGTCCTAAAGACAACTTCCTCTTGCGGATTCCCTCCTTTCAACACAAGTCAATGAAAACTACGGTGGCCCACAAGTGTCAAGGCAAACTCTTTTCCTCAAGGCAACACTTTCTCTTTCAAGGCAAAGCTTTCTTTTTCAAGACAAAGCTTTCTTTCCCAAGGCAAAACTTTCTTTCTCAGGACAAAACTTTCTTTCTCAAGGCAAAACTTTCTTTCTCAAGGCAAAACTTTCCCTCTTAAGACAAAACTCTGTCAGGAGGGAACCAACTAGGATCCAATTCAATGTTGAGTAAGAGCTGCCATCATGGCTGTTGTTAAAAACGCCCAAGATACCAAAAGTTATTATTATTCTATCTGGCACATGCCAAGGATGGATGGCATGGTTTGAAGATAACCACAATCGATAGATAATTCAAAATTTACTTTCTCTCTAGTGTTTCGCTTCAACTACAATTTCTCTGCTACCGTCCCTGGGCGTCGCTGAGCCCGAATATGGCTCTTACTATCACTTGTTCACTCAACTCTGTATAGCTGACTCTAACGTCCTTTTACTCGCTCTCTTTTTCTCTCTCACTCTCTTCTGGCCATACTCCCCCATCCTCGATGGGTTAGTGACCCATCGACGATCATTCATCTTGTCTGTTGTCTGCATTCGTCTTTTCTATTTCTTCGAAGCATCCCAAGGGACAAATCTTCGTGATTGGTCTGACAAGGGTGCTGCGTCCGACTTGTACTTTAACTGCTCGCACATGACTGTCTGGTCCTGGATATATCTCAACAATCTTTCCAAGAGGCCATTGTCCACGCGGTGTATCAGGTGCGATGACTAAAACGATCTCGCCGATGTGAATATCGTCATGTTCAGTCTTCCACTTCGTTCTGCGATTTAGTGATGGCAGCCACTCACGAAGCAATCGATGCCAGAAATGGCGAACTAATTCTTGAATTCTCCGCCAACGTTTTTTATGGTCGTATGGGCTTGTGTCAACAGATTCGGGAGCGAATTGACCTCCTACTTGGCCGAATAAGAAATGATTCGGAGTTAGAGGCACGTCATCCATTGAATTCGCGGACTGATAAGTTATGGGTCTTGAGTTCAGGAGACCTTCGGCACCTGTGAATGCTGTTGTTAGTTCCTCATCACTTACATCTGCACCTTTCAGTATCGCGTATGCTGCTCTCTTTGCAGCTTTTATCATAGTTTCGTGCACTCTTCCAAAATGTGGTGCTAATGGTGGATTAAAATACCACTTGATACCCTTATTTGCAGCTGACTTCTTAATCTTTTCTTGATCTAGTTTCTCGACCAACTCTTTAAGTTCTCGTTCTGCTCCTACGAAATTACTGCCGTTATCTGAAATTACCTCTTCCGGGAGACCTCTTCGGCTCGCCATACGATAAAATGCATTTAGAAACGAATCTGTGTCCAGTGCGTAAGCCATCTCCAGATGCACAGCTCTCGAAGTTAAACAAGTAAACAAACACAGATAACGCTTCATTCTCTTCTTTCCTCTACCTTGTACTGTTATGAATGGTCCTGCGTAATCTACTGCCGTCCGTGCAAATGCCTGCAGTGGTAACTTTAGCCGTATCTTTGGTAATGGAGCCATGATTTGTCTTGCAGCCTTTGTTTTACGTCTGCGGCACTCGAAACATTCTGCCTCCCATTCACGAATTTCCTCTCTGCCTTGCATAATCCAGAAACGCGCTGATATCTTGGATAACGTGTGATTCGTACCTGCTGAATGGTTGCTTTGGTCATGGAAGTTCTTGACTATCAACTTGGTTACCCACTGTTTTCTTGGTAAAATTATGGGGTATCGCACATCATAGGGCAGGTATTCTGCATAGATTAGTCTTCCATCCGATCGTAGCAGACCTTCTTCATCAATCACTGGCTTCAATGTCAAAAGTTTGCTGTTTAGTGGAATGGGTCTCTGGTTTGCCAATGCTCTGTATTCTTCGCTGAAGGCTTGTCGCTGTGCCTCCCTTATTATGGCAGTCTCTGCATCCGCTGTCTCTTGATACGTAATATCTCCCCCTACATCGATCTTCAATCTTGCGTGTGCAGTTCTCAATAAACCTTTGCACCCATGCTCTCACTCTGACTAATCTGCTCCAACTCGAATATCTTTCAGGTTGTAATCGCCAGGATGTTTCGTGTGTCGTTGCAAGCAAAGTTAGGTCTTCTTCATTCTCCGTATCTATTTGTATTCTTGCGTGTTTGCGTACTTCTGACAATGTCTCTTGATTCACTTCGATCTTTACTTTTGGCCAGTTTTTCTCGTGACATTTTAGAAACTCTGGACCGTTCCACCACAATGCATTGTTTTTCAAATTCGCTACCGAAATTCCTCTTGTCGGCAAATCAGCTGGATTCTCTTTTGTACTAACATGTCGCCATTGCTGTGGATTTGTCAAACTTTGTATCTCCCCTATTCTGTTTGCAACGAAGGGCTTGAATCCGCGACTTAGTTTCCTTATCCACCACAAGATATTCATGCTGTCAGTCCAGAAGAATATTGATTTTTGATCAAATTTATTAGAATTTAGTTAGAATATAGTTAGAATTTATGTAACAATTATTTCAGGATCAGCCTGACAAAAATATGCTGTGAAGAAGTTCCACTGATAAACTGAAACATGATGCAAAGTCAAGAACTCACTGCATTTCTTATATTGTTACATTACAATATTATGAAACAAATATATGCAGGTCAAGCATATGATGTGAGATGTAAGCTCATGGTACGAGCCACAGCACATTGATCAACTTTATTGTCAAAAATTCTTTGAATTCTTAACATTTTTCAAGAATCCTTCACTTTCTGAAGGAATTCTTCTTTCTTTTGTAAAATTTAAAGAACTGGACACTTCTGTGCATCACAAAAAGAGGTTTGTTTATACCTGGTGCGGCAAAGTGAAATTAATGACACTAATCTGTTGTATCAAATTGTTCAAATCCAAACAAAAACAAATTAAAGATGCTATGTTCAGAAAAGGGCGGTAATAGACCATTTCGACAATTAAAATCGGAGGCTGGGGAGAGCGGCTTGTTCTGGTAAATGGCTAATGCAGTTCTGGTAAATGGCTGCCACGGAGTGAGCCCGTTGAAGTGAATAATGTAAACATGGCAATCGCTACTGCATAAGAACGCAGCAATAGAGCTGTCAAAGGATTTAGTCAAATACCTGTCCATGCAAAATACATACAAACGTGCAATTTATCTCTATTCGCAACTGATTTCCTTTTCAACCTTTATTTCAGTGCTGCAAACAGCAATGCTTGCTTCGAGTTTAGGCCCTTTCCGCATAACTTGACGAGATACATGATGTATTTGAAGTCTTTAAAATAAGAAAGCTTACCCTGACTGCGTTTTTCAAGAGAATGGAATTCAACTGAAGTTTTTAACTTCGAATGTCCTTCTTGAATTCGATTAGAATTGATGCGAGGAAAAACTTCAAACATAATTCGAATTTTCTTAATCTGCCAGTTAAACATACGTCAAAACTGATATTTCAAAACTGAAATTCTAAACAGTGCCGATGCGGTAGCGATCCTCGCCACAACTTGCAAAACTCAATGTTCACGTTGTATTCACTGCAATGGCCCAACTACGCGGCTGCCATTTACAAGAACTACATCCGCCATTTACCAGAACAAACCGCTCTCCCCAGTCTCCAATTTTAATTGTTAAAATGGTCTATTGGTTATTACTGCAATTGATTATTTTGTCAAAATGCAAATCATTCACTTGGCCAAATGTGCAGTCTTCCTATTTTCTTACTCTTTCAACTTACACCACAGAAACACTGCATGCAGGCTAGCGCACTGGGCATTTGCTGACGTCCATATGCTTATAGGCAGTTGAGGTGAATCACAGCCATTTTTGGGTGTGAATTGTGGCAAGGAAATATTATTGCTTTGTGAATGAACTTAAGAACATGAAATTAATTTTAGAAACAGAAGGGGATGTCACAATCAACCTTCTAAACAACAGACTCCCCAAAATTTTCCACTTTGATGGATGCATAACAAGAAGTTTGAATGCACAATTACAACTATTTATTGTACATTCAGCATGGATTATGAGATATTCTTTGAAAGCTCTCCGTAGGAGCTAGGAATGTTGAAGCGTGAACGAAGCGAGCGCTTAACTTCCTAGTTCCCAGCAGATTGCTTGTTCACTTGTTGGAATGTTTTTTGAGCACTGCCTAGCTCACATTTCATTGTTTCGAAGGGATTGTTTTTTCGGCTGGAGCATTGAAATTAGTCTGCATTCAATCTTTTGCGACTTTCATTTTTCTTGGACAATATGTCTGGAAATCTTTGGATTTAGTTTTTTTTGCTGCTGTTTAAAACTAAAATTTTGACACGTTGTATTCTTATTTGGTCGCAGCAAGCAGCAAAGGCGTGGTGAAGATTTTTCGTTTGGCTCGCAATTTCTTTTACCCGCCCACCCACAACCTAAAATTGTACCACTCTTCTTCATTTCATGACGGGGTTTTTTCTGTCTCTGTCATAGACACTGGTTTGTCATAGTCACAAGAGATGGGTTGGTGGAGAAAATATCTGAACATTTTTCTCTAATCCCCAACTATTTCGGTTGCTGTGGGAGTGCACCTTTGGTGGCCAGTGCATTTAAAATCCCAAATTTGCGGCCCCGATGATGAGAGAACACCGCCCTTGGGCAATGGCAAATTTTATATTTGCGACAGTTCATAATCCTGAGGGGCTCCGTTATTTTTTTCTGAAGCTAGAATTAAAGAGGGATTATGGTTTCAGAAGGAAAATCGACGAATAGTTTGCTAGCTATCTGAAGAATCAAAAACAGTTTACTTTCGTAAATGGGGAAAATCAACCTTGGGTCAAATTACCAAGGGGGTCCCCCAAGGGTCTGTACTTGGGCCTATTCTTTTTACTCTATACGTAAACGATATGCCTAATTCTACCAAATTGATACCAAGTTTGTTTGCTGACGCTACAAGCGTTTTTAATTTCGGACACAATGTACCTCAGTTAATTGAAGAAACAAAAACTGAGTTACATCAACTTGATGACTGGTTGAAAGCAAATGTGCTCAAGCTAAATACCGCAAAAACAAATTATTGCGTTTTTCGTTCCTCTTCAAGTAAGGCAAGTGCAAATGAAACATGTAACGTGAAAATGGGAGACATTCTAAACAAATCTGATGACACTAAGTACCTTGGTGTCATACTGGACACTCAATTCTCCTGGGAAAAGCAAGTTAATAAGATGAACCCTATTTCACATGGGGTATTTTTTAGTGATTTTGGCATGGGGCGTTTTTCACCCCCCTCTGATTATCTCTTAAACTATAAGAGACACGACAATGAAACTTGGTAGTAATTATCACCAACTAGTGGAGAATCTATTATAGCATCGATTCTTAATTAGTCACGTGACCCGTTGCTAGGCAACTGGTTTTCTGAAGGTAGGGTTGAGAAAATTGAGCTTTTTTCTTGAGAAAATTTGTAATTATCAATGTTTTCAAGTCTAAAGTGGTCAATTATCTTCTTAAAGCATCAAGCTTCTATATTTTGATAATTTTAAATATATTTTGACAGATTATAAGAATCCATAGCTAGAAACAATATTCTGCTATGGAACTTGAAGCAACATACACTAAAAACGGGATATTTCATAACCATTAAATCACATCTCATAATTTTGATGAAATAGCCATCTAAATTAATCTTTCTTTGCATATCTGAATTGTTTATTCATTATTTGATACAAAAAACTTGTTTCCCAAAAATTTTTTAAATTTCCATTAGAACAATGACGTCATATTGAAGTGTGACGTTATAGTTCTAAAAAACTACAAATGAACAATAATGTAAACAAAATATATATCAAATGAAAGGTCTTGATGAGAGGAATTCAAAGATATGATTTATAGGACAATTGGTAGGAAATTGCAAGGCTACAGCCAAATGTGTGTTTTCTTTTGTGACTACTCTCCAAATATGGGCATTCTGTGGTCATGTGACCAATTAGAGCTAATTGAAAATTTCATTATCTGGTAGCGCATTAATTTTTAGGAAAATTCAATGAGTCTCAGCCTCTTTGGGCTTGTCGCCTAACTGCTACATTGAATTGTTCAGTTGGGGGGCGAAAAAGGCCCCCCATGTGAAATAGCGTTAAAAATGAGATAATTAAATATACATTGATGTTTTGTAAGCTGCGTTACTTAGCAACCCTCTACGACGCACTTGTTTTATCAAAGATAGCGTATGCATTCGAAGTTTACGGCTGTGCTACAGAACTTCATGTTTTACAAAACTGGATTCTATGGATACTCCAATTTAAAGATTATCCAAAGGTATCCAACTAATGCGCTTCATAAAGAAGCTAACCTTCTCAAACTAACCGACTTCTATGAATTCAAAATTTTAAATTTTATGCAATATGTTCATCATAATATAATAAACTTCCAACTGTGTTTCAAAATTACATTGTAACGAATCAAAAATTATATGAATATGACACTCGTCAAAGTAAACATTATCAAATTCGTAAGGCAAAGAAAACATGGGGTAACAAAATGATGCGAAACAAAGAGGCCCGTTTGTGGAATGCTTTACCTCCCTCACTCAAAAGCATTCAAACCCAAAAAGGTAGGCTATCAAAATAAAAAAACGTATTATTGACCAATACTAATTTGAGCTTAATTATATGATAAACAAAATTTAGGAAAACGAGTCTTACCGTTGATTTTTGTAGTTTTGCAGTAGTTTTTCAGATGATCTATATGTATTTCATGTAGCTGTTCCTTATCAATCTTATATAGTTTGTTGATTTGTAGCTGTGTAGCATATCTTGTATTTTAAAACTTTACCTTAGCGGCCAAAGCTAGAGAAACTTTGCTTTCTTGCAGGCATTAATTTAAAAAATTTTCATCACTGCACAAAACGGCATTAAATGCAGTCTTTTGGTCAAAAGGTTGTGGCAAAAGGATGCGGCAATTGGCTTTGCTTAGTAATTGAGGACAAAGACTGTATGAAATGTAAGATTTTTCATGCACCAGACAGCATAATTATTCACTAGGATTGCCGCAAGGCGCCTGCGGCGCCGCGCTGGCCCGCCGTCGTACCGAGTGATTCTTAGGAGTGGAATTTGCTACCTTGTTTGTTTGTTTGTTTTCAATTTGTTTTGAGTGGGCTTGTCAGGATTTCTAGCTACTGAAAGCTAATTTAGGCCCACTGTGCATGCCGCATCCAGGCACGGGACCCCTAGTTTAACGTCCCTTCCGAAGGACGGCGAGGTGAGTTGCGAGGTCAGGCCTCAGTGGTCACCCATCCGAAATCTGACCTCACTCGACCAAGCTTAACTTCAGTCACCTGACGAAGACTGTATAAGCCACTCGGCCACTCACCCCGCAAAATAATGTGATACCTGTTGTCATTGGTATCACATTATTCAACCGGCTCCAGAAAAATAGCTTTCTTTTGATATTCCCCGTTCAAGGAAGAATAAGCGAGAACGATACTCCAAAAAATGGCACATCCCCATCGGCCCCCTGGGAGAACAATTGTCCCCCCATCACAACAGTGTCCTACGGCCCCGGACTGTACAGCAATAGGTTCCTAATAGTTACCAAGTCCTTACCTAGTCTTTTGAGTTTACAATTGTTTTGTACAATGTTTCGGTGTAATACTGACTTGGTGCAAGTTTTGGCTTGTATTTGTTTTGACTTGCCACAAGTCTTCGTTCCCGTCATCTTCCCCCGCCGCCTGGCGATTCGCGCTCGTTGCGCCTTCGGTGCGGTACGAACATCTCATGACTACGGAAATGACGAAAACGAAGACTTGTGGCAAGTCAAGTATTTGTTGCAATAAGATCAAATTATGTAATGTCCATTTCCTTTCTTCAAGACGCTACTTCAGACGCATTAGTTAGATGTAGCGTTCTGTAATGTTGTAAGAACGATTAACCTGCCCCCCCCCCTATCACAGCAGCGTTCTACGGCCCTGTGCTGCACGGTAATAGGACAATATATTGTGAGTGCGAAGTATGCCATCTACCTGTTGCGTGAGATGTTACTAAATATTTGAGAGCCCAATGGAGGGAAGTACATGAACTCTATGTGCCTGGCAGTAAAAATAGAAGAAACACAGTGCAGTTTTTTGCTGTATTTTTAAGGAAAACAAAGGATTTCGGCCAAATGCGTATGGCATTTTGGGGGTGAAATGATCCTCGATTCCACAGGCCTGTCTCAGTTACCAGTCGCAGCAACGCAGGATGGGAGGGGATATAAAACGAAGATGGGGTTCGCCGGAAACACTCTTTTCCCCCAGACCCTGACAAAAAAGTGCATATATGCATTCCTCATGTCTTCCTCTGTGTTGCAGGTAACTCTAAAATGCGGCAAGTTAGTCGCTAGCATTCTTGACATTCATGAATGTACAGTCTCAAAAAGAATGCTTCAAATGCCACATAACATGGAAGACAAAGTGGATTTGGCCCCAAAACGATTGTCAGATGAATAGGCAGACAAAGTGGACTTGGGCGTCACATGATTTTGTGTTGATGAAATATTGCTGTGAAGGAAACAGCCATGACGCAATGTTTAGGTGTTGTGGAGGGGCTTTGGCATCAGGCAATGCTTGCGTTGCGCATAATGGTAGGTCCTGGTGTGATGGTTTGGGGGCCTTTCACATCATTGCAGAGACGATAAGAAGCTGAGACAAAGATATGTTAGATTTAAGAAACTTTCCCGCCTAAGTTTGAATTGATGTCGGTGACAATCATTTATAATGATACCATTAGATAACCCTATTCTGTTTGAACATATTTTACAGGATTTTTCACAAAACAAATAGAGATAGAAGAAACATTCTGAGCAGAAAATGTGCAAGGATCTTAGTCATAAAAAACATTTTAGGTAGGGTAGGGTGTGAAGTTGAACAATAAGGTTGTTATAGAGCCTTTAAGGAACTCGTAAGAAACTCCGAGCACTCAAATTTTGATAATTCTAACAAACTTTCAGTACTGGACCAAATTCTTAGTTTCTTACAAAAGAAATTTGTGTAACATATCAAGGACAGAAAAAGCTCTCAAGCTTATGTGGGACAACCCAGCTCATGTTGAAGAACGGGGATACCCTTCCTTCGAAAAGGAGGAAACCCTGAGAAATGGCTAAACAGTGCGCTTAAGTGTGATAAATCTTACATTTCTCGCTCTCTGGAAAGCCATCCCCTCTCTGAATTACTCATATTTGTAGGGAGCAAACATAGCAATGTTATCAGAAGACAAAATGTAGTCAAATCAACTGCAAAAGGCATTTTGAGGGATGGATAATTGGGGAATTTGCACCCGATCCCCTCCAGCCCCCATGAGACCCCCGGAACTGAATCCCTCTCCAAATGGGTCCCATGCCATCCCAACCAAATAGAGATCATGTTGGGATTTTTGACAAATCAAATAACCCCTCAAATGGGTTTCGAAGGACACCCATTTTCTGACGTCATGAGTCGTGAAACAACAATGGAACGACGAAGGATTTCAAGCTCAGCACAATGGGAAACAAAGGGTTCGCACAGCAGAAATTTGTGTAACATATCAAGGATAGAAAAAGCTCTCAAACCTATGTGTGACAATCCAGCTCATGTTGAAGAACGGGGATACCCTTCCTTGGAAAAAGAGGAAACCCTGAGAAATGTCTAAAAAGTGCCCTTAAATGTGATAAATCTTACATTTTTCGCTCTCTGGAAAGCCATCCCTCTCTGAATTACTCATCTTTGTAGGGAGCAAACATAGCAACGTTACCAGAAGACAATTTTTAGTCAAATCAACTGCAAAAGGCATTTTGAGGGATGGAAAATTGGGGAATTTGCACCCGGCCCCCTCCAGCCCCAATGAAGCCCCTAGAACTGAATCCCTCTCCAAATGGGTCCCAAGCCATCCCAACCAAATAGAGATCATGTTGGGATTTTTGAAAAATCAAATAGCTCCTCAAATGGGTTTCGAAGGAGGTAGGTAGGTAGGTAGGTATTTATATTTAACGTGGCTAGCCCGCGAAAGTCTGAGAGACTTATTTCCAGCAGGGGCCACGGATGTTTTACCGTCAGTCCGCCGCAGCTACCCGCCACAGCTACCAGATTTCCCTCACATGGCTCTGGTCGACCTGGGCTAGTGTTACGGACAGGGACCAAACTGTCCAGCGTGGGATTTGAACCTACGGCCGTTCTGACCTTTGGCTTACGAGTCAGACGCCTTAACCACTCGGCCACACGCTCACCTGAGGACACCAATTTTCTTACGTCATGAGTCGTAAAACAACAATGGAACGACAAAGAGTTGAAATTATTGTTGAAATTATTACCAGTCAATTTCAATACTGCCCTTTAGTTTGGATGTTCCACAACAGGCAGCTGAACCAAAAAATCAACAAAATACAGGAAAGGGCATTGAGAATAACATATAAGAACACCGAATCGACTTTTAGTGACCTATTACAGCGGGACTGTGCAGTCACTATTCATACAAAGAACTTGCAAATACTTATGACTGAAATGTACAAAACTAGAAATGACCTAAATCCCTCATTTATGCAGGAAATTTTCTGTGAAAATATTACTCACTACAACTTGCGTAACAATAACGAATTTATTCAACCAAGAGTGAGATCAGTCAACAACGGCTCTGAAAGCGTCAGATTTAAAGGTCCGCAGCTATGGCAAACGTTACCACCAACAATACGCAATTCAGAATCCCTTTATCAGTTTAAAACAAAGATAAAGAATTGGTACGGAGAAAATTGTTCATGCAGGTTATACCGCACATTTGTTCCCAACCTGGGCTTTTTGTAATGCACATTTTTAGATATCTGTTTTTATACTGTTTGATATTGACAATTTGTAAGTATTTCATCCACCATTTTTATGTAATGTTTGTATTGTAATATTTTTAGGTTGGAATTAATTAGCTAACTACTTTTAGCTATTTTTACTATTGTCCAACTGTAAAGAAATTGATAGTAATAATAATAATAATAATAATAATGATAATAATAATAATAATAATAATAATAATAATAATAATAATAATAATAATAATAATAATAATAATAATAATAATAATAATAATAATAATAATAATAATAATAATAATAATAATAATAATAATAATAATAATAATAATAATAATAATAATAATAATAATAATAATAATAATAAAAGGGTTTCAAGCTCAGCACAAAGGGAAACAAAGGGCTCGCACAGCTGAAAGTGGGATGTGGAAATGCTCCCATAACCCCTTCACGGGAACGAAAACAGCCATTATATGCCGTGATAAAGAGGTAGGGAAGGTTGGGCGATGTTTTGATGTTAGTATTGAAATCTGTGAGGTTGCAGTTCTCGCTATCGAAATGTCTAAAGAGGAAGAAGCTTGGAGGCGAGGGACAATGGGAATGACGCCACATCCGACTGCAACGAATAATATAATAGAGCTAGGAATCCGCGGAGTACCTAGCTCCTGCGGAGGGTTGGGCGCCTTGGCGCCCGGGCCGCTTGCGGCGGCCACTGGCACGCTTCGCGCGCCACAGCATCACTGCATCATTCATTGTATTTTTTTCAATTTTATTATCTTGTAATTTCTTTTTATGTTTTGCAATTCTTCAAGAATATTAGTTTTTATTGAGCCATTACCAGCCCTCCCGACTATTCTCCGGTACCCCCCCGTGTTTAGGGCTCGATTGTAGGAAGATATAGTTAGCATAATTGCTGCAGTTGTTTCATACCTCAAGTATGTAGATGAATCTTATTGTGGAAGGAAGTAGCTGAAACTTTCAGTTGCCCTATCACTGCTTATATACGTTGTATTTTTTTCTGCCAGTCTCCTTGTTATTACGTTGATCTTGAATGTGTTGTAAATATATTAACGATACGTTTTTAACCCAGAAAAAGCGAATATTTTCCATTTTCAAGCATCCCCTTTTCGATTGTTCCAAGCCCCCAGTAATTAGTATATAGAACTATTTCTAACCCCTCTGACTTTCCTAACCCCCTCTCTCTGTTTTTGTGGTACTCGATCGTTGGTAAATCAAGTCGGTATAGTTGCTACAGTTGTTCTCGTACCTCAAGCGTGTGTAGTTGTTGTAGTTGTCTGGTGGTTTTACTATGTATTTCCAACTCTCGTTATTCTAACCATAAACAATTGCAGATCAGCCATTTCTGCATTCCATGAACCAATTAACGGTTTTCCAGTAGGTCAGGATCAACAGGTTACAGCATTGCTAAAAGGGATTTCCAAAGAAAGGTCCCCTCAATCAAAATACACTTTTGTTTGAGATGTTGATCGAGTGTTGGAATACATGAAAAATAAGTTGTCGATAAATGAAGACTTTACTCCCAAAGATCTCACACAAAAACTTGTCACCTTAATAAGCCTGACAACCATAGATGGGAGCAGTGAGATACATGGCCTCACCTTATTGGGAATGAGCAAAATCAACAACTCATATGAGATATTCTCAATAGGAAACAAAAACACAGTCAACAGGGGGAAACTGACCTTCCAATAAAAATTCACTCTTTTCCAGAAAATGAAGCCCTTTGTCCAGTAAAATGTATAGATGCTTACCTTGAAATGACACAACCCTGGAGAGAGAACTTAGGGACAGAAACAACAAATATGCTCTGGTTAAGTTTTGCGTCACCCCACAAACCAGTCTCAAAACCTACCATCACCAGATGGATTATCTCAATTTTGAACAAGGCAGGCATAGACACACAAAGTTTTAAAGCACATTCTGTAAGAGCAGCAAGCTCATCTAAGGTGTCTAAAGCAGGTTTATCAACAGCAGATATTTTGATAAGGGGAAACTGGAAGGGGGCATCTGTGTGGAGAAACATTACCACAAAAACATTGTCTTACCAACTGAAAGGTTCACCACGACCTTGCTGGGAAAAGAACAAGGTGGTGGCTTTGAATGAGGAGGATGAACTGGAGGCCTGGGCACTAACAGGGCACAGGGCCTCCATATAGCAAATTAAGTCTTAAGATTCCATAATATGAAATTCACAAATTTCATTAGGGCTGAAAGCCTGACAGGAAATTTGGATTTCATAATTATGGAATCTGAAGACTTTAATTTCCCAACTCCCACCCTAGATTTTACCTTTCAGAGCACCATGATTGGCGTGAATATTTTTTCCTCAACAAAAATTTTTCGTCGTTCCAAAGGCACCTCACACTTCAGAAGGGGGAGAGGAAAGTAAAGGCATTTGATGCATACAAGAAATATCTGGAGATCGCACATCCTTTTTTCTCTTACTTTTCTGCATCATTTCAACTGTCGGTGTGAACCATGGAGACGGATAAACTGTAGCCCTGAACACTAACAGGGCACAGGGCCTCCATATAGCAAATTACGTCTTAACCCTATTAATACCGGGCTTTTTGGACCCGTGTAGTACCGGGGGGGGGGGGCACAAAGTGCCCCCCCCTCCGTAAAGTCGCCAATATTGCAGATATGAGAACGAAACTTGGTAAAATGGTGTACAGTAGCAAAATCTACACAATAGGCTACTTTTTTTATTTTTCATTACATTCATGACGTCACAATGACGTCATAATTGAGGAAAATTCCAGTATTTGCCTGCTGTTCGCAAAATTGACAATATTTAAGATTTTATTTGACTATTCCCTTTTTTAATGGACTAGAATGTATCACAAAGCATTAATAAGTAAAAATCCATAGTATAATATCTATTTAAGTTCATTATATATATTATATATTCATTATTTATATACACCAGTTTTTCATTGTTTAATTTAAACCCCTAATTGTCAATACAAATACTTTAAAATGCCTCAAGACGGTGTATAGTAATTAAGAGAATCATTTTTGGTCATCAAAATTTTTCTAATACATTTGTTATTATTTATATGACATCACAAACATTGATGACGTCATTCAGTTTAAAATTGCCGACGTCATCGAAAATGAATAAAACTATATATCATCTGAATGCTCTCATCAAGATCTATTGAATGGTGGTGTTCTCAATGATCTGTGATCATTCTGGAAAAATGAAGAGTCCCTTCTTTTCTTATACTGCTGACCACGTGTTGAAAAGATGCTGGTCACGTGATCAGTGTCTACCATTTTGAATTTTTTTTAGATTTTTAATTAATGTACTAAATTTGAGGAAAAGTCACCAAGCTTCAGCTCTGTATCTTTCCAGCTGACGACACTACATTAAATAATCTGCGCCGCGGGCACTTTGTGTCCCCCCCGGTAGTAATAGGGTTAAGATTCCATAATATGTAATCCAAATTTTCTGTCAGGCTTTCAGCCCTAATGAAATTTGTGAATTTTGACCTATTTTCCAGCCATCTGGCTATTTTTCTAGCACTTTTGGCATATATTTAGAATTCAAATCTTGCAACCCTACCCTAGCATCAGAGTCATTATCCCATTCCTCGTCATCAAAGAGAAATATATAAAACTCAGTTCTCAGACATAAGCGTACGAGGAGGGGGCCGGGAAGGGGGGCGGTAGCCCCCTAACTTTGGAAAAATTGTCAAAAATCAACCCTACTTGGGCAAAAGTTTGCCCTTAGCGGGCAAAAATGTTAGTAAGCAATGGACTTTCTATCGGGAAGCCCCCGTAAAATTTTTCTTCCCGCACGGACATACTTTCAAGTCACCAAAAGGTTAAAGGGCACTTGTAACAAACCTGATTGGTTCATGTGATACAATTCTCTCCATTGCTCATTACTGCAATCACTGTTATTCTTATTGCAATAAAAATTCAGCCTCGATCCCGTGCTTTTGCAGTAACTATCAGAGAGGCTCAGAACATATGCTCTTTAAGAGGAAGTCATTAACACATTATCAAATTGTTTTCACTTATTTCCTGTATCATTTACTTTATTAATCTTTTTTTCTTCAATTCATTATTTTTCTTATCATGCCTGTATTTTACATTTGATTACTACGTTAGTTTTCGTTTTGAGCATGGAGTGACGGAATTTTATTACATCTATTCTGTGGTTCGTGTTACTATTAAATAGTTGAAGGGAAATGGGATTGGGGCTGGGCTTTCAAAATTATCTGTATTTTCTTAAAGAAAGGAAAATTGTGAATGCACATTTCAAATGAATATGAATGTAGAATGAGTTCTTTTCACGGAAAGCAAAGGTTATTGTAACTGGTATCAAGGCCTGCGCCTGTAAAGTTTCCTAGGCCCCGCATCATCCGAATAATTCGAATTCATGTTAAATATGCATTCACAATTTTCCAGTGCTCGACCAAGTCAACTCTTTAACAACTAGGGGACAACTAGCTTCTTTGAGATACAATAAAAAGATTCTGGAGATATGGACCAAAGTCTCAGAGAGTGAGTCAAACATGTTGAGTCAAAAATACTTAAGAAAAAGCAAAAGCTGCACATCTTTTTCAGAAGTGCTCCTCAGAATTTGCAAGCAAAAGAGCAAATTTACGAGCAACAACGTACTGAAATAATGAAGAGAGTTTCTTCGATTTCATCAACTTATACCCAGATCTTGCCTATACCGAGTGAATTCATAGTTAATTCTAAACTATTATAATACTTCATATACCTCATTCTTATTCAAATGCGATTTCCTCAGCTATTACCCGAAAGCTAAACAACTATATACGATTGTGCAACTACATTATATGTCCATTAAGATTATCAAGTATCTACCTTTCATATGGAGAACTGAATTTTTACGCTCGAGGTCACTAAAATTCAGTCGTCGAGAGTCAATTGGCATGCAGCAAAAACCGCATATACTGTCAAAATATGCAACAAAGGGGCGCCGATGAGATATCAAATTTCGCAACAAAATTGTGTCGCCCTATTCAAGAAATAAAACTGCTTACACAACTTTGAAATGCACTGTGTGGTCCAGTAACCTCTTCTAGAAAACTTTCTCCTTTACACTGTTCAAATTCTTACTTTGCTGTCCTACAAAATAGTTTTGTGAAGAAATTACCCCCGGATGGGCCGGATTAATTAATGTGGGGGTCATCAAGGGGGGGGGGGGGGGGTAGAAATCCGTCAATCCGGTCACTTTTAGCTAAAGTTCCGCGTCCCGCCACTTCGTTATCAATGATGGCACAAAATTACTATTGTAAGACATTTTCATCCATCCAGGCGGAAAGAACAGAAGAGTGCCGGTTAAAATTCTTGTTCAAAGCTAGGAAAACATACTCATAGTGCTAACCGCAAAAACTAAGATGTGACCACGATCTTTCTTTTACAAGACAACAGTTGAAGGATCCGGAAATTCATGAATTTTCATGAAAATTCCGTATTCCGCTTATCATTTTCGAGAAAATCCGCCGCCACTAAGGATGGAAAATTCCATCGATCCGTCAAGAAGTTGCTAGAATTCCGTATTCCGCGATAATTTTTCTCCAAATTCCGCTGTTCTCTAAACTCTGATGACCCCCACATTCATTCTGTCTAGGATCAAATGGAGCCCCTAATTGCGGGGGGAGGGTCGAATATTCATGGCTATCAGCTTCAAAATGACACGGCTGAGGGTGTCTTTGGGCCTAGTTTTATGGGAACGGGCCACCTCTTTTCCTTATATGGAATTCAAGGTCCTGATTATATGGCAGTGCGTTGGCCCGGAGACAGGCTGGCTCGTTTACAACTATACGAGAAAAGAGCTGTAGCATGTTCAGGTAGGGAATGCTCCATTTTGCATTTCTAGCCCTCTTCGTGTGCTGGCCCGGTCCAATATGATTACCCGGAGACGAATTAGCGCGTTTATGGAGCCTGCTCACTTCCCCAAGGGGTACTTTTATTGGTATGTGACGGGGGGGGGGAGGTCAGACACTGTATATTTTTGAAAAACCCAAAAATATACTAAAATCAGGACTTTTAGACCCCAAAAACATACTCAACCCAAAAATATAGTAAATTTAGGACATTTTTAGATCCCAAAAATATACTCCTAGCTTCATGGTACATAAAAATAAAGATTCTATAGCATTTTCGGCAACTGCCCTGTAAAATTTTGGTGAAAAGCTCTGCCTAGCAGTCACCTTGTCAAATTTTCTCCTCAGCAACCCCCAAAATATACCGATTATGCACCAAATAGCGTACCCAAAGGTATGCTAGACAACGTTTTGCAAACCCAAAAAATGTCTGACCTCTCCCCCGTCACTTACTAATTGGGAGTCCCCCCTGGGTTCGCTTCATATGCTTATGTGCTAATTACAGTAAAATATTTACAAACCACGCCTTTGGCTGTAGCTGTTATTAACTGTCAAATTAAATCTGGTATTACTTCACTGATACGATACTCGGGTTTTCTCGTTACAAGAAACAAATGAGTCTTACACAGTAAACCCTTCTACTGTCGTCATTCGCCTAATTCTGATTTTAAAGTCAGACATTTGCGTACCGGGAGAGTCAGAAATGAGTTCTCAATTTTAAAAATTCATAGCATCAAGTGACCTTCAAGCAATTAATCTTTCAATTACTTATCCTAAGTTCCGTAGAAACTCCTGACATCTATCTTGACACTATTTTGTTAGGTATCCTTTTTATCTATTTTTCTTCCCTTTTTCCCAGGAAAATGTAACTAGTTGAGCATTGTAAATACCATTCATAGCCAGAACTCGGTGACCTTGTGTCTTTTTTGGCTATGGATGGTACATTAGTTGTATTAAAAAAATTGTGTTAGGTTTTTATGATGGATAAAACAAGTCTTCAAGCATAACTTCAAACATCTGAATGATTCAAATTCCAGTTAAAAGCCGAAAGATCGATGTACTTTTTGTGATTTTCCTTGCTGTCTTACCAGCACTAGAAGTATCAGTAAATTTAACCATTCAAAAAACTTTGTGGTTGCAAAATGACTGAAAGAAGGCCTATAACATTGATCAAATTGCAAGGACTCTCTTTACACAGATGGAGATTCACCTCTCTCAAGACTTAAACGACATCATCAATTTTCAAAGTAATATACGGAAGATTTTCAGTCCCATGGCAATAAATGGGCAGTGGATAGCTCTCACCCATCAAAAATTGCATTTTTCTTCACCTATCTGTGCAAGGAGTCCTTTATGATCTGATCGATTTTTTGGCCCTTTTCATTCATTTTTTGCAAGCATGAAATTTCTATGAAGCTGAATTTACATATACTTTTAGTACTGGTAAGGTAGTAAGAAAAATCATAAAAATACTTCGATCTGTTAACTAGAATTTGTACCATTCATATCTGTAAAGCATTCAAGTGTAAATTCAAATCAGCTATCGATTTTCAAAAGTACAAAATGTATAGATTCAAATCTGCTATGAATTTTCAAAGTGGAACTTTTTTCTGGCTCACCCGGTCTATAAATTAGAACCACTGTCAGGAAACAACATTACATAAGTCGGATTTAACCCGAAGAATAGGAGCTAACGTTCGTACTCTGCATCAGGTTCATGTACAGAAGACATTCGCCAAAAAAGCCTTATTGCCCCAAAAAGTTATAATTTTCTTGGAGCATCAATTGCAGAGTCTACAACCTTCTCGCACTTGTCACAAAAAATCTGGCAGATCCGTGTCCCAAAAATTTGATTAATTCGAGTTTGACTGTTGGAGTGCCGTGTGTTCCAAGAAGTACCAGTGCTGAACAATTCCTGCACTTGAGCCTCAGGAGAGAGAGTTGTTGAGCGAACATGTTGAGGTACGGATGTTTTGTTGCGCAGTGCTAACCAGAATTAGGCCAGTTCAGATTTTGCTGGGTGTGAGGCTAGTTTCTGATCGTTCGATTTAGTTAGCTGACATCTTAAGGAGAGACACGCAATTACTTGTACATTTGTAAATAGACAAACTCATTTTTATGCTGAAATTCTTAGTAATCATTCGCTAATTTGGTTTGTACCATACTTGGATCGAAACTACTTACACTAAAGAGACCCGCAGTAATACAATAGTTCACCCAAGTACGCACCATTTCTAAAGCAGGCTAAGACAGATGGCTATTGCCAATTCTTTCAACGCGTAATCTTAAAGTGCTGCGCAGCATATCAATCATTCAAATTGCTGCGTGTTTGTCAATCAAACCATCAAACTGATTTGGATATATGCAGTTTAAAGACTAACATTCTTGGACTGAATTGACTTTCTTAAGTCGTGTTTTCTACTACCTAAGGGAATCGTCTCACTCAAGTTTCGTCTCTGTTTTAATTAATCAGCTATAAAATAAAGGATGTTCACTTTGACAGCTCAACAAAAAAACTTTTCATTGGGCTGCTGAAAAATTCTTCCAGATTATGCACAAATAGTAGCAGCACAGTTCAATTACCCTGTCCTCGGCTGCCACGGAAATTTTGCCTGTTTAGTGAATTAATCAACAAATCCACAACCGAATTTGGGCATGGACGGTCACAAACTGCAATTCAAGATCTAATCTACAGTGCAAAGGTTGAAAAACAACTTTTCAAAATAAGGCCCTTAGGCAGAAACTGTTCAAACGCTTATACTCTTTTTGGGACATCGGGTACATCTTTCATTGGAGGGATCAGGATTGCCACCTGGTCATCTTATCTTAGCTATTCTCAAAGTTCATACACTACTTATTTGTTTATAAGAAAACACTGACAAAGAACTCAACTCTAAGAATGCAAAAAAATTTTGAAACTCAAGTACAAGGAATATATAAAGACACTATTATTTTTGACAAAAAGCAAATCCAAATGCATATGTTCTTTTGTTTTCACTTTCTTCTTGTGACATATTGCGAGGAAGGCACTTGAGAAATGTCTAAACACTCACTGGAAAGGCTTCAAAAATAGTTTCTAAAATGCTCGCAAGGGCACAGGAGGTAGTGATAGTGCATATAAAGATTATTATTGGAACATTACAGAACTCCCAAGGACCTGCGAATGCTCACACTCCGAGATTTCTGAGACTATCAGTACTGCCAAAATCTTGGTTAAACCTGTAGAAAAGTAGGTGTATCTAAACACCAGGAACATTCTTGTTCTGCTCAATTATTGTAGGTGCCATAGAATCACACTTTCTGCTTGTCATACTATGATTTTTTGCAGTAATCAACAGTGTAATCAAGCTTCAAGCAGCATCCAAGGTTTGTAAAGTTGACAAAAAATGTGGACTAAAATATGTGTTGCAATCAGATCTCAATATAACACATCAAAGGATAATGTAGGCTAATGTGAGCTACTTTGAAATCAACAAGCCATAACCTTCCTCCCCAGCTGAGGGTGATCTGTAATGAGTTGGTAAGAATCCCTGCTGATGAACACCACTTTATGCTGGATACATATTGTTCACTTAAAAACTGTGAAAACTGCATTCTATTCTAACAAAAAGTACCTACTGTACACCTACTGTACTCTCGAGTACCGAATATTCGTCCCCCCCGCTTATTAATTTTTGAAAAATTTTCCAACCCCCCCCGCTCTTATTACAACCCCCCTTTTAGTAATTTTTGGAAAAATGAAATGATATTTAGACATAATTTCTGAATAAAAGCAAGAAAAGTCTCAGGAAGTGCATTCAACAGAACCAGAGTTCAAAAGTAAATGTATCAGTAACATCACTGTTCCCATAAATATATAACAGATAGGTGTTTACCTAAGAAAAGGGCTGTTTTCCATTTCTTCAAGCAGCCCCCCCGGTTTTTCCAACCCCCTGATTATTGTTATGTTGAACCATTTCCAACCCCCTGATTATTCCCACCCCCCCCCCGTTTATTTGGTACTTGAGAGTATAAGTTCAAAGTACCTTTCAAACAAAGTTAGCATTTCTACAGCTAAATTTTCAAGCAAGGAACACTATAAGCAATGAAGACTGATAGATTTGCAAACAAATTTTTGTATTCATCGATCTGATGTCAGCTTCATCAGCAGTGGTGCCATGGGGGGGGGGGTTGTAGGGGTGGGGGGACTTGTTCTCCCAGCTTCCAAAAGCAAGCAAAGATTGCCAAAGAAAAGCGACAGAATTGGTTGGGTATACCTTAGGACTGAAAAATTATGTACATCACAATTCCCCACATCTATTGACTTTTCAGAGCTGGCCCTACCACTGAGCCTTACAAAGTTACACTAGCCTGCAAGTAGCCTTCATAAGAAGGTTTTGAAGTTGCAAACAGGCTGGACAAAGTAAAGGAGTGACAAACCTTTCACAAAGTAGTATTGCATACAACTTTTGAGATAAGTCTGCCAGGAACCATGGGATCAAAGCATGGGCCAAATTTCAATGGAACACAAATACCACAGCTTTGGTTTGTCCAAAATCTAAATCATGGTTCCTTTACTTTGCTATGGTCATGAAATCAGCAGGCACTTGGAGGTCACAATGATAAATATACTGTACCAACCTTAGAACCACACCATTTAACAATAAATTAGAGTTATACATTACAGTAATCATTCAGCTTTACCCTTTTCATCTTCTATTGCTGGCTGCTTTTCCTTATCCTTGTTGATGTCTTCAAGGAGGAAGTCAAAATCTGAATCACTATCTGATGTTACCAGTGCTGAATAAGTACTGAATGTCTCTGCAATTGTTTTTTCCGAAGGCAAATAATGGTCAACAGCCAGGCAAAAACCAAATCCAATCAAGCAGAGGATACCCAATGATATAAAGACTAAAACATACCCATATTTCTGTACTGCAAATCCACAGATGAAAGCACCGATACCTGTCCCCATTCCAATGTATATGGCATGTGTAAGACCTTGAAAAGCTGCACCCATCCCACTTGGACTACCAACATATGTAATAATTGCAACTCTAGCCAGCTGCCTTGCAACACCATCAAAAGGCTCCACTAAGAACACCCAGATTGGGTCTACAAGCATTCCATACACAATGAAAGATATACCATATACTAACACACCAGCTGTTACAATTCTAAAATGACCAAATTTAAGGAGTAACTTCCTTGAAAGAGCAAGGAAAACAACATGGGAAAGAAAATGAGTGGCAGTTATAAGTGGGAGGATATGGTTATGATCTTTTACATGGCCAATGTCTGCAATGAATGTGTATGTAAAAGATGTTTTTGCTCCATCTGCGATACCACACAACAACACAACTAGCATGAAACTTGCATGAGTCAAGCTACCAAAAAGTAAACGAATTGACTCAAAAATCTTGCAACCCGAACACAGCATACTAATTGTGCTATTACGATCCTTCTTTTGTGGTTTATTCAAATGATATTTGAACATCCCAGCAATGCAAAGACTAAGAACCATGAAAACCAAGAACTGAATCAGATATGGCCTGTCAGCCAACACCATGCTCTTGTCACATGTATTCGTCATATTCATGAACTTGAGATGTGTAAGAAGGAGCAGAATGGCAGAAACAATTCCAGTACCAATGATTCCAGGAAGCACTTGGATGCCATAGCTTGAAGTGTCATCTTCCAGTGTTTGCAATGTGTACACATCAGCAAATGTCAAGGCAGGGGAACTGAGTAATTCACCAGTTATTGTTATTCCAAGTATGACATAAAAAAGGTGCTTTGTAATCTTCCCTGTTTCCTTATAATCGTGCATATTGAAAGGCCAAGAATAAAGAGAATCTTCCATTAGCCTTCCTGGGTAGAAATATTCTTTACTTTTTAATGCTGACAAAAATTTGAAAATCCTGCTGCTGTTATTTGGTGCTGTAGCATTTACTGATGCAGCTTGTCTTGCAGCTAAAACATCTTCGCAGTTAAAATTTTCCACTGGCTCTATCAATGTGATCAGTCCATAGGTCACTATGTATCCACATAGGCACAGGATCATTACAGTTTTAAATCTGTTAGTCTTGTCAGCAAGTGTTCCAAGTATTGGTGCTCCTACTATCAAGCACAATGGTCGAATTGCAACTAAAAGTGTTACTTGCTTTGGGGAAAGAAATAGAACATGTTTATAGTAAAGGTACAGGTAAGGCATCAATGTTAGAATACTTGATATAAAGAAAAAATAGAATAGTTTTGCTTTTAACAAAGCAAAGTTTAAAGAAGGTGGGACCTTTGGTGTCTTCATGATGGTTTCATATACTGTTGATGAGAAGCAAGTTAGTTGTGTCTCTTTCTAGAACTGTTGATTCATATTCTTGCCCAAAAACCGTCACGGTGTTGAAATCAAATCCTCCAAATCAAACAGAATTTTATGAAGTTAGTTCTTTCCTCTTTGGATTGCGACAAACAACTGTTGTACGTGTAATATTGTAAGCCTTTGTCATCAATGGGAAGCCATGGACATTTGTGATAGTTCCTTACTAGTAATCTTTCATGACGCTTTTCCAAGAATGTTGTTTTCAATATTCCAATCAAACGGGATTCTCCAAATACTCCTTTCAGCTAAATGAGCAGTTATGTATGAATGAAGCAAGTTTGGGTTTCTAGGTCCGTCACATTCTCAATCACAAAAAGACTGCAGTTTACGACATACTTCTTTGCAATTCACTTAGGCCTATCGGCAAGCAGACAGGATAAAGGATTGTAATGTCTGCACTTTACAAAAGTTGATGTTTGTTACCCAACCTGCTCTTAGTTCTCATTGTTACAAATTCTCTTCTTCCTCTTCACTTGATGATAAATCTCACTTTCTATTGCATGAGCACAATTCCTCGATAAATTATTCATATGCAGCAAATGTACATAACACTGAGCAACTCTGAACAAGAGGCAGGTGTTTTCTTCCCGTGGCAGTAGCAGCTGCGTCAAATTGGAGGCCTGGACACCAATATGTCATCAAACCCATTCGAACTCATCGTCTTTGATGATGAAGGAAGGCATCTGGAATGTGGACGACTAAGACATTTAGACAAGTGCCCGCGCTTGAGAAAGAGATTAGCAAACTGTACCTTACTGAAACATCCAGAAAGAAGAAAGCGGAGACAAAGTCATGAAGTAAATACCGGGAATACCGGGAAATACCGGGACCTAGAAAAAACTTAGGGTGGGGTACTTTGTACATTGACGACGGGGATGTGCCATTTTCAGGGTATCGTTTTCGCCTATTTTTTCTAGAACGGTGTGTCAAAAGAAGGCAATCTTTGCGGAGACGGATGTGAAAACATGTCAAAAGGGGAAATTTGTTAGATTGGGTTATTGTTAAGTCCAATTATTGTGCTTTGGAGCATACTTTTGCCGATATAGGATCGGGTATCATTTGAAGAGGGAAATTCTGGAACTGCATGAAAAATTTTTTCGCGGCATATCCCCGTACAAATTCAGGTCAAGTACTCCCTCACGGGCTCAGGGTTGAGCAGGGATGGTGCGACCGGGGGAGCTTTGGGGCAGGAGCCCCCAAAAATTCACTGAGCCCCCCGTCGGCACTTTAATTTTTGAAAATTTCTTTCTGTGCACTGCCGGTACCTCCGTAACTTGTTTTGATGTATTTTAGTTTGTCGAATTTTGAGCCAGTCAGAAAGGTGTGGCCGATAAAATTTTGCTTGCTTCGCTTGCTGTCGGCACTTTGGCAATTTTTGTCCCTCCAACATTTCTTAACTGAACGCCTCGCTTCTTCTTCAGGAAAGACTATGATATCTGACCCAATGTGTCCTAACATTAGAGTCTCTCTGTATGCAAAGGAAGCAACTGTATCTACTTCGGTCCATTGCTGGCAATCACCCAACTCTGAAGTTTCTCATTCTTCGCGGATACTGTGGGCCCTTCTTTGGTGTCTGCAGAGAACGAGATGACCCAACCATGGTTGTTTACATGTCCCTTTCGAAGAATCAAAATAACATCGATAAAGATCTCTAATGTGCGATCCAGAAGCTACCCTGGGTACCAGACTCTCTCTAAAAGAAAGAGAGTCTGGTACCCAGGGTATCCAGAAGCTTGGGCTCGTTCCCTATATCCAAAGAAATCAAGGTCATAGAGACTCAATGATGCTTGAATTTAGCTCCAGAGGAAATAAGGTAAATAATGCCATAACTAAGGTCAGAATAATTGGGGACAGACTGCCTATTCAGCAATCACAATCTGTCGCTGATCAAAATGAACTCTAAACAAAATTGCTTGTGTGGAGCTATCAAGGCCAGCGGAAGTAAAAGATTATGTTTCACTTTGCATGAGAACAAAAGCTCTTTCAGCACAAGCAGTCTTTCATTGATGGTCCTGATGTAATCTCTCGGCCCAAGCCTCCACTACTCTCGATAGTCAACAATGGAGACAATGGAGGCTTGGGTCGACCCCTTTGTTGACGAAATTTGCTGACTCAGCTAGGGGAAATAAAATTCAAGCCCAATAACAAAAATCACGTGCGCACAACTCATTAAAGCCCTTGCTCAGCCGCAGGCAAAAATGCAGTAGAGGGTAGAGATGGTTTTGAAAATGGCGTTGTCTTCGTGTATGGAGTCAGATCCTGGACAAAATCTTCGAGTCGTGGTTTCGTTCGGTCGTGCCTTCGACTCGAGATTTCGAAACTGCACTTCTAATGTTCGCTGCGTTGTTTCGTTGACTGGAAACTGTGTTCCTTTGGTTCTGTGGGTCGATGACTCGATGACTCGATGAATGCATGACAAAACGTTAGTCTAAAATTTAGAGACTGGGGGGGGGGCAAACTCTAGGGATGGGGGGCAATTGCCCCCCAGTTTTAATGTTAAAAAGGCCCTGCTTAACAGATGATTTGACCAGTTTCCAGGGGCTTCCGTGCTTTCATACTTGTCAATGTCCCGTTGATGATTTGCAGTTAATATCTGCAGATGATTTGCAGATGTCCTGCGCATCTCTTTAGGTTGTTTATAAACGCAATAAACAGTCAACAAAGAAGCAGCAGAATGCAGTTACAAGCATGTTACAAGCCCAGACAACAAAATCTACGAGAAAATTATACCTCCCTCGTAGATTTTGCAAGATCAACCAAAAATTTTTATATATAACATATAAAATATAAACCTCCCGCCTCGCGCAACTTTTCGAAACTTAGTGATGAGAATCTATTAATTTATTTTATATGGCCTTAACAAACACGTCACAGATAAATCCAAGCAAAAAGTGCATACAGCTTTCATAGACTTTGCAAAAGCGTTTTGTACGTTTTGGCACAATGGCATATTCCACAATCTCCAAATAAAAGGAATTTTTGGAAGGAATTTCTTGCATCTCATTCAAGGATGTCACCTTAAATGACCTTGATGATCTTAAACAATCAAATACTTGTCCTCTCATTCTCGATGATGAGCCAGTCACCCGCCTGCAGTGGCGTAACGGAGGCAGTCAAGGCCCTTAGAGATTTTTCCACTTAGGGATTCTCTCTGCTAAAGAATGTGCAAATGTTATGATAGAAACATCAAACAGCTGCCTTGTCCAGTTTAAACTTGATGTAAATGAATTCCGCAGGCAGAGATATAACAATGGCAAAGATTTACTGTCAACATATGTGTTGTCAAAGCCAGCAGCGTAGCAAGGGCTAATCAGTAGAAGAGGCAGAAAAACGACGGAGGGAGTCTGGGGTCAAAGCCCCCAGAATAATCCTGAGGACACACCCTGTACCTTAGCTCACAATGCATCTCCTGAATCCATTCCAACTCTTTGAGAAAACATCACTTACTATTGCTCAGAAGACCAGTCTCGATCCCATGTTTACCGTGCCACTTTGACCATTTTATAAAAGCTTTCTATAGATTATCACATCCAGGAAACTTGCTTGAAAAAGGATAACAAAAGAAATCTTTTGCTGGGGCCCCTTTGAGGTCCCTTTTGGTCGGGGGCCCTTAGGTTTTAAACTAATGTGCCCTAAGCTGCGTTACGCCACTGCCTGCCTGATGTATGCAGACGACATCATTGTTCTTAGCTGCTCTCGCTCTGGTCTCCTAAACTGTCTGAGCACACTTTTAGAAAACGGAATCTTGTAACCAATGGAACCTTTCTATCAATACATCCAAATCAAAATGCATGACCTTTTACAAGAGAAATAATAGATATAAAAATAAATTCTTTATCAAAGGTACTCCGTTACTGAATTTACATACCTAGGAATTGTGATCGATGCTGCGTGTTCCTTCAAAGAAACTTTCCGTGTGTACCAATGGTAAAGCTACAAGAGCACTACTTGCATTAAATAGCCATTTCAAACTAAAAACCTACCTGGTAAAATGCCCCACAAGTAATTCGACAGTACAATTGCACCAATTCTACTCTATGGCTCAGAAGTTTGGGGTGCCTTTGAGAAATCATGCATTAATCAATGGGACAAAACAGATATCGAAAAAGTGCAGACCCAGTCTTAACTGTAGGACCATAAACCGAACGTGTACGGAGTAGAACGTCGTATGGTTCTACATGGCGCGTGTTCGTAGGCCAATAACAAATAAGAAACACTATTAAGAAACCTCGGCTTCGGCTAAATCTAAATCTCTTCACGACTCGACTCACAATAACGGCAATGCGGCAATACAACAGTTCGACTATTCATTAACAATTCGGCAACAATACAACGTCTCGACGTCTTCGGCAGTTTCGGCAAATGCAATCAGAATACGAAAAACTTCTGCAATGAAACTAAACTGTAGAGCGGCCTAAATAAACGTCTGTCTTCTCGTCCTACTAACGACTTGTCAAAAGTCGAAAACGTGCGGTTAATCAAAAACATACGAAAGGAAATGGAATTTAAGGCAATAATCAATTAACGGAAATATTATAATTCAATCTGCGTAGTGCAAGCGTCATTCGTAACAAAACATACCAAAAATAAACTGACATAAAGGAAATGATAAAACGTTGTTGAAAAAAACAAGTCTAGTTTTTTGTCTCTTAACATAACCCTATTTTGCCCGGGGGGGGGGGGTCATTATGGCCCCCCCACTTCCATTATCATTTATAGCTCTTAGATGGAAGAAGCTAGAGTGCTGAAAGTAAAGTGACTTGTTCTGAAATTTGATAGCCTATCAAAGTTTAAATGTTTCAAAGTCACAAATTTGGTCACGTGACAATAACAATACCTTATTTGGAGAGTGGTTTCAAAGAAAATAACAAAAACTGTAACAATTCTCTGATTTTCAATCAAAATGTATCGAAATTGGTACCAATCGATTGGTCTTTAAAAGAGCTTTCATTTGATATATAATTTTTCTATATTTGCTTACATCAGCAAAAGATAATTTACGTGACGTCATCCATTTTGATGACGTTATATTTTTATGAATAATGTCAGATCTTCAAAAACTTACATTCAATGGATAGAAAATCACTAAAATAGGGGGGGGCATACCGGGCAATAACACCAAAAAATTTGCCCGGGTAAAATTGGGTTAATAGTATTATCGTCGTAGATGGATCGACAGAACAACTAACGATCTCATACGCGGAGAGCTAGGACGTTTTCCATTAAAATCATGGTTTAATCAAGGATCTGTAACTTTCTTTAAGTGAATGACCTGAGATATATAGCGCTTGTCTATAAATAGGACAAAGAAACACCTAATCCCTCCATTGTTTCCGTTGGCTCTGCTTTCATTCGCCAAGAGCTGGATTATCAAATACAAAAGGCTATTTATAAATTTATGCGATCTCATCTTTTAACTCAGGCTATTCACTTTAAACACATCGACAAGGAATGTAAACCAAACTCGCTCTTCTCCAAAGCAAAACAATATGAAAGTCATATCACTAATTGTCCAACCATCACATCAGATATTACACAAAGCATTATCAACTCAACTCCAAAAAAATCATACAAACTAGCAATAGTATAAACTAAGTGCCCCACTAGCTGCAACCATTTTAAAGTTTTTCTTGATTTGAAAAAATAGTTTATTGCTGGGCCTCTCGTGCAGATGCATTGGCCGTTTTCATTTTGTAAAAAGACAGTAAACTGTATGGTAAACCATAGTCAGTAGAAAGGACTGGTCATGAATCATACAATAGCCCATTGTTCTATGTTATTGAACCCGCGCGTTCAAAGGACTTGCCGATCTAAGGTGCACACATTATCGAAACAGGGCGAAAAAGTGAAAGGGAATAAACATTATGTGGGGTTTCTGCCGTAGTATTTCTCGAAATTCCAGGCTCAAATTGCTGTATACCATTTTGTGAGAGAAATAGGAGGAAGAAAGAAAGTTTCAGCAAGAATGTTTTGGTCCTGGTTTCGAAACTTTAAGTTTCTTAGCACGGAAAAACGTCCGGTTCGGCTTGCAGAAATCGGGAACGATATCTCTCCAGTACGAGTTGTTGAAAAAGTTTCAAGCCTCAAGCTTTAAACCTACTTTAGCGACTGTTTCATATGAGTTTTCCTTCTTTTGTTCATTAAATTTCGATGTCGCAGTCAGTGAGTCTTAACTGGGATAGGGGTTAAGGTATTTGCCTAACATCAGCCCCAAGTAAGGGAGGGGCAAATGAGGAGAATACGATTAAATCAGCAAACTGTTATTTTTTCCTCCTTTCCGCAGCTCTGAATCTGGCCAGAATCTGTTGTCGCATGGTTTGGGATGCACTCATTCTTTATAAGAAACCAAGGATTTGGCCGAGTACTGAAATTTTCTTAAAATAAATAAAAAATGTGTTAAGAATTTCATTTGTCAAAGTAGAGATACATAGTTTCTTAAGCGATATTCTCCTAGCATTTGAGTTTCTTAAGTTTTTGCGATATGACAGTTGGGTTTCTCATAGGCAGTTTCTTATAAAAAGGTACATGCAGCCAATGAAGCTGATTAAGGAAATCAAGGGCTCCATCTTATAAATGAAATAAACTTCATTTCAAGGCATTGAAGCGATCGTTCTTCCTTATAAATTGTCATAACGTAGGGTAATGTGGGCTGGACCTGATAACTCAAACTCAGGGAAGCCTTGAACTGCATTCATTGATTCCATTTATTCATTTGAATTCTCTAACCACGGTTACCCCATCAATCAAGAAAGATTGCTAAATTTTCGCTCTTATATTCATCCTACCACGTTATTTTGTTTTTGTTGGAAAATGCGAAAAAGGTTTTACTGTTACTGTGATTTCTGCTTTGTAACCAGTAAATAAGAGCCAAAAAAAAACTGCAAACATTTGATTCAACCTCGATAGGGCTTCGACCACTACCGTCTAAGTCAGAACGATGGTGGATCCGCGCATAAGGATAGAAGTTTATTGTCGTCCGAGTGAAGGATTGATTGAGATAAAAAGCGAAGATTGGGACTTTATCAAACAGAAAGTAGTTTTGAAATATAATTTCATCATGTTTTCTATACATTTACTCTTCAATATTCCCATATTTTACAATTTTTGATTTGAAGATCAATCCACTTTTCCTGCTCGTCGGGAAAGGTTGGCCTGTTATAGTTCCCTAACAAGATGAGTTTTTAAAGATATTTAACTTCCTTTATCATAGCTGAGATATTTTGCCAGGAAACAAGAATCATTGAACATCAATTACGCAAACATTTTGAAAGAGTTTATTTTCTTGTCGTTGTACTTTATACGTTGTGAGATTTTGTGTTGTTTAGCCTTCCCTACCCAACAGTGCACAACGAATAGACACGCGCGATCAAAGTGTTCACTCTTGATGTCACGTGACTGCTTTTTTAGTCGGTCTCACATGATTTGAGAGAACAATGCGGCTGCGATTGAAGTTTGCAGCGATTCACAACCAGCCCTTTCTATCAACTATGGGTAAACTGAAGAAGGCCACGAGGGCAAGTAAAATATGCGGCAGTGAATATCAGGCCTAAATGGGTTTTGTTTTGACTGATTCCGTTTCTGCAGACAAAAGTTTTCCAGATTTGATCTTCCCTACTTTACTCATACGTCACGACTGTTCACAAGAAGGCACAGAAAAGCTGCTACTTAATCACGTGATAAAGTGTAGAACAAAATTTTTATGGTCTGATCTCTCGGCAGCAGCAGCAACAACAAAGCGGTGCGCAAGGATAGAAGGCCCCACTTCGTGGGGCAATGACTATTTGCCTCCCTTCGAAATATACCATAAACAAATTCCTTTGATTAAAATTCGAAAAAATCTGGAATGACAGAATTAGTAAGCAGTAACTTACAAAACTTATAAAACAAACGTAGACTACGAGAGAATTTGGGTGCATTAAACAATAATACCGCACCAGAAAATTCAACTTCCACTTCTTCCACAAACAGGCAAAATGCCTGCCATACTGGTGAACGATCTGATTTGTGTCGTCAGCACCTTGGGTTTAAAAAAGGTATGGCAATTGCATCTATGAATATTAATGGTCTCCGCAGTCACCTTGACGAGGTTCAATTACTTATTAGAAGTCTAGGTATTCATATTCTTGCAATTAATGAGACTAAGCTTGATCCTAATTACCCTAAAGAGTTGACCAGTCTTCCTGGCTTCCAACAAGAATGCATAGACAGGGCAAGCAGTGGAGGTGGTGTTTCTATTTATATCAGGGACTCCATTAAATACAAGTTGCGTTCTGATGTTCCTGTTGATGACTTGGAAATCATTTGTATTGAGGTAGAACCACCAAAAAGCAAACCTTTTCTTGTTCTTGCTTGGTACAGGCCACCTAGTGACCCTGTTGCTTCTTTTAATAAGCTTGAAAAGGTCCTTTCTTATTAGGACAAGGAAGGGAAAGAGATAATTCTTCTTGGTGACACAAACTGTGATCTCACTACAAAACAAGCTAAACAGCCCATTGACAATGACACCAGACATGTTACTAGTCTGTACGAGCCGTTCAGCTTCAATCAGCTCATCAAAGAGCCAACCAGGGTCACTTTAGACACCTCTTCCATAATCGATCATATAGCTACAACTTGTGCCAGGAACAGCATCACATCTGGAGTGCATGATGTTTCTATGAGTGATCATTATATGGTATACTGCATCCGTAAGTTTAATGGAGCAGTAGGAAAAGGCCATAAAATAATCAAAACTCGTAAAATGAAAAATTTTAATGAGCAGGCATTCCTGTCTGATGTTGCTGGCATAAACTGGGAACAAATGCTTACCGAAACTGATGATATCAATGTGCTTGTCAACCATTGGACTAGCATATTCTCTCTTATCATTGACAAGCATGCCCCACTATGCGAAATGCGTGCCTCAGAAAAGTACTGTCCTTGGATTGATAGAGACGCAGACAAGAGATAAGCTAAAAAATCTGCTATCAAGAGTAAGTCTGCACCACTGTTGGACTCATATAGACATGTTCGCAATAAGGTCAATGCTCTTAATACCCAGCAAAAAAGGAGTACTACAATAATAAGATATCTGCATGCTAGGGTAACATGAAAGAATCATGAAAAATAATCAATGAATTTCTCAATAAAAGGTCTAAGTCAAGTAACATTGATAGTCTTAAGGAGTCTGGTTCAGAAACTGTTCACAGAAAAGACATTCCTGACGCAATGAACAGCTACTTCTGCTCAGTAGGTAAGGATCTAGCAGATAAAATCAGTCCAGTTGCAAATCCCCTCCTATCAGGTGACTTTGAAATGAATAAAACTAAAGCAAAGTTCCACTTCAGGACTATCAAGGTACAGGAAATCAGAGATGCATTTGCCAAGGCTAAAACAGGAAAGAGCTTTGGAACTGACAATATCTCAAGCTACTTCTTGAAGCTTGTTTTACCCTTCATTGAAAATTCCCTGGCATTCATGTTTAATACATCAATTGAAACAAGTATGTTTCCACACTCATGGAAAATTGCTAGGGTTACTCCTATTTACAAAAATGGAGATAGGGCTGATAAATCAAACTATCGCCCCATATCAGTCTTACCTGTCATTTCAAGGCTCTTTGAAAAGCTTGTAACCAATCAGGTGTACAAGCATATGGAAGATAATGGTTTGTTTTCATCTGGGCAATCTGCCTACTTACGCCTCCATTCTACTGTAACCCACTTACTTAAAAATACAGATGACTGGTACGATGGGCTGGATCTTGGTAGGCTTGTTGGCCTAGTTTTCATTGATCTTGAAAAAGCTTTTGACACTGTTGACCATGAGATTCTTTGCCAGAAGTTGGTGCACTACGGTGTCCAACAGCGGGAACTCGCATGGTTTAGATCATACCTGTGCAATCGAAAACAATTCTATCGGGTCAACGGTGTCAGCTCAAAAATTGAGGGTATAGATGTTGGTGTTCCCCAAGGCTCATGTCTGGGTCCCCTCCTTTTCCTTTTTCATATCAATGATCTACCGCAAGCTGTCCAAAATTCAACCGTTTTCCATGTATGCAGATGACACAAGTCTGTGCTACCAGTCTTCGGATATAGATCAGCTGAACGAGGCCATTAACAACGATCTCAAACAACTGGACATTTGGCTTCAAGGCAACAAACTCTCCTTAAATGTTGCTAAAACAAATTCCATGCTTGTTGCCACCATACCCTTTTTAAACCCAAGGTGCTGACGACACAAGTCAGATCGTTCACCAGTATGGCAAGCATTTTGCCTGTTTGTGGAAGAAGTGGAAGTTGAATTTTCTTGTGCGGTATTATTGCTTAATGCACCCTCCCTATCAACAGGACGTTCTAGTCAATAGCACAGGGCACGAACTAAATTATCTTCCAGCAAATTATCACCTGCCTTATTAACCCTATTACTACTGGGGGGGGCACAAAGTGCCCGCGGCGCAGATTATTTGATGCAGTGCTGTCAGTTCGAAAGATACAGAGCTGAAACTTGGTGACTTTTCCTCAAATTTGATATACTAATTAAAAATCGAAAAACTTTTTCAAAATGGTAGACACTGATCACGTGACTAACGTCTTTTCAACCCGTGGTCGGCATTGAAAGAAAAGAAGAGACGCTTATTTTTTCTAGAATGATCACAGGTCATTGCAAACACTACCATTCGATAGATCTTGATGAGAGCTTTCAGATAATATATAGTTTTATTCATTTTCGATGACGTCAGCAATTTTAAACTTAATGACGTCATCAATGTTTATGACGTCATATAAATAATAACAAATGTATTAGAAAAATTTTCTTATGACCTAAAAAGATTCTCTTAATTATTTTACATCGTCTTGAGGCATTTCAGAGTATTTACATCGACAATTAGGGGTTTCAACTAAACAATGAAAAACTGGTTTACATAAATAATGAATATATAATACATATAATGAACTTAAATAGATATTATACTATGGATTTTTACTTATTAGTGCTTTGTGATACATTTTAGTTCATTTGAATTAAATATTGTCAATTTTGCAAACAGCAAGCAAATACTGGAATTTTCCTTAATTATGACATCATTGTGACGTCATGGATGTAATGAAAAATAAAAAAAGTAGCCTATCGTGTAGATTTTGTTACTGTACATCATTTTGTCAAGTTTCGTTCTCATATCTGCAATATTGGCAACTTTACGGAGGGGGGCACTTTGTGCCCCCGGTACTACAAGGGTCCAAAAAGCCCGGTATTAACCCTATTTTGGTTGGGGGGGGGCAAATTTGCCCCCCCTAGTAGATTTTGTTTAATAACTCTGCTAGGAAGATATTTATAGCCATGAAACTTCTTGACTTTTTGCAACTACTTATTGTGCAACTTCTCAAAAAGTTTCATTAAAATATTTTGAAAAATGAAGGGGCGGGAGACAATTTTCTGGGACTGACCCTGGAAAAATCGCAAATTCTCAAATCTCAATTATCGCGAAAAAAGGAACGTAAGTTGAATATTTTGCAAATTTCTTTTGTAGTGTAGTGTTATTTGATGCATTCTATCACAATTATCATGTTTGGGTGGAAAATGTGCTCCAAATTTAATTTTATTGCGATTTTGCTGATTTTAGTCAATTTTGCCGCTTTTCTTGACCACACAAAGGAAAATGCTGACGTGAGCAAAATGAGGGCCAATCTTAGGTTAATTTTTATATTTTCAGTCAGTACATGCCTGAGGCTATTAGCACACAAAATTTGGCCTCTCTACCTATTACCAGTCAAGAGTTAGGTAGGGGGGCTTTTTTGCCCCCCCCAAACCAAAATAGGACTATCAAATAGCCCAACCACTATAGGGTTAATAGGGTTAAGATGAATTAAACTTTTGTTTAAATGTTCGGATGCAACGATATTTGCATGCTCAATGAAAGCATAGTTATTTTCAGAACCCAAGTCTGCTAATATCAAGTTTACTCTTTTTCGTTTAGCAACGTCCAGTCTGAGGGTGTTGTGGTGCCGTAGTGTAATCCTCTGACATTGCTGCCAGAATAGTCAGGCGGAGTGGGTACGAGTCTCGGTAGAGCCCCAGCACTTGAGCATTATGACAAGGCATCGCGGACCCGATTAAGGCCGCTCTATTTCTGCGATCCCAGCGCTTGGCGCTGAAAAATGCAACTTCATCTTCACCTTCACTTCTTGCAAAGTTCGTCTCGTTCCATATTTTCTTTGCAAGTACCAGTAATCTCCTCAAAAACTTCGCATCGATAGGCTTTCTGCTACAGATAATGCGTCTACTTTTCCTTCTCCTTTTAATTTTTCGCATTTTTTGTGAGTCTGCACGCAGGCTAAGGTGAATGGGCTCTTGAATTATTTGAATTTTCGTGTTGGTACTCAAGAATTCACTTTGAACGGCCACTTTGGCATCACGTGACTGAAAAGGGCTATTTCCTTGGCTGAATACCGTGAAATGACGATTTAAAGTTTGAAAATCTATAAGGGATTTGACCGTGAGAATGAATCGGGGAGTAAATTTTTCACGACATTTCACGGTCAAATCCCTTATAAATCTTTCAACTTTACATTGTCGTAAAATCAACATCATAATTGCTAGCAGTTTAATAACATGTAAATATAGACTAAATTTTTGTGCCAAATCCGAATCTGTGCTCAAAATTTTCATTGTAACAATATGAAGAGATTTTGACAAATTTCAAAAACGAAGCTGCTTAAAGTACGACCAAAAACTATGTAGAGTTAAAACGTTTTTTGATGCCATCTCGGCTCTATTTACTTACTTGTAAAAGTTAAGGTCTCTTTCGGAAGAGGAAGAGAAGCGTAATATCCTTAAGCAGCATTTTTGAAATTTAAACTTGTAGAAGGGGGTTGAAATCAAGCCTCAAAAAAGCAACTCTTAGCCCACGCAGCCATCGAGGTTGAAAAATATATGGCTGAAAAGCTCTATCTCAGCTGTATCCAAATCTGTGCTCCGTTTATTTGTTAGCTAAGTAGATTTTTGTCCATATGCGAAGAAATGGCCAAGGGTTAGCAGATTTTGGAAAAGTTGGTTTCCCCAAAATCGGGAGAAGCAACAAGTCGCTACTGCAACGACTAACACGGACTTTATCACAGCAAAATTGTATCGAGCATGGAAGATTATCTTAAGGGTGTTTAACCGAAAGTCACTCTCTCGTGATCATTAATGCTTTCTTTGAAAAAATATTCCATTTGAATCTTAAGTTGTTCGGTCAAGCATCTTACATATCAATTATTTCTTGAAAAAGCACATGAATTGTATCGATCGTAATCTCAAGCGGCTAGATTCGCAAACAAGAAACACTGCGCTATTGCAAAGGTCCTTCAAAAACTGTAAGCGTGCCAAATTTAATAGAGGATTGCGCTAAAGATGGCGACGAGGAATTTTTTACCGAGATGCACTGCGTTCGAATTACAAATCTTTAACGATTCTATAGGCATTCGATTAAAGAACGCACTGCATCTCGGTAAAAAATTCCTCGCCGCCATCTTTAGCGCAATCCTCTATTGTTTAGAATCTAAATGAAATATTGTTTGAAAGAAATCAACAACAGTTAGGAAAAAAAGTGAATTTCGACTAAAACTCTCCGGAGACAATCTTTCATGCTCCGATTGTAGGTCAGGTTACCCCCGGTTCCGCTGTTCCGCTTTCGTTCCTTTGTGCATACATAGCTGTGGTATCACTACATTAGTTTATTCTGTGATAGTACTCGGTATAGTAGACTATGATTCGTAACTTCGATATTAGCGACTAACATTACTATCACAGAATCATTAAACATGGACAAAAAATTACAAAGTTTCGATGGTTCAGGAGACGTTAAGATTTTCATCGAGAAAATATCTTTGCATTCTGCATTGAAAGGATTTGAGGGCGAAAAAGCAGCTCAAAATTTGGCAAGTCGATTAGAAGGAAGGGCTTTCGACGTGTAATTGCGATTGTCAGACGAAGACAAGAAAGACCCTGATAAATTAAAAGATGAATTAATGAAAGAATTCGAGCTCGGAAACCAAGATAGAGAAATTGCCATACACGAATTGTCTAGCCGTGCAAGACATCACGATGAGTCTCCTCAAACTTTTGCTTTCAAAGTACAAGAGTTGGTAAAACTGGCCTACCCAACCTTTGACGATGAATCACGACAGACAGTTGCAAAAGATTATTTTGTCAAGGGATTGCATCAGAAGATGCAGATTGCTTTGAAGTCATTAACTAACTTTTCAACTGCTTCTTTGAATGACTTGGCAAAGGAGACAACAAGATTACAAATCGCTGGTATTGAATCTTTTGCGTCATCTCAGCAAGGTCATTGTATGTCCGTCAATACAGAAGATCTTGTTGATTCTATAGCCGATAAAGTTTTGGCAAAGATGAAAGGTATGTCTGTGGGAGTTCCCGGGGGTACTGAAGCTTCACCCAGTGTCAATTATTTTGGTAAAAGTTCCAACCGCTTTACTACAGGGTGTCCCAGAAAATTTGTGCCCCGTTTGCCTGAAGACCAGGACAAAGCAGCAAAAGGTCGTCACCATATTTTGGCATGATGTTGCTCGCAAGATGTTAAATTGAAGTTTGCTTCCATCCCCGTAAAAATCCGTTAAGAAATGATGGAGCTATGACGTTCAGAAGACCAAATTTCTCTGATGACTGAAACCAGCGGTCGGCCATTTTGTATAATTATTTTTGCAACGATAAGCAGCTTCATGGATGAGCTGAAACAGTAGCCTCCAATCTCATAGCTCTCGCGAAAGTTTCAATAATCATCAGAGACTTCAGCTATTTCTTACCCCACGATCCTTTATTGAATGTCAAAACGAAGATGAGGATCCCATGATAAAATAAACAATCGAAAGGCAATGACAAAAATATAGTCACATTTTGTTTGCAGGTGTGGTGAGTGCAGCAATTATTTAGTTTATCTATCAGTTCAAAATGAGACAATACAGCTCCAAAAATCTTTTGCCCTTCTCGTTTCTTTTAGTTCATTGTCTTCGGTAGTAAATCAACAATTGCTTGTAACAAATGAAGGGAGAAATCTGAGTAGGGATACGCTAGGGATGGCGACAAATTAAATGTGAAATATATTTTTGTCGAAGCTTTTGATTTTTTATTACTTTGGGAATTCTGATCTTCACTTTTGCATTCTATCAAAGATCGTGGGATAAAAATAGTCTAACTCTCTGATGATTATTAGAACTTTGATGAGAGCTATGACATTAAAGACTGCTATTTCAGTTCATCCATGAAGCTGTTTATCTTTGCAAAATAGTAAGATAAAATGGCCGACCACTGGTTTCAGTCAACAGGCAGATTTGGTCTTCTGAAAGTCATAGCTCCATCATTTTTCGATGGATTTTCACGGGAACGGTGGCAAACTTTAATTGAACATCTGAAGAGCAACGTCATGGAAAAGGTTAGTGATAATCTTTTGCTGTTTTCTCACAATCTTCAGGCAAACGGGGCACAATTTTTCTGGGACACCCTGTACACGTGGCAAAAATAAGTCTCGTCCTCGTTCAAGGAATTTTAGAGGAGGATATCAACCATCAAATTCCCAATATCAAAGATGTCGGTCATGTCAAAGCACCGATCACTATGTCCGAGAATGCCCTTCAAGGTTTTGCCAGGCCTGTGGCAATAAAGGTCATGATTCCTGGGACAAGTCATGCCCAAATTATCAATGACTAGGCCAAGACGAATCAAACCAAAACCAAGCTTACACTGACAATTTTTCTGCTGTTTTGAATGTAAAATTTGAGAACAATTCAATAAATGCTTTACTTGACACTGGGGCTAGCTGTTCACTGATGGATATGGGAACTTTTGAAAGTCTGGGTTTGCAGTCAAAAATTATTCCATTTCCTAATCAGCTGGTTGATGCTTCTGGAAACGACATGAGTATAATTGGCTCTACTATGGTCAATATTACCATAAAAGGGCACGTGTTTTCTCAAGAGATGAAAATTCTAAATTCCAAAACTTACAGAAATGTAATTCTGGGCAGAGATTTTTTATCCAAATTTGAGAACGTTGAATTTGATTTCAAAAAGGACAGGGTCAAGTTGGGAAACAATTGGCATTACTGTGTGAAAATCAGCAAATCCGGAAACGTATCATTGATTGATGACATTGATTTGCCTGCCCGTACAGAAAATGTTGTAACTGTCCAATGCAATCGATCTCTCGCTTTATTAACAGCAGACTTTGAGCCTTTTCCTGTAACCCCTGGGGTATACGCTACCCGTTGCCATGTGATTCCAAATATCAAGGGTGTTTTTCAAATAACATTACTAAATGTCAATAACACATCTTATCGGTTAAATAGTGAGAAGAAAATTGGTTCGCTTATTGCAGTAGAAGAAACTGTAGCTTGTGCTGGAACTCTTGACTCGGATTTATCTGTCAATCTGGATCAAAATATCGTATATGGAGACAATCTGTCAGTCAACGAAAAAGCCAAAATATCCACATTGATTTCGCAATACAGTGATGTTTTTGCCCAGAACCCGAAAAAAGCAAGAATCGTCACAAACATGCAACACCATATTGTAACAAATGAAGCGTTGCCCATTAAACGTAAACCGTACAGGCTCCCACATGCTTGGAATTCCGAAATCGACAAGCAGATCCAAGAAATGTTAGAAAATGATATCATTCGGCCATCATCTTCCCCTTGGAATTCTCCCATCATTCTAGTCAAGAAAAAAGACGGTTCCATGCAATTTGTGTGTGATTTCAGGGGCCTCAACGATGTTTCAAAGAAAGATTCTTACTCGCTTCCTCACATTCGTGATGTCATAGACAGAATGCATGGAACACAGTTTTGGACCACCTTAGATGCAGCTTCTGCATACTGGTCAATGCCACTCAATGAGTCTGACAAAGAAAAAACTGCCTTCTCGGTGCCCAGAGGAAAGTATGAGTTTAATGTAACCCCGTTTGGTTTATGCAACGCGGGTGCATCGTACCAACGGATGATTGACATGAGTTTATCCGGACTGGACTCTGATAGAATTCTTGCCTACATGGATGACATTGTAGTGTTCAGTAAAACGTTTGAAGATCATATTGTGAATATCGAGCAACTGTTTGCACGTTTAAGGGAATCTGGCATCTCCTTAAAGCTTTCCAAATGCATTTTTGCTAGTGACAAGGTTGACTTTCTTGGATTTGAATTATCCCGCACGGGTATCAAGCCTCAAATTCGTTTAACTGAAGCAATCGAATCTTACAAACGCCCCGCTACAAAAAAAGAATTACGTGGGTTTCTTGGTCTTGCCGGATTCTACCGAGCATTCATACCAAATCTTGCTGACATCAGTGCTCCCTTAAATAGCCTTACTAATGACAATGTACCATTTATTTGGACAGATGAATGCGAAGAAGCTTTCATGCGACTAAAGATGAAATTGACATCAGAGCCTGTACTGAAATTTCCTGATCTTAACCAACCCTTTGTCGTTGAGGTCGATGCAAGTAATCATGCCGTCGGCGGAATCTTATCTCAAAAAGGTTCAGATGAACAGTTGCATCCTGTGGCATATTTTTCCACAGCCTTGCGAAAAGCCCAAAAAAATTGGTCTGCAACCAATAAAGAAGCCTTCGCTTTAGTTCTCGCAGTTCGCCATTGGAATGTGTACTTGGCTGGGTCCACGTTTGTCCTTAACTCCGATCACAACCCTTTAACACACCTTCGAAATCAGCAAGATCCTCGTGGCAAAGTCGGCAGATGGATATCTGAGTTGGAGGAATATGATTACACCATCAAGTATATTCGAGGAAAAGAGAATGTAAAAGCTGATGCATTATCGAGAAATGATAATGCTTTCGAAAATCAACCACAATCTCAGTTCGAAGAGAAAATCTATGCCCTGTTTACAGAGAATGCTAATTTCTCAGCACAACTAAAAGAAGAGCAGCAGAAAGACGCAACTATCAGCAACACTTTGAAGCAACTATCCGCCAACAACGAGATCTTACAAGGACGATTAAAAAGGGTTCAAAAGCAATTGAGAGTTGAGGAGGGAGTTTTAACAAAATCAGGACGTCCAGTCATTCCACCATCGTTACGCAAAATGGTTGTGAAAGAATACCATAATATCGCACATTTTGGAATCGACAAGGTATATTCGTTATTAAAAGAGCGTTTCTAGTGGCCTAATATGTACGCGTATATTCGATCATTCATATCTTCCTGTGAAACCTGCCAGCGTACTAAATGTGATACTGCTCCGCCTAAAGCACCGTTGGTTGAAATGTTCATTCCCAGTGCACCAATGCAGTTTATATCGTTAGATATAGCTTACCTGCCCAAGGATAACAGCGGTTACCAATACATTCTTCTGATTGGTGACATTTTTTCGAAGTTTATCTCGGCAGTTCCATTAAAAGATCAAACGGCTCCATTGATCGTCGATGCATTATTAAAAAATTGGATTTTCATTCACGGCTCTCCATTTTATGTCCTTTCAGATCAAGGATCTAATGTGGATGGAAATGTTATGCAAGAAATCTGTACCACATTGGGCATCGAGAAACGTCGCTCCTCTGCTTATCATAGTCAAGGAAACGGTTTTGCTGAGAGGAACATCCGTTCTGTAAAGGATATGCTTCGAGCAGTGCTATTACACCGCCGTCTTCAGCAATCAAAATAGCGTTCAATCTTGTCCTCTCTCGTTTTTGCTTTAAACACGACAATCAGCAAAGCCACTAAATGTGTTCCATATGAAGTTGTTTTTGGACGCCCTGCTGTTTTGCCTCAAGATATTGTTTTTGGTAATACTCCTGACGTGGTTGAGCATACATCAGCATACGATCATCTCCTTACTGTCTCGTCATCGTTAAATGATGTTTTCAAAAAAGTTATGAGCTCGTTGGCATTAAGTAAGAAAACAATGCAACGTCATTATAATAAGAACATTCGCTTCAATGATTACAGAGAAGGGCAAAAGGTATGGTTGAAAAATAAGCATTACAAATCTGGAGAAAACCGCAAACTAGCTCCACGAAGAAATGGTCCGTGGATTGTTCTAAGGAAGCTGCCAAACGGTGTCAACTTTCAAATCGAAAATTCGCAAAAAGAACAAAAAGTGGTGCATCACGATCGCTTATTACCATTTATTGAAAGAGACGCTGAATTACTGTCGGATGAAGAGCATGATCAAATCGATTTATCAGAAGAAGAACCTTCAGTTGTATCCGAAGTATCTTCAGAAAGCTCTGGAAGTGACTACGAAGAAGATCTCCAGAACGAACTGAACCAACCACCGCTGGAAGACGTTGTTCCTCGAAGAAACTACCCTCGTCGAGATAGACGAGTTCGTGAGGTACCGGATGCTATTCCGTGGAGTGTTATTAATATTTAGATTTAGATTTAGAATTATCTTAGTTTAGTTTTAGACATATTGCTTCAGTTTTATTAGGGGGGGGGGAGAAATGTAGGTCAGGTTACCCCCGGTTCCGCTGTTCCGCTTTCGTTCCTTTGTGCATACATAGCTGTGCTATCACTACATTAGTTTATTCTGTGATAGTACTCGGTATAGTAGACTAGGATTCGTAACTTCGATATTAGCGACTAACACGATACAGTCTTTTGTGATAAAGACCCACTTATTTGTCCTTGTAGCGACTTAGTGCTTCCCCCGTTATTGAGAAAACCAGATTTTCCAAAGTCTGCTAACCCTTGGCCATTTCTTCGTATGTAGACAAAAACCTATTGGGTTGATAAATAAACGGAGCCCAGAATTGGATACAGCTAAAGAAGAGCTTTTCACCCATATGTTTTCCCATGGTGCTTTACTACCATCTTCATTGTACCATCAGTTTCGATATGATGGTACAAAACTGATGTTAGACCTTCGACACAAGGGTTAGACACATAACATGGTTTGAGTTTGGTGTGGAACTGCCAGTCCCTTTATCTCCTTTAATTTTTGTTTCGTATTCCTGTTTTCTTTTCCTGTTCCCAGTAGTTTTCTTTAGTTTTAGTGCCGTTCTTGGAGTAGGCCAGATGACCTTGTGTCTTCTTACACCAAGAGCGGTATAGTATTAATGTATTTCAGTTTCTTTTAATGTTAATTTATTAGGGATAAAAAACCTCGGCGGCTGCGTGGGCCAAGAGTTGTCTTTTTCGAGGCTTGATTTCAACCCCCTTCTGTAAGTTTAAATCTCGAAAATACTGCTTAAGGATATTACGCTTCTCTTCCTCTTTCGAAAGAGTCCTTAACTTTTACTATCAAGCAAATAGAGCCGAAATGGCATCGAAGAACGTTATAACTCTACATAGTTTTTGGTCGTACTTTGTGTATTCTTCAATCAATTTCCGCGTGCTTCTCCCCTCCCCTCCCCCCCTCCCCCAATTTCATTCATTTATGACTGTAACCAGTTGTTGTTGCTGTTTGCCGCTGACTCTGTCAGTGCCTGACTGCTGGAAAGCTGTGTAAAGACAAACTTCACCACGGCAATAGATAAAGACTTCGAAGTCTGCAGCGTAAAAATGCGGCTGAACGAGGATTTGCAAGATGGTGTTGTGAGGAATTGAACTGAAAATTTTGCTCTCTTTCACGGGAGGAAAACCGGTATTGTTGTTTGGCTTGTTGCCGCCCAACCTACCTTTTTAACTGTCGCTGTGTTAATTTGATTCATTGGCCTAGCACAAAAAGTCACCGGTGCTCAGTTTTGCTTTGCCGATAGTTTCGTACAGCATACTTCGCTACAGTTAGTTTTCGATTGCCGAGAAAAGGATTTCTAGGGATTTTGAAGCAACAAGATGAGCTTGGAGGTGGATGAACATGAACTTAGCCTGCTCGGGGACGCAGAAAATCCAAATGGGGAAGCAGAGAAGAAGATTGAAGATGCCGCGAAAGAAGAAGAAGCTCTGGAAAATACCAACGTCCCTTCCAGTCAATTGAAAATAAAGTTTGCTGATCAAGTAGACGAGGAAGCCAGAAAGACGCCCCGATTCATGGTTGAAAATGTTGAATCTCCTACCACAAGCCCTACAAAGAATAATAGTGAAGTTCCTTACCCAGACTCGGGGGAAACAATTGGGTTCCCTACTCATGAGGCAGTGCCTATGACATTGTTTTATCGTAACCAATCTTCAGTTGGTGATAGTGCTGCTCAACGCCCCACGCTGAAGAGTTTGCATAAAAGTTATGATGATATTGATGAGGAAAATATGGTGAGATTCAATGCTTATTTTTTGTTAGCTTTTAATGTGCTCTGTCATCAATGCTGAAGGTCTCCAGGTTGCACTAAAAATAGAAAAAAAAACGAGTCAAGATGTTTGAAACCATAAAACTCAGGCAGCCATTGGCAAGAGGATGTAGAGTACTATTGCCCTGGTCAGAGAACCCAGTCTGCAGAGTATGGCACTTTTCGACGAGATCTCCGGTGTGCAAGAAGAAATTTCTTTTGTTCTCTTTTGTCTACTTTGAATACTCTATTGAGAACAGGTACTCCTCCCTATATTTTTCAAGAACTGCCAACTGAAAGACACTCCATTATGGTCTAAGAGGCAAACGTGACTATGAGATACCTTTCAGTAGGACAAAGCGCTCCTCGGATACTTACTTTACAAATTTTCTCCATAAATGGAATAAGCTTGATGAAAATGTTAGAAATCCTGAGACAATAGCTGAGTTTAAATGTAAATTGCTTACTTTTATAAGACCATTGAAAAAGTCCTTGTTGGGAGTATTGGATATCAAAGGTGTAAAACAACTGACAATGCTTAGACTTGAATTTAGCACGTTAGATGAGCATAAATTCCGTCAGAATTTTCAGTGTACGAGTCCATTGTGTGCTTGCAATACCGGAGTTGAAAACAATACGCACTTCTTCTTGCACTGCCCTTTGTTGTTCCTATGCGCAATGATCTCCTTTGCCAACTTTCACACTTTCTAAAATTGGATTTAAGTAACATAGATTCACAAGCCTTACAAAATATCAAAGCAACAAAGAGGCTTAGCCAAAGATCCCCCAGGGATTCTGTGGGCTGATGATGTCCCTTGGCCATGGGGCTGCTGTTTTCATTGCCAGGTTGCTGTGGGCTAGGTGGCAATTGGGGGAGCTTTTTGGGTGGGTCCTGGGACCTGCGGTGGCAGTGGCCTCTGCTGGGTCTGGGCTCCGCTCACTCTGCTCTTTCGGGCGATGTCTGGTTTACGCTGCTTGGCGGTGGGGTGGCGACTCTGTGGCCTGGGGCGTCTTTGGTTTGCATGGTTTTTCCTTACGGAGTTCTTTGGAGCCCAAATATTCAGCGACCTATTGTTCTCTTGTGTTTGCAGTGGATTTAAATGAGTTCTCTGTGAGCCATGGCATCACTCATCTCCAAACTAAATCTCAACCAGCTTAGCACAGGCCTTGCCGGTGCAGATTTTCTTTCATCATGCAGCCCCCGGCTTAGGGTATCCTAGCGCCTTTCAATGTGGGAGGCGAAGTGATGTCATGGTGCACAGGGTGCTTGAACTTTTTTCTTTGTTTTGTTTTGGTTTTTTTTGTCAGTCACTCTTTTTTCTTTTCATGTATTTCCTTTTGTTTTTCAGATTTTTGTTAGTAGAATTGTTAAGTGCCGTTCATAGCCAAAACCAGATGATGTCATGTCTTTTTCTGCTATGGATGGCACAGAATGTTGTTTGTATTCATTTACTTTTAAATTGACATTGTTATAAAAAAAGACCACTTTTTACAAAACTAAGATGTTCAAAGTGGTCAAAGAAGTTCTGAGAGGGAACTCACCTTGAATTGGCTTCTCAACTCTTGCTACAAACATCAAAATGAGACCTGCACCATCCGTTTCCTTGTTGTGATGCTGCAACCGCACAAATAATGACCTGTCTGAAACATCAAAATTAGCCTGTATCACCCTTGTCAGACCACATCAGAAGAACGGTGAATTTAGCACATTAAAAGCTTTTCAAGGCTGTCATCAGTTCACCAAAGTATTTATTACTTTCACAGAAAGCCGGAAAGTTACAAGACAAATTCTAATGTGATTTAGAACCAGACTGCTAGCTATGCTGTGTTCTTCCTAGTATTTCTGTGTCTCAGTGCACCTTTGCACAAGACTAAGACACAGAAATACAAGGGAGCGCTATTTGAACAACTTGAGAGTGGTTGGGCCTAACCACACTCAGCTGAATACGAAACAGGACAGAAAACAAGACAAAAAAACAAGACACAGTGATCAAACAAGTTAAGTAAATAATCAATCAAAACATCCGTGTCCTAACACCTTTGGTTTGTCTGAAAATTTTGTCTGAAGTTCTTTTTCTGAAACTTTTCTGTCTGATGGTTTTCATATTTAATGCATACAGAACATCTTCCTTTCAACTGCTTTTCAACAGGCTGCATGATCGTGGAGAAATTTTATACCAAGTGAGCCAGAAAAAAGTTCCCACTTTTGAAAATTCATAACACCAAGACAACTTCACATATTTGAATCATTAAAATTCTAGTTAAAAGTGGAATGATCAAAGTATTTTTTGTGATTTTTCTTGCTGTCCTACCAGCACTACAAATATAGGTAAATTCAACTTTACAACAATTTCATGGTTTGCAAAATGACTGAAAAATGGCCGAAAACATCAATCAATTCATATATGACTTCTCGCACAGAATAATGAAAGAAATGCAACTTCTCATGGGTGAGAGATATCCTCTGTATATTAATTGCCATGGGGTTAAAAATCTTCCTTATTTTTTTGAAAATTGATGTCTTATAACTCTTGAGGGAGGTGAAATGCCCATGGCTTATTGTTCAGTGTGAATAGAGTCCTTACAATTTGATAATGTTTTAGGCCCTTATTCCGTCATTTTGCAACAATGAAATTTCTATAAAGTTGAATTTACCAATGCTTCTAGTGATGGTAGGACAGTGAGAAAAATCACAAAAATGCTTTGATCTTTCAACTTTTAGCTAGAATATGAATGGTTCAAATCCGTTTATTAGTCTTGGCATTATGAATTTTCAAATGTGGGAACTTTTTTCTGGCTCACCCGGTACATTAACTGTTTTTGTAAGGAGAGTGGTTTCATGAATCAATCTCACTTTTCATCGGAGCAAAAAGCCAAGTTATCTTAAGATGTCACCACATCTCTGTTGTAGGCACCTTTACTGTGCTCAGAAAGCGTTGACTGCCTGCACATTTTTTCTTGATTTCAATTAGCGGAATTTCAGCAATTTCAATAGTTTCAATAGCAACTTTCTGCTTTATGATGGAAAAGAAGTTGATAATGTTAATAGTGCACAATTTATGTGCAATGAGTACGGAGAAGTTGCTTTTTTGGTGCCAAGTGTTGGGATCACAGAAGTAGCTAAGAATTAATTAAGTCCACAACCCATATCATGATTTTGGGGGCTCTCCTGGGTATTGAACTCTGTCCACCTGATTCTGGCTGCAAAGCGTGAGGATTATGCCATCATTTTACAGTGCCTTTAAGCTGACCTAAGTTACAAGGTGACACCATTAGGTGCAAGACGAGAACCATCAGGACTGTCTTACCTCACAACCATTAGATAAAACAACCAAAGGACACTATGAACGGTTGCATCGCCATCAGGGATTGGGGGGGGGGCTTGCCTCCCCCAGATTGCAATAGTTGGCAGAAATTTTCAAAAGAAAATGGACATCAAATTAGTTTGTTACACCTTTTGGCTGGAAAACAGTGGCAACTTTTAGGGGGGCAAGTGGGGCAACTGCCCCCTTCATGATGGAAGCTCAGCTTGTCACCCTCTTTTTGGCAAGAAGTCCGCCCCTAATTGTGACCCAAAGACACTCTTTTCTAACTGTTTCAATCAGAATTTGAGGCAAGCATACAAATTTTGATTAAATTTAATAGAAAAACCAAATAAATTTCAAGAAGTCCAAAATTTTTTAGCACCTTTGGCGTGCGTACTTTCCATTATACTTTGGACACCCTCTTTGCAGGCTACCCCTCCCTCAACTTCTGGCTGGATCCGCCCCCGCTGAAAAATCATGTCAAAGTCTTCCCCACATCTTTCAAATTTCTTAAAGCTGGTGCCACCACTGACCATTGAAAAATGTACGAACAAGCAAAGAAGGATGTACTATATATAGTAACTACTTACTGTACAAACAACAGGAACATTCACTAAAAAGGGGAATTATGGCTGAGTGACTTAAGCCCTGGTCAAACGCATCCAACATTTCATCCAACATGCTAAAAACCAATGTTGGATGAAATGTTGGATGCGTTTGACCACCCATGTTGGATCATCCAGCATTTGCAAATTGATGTTTGAAGTTTGATCGAGGTCAAAAAGAAATCTTGTTTTCGAATATTGGATGGAATGTTGGATGCTTTTGACCACTTGATCCAACATTTCGTCCAACATTTCATTTCCGGGCATGTGCACTACACTCTAAAAAGTTGATATTTTGTCATCAGAGTGCCATTTTCGACCTGTTTCAGCAGTTTGCATTCTAAATCAGCAATTGGTATTTTCAATTTGTTTTACCAGTATGCTTAATCAATTTCAACACGTCCCTGCGCTGGCGAATGACGATTGTGAATTTTGCTAGCAATGTTGGATGAAATGTTGGATGCGTTTGACAACCCCTTCATCGGCAGCAACAAATTTCACAAACCTTTTTGAAGTAAATGTTAGATGAAATGTTGGATGCGTTTGATCAATGCTTTATACAACAGGATTGTAAGTTCTATTCAAGCCAATTAGCTCTATGGATAAAATGTACAAGTAACATCAGTATACAATACATATTTTCATTAAGGTCATCAGTCCTACCTTGCAATGAAAACTGCATTATTTGAAAGATTGATGAATCCATATGACTGTAATTGAGCAGAGACTCTAATGAGAAGGTTTCTTCATGGTTCTTCAAAGAAAGGGCAGACCAGCAAAAGAGCTCCATATTTTCAATACCATAACGTCAAGAGCTCTTTGGGCTCCTAAAAAGTTATGCCTGAGTTATTGAAGGTTCAATTTTCTGAGACCAACCCTACTGTACGCTGATTAAGGTAGGATGAATGCAAAATGTACAGTGTATGCTGCAGGGGTCTGACAATGAACAGAAACTTTGTCTTAAACTTGCAGCAAATGGTGATTGGCGAGATCTTCTGCTTCTCAACGAATAGAGTGCGTTTGCTTGTAAAATCTGTCATTCTATTGTTTTTAAAGCAAAGGAAATCCATTTCAAAATCAGAGTGTACACCAAAGTCTGATAAAAAAATCTCGTGCGTGCAGTTGCACTCTCTGCAGACTGCATGACGATTTGCTTTTTGTAGATTATTCATCAGATGATAAAGGTTTGTTTCTTGCCAGGATGAAGCACCTATGGAGGCATCAAGCCAGGGTATAGACACTGAGGTTAAAGCTTCCCTGCCACTTCCAAGATTGAAGTTTGGTTGGTGTAAAGGTGTCCTGGTACCTTGCCTTTTGAATATTTGGGGAGTGATTTTATATCTGAGGCTACCGTGGCTGACTGGACAAGCAGGGATTGGACTTATGTCACTTATTGTCCTTCTTGCTGCAGTTGTCACCACGATTACAACATTATCAATGTCTGCAATTTGCACAAATGGGCAAGTCAAAGGAGGTTTGTTCTTCATAACATTGTTCTTTGATTTCTTGATCAATTTTTTCTAGTCATATTTTACTCAAAAATGTCTGATGAACACGGTAAATCCCAGAATTTAACGTATTCATATTTTGTGAAAGCTACGGTGTAAAGTGGTAGCAAGGGCATTGCAGTATCCCCCATAGAGGAGACAGATATTTATCAAAGAATTACCACACATGTTCAGAGCTGCATATGAAGAGATTATTCATCAAGAGAATATGAACTGGAAGTCAGGGTGATAAATTCCAGGAGATCTGAAGTTACAAGGGATTTAATTGGTCCGGCAGGTGAACAGAGATTTTGAGTAAGGTGCTGGCAATGGTGATGCAGATAGTAATCGGCAACTATGAAAAGATCTTGAAAGCAACGGAAAAGTATGTTGCTACAGATGATATGCATCAAAAGAAGGTATTTGTTTGTACTGAAAGTTACATCATGGATAACAATCATCTTTAGGAAAGCCTAGCCTAGCCTAATGAAATAAAACTTGATTCCTGGGAATTTTCATCGACATAAAGATGTTGGGTCTGACGCCCCCGTCATGCCAAGACTCGAGTTGCCCCTCCCCCTCTCCGGGATATTGGTATCACTTCCGTCATGATGTGCTATTGTGTTTCAATAGAATAGACATGAAATTTTTGAAATTCATAAGGCAGATGTAAAGTTGTTTGGTTTTCAATCTTAAGCATAACTTTTCTTTTCTCTTAAATATTAAAGTTTCAAATCAAATCACGAATATTTGATTAAGAATTTCTTTGAGACAAAAAAAGTATTTTCGTCATTGTAACATGGACTAATATTCAGCCATTTCCAATATTCTTATGACTACTATTCTTTGAACTTACACTTAGATTTATCCATGCTGAGAACAGTAAAGAAGCAACCCAAGTACGGGTAAAATTTTACATGTAAGACAAAAATAACGCCTTGCTTTCAAAACGCCTATTGTAAACGCTATGGCTATTGGCTACTAAATTTCATCCTTGCCATGGCAAGAGCGGTTTTCTGTGGTTTAACCAACTGCTGACACGTCATTGAAAAACGGCAACTCAAATGCGCTGGAGACATCGATTTTCAAAAACAACAGATAATTTATCTTAGATTAGCTGTTCAGAATATAATTAACATGCAGTGAGAGCGGATTTACAAAGAGACCCAGACTAGATAATGACTCTTGGATGTGATTATGTATTTCGTCCTCATGGGAGAATGGAATCCCCCTGAATGAGTTATTCACACTAGGGGAAGACTTTTCAACCAGCCAACACTCAAGCACGTGCTAAAGCGTGCTGAAAGTCATTGCTGTGAGGTAAACACATCAGGGAGTTTCCTTGTAATTTTAGCACGTTTTTAAGGTTTCTCAAAGGGACTCTTTTTAGAACACTGCCTACAGAATCTGAACGGAGTGATCGATTTTAGCCAGGAAAATTTCTCAAAATAATTGAACATGTTAACTATTTAATCAAATATTGCAAAATGTCATTGCTTATATATTCAGGGAGCAGTAGCCTTTCAAACGCCGGACGTTTTTTTTTTACTCACCCGGTAGTCCCCTTTCAAACTCTTTCAAAAGCAAGTATCAGGTGAAATTTCGAATAACTACATAACGATATGACGGATTTTAGTGAAATGAATTTCCACACCTAAGTTGAACTTACTTCTGTCAAATGATTAATAGAAACATCGAACTGGAAGAACTTTCTTGGTGGCATATTCTGGTAAGCGCCTCTCATTTTGTAGACTTACCCAGTAGCCCGTTGAGACTCTGTGGCTGTTCACTACTTCACTGGAGCCTATCAAATATGATAGAGGCTTATCAAATATTTTCATACTGATCTTAGGTGGTGCCTACTACTTGATATCAAGAAGTCTTGGACCTGAATTTGGAGGATCGATTGGCATCATATTCTCACTTGCAAATGCAGTTGGAGTTGCATTGTATGTGGTTGGTTTTTCTGAGACCATTCAGAAGTTAATGGCTGGATATGGTGTAGTGATTGTTGATCCAGTTAATGATGTACGAATCATTGGTCTGATAGTGGTTGTTTTCCTAGTTGGCATCACTCTGATTGGACTTGAGTGGGTCGTTAGAGCACAAATATTCCTTTTGGCGATATTGATACTATCAATGCTTGATTATATATTTGGAACTATGTTTGGCCCGCTCGATATAAAACATAGTGTTATTAAATCCCAGGGCTTTACAGGCTTCTCAAAGAGTACTTTTTCAGAGAATTTTGGACCAACATTTCGTGGTGAGAACTTTTTTACAACGTTTTCTATATTCTTCCCCGCTGCAACTGGAATCCTTGCCGGGGCAAATATATCTGGAGATCTGAAAGATCCGCAAACGGCCGTGCCAAGAGGAACCTTATTAGCAATCATCGTCACTACCATTTCTTATATTGGGTTTGTGTGGGTTATTGGTAGCACAATGCTGAAAGATGCAGCATTAGTAACTTGTACCACTGCAATTGCAAACATCACCAGTGCAATTCCCACCATTACATCAACTGTGAACGCTACTGCCACTGCTGTAAAAGGAAATACGACATGTGTAACAGGAGCAATGAAGTATGGACTATTGAACGACATGAAGGTTTGTTATTTCTTTGCTTTCCTTTACCTTTGAAACAGGAGAGATAATCCTCTTCTAAGTGCTCTCAGGATTAGTTCTTTTCATCCGTAAAAATTCCACGACTGGGCTCAGCATTTTGGCAAGAACCATCACGACTTTTCCGGAGCTTTGTTCTTATTGATTTACACCGGTGTTATTGTCTTCGCCACTACCCTTTTTATTTAGTTCTGCTTACTGTCTAGCCCACCCACAAGGAGTTGAGGCTGTTTGAAAGCTACTTACTACCTCACATGCTCTCTTTTTCGCAAAATTTGCTTAGGGCTCTCACGTAGGAGAAAAGTGCAAAATTCAGATTTTTACAGAACGTGCTCAATCTAACCCTCGACGTTCAACTTGAGGTGAAGAAATGTTTGTCCAAGATCGAGAAATTTTTGGGGGAAAACACGCTTCTTAACACAAATGTAAAGTTGACTTCCACTTTAAACGCTTCGAAAAATATCATTTTAACATCACAGACATAAAATCCATTCAGAATCAAACTACGTTAAAAATCTTAAGCTTCACAGGTTATGAGATGTGAAAAGCGTGATTATGATAGCTAATCAGGTCAGGGTGCTAGAATTGCTTCAACATAAGCTGGCTGTTGGCTTGGTTTTGATTTATTTTATGATCTGGCCGAAAAATGTGCATCCATGCAGTATTAAAGAGCTAAAGGTTAAAAGTTGCGAACAAAAGACAATTAGATTCAATTTTTTCATTTGATGCATCGAAATTAAAACGAAATAAAGACCATTTCTTATGTCTGATTTCTTTTTTTCAAAGAATGTTTTTGAAAATGTCTGAGTCCTGGAGGGGATGATTCAAGACAAATAGACCGATAAAACCTTTTGTCTGCCATAGTTTTTGTAAAGCGTTTCACAATTTGAAAATGCGTAATTGGAGATCCATGATGATCCGGCTACAGTTTCATTCATCTCATCATTAGTGATATCCCTGAAACAAGGATAGATTTTGTAACACTATAGCATCGATTTAAAGGAACTTCTCTCATCCAGTAATTCAGAACATTAGCCGCAAATGTTACTGTTTGACGAGTGGGCAAAGAACCACCTCATGCACGCGAAAGGTGGTTTTTAACAGAAGTCTTGAGTTTGTAGCAAATGAAAAGGGATAAGTGAAAAGTTCTGCCTGGCTGATTTAGTTTTCTTTACCCAGAAGCTGAGCAGAAGGTATTGCAATTCTCGCATATTTAGGACTTTGTCAAAGCAATACCTACTCAGCTCCCGTATCAATGAGCAATATCTGCCATGCAGATCGTTCGATTTATCCTGCTTCTTTCACCACGAGCTCTGTGATCTATCTTAAAAAACACCTGTGCACAATGCGATAATTTGCCATACTGGTTTTAGGGCAACTCTTGTGGCTCAGTTTGCTTTAAATTACTTGAAAGAATTCCCTTTGTCTGCAGTTGCTAATCGTTTTAAGTTGCCCTCATTCGAAACCAAATTAAAGAGACAGAAGCAAAATGGAGCATTTGCAGGCGTGCATCCGATCAAAATAGATACTTTGCCAATCGTTATGCTGAGCACAGATCAATTTGGTTCCGTTTCGAGGGTCTGTGATAGGTTAAAGATATTTGCAAGGAGAAGAGCATCTAGAAATTTCCCATCAAATCGAGGTTGCACATGCGCCGCAAACAGCAGGCAACGAAAGTAATGATGCTGTGCCTGAGTTCTTTCTTTGTTCTATTTATAGAGAAGCTATTTACCATTGCACACTCTCTTTAAACTGAGCAAAAATAATCTTATTTGGACAATACTTTATCATGCTTACTGCTGTTTAGTGATTTGAACTGCGTAATTTACACTTCACCAATGGAAACATTGCTGAATATTTCAAAGCGAATAAATGACCTTTGTTTTAATCCTTTATTTATAAATAGCCACCTCTTGTGTTTTATGTCCAATCGAATGTAATGCAGGGGAAGAATTTAAACACTACTATGTGGCCAATATGGCCGCAAATCCATTGAACGATAAGAAATAATCCACAAGGACAACGCAGCCAGAAAGGCTATTGCAAGACTGTCGTCAGAGTTTGAATCTGAACTTGCTGTTTTTCTTTCATCCATAAGTCACAACTAGGCTTGCCCCAAGTCTTTTTCGACATCTGTAATCAAGTCTTTCTAAATAGACTCGGGGCAATTCTAAACCACAGCTAATGTCAGCTCCAAAATTTTCTCCCTTCTCTGATCTTTGAAGTCTACTGGTAATGCCAGACATGTGTTTCTAGCACATTAAACACTAAAAAATCAATTTTGCTTCTGTGCGGTATTCAGATAAGTTTCCCGATTAACAGCCGTGCAAAGTCTTTGCAGTGCAAATGGAATAAAGATGACACCCAACACTTTACTCAGACATGACTGTGTATAAATGTGATCTCTTGCCTTTTTGTCGTTTGGGAACTGAACATTGTTTTAAGTGAACAAGCTTGGAAGTTAAAATGTATTGAAGTCCCATAAGATGAGTTTCAGCCTGAAGTCATGCCCTCACATGAAAGTATCTGCATCTTGTTTAGAGGCGAGTTTTAAGGTTGCGCAAGACATGCCATGCCGGGTGTCCCAAAAAAAGTATACAGATTTGGTCAACCCTAGCGACTAGAATATAACTTGAATCAATCCAAAATGATTTTCAAAACATGCCACGATAGCGAACTTGAACATGGATACCTCATTTGTTAATATCGGTGCGTTGAGAGTGAAAAGATTGGTCTTCAAAGGATAATTTTGCCTCCATCTCCAAACCAGAGCTTTGACGTTTTGGCCTAAGCAAATTCTTGACGCACGGTGAATAAAATCAACAAAATTTGAAGACGGCACAACAAATGTGTTTTACAAAATACAGTTTATGTGAAAGTTATCGTCAAGGGAGCTCCGAAATCAGCTTCATTTATCTCTATATCGACAATTTATTTTACACATACCGTTCATCAGTGAAAGTGCCCCCTTGAGCACCAAACACTCTTGGAACAGACGAATCATTCCTTGAAAAGAATTTTTCATCAGATCTCTTGGCAGTTAAGATAGGAAGGTCTGGAGATCTTTCAGGGGCCAAAAGATGTCTCCTCTCTTGTTGATGACCCACCCGCCAGGAATTTGAAGATACGTCATGATCAACCTGATCTCGAGAGATTTGATAAAAATATAATTTGATTAAATATACTATTCAACGGTGTACTTTCACCGATGAATAGTATATTTAAATTGAATTATCGATATTGAGATGAATGAAGCTGATTTCGGAGCTCTCTTGACGATAGGTCTCACATAAGCTGTATTTTGTTAAACACATATGTTGTGTCGTCTTCAAATTTTGTTGATTTTATTCACTGTGCGTCAAGAATTTGCTTAGGCCAAAACGTCAAAGCTCTGGTTTGGAGGTGGAGGCAAATTTGTCCTTTGAAGACCAATAACTTCACTCTCAATGCACCGATACCAACAAACGAGGTATTTATGTTCAAATTAGCTATCAAGGTATGTTTTGAAAAAATCATTTCGGGTCGATTCGTACTATATTCTTATCGCTGGGGTCGACGAAATCCGTATACTTCTTTTGGGGCACCCAGTACAGTTTTGTTTCTGTTTGCTTGAATGAGGTCTCCCTAGGATTTCAGGAACTTTTTTCAAAGGCATTCACCATTCTGAGAAAAACACATGTTTCAGCTTTCTAAAAACAGCATCGTTTGTTACTTTACTGGCAATGCCAGGCATCTCTCTACACCTTGAAATTACCTCTTGAAAACATATCTAATTGTATATGGTATCTTTGACACTTGCTGTTTTATTGTGTAGATAAAGGCGCAATAGTTGCATGTGGTTCTTCTTCATTTTTATAATCCAATGAAATAAACTCAGAAATTTACAGGTACTGTGCCTGCCACGGTGGGGATAGACACAAGGTCATCGGAGTTCCCACCGTGACAGACACTCACAATTCAAAAATGTACAACTTTCTAAAGAAAACTGCAATGACAAATGTTAGTGTCTGTCCCAGATTTGATGTTAGGCAACCACTCCTGCAAAGATTTCATTGAATAACGAGTGCAAGTTGATGAGCAGAGCGAAGGGCATTTCACTCAAAAAATCTTTGTACACCCTTCGAAAAATCCAAAAAATTCAGCAAAATCCGGCAGAAATCCAAAAATCTAGTCCAGAATTTCCAAATCCAAGAATCCAGCAAGAAAACATCTCTTGAACCCGAAATTCCGCTAACAAGCGAAATGGCTCGATTAGTGATTCCTTCAGTGATTCCAAAAATACGCTCCAGTACGGAAACCTTCAAGATAGTATGTGCCAGACCATGTTGATGTGTCCAAAAAGTGGACGGCAAAAATATTGAAGTGCTTGCTAATTGGTTTCAAGGAACGAAGTCTGGAATAAAAGATTAGTAGAGATTCCATACATTCCAGGATACCTTCCGAGTGAAAACGATATTGCAACAATTGATGGCAATTGACGAATCGACTCTTCTCAGTGCAGAGTTTTCTCTCTCGTTTCCTACCAAGGTATCTGAACAATTATTAGACCATTGAAATGGCCTTTGCCGTAGATTTCGTCAGACCACTGCTGCCCAGAGGCAAAAATGCCCCTAATTATCTCCAATCTAGTAACTAGTATACTATATTAACTTTTCTACAAAAGTAGTTTCATCTATTACGAGTCAAAATATAGAATCTCGTGCTAAGTGGTCACGTGATTTGTTGCTAGGCAACCAAATGATGGGACCATGTTGCTAAAAGCTTCAATACTGGAAAAGGAACAAATGATGATCGTTTTAGAAAAAGGATTAAAGCCTCGGAAAACTACTTACAAGTAAAGAAAGACCATCTTCCATTAATTAATTTGTGTCACCATTTTGAAATTTAGTCATTCTTTGCAAGAAATATGATGTCATTAAGTTGAATGACGTCATAGAATCTAAGATTTGCTGATGTCAGCAAAGATTTATAATGTTGGTACCAACCACGACTTAATCAAAGATAAAACAAAGAAGCCATGATTGTTTTTGTTATTTCTTGTGTCCACTTTCCAAATATGGGTATTCTCCAGTTATGACAGTGAAAAGTTTAAAATCTCATTGCCAATAAAAAATAGGAAATGGAATTGACATTTCAGCTCACATTTCTCTTTACTGTCGGTTTTCTAATCAAAAGAGATCAAATGTGTTGGTGTGGACATTCCCCTACTGGTGATTAGAGACCTTGAGACACAAGCACTCTTTGAAAAACCACATATTCCATGTCTTGATAGAAAACTCAGCAAAAATCCGGAAAATCCAGCAATCCGAAAGATTTTTGGCAAAAAATCCGCAAATCCGGGGTAAAATCAGGTGGATTTTAAATCCAAAAGAAATCTCGTACGCTTTTTCGATGAGTGAAAAGCCCCTCGGAGCAGAGCGTAATCAAAACAGCCACCACCACCCCCCTCCTCGCCACCCGCTGCTTCTTCTTTGCCTACTTTTCATATATCATCAATCAAAACTGTACCTTGCATGATACTTATTACACTACTCACAATATTTTCTACAAAACTAAGAATAGGGCACCATGAGGAGCAAGATGTCATGTCTGCCCCGTTGCTTGAGGGAGGAAAAGAAGAAAGAGAAAGCAAAACTACTTAGAACTACTCGAAAGAAAATTAAAAAGAAAGGGATTTGGTGGTTTGCTTGACAAATGGCAAAAATTTGAATGAATTCAATCAAATCGACCAGTTTCATGGATAAAATGCTTGGTTAACTAAGGGAAATTTCTGTTGATTTCATCAGGAAGTCCTTATGGGCATATATTAAAGGCAGTCTGTCACGCATTTGATTGGGTGATATTGACAATAGAAAGAATAGGAAATTTGAATGGCTTATGATCCTCTGACTTTCTACGGCCATAAAAAGTCAAGAAGATTAGCCCTCTTTTGTTTCAAATACACAGATTCACAAAGAAATCCGCTCTGTTGATCTCTGATTGTAGCGGCCAATCAGATACGTGACAGACTGCCTTTAAGACGATTAACCGTTGTGTTAAAACCTCGTTTGAAGGATAACGGAGTCCAAATGGTCTAAATGGTCGTACCAATGCAGGAACTCCAGCGAGAAGATCCCGTCGTTGAATGTCAAAAGATGGTTAACGGCTGCTAGCTATAACCATGTTTCAAGCACGACTTTTGTTTCTCCAATTGAATAAAAAGTTCATAGTCAGTTGTCATGCTTTTTCTTTGCGAGCGCTTTTCCTTCTTCTTAATTTTTCAACTTTATTGTAGATCATAGAAAAAGTATCATTGTTTGGCCCTATCGTCCTTGCTGGCATATTCGCTGCCACATTATCATCAGCATTGGCAAGTCTGGTGGGATCACCTAAGACCTTTCAAGCTGTTTGCAAGGACGGAGTATTTAAAGGCTTAGAGTTCTTTGGAAAAGGAAGTGGGCCCAATGATGAACCAAGACGAGCATATGTTTTGGCTTTCTTCATCAGTGCTGGCTTTATTGCGATTGGTGAACTCAATGTCATCGCACCAATCATATCGAACTTCTTTTTGATGTCCTATGCTTTGATCAACTACTCTGTGTTTGCTGCGTCTTTGGGTAAGTCGCCAGGATGGAGACCATCATTCAAATATCACAATATGTGGTTGTCGTTGTTTGGATGTGGCATCTGCATCGCTATCATGTTTCTTGTCAACTGGTGGGCATCGCTCGTCACCATAGTGATTGTAATGTCTCTATATAAATACGTGGCTTATAAAAGACCCGAGGTGAGCTATTTATTTTCATTGTTGGAATGATATAGGCCCTGTCAGGAACTGTGTGAAAACCTTAGTATATTCGCTGGAAAGTAATGTCATTATAGATCATTATGAAATCAAGCACATCTAACTTTATTGATGGAGACAAAAGTTATTTTAATATGGTATGGTGATCGTTTTCATTAATAGCTGAAGAAATTTCCAAAGAAAACTTAAATGAAAACAGTGTTTGAAATCCGTATTTTCCAACATAGCTGAAAAGCGTCAATTTTGTCCCCAGAGTGGGTTCTTCGCTCTACCTCTACTCAGGGATACATGAGGCCGTTCGGAAATCTGATTGGCTGTTCGCCATTTTGCGCGGTAACTCCATTTTATGCGGGGTAGACGGCTGTAGCATATCAAAATTTGACGAGAACCATATTCTTTACCCATTTCGACTTTAACTTACTACTTATCTCCGAAATTCGGAGAATAACGAGCTATTTTATTTTCGAGGCTGCGGTGACAGTTTGTCGACTTTGCAATTTAGGCCCATTTTCACTCCAAACAAACTGAGCTTATTTTCACATTAAACACGCTTTCCAACCCCAGATTATTGTTTAACAATCTTTGAAAAGGTTCAAATAATGTCCTCAAAGTGTTTGTTTTTATTTTCTCTATTTATCTTCTGCAGAATTAGCCCTAGAGCAACGGGCATTTTCCATCGATTGGCGTCTCCTCGCAAACCATGGAATCCATAATGGCTGCAAATCCGCCCATATTCTGTGCACATTTGATCGAAGTATACCAGGGTGTTCATTCAGCTTCGTCATCAGCGTATGACGTAAGAACATCCTGGGAACGAGGGTGGAACAGAGTCGAATTTCCTGTCGCACACATTTTTTCAGTCTTTGCAGAAAGCGCGTTTCTCAAATGGTAATTAAGCCATTTCGGGGAATGTATGCATTTAAGGAATAGTAGCGGAAAGAGGGTCAGAATGAGAATGCAATGATCATTTCTAGTGATCTTTTAATGGCGTTTACAAATTTGCAATCTCGGAAAGAACATGAAGGCATCTCATAGTTACGCATAGATTGCCTTGATCTTATGTTGAAGCCTAATCTAGAGGAAAACACTGGATGTTTCTCATTACACTCTTGGCTTGCTTTGATTTCTCAAGCACATGATACATCATTTGATTTTGCTATGGTATCTAAAATGCTGTTAGAATGGATAACGATTGAAATAGTCTTATTTCGAGTGATTCAGTTACACTTGTCAGCTTTATTCATTCCCAACGCTTTGGTTGTTGGAACATTTGCGTTTATTGCTGTCTACAGTTTGTCTCAAAGCTCCAAAAAGACGTTTTATGATGGAGCTTTGCTGGTGTACAATATTTTAAGCTACGTTGTTTAGAAATTTCTTCAGAATTGTAGCTAATAGGCTGTATGTTCACTCGACAGATTAACTGGGGCTCGTCTGGGCAAGCCCATACATATCGCAAAGCTCTACAGTTGTCGCTGTCTCTCAACGAAGTCGAGGATCATGTCAAGAATTTCAGGCCGCAATGTCTCGTTTTGACTGGTCTCCCATCGTTACGTTCTGATCTGGCATACTTCGTTTCATACATAACAAAACATGTTGGATTAATGCTTTGTGGCCAAGTGGTTATAGCGAAGGGTGACGAGTTAGATATTCCAAATGTTGTCAATCAAGATAAATGGTTGCGACGCAACAAGATTAAAGCATTCCACGTAATAACATCAGGTAAATATCCATATAGATCTTGGGAGCAGGCCCTTTTCAGTTGAAAGCAGTATGGAAATTGCTTTCTGGTAGAGCCATTTACACTATCATTTGAATCAGTATCTTATAAAGTTTGAAAAGTTGTTAGACCACAAAGGAGTTTAACATTAATGTGAAATTGCAAGACGAAGCGCTTTCATAAACTAAGATTATGTTTAAAATATTTTGTTCAAGATGTTCATCTTTATGGCGTCATTCTGTTGTCTATCTCCTGGAGAAATGAAATAACGATCATCATGTGTCATGTTCACTTGTTCTTGACACAGCATAAATGTAATGGTCAGTGTCACCCGCTAGAGCTCCCAAGCTTGAAAAAAGATCAATGAATTAGCGCATTTCCAGTACTTCATTTCTGTTGACATAAGAAAAAAATTGTGCCTCTTGTTTTGGAATGTTCAACAGATTGCAGAATTTTGACCTGTAAGACGCAAAATGGAGTCTTGCTTATGAAGAAGACTTCATTTGATAGGTGTTACTCATTGTATTATGCGCCATCAGATGGAAAATGAGGTCCTACCTGTACCCAGAAAAAACCTTTTATATTTCAAAGTAGCATGTGAGTATTTTGCAGTTTACTTCATAACAGGACCTACGTTTTGTGTCAAACAGCTGATCACTTTGAAACATCCAGTTCTTTGAACATTAATTAGATCTGGACAAATCGAACTCAGAAAGAAAGCACCATGTTGCAATTTTCTTAAGTTGCAGGAGTCGCAGGTAGCCCTTCACGCCCAACAACCCCTACTGACGTGTGACGTCACATTGAATCCTCGAAGCTGTGGAGGCAGGTGGAGGTCATGTGATTTTTGCGCGCCCTTTTCCCGATTTCATCACGCGTACACACCAAAAAAACATTTCATTTTTGTAAGATCTGATATTGAGCATGTTCAGTAATAAAAACTGTGCAAAAAGTGAAGATTTTGATTATTTGGAAGCAGAGAAACAATTGCTGTGGCTGCTAGCAGGTAAGCAGATCCTCTTCGATTTCACGAAAATCTTGTAGGCCCGGAATTGCAACTCAACATTAATCTTTGAATTTCTTATCCATCTGCTGTGATATTCCAAAGATGTTTGATTTTGTTTGGAAAAGCAGGCTTCAGAAACTTAATTTTCTTTTGTTTGGGATATTTTGAAATGAAATTACCCATTTTCAAGAAGCGTTTAATCTTAAGACTCCCTTCAGATTTTTCCTTCGCTTGGCAAGACGAAAATTCATGATTTTCATTCACGGTTGCTTTCTCGAGAAGTGGCGAGTTTATTGGAAAAGCGAACTATCCTATACCATGCAAAATTTATTTTTCTTTCATTTGATGTGGCACTTTGCATCTTTTTGGGTTCCGTTTCAGATCCTTTGAATTAGGCGTGCATCAACGTCGCTTTGCAACTCCATTATTTTTCTTAGGCCAGCAAATCTCCACGTAGACTTTTTGTCTCTTTCTCAGTCATAAGCTCTCTATTTGATCGATAAGTTGGCATTTTCTGGAACGACATTCATACTTTCTTCCAAAAACCAATTAAATTGTGATTCTGTTGCTTTTTCTGAACTTGTAGTTGCATTCCACCAGAATGTTGAATTGCTTCAATTCCGTTCGTCGAAGTTTACCAAAATTGTACTTTTTCATTCAAGGCCAATTTTCTTCCAAATGCTACGTCCTGTGAGAAAGAAACCCTTCCTATGCCATGCAAAATTCATTTCTCTTTCTTTTGAACTAAAGTTTGGTATATTTTTTGTTGTTGTTATGAAAGCTATAAATATGGCGTGGACCAACTATGAATTTTGTTCCCATTATTTTTGGTTAGGCCAGTCTGTCTCCATTTCCATTTTTCAACGATTTCGTGGCTTTCTGCCACTTGGCATCCAATCTTTTTCGATTTTATCTCACTATATCCATATTTCCATGCGAAAATCACTACTCCAATGAAATTTTGGCTTTATCTTGTTTCTAGGGTTTCTTTCAACTTACATGCCAATCATTTACTTATCGCTTCGTCAAATTTTACGGAAATTGATCTGATTCAGAAGGGGCGTATTTTCATGCAGAAATGACAAGTTATAGAATAAAGAAACGTCCTAAGCCATGTAAAAATTATCTGCCTTTCTCGTGACGTAAAATATGACTTGCTTATTATTGGAGTTTGTGAGCCTATCAACTAGGCGCTGGCCAGATTCATCTCTTGTTCCCTCCATTTTGGTTAGGCCAGTCAGTCTCCGCTCCAGCATTTTATGCTCTTTCACGGCTCAGAAGTGTTCTCTTAGCCTACCGTTCATGTATATATCATCCATCGTCTTACACCTCAATATAGAATATGAAAACTCTAGATTGTCTAAGTAGCAGTGTCATATTTTGGAAAATTCAGTCCTGTAACAAGAAATTTTCTTTTCGCGAAGCGGCTCGTCGACCTGTTGGATGTTGGAAAAGTTGTGCCAAATAAGGGTGAGCCAATACCATATATGGGGTTTACCGGAAGAATTTATGACTGGTCTTCAAAAACACTCGATACCCGATCATTTAAACTTTTGAAATGAAAACAAATTTCCTGTGAACAAAATCTCTGATAAATTTTCTACAAGTTTTGCTTAGGCTGGTTGACACAGGTCATGTTGTTCTTTCGCAAAAATCAGGCCAAAGTTCGAGAGAAATTATGCTCCTATAGAAAGACTATTATCATCAGAACGGAAGTCGAATGATGGGTTGTCGGGCGTGCCCTTGATCAAATGGCAAAGAGTCTTTTTGTGATGAAATATTTGATTGCATTTTCGGGTTGTTATTTCCTGATACCATCGCTATTGTTAGTATTGCCTCTTTATCATTTCGTGATCCACAATGCGTTCTATTTGTGTCATTTTTTTGCAAGATTGATATGACTCAATTTACTTGGAATGAGCTATCATCATGATAACGGACCATTCTGCTAAATTCTTGTTTCTGAGCTTGCTGCTTTCAAAGTATGATATGAAAAATTTCAAAATTATATTTTTCTTCGTACTTTTGGTAAACTTTTTTCATCCACATCTTTACATATTTTTGGTATCACGAATTTTTTTAGTGGTTAATTCTTTTGAGAATTATGTTGTTTTAATATGTATTCAATGTGTTTCTTTCAGCACCAACTCTAAGACTGGGAGTGCAAGCCATGATTCAAAATGCTGGCCTTGGGAAGCTAAGACCCAACATTCTTGTTGTTGGTTTCAAAGATGACTGGCAGACTGCAAATGTTGAAAGTGTTGTTGAATATACAGATGTAATTCATGATGCTTTTGACTTTAATTACGGCGTTGCAATATTACGACTGCCGAAAGGAACGCATCTGGAGGAAGACAGTGACTGGGATGGAGGAGAAGGCTCTGAATGCGGCGATAGCGATGCAGAAACTGCTAAAGGGAAAAGTGCGTGCGGGCCAAAGCAGTGTGGAAAAGAAACTCAAGAGACTATCCTAGACGTAGACACGGACTTGGAAAGCGAGACTCCGGCTTCAACGCCCATGATTTTGCGCGATTCAAAACAACCAAGTGTTTCGAAACATACTGATAACCCAACTAAGAAAAGGAAACAAGAATCAGCTAAGACGTACAGCGAACATGTTATGCCTCCACTTACCGACAAGCGTAAAGGTAGAAAGTTCTCTCTTTGATTTGAGCTTTTAGATAAGATTTCTTGAAAGAATTTTGAAGTGTTTGCAATCATCTATAGAAGAAGCGAGAAAGAGATTTTCTCTATATTGAGGAAGTCTAACCTTTCTCCTAGCAATAGACCTTTTAGCTATTCTGAAAACGAATGTGTATCGAACGATATTTCATTACAATTTGTAGAATTTTCGAATGTGCACAATTGCGATCGAAGCTCTAACGCCACTCTATCGAACCTCGTGTATAAAATTGTATAAAAATATCGCTCGATCCAGGCTCTTTTGTAGAATAGCTAAAAGGTCTATTCACGATTTCATACCTTGATTTTATCCTTAACTGAGGACATACTGAAATGCATAGAAATGTCTTCAATTTCTCCAATCTATACATTTTCGCGATCGCTCCGTTGCTCCTCTCATGAGGCCCAAACAAAATTGCTTATTGCTCATGCATAGATTTTAACAGTAGCAATAGCCTTGTGGAAGGAATGGCCAAGCCATTCATGCTAGCTTGCAAGTGCTTCACAAGGTCTTTCACATTTCCCATAGGTGATTAACTGACTAGTTTTTCTAGTGTTTGTTGTCGAGAATCCTACCAATTCCATGATTTAAAGCGGCAGATCTAGTCGAGCTTGTTTCTTCAGTATTGGCATATGCTTCCTTTACCAAAACACAACGACAAATGCAAAAGTACAAATTGAATTACGTATGCAAAATTAGATTAAATCTGGAAGTAATTACAATGTCGAAGATATTTTACCGGGTGTCTCAAAAAAAGTATACAGATTTGGTCGACCCTAGCAACTAGAATATAGCGTGAATCAATCCTAAATGATTTTCAGAACATACCTCGATAGCTAACTTGAACATAGATACCTTGTTTATTGATATCGGTACGTTGAGAGTGAAGATATTAGTCTTCAAGGGACAAATTTGCCTCCACCTCCAAACCAGAGCTTTGACGTTTTGGCCTAAGCCAATTCTGGAAGCAGAGTGAATAAAATCAACAAAATTTGAAGGCGGCATAACAGATGTGTTTTACAAAATACAGCTGATGTGAGACTGATCGTTAAGGGAGCTCCAAAATCAGCTTCATTCATCTATCAATATCGACAATCTATTTTACACATACTGTTCATCGGTGAAAGTACTCCCCTGAGCATCAACACACTCTTGGAACCGTCGAATTATTCTTTGAAAAGAATTTGTTATGAGATCTCTCGGGAGTCAAGACAGGAAGGTCTGGAGATCTTTTAGGGACCAAAAGATGTCTCTTCTCTTGTTAATGACCCACCCGCAGGGAATTTGAAGATACGTCATGATCAACCTGATCTCGAGAGATCTGATAAAGATTCTTTTCAAGGAAGTATTCGACGATGTCAAAAGTTCGTTGATCCTCAAGGGAGTACTTTCACCGATGAATAGTATGTTTAGGGAGTAGTTTCACCGATGAACAGTATGTTTAAATTAAATTGTCGATACGATATTGAGATGAATGAAGCTGATTTCGCAGCTCCCTTGACGATAGGTCTAATGTGGGCTGTATTTTTAAAAGCATCTGTTGTGCCGTCCTCAAATTTTGTTGACTTTATTCACTGTACGTCAAGAATTTGCTTAGGCCAAAACGTCACAGCTCTGGTTTGGAGTTGGAGGCAAATTTGTTATTTGAAGATTAACATCTTCGCTCTCAACGCACCGATATCAAAAACGAGGTATCTATGTGCAAGTTAGCTATCGAGGTATGTTTTGAAAATCATCTCGGGTTGATTCACGCTTTTTTCTTATCGCTTGGGTCGACTAAATCCGTTTCCTTTTTATGGGACACCCGGTATATAAAATGATTAATGAATTATCGAAAAGCACAGGGTGCGATCAAAGTTTCTTTGTGGAAAATGATCATTGTGTGGCCTTCATAGAATTCTTTAAAAGTTGATGATTTTGTCGCCTCGAATTCTTCAAAGCTTTGTATCGACTCCGTCACTTTTCTTTTCAGCCTTTGTTCCTTACCAAAATTCTAGAATGGCCATGGAAGACACCAGACAGGAAATTCCCCGTCTACCCTATAGACTCCACCACGTACTTTGCATTCAGTTTGTGAAAATAATCATAACCTTCGCGCTGTGTGACCGATTTTAACGAAACAAGTTTCCTGATCCAAATGATCCTTTTTGTTAGTATAGTTCATCAAATTTCGAACTTTTTTCAGGCGTATCTTCCAAACGAGCAATGACAATAGGTAAAGATTCTCCCAAGAATTTCAGATTTCATTTGTCACCAAAAAACGTATTCTCGAGAGGTTAGACGTGTTCTTTTGCATGCCTTAGAACCAGTAAACGTGTTGATCTATTGCAAATGTTACCAATATGAAACTTCATTATTTAGGAGTATAAGTGATATCAAGCAAGTAAAAACAGCATCAACCCTTGCAGCAAATGTTCGTTTTCAATGTAGTGAAACGTGAAACTTGCTTGCTTTAATTGCTGCCACAGCTAACTTAAAGCTTTTATGTCGCTATAAATGCAAATCCTAGCCTCGCTTATCAGTTGTCCTTCAACGCCACAAAGGGACGGTCATCAAATCCCTTTGTTTTCCTTACTGTGCAAAATTACACCTCAATGACTTCAAAGGGAAATCGCGCTAATCTTCATGACCTTCCTCTACACAGAAATCACAGAACTGATTAAACGTTTGCCATTATTCTTATATAGCGACATAAAAGCTTTAACAGTTCAGGTGAAAGTTACTACAAGATGATTTTTTGCTGCATCCATTTTTCCTGCAGGAGTAGTTAGCTAACTTTCGCTTATTTTAAGATTAGTTACTATGCAATTTGAAAGCTACACTGATACATCTGGCTGATATGGTGACGAAGGAACACTGTTTTGAACCTGAATGAAACTAATCAAATGCTAAGCTGAGCTGCCCATTCATCAGAAAAGTTAGTTAGCAGCAAATTAAGCAAATAGAAAGGAATAATTCCTTTCCAGACAAACATGTCAGCATCACTTTCAAATTCAACATTATGGTCTTGAAGTCCGGGAAAATGAGCTACCTACAATTAAGGAGAAAAAATAGATGCAGCAACTGAATCCATTCTTTATCAAAGCCTATCTGGACTATCGTATTTTGCCATGGATTTAAGTTGCCCCCTCTTGTAATGTAAGCTAATGCCCAAAGCTAAGACCAATCCACCAGAAGCTGCGTCTCAGTGGTATTGTATGTCTTTTCAGGCTTTGTTGATGTATGGTGGTTGTTTGATGATGGTGGCCTTACAATGTTATTACCACACTTATTGATGAGAAACAGAATTTGGAGGGAATGTTCTTTGCGTGTGTTCACTGCAGCATCAACTCGCAAATTAAAGTCCAATGAAGTGAGGATGGCCAGTCTTTTGAAGAAATTTCGCATTGACGTCTCAGCAGTTATAGAAGTGACCGGTATCAATACTCGTCCGAGCCCTGAAAGTATCAAGAAATTCAAGGAGATGCCAACTGGTGAAGAGGGTGCAGATGCAGAATTTCTTGATAAGAAGACCTTACGACAAATTCGCCTTGCAGAATTACTACAAGAGCATTCAAGTGAATCCAAGCTAGTTGTTCTTACGTTGCCGATACCACGTAAGTCCGTTGTTACGCCACTTTTGTTCATGGCATGGTTGGATACTCTATCTGCCCATCTACCTCCTGTATTGTTCGTGAGAGGCAATCAGGCAAGTGTTCTTACATTTTATTCTTAATCTGCGTTCGTGATTGATGCAATTTTTTCTAATGTAAGGTTGTTTATGTCAGTGGAATTTAACGTGTAAATGCAAGAAACTTTCATGTTTATTGGAAGTTCTAAAGGGTGCCTTAAGAACAGTCTTGCTCCATTTGTGTGACTGCTGCGGAGAAGCTCTTTATTGTTCTGTACTTTATACAGTTGGAATGGCTTCAACTCAGCGCAAAAGACTTCATTTCAGCAAGTTGAACAAATGGTTGCTGATTTATGACACAAGAAAGTTGAGAAAATTAGTGTTTCTTCAACGACACTCTCTTTGTTTCCAAAAATGTCAATATCACTAAATTTTTATTTGGAAGGATTGTAGCGTTATGTTTGCAATTTCTCCTTTTGACAATAGGTCAATTGTGGTTTGTTAAACTTTGGAAAGAATTCGAACACAGCAATAGAACCCTTTCTTTCAGTTATTCTGACTTGTCTGCATAACGAAGAAAATGCTGCTTTTTCAACTTCCACATTTTCGTCTTTTTTGTACCATAAATTAGCTCGTCAGATTTGCTATGGCAAGGTCTAAAACGTTTGATGCGAGCCTATCCGATGCAAAGAACAGGACAATACAACACACAACTTCTTCAAAGCAGCCAAATGAATTGGAACAATTACTTTGGGGAAACCTTTTATATACTGGATCATAATTCATTTAACATAAGATTGAATCGATTGATTAACAGCAGCTGAGCATATAAGTTACAGTAATTTGATATCGTTTGAGACCACCATTCGTTTGAAGAACTACTCGTCATTACATCAGATTTATTCAATGTGCAGTTCTTTCGCTCATTTTCACCTACCACTCTTAGCTGACGATGTGTTACCGCAGCCATTTCACCTTGTGGAACAATAATTCAGAACGCGCAGTTTTGAAAGCTCTGATGGCAAAAGAGCCTTGTGTATATCTATGCCTCAAATAATAACGACAGATAATGTGACCACAGAATGCGCTACTTTTGACTGAGCGCATTACAGCAATGGCTTCAGAAGTAAACATGGGGATTTATCGAAAGAAGAAGGATAAATCTAAATATAGGCGATGGGGATTTTATTTGTTTTGTTTGAGAGCCGAGTGGGAGGCGATTCGAATCTCGTATTCTAAAATTTTTGCTCAGCATCTGAGCCAAACAAATAGAAAGCCAGAAACTGATGTTTAGATATATCGTTCTTCTCTCAATATTTGCAATATTCTTATGTTTGCTCTTAAAACCTATATCTTGAATGCACAAAGAGCGTTTTTTGTGACTTGACCGACTGGGCATAATTTGTCGATTCGCTTCCTACTTCAACTTCAATCAAAGATAGCAAATCCTATTGTAACATTAAATACCGAGTGAGTCAATAAAACGCCTGGCATTTGAAAAATCCTGCTCCCTGAATATCAAAGCAATGACATTGTAAACTGTCTTATCTTATCCCTGATATATCAAATTTGGTTCAGTAATTTACCTGGTTTTAATCGGCCATTGCTTTCCATCGAAATAGGAGATTTTCTGCAGAAAGCCCCTTTCGAAAACCTCCAAAGACGAGTGAAAACACCAAGCAAGATTTCCCGTTGTTCTCCTCCTTAGCAGTAATAACTCTTAGATGCGTTCATGTATTTTGTCTTCATGGGAGAACGGAATCCCCCTGAATAAGCTATTCACACTTGGGGGAAGACTTTTCAACCGTTCAAAAGGAAAGCACGTGCTAAAGCGTGCGGACAGTCATCGCCGTGCCTTTAACACATTAGGGATTCTTCCTTGTATATTTTTTTAATGTTTCTCAAAGGTATTCATTTTAGAAAATAGCTTACAGAATCTGAACGGAGTGGCTGATTTTAGCCAGGACATTGTCCAAAAGCCATTGAACATGTTAGCCATTCAATCAAATATTGCAAAATATCGCTGTTTTTATACTCAGGGAGCAGTAGCCTTTCGAACGCCGGACGTTTATTTTCACTCACCCGGTGCAAGGTGCAAATCACGCCAAGATACATCATCTATCTTTGGTAAAATTTGTTCGAGAAATCCTTACGTTGTGCAAAAATCATTCTGTCCCTTATCAGACGTTTTTTTTATGCATTTGGGAGCAGTGATTTACCAAGTGACTGCTGTTAAGGGACGAAAGTTCTCTGTATATTAGGCTCTAGCTAGGTATCATCAGCTTGATAGACATTTAGATTTCTACCAAGTATTAGGAACACTATGGCGTCTACAAAGTAGAGCATTGCTTGGCAGTCTTTGTTCTCAAGACGGCTGTATCAAAGTTTTCGTCCATGGTTTGCTACACTTGACAAGCTTTGAATACAGATCTTTATTGGAAGGTCAGAACTAGTTTCATAGCAGGTGATATCAAGTGGCTAGACAATGCAAGCCTTGATTCAACGGTGCATACTAAGACTAGGGCCTCCTGGACTATGTCCGTGCCATTCAATAAAACGTTTGTCATACTACTGTGAATCTAAGAAGCAGCATATAGGGTCTCAAATCGTTCAAATCTTTAAAGGGGTGGATATAAAACTGCATCAAATCTTTCTAGGAATTGAATGACTTCAAAGGAACTTTGAGTAGCTTGCGGTAAATCTGTTGTGGCAAATTGTCGACATCTTGATTGTTTTCAAATTTTCTACGGGTGATTTGTCAAACAAAGAGAGTAAATTTGGCAGTTGGCAAAAGATGACCTGCCATCTACTTAGCTCTGTCACCGAACTGCGTGCAAAAGTGCTCTCACACCTGGGTAACAAACTCACTCGAACCATTCATAAAAAGGCCCATCTAAGGGTTTGATAGAGTATGTGTGAGAGTTTGAATTATAGAAAATGAATACGAATATCCGTCATCGATACTTTTATCTCGGTCTAGGCCAATTTCCAGTCGGCGGAATTTTCCAAGCGGGTGGAATTTTAGACAATAAAAAGTTGCTCAGCCGTAACTATCTATTCAATTTCAGAGCGACATTTCTCCCTTAAACAATAAAATTTCCGCCCGCTCAGAAAATTCCACTGATTTGAAGTCATCCTTTATTGAGACTGAGCACTGAGTTTTGTAACAATTAAATTGACTATGCGACATTCATGAAAATCTCCCGTTTGCCAGCAGCTTCGTGGACAAAGCTGCCAATATGTTAGGACAAACAAGGGCAGATTTTTTAATACAATAGCATCGGTTGCTTTAGTTCACACCTCCATTCAAAGTGATTAGCGAACGCAGACAACAGAGTTTCTCTCAACGAGTAATTCAAAACAAGCATAGCCTCAAAGTTGCCCTGAAACCAGTACGGGAGACTCCCGCTTGGTGCATGCGAAGGAACGCTTTCCATAGAAGTTATGTACTTATAACGAAAGAAGGAAGGTAGATCTTAAGTTCTATCTGGCAGATTCTGGTTTCTTGACTCGGAAGCCGAACAGAAGGCATTGCAATTCTTGTATCGTTAGTGCTCAATTGTTAACAGTTACTCATCATCCCCTGAATCAAAGAAACAAAATCTTCTAGACAGATCTTTAACTTTACCCTTCTTCTTTCGTTGTAAGGACATAACTTCTTGCAAACAACCCTTCGCCCGCATCTAGCGAGAGCTTGCCTTGCTGGTTTCAAGGCAACTTTGCGGCTATGTTTGTTTTGAATTACCGGTTGATAGGATTTCTTTTGTCTGTATTCCCTAATTACTTTGAATTGAGGTGTGAACCAAAGCAACTGATGCTATTTCATTACAAAGTCTACCCTCGTTGTTAGAATAACCTTTATCAACTTCAATATTCGCTTCTGTCGCTTGACCATCGGCGGAAGAAATTCCTTTATTTTCAATGGCTTGCTACTTTGAACGGTCGTGTAAGTCGACGGAAAAGGATGCTGTTGTTAAAGGCCAAGCCTTTTCATGTGGCAGTTTGACAGATCTTGTGCAAAGAGAATTCGAAAAATTAAAAAGGAAAGCTTCTGGTTAGTATCTACCTCAGTAACCTAGCTGGTCACGAAAATTACGATAGTTGAAATCCTGAGAAGGAACCTTTGCCAGACAGCTGAGCGCCGGGAGCATTGACTTCCATTGTCACTGGTCACTGGTTTGAGCCCTGCTTTTGCTGTACCTCGTCGTTTCTAGCCAACTGTGGAAGAAACAACATAGCCATTGTCGTGCCAGGGAGTGGGATTGCCGCTTTTGGGAAATGTAAAATTAGATCAGAAGCTTTGGTATTCGAGGATATCAATATTTTGCTCACTGCAGATGTCACATGAAAACATATGTAAATAAAGCAATTGAGGAATTTGGTATGAATGAGGTCCGTTTTCGCAAATGTCACCGGAAATTTGATATGACACAAACTTTAGTAAGGTTGAAGAAAATTGTTCGAAAATTAATGCTGCTGCTCCGTCTCGTGGTGCCGTAATTTCTCGAACGTTATTCCAAGGGTGTTAGGGCACATATGTTTTGATTTATTATCTATCCACCTTGTTTTGATCCTTTTGGTTTGTTTTTCTTGTCTTGTTTTCTGCTATGTTTCGTCTTCAGCCAATATGCGCAACTGAGTGCGGGTTCAGGCTCAACTGCTCTCAAATCGTTCGAATATTACTCCCATGCGATTTTGTATCTTAGTGTGCTTTCGCAAAAGAGGTCCAACCCTCAAAAATGGGCCTAAATCCACGTTCAGTTGCACACATCAGGCAGAAAACAAGACGAGAAAACAAGACACAAGGATCAAAACAAAGTAAATAAATAACCAATCAAAAACATCCGTGTCCTAACACCCTCGATCATTCTATTTACAGTATTTGTTGAAATAGTTTTCTGAGAGCAATTTATTGGTATACCTTAGACCCAGAGTTAAGACAGAAATTGCTTGTAGAGAACGATTTTTTTTAATTATTGGAAAAAGATATATTTATCGTTAATGATTTGAGATATTGTTAACCTATATATGTTTCTTGTGATTTAGGTAAATTAGGAGGGCTCGGTATGTTTGCAATGCATCTTCTCGTATCTGTTGTATTTCGTAAATCTTGTGTTTGTTTCACAGTAAGAAATCGCCACTTCGCATCTGTTCTGATATGGCTGTTTCCAATAAGTTGAATGTTTTAGCAGAAGATCAATGCAGCATTTTTGTAGGATTGTAGCATTGTAGCATCAATATTTCGCTTGCCGGGTATAATCCCTGGTGCATCAAATTGTTTTATTTTCACGTTTTCTGAGTTATCAGCTAAGTTGAATCAGCAGCGTCTCTTGTGAAAAACAGCAAAAGTTTGAAACGCCCACTATATTGCGATCACCTTCACGACACCTGAATGTTATCAAAATGCCAAAGACGATTTCTCGTTCTGAAAGGCAGTGGCCAACGGTAAGTGCTTTCGTCTGTTAATTAGTAGGAAGGCATACCCACCTATGCAGTTCAAATCTTTGTTGCCAATTCAATGATCTTCACTAAGCACACTGCACAAGTTTACCTAGAAAGAAAAGGAACGAATTCAAAAGCAGCGGATTCGGAGTAGTTTGCTAAATCTTTAAATCTTTAAATGTTTAAATCTTTACAACTGCATTAGGATACTGATTACACGAACAAACTGGCAGGAACCAAAATGCGTTGGCAGGCAATCAAAGCCTCCTAAACTACAGCGAGCATTCTCAGCACAATAGCAGACATCCCCAAGGTTAAAAATTTCAGTCGACTGAAATTTAATTAAATACGACATATAAAACCAAGTCGCATTTTGGTCGCAGATGTGACTTGATAAGTCGAAGATGCGACTGAACTACGACTGCAATTAAAAGCTGGTTTTATGCGTCGCATTAAGTCGCATTTGATTGATACTTATTGATTGGTAATTCCAAACCTACCAAATTCTGAAAACGGTAGACTTTGCAGAGGCAGAAGCACAGTGCCCAGTCAAACACAAAGTTCTTCAAAACAGCAGGTTTCAGATTCATCTTGGCCAAACGAGGTTTCCTGTTGATAAACACGAAGACGAGTACGGTGCGGTGCTTGGCAACGAAGACTGAACTATGGACTGAATTGACTCAATTGACAAAATCGGCTAAGGTTTGTTTATACCCATTTCAAGTCATGTGATCAATCTCTCGATAAAACATCTTTTGGTTTCTCTAACATATTTCATGCCATGGAAAGTTATGCCATGAACGCAAAAAGTAGCATAATACTAAAACTTCCCGTGGGCATGGTCACATGACTTGAAATGTTTAAAACGAACCTTAGCCGATTAGGTCTATTATCATAGCAGTACAAGCAAATTCGCCTCGTTTTAAGAGTCTCGCAAATGAAAACGAGAATCTCTCCAAAGTCTGCCAAACATTCTGCCAGTTGGTGCAGAAGGTTTGGCAGGCCTTCCAAACCTGCCAAACTTGCCGGTTTCGGAATATGTTAGTCAATCAAACACAAATTCCGGGTTTCCAAGTCTACCGTTTTCAGAATTGGCACCAATCAAACACACCCTTAGTCATTTTTGCCGCCTTATTTTAATTTGACGCGACTAAAATGCGACGTATAAGTCAAATGTTAAAGATCCCGTTTACACTGCATGGGTTCAACTTTGGATCTGTAACAAAAACTACAACGGATCAGGCTCTCATTTGAACTGTTCCTGCCAGTTCGGAATGCGTTTGTTCCATCTGTGCACAGAATGCTTTTGTTCTGGAGCAGCGTGAGTGCTCTTGAATCGTAAAAACTTTTTAGCGAATCAAATCTTTATCGGCACAGTGTAAGCGAAGTTTAAGTTAGCATTTTATGTATATATGAAAGCAAGAATATGTGAGATCGTTTGTTTGATAGATTTCTACTGTGTGCGAGAGTAACAATTGTTTTTTGTCATCTGTCGGCTCTGTGAAAAGCAAGCATAAAAAATATGGCATCACCTTTAAAAGCTTAAGATGCATTTATTAATGCACTATTTTGATTAGCTATCGTGTATAGTAATATTTCAGATATTTTCCTCGTTTGTAATCACATATTGTTAATCAAACATTAATTGGAGTAGAAGTTGGCTTCTGAGACATTGTGTTAAATGTAGGGAGTCTAAGACTGCGTTCACACGATACCGGCACAATTTGAAGGCGGTGAAAAATGTCACCGATAAGACTCTCGGTCATTCGGAAACAGCAAATTTTGCCCGGTGTATTTTCAAAATGGCAAAATTTGAAAACGTAACTCTAACCGGCACATTTTGAACATGGCGTCGTGTGAACGTCCGAACACGAAAAAAATAAAACATTTTTTCGACGCTTCCGAAACGAGCCCCATTTATTCTTAAGGCGACGTTTCTTTGGCATCAAATTCAAGGCAAGATTACAACGAGTTTGTTGCCGTAAAATTTCCTAACAATGTGAGATTACATCGATATCGTCTGAACTTGTCATAAAGGTTTGCTACTGTCATATTTTCAATGCCCTCAAATTGTGGCGGTATCTTGTGAACGTAGTCCAATATTGATATAATTAAACCTTTTTACCTAAACCACATTAAATCTAAGCCAATCAGATGTGTTCGATTTTTTGGATTCACCAATTAGAAGGCCCATTTGATAACCTGGTTTAATCCAAGATGGTCTAACTTACAACTGCGAACGTTGTCTAAGTTCGTAATCTCCCCGAACAAATCTAGCTTTCAAAAGTACTTCTTATATAGAAGTGGTCAGAATTGCTTATCAGTTCCAAAGTTTCCAAAAGCGCGAGCAAAGCGTTTTTTGAGGTCTACTATTTTCCAGTTCCGTGGAGTTTGGAGGGGGAGGGGGGGTTGCTTGGGTACATGACATGTGGATGACATGTGGATTGACGAGGGGCTGTCACTAAAAAGGTACTCACAATTTATTTTTTGTACTCACTGTGACGAGGAGTTTAGTTTTAAAAGCACTCATTTTCGCGACTATTTTCGTTTTGAGCCAAAAGACCATTGTTAAGGCAACTCTGGCGCAAGATGGTCCTTGTTAAGACCTTCAAACCTGCTGGACCTTCAAACCCAACCATGCTATAGAATGATTGTTTCTTCTAAGCATTCTATCCAAGGACAAAAATTCACCCCTAATCCTTCATAATGCACCTTCATCCTCTCGTTTTGGAAATCTTGGTCTACGATGTTGACTTCGCAAGTTGAATAGTCCAGCATTGTTCTCACGACCATTGCCTTTAATCCTCATAGAAAACTGTTTTATAAGGGACCATTGTGCATTTTTACACGAGTTTTGTCAGAATCCAACTGTTTGTCATTGCTGAAATCGTTCCGGTGTTTCTCACATCAAATATCAGTGAAGATTTATGATTACGCAAAGTCACTCATGCGAATTCTTTCAGTTGCTGTTATTCGCAGACAGTTTTCCTGACATTTAAGGTGAGACATGATTTATCCTGTTTTGAACTGAGAATAGCTTGAACTGACTGTATGAACAGTAACAGCCCAACAGATTTATTTCTGTTAAAAGTCTCACGCAAGTATGGAAGCTTGATGATCTCCTCTAAGATTCGTTTTAAGGGATTTAGCAATCGTCAGTATCGTTGGCCATTTTGATTAGCAGTCTTGATTTGTATTTATATATGTATTTATGTGTCTTTTTTGCACCGAATCTATTTAAAAGCCACTGTAGATTCCTAGTTCGTACGTCAATAGGAGAAAACACAAAGGTGAAATTTTTTGTGTCTATCTCTTTCTCTTTCTTGGCCTTTGTTGAAATCTCCCAATTCATGTCTCGCCTATGGTTTTGGGTTTGGGAATTAGGCACTGCTTACGTTAATGAATTGATAGTTTATTTGTTGGAGGAAAAAATTGTGTCACACGTGTCAGCATCAAGATAATCAAACAATCTATGGTGAACCTTTTGAGTCTGCTAAATTACGTGGCAACGCGCCTACGTGCCACATATTCATACGTGCCAACGTGCCATGCAATGTTACGTGCCAACGTGCTTACGTGCCAAATTTTCTTACTTGCCCACGTGCCAAATGTTCATAAGTGTCATGGCATGCGACGTGCCAACGTGCCTACGTGTCTTACGTGCCTACGTGTTATGCAATGTTACGTGCCAACGTGCCTCCATGCCAAATTTTCTTACGTGCCAACGTGCCATGGCATGTTACGTGCCCATATGCAATCCTATGTAATGTTTTGCCATATGCATCTCGGGGGGAAGGGGAGAGGTGACTTCCATGTATACCTTCGCACAAAATCGCACAATCCATGATAAACTTTTGCAACAATCTATTGAAATACTTGAAACTTGCTGGTTTCGCCTCACCTAACGACGTGAGTCCCTAACAATGGGTAATAATGTACCGTCTTTGTAGCCTAGCAATTAAAGTTAATTAGCTCGATAATACTGCTTTTCTTTATTGGTTTTCTTTAGCCCAAACTTTCTCACGAAATTATTCATTCATCGCAGCAGTAGCACAGCATCAGCACAAGATATATAACATATTTGAAAATAACAAAATTTGAAAATAAAACATTTCTATCCTACAAATATAAGTATTTCACACTACATCTTTTAGTAAAACATTTGGAAACTTGAAAATGTACTTACTAGTGTGCAGGTACCAACAATCTCGCGATAATAACCTCAGCAAAACTAAGATAGCACAGAATTTGGACTTTTGGTAATAATTTTGATATTGAAATGCTACATCATGGAATCAAATCAAATGATTATTATCACGACATTGTGGGTACTTACAAAACAGTAAGTACACTTGCAAGTTTCGAAATGTTTTGCTAAAAGATGTAGTTTGAAATACTTATAAATGTAAGATAGAAATATCTTTATTTGCAAGCTTGTATATGTCTTGTGCTGATGCTGTGCTACTGCTGGGATGAATGAATGATTTCGTGAGAAAGTTTGGGCCAAAGAAAAAACCAATAAAGAAAAGCAGTATTATCGAGCTAATTAACTTTAATTGCTAGGCTACAAAGACGGTACATTATTACCCATGGTTAGAGACTCACGCCGTTGGGTGAGGCAAAAAACCAGCAAGTTTCAAGTACACTTACCTCACATAAGTATTGCACCACCGTATCCAAAATGGCGGCCAAAAATGTCATGTAACTCAAGCAACAAAATTTGCGTAACAAAAGCATCAGCATTTTAAGGGTTTCCCTGCCGGGTGTTTTGGCGGGAAAATAATTGTCTGCTTGTCTACCTTTTATTTATCAGCAAAATGAAATGTTGTTTTGTTGCTTTCCTTGATAAATTAACAAAAATCTGAGGACAACATTGAGCAAGATTTTGGCTGGATAACTGGAGGACTAGGCCATAACAAAACAAAGAATGGATAGATTTCTTAGAGCAAAGATAACAAAACTTCGTAATTTTCAAGGCTTGCTTCTGCAAACTTTATCACTATGAAAAAAGTTTTCCGTGAGGAATGTGACCTGGCTATAAAACAGAGCTGAAACTGAAAGAAGCCATTCCAAGGTAAGAATATGCTTAACACTATTTTTATCACATTAGCATTAATTTTGTTCATGGAAAACTTTAGGAATGTCGTTGACCATTAAATATCTTGATTTGGATAAACCTCACAATATCCTCTCGCTCGAAGTTAGTTTGAAGGTGATTAAAGCCTTGAAAGTGACTGGAGCTTGTTTTTTTCAACATGACTTTTCCTAAGGTTGATTCAAGTTCATTTACCTCGAATGACCTCCTCCTTGTTTACTTGAATTTTATTCTTTTACTGTTTCATGGTAATGAAGTTTTTTGCAGAGTCAAGATTTGAAAACAACGAGATTTTGTTACCTCTGATCTAAGAAATCTGTTTATTCTTCTTTTCGACATGGCCTACTCTCCTAGATTTTTTACGAAAATCTTGTTCGATGTTGTTTAAAAGTTTTGCTAAATTATCAACGAAATCAACAAAGTAACACTTCATTTCACCTTAATCAAAGAGAAGATGGATAAGCAATTACTTTCTGACCAAAAACACCCAGTAGAGAAACCTGTAAATGCTGGTACTTCATTATACAAATTTTTGCTGATTGAGTTGCAAGAAACTTTAGGCAGCCATTTTGTTTTTGATGGTGCAATACTTATGGAGGGGTACTTCGGGGTCTGCGGTATTGCGGTATTGGGCGTCAAATCAGCGCGGTATTTCGGTATTAAGGAAAAAAATTGGCGTTATTGCGGTATTGACTTTTTACCGCACGGTATGCGGTATCGTTATTCTTTAGCATCCAAAGTTCATGAAATACCAGTTTCCTGACAAGGAGCCCAGCATCTTCGAGACGAATTCATGGAGGAAAGGAAATCAAAGGAGAATGGGCATTCCCTTTATCTTTCTCTACCTGTTCAAAAGAATAGACAGCATGCGGAGGAGAGAAATTTATTTTTCATTTGAAAACTTAGGCGACAAAAATTTACCACAGACGAAATATTTGCCATTCGAATCAAACATTATTTTTGCTTTTGAAAGTTTTCTTGTCAATTCATGTTCCATTTGAATTCATTTGCACCGCAGATCTACCAACCACTATGCTACTGCTAACTTCGCTACATTTATGGGTTTAGCACAATGAGTTAACTTTGTACAACAAATCATTTTTTTTAGACCTTTACATTAATGCTGAAGAGCTTTGGGTCAAGCATTCATCCTTGTGGTACTCTGCATGTAGCTTTTGAAGGTGTCGTGTCTCAGTGGTACAATCCTCTGACTTCGTAGCCGGAACAGTCAAGCAGACAGTGCTCTATCTCAGGTAGAGCTCCACAACTTGAGCGTCATGATAGGGGGTCGTGGACTCGATTACGCCTTCTCTACTACTGCGGTCCCAACGCTTGCCGCTAAAAACCAAGACTTCACTGTGCAGTCATCTTTGTCTTAATGAAATCTCTGACCCTCAATTTTAACTTGCCATTTTCAATTCGGTATTTCAGGGCCATTATTGCCTTGTGGCAGACAGGGACCGCGGAGCCGGAGTGCTGGGGGGCTTTAGCACCCCAATACTTTTCAAGAGATAGTTTTTAGCTTTCAACAAAGTTTTTTTATGATTAAATGTCGCCATTCTTGTATATTTATCAGAAATTAAGCTTTGGAGAATGCATTTAAAGGTCTTGTCTCAAATGAAATGCGTCCAATAGCATTATGCCAAGATATAACAGTTTCATCATCGTAAGCACTGCTTCAAATACCCAAAGTTTTAGCAAGCAATAAGTAAAATGCTTTCATGATATGCGGCTATTTTTAAAGCGAAGTTTAGTTCCTGAAAGATTGCTGATGGAGTTCTCCACATCTGTAAATGGCAGAATGCCAACCCGACAACGAGCAACGATTGCAACGATAAATTTTTTTAGCAAGACGTCTGTCAACTCAGCTTCGCTCTCTGAAATGTCCTACCCTGGGTACCCAGGGTATGAAATGTCCAAACAAGTATAATTTAGCAATTCTCAATAGTACAGAAAATATAAACGCAATCGGCGTTCCAACTAATTTCTATCAAAAGACCCAATAACGGTATACGAAATTTTCAAAATTTGAGTACAATCATTGGATTTTTTAGTGCTGCAAAATTAAAAATTGAAACAGCGTTTGCGTTATTAGGTTCTCTACAGTGGCGGAAATTCAGCTTTTTGAGTGGGGGGGGGGGCAAGGGCCTTCAATTTTCCGAGTCGGGAGAAATGCTTTTGTTTGACGAATTTGGTGGAAGACCTTACATAAATGAGGTCCTAAAGTGTGCTAAGAGAATAGGTATATCTGATTTCACAACTATCTATATTCAGCAAATTTTGATGGAAAAGACAAAAACATACCATAGGGTTAAGTTGAACAGCTTCCAGGAATCTGGGGGCGAAGCCCTCAGGAAAATTTTTGAGAAAATGTCCCCTTCTTTTGCCTAGAATGCATCTCACGACCCAATATTTACTGGTATTGAATTTGGATTTTGACAATTTTGTGACAATTTTTTGCAGAGTAGGAGCCCCATGAAATTGTTTGAGCATGAGCAAACATATCCTGAGTATGAGAGCCTCAAAAAATAAATAAATAGAGCCTTAACAATTAATAAAAGAAGAAAGAAAAATGGTAGTTCTGTGGCCAAAAACCATTTAACTCTTCATAGCTTTTGGTTATACCCTAATAATATCAGGCGTCCGCAGTAACATTAGACTTCCTCAGAGACATTGTCCGTAGTATTCCCTTCAGAGAACAATTCAATTGAATAACCGAAGAGGAGATTCACTAGACTTTTTTCTGCCTACAATTCAGTAATGTGAAAGCAAGGGACATACAGAAATGTAAGACTGGGGAGAAGTGTCCTTTAGCTTAATGACAAAATTCGGGCCTTGGACATTGATCATGATTCATTTTCTTTCTTCTTTCATTTTTTTTTGAGACTCTGGTACCCAGGGTAGAGCAAACACAATTTACTTTCGCTAAGAAGACCTCTTGGATCCCTTATCTGCCAATCACAAAGTTGACTATTTGACGAGTATTAGTAGCTACTTCTCAAAAAAATTTTGCGTCAAGGACCTCTACTTTGTCTTCTCGCCCTCATCTTATCTCGCCATACAACTATTGCCTGCCGCAATAATAGACATGGAAACATTGACAATTATCGGATGGCTAGTCTTGTAGTTAGCGTCACAAGGAAAATTTTGAGAACTGCAGCAATTACATTGGCTTAGAACGCCTTTCCCATCACGCTCCAACACCTCTCAGAAATATCGATACTGTACCCAACCTATATCCAACCACTTTCTTCTCGTTTTTGAAACGAATGTTAGTGCATAAAACCTTAGAAATATGATGCAGATAGAGCGTGAGAATTTTGTTTGCTCATTCAAAATAGATACTCTTTCCTCTTGAATGGTGACTCGTTTCTTCATTGCAGTTTCTATCCAACCTTCGAAATTTCCGACTTCTACGGAAAATTTCCGAGTCTTGTAGAATTGGGGGGGGGGGGCAATTGCCCCCCCAACCCCTCCCCATAATTTCCGCCACTGGTTCTCTATGTTTAAAATGTTTGCTTCTGAAAGTAGAGACGCTGTGTTTCCATATCATTATTTTTCGGAGATAATTCCACGAGATTGTGAAAGTTTTGTTAACTTTAGTCCTTTCATCCTAGGCTGAGCCTTTTCACTATGAAAATAAAATGTAATGCAGTAAATCTCTATAAATGATGCTTTACAGGTGATTTAATGGCTGGATATGCTGATGATAACTGTCTTTTCCAAGGCGAGTTTGCCATTGGAAAGGGGCGTTGGTCGCATTTATAGCCAAAGTAGAGGGCGTGGTTATAGAAAATTTTTCTGGAGGCTTCGCCTTCTCAGATTCTCTATTACTCTTTAGCCCCCCCCCCAATCCAAAATGTGCTAAGCGGTCCTTGGTGGCAGATCAAATGAACGACTATCTGGAACGACTATCATGTTGATAACTAATTAACTATCTTTCACCCGATGCCTGTCTCGTGACTTCGGTTAGATGTAACATCAATAATTCAGTTGATCCTCCTTTTACAAAACCCCATTGATATTGTGCTTGCCAGATCTCTATCGATGACGTGCTTGTCTATACCCTCGCCCTTGATCCTCTCACATACTTTGCTTGGAATACTTAATAGTGACAGAGGGGAATGATTTCCCCTTTCGGAAACTGCCTCCTCTCTTTGGCGCTGCTTTTTCTACTGACTAGGAGATGTTGCACATTGTAAATCTCTCCATGACCTATGATAGCCCTACAGCTATGGGATCTTTAGCCAAATTGATTCTTTAGAACTAATGTTAACTTAGTCACGTGATTTCGGATGCGTGGTTCTCTTGTTTAACGCTCTTCTGACAATTGCCAGATCAAATTGTAATTCTTGCATAATGCATGATACATGGTGAAAGTGCTCATCCTCATCAGCAGGTACACACATTCGCTTAATTGTTCTACCTCAAGTCGAATCAAACTTTGAATTTTAAATATTTTACGGGAAGACAGTGATACAAGAACTATTATAAATCATTATGATTTCTTCCGTCAATTAATAATTTTTCTGCATGCATTCAAAGTTCTAATACCGTTCTTTACTCTACTAATGCATCATGCTACGATCTAAGAAGCTTTGGACTAAGCGTGCTAGGCGAGGGGCTAGCAATTTTCGAAAAATTATCGGAAAAGAGCCCAACTCAGGCAAAATTTTCCCCTTAGTTGGGCAAAAATGTTGGTAAACAATGGACTTTTTGTCATTCAGACCCCCTGGATTTTTTCTTCCGATTTCTTCATATTCTGGTAACCGAACTTTCAAGGCACACAATGATACCTTGTTGGATTGAAAATGGAAGAAATCTCAGCTTTCCAAATTAAGGTTTCCATGACTTTTTTAAGCAAATTTTTATTTGAGTTCTTCAAAATCCAATCCTAATCGTTTTACCTGCTGAGATGGCATTGCGCGTTAAAGTATCGTCATATTCATTGGGTGTTCATTCAAAGACTCTAATTGATGTTTAAAGCGTAAATGGCTTGACTTGACCCGGATTACAAGTGGCTCATGTGGCCCCGATGTGTACGCTGACAGTGCGATGAGTAAAATCCCTTTTTCCCGGGATTCACAAATCCACGAGGTACAGGTATGAAAGAGCTATTTTGTACCCTTTGAATCAATCGAATGGCTCGAAAATTTGCACTCTGCCAAGCCAATCTTGGAGCTTGTAAAGTGTATCCCAAGTTCTTTGTATGTTCTCTGGTTCGTTTTTTATATCAAAACATAACAGTCGGAGGGCAGCCAAATCATTTGCTAATTTTTGACAGCATGTGGTTTCAAAGGGAGAAGGAATTAGAAAATCCCAGAACATAAAGGCTTAGGATCTGCACTGCCAGCTGATGTAAGTCGGATTTTGTTGTGGTGCACTTTTCTAAGCAATAACTTTGCATGGAATATATCATATATTACCATATTTGCCAATCATGCTGATATGTTTAAAATTCCCACATTCTTGTGCTTCGAGTGATGTATGGTTTAACTAGATTTCGTTAATGGTTCGGGGTTAGGGAGAGAAAACGAAATTTCGTGTTACAAACATTTATTGTAACCTTAACCGGTACATGTTGTACATACACGCGTTAGAAATCATTTGAGAAAGCAGAACTTCGTTTGAAAGCTGGCAACAGCGATCAAAGGATAAGCACATGGCGTTTATATGTAGTCTGGCATCTAGCGTCGATCTCGCAACGTAGCAGTTGCACAGTATACCGTATGAGCAGCGTGGTTTTTCATTTTCCTACTGCTTGCGGTATTTTGCTATTTTTCGATGCGGTATTGCGGTATCTGGCAACTTTTTCGTGCGGTATTGCGGTATTGGGACCCCCCCGAAGTACCCCTCCTTATGTGAGGTAAGTTGCAAATATTTACCATGGATTGTGCGATTTCGTGCGAAGGTATACATGGAAGTCACCTACCCCCTTCCCATTGAGATGCATATGGCAAAACATTACATAGGATTGCACATGGACCCGTAAGAAACAAGGAAAAAGTTATAGAAACTAAGAAAATTCACCCACGTAGGCACGTAAGAAAATTTGGTACGTAGGCACGAAGGCACGTTGGGACGTAACAGGGCACGTTGGCACGTAATAAAATTTGGAACGTAGGCACGTTGGCACGTAACATTTCATGGCACGTAGGCACGTAAGAAAATTTGGCACGTAGGCACGTTGGCACGTCACAGGCCATGGCACGTTGGCACGTTTGGTACGTAATTTAGCAGAAGCAGAGCAAAGTTTTTCCATATTTTTAGAACAGTACGGAGATGTGAGCCAATTAGAATCTTGTGAAAATTTGCCTGTTTAGGGAAAAGATGACCAGAGATTCGTTGGGATAGGTGCATGATTCACTAACGTACTATTCGGTACATGGTGTGGCCGATTGGTTAAGGCGAAGTGGCTCGAATCTTATAGGGTCTATCCGCATAGGTTCGAATCCCGTCGCAGACACTGCAGACCACAAGCCAGAAGCCAACTCAGCTGTCCACCCTTTCGCGGTCGGTGAATAGTACTCAGAGGCAACTCTGAGGGCACAAGCAGGCTGTAGGCCCATATAAGCTGTATAGCTGCCCATATACTTAGCCTGCATTAACAAATGAAATTGCTTACTTTCTTGCTTGGTTGTCTCCATGCTGTCAATATTTTCTATGATCACCTCAGATTAGGACAAACTCTGTTTCCATCCACTTTTGTTTAAACTGCCTTTTGCACACCTGATATCGTAAATGCGAACCCAGCATGAATTGCATCGTCACGGATTTGTGATATTAACATTTTTACCTAGAATTTCAGCCACTAGTTATATTCATTTCAATGGAGTTAGAGCAAAACGATGAATGGGTTATGTAAATCTGGCAAGAAATGATTAACATGAAATGGGGTCATTTTCGAAAATTCTCTGCTGCTTACAGTGTCCCGTCTTACAGGCTTTTACAAAAAGGAAGAGAAATAAATACTTTGCCCCTTGTTCCCACGTCTTTTTTTCAAAAATGTATACATTGTGGCTATTTTTTGTCTATCAGATATCACCTATACACCACAATGCTATGCTCCATTGATATCCACACAATGCCATTAATTATTTTCAGCACTATCTGAATTGTGGCCATGAATATTCCATACATGTTTTCTCAAATAAGCTATGCGGTTTGTCAAATAATTCGCTATTTTGCGCTTTGAGCTCATCTCAGTCCGAGCTCCCATATTCATCCAAGTTCCCAATAAATCACATACTTCTTATAGACCAGAGCTCTGGTAAGAAGGTCCCACTTTTCAGGGTTGTTATAAGTTGCCCTGACGGCCCTTGCAGTAGATTGCATTCATCATACGTGGACCAAAGAAGAACTCATCAACGTACTTTTACAAGATATCAATCAAGCTTGTAAGTATTCGAATTTGCAGGACAAGCCAAGCTTTGTGGGCGAGACTTCCAACGTAAGGCCTTTTTAGTTAACAAATCTCAATATTAGAAATCAGTAAGATAACTAACTCAGATAATTTTTTAAAATTGCATTTTCACTTTGTTTCGTTCAAAGCACTTTAAACCTTATTGTTAACTGAACTGATCATTACTGAAAAGGAAGCATTATCAAGAAAAAGGGGCTGTCAGATATCGGACCTGTTGGGCATATTTTCGAAGCAATCAAGAATGATTTGAAGATCTTTCGTAACTGCATTAGGCTATTGGTTGGGGTAGCATAGGCTTCAAATCTTTGAAATGCTGGGTTGAAAATTCTATGATCTATTTCTTTGAACTGAACGGCTTGAAAGAAACTTTAACTATTTTACGATAAATCTGCCGTTGGACTTTTCTGAAATGATCAATAGTTTCAGAATTAGTGTTTTTCTTCTTAGTTAAGAATTCAAGAAACTTTTTGAAAAAACTTTAAACCATCGTAATTTCTAAACCCCTTGATGTAAGATCAGATAATTTTGAAGGAAACGATAGTTTATTGATGCCTACAATATGCTATCAAGCAAAACTTTTTCATTCTTCTGGTTTATGATTTAGAAATTTGATGACGTCACATCATAAAATGAGCTGAAGTAAAAAATAGGCTGTAATCTCGACAAATATTCAATATTTCTGAACAGTCCAAGGGTAGGATCATAGAAAAGTGGCTAAAGTTTCTTTCAATTTATTCAAATTAAAAAAATAGGTCATTGAATTTTACACCTGCCTTTTTACACCGATGTAAAGATTTGGAACCTATTCTGGTTGGAATTAGCAAGCACCAGGATATATCAGAAGAACTTTAACTTTCAGCATCCATTAACACTTCTTAAATCTCTTTGAAAGCACATGTAAACTTAATACGGTCTCAGTACCCATTGCTGTTCAATTCTGCATCATTACAATTTCGACTGCTTCATTCATTTGAAAAGCATGATTATGGAGGGAGGATGGGCGAATGTAAACAGTCATAAAGGGAGGATGGATGCAAATTGACTCTGGCCTAAACTAAGGCAAATTCGCTGAGCATATTTCAAAAAACAAAAGCGATTGAAAATGACATCAAGTGAAGAATGGGAAGAATGGCCATGGAAGGTCCACGGAAGTTTGTGTTTTTTTTTTCTATGCTAATGTCGAGAGGTGTCACTGGATGAACATACCCTAATGATACAGCTGTCTGATATATGCTACTGCCTGGTAAATCTCACAGGCACCCTTCATCTGTCAATAGCATTACCAAATGCTTTCAAATTGTCACCTCTGGTGTAAAACGTCAAACATCTTTTATATTATGATACAATTAGGTTGTCAAAATTTCGGCGGCCAACCAACAAGGACAGATTTTGTAACATAACCAGCTGCTTCTGACTTCGCCCTGCTTGTGATATTGGAACTCAAAGTGGTCAGGCGATCAGTGACGGCAGACAGGTATTATACTTAAGAACAAACGAAGAGTCGAAAGTTGCCCGAAACCAGTCGGGCAAAATCTTCTTGTGTACGCGAAAGGTGGTTTTAAGAGAATTCATGACTTGGGAACGAAAGAAGAATGATAAATATGCTATTGTATATTTCATTCAGAAAACTTCCCTAGTTCACCAGGAGGATTAGTAGATTCATGATTCTTCTCTCCTTTTAAATTTGTGATTTCTCTTGAAAACCACCTTTGGCATGCACAAGGCGAAAGTTTGCCCTACTGGTTTCAGGGCACCTTTTGCGACTATGTTTGTTTTGAATCATTGCCAGACAGAATTTCCTTTGTCTGCAGTCACAAAACCCTTTGCATTGAGGTGCCAACGAAATCAACTTATGCTATTGTGCTTCAAAATTCAAAGCGGTTAATGATTATCGACAAGGAAATTCTCTTTAACAGTAATTCAAAAACACAAAAGGTACAAATGTTTTCCTGAAGCCAGTGGGCTTGCCGCCTTTTGCACGCAAAAGGTGGGCATAAGTTGCAAGAGAGGTAATGAGTTCGTGATAAAAACAAGTTAAATCGAAGGGCCTACCTCGGATACTCTTAGATTCGCCCTTCTCCTCCAGATGTTTACACATGACATCTTTTAATAAAAAACCATCTTTCACCTGCAAAAGGCAACAGTTTTACTCAACTGGTTTCAGAGCAATTTGTGCGACTTTGTTTGTTTTGAATGGCTCAGAGATTTTCCTTTGTCTGGGGTAGCAAATTGCTTTGAAATCTCTTACGTAGTAATCCAACATAAAAAAGCCGCAATAGCTTCCCTGAAGCCATTGGGGCAAAATGTCGCCCTGTGCATGCGAAGGATAAGACAAATGTAGCTCTAAAGGTCTGTCTCGGGAATATTTGTACTCGTCTTTCTCCTTTCGATATTTACACCTATGACATTTTTTATGAGGACCACCTTTCACTTGAAAAAGTGAAAGTTTCAGTGCAACTTTTGCGACTTTGTTTATCTGAATCATTGGTTGAGAGAAATAGAAATTGTTTTCTCTGCAATTCCTTATAGAGTTGACTTGCGGCGGCGTCTGTCACAAACAACTGATCACTTTTATCACATCACTATTGTGCATTGTGCAACTAGGACGATATTGTGCATTGTGATGATATTGCGCAACTGTTTGCACTCCTCCAGCACCAATATAGTCTCAGATAATTGCATTAAACCTATTTCGGCAACAAGGTATATCGAAAAGGATTTTGCTTCAATAGAAAGTCGCCAAATTGGACAAGTCTCCGACAAGTTTTCTTGTTTTCTTTCTAAACGTTTCATTCTAACGAAACCATCAATGGAAGACATTCGTGATTAAAAACACACTTTGAAAAGCACCTGCAATGACGAGCTAATCAAAAAGCAACATCTAAACAATCGACTGCGGTTTATGAGCAACAACAAAGAGCATACACTGTCAAAGATTGACGTAAGATGACAGGTATTTTGATCAGGCAACATCCATCAAAACTGCCGGTAAATTAGCTACAGGTTGGCCTAATTGAAGTCTAGATTGATTCAGCCATCAGACGCCTTTGCAACAAATATCCCAACTAAAAAGAATCCACCTGCGCTCAACAGTCAATTTTGAGAAGCCATTCCCAGCTTTAAGCAAGTGCTGGGCTTTCCATGGTAATAATTTTGTGACTGAATTTCTCCTTAGGCAACCTTAGGGTAATTATCCGGCAAACAAGATTTTGGCTTCATACCACAGCTACTAATGGTGAGCAAGTGGTCCGTTGGTCTTATGTCCTTTGGGGGGGGGGTGGAAATGTTTAAGAAGATGTTTCCATGTATTTTCTCATGCTAAATCTTCAGGTGGGGGGAACTAAGATAAAACGGATGGTCATCCTTGGCGGAAGTGTGGCTTTTATCTACTTGTTTAGAAGATAAAGATTAATTTACTTACTTAGAAGATAGGGAGCGCAGCTGATCGTCCTAAACGGAGACTTGAAAACACTTAGTATAGTTTCTCATCCTTTCCAAACTTCAGAGTCAGTTGCAAAGCATTTTGGTGCAACGGTGGACCTTTGGATCATTCTCCCTTGAGAAGATCCTCATGCTCGATACGTTTTCATCGTAAAGTCTATGTTATTATTTTTTCAAAAAGTTTTCGTTACTGAGGAAAGCAGATTTCCAAAATCTGCTAACCCTAAGCCTTTTTTGTGGCATATGGATAAAGATCTATAGGGTATCCCAAAAAGTATGTTTGCCGTTTGGACGGCTACTGTAAAGGAGCCATGAATCCAATTAGCTTAGAGTCCGGCTTCGAATTTGATCAAAATCTAGTAAGTATTTGCTGATTTAAGGAGCAAGAAAGGTAAGTTTGCTGGTTGCCTCAAAATCAGAAGGTTTGATTTTCTCCATTTTAAAACAAGGAAATTCTGTATGAAAATGAGCCTAGGCCAGGTTTTTTGTCTTTCGTAAGCTAATCAGGAAGTCGTAGATCAGATTTTGTGAAAACCAATTACAAACGACATATCTAAGGCAGCTAGGAATGGTCATTTGCAGTAACCATGCCGCATTCCATGGAATACGTCCATCAGTTACTTTGCTTGTCAGAAGTCATAAAATCGACTCAAACCAACAATGTTACTTTCCAAAAACTCCCTTGCTAATATCTGTTAACCTTCTAGTCATCTATTACTCCCAGATGTGTTTCCTCCGATAAAATGTACATATAAGATCTATTTGTTGCTAAAATTCAACTAATAAGGTTAAAGGGAATAGACATGGCCATATCTAGTAGTCGCTATATATAGGCTATAGAAAACGCCTACGCATTCATTGTTTCCTTGGCTCCACAATGAAGCCGCACGTGTAAAAGTTCTCAAATTTAATAGATTATATTTTTAACCTGGCCAGGACCAGCTTTTAACTATGTCGATTCCCTTTAAGAACTGAGTTTTGAATCAACCAGTAATTTTGATTTCCTTGCTGCATAAATGAGCAACTACTCCTCAGATTTACTCAAACTCGGTAGCAAGTTTTAAAGGACAAGTCCGGGGTTGGCATGATTGTTGATCATTCAAGAGATTACATTGTTGTGAATGGTGTGTAGTACTTTTTTCCATTTTTGTTCTCCCTTGATCTGCGAAATTAGATATTTCAACCTGCTAAGAAGTGCGAAATGACGTCATTTTGTAAGACGTCATTTCACGTTGACCTGAACGAGGCTGCCAAATGTGTTGATATTATACCACTCGCACTGCCAGCCTCCATACCGCGCCTTCACACACTCGTACCATGGGAAATGTGGACACAATTTGGGTGTTGATCGTGCCCACAATACCGGACCTAAATTATCTTTAATGAGTAAATGTATTTCGTTCCCTTGCTTGTCTTCAATTCACTGTTTATCTTCTCATTCTTGCTTGGGAGCACATCTGCCTGATATCAACGGTTCTGCATATGGCCTAAATGTTTTGAACTCCGCTACCATTCGAAAGCCGTGACCTGAGTAGAGGGCCGCGTCGAGCTGGGAAATAGTTCTCAGGTGACGGCTTTCGAATGGTAGCGGAGTTCAAAACATTTAGGCCATATGCAGAACCGTTGATAGTAGGCAGACGTGCTGCAAAACAAGAACGAGAAGATAAACATTAAATTGAAGACAAACAAGGTAACGGAAATACATTTAATCATTAAAGATAATTTAGGCCCGGTATTGTTGACACGATCAACACCCAAATTGTGTCCACGTTTCCCATGCTCGTACAAAATACAAAATGGCGACGATATTTGGCCTAATTTACGTATATCATTCGTCGAATTTATGAAAGTTCAAGGCTTGAAAACTTGGAAGAACGCACGATCGGTGTTCAGCGGTTTGTAAGGTTGCTTTTTAACAATAATTCTATCTACCCCGGATAAATTGAAGTCTCTTCCATGCATGAATTTGAAAAACAGGAAATTTAAATTTATGGCTCCTTCACAGTAGCCGCTCAAACAGCGCACCTATTTTTTTATATCCATCTAAAATGTTAGGTGCACTATGTTCATAATGTAGGATTAGGTGCCTTCATCAAAATGTGTATATTTGAACATCTATATATAATATCCTACACAGATATTCAAATTCACCTAATATATGCCCTGCATCAAAGAAGAAACAAACGTAGTAAGAAATCACAAAGAGAAGAAAGACAAAAGGACTCAGTGACTACGTGGGAGAGGCAAAATTAAAATTGCTTACCCAAACCCGACTAGTTTTGCGAATGAAATCTATAGTCAGCTGGAGTATAATTTTGTTAACGTCATCTGGGAAATCTTTATTACCATACAGTAAAAGTTGCAGCAGAACGTTTCTCGAGAGACTATTGATTTGAGCAAGGGGTCGTACAAGTTCCAAACTCCAGCGATAAGATCTCGTCGTTGAGTGTCAAATGCGGTGCAAAGCAACGAAAGTGTTCCGTATCTTCAATGGCATCATTTGTAGGGCAAAATGGATTTATGGTATTTCATTTCATTTCATTCATTTTATAATCTTTATCCACTAATCCCTATCAGCTAAAAGTTTGAAAGAAAAATATAATAGTAATATAAAAACAAAAAAACAACGTAATATATCTACAAGGAATAATATGAAATGTAACTATTAGGTGAGTGCTGCTCTTCCTAGGGACCGTGCTTTGGGTTTAAATGCTAGTGTAGCAAGTAGTCCTACAGTTTCTTTTTAAATGTGAGAACTGTGGGGCTATTCCTTATATCGAGAGGTATACCATTCCACAGTTTAGCACCAGAGTAAAGAAAACTCTTTTTTGAAAATTCTAGGTTTCGTTTCGGGATATCAATATCTTGGCAGTTTCTCGTTGCGTATGAAGATATTTGAGATCTCGTGGTGAATTTACCCTGAAGACTGCTCGGACATAAATTATTCATTATCTTGTACGCCATAATAGCCTTGTCATATTTGATAAGGTTAGAGACAGAGAGCCAGTTGCACGTCCATCCGCCCTTTATATTAGAGCTTTCAATCAATGTGCGAGGTCTGTCTTGGAGACGCTGCAAGTGATTTAATTTGGTTTCAGATTAACTGCCCCATAGTTCATTGCCGTATCGCACGCAGGTGGCTTTCAACCAGGGCTCTGTAGACTTGCTCTAACTTAGTTTGGGGTAAAATATCTTTAAGTTTGCGAATCGAGGAAAGTCCACATTTGACTTTGCAATTAAGAATTTTATATTATTCGTTCCAGCTTAAGTTTTTATCGACCCTTAGTCCAAGATATTTCACTGTCTGAGCTCTTCTTATCGGTTCCTCGTCAACTTTTAGCTGCACGAGTTCATGGATACCGTTAAGTTGTCTTTTATGACCAACAATCAACAAATCAGATTTGTTAGCATTAAGACTAAGCTTGTTTTGTCTCATCCACTCTGAAATATTTGTTAGTTCGGTTCTCAGATCATCGCGAAGTGTGTCTATATCTTCTGCCGAACATGTTACACTGGTATCATCTGCATACATGTTTGGCGAAGACTTAATGAGACACTGCACAAAATAATTTACGTAAAGGATGAATAAAAGTGGTCCAAGGCACGATCCCTGTGGTATTCCGTGTTTTACAACCTTACGACTCGACCTTCGACCACCTATTTGGCAATACTATTCTCTCCCATTTAGGTAGGATGAGAACCACTGATGAGGACCTCCAACAATGCCATAGACAGCTAACTTTGCTAGTAACAGATCATGGTCCACCTTATCAAAGGCCTTTTTAAGATCCAGAAAGAAACTCATGTCTACCTTTTTTCTGTCGATATCGGAGAACCACAATTCTGTCACACTGAGCAGTGTGCTATGAAGCTGTCTAAAGCCATGCTGACAGTGTGAAAAAAGACCATGATCTTTCATAAACGTCGCAACTTGGTCATGCACAATTTTCTCTACCATTTTATAGCACTGAAAGTACAGAAATTGGCCTGTAGTTACACAAGTCAGATTTTTGTCCTGTTTTGAAAATAGGAGATACCATCGCTAGTTTCCAGATGTCTTGGAAGATCCCCTCTTCCATGGAAGAGTTGAAAATTGTTGCCAGTGGTTTTGACAATATTTGAAAGGCGTCTTTTATCACTTTAACTGGAATTTGATCATGTCCAGGAGATTTCGAGCATTTTAGCCTGTTTATCTCTCTCTTAACAAGATTCTCATCAATCCTTTGGAATACGAAGGGAGGCATAACAGATGCTATCTCTGTAGATAAATATTGCAAAGGATCATCTGTGGTCTCACTTCGTATCGCGCTGGCCAGTTTTGGCCTATAGTCACGAAGTGATCGTTGAATGCCTCTGAGATTTCACGTGGGTTTTCTAAGTTTTGACCCTTGTACGTTACAGAAAAAGGAACAGTTCGCGTTTTATCCTTGCTCAAAACTTTGTTGACCGACTTCCACATTTCCTTAGGAATGTTGGAAGTCTCATCGATCAAACCCTGGTAATAAGTCTTAACTGATTTGCGTAGCTCAGCAGTGACTCTGTTGCGCAGTTTTCTATATCTAGGCCACAGCTGCAACCTCGTTCCCAGGGTCTTCTTACGTCATCCGCTGATCATCCGCTGTACACTTCGATGAAATGCGCCCAGAATCTGGGTGCATTTGGAAGCCATTATGGATTTCACCGTTGGCTAGGCAACGCTAAGCGGCGGAAAATAGCCGTTGCTCTAACACTAATTCTGGTGAAAATAATTTGAGAAACTAAAAGCAAACACTTCGAAGACCTTATTTCAACCTTTTTGAAGGTATTTGAGCAATAATCTGGGGTTGGTAAGTATGTCTAATGTGAAGATAAGGTCGATTTGTTTGGAGCGAAAATGGGCCTCAGTTGTAAATTCGAGAAACTTTCACCGCAGCTTCGAAAATGAAATGGCTTGTTATTCTTCGAATTTCGCAAATGAATTGCAAATGATGGTCGATGTAGGTAAAGAATATCGTTTTACGCTGAATTTTTACATGCCGAGGCCGTTTACCCAAGGCAAATCGGAGTTACGGCCTAAAATGGCGAGCAGCCAATCAGATTGCCGAACGGCCTCTTGTATCTCAGAGTAAAGGTAGAGCAACGAACTTACTTTGGGGACGAGATTGCCACAGCTGCTGATCTTTCTCAGCTATCAGGTATCTCAGTTATCTCTAAAATTATGCTTGAATTTGTGAAAGTTTAACTTACTGAGACCAACCCTTATTTGGGAGAGATACGATAGGCCTATTGGATCATGAATACAAAAACAGGTTTTGGAGGTGGGCGAATTTTCGATAGAAGCTTTGTCTTAAACACGGCAACAGATGGTGCAAACCTAATTTCTGGATCAAGCTTATTCCATTCAGATATACAATTTGGGTAGAAGCTAGATTGAAATCTTTCTGTCCTTCCCCTCATTTGCCCAATCACTTCCCCGTTGCGAAGAGAGTAGTTCGACTGACATATTGTTTTGGAGCACCCTCTCATTGCTTGAGACGTAAACAGAGTGCAGATTTAGATACAGCTAGAAAAGAGCTTTTCAGCCATATAAACTTCGACGTCAGCGGCTGCGTAAGTTCATGCTTGCCAATTTTGAGATTCAATTTCAACTCTGTATATGAGTTTAGATTTGAAAAAGATATCATGAAAATGTTACGCATGTCTTCCTCTTTCGAAAAACACATTAGCTCTAGCTCTTGCTTTCAGAAGCAAAATGGCATCGAAAATAGTTTGCACTCTACGTAGCATTTGGTCGCACTTAGTTGGTGATTGAAAATATCGAAAATGATACAAATGACATGATTGTTGTCCCTATGTTGTTTATTTATGGCTCTTAGCTTTCTAACGAGGCTGACATCTCCAAGGCGCATGCTGTTTAGTAAAAGTTTTCCGCTAGATAATGAACATTTCTATTGAATTGCTGGTCATTTTTCTATTAACCTGGTACCCAAAGAATATAACTTTCCTTGAGATTAAAGGCACACTATCGTGGTTGCGACTGGCTAGTTGTGATGTCGAAATCAAAAACAAATCTCTGGCCGTTGAGTAATTACCAAGCCTGTATACTCTTGGATCATACTTCATTTCGAGAATAAAGGGAAGCAGATCATTATCACCTTCGTGAATTTCACTCTACAGCGAAATTACTGAACCTTGCCTAATTCTTTTCTTTTTGATTGTCTTGTTTATCCAATCAAGGCCGCAATAGTGTGCCTTTAAAGAAATCTTTACTTCTACTCCAAATCTGCAATGCAGGGGTGCATCTAAGGGAGGGGTTGTGGGGGTTACAACTCCTACCCTTTTTGGCAAAGAAGGTAATTTTGCTCTGTTCTCATCAGGCCAGTCGATTAGATTGTTGAACGTTTTGTTTGTATAGTCAATGTCAGTACAGACTTAAACCAGATAGATGTCTTTCTATGTTAGCTGCTGACTGAATTTGTTCACTTAAATTTGATGCTGTTATCATTATCTTCGGAAAAGTAGCCCATTGGCAGGTAGTAGTTTGCGCCTAGATCATTGTTGGAATACCTTCAAAGCATAGGAAAATGTACACATATCATGCGACTGCCCTGAAGGTGTCAACTGGAAATTCTACATCCTATGCCCAATTTCTACCACAAAACCCCTGCCCTTGAAATATCCTAGTTGCGCGCCTGCAGTGCTGTTCCCAGACTGTTTTTCGTTTGGTTGCATGCCTTCTTTTCAAGTTCTTTTCTAAAAGGCTTTAATTGATAAAAGTCGACAATCCCAAACGATCTTCAGGAATCCCAAAATCTCGAAAACTTTGAAACTCAAAGTTCTCACGAAGGCTTAGAAATCCTGAAGAAAATTCTGAAAGTAGTCGAACAGTTTAGAGAATCCAATAAGTTTTTCATATTCTCGGGCATTCTTTAAGGGCTTGAGCAATCGTTCAGTCCTTAAGAAGCTTGCAAGAGGTTGAAAAATTCTTGCGAAATCTCAACTTTCTTTGAAAAGTTCCTTATATCTTGGAAACTCCCAGAAGTATACCAATGGTCCTGAAAAAGTATACAGATTAGGCCTGGTCCAGCTATGTGAATTTAGCTTTTATCAACGGCCAATCAAGCTCGATATGCTCGTCAATGGCTAACTTGACCATAGATCCTTCTACACAAAATAAGTTCAATTCGAGATGAAGCTGCATTCCCCAAGAAGTAAATCTCATTGCTGCAAGCAAGGCTGTTTCCAAATCTAAGCATTGCTAACAAGTTTCTTCCTCTTGAAAGCCCAAATTTCCGTCCATCTTCAATACAGAGCCTTGGCGTTTTGGCCTAAACAACTTCTTGAGAACAGCAAACAAATCAACGACGGAATTGATAAAATTGATAAACAGAAGATCACATCATGTTTTTCCTTCCAGAAGTTATCCATTGCGCAGCTTCTTATTTTTCCTTGAAATTCAGTTTTGAATTTCAACTTGATTCAAGGATTTGCTAAGGGAAAAAGGACAAAGATCTGGTTTGGAGGTGGAAGTTAATTTGAGCATCCGATCGAAGCACAAATACCAACAAACGAAATCGCTTTGTCGAAGTTAACCCTATCTAACCTGGGGGGACGGATTCCGCCCCCTCGTACATGCTCATTTATACCTTTTTCCATGTTTGCTGGATGCCTCTGAAATTTAGTAAGCTTAACTTTCTATCATACAGCAATGAAATGCCTTGTCTCCATGGTAACCAAGTCGTCGTGCACCACTCTGTGCAAAATATACATTGTATCTCTCTTAGTCCTTTTTAATTGGTCTAATTAAGTCTAAACTATGAATCTACATCTATTTTGATCTCTATATTTCATTTCTAAACGAAAATTAATGTTTTACGACCTTTTAACACACTTTTATTTTTACGACGTCATATGACGTCATAATATTAATTTATACTCCAGCAACAACAACAACAATGCTAATTCAACCATTGTTTCAAAAATTCATTGTTTATATAATGAACAATCTTTGTGCCAAACTTGGTTGCCATATCTCAAGCAACAACTGAGATAAACAGGGGGGCGGAATCCGAATCCGGAGTCCGGGGCGGATTTCTAATGCATAGCAAAGACAGTTGCTTGGAAAACTAGAGAAGAAAGTTATGCAAATATGATATACCTTATCGACCCTTTTTGCTGGCCCTAAGTGGCTTTCATTTTCGTTACGCAGCTTTATAAGGGCCGGCGGAAAAGGGACCGGCGTTAAAGAGGCAACAAGTTGGAACTTTTTTGAAAAGAGGCGTTAATTTTCTAATACTTACTTTGCTAAAAACACTTACTTTGCTAGGGCACACCACATTTAAGGCATTTTTCATAAAGGACAGGAAAGTTTAGTGAAATCACCTATCCTATTAATAGGGCAAGCATGAAGATTGCAGATGTATATGACAGATATCAATTGCTCATTGGTTTCTTTCTGTCTTTGGTAAAGATTTGCCCTAAAAATGAATAAAACAGGAATGTAAACTAGTACAATGAAAGTTCTTTAAGACGGCGTCAAGCACGTTGATGTAAAACAGACAAACCATATTGGCAAAAATAGAAACTTTCTTCAGTGAGCAAGTTCAAAAGATGACGGAGAAATTTGATTGTGAACAGCTGCTACTGGTAGGAGAGGAAACTGGGAGGAGGAAGAAGACGAAACATACAAATTTGCCATAGATGTGCGGTATGATGACGAAAAGTATGTAGAAAGCAACGAGACAGCTGTAATTGACTAACATGACAGTGTTCTTTACAAGAAAAAATAAAACAAGTCACCCAGAAGTGCATAACAGTATTCACCATCAATTTTTTCTTTCCTCGTTCTTTAAGTGGTGCAAAGTGCAGCCCTAAATGACGGTAGAGCAAATTTTGGGACTGGCAGGCTTAGCGCAAGCGCAGATGTGACTTGGAAGCGCATAAGCCTTTCACGCAGGACACTTTTGCATAGTGGAAGATACGCATAGTACACCGGTGTTAAATTAGGGACTGACGCAAAAAGGGCCTACAAGGTATTGTGAAAATTCTCGTCAAAGAAACTTTGGCGACGGTTAACAAATCTGTTAGTTAGCCAATGCCGATGTAAAGATTTCATTTCAACGGCATTTAGGCCAGTTTACTATGACGTCAGTTCATTATCAAGTCAACACATTTGAAATCAACAATCAAAATTAGAATTTAAAACATCTGCGTTTAGTTTTACGGGTACCTGTCGACAGCCAGTGTTTCTTTGAATGTTTCAGAGGCGGCAAAATAACTTTGCTTACCAATCTCCAACCTTTGTGACGAAATTTTTGCATAAATCTCGAAACAGAACAGCGCAAAATTGTAATATACCTTTATCAAGATAACTGTGACCTACTGTAGAATTTAACATTTGAAAAATTATTGCATTATTCATGTCAAACGGGTGATTAAACTAACTAAAGATTGCTTGAAAATTGAATTCAAATTCAAGCGTTGTTTTGAATTTGCAGCATCCAACATCAAATGTGATTCAAGAGCCCAAAGACAACATGGCCGACAGCATTGATCGTGGAGTTGGAGGGTATGATTATGAGTTCACATCTCCGTTGCCTTCGGAATACGAATGCCCAATTTGTCATCTTGCATTTTGCGAGCCTGTTCAGCTGGAGGAATGTGGGCATCGCTTCTGTCAGAGTTGTTTGACAGAAATGCGTAAAAGGTTAGTGGCTGATCATTAGCATAAATCGCCTCTGTGAGGACTGAAGACCTGCCTGTCGAGTCCTTATGTTATTGTTATCTGCTTATCTCTAAAATCCTTTTTACAGAAGCGTCAAGTTGGATCGGCAGTCACAGCAATGGTCTGCCTTATGGCTGGATCATCGAAATTAGCTCGTATAAACCGCATTGCAGACGTTTTCATACGTTTTGAACATGACAAACAACGACTTTTTGAGATTTTCACCAGTAGGCGATGTCTTTCCATCTCTGTAACGTGATTCTATTAGTTTGAAAGGCTTATTCAAAAGTACTACATAATTTTCATCATTCTGAAGCCTGGTTTTCATTAAATCGTAATTCATTGCAGACCATTGTCTTAGAGCATCGGCGCACTGTGATCCAGAGCATTGAATTTAACCAAAATTTGAAGTTTTCGATTCCTTTTGCTTTTGCGCTTGAGACATGCACTATAACCTAGGGGTTCATGTGCTTCAAAAATTTTCGAGATCAGTCAACCGAAAGCGAAGATATTGATTTTTGAAGTTGGGCCTAAATCAGATCTTTGTTTACATGACCGGAAGAGGCATGGCACTGCTTTAACAGCAAATTACAAATCCTTGTATCTAGGCTCAGACTTTACTGATCCTTTTCATTTTAGTCTCATTCTGATCCTCTAAATCTGTGCTTGGAGGTATTGTAAAGCAAGCTAAAATATATTGCCTTTTTAGGACCATTTTTAGACCATTTCACAATGGTACTTTTCTAAAAATTTCTTGTTTTCAAAAGTTAATTGTAAAATTAAAAGCTGAAGACAAAAAGGTATGTTTCGCTATGCTCTGCACAATAATTTCAGCAATTGTTTCTATCAAAGGGCTGGTGCCAGTTCGAACCCAAACATTTTTTATGACTATTTTCATTTCACAAGTCTTGAAATTGAGTTCTAAGGTTTTTGCATGTAATAACCACTAAACTTTAACAAACATCCAGTGAAGGGTATAAATGTGACCAGGCCTTGCCTAAATGTTGAAATAATATAATTACTAACATTTGAAACACTTTGCAGGGCTTTATTTGTTAAAATTTTAGCAAAATTTAAAATTTTTGAATTATTTTAGGGACAAATGGCTAAAAAATACCATTTTGGCCTTTAAACTGTTTGACTTGAGGGTTTAGCACGCTTAAAGGACAAATAAATGGCCTTCCCTGTGACTCTGCATCTGTTTCAAACAATTGGAAAGCTTTCCGTTTGACATAATCTAATTTTTCATTGTGAAATGTGCAAAAATGTTAAAATTACGTACAAAACTTGTAAAATTAAGATTGTTGCAAAATTTTTGGGAGGCGAATTGGCACCAGCCCTTTGGTAGAAACTTGTTACAAATGTGTATCTAATTTTTGAAATTATTTTGAAGGGAATAACAAAACATACTTTTTTGTCTTTAGCTCTTAATTTTACAATTGATTTTTGAAGACAAAAATTTTATTGAAAAATACCATTGTGAAATCGTCTAAAAATGGTCATAAAAGGGCAAAATATTTTAGCATGCTTTACATTGCCTTAAAGCACACATTTAGAGGATCAAAATGGGACTAAAATGAAAGAGATCGGTGAAGTCTGAGCGTAGATTCAATGAGTAGTAATTTGCTTTCAAAGCAGTGCAATGCCTCCACCGGTCATGTAAACAAAGATCTGATTTAGGCCCGACTTCAAAAATCAATATCTTCACCTTCGGTTGATTGATCTCGAAAATTTTTGTAGCGCATGAACCCCTAGGTTATGGTTCATGTCACAAGTCTAAAATTTTATTAGGATTAGGAACTTTATTTTTCGGAATTAATTTGATAAAACGGGCCTAATGGATCACAGTGCGGCGATCATCGGCGATGCTGTAAGACAATGATCGGCGATTAGCAGCAAGTGATATTGAAGACTAACATGGCAATTTGTTTTCTGCATATTTATATTCCAGTGGGTAAACTGCCTCCCCAAAGATCTTCAATTTACAAGGGATCGATTACGTCCACGTTTGCGTACACAGCTGTGGCTTTACTTCAGTTCCTTTCTTTAGCTTCCATAAATAGATGGTAATTATGTTTAATTCTAGCTTCAGAAAAACTAACGGGGCCCCTCAGAATTATGAACTGTCACAAATATAAAATTTGCCATTGCCCAAGGGTGGTGTTCGCTCATCATCTGGGCCCCAAATTTGGGATTTCAAATGCACCGGCCAAGGGTGCACTCCCACAGCAACCGAAATAGTTGGGGGTTAGAGAAAAATGTTTAGATATTTTCTCCACCAACCAGTGCACTTAATGTCCATGACAGAGACGGAAAAAAACCCCGACATGAAATGAAGAAGAGTGGTACAATTTTAGGTTGTGGGTGGGCGGGTGAAAGAAATTGTGAGCCAAACGAAACGTCTTCACCACGCCTTTGCTGCTTGCTGCGACCAAATACGAATACAACGTGTCAAAGTTTTAGTTTTAAACAGCAGCAAAAAAACTAAGTCCAAAGATTTCCAGACATATTGTCTACGAAAAATTAAAGTCGCAAAAGATTAAATGCTGAATACCATTTCTCAATGCTCCAGCCGAAAAAAACATTCCCTTCGAAACAATGAAATGCGAGCTAGGCAGTGCTCCAAAACATTCAAAAAAGTGAACAAGCAATCTGCGGGGAATTGAATGATACGTGTTGCTATACACGTAAGTGCTAAAACATTACGAAAATACTGAGCTCCTGACTGATCACAAACGAAAGTTTTTCTCTGCAAAACAACAAGGAGGTGAAGCTAGCAGTGTGCTGAATCACCAGAAATGTGAGCAAAATAATCTGCTGAGAATTGAGTGATACGTGTTGCTATACATGTAAGGGCTAAAACATTGCGAAAACACTGAGCTCCTGACTGATCACAAACGAAAGTTTTTCTCTGCAAAACAACAAGGAGGTGAAGACAGCAGTGTGCTGAATCACCAGAAATATGAGCAAAATAATCTGCTGAGAATTGAGTGATACGTGTTGCTATACATGTAAGGGCTAAAACATTGCGAAAACACTGAGCTCCTGACTGATCACAAACGAAAGTTTTTCTCTGCAAAACAACAAGGAGGTGAAGCTAGCAGTGTGCTGAATCACCAGAAATGTGAACAAAATAATCTGCTGAGAATTGAGTGATACGCGTTGTGCGTATGACACAGACAAAACAAATCGTAAACAAGCAAGGCTGGACACATTTTCAAACAAAACGCTTGCAGCATCTTCCGCGAATTAACTGGGATACAAAATTTCATTCTTATCCCTATGTATGTCACCAATGTTATATTTTAAGTATGGATGTAGCCCTGGGCCAATTGTAGCACAGCTTTCAGTTCTGCGTTACAGCGAAATCTTAAGATGATGGGATAAAGCTTATTTTACACCAGGAGGAATTTTCCGCACGGAATCAAGGTTTCGCGACGATGTCGCTACGAAGTCGCTGCGCATAGTGTATATTGAAAAAAGAAAGCCCAAAATAGAACTACGCCATGTTGACCAGGAACGATCGACGCAATCATCATTCTTTGATTTGATTGGTGGAAAAGATGAAGCGGAATTTTTCGCCACGAAAAAGTTGAAATGGTTTCTACTTTTCCGCCACTGAAATATTCCGCTAATATTCATCTTCAAAAATTTTTCTGCGCATGCGTTTGGACAGAATACTCCGCTTCCGCCAAAGAATTCCGCCTGGTGTAAAATAAGCTTAAAGAAGACAACTTTGGTCGAATATAGTTATTGTATGTATCCTGCTGTTAAATAGTCACTCGACCGCATTTCAATTCAATGCATTGGTAAATTTGAAGATTCTGAAGATTCATTGCAAATTCAGATACGCTCAATTATGCCGAGACATGGAGCATGTATGTCCTACAAATATGTAGTCAGTCGAATGTCTTCTTGAATGCAACGCTCAGTTCTATCCATTTCCAACACGATATTTGCTTCAGTGACCAATGCTAAGACCTCGAAGGTTGTACATGATTGCAAATGACGTTAATGAGTGTTTTCTATCATGGCCTAACCAAAAGAGCTTCAGGAAAGCAAGAATGTAGCAATTCAGCTTTGCAAACTCAACTTGGGCCAATCAGAACAATCGTAAACATCTTTTGCTAGATTTAAGTTCAGTGTCCCCTTTGAACTTCTCACTTCTTGAAAAAGAGGTTTGGATCGAGCATCAAAATCCGCTAAATTTGTGAAGAAAAGCAAAATAATCATCCTTGTTCTCAGTATAAACAGTGCTGGCTGTTGCAAGAAGTTGTTTCGACTTTCAGAGCACTTTGCAGAGAGTTGATCAAATAATCGAAGATAAATTTGCTCAAAGTGAGTTACAGATGCTTCTGTTAAGATTTATTTGCCTGTTGGCCTTGTTTCTCGTTGCTGCCTTTCCTTGTTAGTAGATCTTATGGTTTAACAGTAAAAGCTCAAAAGTGCGATCATGTAACGGCTTAATTTTGCTAGTTATGAATTGAAGTTTGTTGCTTTCAACTGTTGTTATTCAGGTGGAATAAAAGTTGGCTAACAATAAATGAAAATAACGAGAAACAAAGCGAGACCAATGACACTTGCCTCTGACTAAACTGAACCTTTGCTTTGCTTTGCTTTTGCGTTTTGCTTTCAATTTGTTTTGAGTGGGCTTGTCAGGATTTCTAGCCACTGAAAGCTAATTTAGGCCCACTGTGCATGCCGCATCCAGGCATGAGACTCCTAGTTTAACGTCCATTCCGAAGGACGACGAGGTGAGTTGCGATGTCAGGCCTCCGAGGTCATACATCCGGAGTTTGACCTTACTCGACCGAGCTTTACTTCAGTCACCTGACGAAGACCGTTTGAGCCACTCAACCACTCACCCCGAAATAACATCTTACCACAGCTACCATCATTATACCGAAAAAGGGGATCATGCTTTTTTGCTTTCCTTCGAAAATTTATCAGATTTGGACACTCGATCCAAGCCTCTTTTAAAGACGTAATAACGTCTGTTTAGGATTTACAGATATGTACAATATCAATGCAGTGATTATTTCAGGAATACACCACCTTGATTAGTCCAAAATTTACAGCAGTTCAATACAATGGTCATGGGAAAATTTCCGAAATTGAGAGCATCGACCTTCTTTAGCCGACAGTCTTTGATGTTGATATAGTTGTGCCTAACATGGATATAGGTGCTATTTGCAGTTGTAAGATACTAAAAATACAGATCTAGAAAAGTGCGAAAGGAGTCCTTAAAAATGATAAAAGGTTTGCCTGTCTATGATATCTGACGTATTAAGAAATTCAAAGGAGCTAAAGTTTGAAAATAGCCGGAAGAAAAAGAAAGGGGGAAAGAAATCATCGGAATCCAAGAAGGCTGAATCATAATCACCATTTTCAACAGAAATTCATTGCTTTTTCCCAGTTCTAAATCATTGCTTATGACCAGATTTAAAGTGGACTTGCTTGGAATACTCTCTGTGTAAAGTATGGTGCATTTTCTCCAGAAAGAAAGAGCCAGACCCCCGACTGAGATCACTAAATTCTGCGCAGTAACGGATAAATAGCGATTTCAGGTCACAATTATTTATGAATACAACGTGTGCATGCCCCACTGATCTTCACAACTGGTTATCAAGTCAAATTCTTTATATTGCGATTAGATAAAGAGGAGTTCACAGCATCCAGGGCAAGAATGAAAATTTAAGCAAAAGTGCAAATAATAGCAGGAAGATGCGAAGTGTTTATCTTCATCGCAAACTCTATCGCTTTACTCTTGAAGTGATGGCCGTAAAGATTTTATCACCAGATGAAAATGCAAGCTGGACATTTTTGGCGAATTCAGTTATCATATTGAGCATAATGATCCTTTTAAATAACTTGAAAATTGTGCAGTACATTCCTTTAATTTGTAATCCCTGAGAAAAGCTTGCGACGTGAGGAGTTTGTCTGCTCTCATGCTGATTTAGAGAAACTGGGAAGCAGGCATATTAACTAGTATTCACCCAATTAATTTCTCCATCCTCGTCTATCAGTAAATAGAGGGGGGTGAAGCAAAGAAATCGAACTCGTGACAGCATCAACAAAACCATGATTATCAAAAATGGGCTAGAGGTTATTACAATTTACAATCTAACTATTACATTCTACGGTCATCTGAAAAGGAAAGATAGGTTAGTTTAAGTGGGGGTTAGGAAGTGCAACTGCGGCAGTCGGAGAGACCTTGCTCGATACACCATGTCCGAAAGTTGGTACTTCCCTCGCTAGGGTACTCATAGACTATGGTCTGCTACTTCACAATGTAATCACAGACAGTCTACTACTTTCCCTATTGAGGTTTCCTCGCCCGGGTAATCATAGACTATGGTTTGCTACTTCACAATGTAATCACAAACAGTCTACTACTTTCCCTTTTGAGGTAGTCCCAACACCTCGTTCTCTGAGGGTACTCATGAGCCACAAGCAGGTACTTTCCTCGTCAGGTAATCCCCGCAGCCTACTACTTTCCCTCTCGAGGTATACGTTTCACTGTTGAGGTCCATCGAACAGGTCCATGAAATTTTTATCTGGAGCCGTTGGAGAAGGTTTTCTAAATCCTTCCGCCACAGTTACACTTGTGTAACCCCCAACGGCGACGCATGAGGCTCTTTTCTTTGATTTATTTGCCTTCCAAGGTTGGCTCATTGCTACCCACAAGTGGTTTTGACCGTTCTTGGGTATATGTATTTTGTTTTACAAGAAACTAAGAAATTAAGCCAGTATGAAAGTACTAAAACTTTTTATCTTAGTGCACGGAGTCTCTTTCCAGTGTCTTGAAGCTTCAATGACGATCTTCATGTCCAATCTCTGCATGCCCACCTGAAATTTCAAAGCGAGCTTTTTCCCTGTTTTTCACATCAGTTAAGTACCTTCTTATTAATTGATATAGGAAACAACTAATGATGTAGGAAAATACGATAATGATTTCGAAATAGCCTCTCAACTCAAATTTTTCCAGCTCTGGAGTTTCTTAACTTTGGCGATTGGAAAGTTACGTTTGTGAATTTTAAAGAATTTTAGGGTGATAACTCCACCTTTCTAATGAATGTCTGGGCCATATTTCCGGATATTTACAAAACGTTTCCTGTAAGTCATTTTCTTTTGCCAAGTTTTTCCGCAACAGAAGATATGATTCTGCAAACTGTCTGCAAATGATACCATCCCGTAACTCTTTGAAAAATAACATAAAGTTGAATTTACCTAGAACTCTAGTGCTGGTAAGATAGCGAGAAAAATCCTAAAAACCAAATACTAAAATGCGCCCAAGTCTGTTCCCTTAATGATAATTTTGTTGTCGTTCTCAACCGTAACTGATACAAGTAGCTAATAGCCTTTACGTGGGGTAATTCGCTCTTTGAACTCCCTGGTTCCTCTATTGGAGGGGGAGTACCTCACTGTGACTATACTAGGCCTGTATCTGGACTATCATGGAATGACTTATTTGGATGCCATGATTAAAGTGAATATGACGCGAAAATTTTTATTGTCGAATATCATGCATTAAACATCGCTCGTCACGCTGGTGTACTTTATTTTTTAATTCAGACGCTTATTTCTTCAGAAAATGGGGTTGAGCAACCCCCACTTTGCTTCGAAAAGTGGCGGCAACTCTGCGCGGTCAGACCGTTGATTACCAGGCCTCTGTGACGTAAAGTGTTTGTGGAAAGAGAACACCATGCAATGCTTCATACATGAAACCATTACGAAACCTTGATAAGTGGCCAGGTTTGGATTGTTTATTCACCATTTTAACCGATCAAAACTAAGGAATTCCACTCCTGGTTTCTTGAAAACTTCAACTGTTAAATTTACAATGTTTTCAAATATTTTTTTCTCTCGTCAATGTGGTAAAGAACGCTTTTTTGCAAGCTGGATGTCACAAAACCATGTCATCTTGCAGCAACCTTTGCATATCTAACTCACGGGTTTGAAATAACAATAAATGATAGTCTATGTTGCAAAGATTTCAGACATTTGTTTGAATAGTGGCATTTCACGGGACGAAGTTCTGCACTCTGGGGAAGGAAGCTTGACCAGACTTATGATATCTGTGATTTTACGCGGTTCTCAATTCTCCTAAGAGAGTGATCAGACACCAAACTACGAGACTTGTCCTTGATTTAGTCTGATAGCGCTAAGTAAAGAAATCAGCACTTACCAAAGCAAAGTTTCTTTAGTATCAGCATATCTCTGGACCTCATGAAAAATTACAGCGATTACAGCGAAATAAATGTATTCCAGTCGAGTGCCAACCAGACAGAATGGACATGGCCTAAACACGTAGACCCTCGCGTTCACAGCATGGCCATAGTTGACCAAACAAGAGTCAAACTACTTTTGGCCTGAATTCTTTTCCTCCCTTCCAACAACCTGTCCACTTGGGACACTGTACAACAATGTTTGAAGTTTGAAGTCCTTCTTCGAGCGAAGCTGTCTGTTTGTACTCTGTTTGCAATGGTTTGAAACTTGAAATTGTGAGGAAACCAAGCGAGCTGTTGTGATGAAAGGATGAGCTCATTCCCATTGTACTTTCATTGTTTTCTCTGAGTCATCCTGTTAGTCACAATGCAATATCCCCGTGGTTAAATATGATACCACTTCTTTCATCGAAGAAAGCGTTAATTGAGTGCCAATTCGTGGAATTCAGGTGTTCAAAAGATATCAATTAATTGCTAAAATAGTGCGAGAATATAAATTCCGTGGCATTTGAATCACATGAGTGTGGAGGTTTTCTGTAGGGCAACTATGAAACCCTAAAACCTTTGTGACTACAGTACTATCCTTTGATATGCAAGTATCTCCTGTCATCCTACCCAAACACTTTACGTCACAAGTCCAAAAACTCGACCCAGATCCCCGGACACTTTTTAGTGAAGAAATTTGATTTTCAAAAGGCTGTAACTAAAAAACGGTTCAGTTTTGGAAAGTTTAATGTCGAAATTCGAAATCAGCATACTCAAATTGACGTTTTTCATCAATAAAAATTTTCGCGTCATATTCACTTTAAAAACTTTCGTTGATATGAGGAAAGTTTAGCCCGCCATGTGAGTCAGTTTGGCCAATTTTAACATATACGATCCTTTCATTGCTAGACATGAAAAGAAAAACTATTCAAATTTTTTGTCCTGCTACAACTCTCTACAACTAGCAAGGCATTGGTGCTGTAACAGCTGTTGTTGGTCCTGTTGCTACTACGAAATGTCATTATGTCTCGATCTTCTTGTTTTGCAAGCAAATGTACAGATACTTTGCTTGTTTATATACAGATAATCGAAAATATTTGCCAATTAGTAAGAAAACCCTAAAGTACAAAACTCTATCGGAATCAAGATAAGAATACCCTACTATATATGAAATTTGACCCACCCATATGAGCGTTACGTCCAGCATGACTTAACAAGGTACCCCTCCCCTGCGGAGTATTCGGTAATAAATCATTAAACACAAAAGTTACATTAGTAGATAGCTCTACGAGTTCGTGTTTTTCCGCCAAACAGCCAGACCAGCAAGTGTAACAGCTCTGCAATCCACTTCCAATTGCGTCCTGGTTGCTATCGTGCGATTAGATCTCGTTTCAAAGCGAATATGCTACCGTTTTGGCCGCATTCGATGGGAAACCTATAAAGATAAAAGGTTTAGGTAGTAGTCAGCCTGTAGCGCTGAATTTTTATGTTTTTGTGTCTGTTTGACTTTGCTGTACTGGAGTTATATGGGCAAGAAAGCAAGCATTACGAGAAACTTTATATCATACTTCGTCGTAAGTTACAAGTCTAACGTATTCTGAGTAAGCTGAGGTATGCTGTTGCAGCTATAGTTGGTTATATGTTTGAAGGAGATCATCAACCGCAACTGGCTATTAAGTTCAAGCATTCCTTAAATCTATTCTTTAAAGGATCCTTCCTTTACCCAATAGTCATGGGTATGCTGCCCTTACGCAAGGTTAGATAAAACTGATTTTTATTTTTCCTTTATTTTAAAGTTTTCAAACCAACGGGTTGTAAAGTTAGATCAATAAAAATGCTCCCATCTAGTTATATTTTTTAGGTAAACTGATTGCTTGACGATGTAGGCCATGGGTATATCACTCTTCCGAAAGGTGTACGCGCCTCCCGAAAACGAAAGGATTTTTAGCGACTTTCAGCAGATCTTTCCCGAACCAAAGTAAATCGCTCCCTTTTTCCCCAACCTAAGTTTACTGATTTAACGGAGTTTTATGCGCCCTTCGAATTTGGCCACACAGCAATTAATATATCATAAGATAAAACACTTAGCTTTCGATTCTCGTTGAATTCTGCAAATGAGCGAATGAATTGCCAGATCACACTCTTCACACTGACACGACCCAAAACTCCATGTAATTAGTCAATCCATCGCCACTCATTTCGAAGTTTGGTAAAAGTCCAGTCCCCGACGAGCATCTTGCTGTCTCTTGCTTGCAATTTATTGAGCCAAACAACTGATCGTCCGTGTGTCGCTCAATTATGCTACTCGATCGTCTTTTCCGTCTCAGATTGAATGTTGAAGTCTCTTGAAGTATCTTGTCTTGAAGAGTCCTTCTGCTCTTCGAAATCTTAGTTGACCTTTTTGAACGAAGGCCAGTGCCGACGGAGCTTTTGCAAGAATTAGCAACACACATTTGTTCTTCATGTAGCCAAACTTTTCTTTATAGTGGGCCAGTGGCGTCTCTTAAACATCCAAACTGCCAAGACAGAGCAAGTGAGAAGCTCCTGGCATGAATTCTTGCTTGGTCAGCCAAGCTTCTTTTAAGCTTTCTTTGAACTTTTCTTTTGTTGTTCGGACAGACTTTCGTCCCAGTTTCAAATCTAACTTTGAAGATAATGAGCGCAGAGGGCGTACTGCTATCTTATACATGTCTGAGTTACAGATTTTGGTGTCATGTGATTGGTTCATCGAGGTGTCACCTAGTTTAAGCTAACTCTGGCGGGAAAGGGGGAACCTTTTGTTCTCATGAGTTTGACCTAAGATAATTACCATCTGAGTTTGAATAAAGACAACAGTTTGATCCCTCGACATGGACTAATTAGTTTGCAACGACTACGGTTAGTTGCCGATTTCCTAAGCAGCTAATTCCCATTGCAGGCCTGGTAAGTGTTTAACTAACCCAAGAGGGTCTTTGCTAACTGAATCAAGGCTCCCCGCCACCAAACAAACTTTGCAACGGCCGCCCACTTAATCACTTCACTCCTCTATTCAACTAATGTGTTAGACGCATTGGCGAACGGTGCTGGATTAAAGCCTGCGGTGGTGAGATTAACCCCACGAAAGTTTCACTTTAGTGCTGCATTAACAACTCATCTTTACTTACACATATTAGCTTTCCGAGAAATTACCTTTTAAATTTATCTGAAAACACAAATATATTTATTTCAATAATTTTCGGCTCCAATAATCTATGTTCCTTAAAGGTACATTATTATCATTATTATCGTAACATTATTTACAGTTGGTTTAAAATATAATAGTTCTAATTTGAACTAATTAAGATCAACTATTTACGCAAAAATAAAAAAGACTAATTACAATCAGATATACAAATACACTTCTGATGAAATTCCCACGGACTCTTTATCTACATATTTTGCATGAGCAATTGTCACCCTTCCACTCTTTAATTGATCTCTTAAAGCTAGTACTGGTTGCCAGACTTTTTATTGAGTCAGGCAAAGTGTTCCAAAGGATGGCACCCCTGAAGGATAATGAATCATTCCCATATGATAATGTATTGGTGCTCGGTAACCGTAGAAGATTTTTTGTCCTTAGGTTATAGGCCACATCTTTTGCCTGGAAGATATTCCACATAAAAGATGGATTTTCCGAATTGACGCATTTATATATTTCCAGCATTAATTTTGCAAATTTCGAATGTGAATTGTACATTCGCTACCCCTAGCTAAGAGTTCAGAAAAGGGGGCTGCGATATCCTGCCACATTATTCTCAGTGCCTTTTTGTGTACTCTGTTTATTGATGCATTGGCATCCTTGCCACAGAACATCCATATTAAAGGACAATAATTGAAATTTGACATGATAAATGTATTGTACAGAATACCTCTCTTGTCCTGATCTAAATATTCCGCTACTCGCGAAAACGCGCTAGTCTTATTGTTGGCTTTTTTACATAGAGTATTTACATGTTCGGAAAATTTTAGCTGGCAGTCAATAGTAATACCTAAAATTTTGACGATGCTGGTTGCAGGAATAGGTTTCTTATCAATTTCAAATACATACTCCTGGTCTGATTTCAGCCCAAGAAACATGACTTGAAATTTGGAGGGATTTGCAACCATTCCATTGTCCCGAAACCAACACAACGCACTATGAGTATCATCCTTGAGACAGGATACAACGTGCTGTAGGTTTTGACTGCATGCATATATTGTATTGTCATCCGCAAAATTACAAAACTCTGATTTAGTAATGGCATATGTGAAGTCATTCATAAAAAAGTTAAACAAAGATGACCTAGCGCTGAACCTTGGGGGACTCCTGATTCTATGTTTTGCCATTCGCTAAATGAGTTGCTGTATTTGACGCGTTGCTTCCTATTTGAGAGGTAACTTGAAAATAGTTTCAGGCTTTTCAGACCAAAACCATAGGCAGCCAGCTTAGCAATTAAGAGATCATGTGGAAGGCAGTCGTAAGCTTTTGACAAATCCATCAGTACCATTCCCACATAGCCTTTTTTGTCCAGTGTACTGCGACAAGCTTCAATTAGACGGAACAATGCGTGTTGTGTACTGTAACCGTCGCGGAAGCCACACAGTAAACTAGAAAGTTTTGTATTTGCAAAAGGCGTCATTTGCTTCTCCATGATTCGCTCAAGGACTTTGGATAGGGCTGGCAGGACACTTATTGGCCTAAAGTTAAATTTCAACGTAGGATCGTCTTTGAAGATAGGTGATACATCAGCCAGTTTTAATTTGTCCGGAAATTCGCTACATTCGAACATCATATTAATATAGAATGTGATCTGATCAATGCACAAACCTGAGAGTAATTTTAGGATGTCCGTAGGAATCTCCCCACTAGATTTTTTCGAACTATTTAGCTGGTTGATTTTATTCCAGACATCAATAGGTGCAACAAAATTGAATTCAAATTTGTCAACAACCCCAACATTCTTCTTGATTCTAATAATACTTGGATGGTTCCTATATTTTTGAATTGAATGTAGCGCGCGAGCAGTTGTCGAAGTAATTTCAACGTCGGATTCAGGCGGTGCAGTGATAGGTAGTGTGTCGGTTATATTCACAAAGTAAGAATTAAAAGTTTCACAAATCAACTTGTCATCGTTTACTATGTTTTCGTTTTCTACAAGAACTATCTTGTTCTGCCCAGATGTTTTGTCGGTGAAGAGGGGTTTGAAAGTTTTCCAGAAATTTTTTTCTTTTCCAACTTCTTTTGGGTCTAGTTGGGAGATAAATTTTCTCTTTGCTGCTCTATTCAACCTGACGACTAAACTTCTCTGTTGCTTATATTTGCGAAAATCTTCCTCTGTTCGGGTTTGATTGGATTTATTTTTCAATCTTGTTTGAACCATGATTGCTTGTTTGAGTTCTTTTGACACATGGGGCTTATTGTTTCCCCTGAAGATAGCTGTCTTAAGGGGAGCGTGCTTATCTAGCTTTGCCCTTACTATTTCCTCGAACTCATCATATGTTTTAGGTCTGGTTGTACAGAGTCCATTGGCTAGGTTTGCTCGGAAATCCTGATCCGAGAAATGCTTGTAGTTGCGATATTTGATAACCTTTGGTGGGACCTTAACGAAGGTAGTTTTTAGAACTGTATAGATCAAATGATGATGGTTACTGAAACCTGTTTCAAAACTCTGGTTGTTCTGAAAACTGTGCTTTCGATTGCAGTTGCACAAATAGATCAGATTTCTCCCCTGCGCTGCCCTTCGGATATTCCAAACTTGCTTCTAAACCCACCTAAACACAATATCTTTTAACATGCAAAAAGGTGCAGAAATTGCAAGCAAGCCACTTCAAATGCCTATGATATCCATGCCCATTCTCAGGGCCGCCGAGAGCTCTGGTAAGCCTAGGGGGAAACTGGGAAATGAGACTCCTTGCGAGTAAAGTGAGCAGAAAAAATTCTCGATCACGCCATATAGATTCGCTTAAAATGCATTCAGAGCATTCCTTGCAGTCAAAATGTTAGAAACCTTAGCTATAAGGCCCCATAGACACTGTGATGCTACTGAAATTTGTCCTTCCATCCCCCTTCTCTTAGTGGTCCTGCCCACCCCCCACCAATACCGATGAAGCGCCCCTTCAGTCAGGAAAAATTTCTTCAAAGTATCTTGCGTGTATGCTCAAAGCATGTTGAAGACAGGCTACAAAATAGGCCCGGAATGGGGGGGGGGACTCGCGCATATCTTAGATAGGGATGCCCAGGCTACTTTTTGGGCCTAAAATTTGGACAGAGCTTACTTTTTTGGGTCAGTCATTTGTACAGTTACTTTTTTGGTTCCTTAAGTCCTGCTTTACTTTTTTGGGTCTCAAATATGGGTTAAAGTAAGAAAACTGAGAAAAGCAAATCTTACAAACAAAGTGTGAAATCAAGTAACATCGTAGCCTGTGTTCCAGATGGTCTGAATCACAAACTACCAACATTGCTTAGCCCTATCAAGCCTAGGGGGGCTCAATCAACCCCATAGTGGTATTTCGGTTGTAGATTTTTGCCAAGTGCACTTGCAATGCTGAAACTTTCTGACATTTAATTTTCATCCTTCGCACAATCAAAAATTAATTTTCAGAAAAAAATTAAATTCGTTCCAGGAGGTAAGCGTGATCAATTTTCGAGAAATGGCTGTGCAAAATTTTGAATAATTGCTGATAAAATCTACAGCTGATGTGATTAAATGATGAAAGGAGATTTGTACCTGGTGAGTCAATAAAAACGCCCAGCATTTGAAAAAATCCTGGTCCCTCAATATCAAAGCAGGGATGTTGAAAACTGTCTTGTTTTATCCCCGATGTGTCAAAGTAGGTTCAGTAATTTACCCGGCTTTTTTCTGTCATTTTCCTTCCCTTCGAAATAGGAGATCTTCTGCAAAAAGCCCCTTTCGAAAACCTGCAAAAATGAGCGAAAACAGCAAGCAAGGTTTCCCTTTGTTCTCCTTCCTAGCAACTAGCAATAGCGACTCTTTGGTGTGCTCGTGTATTTTGCCCTCATGGGAGAATGGAATCCCCCTCAATAGGTTACCCACGCCAGGAGGAAGACTTTTCAACCCACCAAAACGAAAGCACGTGCTAAAGCGTGCTGAAAGGCATCGCTGTGAGGTAAAGACATTAGGGACTTTTGCTTGTAATTTTAGCACGTTTTTCAGGGTTTCTCAAAGGGACTCAAATTTGGAAAATTGCCTACAGAATCTGAACGGAGTGACCGATTTCAGCCAGAAAAATTTCCCAAAATAATTGAACATGCTAGCTATTTAATCAAATATTGCAAAATATTATTGCTTATATATGCATGGAGCAGTAGCCTTTTAAACGCGGGCGTTTTTTTTTTGACTCACCAGGTACATACTACTTTTGATGCTCTATCCACCAAATAGTTATGTTTTAATTTGCATATATGGTTTGCGCAGATTTTAGTATTACGCATGCGCACATCCTTTGCATTCCTGTGTGACGAGGCCATGACTTTTAATTGATATTTCTTCATAGAGTAAATTCTATTTAGACATAGAATGCAATGAAATTGGACTTATATCTTTATCTTTTTTCATTTTCTCACAATCCACGATTGAAAATGTTTAATACTGAACCCTATTGACTTTGAAAATTGAACTATTTGTTGGGTTTATCATATGCTGTTCTTTTTGCATGCAAAGTTTCATGGCTCTTGGTTGTCCAGAACAGAAATAAATTAGGGGATTGAATCAACCCTCCCTAGTCTTCCTAGAGCATCAAATACCCTAGGCCTGATAGAGTTAAGTCAAAATACTTGAATATCTAAGTAGATTATAAGAAATCTAATCAGTCAGAGCACTATGAGTATTTTGGATCAGAAAAAAAATCATTTCTTGGGTCTATTTTTATGCCAGAAACTATTTTCTTGGCTTGATGCATTCTACCCCAGCCTGACTACTCTCATCCTTAAATATACCTGAGCATCCTCCCACTCTCCGCCTGGGATAGCAGGCAAGTCTTATACAAGACTCAGTAGAATAGAACGTAGAATAATGCATTCCTTGGAATTCCATTCTTCTTACCAGGTTATCTTCTCAATGAAATTTGCATTAATTTTCATCTGGCGCTTGACAAACAGACAGGGGGGGGGACTATCTGGCCAAAGGCCACCCAAACCCAAAGCCTGCTTACTAAGTTAAGAAAATTGCCGGGTGAGCCCATTTTTGAATATTCATAGCATTGATAACAGTGGTGGATTGGACTGAACAAACATTTGCTAGACAGAGTAAAGATGAAAGTGGTTTAGCGACTTTTCTCGTCTTCCTGCAAGCACTTAGATTTATTACATGAGTCCTTCTTTTTGCTCCATTTCCCCAACGACACCCCTCAATACCCATTCCGCTTTAAATAACAATTCAATTCAACGGAACAAAACTTATATGAAAGTCATCAGTCAAACAAGCATTGGAAATAAAGGTAAATTCAAATTTACAAATTGACATGGTTGCAAAATAACTGAAGAGGGCCCAAAGTAAATGATCAAGTCATAAAAGATTCCTCGCGCAAAAAATAAAGAAAACGTTATTGCTCATGGGTGAAAGATTGCCATGGGATTTAAAATCTCTCGTATTTATTTGAAAACACGAGAGATGAAAAGCCCATGCGTATTATCGTGAGCGAGGAGAGCCCTTACGATTTGATCAAGGTATTCAGGCATTTTTTCTGTGATTTTGCAGCCACTAAGCTTTTGTAAAGTTGAATTTATCTATGCTTCCAGTGCCCCTAAGCAAGCGAAAGAAATTACAGTAGATACTTTGATATGTCAGCTTTTATTTAACCAAATGTTTAATCATTCTTCAGGTCCGTGAAGTACTCTTGATGCAATGAATTTTCAAAAATTGGAACTCGTTTCTGGCTCACCGGCATTGTCTTTAATCTCAAAGATTCATTAATGGCTAATGAACAAACTACGCGTTTAACAAAGGAAGCTTTTGCAATACATGTTTGAATGTGTTAAGGGCAGTCTGCCACGTCTCTGATTGGCCGCGACAGAGTCAGAGCTCAACACAACAGACTTCTTTGTGAATATGTGCATTTGAAACAAAGGAGAGCTAATCGTCTTGACTTTCTATGGCCGTAGAAAGTCAGTGGATTAGCAGCCATTAAAATTTCCTATTCTTCGTATTGTCCAAATCACCAAATTAAATGTGTGACAGACTGCCTTTAAAATAAATTCAAGAAATGTACGACGGCGGGACGACACCACAGCGTAGGCACTAGAGGCAAGAAGCTAGTGACTTTTTTGATATGTTGAAGTAAGCCAATCAACTTTTTCATTTTAACAGTGCAGGACACTACCTGCCAGTGAAAGCAAATCTTTACGAAGAAGCTTAAACTGTAAGGAAGTAAATCACAAGGAATTGTGAAATAGAGAGGATGTCACTTTAGTCACCTGCTCAAAGCGTAAATCTTCATAAACATTGAACCATTTGTTTGAAGTAATACAGTCGCGCCTGCTTTACAGTTCCGCGCGCAGTGCAGCAGTGATGTACACTGCCGTGTCGGCAAAGAGTAACTTGTCTTATTGGGTGTGCTGTACTGTAAAGCAACGAGAGTCAATCTCAAAGGTATGAAATTTCATCTTTGAACAAGCATAAAGTGTTATGTAACTTTTAAGTTGTGAAAGAGGCATAGAGTTCTTGATCAAAACTGCAAACTATTTCTTCACTCAAATTTGTCTTTACCGCCCAAAAGTTAAGGCACCAAATTATTACAATGCAACAGTGTGTTTCATCTTAAATTCAAATTGGAAAAGTCTGTGAATATATTTGCATCTTGCTCTAACATTACTTATTCCTTTTTAACACATGCCGTAAATGAATTCCATAAATCCAATTTCACCTATGTTTACAATGCTCAAAGGAAGGAGAAACTTACAAAGTGATCCACTCTATTGAAGTAGTACTATTACTCCAACTATTTGCCGCATTACGAAGTTTGAAAAAGTTGAAGTTCATTGTTATTCAGTCTGTAGCACAAGGAATATTCTCGTTGCAACAGGAAACGTTAAGATTTGGTGAAAAGCTAAACTTAAAATTTCTACTAGACAATTCAATGAAGAAACAACTGACATGTTAGTAAAAGTACTCTCCTTTCAAAATTCTGCGTTGTACCGGGTGAATAAAAAAAAACGCCCGGCGTTTCAAAGGCTACTGTTCCCTGAGTATATAAGCAATGACATTTTGCAATACCTGATTGAATAGCTAACATGTTCCATTGTTTTTTGGAAATTTTCCAGGCTAAATTTGGTCACTCCGTTTAGATTCTGCAAGCATTTTGTAAACAAAGTCCCTTAGAGAAACCTTAAAAAACGTGCTAAAATTTCAAGTAAGAATCCCTAATGTGTTTACCTCACAGCGATGACTTTCAGAACACTTCAGCACGTGCCCTCTTTTTGGCGAGTTGAAAAGTCTTGCTCCTAGTGTGCATACCTTATTCAAGGGATTCTATTCTCCAATGAAAACAAAATTCATGGACATATCCAAGAGTCATTATTGCTAGGAAGGAGAACAAAGGAAAATCTTGCTTGGTCTTTTCACTCGTTTTTTCAGGTTTTCGAAAGGGGCTTTCTGCAGAAAATCTCCTATTTCGACGGGAAGGAATGACCGATTAAAGTCAGGTAAATTACTAAACCTAATTTGACATGTCTGGGATAAAACAAGACAGTTTTCAATATCATTGCTTTGATATTCAAGGTTTCATTTCCATTTCATATCATTTTCATTTCATTTATTTAGGGAGGGTTGCCCTTCAATCACAAATGATTTTCAAGGGGCCCTCCAACAAAAAGTTCTAATTACAATATGCAGAAAAATTAGACGTACATAATAAACAACCATAAAGCTAAAACCTATTTATGATTTAATGATACAGTATTTACAATAAAAGAAAAGTTAACCCTTAATAGAGTTTTTGAAACTATTCAGGGAGGATGCCATCTTTGACTCAGCTGGAAGGCTATTCCAAAGCTTAGCTCTACGGAAAGAAAAACAATTCTGCCCATTTGCTGATTTTTTCTTTGGTAACCTCAAGTCGGTTTCGGTATTACGGAGGTTACGGGAGGAGCATTGCGAGTTTTTGGTGAATAGATTACACAGGTATCGCGTAGCCAACTCATTGACAGACTTGAAGACCATAATCCTAGACTCATGGCTAATGATTTCTTCAACGGTCTTCCAGCCCAGTCCCTCGATAAGAGGTCTGCTAGGGGCATCAAAGCTGCTGTTGGTTATGATTCGGGCAGCACGATTTTGAAGCTTTTGCAACCGGTTAATTTCTGTAGACCCGGCATTACCCCAGATAGAACAGCAGTATCGAAGGTGGGGCTCAACAATGCCCGTGTAAAGAGTCGCCAAATTTTCTTTTGGTAAACAAGATTTTGCGTGTTTCAGGAAGCCAACAGCCCTAGATACCTTGGTAGAAACTACTTTGACTTGTTCCTTCCAATCTAGGGAATTGTCAATTTGTACACCAAGGTACTTCGTGTTTTGTACTACATCCAGCTTATAATTACGAATGTTCAGTTCCAGGACCTCATTTTGGCTTTTAAGAATGTTATGTTTCTGCTTGGTAGAAATGAGCATGGAATGTGCTTTTGCAACATTCAAGGAAAGTTTGTTTCCTTGTAGCCAAGTAGTCAGTTGTTTAAGATCACTGTTAATAGCCTCTTCCAGCTGAGTCAAATCACTGGACTGGTGGCACAAACTGGTATCATCAGCATACATGGACACTGTGGAAGCTTGAACAGCTTGTGGGAGATCATTGATATAGATGAGGAAGAAAAGGGGACCTAGGCAGGAGCCTTGTGGGACACCAACTTCTATTTCCTCAATGTTAGAACCAACACGATTAACCCTACAAAACTGTTTCCAGTTGGAAAGGTAGGATTTAAACCAAGAGAGTTCACGTTGCTGTTTAAAATGTATTTTTACATTTTTAGAAACATGAAATACCATTGTTTTGAAAATATACCGGTATGATAAATGTAAAATGGAGAGCTATTTGAAAAGGTGCTTTCTTATGTAAGAAGATTTTGACATTTTAAAGTATTCTCTGGAGGGCAGAGCAATGACATAATATTACTCTTCAGCCATGGCATCAGACTGTCTCATGTGGTTGTCAACAGTGGAGAGTTGTTATGTTGGTCGACATAACATGGAACTTGAAAGTTTCTTCAAATTTTCACAAAACTTTTTGTTTTCTGTCGAAGTTAGCCCCAATTTAATGGATAAATGAACTCAAATGGGTGCTGAAGTCAACAGTAAGTGAATTATCTTGCTCAGGGTTGTATAATTGGCCGATTCCAGGCCCAAGAATTGGTTTATACACAGGATGAGTGTAGGCCCATTTGCCTTGCCTGTTGGAAATCACAGAAATTTGTCAAATATTTTTGAGATCTTAGGAAAACAAATGGATCTGGGTTATTGAGCAGGTTAATGTACATATTCTGTGAAGTTTTCAACGATATATCTCATTTCTAGCAATTTATAATAATTTTCGAAGGAAGGTCAATTTTTCTTGGCCTGTAAACACTTGTAGCTGCGGCCCCAAATAAGATATTTGCCTAAACATGTAAACAACTCTTGACGGATATCTCTGCAACCGATTTATCAAAAATATTTTAAATAACTGCAATATCTTAGCATTCATTTCAGTTTTTGTGAGGATGCTTGAAACTTCACCACAAACGACCGATTTTGTCTCAGGGGGTTAGAAGCGGCCATGTCATTGGCTGATTTTCGTGAGGTTGGATGATTTCCACATGTTCTGAGAACCAGTAAGGATTTGAGCCTTATCTTCAAGATTACAAAATCAACATTTACAGTGCATTCGAAAATAAATGTTTTCAACAGGGGTTTAGCCATGAAGTTTGTAACTCGTTCGAGTTATTGCGAATTCCCCCTTTTGTAAATCACTAAGGAAAAGACGTTAAGTCTGATTGGCTGGCTGATTGATGGGACAAGCGAAGCGTTTTGGGGCATGCGCAATGTTACAAAGGAAGGATGAAGGGCGATGTCCCTCAGATCGATACTGCGCAGACTCCAAAGTGCTTCGACAAGCATCTGGCTCTTCTGGAAAATATCGGAAAGATTTTCACTGATAGTATCCAAAACAATAACATGAATATTTTCCAAAGCACCTCTGAACTTTAACTTTCAGTTTTCGCTTTTGAAAAGACTAAATGACTCGTCGAAATAACATGCTCTCAGTACCGTAGCAGCTATTGGGGCCAGTCGGGCCCGGGCCTCCAAATAATTTCCAACAGTTGCATTTTTTTCATTCATCACGTTTAACGCAGAAAGCTGACTTAATCAACTATGAAATTACTCTCCAAAAAAGTGTTTCTAGTGTCCTCTCTCTATCAGTACTTTCAACGTACCCTAAGTGAGATTACCCTGGGTACCAAAGCCTAATATGCATACGCAAAATAGACAGAAAAAAGAAAAGGGAAATTCTTTTTTCTTTTTCCTCTTTATTTTTTCAATTTTTTAATTAGGCTCTGGTACCCAGGATATAGGTGAGATAAGATGTAACCACTCTCATGAGAATCTAGAACTGGGAGCTTCTTTGTACTTTTCTTTCCTAATCAAACAGTTCAAGCACTGACCATTCTTTTGAACGAGCTTCTGAATGAAGTGTGTATTTCAGGTCAAGACCATAATTCTCTGGTCAAGACCTATCTCAGGCTGGCAGCAACAAACAGCTGCTTCAACAACCAAAGGGTGCTACATATGCACAAAAGACACAGCATTGACATGGCCGTCGAGAGGCTCCGGAAAATTTTGTGGACCACGCCTTTTTTCTCTCGGATCATGCCCTCCTATGCACTGGTAAAAGGGCCTAAAAGGATGCTTTTAGATGAAAACGCCCTCCTATAAATTATTAAAAACATTTTTAGGTGGAAAAGTTGTTTATCTCGTGTGAAAAGACGAAGCTGAGAATGCCCCGCGAGCCAAGAAACGTTCCTGAGGAAAAGTGAAAACAAGGAAACATGTATGATATATATTTGCCGGGCCCCTAATGGCTTTGGGCCCCCTGGTAACTATCCTGGCTACCCCCTCCCCCCCATTCTCGACGATCCTGAGCATTGATAAAATCATATAAACTCAACCCTCGGCATCTCAAAAGAAACGCTGTAGAATTCGATGCACGAAAACTTAATTTTGGGTCGCTCAGCCCTTTTGGCATAAGAAGCCCTTTGTCAAGTGAGATGACAGTACTCAGACTTCAACAATCTAAATCACGCACATCTGAACCACGAGTACTCGCGATGCTTTCGACCTGTGGTAGTTTAGTTTCAGGTAGCCTGTTTGCAATGTACTTGGATACATAAATTTCCTATTTTGCCCTTAGGACCTCCGAATATAAAATGACCTTTTGGCATTCACAGAAGGGTATTCCAAGAAAAAAAAGGCCATGGCGCGAAACATTTTTCCGGGGGCTCCGGACCCCCAAGTTCTTTACACTTTCAGCTTCGGCACGAATTGGTGCCCCTCCAGTCTGAAAAGCACTCCTACGGGCCTGCTTGCCCTGAATGAACAAATATGATAAACATCTGATAAGCGTTATAAAGTTGTGCCACATGTCCAAAATGAGCGTTCATGTACTCCTTTTCTCCTTGTTTGACACTTGGGATGGAATACAATTAACGGATTGATTCCTAAAAAGAATAATAATCTGCAGAACAATTGAAGCATTTTACGGTAATAAGGTTGATTTCCACTCAACAGAATTTTCCGAGCCCACTGGAAATCTTTTGTTGACGCGAGAAAATTTCGCTTTGAATTTGAATAAAATGTTAAGGCTGATATCCAGTCAGCGGAATTTTCCTAGCGGACGGAATTTTAGACAATAAAAAGTTGCTCAGCCGTAACTATCTATTCAATTTCAGGGCGACATTTTCTCTTACGCGTGACCGACTTTTCATTGTGTAAATTTCAGTCTGCTCCGAAAATTCTGCCAAGTGGAAATAAGCCTTAATTCTTTTCAAAGAAAAAGGTAAAGATCAAAATGGAAATTCGTTTCCAATATGCCAGTGATATCAAATCATGGCTAGGCCCTTTTGCAGAAACCTCTAGCTTCAAGTGCACTAGTGCTAGTACACTCCAGAACTCGACTTTTAGAAGTCATATCTCCGGTGTTCGGAGGACGATTTTGAAATCCAAGTTATGTGCATTTAAATTGAAGATCAAGAAATATGCATATGAACTAAAAAACAGTCCCAATGCTTTATCGTTTCGTTCCCTTGTTTGTTCAAAAGGGCCTACTTTCTTTGAGACACCCGGCACAGTTATCAGTTACAGATGCACAGTTATCAGTTTCAGATATAGAATTAAACTTTAGCTCAATAACCGGAACTGAGCAAAGGATTCTCGTTTCAATAAAAACCGCTTACCAGCATTTATTTCTTCTTCGCACCTAAAGGATTAAGGCTAAGTTAGCCCTTGACTGAATAATTAACATTTTTTAATATTGTCATGAAACAGGATAAAGTTTTATTTGTTATAAAGCATTGCCAAGCAATGCTTGGTCACTTGGCAAGGTGATAAAGCTTTGTTTTGCCTGTGGAGCAAGTTACTTCCCAGAAATCTTGTAATCCTGGTGCAGAAAATATCTTCCATCTTTACAAGAAATCCCTGGTTCTTCAAGAAATGATGTTGTTCTTTGAGAAAGAAAAGAGTCCAGAAAAGTACTCAGTCCTTCACGAGACTAAAATAAGTCAGGAATTTTAAATACAATTGGGATATAATTAGGGTGTAGTACTTTTTACTCCCTTGCTGTCGGACACTTCATTCGCCGTCAAAGATGGTGAGACTGTAATTTTTCCCCTCACTGTTTTGAAGATGTCAAACGTCTTTTGAGGGAGCAACAATGGGTATTAAAAGGGGTTGAAAATGTCATGGAATTGCACGATGTTGTAAAGAGTAAGCAGTATCCAACCATCTTTAGAGTATCATCTGTGTATCTATCATATCTGCTGTCCTCTGGATTTTTTATGCTCAAGAGGCTGCCTGCTCACTTCCACTCCATTTCTTAAAATGCCATGCTGCTTGAAGTTGCAACTAATATCATGACAGTATGACACATTCCACTTTGGATTTGAATCCCGCTCTTTGAATCAAAAGCAAGATAATGAACTGCAATCAGTCGTAACCAGCAAGTGCTGATGATTTGATAAATTTTTTGCAGCAGGTTTTTATTTGAATAAAATTTGGAGTTTATCTAATCACTTGCTCTACTACTAAAGTGTTTATCCAGCATTTGAAAAACTTTGTATGTTTGAACCTAACTGGGAACTAAAAACAATGTCTCAAAGAAGTGTTCAGATTTTGGTGGTTCCCCCAGCGATGTGAAATTAACTTTGATCGATGCCTAATCACTCTGTAACAATATTCCTCGATATTTGACTTAAACATAGGTTTCTCATTTGTTGGTGTTGGTGCTTTGAAAGCAGACACTCAGTTTCGGCTTTAACGGCAAACCAGTGCTTCGGCATTTTGGCCTGAACAAATTCTTGAGACACAGCGAATAGATCAATGACAACTTTGGTACATTTTGAACAATATGCCGGATGAGTCAAAAAAGTGGGGCGTTTGTCGGACTATTGTGTCGCATTGAGCTACTAGATCGTCGTGCGTGAACTAAATTTCACCGTGCAGCCATGAGTCTAACTTAGATCATGAACCATTCCCTATCGAAATCGTTCATTTGATGCATTGGTTAAAAAGATTTACTTCGTAAGACCCTGGATGGGATTCTTGAAAACTGATGAATTCTTGCAGATTTGTTAACGGCGGATACATCAGTTTTAGTGCCCCACTACCAGTATGATATTAATCCTTGAACTCAAAACAGTTCAACGAGTTTTTCTTAAAGCAAAGTTTCGTATTGGAGTGTACATCACAAGATATCAAATTATATTGTTGAATGGTACATTTTATTATTATTCTTGGTTTTTCACCTAAAGGTAATGTGTCCATGTAAGGCCCCGTTCACACTACTCCATTTCTATTATGATCGGTTTTTTTTTAGATAGATGTTATTCACATTGCTCCGGTTTTGTGAAGCTCATTGTCGAATATTGGAGCGTTTTCAAAAAGGTCTGTTTTTGTGCGTTCACATTGATTCAGAGCGCTTCTAGAAACCTCTGTTTTTGTGGATATCCACTTTCAATGGTGCTTTCAAAAACTTCCATTTTTGTGGCGTTTTGTGCGGATCAATGTCAACACCTTCACAAAAATTGGGGTTTTCCTCTCCGTTTTTGCACACAAATGGAGCAGAGTGAACAGGGCCTAAATCACTTCAATTATTTCAGCTTAAGTCTCTCAACTTGAGAAAGGCATTGTGCTTTCTATGGGGCTGCGAGAAAAAGGTTTCCAATTTAGAAATTCATAGCGTCAGCATTAATTCACGTACTTGAATGATTCAAATTGTAGTTAAAAGCCAAGAGCTCAAAGAATTTTTGCAATTTTTTCCCCCGGGAATTTTACTGATAAAGGGCCTAAACATCGATCAAATCATCGAGGACTCTTCTCACGGAACGATGAAGAAAATGCAATTTCTCATTGGTGAGAGTAATCCTCTGCACATTTAGTGCTATGGGATGGAAAACCTATTGTATTTGTTGGAAGTCTATGCCTGATAACTCTTGAGAGAGATAAAATGTCCATTGCCCATTGCCCTACGTAAGGAGGGTTATTACGATTTGATCAATGTTTTAGGTACTTTCTCGGTAATTTTGCAATCATGAAACTCCTATAAGTGGAATTTACATGCACTTCTAGGTAGCAAGAAGGATCACACAAATACTTGGATCTTTCGGCTTTTAACTGGAAAATGAATGATTCAAATCTGTGATAAACTGCTGGTGCTACAAATTTTCCAAAGTTAGAACATTTTCCTTGCGCAGCCGGTATGTAATGGCTGAGGAGTTGCCATAGCTTGTTGCTCCACGTTGTATCATCTTTGTATCATCGTATCATCGTATATATCATATTAATACAATTAATTTCACATCGTCTGGATATGCATTGTTATTTACATCTGCACTCCGAGGAAGTTCAAAATCCCACCTTTCAATGAGATCGTTGCTCTCACGCCGACTCTTATGCAGGCACGCAGCAATTTCACACTATACCATGCTATACTATACCATACTATACTGTACCATACTATACTATACTATACCATACTATACTATACCATACTATACTATACCATACCATACTATATCATACTATACCATACTATACTATACTATACCATACCATACCAAACTATATTATACTATGCTATACCATACCATACCATACCATACCATACCATACCATACCATACAATACCATACCATACCATACCATACCATACCATACCATACCATACTATACCATACCATACCATACCATACCATACCATACCATACCATACCATACCATACCATACCATACCATACCATACCATACCATACCATACCATACCATACCATACCATACCATACTATATTTATACTACACTATACCATGCTATACTATACCATACTATCCTATAATATATTATACTATACCATACTATACTATACTATACTATACTATACTATACCATACTATATTGTACTATACTATACCATACTATACTATACTATTCCATGCCATACTATAATATACTATGCTATACCATACCATACTATATTATACCATACTATACTATGATATCTAAGAATCACGTAGACCTCAGCAGAAATTATTGTACACCATTCCAAGAGGTTCTGATGTACGCCATTTTGATGTTTGAAATCACATTCTAAAGTTCATAAATTTTTGCGAAAACGATAGGGGAGTTCGGAGCTAGAAGTAGCAGGGGCAAGCTGTAACAGAGGGTATTTCTCTAAAGCTATTAAAGCTATGGCCACCAGCATATATGTAAATGAATTTCTCGTTGCTACCTTCAATTTGAATAGTGGTTCTCAGTGTTCTTCACGGCGGCTATTTTTTGGCATTTTCATCCCAATTTTACGGCCTGAAAGTAAATTGTTGGATTTCAGAACTCTTCATTCGGCAGGGTGCCATAGTTAGTGTGAACTCCTAACTTCAATGCAATATTGGAGTAAAATATTTTGTGCTTCTAGTGAAAAAAATTCAAAATTTGATGAAACTTCATCAAATGCGGTTAATAGTCTCCTGCAGCCACTGTGTAAGGCCTTAGAAACCTCGTTCCGCACCTCTCGCATTAGAGTGAGTTGGAAACCTAAAAGACCTGAAGCTCTTACCCAGACCCTCACTGCGGGGAATTTAACAGAGATCTGCAATCTACAGACCATCTCTTTTCGCCAAATATTATGAATTCCCCGAGGAAAGACTAAGGACACTGAGATCACTCTCAATGGGGATTATAGGACCAAATCAACACACAACTAGCGAATGGCTAACAACCCAAGAGCGGTTTGGTCGGGGCAATTAACGCGGTCTCCTGCGAATAAACGAGGTGCGATTTTGTGTAGCTAGGAGAACAAGGGCATTAGGTAACGGTCTTTCAAAGCGCGGATTACAAACGATACAAGTGACAGTAGAAGCGTTAATTGCATATGTTATTTATAACGACAGCTAGGAAAAATGCCGTGGGAAAGTACTGCCAAGAAAGTCAGGTGACCTTACCGCGCCAAAATAGGATGCGAGACAGCCAATGGGATCAATTTTCTTACCAACGTGACTTTAGTCGGCCAATAACACAAAAAGTCATTGTATGTCTTCACCCAATCAGGGGAAGCGAGAGTAAGCGATATGATCGCATGAAAACAACCAGCCCCACCTCATTCTTTTACAACGTACACGAAAGCAGTAAGAAATTTTCGAAGTGAAACATGAACGAAAGTCAGTTCAAATAAAAAATTTCAAAGAAAGCTTCAAAGAAGCTGGGCCGACCAAGCAAGATTTCACGCCAGGAGCTTCTCACTTGCTCTACCTTGGCAGTTTGGATGTTTAATAGACGCCTCTGGCCCACTATCAAGAAAAGTTTGGCTACATGAAGAACAAATGTGTGTTGCTAATTCTTCCAAAAGCTCTGTCAGCACTGGCCTTCGTTCAAAAAGGGCAACTAAGATTTCTAAGGACAAAAGGACTCTTCAAGACAAGTACTTCAAGAGATTTCAAGATTCAACCTGAGACGGAAAAGAAGATCAAGTAGCATAATTGAGCGACACACGGACCACCAGCTGTCTGGCTCAATAGACTGCAAGCAAGAGGCAGCAAGATGCTCGTCGGGGACTGGACTTTTCCATAATATCGAAATGATTGGCGATGGATTGACTATTACATGGAGTTTTAGGTCGTGTCAGTGTGTAGAGTGTGATCTGGCAATTCATTCGCTCATCTGGAGAATTCAACGAGAATCGAAAGCTAAGTGTTTTATCTTATATTATATTAATTGCTGTTTGGCCAAATTCGAAGGGGGGATAAGAACTCCGTTAAATCTGTAAACTTAGGTTCATTTTCCATTTTTCATTTTATCATTATTTGAAACACACGAGATCCTTTCAGCAAATTAATATCCTATTAACAATATTTCTATAAAATAATATAAAAAAGAAAAAGAAAAAGTTGGAATATTGCTGCTCTACCAAGGGGTCGTGTTTGGGTCCTGTGAAAGGTTCAAAAGATAATCTCTAAGACCTATTCTAAAACGAGCGATTGAGTCTCTTTCTCCAATGTTGTCAGGGATATCATTCCAGTTTTTGACACCAGAGAAGTAGAAACTTCGCTTTGCATATTCTAACCTAACTTTAGGAATTTGCAGATCTCCATGGTTTCTGGTTCTATACTCTGAAATCATGGATCTTTCAGTGAACTTATGGCGAAGATCTTCGGGACAGAGGTCATGCAAGATTATATATGTCATGACTCCTTGGAAAAAAGAGCGATTCTACCACCCCCCCCCCCCAAGAATGAAACAATGAGATCTAAAGAACGAAACAATAATATTTAAGAACGAAAAAATGCGAGCTAAGAACGAAACATGAGAAGGGAGGGTATTCTAGAATCTAGCAAAAAAAAATATATACTTTGTTTTCGGAAAAGATCTGCCGAAAGTCGCTACAAATCCTTTCGTTTTCGGGAGGCGCGTACACCTTTCGGAAGAGTGATATACCCATCGCCTAAATTGTCAAGCAATCAGTTGCTCTCATTATAATTAAATGGGAGCATTTCTATTGATCTGACTCAACAGCTTGTTGCTTTAAAAACATTTTAAAAAAAAAATCAGCTTTATCTAACCTTGCATAAGGACAGCATGCCCATAACTGATTTGGTAAAGGAAGGATCCTTTAAAGAATAGATTTAAGAAATGTTTGAGTTTAATAGCCAGTTGCTGTTGATGATCTCCTTCAAACATATAACCAATCATAGCTGCAACAGCGTACCTCAGCTTACTCAGAATACATTAGACTTGTAACTTACTACGAACTATGATATAATGCTTGCTTTCTTGGCCACTTGTAACTCCAATACAGCAAAGTCAAACAGACAAAAAAAAAAACATAAAAAGTCAACGCTACAGGCTGACTCGCGACTACTACCTAAACCTATTATCTTTATAGGTATCCCATCGAATGCGGCCAAAATGGTAGGATATTCGCTTCGAAATGAGATCTGATCGCATGAAAGCAATTCGGATGCACGTGGAAGTGGATTGCAGAGCTGTTATACATGCTGTTCTGGCTGTTTGGCGGAATAACACGAACGCGTAATGCAACCTGTGTGTTTAATAATCTGTTACCGAATACTCCGCAGGGGGAGGGGTACCTCGTTAAGTCATAATGGACGTAATACTCATATCGGTGGGTCAAATTTCATATTTAGTAGAGGTCTATTTTTCTATCCCTCTTTGGTTACAGCCACATCAGTCAGTATCAACATTACAACGTCCAAAAAGGACCCATTCAGAAAAGGAATACAAATAATCTCGAGTGCAGCAGACGCCGAAATTTGCCCCGTAAAAGCTCTCCAGATTTACTTCGATAAAGAACTCGCCAATCAATAGCCCGCTCTTTTCGTACCAAAACGGCAAACCTTTCAGCCGCAAATAATTTACGAAAAATGTGCGCAACCTTCGGTCAATAGGTGGATTGGACCCAACCCACTATGCCGGCCACAGCTTTTGAATATGAGCTGCAACGGGGCTGCCAAGCTCCCAGCTTGGCTCATCAAGACATAAAGGCGTTGGTCCTCAGACTGCATTGAAAAATACATTCGCACGCCAACAGAAACACTCATTCAAGCCTCGCAAAGATTAGCGAGGCAAATTTGATTCGTCTATGGGGAATCACACCATGGTGTAATTTGTGGCGTAAGTGTCCTTCGCAGCACACCTTTCCCATAGACTCTCTAAATGTCACAGTATATTCAATAGACTAAACTCCAGATTTGAAAAATATAGATTCGCAATTTCCCGATACTTACCTAACTCCTGTCTGGGTCGCTTGCCTGGATCGGTAGGAGCTAGGCTTTAAATAGTACAGGCTAGGAAAAATTCACTGTTTCCTTTTTCCAAGTTGCTCAACTTCTGTCTGGGTCGTTTGCCTGGATCGGTGGGAGTTGGGTTTAAAAAAAATTCACTGTTTCCTTTTCCAAGTTGCTCAACTTCTGTCTGGGTCGTTTGCCTGGATCGGTGGGAGTTGGGTTTCAAAACTACAGTCTATGGAAATTTCACTGAGGCCGGGCTCGCTCCTGTCTGCGTCGCTTGCGTGGATCGTTTAGGAGCCCCCGTGTTTCAGTTACGACTCCGACGCGTAGGAGCTCGTTTTCAAAAGCACTTGAGGACATTCCTTACGCCACAAGATACATCTCCATTCCCCATTTATCTTTATGGTTGATAGTAGATGTATGTAACGTCATTTTGTTCGTTCGGGCTTTTGTGTGATAGAAGCTTGATGTCCAGTTTTACGAATGTCTTTCATTGGCCTAAGAATTCTGTCTTTGAAAGACCGAGCAAAATAACAGACTCTCGCATTTTGGGCCTAAACAACCTGAGAGCCACTGATCATTCTGAGCACATGAATACGAGGGGGTGCTTCACAAAAATAACAAAAACATCAAACAAGAAGAAAAATGTCATGCACCTTTTGCAAAAATCCTTCTATTTTCATGAAAAAACCTACCACAATCCGTAAGAATCCTTGTTTGTTCTGAAAATCTCGTAAGGTTTTCGAATTAGTGATATAAAAATATCTCCAAAAGCCAATGCTCGGTATAAAAGCGGAATGGAGAGTATTAATTCAAAATTTGATGAAACTTCATCAAATGCGGTTAATAGTCTCCTGCAGCCACTGTGTAAGGCCTTAGAAACCTCGTTCCGCACCTCTCGCATTAGAGTGAGTTGGAAACCTAAAAGACCTGAAGCTCTTACCCAGACCCTCACTGCGGGGAATTTAACAGAGATCTGCAATCTACAGACCATCTCTTTTCGCCAAATATTATGAATTCCCCGAGGAAAGACTAAGGACACTGAGATCACTCTCAATGGGGATTATAGGACCAAATCAACACACAACTAGCGAATGGCTAACAACCCAAGAGCGGTTTGGTCGGGGCAATTAACGCGGTCTCCTGCGAATAAACGAGGTGCGATTTTGTGTAGCTAGGAGAACAAGGGCATTAGGTAACGGTCTTTCAAAGCGCGGATTACAAACGATACAAGTGACAGTAGAAGCGTTAATTGCATATGTTATTTATAACGACAGCTAGGAAAAATGCCGTGGGAAAGTACTGCCAAGAAAGTCAGGTGACCTTACCGCGCCAAAATAGGATGCGAGACAGCCAATGGGATCAATTTTCTTACCAACGTGACTTTAGTCGGCCAATAACACAAAAAGTCATTGTATGTCTTCACCCAATCAGGGGAAGCGAGAGTAAGCGATATGATCGCATGAAAACAACCAGCCCCACCTCATTCTTTTACAACGTACACGAAAGCAGTAAGAAATTTTCGAAGTCCCACCCAAACCCTCCCAGAAAGCTTACCAAGTAGAAGTTACCCAAATCCGCCTGAATCGATATATCGGTCACACTCACTCTTCAGGATACACTATAATTATTGCGTATTGTTAAATAGTCAGGCTTCATCTGCTGACTCAGAAAGAAACTTTTTCATTTAATGGACACTTTGACATTTTAGGTTTCAGTAGCGATGATTTTGTATTAGCGTTTATTATAAATCGTTTCTACATGAATTATATGTAGCGTGAGATGCTTTCATTTTGTGGCGTAAGTGTCCTTCGCAGCACACCTTTCCCATAGACTCTCTAAATGTCACAGTATATTCAATAGACTAAACTCCAGATTTGAAAAATATAGATTCGCAATTTCCCGATACTTACCTAACTCCTGTCTGGGTCGCTTGCCTGGATCGGTAGGAGCTAGGCTTTAAATAGTACAGGCTAGGAAAAATTCACTGTTTCCTTTTTCCAAGTTGCTCAACTTCTGTCTGGGTCGTTTGCCTGGATCGGTGGGAGTTGGGTTTAAAAAAAATTCACTGTTTCCTTTTCCAAGTTGCTCAACTTCTGTCTGGGTCGTTTGCCTGGATCGGTGGGAGTTGGGTTTCAAAACTACAGTCTATGGAAATTTCACTGAGGCCGGGCTCGCTCCTGTCTGCGTCGCTTGCGTGGATCGTTTAGGAGCCCCCGTGTTTCAGTTACGACTCCGACGCGTAGGAGCTCGTTTTCAAAAGCACTTGAGGACATTCCTTACGCCACAAGATACATCTCCATTCCCCATTTATCTTTATGGTTGATAGTAGATGTATGTAACGTCATTTTGTTCGTTCGGGCTTTTGTGTGATAGAAGCTTGATGTCCAGTTTTACGAATGTCTTTCATTGGCCTAAGAATTCTGTCTTTGAAAGACCGAGCAAAATAACAGACTCTCGCATTTTGGGCCTAAACAACCTGAGAGCCCCTGATCATTCTGAGCACATGAATACGAGGGGGTGCTTCACAAAAATAACAAAAACATCAAACAAGAAGAAAAATGTCATGCACCTTTTGCAAAAATCCTTCTATTTTCATGAAAAAACCTACCACAATCCGTAAGAATCCTTGTTTGTTCTGAAAATCTCGTAAGGTTTTCGAATTAGTGATATAAAAATATCTCCAAAAGCCAATGCTCGGTATAAAAGCGGAATGGAGAGTATTAACCTGGAATGCTACGATCAAATGCATTTTTCCGGAACAGTTCATTTCCACACCTTGTCAGTCTAGGGGTATACTGATGACTTTCGTTTAAGTTTTGCTCCACTGAATTAAAGTGTTACTTACTGTTATAGTCATTCCACTTAAGCGGAATGGGTATTGTGAGGTATCTTTGGGGTAAATGGAGCGAAAAAAAGGACTCGTGTAATAAGTCTAGTTTTGAGCAAGTTGTAACGAAACAAAAAATCTACATATAAACAAGCAAGTTCTTTCGGAAAGCTATTCAGTCAAAGCATTTTATATGCATAGACGACTGTTCCATTGCTTCACATAGAATAAGAGTTTACCGAGAGTGAAATCGAATGAAAATGGTACATTCAGCAGGTGATTTTCAAGATTTTCAGATCAGCCAAAGCATCCTAGACATCCGATGTCAATTAATGAAATAACATAAACTGAATGAAATGGAATTTATAAAATTTTGAGTTAATCTGACTATATCTTACCTGATCTTGAGTTTAGTTCATGTAAAAGGTAGGATTGTACAGACACACCTCTTTCACTGCCAATTTTGTTCCGTTACAACTTGCCCCGGTACCTGTTATAACTTACCTTAAGAGTAACACTCCGATTTTGATTTCATTTGCAATTTACCGAAAATCTAAGGGCACCATATTTGTGACACAAAATGTGTTCAATAACCAGTGGTCAAACACAACACATGGTGGTATAAAGAAAGGTCTGCGTTTTCCTGAAAAGTTTTACAACTAGCCCCAATCTTTTCTACCCAAAAACGTACAGGCCATTAAGAATAGATACCTTAAGATTGCGACAACAATCCGAGTTTATAACAAGTATGTGAAATGTGATCAAAATTATTACCCAGAAGAGTAATTTTCTTAGAAGGACACCCCAGGGTTTGTGCCTACTTTTGATTTTACGAAAAATGACACCATAAAATCTATTTTCTGCTCGAAAAAGGCTCTCGAAAAATTGGCACATTCTGTACCAGCACATATTGTAGCTACATCCCCCCAGGTTAACATTGCTTTAGTTGAATAGATAGAGAAATAGAACAGAATCAAACTTTCTCTTTCAACCGCTGGCGTAGATGCACATTTTTTCAGCTTAGGCTAGATTTGATTTGCAGACAGTTTCAAATTGCTGCGTGCCCGCAAAGGACCTCAAAACCTCTTTCCATATGATTAGATCACACATGAATCATAGCGTTTGGAGAAACAGCAAACTGCTCTTTGTTTGAAAGAAAGTATTTTCCGAAATTCAATCAAACCAGTAATTTTGCGGATTACAAATTGAATAAATGAATCTCGTTCATCAAATTCATAAATGCATTGTAAATAAACATATTTTTTCCAAACGAAAGCCAAAATTGCTTAACTTCATATCACAATAAAAGCAGTGATATTATTGTAACAAGAAAAACACAGCTGCTTGAGATCTATTGGAAAAGGCCATACGATGTAAATTTATTTACAAAATATGCTCAAATAAGATGAAATTTTGCTCATTAAGAATAAATAGTAGTCTAGCTCTTGTCCTTCTAAATTGGGATATTCTGCAAATTGAACAATCAGAGCTTCTCAAATAGATTGCCTCTGACAGAGGAAATCAAACAGAGGCTTATACCATGGAAGAGAGGGGAGGGGATAGGATTTGTCGTTGAAACGCTAATAATAGAAATAAAAGGTGCTATTTATGTAAAACGAAAAAGATAATCTACTTAAATGTAAATCTTTCTCACTGATACAGGGGTGAGTAGTAATTTAATGTTACATAATTTGCTTTCCTTTAAAATACCAAAAAATCTATGGTCAGATTTGTTAATATTCTTTGAATCTCTAAAGACACAGAACGAATCATCTGTAGCCTGCATGCCTCAAAACTCGCGGAGGAGCATTGCTACAGAAGAGTGTCCCCCGTCTTATTCTGCAGTTTTCTCTCCTTTAATGGTTGCTGTCAACATATGTAAATAAAGATTGCCCAGGAAGCAGGTCCGGGTTTAGTGGAAATTTTATCGATTGTGAAAGAAACAAATTTCAGTTAGGTATGTTGCAACAGGGACGTTTGTTGACTGAGAAGCAGTTTTAGTGTCTCTTCGGTGTCATCTTCTGAACCTCATGAAAAGATTTTTTGAAGTGGCTAAACATCAAAGAGGGTGAGTAAATTATAATAAACACGATTGAATGAAATAGCTTGAGGATAGCTTACAGCTATTTGGGATTGTAACACAATTTTCAAAGTGATTCTTCTACAGTTCTTGATTTGTTTTAGATGTGTTATAGCTACGTCGCTTATTTTCTAGTTAACTTCCCTATTCTTTATAGCTATTGAAATAATGCTAAGAAAATTCTTGAACAGAAAAGGGTTAGCAGTTCTTTGCTCACACAGCTATAGACAATATCACCGTTGTGCAACAACAAAAGTCAAATAGCATTTGCCAGCAAAACTCATGAGAAAGTATAAGCTCCGGAAGTTGCTACTAACTGATTGAAGCTTTTGTCATCTTAAGTCCAAAGACGTTCAAAACAAATATGATAAATATTTTCAATGCTTTGTGTGAAATTTAGTGGTTGAATGCAAAAATGATGGCAACACCTCTCCTAGTTTCAATTTAATACCATCATTGTCTGAAAGTTGAGAAATAATACATCTAAAATATATTGCGCTCTCTTTTATGAGAATATTGTTCATAAGAATATTCAAGATCAGAATCGTCCAACTTTTAAGAATATTTTAAGCATATTGGTCAGCCTAAACTCACATATTTTGTGTCTCATATTTCAGAAATGCTCTATCTCGAGATGTTCATACTCGTTTCTTCACATAACCTGGCTTGTATTCCAGGTTTTATGTATCTTTCCCTTAAACCATATCAGACTTGAGAGAGACAAGAATACTTTAAAAATACATTCAAGCTCCAAACGGAAAATGTTAAGAATGAAATTCAGAATGAAATCTACAGTATTATCATCAAAACAGAGTGTAAATGTTTACAGAGGCACCAAGTGCAAAAATGTGATATAGCAATGACTTGAAGCACATCAACGTATTTAGAGCCTTTTCGATGATATTCAAAGCCTCTTTTTTGAAGGTGTGAGGAAAAAAATCCCATAGAATGCCTCTGTCGGTCGGTACCATCCTTACCTATTTTTGAAAGAGTTGACCATCAACTGTCATGACTGGAAAGCTATTTCTCTCACTTAGATATATTCATTATGCTGTAGGGACTCTTTTAGAATTTCATTACGAATTATGATGTGCACGGAAATCAGTGTTATTGTGTGAGAAAATGAAAAGAAATTCCTTATATGACTGATCCTCTGAAGAATCCGGTACTATTTTGTTGCATCGACAAACAGAAAAGTAGATATTCTAAACCTATGCCAGGCGAGTCAATAAAAACGCCCGGCATTTGCAAAAATCCAGCTCCTTGAATGTCAGAGCAATGTTATTGAAAACTATCTCATCTTATCTCGGATATATCAAATTAGGTAAAGCGACTTACCCGGCTGTAATTGGTCATTCATTCTCGTCGAAATAGGAGATTTTCTGCAGAAAGCCTCTCCGAAAACCTGTGAAAGCGAGTGAAAACACAAAGCAAGATTTCCCTTTGTTCTCCTTCCTATCAATGATGACTCTTGGATGTGTTCATGTATTTTGTCCTCATAGGAGAGTGGAATCCTCCTGAATACGTTATTCATACTAGGAGGAAGATGTTTCAACCTGCCAACAGAAAAGCACGTTCTAAAGAGCACTGAAATCATCACGGTGAGGTCAATGCACTAGGAACTGTTGCTTGTAATTTCAGTATCTTTTTCATTGTTTCTCAAAGGGATTCATTTTAGAAAGTCGCTTACAGAATCTGAACGGAGTGACCAATTTTAGTCAAAAAATTTCTAAAAATTATTGAACAAGTTAGCTATTTAATCAAGTATTGCAAAATATAATTGCTTATATACTCAGGGAGCAGTAACCTCTCTAATATCGGGGGTCTTCTTATTTTACTAATCCGGTAGAAACTGGCTGTGTCTGGAGAAATGAAACCTTTCTCACTACCAACCTTGCCTCAGTTGCGAAACAAAGGCAGAAAAACCTAATGTTCGCAAACGTGTTTTGAACACTGAACGTATGGTGGAACTCTCTTTTACTTCGTTGAGAGGGGTTTCCAAATTGATTTGATTTCATACCATTGCTTTGGATCATCTAAGGAGCGAGAGTTTCAGAGAAACTTATGATATGACCAATGAAAAGAACATAGCGTGTATTCAATCAGGAATGATTCTTTAAGGAATCTCTTGTCATTTTTGATTTGCTATTTCCATGCATTTGATTTGTTTCTTGTACATGTAACATTCTATTTACTGTTTAGAAAAGACGTTCATTCATAAGTCTTTTAAGGTTTAGAAATCTAACGCTACCTGCTATGAAGCAATAACAGATGAATGTGCAGCTTGAAGCGAATTAATAATTGAAGATTCAACATGGCAAAATCAAAACATAACTATGCCAATTTAAACTAGATCTTCAAAACTAACATTTCCAGTCAAAAGGAAACGATCTTGTGGTATAAAACAAAGCAGAAAGACAAAATAGAGCTATGAATCGAACTGATAATGTTTCAAGTTTCATTGGAGAAATATTCGAAATCTTTGGTATTGCAAGTGATTGATTACTGGAGAAGCAACTCATATTCAACAAGCAACGACGATACAAATAACATTGTAAGATAAAGATAGAGGCAATTTTATGTCAAAGAACTTTCTCAAAGTGGACAAGGTATCAGTCCATTGATCATTCGCTCTTTCTACTATCATAGCATGCAGAAAAGAATCATTCTCTTAAACAAGGGTAATAATCTTTAAAAAGAGCAAAAAAGAGCATAATTGAACCGTTTATTCACCACAAAATTCCACTCTTCTGATGTTTACCGTCTTTTTATCATTCATGTTGCAGTTTACAATTGGGGAACACTTTTGAACGAGATATTCTCCTATCCAAGTCCGTTAGAACCTAGAGTTTGCTCAGAAGTGTAAATTTATGTCAAATCATTGCTATTCTCTAGCACCCTTTTCTAAATAAGTACATACGTTCAGGAACACTTTACTATTCCACTTCCACGCAATTCAAGCTTTGTTCTGATTCGTTTTTTATGCTCCCTGAGGAGTATGGAGTATGTTTTTGACTTGTGCAGCCATATCGTTATTACTCAAGGATGTTTAATGCCTTCATCATTGAGGTATATATTCTACGACTTGGCGAGGTGGTGAATCTACGGTATCAGGTGTTTCCTGAAGGTCACTCTTCCAGTTTATGGTCTGGCTGAACCATGATGATCAAATGGGAGCTGATTTATCCTTTTTGGCAAGTATTTTCGGCGATTCGTCAGTGTGCGGAGGTCCTAAATATAGCTTACAGCAACATTCTAGTACTTAGAATACCTGTTAGTAAAATAAGACCACAGATCGATTTGATATCAGGTGCTAAAAGACTGAAATCTTATCGCCATTTACCACCTAGCTTGCTAATTGTGGTATTAGACAGCTTAGATTTCAAGATTTTGATCTGCACGAAAAATACACAAAATCTATTTTTAACACTTTGAAAAGCGCTGAAATTTCTCCATAGAGCTTTGTATTTTGTTATTTTGCAACAAAATGACAAGAGTCCAGGAAGATGGAAAAGCAATCAGTGAAAAGCTCTCAGAATGATCATTACGTCAGCTAATGTGGCTATCAAATTTCTTCCATACTGGATGCTGCTGTTATACAGAAAAAACTGCAAAATGCACAATTACGCTAAAGATGGGGCTAGGACGTTTCTACCAAGCTGCATTAGGTTCTATGATGGAATCCCTGACTGATGCATTAAAAGATTTCTACTTTAAATGCAATGCATATTGGTAAATACTTCCTCACCCCCATTTTTAGCGTGATCGTCTATGACAGCCTTTGCTTTAAACCTTCTATTAACATTAAGAAGGAAATTCTTCCAGGAAGTAACTCAAAAGATTAATCAAGGCATATTGAAGCAAACTTTGTATGGTGGCTGTTTTGTAAAAGAAGCCAATTGTTTGATTTTAGATTGAAAGGACAATTGAACTGCCCACTGGACAGAGGTGTGCTTGACGGAGATAAGGTAAGCTGTTAAAAATTCGATACATTTCAAATAGAATCCTCGGCTATTCTTTCTTCATCTCACTGTAATCTTATATGTAAAAATCATAAGCAGCATAATTTCCACACTGCAAAAAATAGTGAAATTCCCCCATGTTCTTTTTTTTTGAAAATTTTAGGGAATCCGACACCTTCCTAGCAGTTTCACAAGAGAGATACGGCAATTTCCGTTTCCCCCAACTTTCCAGAGAAAACTGTCCGTTTCCCTTAAATTTCCATGCAAAAGCTATTGGGAATTTAGATACTTTTTGCTGAGCCATGCTGCGTGTTTTGAAGTTGAATAGTCGCAGCATCTGCCTCATCTTTTTATTCAAAAGTCTGACATTTCTTGGTGGAACTAACTATGGTAAGCAGCATGCATCCACTAAAATAACATACCATGACTATAACTATACCATATACTAATCCTAGCTTCATATAGGAAAACAAAATAATGCAGGCCCCACAGAGATGGTGGATTAGATTACAAAGATGGAATTTTTTTCGCCGCATTGACCAATGGCAATGTTCTCTCATCATCGGTGCCCAAGGTTGGGATTTGGGCACACTGGCAAACCGTGCACTTCACAGCAGTCGAAGTAGTCAAAGTACTTGGGGCTCAGAGAGAAAATTTTTTATTCCTCTCCAAGAACCAGTGCACCTTGTGTCCATGACAGAGACAGAGGATCCCCAACTTGAAAAACAAAAGCGACCATTGTATAATTTTAGGCTATGGTCTAGGTGGGTGAAAGAAGATCATAAATCAGAAGGAACGCTTGTTCTTGTGTCATCGTGTGCCTTCCTCACCTTTGCTTGCCGTCTCCAAGTACGAATGAAACGTGTCAGAAGTTTGGTTATAATAGGGTGCAAAACTATTTTAAAAGACTTCAAATGCATTGTCAAAAAAACAAATTTCGAAAAACAGAATGGTTATTAAGCAAAGAGATGCAAGGCTGGCAGCATGCAGAATAAGCATTTTTTGAACTGACGCACAACTAAATCAAAAAGCTTTCTCGCTGTTTCTAGGAAATGCATACTGTTACGAAAGACCGACAGTTAATAAAGAACGAGATGCAAGGCTGGCAACGTGCTAAATTGTTAGAGTAGTGAACAATCAGTCTATTAGGAGGAGAAAGATACTTGTTCTTACCCATACGACTCGCATCATCATGTGCAAATTTACCGGAATGTAAAATTTCATTCTTATATCCCCCTTTAACTATGGTAAGCTTCAGCTAAATGAAAATGGGTTGAGGTTGAAGAAAATTGTCGAAACAAAGAATTAAATGTGAACTGTGTTTAGCCACAAATCAATCTTACTTGTGAGAAAATCCATAACTTATTTCAATGAAGTAGGTTTACAAAAGAATTCATGAGAGTTTATGATAAGTTAATGAATCTCTATGACGAAGATTCATTCAATGCCTACGTAAGACCTCAAGCTTTGATTCAGCGAATGCTTAAAGAAATTTCAATTTAAACACTGTCATTTTGATTGATGCGGTCATTTTGCAAAGAGTAACAGGTATTGCTGTATTAAGCTCGAAAGTCATTAATTATGTTCAGTGAATGAAGCATCTAATTACTGTTCTCACAATATGAAACTTTCAGAGCAAATAGAGCTACTGGAGAACAGTCGTCTTTCATAGAGTGGCAACTGGCTCTTGGATGTCTCAAAAACTTCCTTTGAAGTATTTGTAAATGTTTTCAGTTTTAAGCAGGACCATTGGCGACCTTGCTACTCTCTTTTATGAACATGTGATATCGATACACTTTCTTTGGCTACATTTTTTTGGCCGATGAAAACAAATTTCAACCATTCATGCGCTCTTTCGGAGTAAGTGCTACATTGCTTCAATGTTGATATGCAGAGCAAATCTTTCAACAGCATCATCTCTTTGATACAGTTGCATCATAAAAAATCTGTTTTCAACCAAAAATTTGACGAGAAAAAACAAATTACAACAAAGAAACGTGCAGTTGGTACAAGAAAGAGCCACGATGATGACAACTACAGCAAGGATCATTTTGCATTTTTGTCGCAAGTCGCATATTACAGAATTTCGTCACTTGATGGCTGATAAAAGTTTTCTACGTGACTGACTTCTCCACATGACTGCATTTCGAGCAGAGTTAGTTAAGAGAAGTTTAGATTAAATGATAAAGTACTAAAGATAAAATGTGCTGCGCTGATTAGAACCGTTTCCCTATCGCCCACGTCAACACTTTGCTAAGCTATTGGTATTAAAGCAGACATCTTCAAAGATAATGCACCAAGTTAGACAATTTAAGTGAACGTTATAGACTTTCTTCTTGGAAGCAACTTTGATAGTCTTGCAGAAATAGCAGTAACGAAAATTTCAGCTTTGTACTTGACCTGAGTACTCCTGAGTAATTCAATCTTAGTACCAAATAGACTTGAACTTTACATTTTTCCTGGACAGAGAATTACTTAAAGGAGGAGCTCTCTGAATAGGTAAACTGATCGAGCGAGGAGAGAGCCCCCTCCCTATCCTAAGATCGATGTCATTGACAAAGACATGTGCTTCAATGTAATTTTTCATCGACAAATCCCCATTTATTCCCTGGAGAGCTGCAAGTACACTAAGCGGTTCTTATCGGCATTCCAGTATAAGGTAATTGGGTTTCGGGGGATGTTCTGCTTAATTCACATTTATTTTGTGAATAATCCACCAGACCTGAGAAAGGCACTTGTGGCGCAGTCTTCTTTCTTTAGATGGGCAAGCCAATTTTGCTCTGTTCGAGCCCGTTTTTTCCCGAATAAGCCCAGTATTTTTACAGAGACTTTGATTTGCGTATCTGAATCTGTTTTCTTTATTTTAGATCTTCTTGGATAAAGCAGCAAAGCGTGCTGTTCTTTCATTACTTGTGAGATGCTCAAATTACAAGAAGAAATGTGAATGGACAGGAGAGTTAAGTAATCTAGATGTGAGTGCTAAATTATTCGCGTACAAGGTCTTTCTTCTGCTGACGAGCATTGAGAAGAAGGCTTAGATATTTTGATGTGCCTTTTATGATTTGATTTATGAGGATGAATTCCCGATGAAGCAAATCATTGAACTTATTTGATATTTGAAATGCGGATGAGAAAAAGATACATGATCGGAAGATCATCAGCAAATTTTTGTCATGCTTTTGCACGAGGGATTATCTTTGTTTTCACAATTTCAATGCTGCTGCAACTTTCCAAAACTGTATTTTGTATTTGTATTTTTACTTTTTTAAGCACGGTAGCCCCGTCAGTCCTAAAGGACTGCTTTTCAGGGGGCCGTGGCAAACAATTAAAGAAAATAATAATAAAAAAAAGAAAAAAGATTAAATATTCTGAGTCACTGACGCTCTTTTAATGTTCGTTTGAAAGTGGCAAGGGAGGATGCCTGCTTTAGGTCATAGTCGAGCTGATTCCATAATTTAGATCCACGAAAAGATATACCTCTTTGCCAATTGCTTGTTTTCCTCAAAGGCAACACAAGATCAGTATTCAGTATTCCTGTAGATACAATCGTGGACAAAAATTTCGAGTTGAGATCCCCCACTCTCCATTGAAATGTTGAAAGCTGGTGAAAATTTCATAGATAAGTTGACAAGTATTTCTTCTTCCAGCAACCAACATTGTAGTAGGGGGAGGGGGCATTAGCAGTCAAAGGTAGCAGTTTACATACAGGAAAGGCCTCTTTTAACACAAAACGCACCTGTTCCAACGAGTTTTATCAGCGATTTTAGATCTATTAACAGGCTAACTGAAAAATCTTCTCTCAGTTGAACATATGTTACGTTGCTAGGCAACCAAACGATGGTAAGTAGTCTAGCCACACATCAGCTTCAGTTCTGAAAACAGAGAAGGTGCAAGTCAGTACTGGCCAAAATTCTTGGTTTCTTGCAACAAAGAAACTCGGAGTCTACCAATCTTATGACTTTGTCCATTGGAAACCAGTCAACATAGGAATGGGCGTATATTTTGAGTAACGTTCAGTTTTTTTTTCTAAATTGAAAGTAACTCGATGAATGATCTGGAACTGAATTGTCATCTTTTGTCAATATCTGCTGATCTCGTCTAACTACATGGCCTCACTTATCAATTAGATCATGAAGCTGTGTTTCCCATGTGACAGAAGTGTTTTTTGGTCATCTGTGGTGTGTTTAGCTCACAGTTACTATTTTCTGGGGATCATTAAGCTGTGACAGAAAGCAGAATATCATTCAGCTACTTCCATCATTTTCACATGGCAAAAACATTGAATTTAAAAAGCTTAAAAAACAAGACAAAATACTGCCTTAATGTATTGGATGGACCAAGTCACTAACTTTCTTTTCCACAGCATGCTAATCTTTAGGTTGCCGTTAAAAAACATAGCACATGTTGGGGCTACAGAGTTCAAAGCTATAAATTGGCTTCCCATAAAGAACAGAGTTGATCAGCATACATGTGTAAGAATACTGATGTTTTTTCAAATGAATGGCTCCAGGTTATGCTGATGAAATCTTTAAAAACCAATCAACCAAAGCCGAGTGACACGAAAGTCTAAGTTCAAATTAGCCCTTGCTTTTCGCAAAAGTAACGCTAGCCAAAAATGCCTGTGCCACTTGGGGCCAAAAATATGGAATAGCCTATCTTCTGATTTAAAATATACAAATAGTATAAACTCGTTTAAGCACTAGATCAAGGACAGTTTTTTCCAAAATATACAGAGAGAGGGCAAAGACATATATTTGGTCTACTAAAACTACACATCTTCTCTCATGTTCATGATTTGGTCTTACTAAATTATGCTTTATCCAAATGCAAATAAATGATAAGGTCTTTTATGTTTGCAACCACCTCTAAAGGGACCATCATGGAAAGCAGGTCAACTCGATCCTTTAATGCAATCCTTGCCACTTTAATTAGGGGTGTTTCTAACTTGTACCTAACAAATTTGCAATGTAAATCGTAAATATTTTATTCATCTATATATTCTTCTTCCTTACCATCGTAGATTTTTAGCGGCAAATTTTACCTACCTACCCTCACCTACCTGCATGCTACGACCGTTTTTTGCCCTCCAATTAAACACGTATATATGTACAGCCCTCCGCGAAGGAAAGTAGCATATGAGTAGAAATAGTTCATACTGACAGAGAGTATTTCATTCGTCGAAAAGCAGATTGTAGAACACTAATGCAATTTTCTCATAGCACAGCTGTGTTGGCTCCAAAAATGCTGCTCTTTATTAGCTCGATTGTAAATTGTGTTCATTTCGTATCATCAGGATCACCTCAAGTCTTGTCTGTATGAAGATATTGTTTGTCCGAACGAACATTGTGGTGAAGCATTTCTAAGACGCAACCTCAACAGCCATCTTGCTACAAAGTGCAAAATGCGTGTTGTTAGTTGTCAGTATTGCTCGGAGAAATATATTCACAAAGATGGCAAGGTAACATCAATATCTGTTGGTTTTTTTCTAACTTTTTAAGCTTGTCTTATCTCCATTTGGAAAAGTTAAAACATCATATTTGGTAGTTCAGATATATGGATGTTATGCAGTCAAAACGGGGATCTCTTTTCTAAATTGCATACGATAGTTATTGATGAAGATGAGATGAGTGATGCTTTAAATGCATTGATATAATTTGGTGCATAGCAGTCGTTGAGTAGACTAAATAAGCTTGTAACTGCAAGTTTTCCTTGCAAGCTGAGTTGAGAATCTTTCTAGATATCTCCTTAATACCCGATACACACCAGCTAATTGAACCGTCTACGAAACAAACCAGGTTACCAAATGTTGCGTTCTTATTGGTCAATCTTCCAAAACTAAATCAGAATGCAATGCATTAGCTGAAATCTGACCTCATTCGGATAAAGCTGGATTAATTGACAAATGGGGTATAAGCCAAGTTAATTGAGAGAAGACCAATCAGGTCACAGAAATCTAATTGACTACTTATCGTTAAAAAAGAAAGGTCTATTTTGAAATTATTGAATGCAATTAAATATTGAAAATCCGAAAAAGCAATTAAAAAGTAGAATTTTAGAATCGTAGGCCAGATGTCATCTGCTATTCAATAGTTGATTAATTTTAGAACTAGAATTGAAAAAAAGCCACCTCCTGCTTATTCAAGTCAGAAGTTAATGAATTTCAGTTAATGGAATGGAGCATTTACGGAAATCGAAATGTTTAAACTTCCCCGGACCAAGTTGAAGACATTCTCTTAGCATTTGATTACTTTGACATGCACCATGTCATTGTGTAGCTAAAGAAACGTTGGATGTACAGGCGTTTTCTTCAGCCAACTTTTGATGATCATAACAAAGTTTTCCGAAAACATGCCAAAATTTTGCTAGCTGAGGTTATTTCTTCGTTTCCTTCCGTTCTTTTTTTGATTTGATGCAGAATAGTCGCAACAACCTTCAGTTTGCCAACTTGTATGGGGAATTTACCTACTACTTGTAGATTTCTCTCCTATCATTTCACAAACAATTGAAAGTACTAAGTAACTACTGAAAAGCATTTTTACTTTTTATTTAGGAATGAACAATAGCAGTAGTAAGAAACTGAAAAATGCCATGATTAATTAGACACATTGCAACGTTACATTTTTTTCTAATTTTTGGTGTCTGAAAGGAATCTTTGCCATGGTGACAAGTAGATCATGCGACAACAAATTTTTATTGTGGCAAGGATAGCTCGGTCCATATACAAAATATGAGCTCAAAGTTTTGCAGCATTTTGTTCAAGTGCAAGACTATACAGTGAATATTTTGTACATTTCCATGACTTGTAAATATTTTATCTACTACTTTTTTATGTAATATATACATATTTATATATTTTTCAACTTCTGAATCAATTAGATACTTTTTATTTTAGCTAATTGCTAAATAACAATTTCAGAATGGAGATCATCTGCTAGCATTTTTCTACCAGATATCAGTTTATCTGCCAGGTTTCAGCAATTTAGAGTTTCATTTGCCATGCGATCCTTGTCACAAGCTGTCACATTGATAAAATCAAATGATCAAAGTTGTTGTGGGGAGTATGTGCCTCTTTATCACCTGTTAGTTAGTAACAGAGTTACAGTTTTTTCAAATGGAGAAACATTTAGGGGCATTAAGAAAATTGATGGTGGCACCGCCAATGTTTTGTAGCCTGTGTGCCATACAGCGGTCCCTTTGGGAGCTTTCTGCCGATAATGCTTTTGAGAAACGCAAAACACATTTTCATTGGCTATGGGACTGACTACAAGAGTGAATAGTTGGAGGGGGAGGGGGGGGGCACACGAGAGCATTGTTTCACAGAAGAAACAGTGAATCATGCGTCATTACGCATACTTTACCAATCTCCGTACCTGTAAAGTCTGCACGCGAGCTAAAGTTTTGCGTTTCAGTTTGCTCCTTGTTTTCCGCCTTTTTTTATTCCATGAAAACAATTCAAATCAATAAAGAACAAGATATATAAACTACGTGCCACCCATAGCGGGAAAGGACCTATTGTAACACAAAGTACACATCAAACATACATATACACATAGTACACATCAATGGAGGACCTTATTTATTAGCACCTTTGAGTTGCATGATGCTTGCTTGGTATGGTAAGTTTTTCTCTAGATTATTTAGACGTCTCGCCATCCTTCTACCCATTTGTGAGTTTATTTTGAGGCACTTCATTGCTTCTGTTCACTCAAGTTTGAAGTTAGACCTGTTGATCGGATGGGTCTAAACTGAACCGCTTCAAAGACAAGGTCAAATACCAGCAATAAAGTGGCTAAAATACACTCACCAATGAGCGAAAAAAAATGACCAGATGGCTAAGTAATCTAGAGAAAGCACTTACTAGTTCAAACAATTATCGTGTGACTCTTGAAAGGTCCAAATAAATTGAAAACAACTCAAGTTTGAATGAAAGGCAACCGGGCTGCGAGGAGACGTTGTCCCTCATTTCCTGCCCTTGCAAACACTGTCAGAATCAGCCGCGCTCTCCTAAGTCCCTTTCTCCAAATTGCGAGAGATCTACTGTTGGTATCACAACTTAACTTCACGTGTGAAAATAGTGTCATTCCTCTGAAAGAAGCAGTTGCATTCCAAATCCATGGTAATTTGATACCCAAATGTAAGTGTTTGAAATATGATTTAACTGAAAATAAAGCTAAGATGCTCTGGTGGTTCCATTGTTTTCAGTTCTATATCCACGTAGGTGTTAGCTATTTGATTTAATAAGAGTCCATTACAGAAAGAAAAGCCGCGTAAGTGCTGTGAAGGTTATGCAAAAGCTCTTAAAGCAAGAAGCAAATCGAGTTTATAAGATAAAGGGGGTGTCTTGCCACACGCTGCTAATACTTCAAAATGTGAGGGTTTATTTTACATATGGTTACAAATGCCTTTGGTAATTAGCGATTCTCTTGAAATCTGATATACTTTCTTTTGTGGCAAGGTAAAGCATAGCAAGGTATGTTTCCATGTATTTTTTAGAAAAGCTCTTAAAACAGTTGTTAAAAGTAGCGATGCAAAGTCCAGAGGCAATGTTATGTGCCTTGCTAAATCGGGTAACTGACAAGCTTCAAGAGAACATTCATGTCTGACAGCATAGGTTCTAAATTATTAAATCGACAAAAGAGGCGAGTGTAAAATTTTATGAAATATTTCTTCTAGTTAAGTAGCTTAAGATAAACTTTAGGTACTATACATAGCCCTACCGTGGACTTTTCAGAAATTGCTGAATGTTTTTTAAGTTACAGCACATTCAAAATTTGAGTTGACTTGAGGGTGGAACGACATCAGCTTTCTAAATCATAAACTACGAAAGCGACAAACTTTTGCTTGATACCATATTGTAGGCATTCATAAACTATGGTTTCATTGAAAATCATTCAATGTTGCGTCGAACAGTTTAGCAAGTGGAACGGTTTCAAGTCCTTTTGGATTTTTTCAAGAATTCTCGGAAAAGAATACAAATTCTCTACTTCTGAAGATACCGAAGGTTTCAGAAAAGTCAAAAGGCAGAATCATAGCATAATAACTCAAGTTTCAGAGGAGAAGTTCGGTTGAAAGGAAAGGGTCATTGAATTTTACAACCAACTGCTTAAAAATTAGGAACCTACGCTATCTCTGAAAGGCTGCACTTTGACCGCAAGAGGCTTGAGCCATTTCTACATCCCTCGAGTACCTATGTGATTGATTAGATTACCTTGAATACCTATGTGCTTGATTAGATTAACTTGGTATCCTTAACACCAAGAGAATTATTTCACATCAAGTTGACAAAATCTGTTGAAACCTTGAATAAATTGAGTAAGTATTACCTTGTATTACCTTTTATTTCGTGACTGAAGTTTCAAAAACGAGGAAATACTGAATCCCGCCACCGTTATTGGTTAATTGCACAATTCTCGCGGGTTTCCAGTAGCCTTGCATGATACGATACGTGGACGCGTGTTTGTTGTCACAACAATTGCCGTAGGCCTGTGACATTTACGATAAACTAAAAAGAAATGACTGTAACAAAATGTGTTTGACTGAATGATGCGAGTCAAAATTAGGAGCTGTAAGGTAATAAAACTCATACAAACCGGTTTTATCGTTCTGCAGGAAAATATAAGCCCTTGGTCTCAATTTACAGACTTTGCAAGCTCGGTCTGTACTTTTGAGACCTTGGGCTTTATATTTTCCTCCCGCGGAGGGGGGGGTACTTGGCCTACGAACATACGGGGACGTGCCGCTGGAAAATCTAAAAAGCTACCCTGTCCCGCAGTCAAATTTCCGAAAATGATACCCTGTCCCGGAGTAAAATTTTCTTAAACAATATCCTGCCCTTTAGTTTCTTTGGACAAAGTTGTGCTCTGCAAAGAAATTAGTACGAAATCTATAGAAAAATTTGGAAATATTGCCATCCAAGAGATTTGAATCATATTCGCAGAGTGCAAATGGCCGAAAACGACCTTTCGGAGTAATGATGATGATAATGATAATAATAATAATAATAATGATAATAATAATAATAATAATAATAATAATAATAGTAATAATAATAATAATAATAATAATAATAATAACAATAATAATAATAATAATAATAATAATAATGATAATGATAATAATAATCTGGAGCATGAGGAAAGTAGAGATCATACCAGTTGTTGTTGGTGCATTAGGAGCTGCTTCAAAACAATTTGAAGCATACGTTGAAGCGATAGGGATCAAGATGAATGTGGAACATGCACAAAAGACAGCCTTGTTAGGTAGCGCCAGGATTTTACGTCTGGTATTAGGACAGTAAGGTAAAAGGAGAAAGAAGTGTGATTCCCTAGATAGCGGGTAGCTATCCGAAATCGCACTAGTACTACCAAAGCAATACCAGCAAGCCTTGTGAATACAAACATTGCACATAATAATAATAATAATAATAATAATAATAATAATAATAATAATAATAATAATAATAATAATAATAATAATAATAATAATAATAATAATAATAATAATAATAATAACAATAATAATGATAATAATAATAATAATGATAATAATAATAATAATCTGGAGCATGAGGAAAGTAGAGATCATACCAGTTGTTGTTGGTGCATTAGGAGCTGCTTCAAAACAATTTGAAGCATACGTTGAAGCGATAGGGATCAAGATGAATGTAGAACATGCACAAAAGACAGCCTTGTTAGGTAGCGCAAGGATTTTACGTCTGGTATTAGGACAGTAAGGTAAAAGGAGAAGGAAGTGTGATTCCCTAGATAGCGGGTAGCTATCCGAAATCGCACTAGTACTACCAAAGCAATACCAGCAAGCCTTGTGAATACAAACATTGCACATAATAATGATAATAATAATAATAATAATAATAATAATAATAATAATAATAATAATAATAATAATAATAATAATAATAAAATAATAATAATAATAATAATAATAAAGAAACACAACTGCAATTTTGCTAAAAACGTTTCGATTTAAAATCTTCCTCAGTTTACTTACAATTGGGGACAAGCCAGGTTTTATACGTTGTAAACAAAATTAAAATTAACATAAAATTTCCATAAAATCAAAATTAGAATACCCTTGATACAATTATGAACATAAAATACATTAGAACGTAAACAAAATTAACAGAAACCTAGGCCTGATTCACACCGTGTCTCCCGGGCCACCAGGGCAGCGCAAAAAAACCCGAAAGACAAAGAACTGGCACCATCGATGATGCTTATTTTTACATTTTAACAAGATCATCGGGGTGAATTTTACATTTTAACAAGATCATCGGGGTGAATTTTCTGTAAAAAATAAGCATCATCGATGGTGCAGGTGACGTGTATTCGCTTCGCAGAAAGGAGCTTTTTGGCAATATAAATTGGGTGTATTTTCCCCTAAGGGCCTAAATGAAAGGGTGGCGGATATCGAGTTGGATTTGTTTGCTTGTGGGAGCGCTTAATCCTTCTACCTTTGCACTTAGATCCCGAGGGAGTGGAAGGATATGCTGGTCGGTTAACTTCGTGCATTTTGCACGTGGTGTTGGGGTGGTCCCCATCGGGCTATTCGGGATTTAGCAAATTAAGCAAATCCTTGGAGGGTTACTGGCTAGCGTCTCTTTTTCTGTTCCCTTGGAAATTAGGATTCTGCTACGGAGGACACTCTCAATCCCATGTGGGTAAAGAAACCAAAAAGATAGGCTGTATTATTATTATTGTAACTCTATGGTTTGGAAGGTGTAGTATTTCATTCTTGTTTTTAGCTTAAAGCCTGGTTCGCGCTGGGTCTTTGGGTCTGTTGGGGTCGTGCGGGGGGACCCGAGAGACAGACTTAAACTCCAGTTCTTTGTCTTTCGGGTTTTTTTGCGCTGCCCTGGTGGCCCGGGAGACACGGTGTGAATCAGGCCTAGGTTTCTGTTAATTTTGTTTACGTTGTAATGTATTTTATGTTCATAATTGTATCAAGGGCATTCTAATTTTGAATTTATGGAAATTTTATGTTAATTTTAACGTTGTTAACAACGTATAAAACCTGGCTTGTCCCCAATTGTAAGTAAACTGAGGAAGATTTTAAATCGAAACGTTTTTAGCAAAATTGCAGTTGTGTTTCTTTATTTTAGTTTTCTGTTATTTTTAGATGGTGCTTTTTGTTTCTTAATAATAATAATGATAATAATAATAATAATAATAATAATAATAATAATAATAATAATAATAATAATAATAATAATAATAATAATAATAATAATAATAATAATAATAATAATAATAATAATAATAATAATAATGATAATAATAATAATGATAATAATAATATATAAACTAAAACCTCAATCCAAATTAACAGAAAATAAAAGATAAAAACAAACTGTTAAAATTGTACGTTTCGATTAAAAATCTTCATCAGCCTAACTTTGCAAACAAGCAACCGAGCATTTATAACCTAAGATAAACAACCTAAATTAAGATACAATAAAGAAGAGCCAAACAATTAAATCTACACCAAGCCTGACAAGAACGCCCAACTTCCATAGAAATAAAAGCCCAAACGGGAATTTAAAATGAAAGTTTAGAAAGTAAATAATCGCAGTGGGTAAACCAATAACCTACCGAACCCCTGAGAGACCCAAAACCTCACCCTTCCAAGCCTGACTTACATTGAAATAAAAGCCCAAACGGGAATTAAAAGTAAAAGGTTCTGATAGGAAAAAACCTAAATGGGTAAACCTTCATTAAAATCCCCTAGGAGAAGTCTGGACACACCGAGGAGGCAAACAACAAGAATGAGTGGGAAAAGCCTTAATAATAATAATAATAATAATAATAATAATAATAATAATAATAATAATAATAATAATAATAATAATAACAACAATAACAATAACAATAACAATAATAATAAAGAGTACTTTCAGATACAATGGCAGAAGAAGTTGCCAGATTTGCCCTTTGATGAGGGAGGGGGATACTTTCCATAATTTTAATTCAACCAGATCCTTTAAAAACTTCTCGGGGCGGTACGACTGCAACTCTGATCATGTCGTTTACTTGTTGCAGTGTGAGTCTTGCGACAAGAAACATGTTGGAAGTACAAAGACCAAATCTCGGCAAAGATTTAATGTTTACAAATCTTATTTTAGAACATACGCACGCAAACACAACGAAAACTCTCTCGATAAAGGGAAACCGGTTCCACAAGCAAGTTTTTTCAATCATTTTTTTCAAGACGGACACAATGGCAGTTTCCGGGTCGGGATTAAAATTATAGACGGGGCAGATGATGTGTTTTCACTACGTAGGAAGGAGTTGTTTCGGAAATATCGACTTCAAACTTTTTCACCCAAGGGTCTAATTGAAAGAGCTGCAGACGTGGAACTGGACGTGTTTGCGTGCGGGGGAACAACTTAGATTCTGCCAATGCATCTAAAGGTCTCTAGAGGTTGCTCTGGTTTAAGGAATTAGCATCAGGCCATCTGGGATTCAGCTGTTGCTAAAAGAAGAGTTAAGCATCAAGCGAGTCTTTCGGAGGGTCACTTGGGGGAAAGTGAGTTGCCAGGGCAGCCTCAGGGGTATCAAAGAAATCAGAATTAGTATCAGACCATCTGGGATTTAGCTGTTGCTAAAAGAAGAGTTAAGCATCATGCGAATCTTTCGGAGGGTCTTTTGGGGATAAATGCAGAGCTGTCAGGACAGCCTCAAAGGAGTAAATTAAGCTTTAAAACGCTTCCAATCCATTCTCAAGTGATCAGCGACAAAGCGATTTTAAGTAAATTTGGCATATTTTGGTTTGTAAATAGATTTGTCATGTGTATTTTTGTAAACAACCTGTATAAATTCTCGGCTGTCCCAGTAAAGTTTTACTCAGAAGAAGATTTTAAATCGAAACGTCAGTTTTAAGAACAGTTTTATTTTCTATATTTCATTTTCTGTTTTTGTTGAAAGGTGGTTTGGTTTTCATAATAATGATGATGATGATAATAATAATAATAATAATAATAATAATAATAATAATAATAATAATAATACTAATAATAATAATAATAATGATAATAATAATAAACACAAATATTTACAGAGGAAGGCCTAAGTCACTCGGGAGTGCTTTTCATGAGGATCCTCTAAACTGACAGTCAAAAATGACAAATATGAACCCTGTCATAGAGCTCATTTTTACAAAAATAATACCCTGTCCCGGAGTCGGAATCCTGCAAATGATACCCTGTTCAGCGGCACGTCCCCGTACGGAAAAAATATATGAGTACCTCCCCCGGGATTTTCCTGTACAACACAAGACCGGTTAGTATGCGTATATAACGGACCGAAATGTGTGCTACCAGCGATGAAATGCTTAAAGAAGAAGCTTCATTTCGTTATCCTATTCATAAAATCCCTTTAAAAAGAATAAGGATTATTTTCAATACCCTGGACAGTTTACTACAAGTCATAGCATGCTTGAAACAAGGAGATTGACTTAAATGTCTCGTACATAAAGGCTCTTAAAAGAGAATATGTATCACCTTCAATGGACCGAGGTGTTTACAGGAACCTGTGACATAATTCACAACAAGAAGCTTTTCTCCGAGCTTTTCATTCTTCGGGCAAAATATTAAGCAGGTCCCGATTTGATATATTCTACTTAATGTTTGCTTGATTTTTGGCATAACTGAAATTTTTCCAATGGCAAGTCAATTGAAGGATAATCTTGGCGAGAGGAAAAGGGCTGAACAAAAATGACAGTCGCAAGCATCGATCACGTTCCAGAAGTTGCAATTTGTTTCTTCTCTGTTGAAAGAAACTACCATACTATCTCCTAGCAGATATCAACAAAATACTTTGCCAGGATTGTGAATGCAAAATCTTGATGCATGTCTACAGGGAACGTGCAACATTGTAATGTTAGATAAATTCGCAAAGGACAAAGGTATCAAAGTTATTTTAATCAAAACAGGAGAAAAGTCACAAGAAGAAGTGAGAAGAAGCGCTTGCTTCCTATCTTCGAATCTGAGAAAGGAATTCTTCCACAAATAGAGCAGATGTTAGATTTGAGGTTATATTGCTAGCTGCTTTAATGCGAATTTCTTTTCAAGAAATACATACTTACAAATCAAATAAACCCCTGACATTTTGATTTTAATGAAACTTTAAAATGCTCAAGAAAAGAGACGGTAAGCGTGTAGATGCTTCATCGTGTTCTTGTCATCCACAGAACCATGCAAAGACCTGCAAAAGATTGCCTCTTGAATGTATCAATAAATGTGGCATCAAAGATATTCCACGTGAAGAGGTAATTACAATTAAAATTTGTGATCTGTATGAGCTTCAGAAGATTTTTAGGATGTTTCAGGATAAAATGCAACCCAACTGCAATTGAAAAGCGGAAATAAATAATAAGGTGTTAGCAGACATAATGTATATCATCTGAAAGTACAGCCATTCATTCTGCTTTCTTATGAAATGCAGTTTAGATACATTAAGGAAATCATTCATCATTTAGATGACATTTGAGTACATATGGCCGTTTTCGAATGCAGCATGTATGAGGAAAATTAATACACATTTTACCGTAAAAAATTTCAAAATAGATTGTTCAGAACATTTCTAGCCTAGAAGCACTTGAAGTGATGCCCAAAGGAACCAAAACGACAAATTTATTTCTGTCAGATGTACTTCCTAAGAATGATAAAATAAGCCCAAAGAATTTCTTGTCTAAGTAAATGTCCTATCACTTTCGCGCATCTGAAATAGGCCATACTGACGAAAACGTCAATTAAGTAATGAAAAATTCAATTATACACCCAACCTGGATATCATTGGAACGAAGATGGTCTGTAATGTCAGATGGTATGCATCAAAATTGTTCAAATATTAGTGCTTTCATGACGAATCTCGCACAAAGTTGCGTTGCGTTTTTCTGAAACACCTCATGTTCTAGCCAGTTAGTAATGCTGGAAGTGGTCCTTTTATGTCATTTTCCTATGAACTGGATCTGCTGAGATTGTCAGAACGATTCTGCTTTCAGGTGAAAGTTGACATAAACCAAACTGACTTCTCATCATTGCTAAAGTATTTAGAAATTCAGAAGACTAGACTAGGTCGTCTCTAAAGTCAAAGTCAGTTGACGGAGATTAATAGTTGACTCAAGAATTTCTGCCTATAGACGTTCAAACGTAGCCTTTCGTATTTGATTGTTTCGAAACACGCCTGGATGCTGTTTAGCTAGAGGAGCAAAAAGCGTATGCTGGCATCTCTACGTATTTTTCATATCGGGTGAGTCAAAATATGCCCAACGTTTGAAATGCTACTGCTCCCTGAGTATATAGGCAATGATATTTTGTCGTATCTGATTGAATAGCTAACATGTTCGATTATTTTTAGAAATTTTTTTCTTCCTGAAATCGGTCACTCCGTTCAGATTCTGTAAGTGTTTTTCTAAAAAAAATCCCTTGGAGAGATCTTGAAAAACGTGCTAAAATTACAAGCAAGTTTACCGTATGTGTTTAGCTCCCAATGATAACCTTCAGGATGCTTTAGCACGTGCTTCCCTCTTGCCAGGTTGAAAAGTCTTCCCCCTAGTACGAATAACATATTCAAGGGGATTCCATTCCTCAAAGAGGACAAAATACATGAACTCGTCCAAGTGTTATTAGTGCAAAGAGGGAAAACAAAGGGAAATCTTGCTTGGTGTTTTCACTCGTTTTGCATGTTTTTTAAAGAGGCTTTCTGCAGAAAATCTCTTACTGAACCTTTTTTGACATATCGGGAATAAAACAAGACCGTTTTCGATATCATTGCTTTGTTATTCAAGGAGCAAGATTTTTTCAAACACTGGAAATTTTTATTGACTCGCCCTCTACAATCCATAAACTCACGAGACACCCTACCTTTTGGAGGAAATTTTGAGAAATTTGGAGGAAATTCACAAGCATGTCCTCTTCAACCTAACACAATTCAACAACATTGCACAGGGGGTGGGGGGCATTTAGCAGTGACATGTAATATTTGAATGGCAGAAAAGATGTCTGTAATTATGTTTTTGTGTGTTTGCCATATATTTTTAAACACTCGCACTTACTTTATTTTAACTGTCGAAGCTTTCGCCTCACTTCTGAGGCCTCATCAGCAACTAAACATCAGTTGCAAAAAAAATGTTTTTAATGTGTTGTGGAGAAAAGATGTCTTTTAACATAAAACTCATTTGTCCCAGGGAATTTTTTCTAGGATTGTAGGTCCGTCACCTAACGTTAAATCCATTTTTGATGCAGTGCTTTACTGCTGACAGCAATCATATTGATTCATGAATGTGATGAGATAGAAGGTATAGTGGCGCTGAGGTGGTTATCCAGTTTCGTAGGGTAACATTGGCGCTGCGGAGGGCTGATATCGGTCTTGTAGAAGCTTTCTCGAACATGCCGAACATCCCTTCCAAGTACTAGACATAATCAGGAGAAATGATTCCCCGCTCAGATCCTAGTACTGAATAGACGTTGCCTGCATCAGCAAAATTTGTGACACCTATGGAACGTCATTTGCACAAAAATAACATAATATAGTATTATGTTGCATAAACTAGGATTATATGCACATAAACTAGGATTATGTTACATAAACTATGATTATGTGGACATAACATAGGTTTATGTAACATAATCCTAGTTTATGTGCACATAATATGGGTTATCAGGACATAAACCTATATCACGTAGCGATAACCCATATTATGTCGACACAATATAGGTTTATGTACATAATCCTAGTTTATGTGCACATAGTATAGGTTTATGTACATAATCCTAGTTTATGTCAACATGATAAGGGTTCGGCACATAATGATAGTTAGAGTTGTGACTTTTTTTGGAAAAACACATCTGTCATTCCCTGGCGGCCAGTCCCATTGAACCAAAGAGATAGGAAAGTTGCACTGTGATTCATAGTGGGTCCCAAATGGTAAATGATGGAAACTGAATGTGCACTTTGGGAATTCAGCTCCCGTGATTTACCATTTGGGACCCATTATGAATCACAGTGCAACTTTCCTATTCTCTCTTTGGTTGAATAGGACTGGCCGCCAAGGAAAAACAGATGTGTTTTTCCAAAAAATAAGTCACAACTCTAATTATAATTATGTGCTGAACCCTTATTATGTCGATATAAACTAGGCTTATGTACATAAACCTATATTATGTGTACATAAACTAGGATTATGTACATAAACCTATATTATGTGGACATAATATTGGTTACCGCTACCTAATATAGGTCTATGTCCTGATAACCCATATTATGTGCACATGAATTATGATTATGTTACATAAACCTATATTATGTCCACATAATCATAGTTTATGTAAATAATCCTAGTTTATGTGCACATAATCCTAGTTTATGTAACATAATCCTATATTATGTCATTTTTGTGCAAATGGCGTTCTATAGACACCTGATCAAATCAAATTCGATCACACTTAGGCTTACTCAGACTTCAAAATTTCGAATTTGTAGCTATTGTTTCCAGACTTCTGACAAAAAGAGCATGCTTGGAAGCCTGTCTTGGAAGAACGTTATGCTGTTAAAAAGCTCCCATGAAGGAGCCATGAATCGAGTTTCTGTGTATTAGATTTGTCAACATCTTCATGTTAGGGTATGATTAGTTTTGGAAATCTGAAAACTAGCCGCTGATTTATGGAGAAAGGAAATCCATATCAACATTATTTCAAACTAAAGGATTTACCTCCGTGATTGTTTATTTCACATAATTTTATACCCTCTATTGTGAGGGTGGGTGGTAACCTTAATTTTGCATTTGTACAAGGAAACAACTTTTCGACTAATTTCTGTCCACATAGCTTAAGAATACCAGCTGGTAAGTCTTTTGAAAGCAATACTGCTTGTTTAAGGCGAATTTAATGACTTTAGAGAAGCAAACTAGTTGATCTGCTCATGACGCTGCTTGTTGTACATCATTATTTCCGGCAACTCTAAATCTGTTTCTTTCCCCTTGACTAGGAAACAATTCACTATTATGACTATGTTTTTCACTTTCGAAAACTTAAAAATAAAGCGCAGTAAGATTTTGAGACAATTTCCTTGATTTGACATTTAAAACGAATATCAAATCCTCTTGTCTTGAAGCTACTTTCTTGGGCTATGAATAAACAATTAATTATAAAATTTATGCAAAAAGCCTCCATCTTTAAGGAAAAGTCTTTTCCATTGACAAATTTTGTAAACCAAAAATGGAGTTCATTGTTTGCTTCACAGAAACCATTCATGCAGGTGATTTCATGAGGCGCTCCGTACAATCACAGAAAAATGAGCAATTTTTCTTTAAATTTTCTTTCTGATGTGAAGATGACAGCTACCACTCATGCTGTACCTCTAACAAATGATAGATAGCCTTCTTGTGAGGAAGCCAGATTCTTGCAACGCATTTTGGCATGTATCACTTAAGGTTTCGATAGTGATAAATATTAGCAACAGTAAATATTGAAATGCCTCAATTCATTTTTAACAGATGACAATTCATTTACTTGAATGTATGCTCTCAATTTTGCCATGCACATACGAAGATATTGGCTGCAACTTTAAGGTAAGATCCTTTCATTAGAATCTTTATCCATTGCTTGCTCAGTTGAAATTAAGTCGATGAGGAGAGAAGATTTTACTAGAAAAGTGACTTGGTAGTTTGAAAATGTCTTTAGGAAATGCTGTTTGACCATAAACTAAATATAGGACTTGAGTCCAAATGAATACTGGAGCGTTAACGCTGTCCTAGATTTCTGCTGACAAACTGCTGATGGCCCTTTGTTATAGCACAATACTGCTAAGGACATTAGCAGTGGAGAAAAGGACTTCGTAACTCTGGCATTATCTTCAGAAATTTCTTCGGTCTAATTTCAACGAATGCTTGTAAACTTCAACATTAGTTAATTTTCTTGAAGGGAGAGGGACCAGGAAAAATCGATTACTTAATATGCAAATCATAAAACGTCAAACAGATGTCTGACTACTGAAGGTTTTTAAAATGTAGAAATTCGATAGAAATTTCTATTACCAATCATTCAATTTGATACAGATTCCATCCAGTGAGTCAAAAAGTGATCTGTGGTATTTGGTGGACTGTGACACTAAGCCACCTGTTTTTCGTGAACTAAATTTTTTCCGTGCAGAAGGGAGTCTAACTTACATCATAAACCTTTCCCCATTGAAAGCAGTCATAAGATACTTTTGCTAAAAAGATTCTCTTTGTAAGACTTTGTATGGGAGCCTTGTATGCTGGTGGAATTTTTTTGCCAAACCCCTTCTCAATTTTATCTTGGCAAAGGTTACAGGTTAGGGTTAGGGTTACCATACAGGTACACGAGTTATTAACGAGGTGTTATCCAGGAAAATAGAATAGCTAGGAGATAGTATTTTCTCCCCTGGGATGTCTTATCATAACTTGCCCCGCGTGAAGAATATATTTTTGAAAGGCATTGATAATAAGTACTTCTTTGTCTTGAAAGAAGTTTCTTTCAAGCAGATCAACGCTTTGTAAATCGCAATGGGACATCTTGCAGACAACACTTGGTCTTTAGAGTCTAGGTTTTTAGAGACTAGCTCTTTTGAGTTGTTAGAGTCGTCTGGAAAGACCCAAAAGACAAAAGTACACTCTGATCCACAACGCGCAAATTTTGGAACAAATTACACAATAGCCGAAAAGTCAAATTTAATCAAAACATCAATGGAGATATATGGTTTTAAAGAGGATACCTTAGGAATCAAAATAAAGCAAAAAGTAGACTTTCTGACTTTTGAGTCCGGAGAAATTTGCTTGCAAAGTTGGATGAAATTGACATTGTTTACTTTTCATGTAATTTTTGGTAGATTTCTACAGAATGCTCATTACAACAACAAATTCATTTGCTAAGATCTCTGCCTAGGGTTATCCGATTGAAGCTCTGGTTGTTTTAATTGATAAAACAACATGTCAGCTTACAGAGAAGTTAGTCACAGCTTCTTCTGGTACGCATTTTTCCTTTTGTTTTCTTATTATTTATTCCATGTGTACTTATTGTCCGGAAATTGACACCAAAAATGCGCAATTTGAAATTTAAAGTATAGAATAAAAAAGAGGAAAAAGATGTCTGCCAAACCTAGATTTTATTAAAGAAAAACATTTCAGCAGGTATTCTGTCAAAGAAATCATTCAGGATCGTGCAGGGAACAAAATTATGTTATTTTGAATGTGTCCACTTCGAATATTTTACGACATTGGACCCCAACTACTTTGATGTTCACAATCAGACAAACGCGCATCCACCAACCCAGACTTAAGATATGCAATCCTGACTGGTTTTATCCTTTTAAACAAGTGTTCTGACATAACTGAGAGAAAATTTGAATTCATTGCCTCCTCCGCAGAGGCATTTTGTGGTTTTTTTAGTTGAACTGCCATACGCATTGAGAATCCTATCTGTATGAAATCCAAAAAACACTGTAAAAAAGTTATACTTCTTGTTTTTTTTGACTCGCACTAATAGAAAAGATCCATACAAAATTGTAGATGTCATCAGCGATGGCTCCTTAAAACTGATAGAGTTGGAACAGCGAAGTTTCATCACTTTGACACCATAACAACTCATTTTATGGCAATTACTGAAGTATGATGATCAGCTAGCACACAAAACCATCAGAAATAATATTTTGCACATAATATTACCTTGTCTTGAAGGTGGTTGCTTACAAAATTTTCCTGATGTACATTTTCAAGACTAAAATTGCACTTTCAGGCCATGCTTTCCCAGGGCTAAAGACAGTTCAACTGAAAGCCACAATAGAGGTCTGCGGAAGAGGCGGTGAATTCATAAAACTTTCTCTCAGTAATGTCAGAACACTTGTTCAAAAGGACAAGACCATTCAGGATTGCATATCTTAAGTTTTGTTGCAGGATTTGCCTTTGTCTGAAGGTGAAAATCAAAATAATGGTAGGGGGGTCAAAACCTTATAAAATAATCATAAATGTTGATTCATCGATTCTTTTGTTGTTTCTCAAAATTGAGTGAAAGTAGTGACAAAGAGTACATATCTTGAAAATTTTATGAATTTTTTTTGGGTACGTTTCTGCACGGAATCTTTGGTCAATATATACAAAATACTTCAAATGTAATAGCTAAACCAATTGCTAAGATATCTCTGACATCTATTTTTCATTTTCAGCGTCAAAGTTGAAAAAGAACGATTTTTAGGCCTAAATTTGTGGAAAATAACAAAGTCTGAATTTTGCAAAAATTTGCCTTAATGAAATGTATCAGCAAATAAGTTTTCCAGGGCCCGGTTGTTCAAAACTCCGATTAAGTTAACACAGGATTAGAGTCAAATCTAGGTTTAGCAACTTATTCCCCGATTTGCTAATCGGCATTTTAGGAAGCGTTGTCGAAAGGTAGATTACAGTTGCGATTAGCTAATCTCCCATTAAGCCTTCCTAATCCCCGGTTAACGTGTGTTTATGATTTAGAAAATGGCGGCAAAACAAAACAGTGAACCTGGGAAGAAACGAAAAGGGAGGAAAGCAAATGTTAAATCGTCGGAGCTCGCCATGCTCACAGAGCAGTCGACGAAAATGTTCATGTCTTAAAGTCCAAATTCACAGACAGTGTGACAAACGCCAAGAAAAATGAAATTTTGGGCAGAAATAACAGCAGCAGTGAATGCAGTTGCAGTGGAAAAAAGGACGACCTCAGAAGTTAGGGATACATGGAAAAATCTAACTTCGGCTGCAAAAAGAGAGGTCACTAGAAGGAAATCGACATGATCGACGTGTTCAAGAACACGAACACATTTCAAAGAAGACACGTAAAGAACATGTAAACATTGGAAAGGCTTCAAAACTTTTTTTGCAACTTTCAAGAGTGCACAGTGTGGAATTTGTAAGAAACTCCTAAGAGACTCCGACCACTCAAATGCTGGCCCAAATTCTTCGTTTTCTATAGAGTAAAAACTAAACACCGGCCAGCCAGCCAAGGCTAGGGGGCATAGGGACAGCAGAAGCATAGTAAGGACTATTTTTATAGAGTTATTTTTCGTAAAGTATTCAAATACTGGCCCAAATTCTTTGTTTTCCATGAAATGCTAAAAAACTACGTGTGCTCGGAGCTTCTTACCAGTGTTATCTAGGCTCCATAACAATCTTCATGTTTATTACTGATACCCGCATGAAGGTTTCAAAACAAGGTTTTTTAGTCTTTACAATGTCTAGAAATTACACATATTTCTTATGACAAGACACTGCTTATAAGAAACCATAGAAACTGAAGACTCATATCGCCGAAAACATTAAGAAACTCCAGTACCTACAGGAATAAAATTACTACGAAACCGTATATTTTGATTAAAGAAATCCTTGACATATTCGTATTTATGCTTCTTGTTTCCCATGTTATGATGCTCAGAAGGTACTTGAGTTATGTCTAAACATTGCAATGGCTTCGAAAATGTTTTTTTTGAAGAGTTGACAAGGGAAGAATCATTCAGACAATAAACTCTTGCGAAAAGTGATGGTAATGGGACTAAATTTGTGTGCTGAACGATTTTGGAACGTTATGCATTTTCTTTGGTAGTTTTAGAGTGCAATTTATTTACTTTGAATGGATTTGTTCCCTTGAAGTGGTGAGTATTTATATTTTATGATGAATGAATCTAAAATTTTGTGCATAACAGCTCTAAAATACGGACATGTTTGTGTTGTTCCCTACCTGATCTGCTGCAGGATTTGATTCAACCCGAGGGAGGAGGGAAGGAGTGTTCTTGAACACGTCGATCATGTCAATTTCCTTCTAGTGACCTCTCTTTTTGCAGTCGAAGTTAGATTTTCCATTTATCCCTGACTTCTGAGGTCCTTTTTTCCACTGCAACTGCATTCACTGCTGCTGTTATTTCTGCCCAAAATTTCATTTTTCTAGGCGTTTGTCACACTGTCTGTGAATTTGGACTTTAAGACATGAACATTTTCGTTGACTTACTCTGTCAGCATGGCGAGCTCCGACGATGTAACATTTGCTTTCCTCGCTTTTCGTTTCTTCGCAGCTTCACTGTTTTGGTTTGCCGCCATTTTCTAAGTCATCAACACACGTTAACCGGGGATTAAGAAGGCTTAATCGGAGATTAGCTAATCGCAACTGTAATCTACCTTTCGACAACACTTCTCAATACGCTGATTAGCAAATTGGGGAATAAGTTGCTAAACCTAGATCTGATTCTAATCCTGTGTTAACTTAATCGGAGTTTTGAACAACCGGGCCCAGAAACGTAAGTGTGATGCAGCAGAATTTTGAAATTTGTTATGTTTAGTAAATAGTGGTCAATTACTTTCTGAAATTGCTTAGATACGATGCAATGCAACTTCCTGAAAGCTTGACAAATTCTTTCTCCGGAACGAATGGCTCGAGTCGTTTCAAATTTTTGCATAATGGCGGAAAATTCCTTCTTAACAATAGAAAAATAAGATGAAAATCATATCTCAAATCTGAATTTTGGGTATTTTCCCGACCGTGGATCAGTGTGAAGTGCTCAGACTCTAAGTCTTTGTCTTCTGGGTCTTTCTGCACGATCTCAACGACCTAAACGATCTTGTGTGAGCCAGGCTTAACTTTTTCAAAATCCCCAGATACAAGGTCTTACAAAGAAAATATTTATAAATCACTGCATTAAGAGACCAATTTCAATGGGAAAAGGTTTATAGTTTACGTTAGACTGTTAGCAGTAGGCAAATTTAGTTCACGATGATCAATTGGTCCAAGCGACGGCAGAGTCCGACAAAAGCCCCACCCCTCTTCTGATTTACCCGGTAGCTTCTATACCGTTCTAGCTATAATAAGCGTCAAATTTTCGCAAAATTATTCAATAAATCACGTAAAATGTCATTGTCATATCCTTTTGACCGAATTTCTCCAAGATCTCAATTGATCAATTTTCACAGTTCTAGAGAGATCACTTTAGCTGTTATCAGAATTTTCAGAATCACGGGGATTTTTAAAAATTTCTTTTTCTTTTGATGTTTTTACTCATCATAGTGGCTAATCTTTAGCGATAAAGGCACCAACAGTAGCTCGCTATCATCAAATAAACCTTTAAATTGCTAAATACTTATTGTGTTAGTCATGTAGATTTTCCTTAATTGGTTCAGAATTTATGGTGCTTTTAATAGACGATTACGCTAAAGGTGGCGGCGAGGAACTTTTTACCAAGATGCATTGCGTTCGAAGCAGAAATCTTTTAAAAATCTATAGGAATTCGATTATAGAACGCTATGAATCTTGGTAAAAAGTTCCCCACCGCTACCTTTCGCGTAATCGTGTATTTTTGCCAAAAGTTCATATACTTCTTATCGTGTATATTTTCATAAATAGTAATGGCAACCAAAAGAAATGTTGCTATAAAAAATGCACCTTTTGGAATGAAGTGTGATTACAGAAAGTTTCCTCTGAGCTATTGAGTTTAAAGGAATTGGATGATATCACTTTACACATTTAATTTTGAGGCTTTGCAACGATCCAGTGCCTATGCTGCTCTTACTGCACCCAATTAAAACATTTTCCTGTACGTACTTGGTGACGAACATAAGTGAACCGAGAAGATATGTTTTGAAAATAGATTTTGTTTCTAAAATAAACAACTGCATAGCAATGAGAATTCTTTATACATTACGAAAATTTGATTGCCTGAAAATGAGACAGAATGGTCCACTGCAACTTGCTTTTCATCACAACCACAACTAGCTTCTCGAAGGGGGCGGGCTCAAAGAGTATGTTGAGCGCACATGACGGAACTTTGCTGATTCTATGATCGTCAACTCAAAGAAGTTTTATCATTGTCTCATTGTTCCTGAATAATAGTTGATTAACTGCTTTCGTTGGACCTACTTCCTATGATGATGTATAAATGTCGGAAAGATCAGTTTTTTTCATTTTGAGCAATCTTTTACAGGAATATCTGGTAATTTGAAGCCTTGAAAATAGTAGTTTCGAGCGACATAAACTTTTAGTTCAAAGACGGAGAAATACAAATTGACTTTTAGGATGATTTCCGGGCCGTGGTTTTGTGCAGCACCACGACGAAGGACAATAAGGGAATAAAGGACGAAAGCGCATTTCTCGAAACACGTACCAAACACAAATACGCTGTGAGTCAATACTGTATTAAACATCCAAAACTCATACTGATGATCCATGTGATGCACCGTCGTAATGATGATTCATATTTGTGTCTGTGTGGTGGTGATGAGCGTTTGTATATTCTATCTAGAAAAACCAAAAATATGTGCAAACATTTGCATGTCATGTTAAAGTGAAGACACTTATCGTCAACAATATTTCTGAATAGGGAACAGCCTCAAATTACCTTTAGAGGCAAGGAAGGAACTTCATGAGAAAATTTTTTGTCCCAGAGGACTTTGAAGCATTCTCTTTGTTTGTTTATGACAAATCTAATCTCAAAGTCAAGAACATATGGATCCTTGAGGCAACGATGAGCACTCGGCTAATTCTGTTGGCTAATTTTAGGCAACCGTCTCTCAGTTCTTTCGTTAACCCTTAAAGATGTCAGCCATCAAGCCTTATCTTCTCATCCATTGAGGAATGTTTGTATCTCTGACCCATCAGATTCTTTCATGTCATCCAACTCTACCTGCCTTCGCTGCTGGGCTGGTAGTTCTTTGAGTTATCATTAAGCATAATCGATTGCATGACATGAAGATCCCATTGAATATTCCTATTTTGAGCTTACCATGAAAGTAGATCACTAGCAAGTTCTGTTTTTTATCAGGCCAATATCGCACATGAAATGAAAGGCTTCTGTTTTCTGCTTTTCAGACTGCTCTAAAGTCTTCTCAGTATTGATTTACTCTCATAGCATTAAGGTGGATTTGCATATCATCATTCGTTTCTTTTTTCACAAGGGAAAGAAAGATGCCCTGGAAGAACACATAAGAACTACGGTAAATCTGCACTTATCTATGGCGGTCCAAAAAGTACGTGATAATGAAGCTCGTTCGTACTGCACGAACGGCACTTTTATTTGGAGGATAACAAACTTCAAGCAACTATTCGAATCAGCAAGAAATGCCGATGAAGAAGCAGCTCTCTTCAGCTTACCTTTCTACACTTCGCAATACGGCTACAAGCTGCGTCTGAAGATTTACCTGAATGGGCGTGATCGTGGCAAAGGCACACATTTGTCCTTATATCTGATCATTATGAAAGGAGAATACGACGCCCTTTTAGATTGGCCGTTTGATCAGAAGATAACATTTTATTTGCTTGACCAAGGGGAGCAGCGAAAGCATAAGATGCATCAGTTAAGTCCTAACAGATCTCTACCAAATGTCAAAGCGGTCTTCAATAGACCAACGACGAAGGAAAACCTCGGAATTGGCAATCCTAGTTTTGTGTCCCATGAAATTATTGACCAGAATGAGTATATCAAAGATGATGCAATTTTTGTAAAATGTGAAGTTGCACCAAACAGCCGTTAGTGTAGTTTCGTTGTTGAAAATTACAGTAACTAACTTTGGTCATCAGCAAATCTAAAAGATTTAAATCGAAACTGTAAATAAGTAACGTGATCAACAATTTGTAAATTTAAAAGACAGAATTACAGAAGATGAGCAAGACTGTTCTTATGATAAAGTTTGCTGCATTCATTGAAGAGTAATACATGATTGTAAGAGTTTATTCCATCATAAAATGGATACACAGCATAACTTGCGACGTCAAAGAGAAGTTTTACGTCCAAAAATGTAAATAACAGAAGGTACTCTAAAGCTTCCTTCTCTTTTGTGTTAAAATAGGTAGTTGCTTAGATTCTGAAATATGAGCCCCTTAAACAATATCGTAGTTAAAAACCTGATTTCTATCATAAGGCCGTCGAAAATTCTATGCATGGAGCCAGGGGAGGGGGGAAAATGATATGTTGAGGGTACGGGTATGTGCCGCACATATGGGTGGGTTTCTGGGTCCAAAATTCTCTAAACAAGGGCCCTTTTTCGGTAGAGTTTCCTTAAACATGGTTGGGTTTTCCAGGAATTGGCAAAAACTTGTCAAAAATGGGTAGCTTTCCACCAAAATTCATCATAAAAGTGGGCATGACGGCAACTGTCAGTAATTAGAAGAGGGTAGCTTTCGGAAAACCGGGCGGCAGACCCTCATCCATCCACAAGTCATGTACCCCCCTCCCTGGGGCAGGGAATCACCAACAGTCACGACTCTGCACTCATAACTAGGCTTCCTGTTAGGTTTAACGATCTGAACAAGCATAGCATGGCATCTCAGCATAATGTTTCCTGAAAAGGGCTAATGTTCACATGCAATGCAAGCTGTCGAATCAATCGATCGAATTCCTTTTTGCATTGCCAATTTTTGGGAAGCACCCTGCTTCAAATCTAACATTATAGATAATGACGTAACTCAATAACCTGATGATCATTTGTATGATCCAATGATTTTTGTTACCAAAACTTGTAATACTATCGCCAAAAAATTACTCCATAATGTACCGTCAATTACATCAAAACAACGAATCGGTTTTGACGAGGAGGCTTATGCTTCAGAAACAGGTCATTTTGGATTAGACACAGAATTTGTAGGAGATACGAACAGGCTAAGTTGTGAGCTTCAAGGAATCTCCCAAAAAGGGATCTAGATCGCATGCGCACTAACGATTTACTTAAATGGCATGCTATGTAAATTTGCTTGACCGTTGAAAACAAGAGCGTGAAACAATAGCTCCGATGCGCATGACAGTATGAGCCCCAGGGTTGATTCGCTATCAACAAAGCTGAAAAACAATATGTCAAAACAAAAGGGTCAGTACTTCGTCTCCCCAACAAGAATGTGCCCCAGCGGTCTGGCAGTTTGCCTGGTGTTTACTATTGTGGCATCGGGAATTGGGGGGATTGCACATTATGGGATCATTGGGGTATCTCCTGTCTATTATTTGCTCTGAAGACCTTTTCGAAATGATACGACTCAAAGCTATTGCGATTTCATATGTCTGTTTTCAACGAAGAGTATGATGACATCGATCTTTAATTGAACATCAATCTGTTATAATGAACAACTTGGTTGTAGAAGGTTGTTAGTTACACACAATTGCCATGATATACGACGTGAGCGTGAAGCTCGAATACTCTTCAAACTCAGCTCTTTGGATTGAAGTAAAATTTTTTCTGTTGGATTTTCAATAGTGTAAATATACTACATTGAATACATAAATAGCCTAGATTAAGAAGAATGTTGTTTATCTCTACCCTCCTTTGTTTAAAATGGCACTCCTTTATCTGCATACAGTTAGATGAATGTCATAGAAGCAGGCCTCGTGAGTAGGTTCCTGTCCAGTCTCAAATAGATGATTACGCTAAAGATGGCAGAGAGGAACTTTTTACCAAGATGCATTGCGTTCGCGTTACATTTCCTTAACGATTCTATAGGAATTCGATTAAAGAACGCAGTGCATGTTGGTAGAGAGTTCCTCGCCGCAATCTTTAGTGTAATCTTCTGTTGCATATTTTCTCTAATTAGCCCCATTGTAGGGAAGGTTTCTCCAGGGAATGTTTGGAAGATATCAAGTGAGCTCAAGTCCTCTTTTTATTTTGTGACAGTAGTAAAATATAGCAAGTTTTTTTTCGATTTCTATTGTATTCTTCGTTTGCGATCCAAAATTAGCTGTATATGTACAGTCTGATCAGTCTGCCGGGGGAGGTACTCATATATTTTACCATACGGGGACGTGCCTCTGAACAGGGCATCATTTTCAAGATTCTTAGTACGGAATAGGGTATCATTTTTGTAAAAATCGGCTCCTTGACAGGGTCCATATTTGCCATTTTTGACTCAAAAGGTCGTTTGAGGCCATTTGCACTCTTTCAGATCACTTGGATGGCAATATTTCCACATTTTTCCATAGATTTCGTACAAAGTTCCTTGCAGAGCACCACTTTGTCCAAAGAAACTAACGGACAGGGTATTGTTTAAGAAATTTTTCTCCGGGACAGGGTATCATTTTCGGAAATTTGACTCCGGGGCAGGATAGCTTTTTAGATTTTCCAGCGGCACGTCCCTGTATGTCGTAGGCCAAGTACCCCCCCCCCCCGGGCCAGTGTGTCAAGCAGAGAGGCCCAACAGATGCTACATACATTAGCAGTTTGAAAACATTGGGAAGTAAGTGAATCTCACTTTAACCATCTACGTCCTATTGTCCAAGTTGAGGTCCCACTAAAAATTTTTTAGATATTGAAAGTGCACCAAATTGCTTCCAAACAAGTGACTCAAAGCAAATTTAATTCGGGTTTGTTACTAATATGAAAGAAAGTCGAAGAATAGTCACCTATTTGGTCCCAATGGCACACAAGTGGCACAAATGACCAAAAATTAAAATCTTGCAGAACTGTCAAGAATTGAGGATAGCTGCCAAGGTTAAAACTGTGTAAGATTGATAAGAAAATGTATCCATCTTTAAAGTTTTCATACTGTAATGCAGCATAGATTTCTGAAACAACTTGGAAAGTAAAAAGTCTTCATTTTCTACAAGACGAGTCAATAAAAACGCCCGGTGTTTGAAAAAATCCTGATCCCTCAATATCAAAGCTATGATGTTGAAAAATGTCTTGTTCTATCCCCGATATGTCAAATTAGGTTCAGTAATCTACCAGGCTGTAATCGGCCATTTTTTCCCGTCAAAATAGGAGATTTTCTGCGGAAACCCCATTCGAAAACCTGCAAAACGAGCGAAAACAGCAAGCAAAATTTCCCTTTGTTCTCCTTCTTAGCAATAATGACTCTTGGGTTTGCTCATGCATTTTGTCTAACTTATTCACACTAAGGGGAAGACTTTTCAACCCGCCAAAGCGAAAGCACGCGCTAAAGCGTGCTGAAAGTCATCGCTGTGAGCTAAACACGTCAGGGACGTTTGCTTGTAATTTTAGCACGTTTTTAACCCTATTGTAACCCTAGGGTATTTGATGCTCTAGGAAGCCTAGAGGGGGGCTAATTCAGCCCCCTAATTTATTTTTGTTCTGTACAACCTAGAGCCTTGAAACTTTGCATGTGTATAGAACATCATATTGTGAACCCAAAAATGAAACCTAGTTTTAGATATGTCGCGTGACCTTCCCATGACGTCAAATTGTTCAATTTTCAAAATCAAACAAAAACGAAAAGCATTAAGGACATCAGTTTAATGTCATTGTATTCTATGTCTAAATAGTATTCGTTCCGTGAAGAACAATTAATAAAAACGATGACGTCATCACACAGGAATGCAAAGAATGTGCGCATGCGTAGTGCCAAAATCCGCAAAACCATACCCTCAAATTAAAAAATAACTAATTGGTTGGATAGAGCATCAAAATTAGTATGTATTTCCTTCTTTTCATAATTTCATCACATTAGCTGTAGACTTTATTTGGAATTATTCAATATTTTACATACACATCTCTCGAAAACTGATCGCATTCACCCCCTGGAATGAAATTGATTTTTTCAAAAAATTAATTTTTGATCGTGACAAGGATAAAAACAAAAATTCAGAAAGTTTCGGCTTTGTAAGTGCACTTGGTAAAAATCTACAGACAAAAAACCGGTAGGGCTGATTCACCCCCCCCCCCTTAGGCTTGATAGGGTTAAGGTTTCTCAAAGGGACTTATTTTGGAAAATTGCCTACAGAATCTGAACACAGTGATCGATTTTAGCCAGGAAAATTTCTGAAAATAATTGAACATGTTAGCTATTCAATCAAATATTGCGAATACCATTGCTTATACATTCAGGGAGTAGTTGCCTTTCAAATGCCGGGCGTTTTTTTGACTCACCCGGTATTAGATACCAATTTGACTTAGAAAGCTGAATCTTTGATGCTTTGAATTTTAATACATTTGCCGTGATACCGTGTTACCTAAAAAAGCTTCTCGCTAAAATGCGTATGTTTTTGCAGCTGCAATTCAGCATTATCTCTAAAGACTTTTGAAAGGCTCAAAACATACGGTCATACATTCAATAGCTCATTGTCGGACCATTGTCTAGGGAAACATTTTACAATGAGCTATTATCTCAATGCCTCACAAGAAAATTTGTTTTGAGACAGACCGCAGGATTAATTGCAAATAGCTCTCAAGGGGGTATCTTAGTGCTCTATGTAATAAGGGGACGGGTCATTTTTAGGGGTACCTTTTTCAAAATGTTGCGGAATTTTTGGTATCTTTTGCAGAAGCCTTGTGGAATTATGAGTCCTATCATGGAGAAGGTTTTGCAAATCTATAGAAATTGCAGGAAGCTTTGTGTAATTCTTAGAGTTATGCCACAGATTTTCATCAGACTAACGGAATTATGACCCTAACAATAGACCATTTCGACAATTAAAATCGGAGACTGAGGAGAGCGGTTTGTTCTGGTAAATGGCGGATGTAGTTCTTGTAAATGGCGGCCGCATAGTTGGGCCGTTGAAGTGAATATGATGTAAACATTGAGTTTTGCAAGCTGAGGCGAGGATCGCTATAGCATCTGCGCCGTTTTAGGATTTCAGTTTTGAGATATCAGCTTTGAAGTATGGTCAACCGTCAGATTAAGAAAAATCGAATTATATTCAAACTTTTCCGCGCGTCAATTTTAATCGCATTCAGCAAGGATATTCGAAGTTAAAAATTTCAGTTGAATTTCATTCACTTGACAATCGAAGTCAGAGTAAGCTGTCTTATTCTAAATACTACATATGGACTTCGTCAAGTTATGCGGAAGTGCCTAGTCTCGAAGCAAGCATTGCTGTTTGCAGCACTGAAATTTAGGCTGAAAAGGAAATCAGTTGCGAATATTGTAAATTACACGTTTGTCTGCATTTTGCATAGAAAGCTATTTGACTAAATCCTAAGACAGCTCCATTGCTGCGCTTATATGCAGTAGCGATTGCCACGTTTGCATTATTCCCTTCAACGGGCTCACTCCACGGCTGTCATCTACCAGAACTGAGTCCGCCATTTACCAGAACAAACCGCTCTCCCCAGTCTCCGATTTTAATTGTCGAAATGGTCTATTCTTTGAAATCTCCTGAATTTTGGATACCACTCTTTCAGGCAAAATGACATTTCCCCGTCAGATTATGGGTCGATGTAACCGTAACCCCCCCCCCAATAAATGATCACAAGATTGTTTATTCCATATAGTTCCTGTGGCATCGTTGTGCGGTAGTTTATTCCTTTTTCTTACCTGTACGCATATAGAGAAAGCTCTGTATGATTAGCAAGTGAATACAGATAAAAATTTCAAAATGATAGCGTTCTGCTTTCGATAAGATACGGTGCCCAAGTGACTCAACCTTAATATCACAGGCCATGTTTAAAATTCTCGAGTTCTTTGCATTACGTAGCCGGCGGTATGATGAGTTCGTATGATGAGTCCGTTAATCAAGGCTATTCTATAGTTCAGTTCAGCTGCTTGATCAGAAGGCCAAGAAGTCTGAGGTCTCGCTTAAGAGCACATATGTTTTTGCAAAGCATTCCATAGACAGTGCATTAACACAAATAAAGATTGTGATATGATTAGAGGCAATGCTTTACTCCTGCATCAGGTATAACATAAAACGCGTACGAATAAGAAGGCATCTTCATTGGCTGCTGAACATTAAGCGCAGGTAGATTTGGCACTGAATTGTTAGAGCGCATTTGCAGTTTCTCGCCATTTAGCATAATTTCTTTTGTTGCAAGGCTCCCATCAGCTGACGTCACGAGAAACTGGTCTACCTTTTTGTCCTCAAAAGCATTTCCCAATTCGATCTGTGCTGGTTTATCTCTGAGATTGATAACCAGCAATGTTACAGCACCAGGTTGGTATGCAGAAGATTTGCGCGTGCAATGTGCATATGCACGCAATGTTTTAGTGTCTCCAGATACCAGTAAGACTCGTTTGCCAACAAGGCGCTTATGCAACAGTGCAAGCCAGTAATCAGGGCGTGGCGTATAATCATCATCGAGCATGGCGTAACTGCCTTTGACAAAACTTTGTCGCATTACAACTGAATTGCAGAATACACCAGACAGGCCTAACTTGTCCAGGTACATAAACGATGCAGCGAAAGTGTCTGAAATACCTGGTGCTCCTCCACTATAAGCACTCCCAGTCTCTGTCAGCCATAAAGGCTTTGTTGTATTTTCCTCTTTCATTACTCTCTTTATTCGTTGAATTTGATCCTTAAAAAGATCCAGCGTTTTTGGAGAAGTCATTTCCTCTTGGGTAGTAGTGCGACCATCTACATAGTACTGATGCCATGAAACTGCGCTTATTTCTGAGCTAGCATTAGTTTTTAGATATTCTTGAAGATATTTCTCAGATGATCCTTTATCCCTTGGCCTGGTAACGTCTGGACCAACAAGCAATGTACCAAATTTTGCATTGCTTCGAAGTATTCTGCGAAGTTCAACAGCATCTTTGCCAGCTTGCGTTGCATTAACAACTCTTTCTGGTCCGTACTTTTTGTAGCTGTTTGGTTCATTACCTAAATGCCAGCCAATGTTATAGCCTCGGTATGCAATATGATGCAACATTTCCAATGCATTTGTTGCATTCCACGATCCATTGATGTAGCGTACAAAATTTCCAAGGTTAAACACTATATCCAGACCTGCATCTTTTACGAAATTGTGAAACTTGTCAAAGTCATCAGACATCAACCAAAATGGTTGCGAGACCTTTCCTCGCTTTATTAAGCTTCTTCTCACCATGGTTGTTCTCACGGCTTTGCTTACTGAATAATCTTCGGAACCATTCGCACCAGAATTTTCTTCCAACACGGATGAGCTTTCTTCTCCAAAACCGTTTGAATCTTGTTTTTGTCCAGATCCTCCACCACTTCCACTTGCAAGTATCTCAGTTCTAGCTGTCAGAGCTTTTTGGTCACTTTTCGTGAAATCTTGCAATGCATCACTTGGGTTTTGCGGATCTTTCCCTTGGACGTTAACGAAGAGTGGACCATCCTCCTCGGATTTAACTGGCTTGTCGGGTTCGCTTGGATTTGGTATGGAATTTGGAACTTGCCCGCCTTGATTTGTATTCTGATTTTGGTTAGGATTTGTGTTTGGCTGGTTTGGACCGGATTGATTCGACATATCTCCATTCTGACCATTTTGAGTTTGTCCTGGATTTGTTTGTGGATTCGGCAATGGTCCAGGCTTGTCAGTTGGCTTTTCTGGAATATGTGGCGTAAATGGTGTTGCTTTAACGGGTTCTTTCTTAGGAGGATTTTTAGCACCTGGAAGAGAATTTCCCATTGTCGGCTTAGTGGTTGGTTCATTCTTAGGAGGGTTTGTGAGACCAGGAAGAGAATTTCCCATAGTTGGATTTACTGTGGTTGGCACTTTCGCAGTTGGGAGGGCATTTGACGGTGGTGATGCGGTACCTTGCGACCCTGTAAGCTTATCTTGTGCTGTTTGTTCATTCGGAAATGTAGGAGGGGTTGCCGGCTTGACTGATCCAACTTTAAAGAATACGAAATTTGAAGCACTTCCTCCCAAACGAAGATACGCAGGTTTCAAGGCTTTAAGAAGAGCCTTCAACTTCTCAGATGTGTACTCTATCTTTTGGAAGCCATTTTGTGCATTGCTCATCCCAAGGGCAACAGAAAGAAATCGATCTTCAACTTCGCATACTGGATCTCGTTCAAGAACATTCAGTTTGAACAGCTTTGCTTGACTCCATGTCATAAGTAGTGCGAAAAACAGAAAGCCACTTGTCAATAAGGCTGATAATCTAAACATCTTTATTTTTGAAAAATTTTTGTTATATTTTATACCTTTATACTGTTGTACTTCGCTTCAATTATCGTCATTATCTGGGTACTAAGACATGACTGATTAGTTAAATATTTCAAGATTACAAGCATAATAAGATCATCTACCACAAGATCAATCTGCAATGATTTGAAGATCAAAAATGTTTGTGAAGAAAGTTACGGGTCGTGTGAAAATGCACAGGTTTCCCATCAGAAATAGTCAACTGTCTGAACACTTGGGCAGCTTTGGACGCAGGTATCTTACCAAGTATATAAAACGTTGATGAACTAAGCATATAGCATTTGCTTCAAAGACAGCTAACTGGATTGTCAAATTCCAAGCAATATTTTGATGCGATATCAGTAACCCTGGTCTGTCACATGGCGATAATTTTCGTTGAAACGTAAATCCCGTCCATGATAAGCAAAGCAAAGCAATTTACCGTACTGAAAAATAATGCCAACATTTCTGAGTGCATTCGATCATATCATGATAAACAATGAAAGTATAAATTCATTCCTGGAACATGGTCGGGTGCATGAGATTTCATCTAAATCTCCAATTTCCGCACAATTCCTTATAACCCGAAAAATGTCCCTTTATAAATAGAACCTCCTGCAGAATTTTTAGTTAAAACAAAACTCTCTTGTTCATCTGATGTGTTCTTGGAAATGGGAAATGATGATATCTCTCGAATGATGATGACCTCTCTTCTTCAATGAGTTCTTATTCCGATGAAATATTTTCTAGAGCAACCTTATCATGCTTCTAACAGGCTTTAACCCTGTTACTACCGGGGGCCAGGGGAAGGGGGTACAAAGTATCCACAGCACAGTTTATTTGATACATAGTCATATGTTCGAAGAATACAGAGCGGAAAATTTGCGACTTTTCCTAAAATTCAATAGATTAAAGATTAAAATTTTTTTCAAAATGGTAATCAGCGATCATATGACCAACTTGAATTACAAAAGAAAAGGGGAAAAGGCATCTTGAATTGTCATCAGATTGAGAAAGGCCTATTATTATTATTAAATTACATATGTTGGTGCCGTTTGTTCCCATTTCCCAAACCGCGGCACTCATCAACTAATTTTATTATCATCGTTCTTTCAACCATCAATACTACCCCGGAGAATGGCCTCCTCTCTGAGGGAAAGACAGATGTCGTCTTTGGGGAAACGGTTCTTGTATTAACCATATCTAGACAGGGGGGTAAAATAGCCCCCATCCCAGATTTGTCTGGGTAACTGGTTTTTGCTAATCCGTAGGCTATTTCTTTGTTTGACTTGTTTTAGCTATCTTTTTCACATCTTCCCTTCAAATTTCGTCACGACATCTTACTTATTTCTGGAAATACAAAAATTTTTTGAGAGAGTAGTTCTAATTCTTTGTTTGCTTTACCGTCAAGCCCTTTATAACTTCAAACTAAGATAATTCTTGACAAAATGAAGACAACTAAATGAAATTTACTATGCAACCCTCAATTAATAAGAGAATACGGCAAATATTGATTTTTTGAATTTCGTATTGAGGACGTAATTCGTGACGTCATGTATCTAATGAATTTAGGTAATAAATATAATATAACGAATTTTATAATTTGTTCAAAGAGTTGTGTTTTTGTAATAACTTGATGCTTTATCTGTTAATTAAACTTAAAACAAGGGTAATATTTCCTTTGAATAAGTTTTTACAGTCAAATCAGCAAGAGTACTGTTTTTGAAAAGAAACAAAGAAAATTGATGACGTCATCGAAAGTAAAACAATTAAAATAAAATAAATTAGATATTCGGATTTTTCACATCAAATTACACTGGAGAGCTAAGTTTCATCTTTCTAGCCCTTATCAATTCGGAGTTCTGAGGGGAGGGGGGCTAATTTAGGCCAAGCTCTGGCCTGAGGATTCTCAGAAAAGCCAGGTCCAGATGGGGTTTAAAGGGGAAAGCTTTTACCATAACTACGTTTAGAATTGTGCGCTACCTTTTCCGCCAATGTCATCGGATAGCAAATTCTTGCGGAGTGACATGTCCATCCCGGGAATAGAGGTAAACTGTCGATCGAAGTCTTCTGGTATAAAACACTCTGAGCAAACCACAGAGTCCTCCTAGTCGATCCCTTTCTCCCTCTTTCTCTTCGTGAATTCCGTCCACTTCCCCTTCTTCCCTCCCTTCTTCGCTTCAGGCTTGTCATCTGCGCAGAAGCACAGTTTACGGATACAAATACCCAGATCTTTATCATAGGTATATTGCTGCAACCGTAAGCCATACAACTTGCAGCCATTGTTGAAACCAAGAGCGGAACTGCGGGAAAAGCAAGAATCAACCTTGCTTTGTTTTCCAATGAAGGCCTGCGCAGCGATTCCATCTCATGCGTTAATGGAGAATCTGTTATAGCATCAATTTGAATTAGTCACGTGATCCGTTGCTAGGCAACTGGTTTTCTGAAAGTAGGTATGAGAAAATTGAGCTTTTTCTTGACAAAACTTGTAATTATCAATGTTTTCAACTCTAAGGTGGTCAATTATTTCTCAAAGCATTAAGCTACTATATTTTGATAATGTTTTAAATATATTTTTGACAGATTATAAAAATTTATAGCTAGAAAACAATATTTATTGTGCAGCTATGGAACTTGAAGCTACATACACTGAAAACGGGATATTCAATAACCATTAAATCACATCTCATAATTTTGATGAAATAGCCATCTAAATTAATCTTTCTTTGCATATCTGAATTGTTTATTCATTATCTTATACAATAAAACTTGTTTTCCAAAATTTTTAAATTTCCATTAGAACAATAACGTCATATTGAAGTGTGACGTTATAGTTCTGAAAAACTACAAATGAACAATAATGTAAACAAAATATATATCAAAAGAAAGATCTTGATGAGAGGAATTCAATGATATGATTTATGGGATAATTGGTTGGAAATTGCAAGGCTACAGCCAAATGTGTGTTTTCTTTTGTGACTACTCTCCAAATATGGGCATTCTGTGGTCATGTGACCAAATAGAGCTAATTGAAAATTTCATTATCTGGTAGCGCATTAATTTTTAGGAAAAGTCAATGAGTCTCAGCCTCTTGAGCCTGTTGCCTAACTGCTACATTGAATTGTTCAGTTAGGGGGGGGGCGAAAAAGGCCCCCCTCATGTGAAACAGGGTTAAGCCAAAGTAACGGGCATGTCCTCAAAAGATATTCCTGGAGGGCTCCGTCCCCAGATCTCTTCTATCTATGCGTTGTTGGTGTAACTTCTTTGGTTATTACGTACATGTGACTTGAATAGCCTCATTCTAATACCCTCCTGCCCTGTTCCATTCTATTTGCCCTGGTCACGCCGCTGCGTGAATTCATGATGAACGTTTTTGCCATAGAATTCTTATTCTAAACGGAGTTTCTGCGGTTAGCGGTTAATGCCGAAAAAACGGCGCGGTTAACGAATATTTGAGCAAAAACTTTTTGGATATGCGGTTATCGGACCCCCTATAATGGACCCACTTAATATGATTTGCCCATTAACTTTGGTTAAGGGTTGCGTTGATCGAGGATTCTCCAACTTCCTCTTCGGCTTCTATGAAATAAAATCCACCTCCTTCCATGAAGCTAGAAAATCACTAGTACTTCGTCATGAGTTGATTTTCAATTAGTTCCAGTAAGGAGTGTCGAAGTCAGACCCAAAATGGGTTCCTGTAAACCGTGGGACGACATAACGACTAATAACGACATAACGACAAATAACGAGCTACCAAATTACAGTATCGAGTTGTCTGTCCTAACGGGTGTATCAACCGGACCACCATGAGAACGGAATGGACTGATCAGTGGATCTAGTGGAGAGCGGAGCTCGCGAATTTTCTGTTTCTTCGGAAAGCAAAGTAAGAAACAAGCAAGCTCGTCAATTTTTTTCTCTGTATCCCTTGTTTCGTGTAAATGTGTAAGTAGAAGATGGAAAGAATGGTTCCCTGTTTCCAAATCCATTTTCCTAAAGCTTTTCTAATTTGTAGTTTTCTTCTCCTGGGCCAAACAGTTTTAATTTGACCCTTTGGATCGTGTACTCTGTAGACTTGCCCTTAGTCTTTTTCGTCAATCAAAAATTGGGAAAAGGAAAAATCGGGAAAGGGACCTTTAAAGAGACACAATCGCATTATTTTCATGTATGAAAATCACGACGAGAATTCTCCAGGATTAAGTAGAGGCCTCGTACTGTCCGAAAATATATTTACTCTTTTCATACCACATCTGGAAGTATCGAAAAACTATGAAAAGGAAGGGGAAACAAAAATTTTATACCCACACTTTTTTACGGTTCCGTGCGCATGAGACATTGGATCGGTTCATCGCTTGAGTTCATCTTATTAATTCTCGGTCATTAGAATTTTCGCTGCAAATCGGATTCGCCGGCACCGGAGAATGTCAACACCAGGCCTATTCACAGCTTGTCACGACAAACTTCTTTCCACTCTTGCTCTTGTTCAGAGGCGGTCTGGCATCATAACTGTGGGGTGGCTAGTAAGCCAAAAGGGCCCGGATCAGGGTGTGGCAGATAATCTTTGAACCACACCCCATAGAGCAATCACTTCAAACATGCTCAGTCCTCGATAGTACTTGTTGACTGATTGATAGATAAACTGAAGAGCAATGCTTGCACTTTAACATAGATTCTAACAAAACATCACGGTGAAAGGTTCTTCTCTACAATACAAATACATTTTCTTCTCTAAAATAGTCCTTCTCTAAAACAATTTCTTTAGGAAATGATAATATTGGCCACAGCGGCAAATAAGAGTAAGGGACGAGTTGCACTCTAAGCTCTTCATTGCACATTTCTCTATTTCAATATCTTCAAATCCAAAATTAAATTGACCAGCCTCATCTGAACGAAGTTCATATTTGGTGTAGTTCCGAGAGCTTGCCTCTGGGAAATTTTCCACCAAGCCCTCTGGATCTCTGGAAAACGCACTATTTTGAACTACTTGCCTTCGAAAGAGGCAGAGGATCATGACTGATGGGGGCCTTTCTCGGAAAATTTTGAAAATAGTACTTCAATTTCACGACGATACAGATGAGCTATATTTCAGCTACATGATATCAAAACTAATAGCTTGAGAAATTCTTGTAAGTTCCTCAAACATAGATAGTTTAAATATTCATTTGACTGAGCTTGAAACTTTCACAGCCTATTTCTTACAAAATGAATGAGCTTCAGCAAACTACTGAAGGGTCGAAGCCCAGCCCTCCATATCCGAAGGATCTGACTGAGAATGAAACTGCTGAAAAGGGAATGGGGTAAGGAGTGGGCAGAACGACTGTTGAAGCAAGTTGATGTCCTCAACGTAAGACCTATGGGAGTCATGGGAACTATGGGGTAGGAGTAGGAGGACTGCACTAAAAGCTCCCGAGGTCGCAGGTCATATAGCACGAAGTATTTCTTTGAATCGTGTTTTGTGCACTGGCGTAGCAAGCAGCTTCGACCCTTATTTACTAGGTTACTCAGTGGCCCCCCTCCGGCTGCAAATAGATCAACAAATGTTTGACAAATTTTTAACATTGAAAACGGTGTTTTATGGGCAACATCGCCTTAAAGGAAAGCACATGTTTTATACGAAGACCCATTGGTAATAGAAAAAATTCAAGTTGAAGGGTGGCTAAAGTACAATGCGAGCCACAGCCAGCCAATGGGGGTCCAAGGCACCTCCTCAGGGAAATGTTCTTGCGACCCGCTCTTTGGATTGTCGGAAAATCCATCTTTCGTACAACTCTTACCATCGAGTGGAGGAAAAGAGCTTGTGATCGAAGAAAGCCTTCACCATGAAATTTTTGAAACTGTGCTTATAGAAATAGATTTGGCCTGTCAAGCACTTTTCTAAAGATTTTCATGTTGTCTAGGAGCTGTTTAAAGATCTTTTTTCAAGCGTAGTTCTTGCGTTCAATCTTATTCTAAACTGTGGTCAACTCACTAAACAGTTAGAGCCCAATTTAGATGGGCCCTGGGAAAGTGTTCAATGCAAATCAACACGTAATACGTACTTTGCTGAAAATCGTATGGGGCCATGCACTGTGCATAACGCCATTGTCTTTGTGCTAGATTGGAATCCGCTTATCAAAGAGACTTATTCAAATGTGTTCTTAGATTAAACAAGAGCAAATAACTGTAGGGCCCTGGTTATTACTGCAATACTTCAATTTATGCAAATCATCTCCTCCAACTTTCGCAAAAAGGGCCCGTAATTTCCTTGTTACTTTAGATATCAGAGGGCCCGGGTGGCGATCGCCACTTTGCCACGCGGGTAAGACCGCGCCTCCTCTTGTTGGCTGCCTTCCTGTACTCACGAACCTTTACCAGTCGACATCCCAATCTTCGGTCGTATTGTTCCCACGAAAACGAAAATTTCAACGACAAATTCTCGCGAATAAATTCGGTCGCTCGCGCCGCTCGCACCCACATTTTCCTTCCTTTATTTGCAGCCCCAATCAAATTCCACGAAGAAACAGAAAAGCTCATGATGATTTGTTCGTAATTCAGGGGAAATTTTGTATACTTGACAACATTTTTGAAAAAAAATGTTATTTATTTACGATTTTGTCTCTTTCAGATAGACTTATTACAGATGACATACTTTTTCAGATTGACCAATGACAGATGACAAAACAATAGTTATCATGCAGATTGCGCTCATCCTCAGTTAACCACACAAAACGTGTTTCACTTCAACTTCAGAAAAGTGAATATAACAAAATTTTTATTCATACAGTTTGAATTTACATAATAGTTGCTTTAAAGTCTCAATAGGCACCTTAGAAGCTTTTTAAAAATTTCGTTCTTTAATATTAGACAACAGATATTAGATATTAACGTATTACGTAAGAAAGTTTGACAGCAAAGTATCCCTATAATTAAAGAAATTATCCATAAGCCCCGGACCTCAGTTCCTTTTACCGGCATGAAGCAGGACGCCGTACTAATCTCTCTAGTTTTGTCTGAAGCATGAACATGCAATGTTGTTGCTCATAACTCCATTTTCAGATTGCTAATTTCTTCTTACGATATGCCAAACTGTAAGTTGAAATGTCTAGAATGTAACTAGAGTGAATAGAAATTTTCAGGTTCAAATCTTTTTTCTCTGTGTTCCATCAAACGTCGGAACTTTTTTGGGACACCCTGTATTAGTTATGTTATGTTGCCAAATACTCTATTGGTTATGGTAAAATTATTATCGAGCCATCAAACTGTTATGTTATTTTGCAAAGAACTCTCTCTTTCTCTTATGGTAAAACTATCATTAGGAAGCCAAGGAATGTTGCCTTTACCCGTACCTGCAAAAGTCGTTGTTGTTGTGTGAGGAAAAAATTGTAAGGAGATAGGGAACCATTTTTTCCATCTTCTACTTACACATTTGCACAAAACAAGGGCTACAGAGGAAAAAAATTCGTGAGCTTGCTTGTTTCTTACTTTGCTTTCCAAAGAAACAGAAAATTCGTGAGCTCCGCTATCCCCTAGATCCACTGATCAGTCCATTCCGTACTTATGGTGGTCTGGTTGATACACCCATTTGGACAGACAACTCGATACTGTAATTTGATAGCTCGTTATTAGTCGTTATGTCGTTCCACGGTTTACAGGAACCCGACCCAAAATACATAGACACAAAAGAAATTTGCGTAGACCCAAACCAAAATTCTTGAGCTTGACATAGACCCAGAATATCAATGGCAGTTTTGTGACAAACCCAACATTTTACATAATATTTGTAGACCCAAAATGTCAAAATAGACCAAGGTAGAATTTTCTTAGTTATATATGTTTTAAGTAAAAGCAGTTTGTTACAATGGTGAACTTGAGTGGGCATTATTGATTTTGTGATGATCCAAGTTGCCATTTTCTTTGTTTAGGAGACAAACCTTCACTTTTGAAGAATTCGCCATAAAAGAAGCAAAAGATCACGACTGGTGGTGTCCTTTCCAAGAAAAGTATCAAATAAGGATTTTGATATAACGACAAGATTGATTATTTTGAACTACAATATCAAAAGTGATAGCTTGATAAATCCTGGTTCAATTATGTATTCATATTTTTTCAGCAACGCATGCAGAATAATGTATCATGTCATGATTTACAGAGAGCCAAATGTTTGTTGTGCATGGAGATGAATGGTGGTTTTAGACACAAAATTAAGCCTCTTTGGAATTTACAGTCTTGATTGCAGATGATATTGTGAAGAGCTCATTGATAACCACACAGGATACCAGTGGATACCAATTTTGCCAAACTATTTCAAAATTTCCATAGCGCAATAGAATTCAATGGAGAAAATGACCCTTCATAGGTCCATGATAAATGATATCTACAAAGCCAATAACAAGAAATCAAGGAACTTGAATTCCACAGTTCCAGACTGAATACTGCTCCATTGTATTTCAAAAGAGTGGCATTCTACAAACATGTCATTGTGTAAAGCATTCCATGGTGTAAAGGTACAACTTGTTATGCTTTGTAAAGGAATGCTAGCAAATAGAAGAGACGTTTGGCAAAATTCGAAATAGGAGAAACTCTGGAGTAGGCAAGGCTTATTAACTTTATTTGTGAAAAAATTGCATGGACCAGGCAGCAATGCTTTGCAATAACATGAAACCCAAAAGCTGATATTTATAAACTACAAGTACCTATATTAACTATGCTACATGTTACTAGTAACTGTACTGATATATTTGTATGTACGTTGAACAGCAAGTTACAAGTTACCAAAGTGACGAGGATGTCACAGAAATGAAACAGTAAAAAAGAAAAATATTCTTTGGCTAACTATCTCAAAAAGAGCTGTTATTGCAATGTATGAACAGCTACTATGTGAGCTTTAGAGGTTAATATTGCTCACAACATTTCTGATGAGGAATGTTTGGTTTTCTGATGCTAAAAATCTCAATGAAAAGACAGCTGCACATAACATTTTGCAAAGGGTGGAAATATAGTACCAGGTGAATAGGAAAAATCCTGTTTTTTAAAAGCAGCACTCCCTGGATATCAAGGCAATTGGCATTAGTGAACATGTTCAAATAGATTATAAAGTTACATGATTAAGATTGGCATTTTCTGTTCTTAATCTAAAGGCATACTCAACTAATTTTATGTCATTTTACTTTGACCATTTTTGCCGAATTTTGGGATTGGAAGCCCTCCCAGTTCCCCCTCCCGTTGCGTCGATCATTACCGTGGAAGCATAAATTGTGAAAGGGGGACAGGATTCTTACTTTCAGAAAAGGACTTGAGGCCATCGTGGGCCCCTTTTCGACGAGCTATTCCCGGGCCCTTAATTTTTGCCACGCCGCCACTGCTACAGCCCTTTGCTGTTGGTCAATACACTGTCAAAGACTCATTCGCTTTCGTATCGGAAATCACAGCCTACAAAACTGACCGTGATCTTGTCATGGCTAGTTTTTATGTTTCTAGCCTTTTTACCAATGTTCCGCTCGATGAGTGCGTTGACTTATGCGTTGACTTGTTGTTTGAGGACTGTGATACATTTGTATTCAAGGACTGTAAATTTAATCGCGACCAATTTCGTAAACTTCTTAATTTTGCCGTGAAGGACAATCATTTTGTATTTAATGGACAATTATATGACCAAATTGAAGGTGTTGCCATGGGATCACCCTTGGGACCTTCCATAGCAAATATTTTCTTTAAAGCAGAAATACCTGAATGGTTGTCCTTCTGAATTTAAACCGGTGTTATACCGTAGGTATGTTGATGATACATTTTGTTTATTTAGACATAGAGAACATGTTGATAAGTTCCTTGAACATGTTAATAATTTCCATCCTAACATTAAATTTACCGTCGAGGTAGAGGAAGATAATAATTTGCCATTTCTTGATGTGCTTGTCACACATGAACAAACTGGCTTTTCTACTAGCCTATATCGCAAGAAAACTTTCACTGGACTTTATCCCGACTATGCTAGCCTTGCCCCCGACAAATATAAGATCAACTTAGTTCGTATTTTGGTATTTCGCGCCTTTCATATTTGCTCGACTTATATGAATTTTCATCATGAATTAATTCGCATTAAAAGAATTTTGACTGAGAATTGCTTTCCTAGGTCCATCATCGACCGTGTGATTAAGTCTTTCTTGGATGACAAGTTCGGCAAGAGGCCCCCAAAGAAGGCTGACGACAAAACTCCCCTTATCTTTTGCCATCCTTACTTGGGCCACTATAGTTTACAGGTCAAAACTAGACTCATTAGGTTGGTCAAACAATGCTATCCCAAACTTAAGTTAGAAGTCATTTTTACTTCCCCTAAACGTATATCTTCCCTGTTTAGGTTTAAGGACAAGATCCCATCTCTCATTTGTTCCTCTGTTGTTTACTGTTATAGGTGTCCTGGCTGCCATGCCTCGTACTGATGGATCTTTCAAAGGCTTTTGATTGTTTAAATCACGAGCTTTTGATTGCAAAATTAAGTGCTTACGGTTTCGGTACGAGTGCATTGCGGTTGATTCATAGCTATCTCAGTGAGAGAAAGCAGAGGGTAAAGATAAATTGGTCATTCAGTACTTGGAGAGAGACAATGATTGGTGTACCACAAGGTTCAGTCCTGGGGTCCCTCTTGTTTAATATATACCTCAATGATCTCTTCATGTTCGTGAAAGATGCTCAAATATGTAACTATGCAGATGACACAACGATCTTCGCTTGCGATAGCAATATTGAAGGTGTTATTGCAACATTCAGCCACCCAAAAGTAAGTCCTACCCTGTTGTTTCCTGGTATAGGCCTCCAAGTGACCCTGTTGATTCCTTCAATAAGATGGAAAAAGTTCTTTCTTATCTAGATAAGGAAGGCAAAGAAATTATCCTCCTTGGAGACACAAATTGTGATCTCGCAAAACGAGCTCAAGACCAACCTGCTGGGAATAATGCTAAACACATTAGCAGTCTCTATAGGCTCTTTAGTCTCAAACAGCTTATTGAGGAGCCAACTAGGGTCACACTAACGTCATCTTCCATGATAGATCATATTGCTACAACATCTGCCAGAAATATCATTGAAGCAGGAGTGCACAAGGTTTCTATGAGTGATCACTATATGGTCTTTTGTGTCCGAAAGTTTGAGGGTGCATTAAAGAAGGACCATAAGGTGGTCACAACTAGATCTATGAAAAACTTTGACAAAGATGATTTCCTTGCTGATGTTGCTGGTATTTGTTGGGAGCAGGGATTTAATGAAAGAGATGACATTAATGTGCTTGTCACCCAGTGGTCAACCCTTTTCTCTTTGATCATTGACAAGCATGCCCCCATCAAGACTTTGCGTGTTTCTGAGAGGTACTGCCCATGGGTGAATAAAGACCTAAAGGAGCTAATACGAAGCAGGGATAAACTTAAAAAAGCTGCTGTTAAAAGCAAATCTCAGCTTCTTATGAGCTCCTATAGGCATATCAGAAACAAAATTAACAAAAAAATTCTGAGTTGAAAAGGCAGTATTTTTCGGAAAGGCTTGTGCAAGCTAAAGGTAATATGAAGGAATCATGGAAAACAATAAAACAGGTAATAAACAAAAGATCTAAGTCAACTAACATAGATCTTTTGAAAGACTCTGGAAGAGAAATTGTAGATAAGCAGGAAATTTCAAATACTATGAATGCATATTTCTGCTCAGTAGGTAAGGATCTAGCTAGCAAGATTGAGGATGTCCCTAACCCCATGCTCACAGGTGAATATAATCATAACCCTGATAATAGGCGCTTTAATTTTAGGCCAATTGTGGTTCAGGACATTAGAGATGCAATGAGTAAGATAAAAACATCTAAGAGCCTTGGAAGTGACAACATATCTAGCTACTTCTTGAAGTTAGCTACTCCATACATTGAAAACTCCTTAGTTTTCATGTTTAACACCTCTCTTGAAACAAGTCAGTTTCCTGATTCTTGGAAAAATGCTCGAATTACACCAATTTTCAAGGATGGGGATAGGGCTGAAAAGTCTAATTACCGCCCAATTTCAGTTCTTCCTGTCATTTCAAGGCTCTTTGAAAAATTATTGTTTAACCAACTTCACCAATATCTGGTTAAGTATAGCCTTATTCATCCTGGTCAATCTGGATTTTTAAAACTCCATTCTACATTGACCTGTCTACTTAAAAACACTGATGACTGGTATAGTGGGTTGGACACTGGACAGATGGTGGGTACAGTATTCATTGATCTTAAAAAGGCTTTTGACACTGTAGATCACGACCTTCTCTGCAAAAAGCTAGAGCACTATGGTGTCCTACAAAGGGAACTTTCTTGGTTTCAATCATATCTTTCTAGTAGAAAACAGTACTGCAGAGTAGGTGGAGTAGATTCTGAAACTGGGGAAGTGGAAGTAGGAGTACCCCAAGGGTCATGTCTTGGACCACTTCTCTTCTTGATCTACATCAATGATCTCCCAAGTGCTGTCCAGAGTTCAACCGTGTCAATGTATGCTGATGACACTAGCCTTTGCTTAAAGTCAAAAGATATTTCTCAGCTGAACGAGGCTATTAATGTTGATCTTGAGCGCTTAGACTCATGGTTGAAGGGCAACAAAACTTTCGCTAAATGTTGCTAAAACACAATCTATGCTAATCGCAACCAAACCGAAGCACCGAACGCTCAACAATGCAGCTGAAAAAATGAATTTAGAAGTTCGTGGCAGAGAACTGGACGTTGTCAAGAAGACCTAATACCTTGGTGTTCAAGTTGACAACAGTCTAGATTGAAAAGAACATCTTAAAGCTGTATCTAGCAAAGTATCCAGAGCCATTGGATTTCTAAAACATGCAAGAAATATTCTCCCAATGGCTTCTTTGAAAACTTTGTACTCAGGTATTGTGGAGCCCCATTATCGATACTGCTGCTCTGTATGGGGTTGTTGTGGCAACACTGATATCAATCAGCTCCAAAAGCTTCAAAATAGAGCTGCTAGAATTGTAACGAATAGCAGCTTTGATTCCCCGAGTAGACCATTGATTGTGAGCCTTGGTTGGAAGACAATCCGTGAGCTTGTCGATAAGGAGTCCAGATCAATGGTCTACAAGTCTCTCAATGGGCTTGCTCCACAGTACATGCGCAATCTTTTCACTAGGAACTCTGCTTGTAACTCTCGTAGCCTCCGAAATTCGGCAACAGACTTGAGGCTGCCGATGAAAACATCTGCTAATGGGCAGAAATGTTTTTCCTTTCGCGGTGCTAAACTTTGGAATAGCCTCCCAGCTGAGACCAAGCAGGCATCCTCTATTGATACTTTTAAACATCTTTTATGATGGACTGGAGGTTTTTCCGGCGGCCGGGTGGCTGGCGCGCTCGTTGTCCCTGCGTTTGGTGTCGGCTGGGTCGGGAACGGAGATTTATCATTGGGTTTTCGTTGTCCGCCTGGTGGGCGGGGGTAGGGGGCGGGAGTCGGGCTGGTTCCTCGGTCGTTGGGGGAACTCGTAGTCCATTTGCCTTTAGGTACTTTTCTTTTATTTTTATAGACTTTTGGTTAGGTATATATATATTCATTGTAATTAAGTTTTAGCTGTTTTTAACATTTTTTTTTTAGTTTTTTAAATTTTTATATGGAGGGCCCCTTGTAAATCAACCAAATGGTTGAAGGGTCTCCCTCCCTAATAAATTGAAAATGAAAAATGAAAATGAAAATGAACACTAAAGAGCGATGCCCTTAAAATTGCAGAATGGTTTCCAAACAATTGTATGAAGCTGAATGAGGACAAGTGCCATCTAATGGTATTTGGAGACAAAAGTAATGATGTGTCATTAAAAATCGGAAGGATAACGATAAAAGAGAGTAGAGAAGAAACTTGCTAGGAGCGATTCTTGACAAAAGATTATGCTTCAAACAGCAAATAAAGTCCATCTGCAAAAAGGCTGGTCAAAAGCTACATGCCCTCTCAAGAATTTCGCACTTTCTTGATATTGATCAACTAAAACGAATAATGAAGGCGTTTATCTTGTCCCAGTTCAACTACTGTCCTCTTGTTTGGATGTTCTGTGACAGAACACTGAACAATAAAATTAACCGTATTCACGAGCGGGCATTACGGATAACCTACAAAGATATTACATCAGATTATGATACAATGTTACTCAGAGACAATGCGGTCCCAATCCACATAAGGAATTTACAATTGCTGATGACTGAGGTCTATAAAACAAAATGGGAGCTTAATCCTAGTTTCATGAAGGAGATCTTCGTTGAAAAACGCAGTCCTTATGGGTTAAGAAGCTGCCATGATCTACTATTGCCTAAAGTGCGCATTACGTGCCATTGCACGTATGGAATTGTTTTTTGGCTAACCCAGCTCCCTGGTACATTTAAAATGCGAGTAGCGAGTTCGGTAGAAATAACTTCAAACTTCCATCTTTTGTTGCTAGAACACCGCGTTGGAAAGTCTTTAGAAACTCAAAGGTTAAAAGAAGAGTCCCTTCAATTCCTTGTAAAAGCAAGGCACTTTTCGTAAATAGCACCAGGCTTTATATATGCCTCTCGAAATAGGTGATAGGTAGGTGAGATAGGTGAGATAGGTGAGATAGGTGAGATACCTCTCGAATATACCGATAAAGTTATCAAAGGTTCAATCTTAAAGATGCTTTGTTTTTGGTTGAAGATGCTTCACTGCATCGAAAAACACCCTCAGAGCTCAATTTACTTCAATTTCTGAGTTCAGCAAATAGCATGGACTTGCACATGTCGTCTGAGCGGGTGAAAAGGGAAAGACAATGAATTCTCTCTAAATCTCTCTCTCAAGACAACTTAAGCAAGACCCCAGTTTATAGTAGTAAGGTAATATTTTCGAACAACTAACGAGATAAAAGCTGCAATATATATTGTAAAGTTTACTTAATCAATTGAAGAATGGGCCTGTAGTTTCTTATTATTGGCTTCTTATAAAGAAAAGTACAACGGCCTAGAAACGCTTGTCTGGAAAAGGAAATGCACAGAAAAGTTGCAAACTGAATTGCAACTTCAGAAACCTTCTTATTTGGCGACAAAGCAAATAAACGGGCAACTTGCAATTTTCTTTCAACTTGCACTTTTGGGTTTCAAACTTGCAAATTAAGTGCAACTTGTAAATCGTAACAGGAACACTAAGTGCAGCTCGCAACTCACGGCGTAACTGCAACTCTCAAGTTGCAAGATAAGTGCAACTGGCAGCTAACGCTTTAATAAATCACGCTGTAAGAGACTGTTCAGAAACTTTCATTTCTCAAAATCTGATCACCGTAAAAGAACATTCTGTTCTGACCAATTATATAATTTCTTATGAAAAAAAATACGTTCCACGTTCCTTAATAAACTCGATTTGAAGCAAGCAAACCGTAGAAACCTTTCAAAACAGGCCCAAATCACACAACATTTTTGGCTTTACGATGACTAGCATAATACACGTGGCCCCTTTAGGATGACAAATGTGTCATCCCTTGGAACACAGCAACATTATTCATAGACGCAGGAAGCGGGGGGGCACTGGGGGCATGTGCCCACAAGATTTTGCAATAAACAAAGAAGTGCCCTTTTTTCAGAAAATGACCGCGTTTTTTAAGGAAAAAGTGCCCTTGAAGTGTCGTGCCCTCAAGTTTGAGATGCTTCCTATGTCCCTGATATTATTTCATGCAGACTCATCCTCCCAAGCGGATCGGTAAATTTGCTAAAGATTTTAGGCAAATTTTGAAGGTTTCTTGAAGGGGTTTTCTTGAGAAAATCCATCATTATTTCTGAATGAAGTGGCTGATTTCAGTCAGATAAAGTTGAAATGATGGATTTGAAGCATGTCCATCATTAAATAATGTATTTGCCACAAAGTGCACCACCAAGGTCTAAATAGAACAATAATTTTGAATCTTTTGTAGAATTTCCTACCTGCATACATTAATATTTCTAATGCTACAGCTATATCTACAATTTCAAAACTGAAGGTTCATGTCAATGCAAATCAAAAAATAAAGAATGAAGTGAAGAATAAAGGGAATTCATTTGCTAGAATTATGAAAAGAACAGATAAATAAGGCAACGGATGAACAATACCTTGGCTGAAAATAGCATTTAAAATCGGTTTTACTAAACTATGGAATCAGCCAAAATGACCCAAAACGAGCCAAAACGATCCATAACAAGCCAAAACGACCCATAACGAGCCAAAACGATTCATAACGATCAAAAGCGAAGCAGAACGACCCAAAATGGCCCAGAACAACCCAAAGCGAGCTAAAATAACCCATAGGTAACCGGAAAAGAGACAAAATGATTCAAGATGACCTTGGCCAATGACCATTAAAATCGTTAGCAGAGGCTGGTTTTCAGGCCATTGCATTCAGACGTTCTCTACCTCTCCTTTCTCTACACATCTTTCTGTTCTGTGTCTCGCTTTGGTGATCAAAAGAAACTATATCGTTGACTATAAATAGGCCTAGGCTAGCATGATTTTGACAGGAAAGCCCACTTGAGGCACTTGAACCCGGCTGAACGTGGCTGAACCCAACTGAAGCTGTGGAAAATTCAAATCGTGAGGTGATCCCTCGATAGATGTCATTGTTTTCAAGGTTAATCACCAAATAACTACTTGACACATTTTGTCAATTGGGAAAAGCATGCCTCGCACGTTATAACAATTGGGTAGATATAAAAATATCAGACTGGATTCTGGAATGATTCCTGCGTACAAGGATAGGCCTACTTAAGCCACAGTTGATGTAAAATCCTGTCTCCATATGACCGTTCACTGACCGTTTCTGTCTTTCCCGTCTCTTATAATTGTTTTGGCGACACGAACGGCGCAAGCAATGTGTAGTGTACATGGGGTATTAGGGATAACAAGTCAATACTTCAGTTACATACAGCGATTCAACATACGTATTGATTGATATTAAACAGATAGAACACAAATATAGTAACTTGTTTACAATGAAATGATTCAGTCATGAATAGGAACACGAACGCTTGAGATGTGTGTTGTCTGTGCTCCTGACTCTGCCTCCAACCGTTACAAATGGGAGTGCTCAAGTTGTTCCCATATGATCACTACTGTCATCCTACACTCCTGTTCACTGATTGAATCAGTTTTGGTTGTATTTGGGTTGTTCTGGGTTGTTTTGGCTCGTTTTTGGGTCGTTATAGCTCGTTTTGGGTCGTTTTGGCTCGTTTTGGGTAGTTATGGCTCGTTTTGGGTTGTTTGGATCGTTTTGGCTAATTCTGTAGTTTAGTAAAACCGATTTAAAATGTTAAATCGTTCCATGTCTCATATGAAAAATGTATGCAATCAAATTGGATATAGAAGAAGCTCCACTCACAGTAAAACTGCTCTGCAACCATAACTATCTGTTGATAATCTCTTCATGGCTTTTTAGACTAGGCTTGCCTCGCGGCGCCTGCGGCGCCGCGCTGGCCCGCCGTCGTACCAAGTAATGTCTTAAGAGATGTTGCTAACTCTAGCCCCCTTGAGGCTCACCTTGGTATGGAAGAGAATCTATGAACCTCTTAAACCTCCAACCGCCTGTTTTGGCTGGAAAAAGAAGCCGTACTAATCTAATGAAAGTGTGAGAACACATGAGCTTCTTTCTCTTTTTAGCCCAATGCCCCACAGAAAAACTTGCCCTTTCACTGCATCCCCCTTGACGCTCTCTGTGATAGAACACGTTCATATCGTTCTCGCTCAGATTTCTCATTTCCAGGAATTCATTACCTTCGGCTTTTGTCAGATGAACGGAATGCATTCACCCTTTTTCAAAGCCTTCTTTCAAAATTTCAATGCTGAAAAGTTTTCTATAAGCCTCCTTGCAAACTCAAACAAAGCTGTTGATCATTTCAAAGGAATGATGGTTTCTTTGTAGTTTGAGGTATGTGATCCAGAGCGGTAGAGGACATAAAGCATGGGATTTTGAGACGTTTTCAGTGCCATTTCGCTCAGAATTAGCTTTCCCTCTCATTCAAGACCCCCGTTAAAACCTTCCTTTATGCCTCCTCTGGAGATTAGTTGGAAAAAGAAAGCGATCTAAGTAAGCCTGGCCCAGTGGCGTAACGGAGGAGTGTGGGGCTCTTAGTGAAAATAATGGTTAGGGGTCCTCATACTTAACTATATTCCATGCAAATTTTAATGATCAGTGTCACATGAAATGAAATAATTTTCTTCATTTCCTGATACTTCCAATTTGAAATCCTTATTCAGGATTTTTGCATCATTTCTTTCCGCTTTCTTTTCTGAGGTGACAATCAAGTGAATTGAGACAGTCACTTTACATCATTATTATGTGCTTACTCACAAATCATATCCAGTCTTACACTCATTTTGATAATGTTGTGAATGCTGAAACACATCCTTTCATCCCCTTCCATCCAAAAACCCGTTGCTTTTTTGCCAAATTACTTGGGGCACCCCTTCGCGTCCAAAATGTTCGGGGGCCCTGAGTTTTGTGCTTAAAGGTCACACCGTGCGTTACGCCACTGGCCTAGCCTCTCTTTTAGCTTTTTTGTTACATAAAGGATGAGGGTATGCACAAGGATCATTCCCTTGCGAGTTGAACCTTGGATAAAAATGGATGTACCCCAGCCCCCATATTGTAGACAAAGAAAATAAAACCATTCGTATCCACTTCAGACTTCGGAACTAAAGCTGGGAAGGTTCTTTTCCTTGGGAGAGATGCAGTTTCTTACTTATGCTGTTTACAGTGCTGAAGAGGAAACAATTTGAAGACAAAAGGTTTCGGATCATTCCTATAACGCATATAGATATGAAATCGAGAAATATCTATGTCACAGAGGAAAAAGTTTTGAATTTGAAACAGAAGGTACTGCGTAGTGGGAAAAAGGGTTGAATTATGAAAGAAAAGTTCAGAAGTCTTTGATTGGCATGCCTCCCAATGCAAATTTTGAGAATTCAAAAGAGAAAAATTTCTTTTGAAAGTTAAAAGCTTAAGGATGAAAGTCTTCCCGTGAATGTGTCATTACTTGAAATTAGAGAGTAAAACAGGGAGCAGATCAAAACCTGAGAGAAATGAAGATAAATGCAAGAAAGTAAGAGGAGTTTGTTGATTGCAAGTAGGAGGTTAGTTGCTCAATTTTCATTGTATCCATGTATATTTAGAGGGGGTGACAGGGAGAGTCTTTGGTACCGGTACCAATTCATAAGGTACCAGGTTCCACCCAAATTAAAGGTATTGGTACCACCAATTTTGGGGGGAGGAGCTAATGACTGATTATTAATATTTAATCATGAATATGACGAATTCTGAAAGGAGGTCTACTTCAATTCCTCATGAGACCAATAATGCAAGACCAAATCACTCCTGACCACGTCAGTGTGGCATCTGTGTCACTGTCTGCACTGTTAAAGGCTAGAATTTTTTCTGGGAATTCCAAAAACATGCATGGACGAAATTTTTATTGATGCCTACTCATATAAGCTTAGTACCAGTACCCCTACCTTTGGTACCAGATTCCACCCCATTTGCACAATATTGTACCTGGTACCACCCCTCTGGTATCATGGTACCACTACCCTGTCTTCCCCTCTATTTACACAGTAATCAACCAAGAGATGAACAATTTTCTGTGAAGGGAGGAAATGAAGGAGTGATTATAGAATGCAGGACAATTGCACCCCTGCACTGTTTGTCGATATTTTCTTGCTGAATGTTTAGCAGATGGTGACAATTCACCTTCTATTTCTAGATAGTTTCAAATTTTAGCCCCAATAGGAAAACTGGTTTTGACCCTTTGAGCTCTCAGAAAACGTATCTTGAGATAAGTTTCTGAAGATAGAAGTTCTGTCAACCGTTAAAGATCTATTTAACCCCCTCTCTATTAAGCCCCCTCCCAAAAAAGCCACCCCTGAGGCAAAATTTTAGATAACCCCATTCTCTATTAAGCCCCCCCCCACTTATATCAAATTCAAGAAATTACCAAAGATTTTCAATTTGTTTAGCTAATACAGCGTTGTATTTTGATTAGTTTGATGTCGTTTGGTATAAACTCTGTGCCGAATTTACGCATTTGATCCGTAAAATTGCATGTTCAAGCCGGAAAATATGAAGAACTCAAAAGCAGTCATTCTTATCCATGTCATTTGATTTTCCGACGGAGCCAAATGAGTTTTGCTACATTTGGGCCATCAGTTTCATAATTTTGCAATATTGTTCAATATTTTTGCAGCTTCTCATTTTGCAAGATTTTGCAATATCTTTCGATATTTTTCCGTTTCTCAATTTCTGACGTAGAGCAAATAATTTGACCGGTGCGAGGAATAGTCTCACGAGGAAAATCGTATCGATTTTCAATGGAACGTTGTTAGGGGTGGTTGCAGTTGATATCCGTACCCCCTATGGAAAAACAACTCATCAAGGTCGAAGGCCCCGGATTTTTCTTGATAAGGGACCAGTCATTACTTAGTAGGGGCTGATAAATATTCAGAGGGGCGACCAAAAATCTAGGGCAGTGAAAGGGGGCCACTGAAAACCTTGGATGTAAAATAAGGGGCCATGAAAACTAAACAAATCTGATCTCATCTATCTGAAACGCAAACGTAATCCATCTATGATCTTTGTTACGCTTTGCGTTTTTCCTCAAACTGTCAATTTTTCATACAATCTCCAGGTGCCATGCCACATTCTTCTCTTGAAAGCTTTTCTATGTCCTTTTGCGCCACTTGCCATCAGAAAATATAATTGTTGCTTGGGAGTGTGTCATCGAATTAGATACAGAGAGGGGCCACCAAAAATTACAGCTGATAATCAGGGGCCCTTGAAAATCTAAATGAGGAAATGAAGGGGTTATGAAAAATGTTTATCATCGATAAAAGCATCTTCCAGCCCCATTGGTTCCTAAATTGTGGTGGGAAGATCCGGATTTTGCCTCTAAAAAGTACAGGAATGTCCGGATTTTGGGGGTTCTACCTAAGGGGCATTTCACTCCTGAAAATGTGTTAACGTTTTGGCAAAATCCTCTGCATGCCCCTGATTTTGGGGGATTTTTGCATATCTCTGGATTTTCTCTTCCATAGGGGAGGGGGGTACGGACATTAACTGGAACCACCCTAGGAGATGTGTGTGGGCGTAAATTCAATAGGCGGAAAAATTTTACAATTCATTGTCTTCAAATTGTATGGGAGGAAAATTTATTGTTCTCACATACAGGAAGAAGTGTCCTTTTGCAAATTCAATAGGAGGAAGAACTTTTAGAATCTATTGTTTTTACATAGGGCAAGCGGGCAGGATTGCGATTTTTTGACTGAGCACCCAGGGCCAAAGTCGCCGCCCAGGAAAAACTATAGAATTCAATTCCTGAACATACATCCAATAGACTTATTGTTTAAATACAATTGCTTATTGTTATTTTACAACGGAGGATTCTTCAATTTACAATTTACAAAGGAACAAAGCTAATTGGATAATCGTTTACCTGCCTTATATATATAGATGGATTCTTGAAATTCATTGTAAGTATTTACTTATACTAAATAGGATCTTTAAAAGATTTGATTGTTGTTGAGTCTACCACTGAATGTCATAACATATTCCAAGCTTTAATTGTGTGGGTGTCACACCTTATAATTAAATTCGCAAGTCGAACACCCCCCCCCCCAAGAGGAGAAGCACATCCGGGACCTGAGGCACATCCGGGACATGGCGCACATACGGGATCTTGGCAATGGAAGACAATAGAAAGGAGATGGACCGTGGCGTAAACAAGTTGGGAAGGTGTGAAAAGAGGAGGAGGAGAGGAAAAAAGAGCAACTGATGGCGAGGGCAACGAAGCTATCAGAGGAAGATAAACTGGACCGTTGAATTGATAGAAAAGGCTAAAGCTATGGAGGAGAACAGATCGTATGACAGTTTCTTGTTATGAAGAATTTGATTGTGTTAGGACCATTACGAACCTTGATTTTCGTTGTTGTATTGGATGCTGTTTGTTTTGCATTTTGCCTTGCGTTAGGTAAAGCAATGCGTTGAATGCTTCATCGCTCGACGTGCAACTAGCAGGTACACATAAATCAGAGACTTCAGTTTAGTTTATGCAGGTAAAGAACTTGGAATCACATAGTGGTGGAGCCAAAAGCTTACCATTTGTGACATTTGGGGGCTCGGCCGGGAAAATCAAGGAAAAGTGTAAGGGCAAGTTTATTTGCTAGGCCTACCTAACACATTTCAGCAAACGTCATTTCTGTTATCATTTTTTTTTCCGGGTTTTAACAACAAACACATTATCTTCAGGCAGATAGATACATATAATCTAAGTTATGCAAGTGAGCTTGATTGGTTTGTTTGATGGATGTGGATTTGTGTTGAGATTCTGAGGCTCATTGTCTTGAGGGTAGTAGATTTACTGTGGAGACATTGATATGGATAGTTTAGAGGAGTTAGGCGAGAGGATGAAGCTTTCGGGAAAGGATTTAACAGAGTTTATCAGAGAACAGCAGAAAATAGGAAGAGAGGATCGTGCTATAGAAAGAGCTGCGAGGAAAGAGCAGGAAGAAAGAGCAGAACGCGAAAGAGAAAATGAAAGACAAAAATTGTTGAAAGAACAAGAATTTGAGCTAAGAGCAAGAGAATTTGAACATGTAAAAGCTATGATGGAGATGAAGTTGCAGTTAAGGGAAATGGAGGACAGTAAGTCGAGCTTTGATAGAACAGAGTATGTGGGTACTCCTAAAATGGCAGTTCCGGCTCCAAGAATGCCACCGTTTAGTGCTGGGGAGGATTTAAATGCATACCTACTACGATTTGAGAGATTTGCAAGAGTACAAGCTTGGCCGGATAGTGATTATGCCACTAACTTGAGTTTATGTTTGACAGGTGAAGCATTGGAAGTATATTCAAGACTGTCTCCAGAAGATTCTTCAAACTATCACAAGTTAAAAGAAGCATTATTGCTACGTTTCCAACTTACAGAAGAAGGATTTAGAAAGAAATTCAGAAATGGGAGACCAAAGGAGGATGAAACCACTGTGCAATTCCTTGCAAGAATTGAGAATTATTTGAAAATATGGATCAATTTAGCAAAGATCGAGAACACTTTTGAAGGAGTTTGTGACTTACGTCTGAGGGAACAGCTTTTAAACACTAGTTCTAAGGATTTAAGAGTTTTCGTGAAGGAACATTCTTGTAACACTGCAGAAGAACTGGCTCATCTCAGTGATAGGTACTTGGAAGCCCATGGTGGAAGAAAACGGGCAGATTTCAGTAATCGATTCTGTCCTGTTGCAGAAAATCAACAGAAAACTAATAACAAGACAAAGACAGATAGGGATAAGCATGGACAAAGAGACGTAGAAAGAGATGGGAATAGTAGAGAGCAAAATCGTAACGCATTTAAATGTTTCCTGTGCGGAAAAAGTAATCACAAAGCAAAAGACTGTTGGTCAAAGGATACTGACAGTAGAGTACACAAAGCTCAGGCAATGCAGCAAAGAGAAAGTAAGGAGAGCCCTGAAATTCTCCAAGGACAAGAAGCAAGTGCTTGTGTGATGAACCTGATTAAAGAAAGCAGTGAAAAACAGATAGAACTAGCTGGAGGGAAAAAGATTCCAGTTGTGAGTGCTGCATGTCAGGATTTTGAAGAAGGGAAACGAGGGAACTTTGTTTTGTCAGAACAGATGCCGGTCACAGAAGGCAAAGTTAATGGTCAGTGTGTGTCAGTTTTAAGGGATAGTGGTTGTAGCGGGGCAGTAATAAGGCGATCGCTGGTGAAAGATGAACAATTAACAGGGTTACAACAGTTGTGTGTTTTGATTGATGGAACAGTTAGGAGAGTTGATGAAGCAGAAGTTGACGTGAAAATACCATTTTTCAACGGAAAGATGAAGGCAATGTGCATGCAGAAGCCTATTTATGATCTTATAATTGGCAATATCCCAGGCGTAAGAGGGCCTGGAGTTATAGAAAGTAACAATGGAAGTGAAAAGACTCACAGAGAGACAGAGAGACAAAGTGATGTCAGAAGAAAAGATTCAGAGGAAAAAAGCGAAGATACATTAGATTCAGTGGATAAAGTACTTCAAACTACTGATCAAACAGAGAAAGTGGGAGCAGTTCAGACAAGGGCTCAAGTAGCAGATGAACACCAGAAGAAGGAGAGACCTTTGAAAACGTCTGAAATAAAGGTAAAAGACGTGTCACCAGAGCAATTTCGAAAAGACCAGAGAGAAGATGACACTCTAAAAAAATTGTTTTGAAAAGGTAGAAGTTCGAAAGAAAATTGACATGAAAGCTGATGGGTATTTTGTGAAAGATGGGATATTATATAAGGCTAGTAAGCAGGGGCATGAAGAAGACAGTTGTGTAGTAGTACCATTTAAGAATAGAGAAGCCATTATGCAAATTGCACACGATTCTATCATGGGAGGTCACTTGGGCTACAAGAAGACTATTGACAAAATTAGAGCACGGTTTAACTGGCCTGGAATAACAGCAGATGTAGAGAGGTATTGCAAGTCATGTGATGCTTGTCAACGTACCATTCCAAAGGGAAAAGTGCCAAAGGCCCCTCTGGAAGCATGCCCCTAATTGAAAATCCCTTTCATAGAGTAGCAGTGGATCTGATTGGACCAATGGTGCCAAAGTCAGACAAGGGAAACCGATACATATTAACTCTAGTAGATTATGCTACAAGATTTCCAGAGGCGGTAGCACTTAAAAGTACAGATACTGAGGAGGTGGCGGAAGCACTGGCGGACATGTTTGCGGGGGTAGTATTATATCCTCTGCATATCCGCAGTAGTGTTATGAAATCAAGAAGTAGGCCGTATTGAACCGAACATAACATGCATAAAAATCCAAGTGTATCATGGCACCGATTACATAAGAATACTAGAATAATAGCGTCCATAGGGAGTCCATAACATCTCTCCTCTTCTTCGGAAATAAAATTTACTAACATCGATTATATGTTTCAGCAGTTTATTAATAAAGTGACTTTCAATGCGTGATAACTTGACCATAGTTCATAGGCATCGTGCGTAATCTCATTGGGTATTGGCGTACTATATCAGCTTCAGGTTGAGTCTCATCTCGAATGTTATTGTCTGCTTGAACTGTATCATCATCATCGGTTTCTGAATCGGTTGTTGAATCGAAAGAGTTGTAGAACTTTTTGAAGAATGAGATGTTTCGAGTAATCTTATGGTCTGATCTCTCAGCGATTACTTTGGTTCCTCTGATCTCAATGACGCGATATGGCTTTGGATCGAATTTACTTGTAAGTTTGTTCTTTCTTTCTTGCTTGACGAGTACGAGATCTCCTTCTCTGATGTCGGATGGTTTAGTGTGTTGACGTTTATCATAATAGACTTTCGCTTTTGCCTTGCTTTCTCTGTCATTTCGTTGTACAAGCTTGTGTTTGTTTGATGGTTTCGATGTAATTCCTACCACTGGAATTTTCGTTCTTATCACACGACTGAACAAAAGTTCGGCGGGTGCAACTTGAGTTGTGCAGTGCGGTGTTGACCTGTAGTTAAGTAGAAATAAGTGTAGTTCCTTTCTCCAATTGTTTCCTTCAATCTGAGACGTTTGAAGTAGTTTCTTGAGAGGTCGATTGAACGATTCTACTTCTGCGTTCTGTCTAGGCCATAGTGGTGTTCCTGGTTTGAATTCGATTCCCCATGTTTTCATGTACGTTTCAATTTCGATTCCGTTAAATGGTGGACCATTGTCAGATATAAATTTGACAGGAATTCCGTGTGTTCTAAAGATACGATCAAGTTTTGGAATGATGCTTCCTGCTGCTGTTGATTTCACAATTTCGACTTCAGGAAATCGACTGTATGTGTCAATGACTGACAGTAAGTATTCTCCGGAAGGTACTGGTCCAAAGAAATCTGCTTTGACTGTGTGCCATGGAGCTGGTGGTAAATCTGTTGACTGCATTGGTTCCTTGCTGTTTTCTTGTCCTGTTGCTTGACAAGCAGTGCATTTCTCGATGAATTCTTTCACTATCTTATCGATATATGGGAACCATACTTTTTCACGCAGTAATGATTTTGTCTTAGTTGTGCCTGAGTGTCCTGGCTTATGAGCAAGTTCTATAGCTTTGTGGCGTAGTTTCTGCGGTATGACAGTTCTTGTGCCCTTTAGAATTATGTTTCCTTTCACGGTGAGATCTCGTTTGGTGTTGCGCAGGATTTTGAGATCTTGTTTGTTAATGGTAGGATCTTGGATCATATCTACTTCATGCCATCGATTTCTGCGAATTAAGTCAATTGCGGCTTGGAGGGTTTTATCATTTTCCGTCTCCTCTTCAATTTCTTGTAATGTCATGGCTTTCGGGACTGCATTCTTGGTGATGAAGTTTACGTATTCCTCTGCAATTGTATCTTGCTCTAGGCCATGCGAAGCTGGGTGACGTGATATGTAATCAGACGGATTAGCTGATCCTTTCTTGAACTTGACGGTAAAGCTGTAATTTTGGAGTCGAAGTTGCCATCTCTCGATGCGAGCTGGTGGTTTGGCAACGGGATTGTTGAAAATCGTTTCGAGTGCTTTGTGATCTGTAAACACATCGAAATTTCCTGCTCCATATAAGAATAAATGAAGACGTTCAATTCCCCATACTAGTCCTAACGCTTCGCGTTCTGTCTGAGAGTAACGCTGTTCGACAGGCGTCAATGATCTTGATACATATGCTACAATTTTATGATCTGTCGCTTCTGGTGTTGATGTTTGGGACAGTATTGCACTAATTCCGTATGGACTGGCATTAGTGGTGACTGTTGTGTGCTTGGCAATATCAAAATAAGCCATCACTGGATCCGATAAGAGAGTTTCCTTCAGTTTTTCGAACGCTTCTTGTTGACTTTTTCCCCATTGAAATTGAGCATTTTTCTGTGTTAGCCTTCGCAGGTGCTCTGTTATTGATGCATAATCTTCAATGAATTTTGCGCAATATTGAGACATTCCTAGTAGACTGCGGACTTCGCTAACATTCTTTGGTGGCTGTGTATTGGCAAAATCTTGTACGAGGCTTGGGTCAGGGCTAACTCCTTCTTTGCTGAAGACTAGGCCGCAGAATTGAAGACGTGTTTTGTTGAAACGGCATTTCCCTTCATTGAGAGTGATTCCCTTCTCCTCGAATCGTTGCAATACTTTGGTTAATGCAGTGTTGTGCTCCTCAAGGGTCTTTCCCCAAATTATGACGTCATCAGACATGTTTTTGGAATTGCGGATATCTTGAATCGTCAGAGAAATGGTGTTCTGGAAAATTTCTGCTGCTGAGTTTACTCCAAAACAAAGACGTGTGTATCTCCTGAGTCCCTTGTGTGTTGTGAATGTTGTCAAATTTCTCGACTCTTCTGCCAGTGTCAGCTGATGGTATCCCTGCTTTAAATCAAGTTTAGAAAAATGACACGCACGGTTCAAATCAGATATCAGTTCATCTGTTGTTGGCATGGGGTGTCTTGTGCGTAAAATTGAAGTGTTAGGCAGACGCATGTCCACGCAAATTCTTATTTCATCGCTATTCTTCTTTGGGGTTATTACTAACGGGCTTACCCATTGTGTGGCTCCTTCTACTCTCTCAATTATGTCATCTTCCTCAAGTCGTTCTAATTCTGTCTCAACTTTCTTTCGTATGTGGAAAGGTATACGACGTTGCGCTTGGATAACAGGTTTGACTTCAGGATTTGTATGAAGTTTGACTTCGAAGTCTTTTAAGTTTCCAACACCTTTGAAAATTTTCTTGTGCTGTTCCAACAAGTGGCTAACGTAATCGGGAGAATCAATCGTAGGCTTCGCTGAATTCGTTTGTTTCGCTGCTGTTGTTTCGGTTTGCACGCTGTTTATGTTGATCTTGATGAGGTGCAACTCTTGAGCCGTTTGAAAACTGAGCAAATTTCCTTCCACATTCTTTGCGACATGGAATCGTGTAATGGCAATCTTTTTTGTTTGTTTCTGCAGTTTCTTCGAAAGTTCCTAGCAGCTAAAGTGGTGCTTTTGATCCGTAGGCAAAGATTTTTGTGTTTGACATCTTGAGCACGACTGGTTTCCCTGTGATATTAATTTTTTCGAACGATTTTTCATCCAGAATGTTTACACTTGCTCCTGTGTCGATGAGAAACAATACTTCCTGTCCATTGATCGTGAGCTTAGCCTCCAATTTCTTTGAGTGTGCTTTGGTTTTATCCATACAATAAACAAATTCCTCTGAGCTGTCATCTGAGCTGGTATCATCCTTTACTGTATTTACTTTCTCGCGGTTTTGTTGGTTTTTCAGACGTGATTTGCAACAGCGAGTAAAATGATTTTGTTTCTTGCAGTAACTGCATGTTTTTCCTTGGGCTGGGCAGGGTTTATCACGATGAGGGTAGTCGAATCCACAGTTGAAACAAGTAGCTGGTTTCCTTGCGGGCGTATTTGCAGAATTTCGTTGTTGATGTGTTGTTCCTCTGCGACTCGGCTTGTACTTTTTGTGCTCGATTTTCATAGCTTGTAATTTTTCTGTTGGCTCTGTGGATTGTTTTTCTATTTCTTTGGCCTGTTCTTTACTGATTTCATCTGTTTTCCCCTTCACCAAAATATCTTGTAATTTGACGTCCTTTGTTTTCAGTGCGTACTTCTGCAATGAGGAACTTGAGCAGCCTTGAATAATTTGCTGCTTTATTTCGTTATCCACTGAGTCTTTGGGAAATGAGCATGTTTGAGCCAGTTTCCTCAAGCGTGTGTGAAAATTCTCCAAAGTTTCTTGGGGTTGTTGTTTTGCTTGACGAAAACGAAATATCTCAAAATTTGTGTTTTGTGCTGGGGCGAAATATTCTGTGAGACTTTTGATTGCTGCATCCAAATCATCATCCCTTCCCGTATCTGCAAGTGTTTCGAAGATGTCCTGGACTTCAGGGCCTGCTTGATAGAGTAGTAATGCTCTCTGCTGGGTTTTATTTGAAATATTTGCTGCTTTGATGAATGTATGAAAACGTTTAATCCAGGTTTTCCATCGTGCGGCAAGGTTACTCTGATCGCTGTGTGGATCGAAACTTGGTAGTGGTGCCAGGTCAAGTTTTGCAGCCATATTCCTTACAAGTCTTGATTATTCGCTTTTTCTCGTCGCCATTTTATTATATCCTCTGCATATCCGCAGTAGTGTTATGAAATCAAGCAGTAGGCCGTGTTGAACCGAACATAACATGCATAAAAATCCAAGTGTATCATGGCACCGATTACATAAGAATACTAGAATAATAGCGTCCATAGGGAGTCCATAACAGGTAGGAATACCAAATGAAATCTTAAGTGACAATGGACCCCAATTTATTTCAGATGTCATGAAAGAAGTTGGAAGACTTTTGTCATTGAGGCAGCTCTTGTCAACCCCATACCATCCAATGTGCAATGGGCTTGTTGAAAAATTTAACGGCACGCTTAAGTTGATGCTAAGAAAAATGGTTGAAGAGCGACCCAAAGATTGGGACAGATACATTTCCCCTGTGCTTTTTGCCTATAGAGAAGCCCCACAAGCAAGTACAGGTTTCTCGCCTTTCGAGCTGCTGTATGGAAGGTCAGTGAGAGGACCTTTATCCATTCTAAGAGAAATCTGGACCAATGAGGAAACAGAGTCTGAGACCAAAACAACATACCAGTATGTTTTAGATCTGAAGGAAAGATTGGAAACCACATGCAAGTTGGCACATGAAGAGCTCAGAATGTCCAGTGAAAGATACAGAAAGTATTACGACAGGGGAAGTAAAGAAAGTAAGTTGAAAGTAGGGGATAAGGCATTAATTCTATTGCCTACAGATAACAACAAGCTGCTGATGCACTGGAAAGGCCCTTACACTATAACTCACAAACAGAGTGACAAAGATTTTACGCTAGATGTCAACGGGCAAGTGACAAGATGACAGTGGGCAAGTGCAGAAAGTCATAATTATGGAATTTGGATGCCACTGTATCCAATCTATCGTATGAAAAGTGTATACAAATAGCTCGATCTCGATTCCTTGATGCAATAGAATAAACAGCTTTCCGTGAGTCGCCGGAAGGCTTCCTATCATCTAACGATCTGAACTGTATGGTAGTAGAAAATTTTTACCGGGGGTAAGCCCTAGGACCTCCAGTTTTCTTCCTGCATTATCAGTGAGTTTGCACTCCTCTCTATGAATTTCGTTTTCGACGACCCTATCTAGATTCTTAGCTTTAAATGTGTTCCTAAATTCAGGAATTTTAGAGAACGACAATGGCTAACGGTATTCGGCGAAATAACGAAATAGCGAAATAACGAAATAGGGAAATAATGAAATAGCGAAATAGCGAAATAACGAAATAGCGAAATAACGAAATAGCGAAATAACGAAATAGCGAAATAACGAAATAGCGAAATAACGAAATAGGGAAATAACGAAATAGCGAAATAATGAAATACCGAAAAAGTGGCCTAACCAAAATATTATGATTTGGAAGCAAATAGGAAAAACAGGGGTGGATCCAGGACATTTAGTGAGAGGATTGAATTGCGGCGAAGCCGCAACGAAGGTGTGGGGGTCCGGGGGCGAAGCCCCCAGAAAAATTTTTAGGGCCACGCCCATTCATTTATTAGGGAACGCCCTTCTTCAGTACAGTTTTTGGACCACGCCCTTACTTTCTTTTAGGGAAGTCTGTTGTTCATTGAAGAATTCCATAATTAACCATCAGCGAAGTGAATTCCTTTCATATCTTGAAAATCTGCTAACTTCATCATTGCAGCATGTTTGTATTTCCACAGGCTTCTATGTTCCATGAAGATCAATAATACGTAGTTCCATCAAGTCTGGGAAAGCACGAAGTCCATGTGCACTGAATGCAAACTGAGTTTATGACACAGAATAGTCTCTGCGTAGGAGTGTTGTCTCTTGCTTGCGCAATCAGATTCGGGTTGGAACGGGTTGGCACCGGGTTGAGAGCTCAAAATGAATGTGCCACCGGGTTGGTTTTTCCTTCCACCTTTGAAATATTTCGCAATTCATGAGTCATGCTATCAAACAAATACGGTATGACGACAGATAATCATGTTGTGTCTTCTGAAATTAGCGCAACAAAGGAGTGATTGAAATCCTCACTTCATCGGTTAACAAAAGCTGATATCAGTTTTCAACAGCAGAATTCACGGTTTGCGCCTCCGCATGATAGATGTTCATGAATGGAATAGCATTTAAAAGATGGGGAAGTGTTCTCTGGAAATCTGACCGGTTTATTCAAACCTGTCAACCCGGCCTGGATCTGCCCCTGACAAATATGGGCCCACACCATCATCAGAGGTCTTTGGGCATCAAATCGATGACAACACAGCTGAGAGTGGGCAACAACGTGTTCATTTTGAACAGTAGAAACGGACCAAACAGGAAAAATTTGCAAGATGTCGCAGATGGAGAGTAGGGAATCAATGGATCATGAATCATGGATCAGTGGATCATGGATCGGTGGATCATGGATCCTACTTTGATGGATCATGCATGATTTAACCTTTTCAATGCTATAAATTAATGTTTTCAAGTTTTCATAGGTGCTTGCCCTGCTTAAACTTCCATTTTATGCTATATTTTTACAGCTGAGTTCAGATTGGGGCACCAAGTGCAGTTGTGCAAATGAATCAACAAGTTTTATATATCTTACATTACAACAATGAAAACCGGTGAAGATTATTCCTAGTTCACCTTGAAGAGGCAAATCCAATTTCATATTTTTGAGGTGTTACATTCAAGTGCAATGAGATGATACTTTTCTGACTTCAAACTTGGAGCCTTTCAAACTTTGGCTCCATAAAATTTGGGCAATATACCTATAATTGATAATTACCGTGCACTAAGAGAAACATGTAATTTTCTCACATTTGTGCAATTTTTGCTTTGACTGTCCCTTACCTGATTATCTATGGTGCCTTGCAAACTGGCTTTTCACAGAGGAACAAAGAAGAAATTTGCCCACGAGAAAACAGTCTTACGCTAAAAGACCATGCACAGTCAACTAAGGTACAGTCAAGACCAGGGACGTAGGAAGCATTTCCAACTTGGGGGCATAACACTTGGGGGGACGTTTCCTTAAGAAAAGGGGGACATTTTCTAAAAATGAAAATGGCACTTCTTTGTTCATTGCAAAATCGTGGGGTATATGCCCCCAGTGCCCTATGGTGAGGATAAATTACGTGTCTCCATGACTCTCCATAAAGTTTAGTTAGGTCAGAAAAGTATCGTCTTTGAATGTCAAATCTACGCAGCTCTTTACAACTGGACTTTTCAATTTTCAAGGAAACTAGAAGCAATCATGAATTGTTGTCCTGTAAGATGTGTAAAATTGGTTGATGCAAAAAATGCACTTGGTGCACCCATCTGAATTCAGCAGTAGAAATATAGCAAAAAATGGAAGTACAAGGCATGCAAGCACCTACCAAAACTTTGAAACATTGATGTATGGCATTGAAAAGGTTAAATCATACATGATCCACCAAATTATAATCGATGATCCACTGATCCACTGATCCATGATTCATTGATTCCCTACTCCCCATTGCAGATGTTGCAGTTCTTCGAGATTAGTCAACCTCTGTAAGTCACAGTTCAGGTATTTTTCGTGAGAAACCCCTAAGATTACCAAAATATTGTATTGGTGAGTATTAGCTTTGGTATTAGAAAACTTGTTTATTTTGTCTAGGAACACAAGGGCACTTTCGCTTGCTCGTTTTGCTTCATGATGCGTCTAATTAGATAGGGTGCAGATAAAGACATAGCTTTACGAAATTCTTTGAAAATTATGAATGAGGATTATTTTCATATCGATGGAGCAAATTACTTCCTTGAAGGGAGCATTCGATTCTTTTCACGAAGAATCTCCTTTTCCTCGTCTGCTAGATTTTTGCCCCTGGGGTGCAAATTTTCGAAATGCTTCCACCCACCTCCCTGCTGTCAATAATGACAGCTCCCTAGTTCAACAATTTTTTCCTCGCAAATTTTCCGTTTTGGCCGATTTGGCTTAGAGTTTTTTCGGGAGTCCCTAATTTAAGATTCAAGAACCAAGAACCAGAACCAAGAACCAAGAACCAAACCACCCTAATTTATGAACCGGAATTTAAGAACCAAGTTTACACACCCTAATTTAAGAACCGGAATTTAAGAACCAAGTTTACACACCCTAATTTAAGAACCGGAATTTAAGAACCAAGTTTACATACCCTAATTTAAGAACCAGAATTTAAGAACCAAGTTTACACACCCTAATTTAAGAACCGGAATTTTAAGAACCGGAATTTTAAGAACCAAGTTTACACACCCTAATTTAAGAACCGGAATTTAAGAACCAAGTTTACATACCCTAATTTAAGAACCAGAATTTAAGAATCAAGTTTATACACACTAATTTAAGAACTGGAATTTAAGAACCAAGTTTACACACCCTAATTTAAGAACCGGAATTTAAGAACCAAGTTTACACACACTAATTTAAGAACCGGAATTTAAGAACCAAGTTTACACACCCTAATTTAAGAACCGGAATTTAAGAACCAAGTTTACACACACTAATTTAAGAACCGGAATTTAAGAACTAAGTTTACACACCCTAATTTCTTTGTAAACTAAATTCCGGTACTGGCGTTAAGCGTTGATAAAAGGGCCACTGGCAACGCCAACGCCAGTTTGACAAAAGGAGAAACGATGGCATAGAATCTATATTATGTTGACATGATAAGGGTTATCACTACGTAATATAGGTTTATGTCCGATAACCTATATTATGTGCACAATAAACTATGATTACATAAGGGAGCAGTCATTAAGTATCTGCTATATGGGGGTGGATGATATTTGGATGGGCCATGAAAAATTCTGCCATAATTTTTTGGGGCTATGAAAAATAATCAGATTTAACTGTTTATTAAGCCATAAAACTTTTATCATAAAATGTTATTTCTAAAATTTGGCAACGGCTGCAAATGCTGCAAAAATTGTTTTCTGTTACTTTTTCCCACTTGACAATTGCTATTCTGTGCGTTTCTTGTCTTCTCCTTCTGTTGTTTAGTTCAGTGCAGTGCTTCATTATTAAGTTATATTTCTGAAATTACACTACCGGGTGAAATCATCGAGCCTACATTCTGAAAACTAAATTATTTTATGGGGTCATTAAAAATATCCTAGTTCTTGCTATTGGGCCGTAAATAAGTGAATAGGAATCTCGGATGGGCCATTAATTTTTTTGCTAGATTTTTTGAAAATCCTCCACCCCCATATAGCAGATACTTTTTGACCGCTCCCTAAACCTATGTGCACATAATCCTAGATTATTTGACATAATCCTATATTATGTCATTTTTGTGCAAATGCCGTTCCGTAGACATTACGACTATGGCACGCGAATATCACCACAATTAGATAAACCATGTTTTTCTCAGATAAAACTAGCTTTTCTCCAGATAAACCTCGTTTATCTGAGAGAAACCTGGTTTTCTCCAGAAAATGCTAGTTTTTGAAAACCAAGTTTTTCTGGATCGTTTTCTCTAGAAAAGCATAGTTTTCGAAAGACCTTGTTTATCTGATGAGCCTCGCTTTCGTTCAGGAAGTGATTGTTCCTTGTGAAACCTAATTATCCACAGATAAATTAGGATTATCTGCTCAGATAAACCAGGTTTTTCACCAGGTTTTTATCTGGAGAAAAACTAGGTTTATCTGATTGTGGTGATTTTAAGAGAGTTTTGAAAACAATAGAATTTTCAGGGATTTTCATGGATTTTTCGTGAAAACAAAGGATTTTTTGCCAAAGGTGTACGGGATTTTGGAAAATGATACACCCCTCGATGATCTGCAGGACATGCTTCGTAAGAATCTCAAGACCACCTATATTTTGAAAGGTCTCTCTACTATGGTGGGAGGTGTCAGATAAAAGCCTACAATCCTGGACAAAATATTTGGAACAAAGATGTACTTCCATTTGCTAACCTTAAATTCTTCCTATTTCATTTTTTACCACCCCCTTTTACCCCCGAAACAATGTTGTTTGAATACATAAGACATTCGCGAGCTGAAACAGATCAAATCAACATTGTATCGGGGGGAAAGGGGAGTTGTAAATTTGAAATTGTAAAATTTTACGTTGTTCCAATATATTTTGTCCAGGATTGTAGACCCAAAATGAAGGAACCTAAACAGTAAAGGACCCAAATAATTTACCCTAGACCCAAAAATTGATGGTAGACCCAACTTGAAAAGTGCCTCGCGTCTGACTTGGACACCCCGTTGCTGTCATTGTGGTTTAGATTTTCCATTCATAATGTATTGCGAAATACTTTAAGGAATCTTTTTCTTAGAAATGGGCTGATGTAACAAATCTTTTGTCTTCTCAGTAGCAGGGTCAAACGCAATTAACTGCTCTGTTTTCTTGGAAACGGGATATACGTAGCGACTATCGTTTCAGACTAAAGAAGACGAAGGTAGTTGTCTGGCAGTCTGCTGACAAAATGGAGTTCGATCCTGGTCAGTGCTGGCACTGTGAAAACGTCATTGGTCAGAGGACGGGTAAGCTATTTGGGCATTATTTTCTGACCAACTCATGTGCAAAATTGGAACTGAATGATTACGCTTGCACAAAATTCCACCTATCTTAGCGGGCAGCGATGTAGATTGCCTGCAGGTTCCGGAGTAAACTAGAATAAAATTGCAAAGGTACCTCTATTTCAAAAAATAACGTGCGTTGCGGTTGTCCTAATATTTGATCCAGAAACTGAAGCAAGAGAAGTGTTGTATCAATATTATTCTAAGTTTCACCGCAATCTATTGGAGCGGTCTAACTTAAGATCCACGATCCCAAGAACCGAAAATCCCAAGATCCACTGTTGGAGCTTAAGGTCCAACCTTTCGGAATTTTAGATCCAGCGTTATGCACCTTTTGAATTTAAGATCCAACTTTGGAATTTAGCTAACCCAATATGTACCTGGGGGCATTTTTGGCCCCTTTCCAAATTTTTCTACACTGCGCTAAAACGACAAGTAATTTAACCACCCAATATGTGACTTTTAGTCAAATAGATAGACAATTCGATTCTTAAAATTTCATTGTTCTGACTCATATCATTAGCCTGCGTTCCAGACCACTTGAAAAGAAAAGTAAGTGGTCTGTGCAACTGAGCGCAAATCTGTGTTCAGACGATGAATTCAAAGGCAGTCTGTCACGTCTCCGATTGGCCGCGACAATCAGAGCTCAGCACGACGGATTTCTTTGTCAATTTGTGTATTTGAAACAAAGGATGGCTGATCGTCTTGACTTTCTACGGCCATCGAAAGTCAGCGGATTAGCAGCCATTCAAATTTCCTATTCTTGGTATTGTCCAAATCACCCAATCAAATGCGCGACAGACTGCCTTTAATTGCGAAATAATTAAAGGCAATCTCGTACACTGCTGATTGACTGCAATTAACTCAAATCTGAACACAACGGATGCAGTGGCGGCTGGTGCTAAAATCTTAAGGTGGGGCAAACCAAAGACAGTTAGTCTACATGGATAATGCAAATTTCAGGACGGGGAAAGCCTTAAACACCTGACTAACTTCTAAGTTTTCGTATAATATGATGAATATCCAGCTTTTTCAAACAGAATGTATGGACAACCTATGAAAATGGGAAATTCTTATAACTTTTTCTGAAACCACTACTTCTGATTCTTAAACAACGTTAAGCATATGCAAAATCAGCAGCAAACTAAACAAATCTAACAATAAGTGCTTGTAAACTTACATCTGAGTACTGTTATTGAGCAATGTGCCACTAACCCATGATATCATGCATTGAAGCATTTTTCAAACAGAAACAGGAGTGTAAAATATTTTGTGCAGATAGCTTATCTGTACACAAAATTTGCTCTCCTCTCTTTCATCTGAGCAAATTTATCGATTACTAATTTATTAAGGTCAGGCATCTCTCTGATCAACTTCTTCTCCATGGACAACATCCCTAAAGCATTTAGCCTGTCATCAGTCATTGTATTTCGCAAAAATGTTTTCACCCGCTTCAGGGTAGAAAAGCAGCGTTCTGCTTCACAAGAGGTCATTGGTATTGTTATTAAAATATTGAGCAATCTAACAGTTTCACTGAATGTGGCAATAAGATTATTGTCATAGAAAAGCTGTAGAAGTGGCACAGCTCCACTGCAATGGGATAAATCTTGTCTCCCATAAATCACTGTTAGCTCTGATTGTAGCTTTGATTTCTCCAACATTGGGTATGCATCAACAGTTGTAGTCAAAATTTCAGCTGGGAACTCTTTGTGATATGTTGAAAACAACTCGCTGTGAAACAATTGTGATGCAATAAGGTGCCCAGAAAACTCAAACCTGAAGGAGCAATGAGATATGATGATGTCACAAACTTCTTGCAGACAACGTGCCTTTTCTGTATCTGAACTTTCATTTCTTCTTCTTTTGTCAGTGTCATGTGAATCAGTGGTTTGAGATATGAGCTCATGGATTCTCCCTCTCTCGCTGTTGATAGCAGTCACAAAAGCATTCATGCTTCTCTCTATAAAAATAGGATCAACTTGTCTTTTCTGCAACTGAGCATACAAAATGTCAACATGTGACATTATTCTTTGAAAAAATTCTAGCTTGATAAGAAACTCTCTATCTTTCAAGAAATTCAGGAGCCCATTAGCTTCCCTTATTGTTGTCTGATCTCCACTCCAAGTTTCAACTATATCTTCAAGGCACTCTGTGAATGCTGCCTTGTATGTACCAATTGTGTTCACCAATCTGCTTCCAAAGTTCCATCTTGTCTGAGAAGACCTAGAGACTCTTCTAGATACACTTTTATCAAGATATGCTGTTCTCTTGGGGGAACGGGAGAAAAAGGAGGAGAATCCATTAAGATTGGCAATAAACAGCTTAATTTTTGCAATTCTACTGACAGCCTGCTGCAGGACAAGACTCAACTGATGGGCATAACAGTGCACATAGTATGCACTTTGGTACTTGTTTTGCACTATAGTCTTGACACCCCTCTGGTCTCCTCTCATTACACAAGCACCATCATAACACTGAGCAACAAGTTTATGTTGATCATCATTGTTTGGTAGAACATGCTCCAAACAAGAAATAATATTTTCTGATAAGTTCTGAGCATTTGCTTCAGCAATGCTGGAAAATGACCAAAATCTTTCAAACACTTTGCCTTTAAGAACATATCTGAACACAACCACATTTTGAGACTGATTAGAAACATCAGTGGTATCATCTGATATGACAGACAAGAACATGGCATCCTTGATCTCATTTTTGATTTTCCATGTGGTAACATCATACATGATATCAAGAAGCTCATTTTGAATTGTTTTGGACGTTCCTTTGAAAATTGTGGCAGAGTCCAAATGTTTAGACAATACAGAATCCAAAGCTGCAGTAAAGTTTACCAAGCCAAGGAAAACTCCTGGGTTATCAGAGCTGCTGCTTTCATCGTGGCCTCTGAGTGCCAACTCAAATGCTCCACAAAATTTTATGCAATCAATAATTCTAGAGAGGATATAGCGATTCTTTTCCACATCTGCGTTGTACTTTACAAGTGATGCTCGGTATGCTTCGCTCAAGTGCCATTCCACGTTTATCTTCCCCAACAATGCAAGTTTTAAGCAATTCTCAACGTGAACAACACGTTTTTCGTGCTTTTTCACCTTTTCCGACAAGTGCTTCCAATCGTTTACGCCAACTGTTGTCCATGTTTTTTGTCCTTTCTCTCCCCCAAATAGAAGACAGGGAAAGCAGTACACTTTGTTGGTTTCGCTGCAGCCAGTGATCCAGTCATGCTTTGTATACCAGTGGGAAGTAAATCTCCTGTTCGAATTTGATCGAATGTCTGGTCTTTCAGGCCCAAGTTGTTTGATTTCAAGTCTTTCTGCAAAAGATATCTTAGCTGGATCGCGAGCTCGAAGGCTTTTCACGCTGTTCATTTCATGTTTAGGCCCTTTGTTGCTGCAAATCTATCGCTCATAAAGCATTGCATTGGTTCCCTGTGTTCTGTTTAAAAAGGGCAACTCGAATTTTGCCCCAATTTCAGCGTGTAATCTTTTGTGTTCTTCTACCTAAAGTGCAAACTGCGCAAGCTCAGTAGGCTTGAAACGGGGCGAAAGAAGATTTGCCCAGTTGAGAACGCAGAATATTTATGCGGAGGAGAAAGTAAACGACGAGACGCAAAATATCAGGACCTGCACTAAAGGCTGACGAGCATTCAGATGCCTCTTATTTTATCTTATGAATTACGCATTTATGAATGGATACAAGTAAAACGGAATGCAGTCAAATCAAACACAGAGAAGTAAAGACCAATTTCTTGAGAAAATTTGGTGGGGCAATGCCCCTGTTGCCCTTATGCACGAGCCGCCACTGAACGGATGTCTTTATGAATCTATGTGTTTGAAACAATACGAGCCGGTCGTTATAACTCACTACAGACGTAAAAATCAATAGGATTAGCAGGCATTGAAATATCCTATTCTTTGTAATTGTGATATGAGTTTCCTGTGGCTATTTGCAAAAGACAGGCTTTTCTATCCCATAACAAAGCAAATGGTCATTATGCAAATTATTCATTACATATTCTAATTTTTCCTCAGATTCTGGGGAAAATTTCTGTACACGAATTTGGGCTCAGTTACACAGACCACTTTCTTTTCTTTTCAAGTGGTCTGGAGCACAGGCTACATATCAGTTTCAGTTTCAGTTTCAGTTTTCATTTTATTTAAATTCTCTACATACAATTTATCCTAACAATACAAACAAATACAGTAACTAAACTACGAAGATTAAAAAATGATGTCACAAAAAAATTAATACAGTGGTACAGAAAATTAATACAATATACAAATACTAGGAGGTCTAAATAAATTGTATGCAGGGAATTACTTAAAGGAGGAGCTCTCTCAGTAGGTAAACTAATAGAGGAGAGAGCCCCCCCTATCCTGAGATATAACCAAATGAATTCATGTGAGTTTAGAATAATAATAGAATAGAATAGAATAGAATAGAATAGAATAGAATAGAATAGAATAGAATAGAATAGAATAGAATAGAATAGAATAGAATAGAATTCATGTGAGTTTAGAATATCATGTGACCACACTAATACCATATATGGAGAATGGTAAACAAAACAGTTTAAAACCTCCATAGTTTTAGTCTCGTTTGTCCATTTGACCTCGAACATGCACCATTCGACTTGCTTTGATGAATGCTTTCATTTGATGTATGTTTTTCGCATTTGCTGACATCAGCAATATTTAATATCTATGACGTAACTATTATGTCATTGCTTTGATATATTAAGTGTTTTTGCTTCACCTTATTAATTTGATTAATTCTCAGTCCATTCTACTAGAAAAAAGGACAAGGCTTAAAAATAACTATAAAGAAAATCAGCACATGCAAAAAACAGCTAATTAGGTGGTTTACAGGGAAGATTTTTTTTATGTACTTATTTCAGGCAACTCTAGATAGGTGCTTTGGAAAGGCGATACAAAAGTAAGACACTTTTAACAAAACGTTTAAATTGATGCATTCTTTGTTTTGCATAAATTATGTGGTGACAGTCAGCTCTTTGTGACATCATTTCTCCATGGGAAATGAGATAAAAAATTCTGTTTTTCCACAACATTAGCAATACAAATCTCTAGTGCATACAACAAGCTTTAGTAAAAATACTCATTTTAGGCCAAGGTAAACAGTATTTCTCGATTTTTACTGTGCAATTTGATGTCCGCCTTACAATTAAAGTTAGTAGACGGAGATAAATAGCCACCCAAGCTTGCCCAGTCCCTTTACACATGTAGAAGTTAAAATTAGATCTGGTGTCTTAGCCAATGAAAATCAGGAACTCTTGCGGTGCATGGGGTGATCTCCATGAACTGCTTTTGTCTGTTCGTCTTTCAGGGATTTCCCTTTTCGTTAACTCAGTTGGCGTGATTGGAAGGGATGCGGTGATTGGTCAATTCAATTGGTCAATTCAATTCACTAAATTTTCAACCTCGTTCCCAGGGTGTTCTGAGTTTCAATTGAGTTGAATTGAATCTATCTTTAAAAAACCATTGCCTTTATCTCCGTCTACTAACTTTAAACCTTAATTTTTTAGGAAAGGCTAAAAATTTCCCAATAAACTCATGATATGCACTAGAACTACACATGAGGTGTTTACATACTAACTTCCGAACCATTTCAATGAACAAAGTTTTCACAGTGATGTCACAAAATATGACCATTATATGTAACATGCAATTCTGAGAAAATTGAAGTTGAAGAATTATCATTGTTCATTACAATTACAGCGGTGCTTGTCCATCAATATCTCGTGCCTCAGCCCCCCTCAGCATCTTGTTTTCCTTCTCTGTATCTAAGAGCATTCTTTAACGGCTTCTTGCTTCTTGCTTGCTCCTTCTTGTAATCTCCTTTCAGACATGAACACTTTCAAGAATTGATATTAACGCTTGCGAATTGAGCCTACTGACATAATTAAACCTTGCTACACATTCTACTCCTGAAGAACTCCTTCTAAACCACTTGCGCAATTGCTGATCTCTAGCACGGGGGAGTTAACTCTTGCTTCTAACACTGATCATTTCATAGATCAATGCTCTTGTTGCTGACACTCATGCTGCAATTAAATCCTGTGTGCTTCAGCTGTTATTCTTTCTCATACAGGTGCTTTTGAATCAAAACAAATTGGGAATTTTCCACCAAACTAAAGTACGACCAAAAACTATGTGGAGTTAAAACGTTTTTCGATGCCATTTCGGATCTATTTGAATAATAGCAAAAGTTAAGGTCTCTTTCGAAAGAGGAAGAGAAGCGTAATATCCTGAAGCAGCATTTTTGAAATTTTAACTTACGGAAAGGGGTTGAAATCAAGCCTCAACAAAGCAAGTCTTAGCCCACACAGCCGTCGAGGTTGAAAAATGTATAGCTGAAACGCTCTATCTTAGCTGTATCCAAATCTGTGCTCCATTTATTTGTTAACTAAGTACATCCTTGTCCATATGCGAAGAAATGGCCAAGGGTTAGCAAATTTTGGAAAAGTTGGTTTCCCCAAAATCGGGGGAGCAACAAGTCGCTACTACAACGAATAACACGGACTTTATCACAGCAAAACTGTATCGAGCATGAAAGGTTATCTTAAGGGAGTTTAACCGAAAGTCACTTTCTCGTGATCATTGTTTTTTTGAAAAAATCTTTTATTTGAATTTTAAGTTGTTCGGTCAAGCATCTTAGCATTGAGTCAAGCAATTATTTCTTGAAAAAAGAACATGAAATGTATCGATTGTAATCTCTCAAGCGGCTAGATTCGCAAACGAGAAACACTGCGCTGCTGCAAAGGTTCTTTCAAAAACTCTAAGCGTACCAACTTTAATTGTTTAGAATATATAGCCTATTTGTAGCCGAAGTACATGAGCACCTAAGTACGTGCCTAGCTGGTAGCCATCTTGGTTTCTAACGCACGCGGCCTGTGTCACGTGTCACACCTAAGTATACGCTACTACATACGTCACAACTCTACATCACCCCCCTTAACCCTATCTTGGCGTAACTTTTTTTGATAATTTGTAGGCTATTTCTTTTTCGTGACTTTTCCTAACTATCTTTTTCACATCTTCGCTTCAAATTTCGTAATGATATCTTATTTAGTTCTGGAAATACAATAATTTTTTGAGAGAGTAGTTTTATTTTTGGTTTGTTTTATGGTCAAACCCTTTATAACTTTAAACTAGGATAATTCTTGACAGAATGAAGATAACTTAATGAAATTTTCTGCCCAACCCTCAGTTAAAACGGGAATATGGAAAATGCTCATTTTTTATTTTCTTATTGATGACGTAATTCATGACGTCATATATCTAATGAATTTAGGTAATAAATATAGGATAACAAATTTCATTATTTTTTCAAAAGCTATGTTTTTATAATAACTTGATGCTTTATCTGATAATTAAACTTAAAACAAGGGTAATATTCTCTCTGAATAGGTTTCTACAGTCAAGTCAAGCCCCCTCCCGGCCTGAGGATGCTCAGAAAAACCCGGTCCAGATAGGGTTAAACAAAGTTCTGTTAATCAACTAAACTTGAAACCGTTTTTTTGAACGAGTAAGAGTCTTGTCTCAACATAACAATTTGCTAAAACTATGAAGTATAAAAACTGAATTTGAAATTGTTTTGGAGTAAGAGTCTTCTGGCTCAACATAACGACTGATAAAGAATAAAAGAAATAAAGTTGTCACTTACGTTTCCATGATGACTTACTGTCCAGTTTGAAATGTCACACACTTGTTTCAAAATAGTAGTTTGGTCGAGCAGTGATAATCCTTCTGGGATATCTTCTTCCTTGATCATTTGCCTCGTCTTCTTCCTCTTCTCTTTTCTCTTGATGGACTCTATCACCACTGACACTGTTATCACTGTCATCATCTGTATTCTTCGATTGAATCAAACTGTCTTCTATTCTGACTCTTTTAAAGAACGAAGCATTACTTGTAATACTCTTTCCATCTCTACTTGCAGTGATCATTGTTCCCTTTCTTTGTGTGATAGTGTACGGTTTTGGGTCATACGGAGACATAGCCTTGTTTCTTTGTCTTTGTTTTACAATAACTCTATGTCCCTCCTTTAAATCTGATTCTGAAGCATGATTCTTTTCATCTGCATATTCTTTCATCTTTCTCTTCTTCATTTCTTCTCTATCCCTTAAATCATTGTTGACTTGATTGTCTGTGTGCTCTGGTAATTTTGTTCTAATATTTCTACCCTTTAAGAGCTTAGCAGGGGGAATCCCTGTGGTGGCATGTGGAGAGTCTCTGTAATTTCTCACAAAGTTGAATACTTCTCGTTGCCAACTTTTTCCTTCAATGTGAGCTGCCTGAATAACTTTATTCAAATTTCTCATGAATCTTTCACACTCTCCATTTGCTCTTGGCCATTCTGGTGTAATTCTCCTGTGAGTGTATCCACTTTGTTTAGCAAACTCTTTCATTTTTGAGCCATTGAAAGGAGGCCCATTGTCAGACTTCATTATGACAGGTATTGCATGTTTGCTAAACATCTTTTCTAACTTTGGTATAACACATTTCTCACTAGTAGAAGGCACAATTTCAATTTCTGGATATGTGGAAAATTCATCCATGCAAACTAAGATATATTTGTGGTTCTCTCCTATGGACCCCTTGAAATCTACTGCTATCACTTCCCATGGCCCATCTGGCAGATCTTGCATCTTTAGTGGCTCTAGCTTGTTTTCTTTAATAGTGGCTTGGCATGCAATGCATGATTTTGTCTTGTTTTCAACTAACTTATCTATTCCAGGGAACCAAACTTTTTCTCTTATTAGATCTTTTGTCTTCACTATACCCAAATGTCCTTCATATGCTATCTCGACAGCCTTCTCTCTAAGAACTTGTGGCATCACAATTCTTGTTCCCCTGAGAACTATACCATCTTCTGTAACAGAGAGTTCTTTCTTTACTTGTTTTAATGCTTGCAGATCACTGAAACAGTAATTTCTTTGAAATTTCTCTTTTTCTTGATTTAGTATGGACCATTTTCCACTGCGCAAACACTCTTTTAGCTTCTGCATTGTTAAATCTTTGTTTGTTTCATCTCTAACTTCATCTCTTGTCATTGCTTTTGGAACTGCATTAGAGGCAATGAAATTGACATACTCCTCAGCAATTGATTTAGATTTTGCAAGCTGCACTGGGTGTCTGGAAAGATAGTCTGCTGGATTATTATGTTAGATCCTGGCTCGTAACATACAATGAAGTCATACTCTTGGAGTCTCATTGTCCATCTTTCTATTCTAGCTTGTGATCGACTGCCCGGTTTGTTAAACAAATACTCTAGTGGCTTATGAACTAAAGTGAAACTTTTTCCATACATGTATACACGAAACTTTTCACAGGCCCATACCAAGGCAAGGGCTTCTTTTTCAATCTGGCTATACCGCTGCTCAACATCTGTCAAGGCTTTGCTTGCATACGCAATTGCTGAAATTTTCTCTGTTCCATCTCTTAACTTTTCCTTTTGACATAATAAAGCGCCAAGTCCAACAGGACTAACATCTGCAATGATCTCTGTATCTTTGCAAGGGTCAAAATATGCCATTACATGACTGCTCATAATAGCTTCTTTAATCTTGACAGGAGCGGATCCAGGGATAAATCTGACTATAGCTCAAATATGCAAATATCGATAGCGCCCGGGAAACTTTTTTGGGACAACGCCCTGTTTGAATAGCGGGAAATGCCCTTCCTAAACTGAAACATTTCACAAACTCGATCCATTGGGTCATTTTCATGTCTTGCTAACTGCCAAAACGCAGCATGAGTGAAGACTCTACGGTCAGTGCCGAGGAGCAACCGAGAACAGAAAGCTTTCTTCTTCTTTTGCTCCTTCACACTGAATGTAGAACCGCTCGCAGGCTACGAAGCGTTCTCTGTTTGTGTTCGGTTCAGCAATGCTTTGAATTAAATTCATATGACCGCTCCTGTGTATTCCTATTCAAAACACTACTAAAGTGGCATGTTATAAAGACAGAAGAGCCTTTCACACTTTCTGCCCACTAATTGTCTTTCAATAAACAGTAGAACAATCGCACACGATCAAAGCGATGTTCTTGTCACCTTTGTTTAAAATGCATCTCTAGAGAGGACGTGACACGCACACAATGGGTGTACACAGATTAGAATTTGCTGTAGAAATTTTCAGGGAAAGATTGACTTCATAAAATTACAGAATAGGAAGCATTAATAACATAACCAGTAATTGCGTAACTGGGAAGCTTTCAACATACCAAACGGGACGAAAGTTTTGAGCCCTGTCTTGCCCTTTCCTATAACTCTGTGTCTCTGGGAACTTTACTGTGGAAAATCGAAGGACATCACATTCGTTCTGCCCCTTTATGGCCGCCCTTTATGTCGTGATGAGGCTCTATTTCTCCTTCCAATCAAAAGACTTTGTTTTCTTTCTATAATCGATCCCTTCTCTTCTGCTCCGACTGTGTGATGCTCTTCACAATTTATTCAACATCAAACGCTATCGAAATCGCGGCCATTTTCCTCTGACCACTGGCAGGCAGGGGACCTCTCGCAGCTTCTCGACAAAACCAAGCAAAACAAAAGACAGCTCTGGAGGCCAAATTCCACTGTTGCTCCCGCAAAAATCGAGCATCAGTCAACTCTAATTCTGATTGGCTATCAGCCACATTTTCAAATCTCACTGTTGCTCCAGCTAAAATTTGCCTATACAAGTCCATAGCTGACGTGCGTTCGATCATAGTAATTTGCGGACCACTGTTGCTCGGAATGCCAGCCTTTGCATCGACGGACAGAACAAAAGTAAATATCAAGAAAAGTGGTCTACCAAATATGCTTTCTCCTTCGCAGCACTTCTCGACATCAAAGCTTTCTGTACGGGTTTTGAGCCTCGTTTTTGTTGCCAGAATCGACATATTACCAACGGGTCTCTAATCTAACAACTACTTACATAAAAAATGATTACTATTGTTTTGAAAATCTGACTGATGCTTGAGCATTAATAGCAATAGTCTGGATCCGCCTCTGCTTGAGAAAAGAGCTCTGTTGATCATCTGTCCATATCCATTTGACATCTTTCTGTTAGGGTGGCATAATCTATATATATATATAAGGCAGGTAAACGATTATCCAATTAGCTTTGTTCTTTTTGTTCTCCATTGTAAATTTAACAATCAACACAATGGGGAGACAAAGGTGGCATTCGATGAAAAGACAACGGGACCATTCGATGTATATCCTTGTTTATTCACTTTTTGATTGGCTGCAAAATCAATAGCTTTGGGGCTCACCAGGGCTCACGATGTCATGCGCTTCGGCCCTATTGTTTCCTGCACTGCTCTCAAAAGCCACCGCTAATTTGCATATTACGTCACCGAAATAGATCGTAAATGCGCATGCAACGTGGAGCCTTTTGGGGATTCCTTGACCTTCACAACTTTCCATGTCGTGTCCCTTGCAAATGACGAGCTGTATGTGCAAGAATGGCTTCCAATTACTGCAGAGACGATCACAACTGTGGTCGGCCTTTTTAGCAGGCCTAACTCAAAAGAGAGCATTATCAGATCAGAAGAAATTCGTAAACATTGCAGATGAAAGGTAAGGTAATGTTAGACAACATTTTCATTGCTGTAGACGCCTCTCAATCCTGATTGATTTGCTAGCTTCTCGGCCCCATCATGGCCATGCTATTGCTTGAAGCATCACTTGATTGTCCTTATGACATGGTGGGACCTCAAAAGCAGTGGTGGCGCCAGGCCAGAAGCCAGTGTGCATTCCAATACCAGAATGCCCTCCCGCCACTGTGGCAGAGCGGCATGAAGGAACATTATCCGCCAGTGGTTTTGGTGTGAAATTTATACTGTTTCAACTGCTGGGAACTTTGGTTAATTATTTAATTAGAATTTTGGAGTAGATTTTCATGTTATCCAATTGATGGTGGAAATTTGTGGCAGACAAAATTTTACAGTATGCAGCCTATGGGCGCCAGGGGGAGGGCTAGGGACCTACAGCCCCCTTCTCTAATTGATGGTGGAAATTTGTGGCAGACAGAGTTTACAGTATGCAGATGGGCACCAAGGGGGGGGGGCTAGAGGGACCTACAGCTCCCTTGGCTGTTGGAAGCATGTAGCCCCCCATGTCGTAGGAAATTTCAGTTTCTGTTGGAGGAATTTTGGCAAAATGATGTACGCAAACTGCATTTTTTAGCCATTTCAGCCTCTGGTAGGAAGACTGTAGGAAGCTGTGGAAGCTCCTACCCCTCTGTCAGAAGATTTCTGGGCCACCCCTGCCTCAAAGTAGATTTATCCCAAACATTTCAAGAAGTATTTACAGCACAGGTTATGGAAATTTCAAACAAAGCGGTAGATTGTATCGTATCATAACATTTTTCTAAATTTTTCCCCAAAAATATGCATAACGCAGTGGTAGTAAAATAAATTGAAGGTGAAAGCTGCAAGTAAACTGTTAAAGGCGGTAAGAGTAAACATAGACACTCTGTTATGAAATGCAAGAACATGTTGTTGTAGCCTGCGTGCAAACTATACCCAGGGAAAAGGCATAGTCTGTGCAACGCCGCTCGCTGTTGTGTAGTACGTGCTTCAGCATTTATGTGATGACAAAGAAAATGCATTGTTGCAACAGCCAATAATATCGCTTTCCTGCGAAACAAGGAAGCAATCAGATTTGAGAACAGCTATCGTGTGATTAAATCTCAGGATTCGCTTTGTGCTCTAAGCAAATTACGCTAACAACACAACACCCTGGAATTATAAGTACCCTACGGCAGACAATACCCAAACGCTGAGTAGAAAGGGCCATTCAAAATGAAATTGAAATGAAATGCTGACTCATACAATACTTGATATTGAGCGGTGTTGTGCAGACTATACCTTTTCCTTGGGTATAGTCTGCACACAGGCTAATGTTGTTGTAGCTGCAGATGGCAAGCTGCAAAAATTTGTACAGCTCATAGACAAAATCGGCTAAGGTTTGTTAGACCCATTTCAAATCATGTGATCAATCTCTTGATAAAACATCTTTTGATTTCTCCAACAAATTTCATGCCATGCAAAATTGTGCCATGAACGCAAAAAGTAGCATAGTACCAAAACTTCCCATGGGCATGGTCATATGACTTGAAATGGGTAAAACAAACCTTAGTCGATTAGGTCCTATTAATGGAAGTTTTCCAAGCTGGCCTGGAGTTTTCAAGTAGTATATATTACAAATAGCCAATTTTAAGAGTATCTAATTTCTACCCTCTTTGGTATAACTGCCACTTATAACAAACAGTTAGTCTCATATTTTAAAGATTGAGATGAGATTTTTTAACGCAAAATAGTATTTTTATGGCAAAAGAATTATGTGCGGTATGGAAACAGCTCATAAACAAACAGTTATTATTGAGGTGGGATGTGTAGTGGTGATCAGGAGATCATAAGTCCATTTTCATTATCAATTTATTTCTATAATTTTAAAATTATGCATAATGTGTGCATATTATGCGATCTTGGTGGTCTAATGTGAATGCACCCTTTGCAGTTTGCGCCATATGCAATGTACAGTAACAATGTGTTGTTCTTTTTTGATGATGAACATGAACATTGGTGTCCAAATTAATGTTCCATACAGTGCTCCCTTTTATTGATTGTTGAAATTCATGGAACAAAGATTTCAAGATCGGTCTAACAAAAACATGTTGCAAAGGTTTATATGCTTTATACCCTGTATGTAGGATTTTACTTTTTTCATTTCCCTTAGGTTCCTGGAGACCAGATTGGAATGCATTGCATGATTTGGCCTCTGCGTACTAAGAGTGAAAGAAAATGAAAGGTGCAAGCACAAGTAAAGTTTAAAGGCTGTGAGGGTAAAAATAGATCCTTATCAGATGCAAAGAACCTTTGTTGTAGCTGCAAGCTGCAAAAGTTGTACACCTTATGAATGCAAGTTTTCTAAGCTGGCCAGCAGATCAGACTGCTACCTTGCTAAGGTTTCAGGGCACCCAATGTCTAGACACTTTGATATAAGAAACTAGGAAAAGTGGGCTGTATTTTTCAAATGATAACATGGGATCATTTGATGCAAAATGAAGTATTTTTTGGTGACAAAAGCATTATCTGCGGCTTATTTCTATTGAATTTGCAAGATTTTGATGTTACAATTAAGGTTGAGACAATAAACAAGCTATTATCACTGGATAGGGGTGCTTCTTGGAATGATCATACTAGGATGCAGATCTTGGCAATCTGATTGAAGTGCACAACTGCACCGCATATGGATTCCAGCCATAAGTTGAAAACAATTGACTGTACTTTCCTTTGATCCAGTGTTAGAATTTATGTAACAATTATTTCAGGATCAGCCTGACAAAAATATGCTGTGAAGAAGTTCCACTGACAAACTGAAACATGATGCAAAGTCAAGAACTCACTGCATTTCTTATATTGTTACAATATTATGAAACAAATATATGCAGGCCAAGCATATGATGTGAGATGTAAGCTCATGGTACCTGCCACAGCACATTGATCAACTTTATTGTAAAAAATTCTTTGAATTCTTAACATTTTTCAAGAATCCTTCACTCTCTGAAGGAATTCTTCTTTCTGTTGTAAAATTTAAAGAACTGGACACTTCTGTGCATCACAAAAAGAGGTTTGTTTTATACCTGGTGCGGCAAAATGAAATTAATGACAATAATCTGTTGTATCAAATTGTTCAAATCCAAACAAAAACAAATTAAAGATGCTATGTGAGCTGATTTTGTTGTGGTTCAGAAAAGGGTGGTAATAGACCATTTCAACAATTAAAATCAGAGGCTGGGGAGAGCGGTTTGTTCTGGTAAATGGCGGATGCAGTTCTGGTAATTGGCTGCCACAGAGTGAGCCCGTTGAAGTGAATAATGTAAACATGGCAATCGCTACTGCATAAGAACACAGCAATAGAGCTCTCAAAGGATTTAGTCAAATACCTGTCCATGCGAAATACATACAAACGTGCAATTTATCTCTATTCGCAACTGATTTCCTTTTCAACCTTTATTTCAGTGCTGCAAACAGCAATGCTTGCTTCGAGTTTAGGCCCTTTCTGAATAACTTGACGAAATACATGATATATTTGAAGTCTTTAAAATAAGAAAGCTTACCCTGACTGCGATTTTCAAGAGAATGGAATTCAACTGAAGTTTTTAACTTCAAATGTCCTTCTTGAATTCGATTAGAATTGACGGGAGGAAAAACTTCAAACATAATTCAAATTTTCTTAATCTGCCGGTTGAACATACGTCAAAACTGATTTTTCAAAACTGAAATTCTAAAACAGTGCCGATGCGGTAGCGATCCTCGCCCCAACTTGCAAAACTCAATGTTCACATTGTATTCACTGCAATGGCCCAACTACATGGCAGCCATTTACAAGAACTATATCTGCCATTTACCAGAACAAACTGCTCTCCCCAGTCTCCGATTTCAATTTTCGAAATGGCTATTGGTTCATACTGCAATGGATTATTTTGTCAAGATGCAAACAATCGTTCACTTAGCCAAATGTGCAGTCTTCCTATTTTCTTACTCTTTCAACTTACACCACAGAAACACGCATGCAGGCTAGCGCACTGGGCATTTGCTGATGTTCATATGCTTACAGGCAGTTGAGGTGAATCACAGCCATTTTTGGGTGTGAATTGTGGCAAGAAAATATTATTGCTTTGTGAATGAACTTAAGAACATGAAATTAATTTTAGAAACAGAAGGGGATGTAACAATCAACCTTCTAAACAACAGACTACACAAAATTTTCCACTTTGATGGATGCATAACAAGAAGTTTGAATCCACAATTACAACTATTTATTGTACATTCAGCATGGATTATGAGATATTCTTTGAAAGCTCTCCGCGGGAGCTAGGAATGTTGAAGCGCGAGCGAAGCGAGCGCTTAACTTCCTAGTTTGGATCATAATTTCTGAATCTACCTCTGTAAACTGGCATGTCAGTGATAAATTCCTTAAACGTGTGTGGAAGGCATCTAAGCTTTCAGCAGAATCTTGCTGGGCCTGCCTGAACATGTAACGTGCATACTCTTTGTTCTATTTTGGTGCAAAATAACCAGTGAGTTTCTTGACCGCTTTTTCAAAATCTTTAGGTTCTCCAGTATCGGGAAGTGTTTTGAAAATTCTGTAGACTCCTTCACCTGCAAAATGTAATAGCATGGCTCGCTTTCTTGTGTCGTCTTTGATATTTAACGCCAGTAAAAAGTTCTGAAACCGTTCAATGTATTCTTGCCATCTTAAGTTCAACCCATGTTGATCTCCTTCCACACCAAAAGCAGGAAAAGCAGGCAAAGCATGTGCCATGGTTGCACAACTGATTCATAACCTGGAAATTATGAGTCTTTTTTGTGTATCCTCGTCGCCAGATATAGCGTCTTTGTAGCCGAAGTATATGAGCACCCAAGTACGTGCCTAGCTGGTAGCCATCTTGGTTTCTAAAGCATGCGGCCTGTGTCACGTGACACACCTTAATATACGCTACTACGTACGTCACAACTCTACAGAATCTAAACAAAATATTCTTTGAAAGAAATCAGAAATGAACAACATTTAGGAAGAAAATCCGAATTTCGACTAAACTCTCTTGAGACAATCTTTCATGCTCGATACAGTCTTTTGTAATAAAGTCCCTGCTATTTGTTGTTGTTGCGACTTAGTGCTTCCCCCGTTATTGAAGAAACCAGATTTTCCAAAATCTGCCAACCCTTCGCCATTTCTTCGTATGCAGACAAAAACCTATAAGGCAGGGCCGTCGCTAGAGGTATCAAGCAAGGGTGTGCAAGCTCTCAATTTGCCGACTGGTGGGCATGGCTTTTGGGCGTGGCTTTTTTGTCGTTCACACATATACTCTTTGTTGAGAGCCTCAATTTCCTCACCACCAGTGGCGTGGCCATGTTCCGGACTTTGAAGAAGGGGGAGTGAGTTGCGAGCAAAGCGAGGGCACGCCCTTTAGAATGCTGTAGACGCCCTTTCAAGCACAAGCTGCCCAGAGCCATGCCAGAATCTGAGGATACAACGGCCAATTCCTATGAACTCGCTGATAAAATTTAGCAAGTTGCACTTCCCCAAACTCTTAGGAAATCAAGACTCACAAAAAAGGGCCTTAATTGAACAAGCATACGAAACTTTTCAATTCAACTTTTGTTGCCATCGTTGAAATACATGCGACGAAATCTTCTCCTTTTTGTTTCAGTATCATTTGAATTCTCGTCAAACTTTTCTAATTTAGAAATTCTCTTGTAACAAGAGAATATTCATGTCAAAGATTAGAAAAATTTGCCATGGCAGAGGTGAGCCCTTTTGACAAGGGCAGCCCTTCCAAGATGACGAAATTCGTGGCATCCTTCACAAATCTCAAATTTGGCTTGTTTCAAAACTCTAACCAAAGCCTAAAAAGAAAAACGATGCTTATGCAAGGGAAGTGTGAATTTAACTCCATTCTTCCCTTGCATAAGCATTTTACTGAGTATGTGGAATATGCGAGCGTAGCCAGCCGAAAATTTTTGAAAGGCACACAGAGAGTTTCACCAAAATCAATGGTTTCACCACATTGTTGACATATCAAATTATCGTCAAAGCAGATACCCTGTCGATGAAATTTATGGAAGGTTTAAGTAGTAAGCATGAATTTTTGTGAAGCTGGATTCCTGGGGAAATAGAGAATTTGTTAAAGGTGACAGATGGAAGGTTGTTGCCAAATACAGATTGAAGTCTTGCCAGAAGTGAGAGCGAAAGGAGCAATCGTTCTTTAAAATATGGTTAATTTAATCTATATGTTATGGTCTCTCCCCGCATAATTTTTTACTGGACCAGAGAGGGGCAATTTACTGCACCCCTCATAACGTTGCGTAGGACAGAGAACAGTTATTGGTATTGTTTTTAGTTCGAAGAGCCCTTTTGTTGCTTAGACAAAAGGACCTTTTGTGACTGTTGGCTCGAACCGGAGCGTGGAGGCGCTCCCTGAGGGTCTTCGGGACAGGTTGTTTACTTCGGGTTGGTTTGGATTTGTAATGGCGATAGGACATCAATGGACAATATTTGTGAGCAAATTAATTCGCTTATTCCTTCGTATTTTCTCGTTTTTGTTCGTTGTTTTCGCTAGCTTATGTGTTTATTTGTTTTTTTTTTGTAGCGAAAACCTATCCTCGAACTAGCTATCTATCGATCTACGTACACTGTTTAGCTACGCGTTCTATGCTGAGATAAAATTCAACGCGAATGGAAGAGTTATTTCGAGTTGTCCTATACTGTTATGAATTTTACATTTACTGAGGGAACGTGCCCCCTCATCGTTTTCGAAATATTATCGCCTTCACCTTACCTGATGATGAACATTTGCCAAGATTTACCCGTGTTTACGAATCGCTTGCGAGGATTTATCTTGATTTTCAAGACCCCTTTGGAAACTGTTATGGCCTAATTTATGTGATAGACCCCTTTGAAGCGTTAGCTGCAAAATTGCCACTTTTCGAGAACACTTTATGATAGCCTGAATATTGCTTTTATCATTCTCGAACAATTTCGTATGTTGCTGCGCTATGGAACATTCAAAGGACGAAAAATCACAAGTTGACCCTCAGGGGCAAAATATATTGTCACCACCACGGTCATTGCCAACGGATATCAACAAAGACAATCGCCACGATCCTGCTAATTTTGGATCATTGCCAGAACATGCTGGTTTTACTTATTTTGACTCAAGGCCACAAAGAGAGTGTAGAATGACTGAAAAGGGCTTGGCATATTGGATGGAAAATCGCGAACAGAGGCGTAAGAATCAAAGCTACTACAGCGAGATTATCAATAATCATATTATTCGTATTCAGAGTCTAATGGTTTCAACGGAAAATATCGATATCGTCAAAGATTGCTTGAATAAAGTTTCACGTACATACCAAGATTTTATTCGCCAATTTGACAGTGACGACGATAAATTAAATGATCCTACTTACCTGCGTGTTTGTTCGGATGTTAGGAATGCAGAGTTACGTGTCACAAAATGGCTACAAGATTTTAATACTGGCAATGAAGCAGTCTCAAATTCGTCGAAGTCTTCAAGGGGTTCAGTTCGTTCGAAAAAATCCAATAGATCAAGGATATCTGGAGCACCTAGCAGTACTCTGGATGACGTCATAAGAAACAGAGCAAAAATTGCAGAGCTGAAAGCAAAATCAGAATACCTTGAAAAGGAGAAAAAAGCAGAAACAGAGCTTGATAGAACGAGGCTGGAGAAAGAGTTAGCTGTAGCACAAGCAGCTGACAAGGTTCATAGAGAATTTTTAGAGGACAGTTATGTCTTAAATCCATCTAAGATATTTGAGGACAATGGCTTTAGCGATAATAAGATCCAGAAGAAGTCAGAAGCACATATAGATTGTGTTAAAAAAGAAGATAGATTCATTGATAAACAAACAAATGTTTTAGATGCTAAAACTCCATCATTTGTACCAAAGTTCACAGCACCTGCCAGACCACAGTTTACACAGAGATATACAGCTACACCAAACCCGTCTGGTTTCCAACATGGCCCTGCCATGTTTGCAGCACATGATCCCCAGACAGTTCAACCTACTTCTCGAAATGCAGCTCAGACAGGGAGCAGGGTGTCTAACGAAGAGAATATTGAAGCAATTAAGATGTTATATCAATTAATAGCCAAACAAGGAGAGTATTTGCTTCGACAAGGAGCTCCAGAGCTCAAGCTTGAAAAGTTTGGTGGAAATCCAATGAAGTATCAATATTTTATTAACATGTTTGAAACAGTGGTTGAGGCAAGAGTTAAAGATCCCAAAGATCGATTAGTTTTGCTGATTGAGCATACATATGGGGAAGCAAAGTCTGTAATTGAGACGTGCTTGTATCTGGAAGCATCTGCAGCTTATCAAAGAGCTAAAAGTTTGCTACAAGAAAACTACGGAAATCCTATCAAGATTGCAAATATGTACATGGAGAAACTGAGACAATGGCCACGTATTTTTGAAGGTGATGGTAAAGGGATTCGTGAATTCTATGTTTTCTTGATCAAATGCCAAGGTGCACTGTGGGATCAAGTTTACGTTAATGAACTAAACACCAGCTCTCTTCTACAGTCACTATGCATTAAATTGCCCCAACGAATGCAAAGAAAGTGGTCAGAGAATGTGTGCATGATTTTGTCAAGAGCCCAAAGAAGAACAACTTTCGTTGACTTTGTCGAGTTTGTTAGAAAAGAATCAGAAGTCGCCAACGACCCGACATTTAGTCGAGAAGCTCTGTCGAAAGTGATCGACAAAAAGCCTATAAAGCTTGACCAGTCCAAAGCACTAAAAGGAGGTTCCAAGACAAGAGTAGGTTCCTTTGTTACTAGATCAGAAAATTACGATGCCGGCGCTGAAACAGCCGTAAAAGATCATCTTTGTCCTCATTGCAGTAAAGAGCATGATTTGGACGACTGCAAAGATTTTCTTGCCAAGTCATCTTATGCTCGAAAAATGTTTGTGATTTCAAAGAAGCTTTGCTTTGGATGTTATTCCTCAGATCACACTGTTGGTGACTGCCCACAGAAACGAGTATGCAGCAAGGAAGGTTGCGGTGGATCTCATCCGTTAGGAATGCACGGTACTCACAAGTTTAAACCAAAAGCCAAGAATCACACCTCAGAAGCAAAATCAAACGATCGTACAGAAATTAGTAATGGATGTACAAAGGCTAGCGAATCAGGAACTTCTTCCTTGGGAACAAATGGTTCTATAATGTCACTGAGTGTGCTGCCAATGCTGTTATTTCACAAAAGTACTCCTGATAAAGTATTAAAAGTTTATGGCATGCTAGACAATTGCAGTCAAGGTTCGTTTATAAATCAAGATGTGCTTGATAACTTTGACATCAAAGGTACTGATACAAAAATTTGTATAAAGACCATGACTGGCACAACGTCAGAAGATTCACAAATAGTGGATGGCTTCATTGTTTCTGATGTCAACGGCACAAATACGATAATTTTACCAAGATTATTTACCCGGAAAGGTTTACCTATCAACAAAGATGACATACCTACAGTAGATAACGTGAAACATTGGCCACACCTTGAAAGTATCATGAAAGAAATTCCTGATATTGATCCTGATGCTCCAGTTGCTTTGCTTATTGGAGTCAACTGTCCCACGGCACTTAGACCATTGGAAGTAATCAATGAAGAAAACAACGGACCATTTGCTCAAAGAACTGCTCTTGGATGGTGTATAGTTGGTCCCCTCACCAATGCAGAACAGCATATGTCAACGTTACGGTGCAATAGAATTGCAGTTGTGGATAGCCCTTCAAATAAGATCGCACAGCATTTCTTTGGAGTTGAAGAAACGGTGAAAGACAACGATTTGTCTCGAATGCTGGTAGAAATGTACAAACACGATTTTAATGAGCCAAGCCCAAAGGAAATGAAGAAAGCGCAAATATCACAAGGTACTGAAAGAAATCAACTCCCTAAAGAGACTGCCAACTCAAAAGAAGATGACAGATTTTTGGAGAAAATGAGAACTGAGGTTAAATCAGTTAATGGCCATTACCAGTTGCCACTCCCTTTCAGAAATGAAGCTGTGAATATGCCAAACAATTGTCAACACGCGATAAAACGAGCAATGTGGATCAAACATAAGTTCAAGGACTCAAAGTATCATGAAGACTACGTAGATTTCATGAATAAAATCATCACGCAAGGATACGCACCAAAAGTTCCAGAATCTCAATTGGATGTAGAAGAAGGGAAAGTATGGTATTTGCCACATCATGGGGTTTATCATCCGAGAAAACCTGAGAAGATCCGTGTTGTTTTTGATTGCAGTAGTGAATATAAAGGGACGTCTCTCAATAGAGAGCTTTTGCAAGGCCCAGATTTAACTAATCTCTTGGTTGCAGTTTTGATGAGATTCCGCATCAATCAAGTTGCTTTTCTTGCTGATATAGAGTCAATGTTCTATCAAGTGCAAGTTCCAAAGGCACAGAGAAGTTATCTTCGTTTCTTATGGTGGCCTGATGGAAACATAGAGAATGATTTGACTGAGTATGAAATGTGCGTTCACTTGTTTGGAGCTGTCAGTTCACCTTCATGTGCAAATTTCGCCTTGAAACAGACAGCTGAAGACAACGCCAAAGTCTATGGAAATGAAGCAGCTGAAGTAGTTAAGCATGATTTTTATGTTGATGACCTTCTCAAATCAACTCCTACAACAGAGGCAGCCCTCGAGCTCATTCCCAAAGTAACAAAGATGTGTGCTGCTGGTGGTTTTAGACTTACCAAGTTCATTTCAAATGATCGTAAAGTCATTGGCTCTATTCCAAGAGAGGAGCAAGCAAAAGAGATTAAGAATGTGGATCTCAACCATGACCGTTTGCCCGTGGAAAGAGCGCTAGGAATGCTATGGAACATAGAGAATGACCAGCTGGAATTTCGCATTACATTGAAAGATCGACCACTGACACGACGTGGCATACTTGCAACGATAAGCTCAATCTATGATCCGCTGGGACTGGTTGGACCTCTCCTGCTACCTGGTAGAAAAATCTTACAGCAGATATCAGCCGACAAACAAGGATGGGATGAACCATTGTCACAAGAGCAACGAGCAGCATGGGAAAGATGGAGAGCAGATCTTGATGTCTTACATCATATAAAGATTGACAGAAGCTTCACACCACAATCTTTTGGTGAGGTAAAATCAGCACAACTACATCATTTCTCTGATGCAAGCACTATTGGTTATGGAGTTGCAAGCTACCTTCGTCTACAAGACACTGAAAATAGAATCAATTGCGCCCTTGTTATGGGAAAGTCAAGAGTTGTTCCCAAAGATGCACCATCTATACCGAGACTTTAGTTAACTGCTGCCACAGTGGCTACAAAAGTTGGATATCTACTTTACAAAGAGCTACAGATCAATGAGGTGGAAGAATTTTATTGGACTGACTCTCAAGTCGTGTTAAGCTATTTGAACAACGAAAGAAAACGATTTCATACATTCGTAGCCAACAGAGTAAAAATGATCTGTGATCACACCGATGTGGAGCAATGGAGATATGTGCCATCTGAAATCAATCCAGCTGATCATGCATCACGCGGTACAACAGGAAAGCAATTTACTGAAGCCAAAGACTGGCTAAAGGGACCGAAATTTTTATGGGATTCAGAAAGAAATTTTCCCTCGGAAAACGTGTCAACTGAAATAGATGAGGATGATAAAGAGGTAAAGAAGATCTTCACAACAGAAGTTATGCCTTTAAAAGAAGAAAATCGTGTTCTAGCCTCATTGGAGAAGAATATCTCAAGCTGGTATCGTATGAAGAGAGTACTAGCAATAGTCATTGGAATCATCCAGAGAAAGAAGTTCATCAGAGAAGAACCGAAAGTTGAAGATTTACAAAATGCCGAAGATAAGCTTATCAAGTGGATTCAACACAAAGAATTTGCAAGCACAATAAAGATTCTCAAAGACATAGATTCTGGAAGCATTGACAGAGAATCGGAAAAGAAAAAGAAACTTTTGTTACGCCAAAGAAGCAACCTTCTTCAATTTGATCCTTTTCTTGATTCCAATGGCATCTTGAGAGTTGGAGGACGTCTACGAAGAGCGAAATTAGCTGATAATCTGAAGCATCCTGTAATCATACCACATAGTGGAAAGATCCCAATTTTGATTGCAAGACATTGTCATGATGCAGTGTATCACGCAGGAAGAGGAATAACGTCGAATGAGATTCGAAGTTCAGGATACTGGATCGTAAGAGGTGGCTTGATTGTTCGACAAATAATTTCAAAGTGCACAGTTTGTCGCTTTCTCAGAGGAAGACTTGGCCAACAGAAGATGGCAGATCTGCCTGCAGACAGGACTTTGCCAGCACCCCCATTTACTCACTGCGGTGTCGATTATTTTGGCCCATGCCTGATCAAAGAGAAAAGGAAAGAAGTCAAGCGATATGGTGCTCTTTTCACTTGTCTGAATTCACGTGCAGTACACATAGAAGTAGCAAATTCTCTGGAAACTGATTCGTTTATCATGGCTTTGAGGCGGTTTATCAGTATTCGCGGAAACATCAGATCCTTAAGATCCGACTGGGGAACAAATTTTGTAGGCGCAGAGAGAGAGCTGAAAGAAGCAGTTAAGGAGATGGATCATGAAAGGATCAGAGATTTCCTGTTACATGAAGGATCAGACTACCTTGTCATTCGATGGAAGAGAAATCCACCTGCGGCGAGTCATATGGGTGGAGTTTGGGAAAGACAGATCAGATCCGTTCGATTAATCCTTTCTTCAATGTTCAAGACACATGGCAGCTCCTTGAACGACGAGGCTTTCCGCACAGTTATGGCGGAAACTACTGCAATTATCAATTCAAGACCCTTGACGATAGATAATCTTGATCGGCTAGATGACCCTCTGCCACTTTCCCCCTCAAGTTTGCTGACAATGAAGACCAAGGTAATATTGCCTCCGCCTGGAAATTTTCAAAGAGCAGACATGTATTCAAGGAAATACTGGCGTCGTGTTCAGCATCTTGCCAACGAATTCTGGCAGAGATGGCAGAAGGAATACCTTATCAATTTACAGCGTAGGACCAAATGGAATGTTCCACAGAAGAATTTCCAGAAGGATGACATAGTTCTGATCGCTGAAGATAATTTGCCGAGAAACAAATGGTCAAAAGCTCGAATCGTTGACGTACGAAAAGATGACCAAGGCGTCGTTCGAAGCGTAAAAATGAAGACAACTGGTATGCAGTTTGACTCTCGAAAGCCCATTGAAAGACCAGTGAACAAGATCGTTCTACTTTACAGAGAAGAGGAGCACGAACGCTGTGAATAATGAGAGCATGAGGTTCATTCCCCATCGAAGGAGCCACGAAGACTGTGAGAAAAACATTTGAACGTTGTGTAATGTTTTTGGGGAGCCAGATGTTATGGTCTCTCCCCGCATAATTTTTTACTGGACCAGAGAGGGGCAATTTACTGCACCCCTCATAACGTTGCGTAGGACAGAGAACAGTTATTGGTATTGTTTTTAGTTCGAAGAGCCCTTTTGTTGCTTAGACAAAAGGACCTTTTGTGACTGTTGGCTCGAACTGGAGCGTGGAGGCGCTCCCTGAGGGTCTTCAGGACAGGTTGTTTACTTCGGGTTGGTTTGGATTTGTAATGGCGATAGGACATCAATGGACAATATTTGTGAGTAAATTAATTCGCTTATTCCTTCGTATTTTCTCGTTTTTGTTCGTTGTTTTCGCTAGCTTATGTGTTTATTTGTTTTTTTTGTAGCGAAAACCTATCCTCGAACTAGCTATCTATCGATCTACGTACACTGTTTAGCTACGCGTTCTATGCTGAGATAAAATTCAACGCGAATGGAAGAGTTATTTCGAGTTGTCCTATACTGTTATGAATTTTACATTTACTGAGGGAACGTGCCCCCTCACTATATCATGTGCTAGATAGAGGTATGCACATATGAAGTAAAGGCATGACTAAGTCGGATTCATTGAAACTATAAAGCTGCATGCCTGCACATCATAGCAAGCTAGCAGTGGCTCCGCCAGGATGTTTTATTGGAGGGACACAGGACGGGGTCTGGGGTGGAGCCCAACAAAATTTTTCTTTCACCACGCCCTCTACCTTGGCTATAGATGCGACCAACGCCCCTTTTATAGACTGAAAAATAAAGATTAAATGAGTCTGTTAAACAACACGAGTAGGGTACCACACTGTTTACAATTAGAAAATGACGTCCAACCGGCGACCGAGCGTCCAACCTTTGTATCTCCAAATATTTCAGCGACCAATTTACCACACACACTCTATCATGACATTTGTCACACGGCTATCGTGTACTCTCAGATTCAGAAATGTGAAGTATACATGGTTTGAGAAAAAGAGGGCTTTGGGTTAAGCAGAAACTTCACAGCTCAGTTACATTTAGGGGCTCTGGGGGTAAAGGCCCCAGGAAATTGTTTTTGGATACACTGTTTACTTTGGCTTAGAACACTTCTTCTGATCATATTTTAGTCTGTGCTGGATTGGAATTGTTTATTATTTTGGAACAGCTATTTAAATTCGCACCTCTGTAAAATTTTTGAACATGATATTCTTTGGCTTAGAATGATATTTGCGCACACACACTCTACTTTGTCCTAGAACGGTCCCTAACGGTCCTAACAATCCAACTTCCAAGGCCTCAAAAAATGCAAGTCTTGGACAATTCTATAATAGTTTGTCTAGAAAAGTTTTCATGGAGCCAACTTATGCTATGGCTTAGAAGAAGTTTCCTTGTCACTTTCCAGTATTTTGCCGAAAGATTGTTAGCAAGCATCACCTACCCAACAACCAAACTACCAAACTTCTTTCTCCCTGTTCGTGAAAAAGATCGTGACTTACAGGGTGTCTCAAAAATATTGTTCGACGTTTGATTAGATATTGAAAAAGAAGGACAACGTGAACAAGCTCATGGAAAGATAACCCTGTTCCTAAGTTTATGAAATAATTTTAGAGACTAATATCGTGCAAATCGGTTGAAAATTCACTGAGTTACGAGCTCTAGAAGATAAAAAAAACATCGGTCTTATCCCCCCCCCGCAATTTTTACGCTGGAAGTAGAAGAATTAGGAAAATGGTCCTGGAGAATATTGGAGGGGCGGCCGCCCCCTTGCCCCCCTTCCCGGTACTTCTGCTAGCTAGGCAGTACTACGATGATAAATTGGAAATGCAAGTGAAGCGAGCAGAAAATTTTTTATACTTTGGTCAGTTTAAATCGTACCAAGCTGCTTTTAAGTAGGACCACAGGGGCCCCAGGAAGTTGTATAACCCTCCCCCCCCCCAATGATAAAGAGGCCTTCCTCTGAACCTCCTTTGAGATTGCAAAACTATGACTTAATGCTTTAACAAGCCTCCTTTGCGATTGCGAAGCTATGACGTAATGCTTAAAGAGAGAGATCGAAAGCGAGGCGCGCGAACGAAAAGTGAGAAAGAGAAGAAAGGAGAAGAAGAAGAAGAAAGTCCTTTCTTCTCTTTCTCACTTTTCGTTCGCGCGCCTCGCTTTCGATCTCTCTCTTTAAGCATTACGTCATAGCTTCGCAATTGCAAAGGAGGCTTGTTAAAGCATTACGTCATAGTTTTGTAATCTCAAAGGAGGTTCAGAGGAAGGCCTCTTTATCATTGGGGGGGGAAGGGTTATACAACTTCCTGGGGCCCCTGTGGTAGGACAAGTAAATTGCAGTTCAAATTACTTGCCTACTGGTTTCTGCTGAACTGTTGCGCCTATTTCAGGATTTTTCTCAATTTGCCGACTGAGTGTAACTTTTACTTGATTTGCCGACTGAGATTTTGCCGGGGGGGGTGCCTAAAACTGCCAATGATGGGGGGGGGGTGCCTGAAATGATCATGAAACTGCCGTTATTCAGCTGGTTGTTCAGCTGGTTGGGTGTTACGGTAGGCTGACCGATATTTAAGTCTGTTATTCATGTTAAACAACAGTCTTGGACGCTGCCTAAACTGAAATGGCACTGTGGAGTGAATTAAAGCTGAGGATCATGTTAGATGTAGTGGATTACATCAAACAAGTTAAACGAAAGAAGTTAGAGGAGGATCTTGTTGTGCGCGAAACCTGCACGCGTTTTGGCCTAATTGGTGACGAAGCGTTGGTTGCTTTTGACGAACTTACCGAGAGAGGAATTTTGTCAACTCAGGAAGATTCAATCACAGTGGATGGTAAAGAGAAATTTGAATTGACAGAAAACCTCTTCAAGGCATGGCAGGAAACTTCCTCTCCAGAATCCAAAATAGTCTGCACTCAAACTGTACGTGAAGAATTTCCAGCTGATGTCAAAACAACCTGCACACAGACATCCGCCCAAGAACCTCCTCCTTCTACCCCTCGCTTGCAACACCCGTTGGAACCCACCCATGGTGATATTTACCACAGTTTTGCCTTATTAGCAAAATCTGTGGTCGATTTACAAAATGTGATAGACAAGGAGAGGGATGCTAATAGAATTTTACTAGAGCGGAATCATCAAAGGGAAACGAGCGATGAGGGCGCGAAAATTTTGGCGCAAAAACCACGCAAGTATGACAAAGAACCAGACAATAAGAAAAATAACACAATTGGAAGCATACCGCCCATTGTCTATGAAGATATACAATCCAAAACAAGCGATGGAATCAAAAATCTGAGAAAAAAGAAAAAGAAGAGATCGAAGCAAAAAGCACCTACTAAGAATGCACCAGAGACGATGGTTCAAAAAGAAAGTCCAACCAACAATGATACAGCGCAAGCAGTGGCCCAAGGGAACACAACTAATGACAGACAAGATGGTAATGCCAATAGCTCGTCACCCTCTATTGAAAATAAAATCACAAGTGACATCAACAACAGCAGAATCTCGAAAAAGACACAAGCAGCGCAAGCAGTGGCCCAGGGGACATCAACTAATGACAGACAAAATGGTAATGCCAATAGCTCGTCATCTTCTATTGAAAATCAAATCACAGGGGACATCAACAACAACGAAACCTCGAAAGAGACCGAAAAAGTCAGTGAATCGAAAGATAACGAAGAATCAGTTAGCACAGGAAAGAAAACAACAAACGTACAACAATAGTTATTGGAGATTCGATGGTTAAAAACGTGAAGGGATGGAAACTAAAACCACTGTGCAACAAGAATGAGTATATCCATGTTTATGATTTTCCAGGTGCTACCATAAAAGATATGAAGAGCTATTCATTGCCATCCATCGAAAAGAAGCCTGACATGTTGATCCTACATTGCGGGACTAACGACCTGAAAACAAAAAAGTCAGAAGTCGAGATTTCCGAAGAAATCATAAGTTTAGCGAAATCAGTTCAGTCAAATGGCATCGATGTATTAGTATCTGGACTAATCGCCCGAGGAGATGAGCTTGAAGGAAAGAGACAGAAGACAAATTTTGTCTTGAGTGATACGTGTTTTGAATCGAGCATTACCTTCGTCGATCACCCAAACATTCAAGCAAACAAGCATCTTAATAGAAGCAATTTGCACCTTAATAGACTTGGGGACAACATACTGGCGACAAATCTTTTAGAAGCATCGAGAATGTTGTTGTTGTAAATTTATTTTAATTCGATATATATATATACAATAGTTAACAATATATACATTATTTCAATATATACAAGTTAACTAATCAAAATCGAATATACAAAGAAAAGAAACAAAATTAAAGATTTTCTAAATTTACAAAATAGTTGGTAGGCAAGCACAGGCACTACATTTGCAGTTGGGACCGTCCCATTTTTTTATCAAAACCTTGAAACTTTTCAGATTTTCTGCTGATTTCAGTTCGCTAGGTAAGCCATTCCTAATCTGCGGCCCAATGGACTTAAGACTTTAGGACCCAAAAGTTGTTTGATTAGGCCTAAAATGGGCCAAATTATTTGCATTTCTTAAAGAATAAGTTGAAGAGCGTAGTTCAAAAATGCTCTGCATAAATGGTGGATTCAAATGATTTAGTGTTTTGAATATTTCTATGCAAAGGAGTCTTTGGCGAGCAACGTGCATCGTGCATTTACTCGATCTCATCTGCAACGTGCATCGTGAATCTGACTCCGAACAACAACTACTAACAGGTACCGGGAGGATGAGAGTGAGGCGATCGAAAATTTTGAGTCGAGTTTATGTTTTCACACGGACACCTCACTCTCATCCACTCTCAATATTAACTCTGTTGATAATGATATTAATGATACTGTAAGTAGAACTGAACTTGATGCTGATAATGAATCTAATGTTAATATTGTCGATGAAAGCACTGATGACGAATCAGCAACTGAAACGAACGATGTAAGTATAGCATTGAGAAATCTTCGGCTGAAAAATCGTCACGGTCTCATTATTGCGTACTTAAACATCAATTCCATCAGGAATAAAATTGACTTTCTGAGGCCTATGATTTCAGAAACTATTGACATCTTGATAATTGCAGAGACTAAAATCGACAATACTTTTCCAACCAGCCAATTCTTCATTGAGGGATTTATGAAGCCATATAGGTATGATCGTAATCAAAATGGGGGTGGCTTGTTAATATACGCCAGAGAACGGGCTCCAGTCAAGGAGCTCAAGCAATATAAAGTCCCTGCTGACATTGAATTTGGGGTCATAGAGATAAATCTTAAGAAACAAAAGTGGCTTCTTGCTACCATTTATCGTCCCCTAACCCAACCAAAACAGTACTTCTTCAAAGACGTTGGCAAAACTCTTGATCATTATTGTCGGGCTTACGAAAATCTCATTCTAATTGGTGATTTTAACTGCGAAATAGATGATGACGTTTTCGGTGATTTCGTCGACAACTACAACTTAGCTAGTCTTGTTAGAAGCCCAACTTGCTTCAAGTCCGACAATCCCCGGTGTATTGACTTAATTTTAACAAATAGGAACAGGAATTTCCAGAGTACTGTTACAATAGAAACGGGATTGTCGGACTTTCATCTTATGATTGCTACTGTCTTAAAAGGTGGATATGTTAAGAGGGGGCCTAAGATTATCACCTATAGAGACTACAGCAGATTTGGCACCATAGACTTCAGAAATCATCTCTTTTATATGATCTCACACGAATTAAGTGAGAATGGGGACTATGGTGCGTTTGAGGCGGTAGTTATGGCCGTGCTGAATGAACATGCACCTGTTAAGCGAAAATATATTCGTGCAAACGATGGGCCTTTCATGACAAAAGCTTTGCGTAAAGAAAATATGCATAGAACCAAGCTTCGTAATAGATACAACGATCATAGAACTGAGGAAAACCGCAAAGCATATAAAAAGCAGAGGAACAAATGCGTGAAATTGCTGCGGAAGGCAAAATTTGATTACTATGGGAACATCGACCTCGGGGACCTTACAGATAATCATAAGTTCTGGAAGACAGTAAAGCCACTATTTTCAGACAAGGTGCAGGTAAATTCATCTATCACTTTGCTTGAGGACGGAAAAATGGTAAGCAAAGACTCTGCAATTGCAGAAATTTTCAACAAATATTTTGCAAATATTACAGAAAGCTTAGGGATCTCTGCCAATGAATCATTATTAGTACCGACAAACGATATAGTAGATCCAATCGACAATGCCGTAATGAAATTTCAGTCACATCCAAGCATATGCAAAATCAAGGAAAATACTACGTCTTCCGTTAAATTTAATTTTAGAGAGGTCACTACAGAAGATGTTGCTGTCCAAATCAAAAAACTTAATTCGAAAAAGGCTTCTCCGATCAATTCTATACCCGCAAGAATTCTTAAGGAAAATTCTGATGTTTTCTGTGCAGTCATTCAAAATCTGTACAACTATGGTTTATCCAAAGGTATTTTTCCTAAAGAACTGAAGGCCGGAGATATTAGTTTGCTGTTCAAAAAAGAGGATGCCTTTACGAAAAAGAACTATCGACCCATCACAGTTTTACCGTCAGTATCTAAAATATACGAGAGAATGATGCAAGATCAAATGTTACCGTTTGTCCAAAGCTTCTTGTCCCCACTCCTTTGCGGGTTTCGAGAGGGTTGTGGTACACAGCATGCACTTCTACATTTTGTGGAAACCTGCAAGAAGTCAATAGACAATGGAGGCGTCGCTGGGGTCGTCCTGACGGACCTTTCGAAAGCCTTCGATTTTCTAAATCACGAATTATTGATTGCAAAATTGAATGCATATGGTTTCAGTAGATCTGCTTTGCTGTTCATCCATAGCTATCTCACCAACAGGAAGCAGAGAGTGAAGGTCAATGGTTCATTCAGCACATGGACGGAAACCCTCTTGGGTGTACCGCAAGGTTCAGTCCTAGGACCCCTCTTGTTCAATGTATATCTGAATGACCTTCTCATGTTCCTGGAGGAAACCAAAGTCTGCAACTATGCGGACGATACGACTATCTATGCGTGTGGTCCTAAGATCGAAACTGTCATGGCGCATTTAGAACATGATGCCCTTAAAATAACTGAATGGTTCCCAAATAATTTTATGAAACTAAATGAAAACAAATGCCATTTAATGGTTTTTGGTGCGAGGGGAGGTAACGAAATCACAATCAAAATAGGTGGGGCTTGCGTGAAGGAAAGTACAGAAGAAAATCTTCTTGGTATCACTTTCGATCAATCACTTTCTTTCAAAGAACATGTCAAGACCTTGTGTAGAACAGCTGGCCAAAAACTACATGCTCTTGCCCGTGTCTCCTGCTACATGGACACTGAAAAATTGCAGCTTCTAATGAGAGCGTTTGTTTTATCTCACTTCAGCTACTGCCCACTTGTGTGGATGTTTTATGATAGAACCATAAATCATAGGATAAATCATGTTCATGAAAGGGCATTGCGCATTGCGTATAAAGATCATGGAAATGATTTTGGTTATCTCCTGGAGCAGAGCAATTCGGTGCCCATCCATATACGGAACCTGCAGTTGCTAATGACGGAAATCTTCAAAACAAAATCCCATCTAAATCCACCTTTCATGAAGGACATTTTTCAGGAACGAAGTATGAACTATAATCTAAGACATGGCAATGATGCTCAACTTCCAAAGGTGCGAACCACGTCCTTTGGGATTGAGACCATAGCCTATCTTGGGAACAGATTGTGGCAACTATTGCCGCAAGAAATAAAACAACCAAATACCCTTCCTATTTTCAAAAAATGTATTAAATGTTGGAAAGGTGGTGAATGCAACTGCAAACTTTGCAAAAGATATATTCCGCAAGTTGGGTTCCTAACAGGATAGTCGTTTTTATCTTGTAACATATTTATAAATATATACATTGTAAAATTTTTTTTCCTAATTTAGCTATTTTAGATATTGTAAAAATTATGTACAGTAGGCCTTAATTAGCTGTAATTTAGCTATTTGTTTTTCACCTTTTTAGCCTACTTTAAATAAATTAATGATGATGATGATGATGATGCCGCACCCCCAGCACCCCCAATGTAGCTACGGCCCTGCTATTAGGTTGACAAATAAACGGAACACTGATTTGGATAGAGCTAAGATAGAGCTTTTCAGCCATATATTTTTCAACCTTGACTGCTGCGTGGGCTAAGAGTTGCTTTTTTGAGGCTTGATTCCAACACCCTTCCGTAGGTTTAAATTTCGAAAATGCTGCTTAAGGATATTACGCTTCTCTTCCTCTTTCGAAAGAGACCTTAACTTTTACAATCAAGCAAATAGAGCTGACATGGCATCGAAAAACGTTTTAACTCTAAATAGTTTTTAGTCGTACTTTAATTGATATTGCATTTCAAGCAGGCTCCAACAAAGTAAAGATCAAGATTATGTTTCTAATATGCTTTTCTTCGCCAAAAATACTTCACAGAAGCTTCTTTACACTCACGCACTTTGTGTAAATTTTAGTCTTGAATCACATGTTGCAGTGCAAGCCTTTGTTTTGACTTATCTTAGCTTCTGGCTTCATCCAGAAACAAATCTTTCATTGATAGTTCTAAGAGAATATCATTCCCTTCTTTGTCAAAATTACAGCTATTCTCCTAGACTGATAAAAATCGTCGTAGTTTTGCTCCTTGATAGGCTGAGACTCGCAGCAACTGCGACTCATAATCATGCTAATCAAAAATCAAAAGCCCGGCCAGAAATTGATGAGCCTCGCTTTGATGCCAGAGGCCAACAACTTTGGCTTATTCTACACGATCACAACTCACCAGTTATAAAAAGCCTGAATATCGTATTGCATTGAGGTTGTAAAGAAAACCAGAAAACCAAACCAACCTGAGTCAAGATGAGTACTTCTGTGACTCAAGATGAGATGTGATGTGATCAAGATGTGACTCAAGATGAGATGAGTAAGTTGTCAGTGACAATAAGAGGTTCTGGAGAACTGTAAAACCCTTGTTTTCAAATAAGATTCAAAGTAGCTCTCGTATTACCCTTTTAGAAAATGGTGTTGTTGAATCAGATGAGGGCAAAGTTGCCGAAATTCTAAATAACTACTTTTTAAATATAACGGAAACTTTGGGTATCGCCAATGAACATGAGCAAGAGCCTTTGAATGATCACGACGACGATTCTTGCTTAACGTTTGTAAAACGTTTTCAGTCACATCCCAGTGTCCTTAGGATAAAGTCGTCCGTCAAGAGCACCATAAACTTCTCCTTCAGGAAGATCACAGTCGAAGAAATGCTAGAACAGTTGCAAAATTTAGATCCTAAGAAGGGTTCACCACAGGAAGCAATCCCTGCAAAAATATTAAAGTCCAATGCAGATTTGTTCTGTTTTCCTCTCACAGACCTTTTTAATAAACTTGTTGAGGAAAGCAGCTTCCCAGATGATATGAAAAATGCTGATGTTTCTTCACTGTTCAAGAAGGATGATAATATGAGCAAGAAGAATTACAAACCAATAAGTCTCCTTCCCACAATCGCAAAAATATTTGAGCGACAAATACATAGGCAATTATCTGAATTTACTGCACGCTTTTTTTCACCACTATTAGGAGGGTTTAGGCAAAGGTACAACACACAGCATGTCTTGTTAAACTTTTTGCAATATTGTAAGAACAGCATTGATAATAAGGGACTTGCAGGGGCAGTGTTCGTGGATCTTTCAAAGGCTTTTGGTTGTGTAAACCATGGTCTGTTAATAGCAAAACTGAGTGCATATGGACTTGATATGGATGCTCTTCAGCTCATAAGAAACTATCTACCAAATAGACAACAGAGAGTAAAGATCAACAGCTCTTTTAGTGCTTGGAAAAAAGTAAAGATTGGAGTACCCCAAGGTTCAGTCCTAGGGCCTTTACTGTTTAATTTCTTCGTAAATGACATATTCTGGTTTCCACATCGCACAAAGATATGTAACTATGCCGATGATACCACAATCTTTCCATGCCATCCGGATCTTGATACTATTATCAAACAGTTAGAAGAAGACAGCTCTGTGCTAGTAAACTGATTTTCTGACAACTTTTTAAAATTAAATGATGACAAATGCCACCTGATGATATTTTGCGATAAAAGTGCTGAAGCAACAGTCTCAATTGGAAATTCAAGGATTAATGAAAGTGATTACGAAAAATTGTTAGGTGTGACTTTTGATAAGAAATTAAGTTTCAAAAAACATGTTGAAGATTTGTCTAAAAATGCCAACCAAAAGCTTCATGTGCTTGCTCGCTTGTCGAATTACAGTGATCCCATCAAATCAGAAATTTTAATAAATTCTTTCATCCGGTCGCAATTTAATTATTGCCCACTTGTATGGATGTTTCATGACAGAGCAACTAATTCGAAGTTAAATCGCATTCACGAAAGAGCATTGCGGTTGGTATGCAAAGATAGTGAATCAGAGCTAGAAAAATTGAAGAAAAAATATGGAAATATTCATCAGCACAATCTGCAACTGCTAATGATTGAAATATTCAAAACGAAAAACAATCTAAATCCAACATTTATGAAAAACATTTTTACAGAGAGAAATATTCAATACAGTTTACGAAGTGAAAATCATTTGCGGTTGCCAAAAGTTAAGACAACAACGTACGGAATAGAGAATATTCACTACAGAGGTTGTCATTTGAGGTCTTCATTACCGAGGGAAATTAAAGATTCCAACACACTCGTTGAATTCAAACGAAAAATAAAATCATGGGATGGAAGTACTTGCATCTGCAGATTGTGCAAAGTTTTTATTAAAGATTTAGGGTTCTTGTAGGTTTATTTTGGGACATTGTAAAATAGGTTTTAAATTATTTTATTGGCCTTAATTAGCTTATTAGCTATGAATATATATATATATATATATATATATATATATATATATATACATATATTTTTCTCGCCAACGTAAAATGAATTGTTAATAATAATAATGATAATAATAATAATGATAATAATAATAATAATAATAATAACAAATCGTCCTGGGTATGACGCAAAACTACATCCGGTTGTGGAGTCTCGACGTGGGAGAATGAGGTTACCCTTTGCCACAACTACCTCCAGGTCACCCTTGAGCAAGGTGTAGTACCTGTCAGCTCTCTCCGAGACCTAGAAATACCGGGTTGGCGTCCGGCGGGGGCTAGTCTGTCTCATGGGTAGGGGGGACTCTTCAGCTTTGGTCGGCAACCCCCCTAGAGATGGTGTCTCAAAAAAAATACCGGTGGTGGTGCAGCCTAAAAACACTATCCTCGAAAGAGTGCAAATGTCAAATATTAATCTTGAAGAAAACGGCGTAAATGAGTATGGAATCAACGATGAAGTAGTCTCGCCCGGCAGGTGCCCTACGGACCAGCAGCGTAGGCCCGGTCGTAATCCAACTACTGCTGGAACCAGACGAAAGAAGTGGACACGAGTTGAAAATGAAGTAGCTATGGAATGTTATTTGAGAAGCGAACCCGAGAAAAGAGGATACAGGAAAAGACTTGCCGAATTGTGGAGGCAGAAAGATATGGTGGAGGTCTCAGAACAACGGTTGATGGACCAGGTAAGGCAAATTAAAAAGAAGGGATGGCTATCGCAATTGGAAATTGAGAGGATCAAGAGAAGAATTGTAGAAAAAGAAATTGGCAGAGATAGTGCTGGAAATGATGTAAATGTAGAGGCAAATGTATGTACTGATGGAAACATACCGGAGTTAGTTCAACAGTGTGACAATGATAATCCAACCTTAAATGCAGAAAGTTTACACCAGGTAGATGAAGGAACTATAAGAGCTGAACAATTTGAAGATGAATCTTTGACGGAGAATGAAAAAGCAATTGTTGAAAGATTGAAAATTATAATGAATGAAAAACAGAGAAAACCATTACCATCACTCAAGAAAATAAACAAGAAACAGATTTTGAAGGAAGTGAAGGAACTAAATGAAGTACTTAAAAAGATGAGTACGGATACCATTACAACGACAAATGACCTAATGTATGCGGCCGCTGTGATCGTCAGCGAGAATCTGGGCGTGACAAGAGAGCCAACCAAGGTGAGAAAAGAACCATGGTGGAAAAGACGACTGACAACTCAAATTGAACAAATGAGAAAAGATCTAAGTAGAATTGAGAGATTGAAATCTGGTCATCCTATTAAAAACAAATATAAAGAAGATTTGCAAAGGAAGTACTGGCTGAAAGAGAAAGGGTTGAATCATGTGAAGGAAGTAATCAAACAAAGAATCAAGGCAAAAGCAGCAAAGATCAAGCGGTACAACGAAAGAATAAAACAGTTTCGAGAAAATCAGTTGTTTCGCACAGACCAGAATAGATTTTACAAAGAGTTGAATGGCGATAATGGAGGCGGAGAGAGCCCGGATAAAGAGGAAGCAAGAAATTTCTGGGGCAGCATTTGGAGCAAAGATACTAAACATAATGAGTCAGCTGAATGGATAAATGACATAAAAGAACAATTAAGTTCGCAAAAGCAAGATGATGTAGTGATAACAGCAGATAAGATTACAAAAACTTTAAGTAAAATGCCAAATTGGAAATCCCCGGGCCCCGACTTTGTACAAGGATTCTGGCTGAAGAACTTTACTAGTTTACATAGAAGGATGACAGAACAGCTGATTAAATGTTTAGAGGAAGGAGATATACCAAACTGGATGACAGAAGGAAGAACGGTACTGATAATGAAGGATAAAAACAAAGGAACCATTGCTAGCAATTATAGACCCATTACATGCTTACCTTTAATGTGGAAGCTCCTAACAGGTTTGATAGCTGAAGAAATGTACGAGTTCCTTGAGAAAAATGATCTGTTGCCACAAGAACAGAAAGGTGGACGAAAGAAATGCCGAGGAACTGCTGACCAGTTGTATATTGACCAGATGGTACTGAAGGAGGTGAAGCGTAGGAAGAGGAATGTTGCCATGGCATGGGTAGATTACAAAAAGGCCTATGATATGGTTCCACATTCGTGGTTGGAGGAATGCTTTAGGGTTTTTGGCATCGCAAGTAATGTTGACAATCTCCTGGTAAATAGCATGAAAAAATGGAAAACAGATTTGACATTTGGTGGCAAGAGTCTTGGAGAAGTAAAAATAAAGAGAGGCATATTTCAGGGAGATTCACTGTCACCACTGCTGTTCATTATTGCCCTGATTCCATTGTCAATGATCTTGAGAAAAGTGTCATATGCTTATGAGTTCAAGAGTGGAGTGAAATTGAATCATCTGTTGTTTATGGATGACCTCAAGTTATATGCCAAGAGTGAAACAGGGTTAGATTCGTTGGTACAGACAGTGCATATGTTTAGTAATGACATTGGAATGGAGTTTGGTGTGGAGAAATGTGCAGTGATGGTGATAAGAAGGGGGAAGTTGGCAAGGTCAGATGACATCATTTTACCTGATGAGAGTGTGATTAAAGGATTAGCAGAAGGGGATGCGTACAAGTATCTAGGTGTCTTAGAAGCAGAGGAAGTTAAGAAAGAGCAGATGAAAAATATACTGAAGAATGAATATAAGAGACGGATTAGAAAGGTTCTGCAGTCGAAACTAAATGGTGGAAACACGATCAAAGCTATCAATACTTGGGCTGTATCTCTTCTAAGACACTCAGCACCATTTGTGAACTGGACAAAAGAAGAGGTAAAGGATATGGATAGAATGACAAGGAAGACAATGACTATGAATGGAGCATTACATCCAAGGGACAGCGTGTGTCGTTTGTACGTGCCAAGGAAAATGGGAGGTAGAGGACTGGTTGGAATAGAAGACTGTGTGGAGCTTGCCATTTTGGGATTAAATAACTATGTCAACGAAAGTCAAGATAAATTGATAGAAGGGGCAAGGGGATGTGAGATAATAGAGCAAGAGAGTACTGAAACAGTGAAAAGGAAACGGGTAGAAGCAAGGGTGTCTGAGTGGAAAGAAAAACCGCTACATGGGCAATATCTTCGAGAAACAGAAGACGTCAAAAGTATGGACACGTGGCTATGGCTAAGAGAAGGTACATTAAAAAAAGAAACAGAGAGTTTATTAACAGCAGCCCAAGACCAAGCATTGCGTACGAATATCATCAAGACTAAAATAGATAAGACCAGTGATTGCAGCTTGTGCAGATTGTGTAAGGAGGCAGATGAAACAGTGACCCATATTGCTAGTCAATGCAGTAAATTGGCACAGCTGGAATACAAGGCAAGGCACGACAAGATGGCGCAAGCATTGCATTGGGAACTTTGTAGGAAAAATGACTTACGGCATGAAAAGAATTGGTACGAACACAATCCACAAAGTGTAGTTGAAAATGATAAATGTAAGATCTTGTGGGACTTTACGATCCAAACGGATCATTATATAACAGCAAGGAGACCAGACATTGTAGTAGTGGATAAGGATAAGAAAACCTGCCAGCTCATTGACGTAGCGTGCCCTGGAGATAAAAGAGTGAAAGAAAAGGAAGATGAAAAAGTTGTTAAATACCAGGACTTAGCCAGAGAACTCCGCAAGATATGGAGTATGGAAGTGAAAGTCATTCCAATTGTAATTGGAGTGTTGGGAACGATACCAGCTCGGTTAAAGGACAACTTGAAGGAAATTGGAATTCCTTTAAAGGCATCGCAAATCCAGAAATCAGTGTTACTGGGAACAGCAAGAATTTTGAGGAAGGTTCTTGAAGTCTGAGGATACTTGTTGTAACTTGATATTCAAGATTGACTCCAATATATAGAAACTGTATATTGTGCGTAATTTCTATAATAATAACAACAACAATAATAATAATAATAATAATAATAATAATAATAATAATAATAATAATAATAATAATAATAATGTGAAAATTCGACGGAAACCCACATTCTTTACCCATTTCATCCGTAATTTGCTACTTATCTCCGAAATTCGGAGAATAACGAGCCATTTCATTTCGAAGCTGCGGTGAGAGGTTATCGAATTTGCAACTTAGGCCCATTTTCGCTCCAAATAAAACCTAGCTCATTTTCACATTAAGCACACTTGCCAATGCCAGATGATTGTTCAGTTACCTTCAAAAAGGTTGAAATAAGGTCCTCAAAATGTTTGTGTTTAGTTCCTCAGTTTATGTTATGCAGAATTCGTTTTAGAGCAACGGCCATTTTCCTCCGATTATCGTTGCCTAGCAAACAGTGAAATCTGCTGAAGTGCACTGAAGTGCAGTTTGAGGCTTGAACTGAAGTGCAGTTTGGAGAGGAAACACAACGAAAAAAGTCGGGGTGGAGACACATGACGGAATCAAATCTTCTGTTGTTTTATTATCAACACAATAATGATACTCGCTACCTGTGACATGTCACGTCATTGTACTAATAGAGAAATACAAATGTACAAATGTACAAATGCAGGTACAAATGTACCTAATAAAGAAATATGATGATGATGATGATGATGATGATGATGATGATGATGATGATGATGATGATGATGATGATGATGATGATGATGATGATGATGATGATGATGATGATGATGATGATGATGATGATGATGATGATGATGATGATGATGACGATGATGATGATAATGATGATGATGATGATGATGATGATGATGATGATGATGATGATGATGATGATGACGATGACGATGATGATGATGATGATGATGATGATGATGATGATGATGATGATGATGAAGATGATGATGAAGATGATAATGATGATGTTCAAATCCAATTCGCCCTAGAACAATTGAAAAATAGCAGAAACGATGACCGGTGAGATTTTTACCATAAATGCCATTTTGGGACCTCTGGTCTAAGTTTTTGTGCAAACGCAAACTTCAAAGGCTTGAAACTCCATGACTTTTTAGTGGATTCGCAAGATTATTGCATCCAAAATTAATTTCAAATCCTAGCAAAAGGGTCACTTGACCATGTACCCATTCAGCGTATCGTTATTTTTTAGTATTCAATCAAACGTCCTTTTGAGACACCTTGTACAGTGTCAAACAAATTTCAAGAAAGTCGGTTGAGCAGTAAATGAAACAGAATTTTTCTCGTTAAGAAAGTAGAATATTGTCAATTTTCTTTCATCTTTTGGTTACCTAGCAACGAAACACATGACTCAAAAATTTTCATTGCTATTTTTGAAAAGCTAGTTGTCTGCAGAACATTACGAGTAAGTCTTACTGTTATATCTCTTGCAGTTTCGGAGAAAATGACGGGATGAAAGACGCCCCCAGTGTAAAGCAAGTAAAAAATCGCCGAGTAGAGGTACCTCAGCGGCTGCAGTTTGCTATCTGCAAAATGAAAAGGCTTATGCTTAGTTCAATTGCCTGAGGCGCTGCGCTGCGCTGGCCAGTCATTTTACTTTAAATTCTTTACGGAAGGAAAGAGAATCATATTCATGTCACCATATCTATTGTCAATATCATATGGGTTTATCCAAATATTTAGGCATGCCCCCTCTCTAATAACCCCCCACTCATGTGAAACACAAAAGGCTACGAAATGTTTCCATTTATTGAAGTAAAATAATTTTGATCATAACTTGCACTTGTGTGCACCTTAGTCACTATCCGGGGGGGGGGGGTTACTACTTGGTCTACGGGAGGTGCCGCTGCAAAATCTGAAAAGCTACACTGTCCGGGAGCCAAATTCCTGAAAACGATACCCTGTCTCGGAGTAAAATTTTCTTAACCCTATCTGACCTGGGGGTGGCTTCCGCCCCCTCGTATATTTTCATTTATACGTTTTCCCTGGTTGCTGGATGCCTCTGAGATTTAGCAAGCTTAACTTTCTATCATATAGCAATGAAACTGTAACAATTTTGGTGCTCTATTTTTAGCCGTGTCTCCATAGTAACCAAGTTTTCGTGCGCCACTCTGTGAAAAATATACATTGTATCACTCTTAATCCTTTTTAATTGGTCCAATTAAGTCGGAACTATGAATTTACATCTACTTTGATCCATATATTTCATTTCTACACGAAAAATTAAGATTTACGACCTTTTAACACACTTTCATTATTATGACGTCATATGACGTCATAATATTAATCGCGCTCTAGCAACAACAACAACAATGCTAATTAAACCATTGTTTTAAAAATTCATTATTTATATGATGAACAATCTTTGTGCCAAATTTGGTTGCCATATCGCAAGCAACAACAGTGATAAACAGGGTGGCGGAATCCGCCCCTCCTAGGCATTGAGTGTTTCAAATCAGCCAGGTCAGATAGGGTTAATCAATACCCTGTTCTTTAGTTTCTTCAGACAAAATTGTGCCCTGCAAGGAACTTTGCACGAAATCTATCGAAATATGTGAAAATATTGCCATCCCAGTGATTTGAATCACATTTGCAGAATACAAATGGCCTGAAACAATCTTTCGGAGTCAAGAATGACAAATATGGGCCCTGCCATGGAGCCGATTTTTACAAATATGATACCCTGTCCCGGAGTCGGAGTTTCGAAAATGATACCCTGCTCAGCGGCACGTCCCCGTACAGGAAAACATATGAGTAGCCCCCCTCCCCCGGGGACACTATGTGTTACTACATTGAATTTGTGTCTGTAGGCCGGGATTGAAAGCGGCAAAGCCTATTATTTCTAGCTCTTTGTCTCTTTTGAACAGGAAATGTCCAGACTTGCTCAGAATGTAATTTGGCTGAGTACTGCAGTAAGAGGTGTCTAAAGGATGACAAACCACGTCATTTTCCAGTGTGCAATTTAGCATCACTCAAAAAGCCATGTGGAGCCTGCAGAAAGATCTTAGAAGATCCGCAGAAATGCAGTGCATGCCAGAAATCTTATTACTGCAACAAGCAATGTCAAATAAAGCATTGGCCAAGACACAAAGGAGAATGTAAACAGACTAGGAGACTAAATGAGGAAAGAATTAAACGGTAACTAGCTTCAATGACTTGACATCGAAAATCAGAGTTTGACCAATTTTACACCTCAAGTGTGAACCTTTGCTAACAGGCCCTTTACATGAAGACCCGACATGAAACTCATGCCGGCATGAACTCGTGCCGGCATGAAAATGCACTCTGTTTACATTAGAGCCGACATGAAACGCATGCCGGCCGGCATGAACTCATATCACCATGTCACCCAATATTAAACTTTCCAAATAGGTCATGATTTTTTCACGTGACTCCGCACAAAAAAACAAAAAACAAACAACAATCGACAAAGGCGATTTGGATTTCATATCACCCGGACATGAGAAAATTCTGGTTACATGAGATTTTCATTCCATTTTCATGCCGGCATGAAAAGTCATACCGGCATGAAAACGCGACATGAAATGTTCATGTCGCCCCGAAATGAAAGTTTCATGTCGCCCCGACATTATCTAAACACAACAGTAGCTCAGACCAGCACCCGATATGAAAAGTCGGCCTTACATGAGATCCGACATGAAACTCGTGCCAGCATGAGTTTTATGCCGCCACGAGCTTTCATGTCGGGTGCTGGTCTGAGCTACTGTTGTGTTTACATGATGTCGGGGCGATAAGAAACTTTCATTTCGGGGTGACATGAAAATTTCATGTCGCCTTTTCATGCCGGCATGAAAAGTCATGCCAGCTTGAAAATTGGTTGAAAATCTCATGTAAACAGAATTTTCTCATGACGGGGCGATATGAAAACTAAATCGCCTTCGTCGATTGTCATCTGTTTTTGTTTTCTTGCGCGGAGTCACGTGAAAAATTTATGACGTATTAGGAAAGTTTCACATTGGGTGACATGGTAGCATGAGTTCATACCGGCATGTGCATGTAAAGGGCCTCTAAGTTGATAAAGGTTCTTATTTTCCCAAATTGGAACTGGTGAAATTTAGCTTTAAAGTATGTTTTGAACTTCAAGTATGTTATTTCTAAGTTTTAACCGACCTTACATTGGTCTTATTCTTTGTGGACTAGCTATGCCAGACTACTTTTCGTTTAAAGTATAAGAACTTGTTCTTCTTCAAAGCCATAATTAACGTGCTAAGAGAAGTTGGCATGGTTGCAGTTCAATTGATCAAGAAAATAGCTGTCCGTTGCTTAGTAACCAGGCAACAAGGGTGAATTTGTAAGTAGCACTTTAGTTATGTCGAATTTGATTGAATCAGATATAACTTCCCACCACGGCCAACGATGCACTAACGACCCAGGCTACTTACCCATTGTGTTGGTTTCTCTTCCAAGGGGTCACGGGAAGGTCGTCATAATGTCGCTTTTACTTTGCTCTCTCTCTCAATGGGGGGGGGGGGCTCTATGAATATTTGTGGACACTTGAGGCGTGCCATCGTTAGGGGTATCAGGGGACAAATGAATGGGCATAGTGTCAATCATGAATATTTGAGAGACTGGTATAAGGCCCAAAAGACCTTTAGAAAATTGGAGTAAGGAACTGATATGTTTTTGGAACTTGGATGGCATGCTCCCTATCAAAATCTAGCGAAGTGTCCCTCAGCCAGGTTTTTAGTCGTCACCAACTAGGATTGGACGTTGCTATCAATCAAAAAGAATTGAAGCCGTTTTTGCTCCTGAGCTCCTACGATGCCAAACTTTTCAAGAATTTGCAACTCAAATACTTGCTGGAGTTTTCTTCATGAACAGCTTGACCATTTTTATTTCTCATACAGGGTATCTCAAAAAAATTTTCCCTATTTGAGCCGTTATTGGTAGCAAAAGTGTGTTTTATCTGACAAAGACTTTGAAAGGAATCTGTTATACAATGCTCAACTTAGATTTGAGTATTTCTTTCATTTCTGTATCTGCGCACTCTGGTTTTGAATAATTATTTTCATGAAAAAAGAATGCCTGAAATGCTCAAGAAAGAGTTAAAAACGGTTTTTCAATGAAATAGCTATACCATCACCTCCAAATTCACGGAAATTATATTTTTTTAACAAAATTCCAACTGTACGGAGCTCGAGCTCCATAGAGGAACCCAAGAAAAATCATATTGGTATCTTGTCCATAAATAGCACGATTATGCTTCATGTTGGAATAAAAAGTAAAGTACACAAGACAAGGTACTGTGGTCCGCACTTTAGCGTACTGTGGACTTCGAAGACCAATTTAAGAAACTGTCAAGCAGTTGTTACCCTGGGTGGTACCCAGGGTAAGCAGTTGTATGCCTTCACACCTGTGATGTAAAACATGGAAGGAATTGAACATATCTCCATCGCTAGACTTCCTACCTTTTCAAGGACTGCTCTAGCATACGATTTTCAAAAAATCCATATTTTGGAGGTCTTTTGATCGGTAAAAAAATCGGGTAAACTTATTTGAATCCATGTGAGCATGTGAGCCTTTTTAAGGAAGAGATTGCCGTTTACATCGTTCAAAGCGAAGCTGTGGTTGTTGTTGTGAAACTGTTCAAACAGGGAACGTTTTTTCATAATACACCCGGTACACTGCTGGGCAAATTTATCCGGCCACCGTGCATAAATCATACCAATTCATTTTCATTATAATCCAGTGCAATTGCAACTGCGAGGTAAAAGGTCAGTTTTTCATGTAGATTCAGAAGTTATGTGTTTTCTTGCGACATTATGTGCTATTTAACGGTGAAGTAACGATGACATTTATAAGAATTTGCGAAATTTTTACGGTATAATAATAATAATGATAATAATAATAATAATAATAACAATAACAACAACAACAATGATAATAATAGTAATAGTAATAATAATAAATTTCTTTGCAGTTGGCTAGTACATAGCTACGTATAGTAAAAGAAATGCTAAATTTGCTAATTAAGGCCAACTACCTAAGAATATACAGTTTGAAAAATAGTATTATAAAATGGATTAATACAAGAAATGACATAAAATTTGGAGAGTAAAAAGGCTTTTATTTTGATTTACAAACTGAGTTCCAGACCCCCAACTTGGTTCTAAGCCCCAACCTCGTCCGCACTTCGAGATGTTTCCTACAACTTTCGGACTAAGGAACTATGCAATCTCCCCTCGGTGAGTTCTCATCGCAACGGAATAAGTTCCCTATCCTTTAGAGGGAGTCTATTGTGGAATACTCTCAGTGATGACCTAAAATTGACAACTTCTCTCGCGAAATTCGAAAAATAAATACGTCGTTGCTGGGATGGCAATAACAGCACATGCTACATTTGCACTTGATTTAGGGTTATCATGTTTTGTTATATTGTATATTGTGTAGATAGTTGGTATAAATTAGCTGTCGTAAGCTACAAATAAACCAACTTTAAAGTTAGTTGACGGAGATAAGGTAACGGTTTTTTAAAAATAGATTCAATTTAACTCAATTGAAACTTAGAACACCCTGGGAACAAGGCTGGATACTTGAATAAATTGAATTGAAACAATTCAATTGACCAATGAGCGCATCCCTTGCATCATGCCACTGGATAACGAAGAGTAGGAAGTCCCTGAAAACGGTTGGAAACAACTAGACAACACAAATACAACATAACAAATCAAAAAACTTGCCCTCCTTTCATGGATCTTTCTGTCATACAAATGTCTTCATGTGAACAGCTCCACCTTCCTGTTCCTCAGATCTTATGAACAGACCTTGATCAGACTGGCAACGATCGGCAGTCAGTCGATTGGTGCCATATGGCCTAACTCAATTGTTTCTAAAATCAGTGTCGTTGTTTCTGCTGAAGTCTCAATGCCTTATAACAACTGGATATCATTTTGCTCGTGGTACAGCTTCTCTGTCTTTTCCCTCTGTATTCCTTAAATATTTCCAGCTCGTTAAATTTGCTATTTTCTTCAAAGAGAACACAACTCTGCTGAATAGTCATCAGCCAGTTTGAATTGTTTGATCGCCAAAAAACCTGATCGCGTGAAAAAGGTGATCACCTCAAGAGCTCTCAACGTGAAAAAGGTGATCACCTCAAGAGCGCTCAATTTTCATTGGCTAAGAACCAGATCTATTTTAGGTTGCTCCAGTCCCTTGCATGTGCAAGGGGACTGGGTAGGCTTTATCTCCGTCAACTAACTTTAAATAAGTTTTTATGATTATGATTATTATTATTTGGGGTCAAATGTTATGTGAAAACTTCTTGTTGGGGAGATGAAGTGCTGACCCTATTGTTCAGACACATTGTATTTGGGCTTTGTTGAGAGCGAGTCAACGTTGGGGCTCACGTTGTCATGCGCATCTTTCCTTTTGTTTCTATCTCTTGTTTTCAACCGTCAAGCTGATTTGCATATTACATAATAGAAGTAAATCATTACTACGCATACGATCTGGAGCCCTTTCAGGAAGATTCCTCGAGGCTCACAACTTTGCCTCTTTGTATCCCCAACAATTCAGTCGTTTGGCCACCCCCTACTCAACAACGCTCAACAACACTGAACATGACTCAACATTGTTCAGTGAAATGTTGACTGAAAATTTGAGTCGTTTGGCCAGGCCTTTAGTCTTTAGCTGATAAATTAACAATTTATTTGAATATTGGCCACACACTCCTCATTCCATAGCCTACCATAGCCTACCAAAGATGCAGGACAAAATTTTAGTTGCTGTATTCACAACAACACGTTTCAACCTTCTCAAAGAGTGTAAAAAAGTTACCGGCCGTCCGCAAGATGTAAAGTTCTCTGAAACGATAGGTCTGCCATCTAGCTGAGGTTGTGATTTTGTGAAAGTGTCACTCCTTTCATTTGATGTATGTATTTTTCGTAAAATAGGTCGCTAGGGATTTCACATATAAGAAGAAAATAGCCATATGTCCATGTCGGGTAGTACTTCGTTTCGACATAGTCCTAATAGTATCGTTTGATGGAATTTGGACCTTTGTTCTTTAATTTTGCACTTTTTAAGTCTTTATAGAGTTGGAAAGCTAGCAGTGAGCTAAATACCTGTACACTATGATCCAGAGCATCAAATTTAACCAAAAGTTGAAGTTTTGATTCTTCCTTGAATTTGCGCTTGAGACATGCATCATAACCTAGGGGCTGATGTGCTGCAAAAATTTTCAAGTTCAGTCAACCGAAAGCAAAGACATTGATGTTTGAATTTGGGCCTAAATCAGATCTATGTTTACATGACCGGTAGAGGCATGGCACTGTTTTGACAGCAAATTACAATTCCTTGTATCTAGGCCCAGATTTCACCGATCTTTCTCATTTTAGTCCCATTCTGATTCTCTAAATGTGCGCTTTGAGGCAATGTAAAGCATGCTAAAATACTTTCCCTCTTTAAGACAATTTTAAGACCATTTCACGATGGTACTTTCTAAAAATTCCTTGTCTTCAAAAATCAATTGTAAAATTAAAAGCTGAAGACAAGAAAAGTATGTTTACAATATGCTAGGAGAAGAACTTGAGGTAGTTGTGCACCATCCATACCTAGGAATAGAATTAGATTCAAAGCTGAGTTGGAACAGCCATGTAAACAACATCACAAAGAGAGCTACAAATGTCCTCAATCTTGTTCGAAGAAATCTTTACAGCTGTCCAGAAAACACAAAGGCGAAAGCATACACTACAATAGTAAGACCAATTTTAGAGTATGCATCTACAGTATGGGATCCTCATCAAGCAAATCATATAAAGAAACTTGAGGCAATACAAAGGAGAGCAGCTAGATTTGTAAAGAGAGATTATGATCGACAATCTAGTGTCTCTGATATGCTACAATATCTTAACTGGCCAACCCTTCAAGAAAGGCGGTATATTGCAAGGTCATACCTCTTCCATAAGGCAGTAAATGGTAATATTGCGGTAAACATTCCATCCTACATAATGACACCAATGCAGCTTCAAGGAAGAAGTCAGCGGCAGTTTATCAATATTGGCGCAAATACCAACACATATTTGTATTCATTTTTCCCAAGAACTATCAGATGTTGGAACATATTACCAATTGAATACAGGCAACTTAAAGAAGAGGCATTTAAGAGAAAGCTTCAGAAAGAAATTGAATTAAAGAACATAAACGTTGTAAATCCAAAGACGCACATTGTTCACAGACAGGTCAAGGGATTGCCTTTAACTGTATTTTAGATTTCTTTTTTTTTTTCACTTCAGTTAACAAGTAACTTTTATCATTAATTTGCACCTGCATTAAACATAGATGCTACTGACCAATCCATTACCACAATGCCCCCTTGTTCCCTTAAATTTCCAGTCCCTTTTTGATTTGGTCTGATGAGTGATCATTGATCAGTGGCATCTTCCAGCACTTTTTGTTAATTAATTTATTATTTCTTGCACTCTGAGCATTATACCGATACTCGGTCCTGCTCAGTATCGATGTAGATGTAGATGTTTCACTATGCTATTCAAAAAAATTTCAACAATTAAAAAACCTTTCTAACAAATTTTACAAAAGGGCTGGTGCCAATTCGAGCCCAAAAATTTTTTATGACTATTTTCATTTCACACAAGTCTTTAATTTGATTTCTAAGATGTTTGCATATAATAACCACTAAACTCTAACAGACATCCAGTGAAAGGACCAAAGGTGACATGGCCTTACCTACATGTTAAAACAAAATAATGACTAATATTTGACACACTTTGCAAGGCTTTATTTGTTAAAATTCTTGCAAAATTTAAAAATTGTGAATTCTTTAACCCTATCAAGCCTAGGGGGGCTGAATCAGTCACTGAAGTAGTGCACTTGCAAAGCCGAAACTTTCATACGGGGGGTAAACGCGATCAGTTCTCAAGAGATGTATGTGTAAAATTATGGATAATTCCTGATAAAATCTACCGCTAATGTGATAAAATGATGAAAAGAGGGGAATATGTACTACTTTTGATGCTTTATGCAACAAATTAACTATTTCTTAATTTGAGGGTATGGTTTTGCTGATTTTGGCACTACGCATGCGCACATTCTTTGCATTCTAGTGAGATGACGTCATCGCTTTTTATTACTTTTCCTTCACGGAGCGAATACTATTTAGACATAGAATACAATGAAGTTAAACTGATGCCCTTAATGCTTTTTATTTTCTCGCAATCAACGATTGATAAGTTTTAGTACTGGACCCTATTGACTTTGAAAATTGAACAATGTCACGTCATGGGAAGGTCACATGACATATCTAAAAATAGATTTCATTTTTGGGTTCACCATATGATGTTCTATGCACAAGCAAAGTTTTAATGCTCCAGGTTGTCCAGAACAGAAATAAATTAGGGGGCTGAATCAGCCCCCCCTACAATCCTCCACAAAATATATTGAGATCAGCAGGTACAATCCCGACATTTTAGTATTCCCATATCACTTCTTCAGGAAAGCCATTGTTTTTCTTGCCAATGTCATTTCCCCTTCCCCCTCAGTCAATGTTGTAAATGGAGGCAATGTTTCCCCTGAAAACTGACATCCAATAGAGTCACACGAAACAACATTGACAGAGGGGGAAGGGGTTGCAGTCTCATAATTTTTGTGAAGGATTGTAGTCTTCCTAGAGCATCAAATACCCTAGGCCTGATAGGGTTAAGAGACAAATGCCTGCAAAATACCATTCTAGCCTTTAAAATGTTTGACTGGAGGGTTTAGCGGGCTTAAAGGACAAATAAATGGCATGCCTTTGACTCTGCATCGATTTCAAACAATTTAAAAGCTTTCCATTTCACTTTATCTGATTTTCATCACGAAATGTGCAAAAATGTTAAAATCATGTACAAAACTTGTAAAATTAAGATCGTTGTTAAAAGTTTTTGGAGGCGAATTGGCACCAGCCCTTTCTTAGAAACTTGTTAGAAAGGTGTTTCCAAATGTTGAGATTATTTTGAAGTGCATAGCGAAACATACTTTTTGTCGTTAGCTTTTAATTTTACAATTGATTTTTGAAGACAAAAATTTCATTGACAAGCACCGTTGTGAAATGGTCTAAAATGGTCCTAAAAAGGCGAAGCCTTTTAGCATGCTTTACATTGCCTCAAAAGGATCAGAATGAGACTAAAATGAAAAAGATCGGTGAAGTTTGAGCCTAGATACAAGGAATGGTAATTTGCTGTCAAAACATTGCCATGCCTCTTCCGGTCATGTAAACAAAGATCTGATTTAGGCCCGACTTCAAAAATCAATATCTTCGCATTCGGTTGATTGATCTCGAAAAGTTTTGCAGCGCATGAACCCCAAGGTTATGGTTCATGTCACAAGTCTAAAATTTTATTAGGATTAGGAACTTTATTTTGAGGTATTAATTTGATAAAAAGGGCATAATGGATCACATTGCTGTGAAAACAACGTCCTTCATCTGCAAATCTCTCACATAAGTTCAAATGATTTGCTTCGACAATTTCTTCTAAAAATCGTGATGCAGGTAAAGTTGATAATTCACGGATAGCTCGTTGTCAAAAGTTTCTATTGATAACAGTGCAGTAGTGCTCTAATCAATAACAAAATAAATCATTTCTAAACATTACTGTGCATGCATTTAAAGATGTGCAATGTTAGTTTCTTTTTTAAAACAAACATACAATAAACGCTATCTCACTTGGGAGTTTTGAAGAGATCAAGCGGGGTGGATTCCTAGACTGATGATGATGAGTCTCTTGTTGCCCTGTGCTCTTTGACTTGATGACGGCGCTTCAGGCAATAGAGACGCATAGTATTACTCTGAAAAACTTAAACGCCAGCTTAACGTGGTTTTATCCCATTTTCTTTCCGAGGAGTGACCGTTGAACAGCGCTACGGCAGTCGTTCGATGTTGATTCGATCGATCGAATCATGATCGAATGCAGGAGATAGGGCCGGGTTTTTCACTGTTTCATGATGAGTCCCATTTGAGCAAGGTTTACCTCAGGGATACAAGGGATTCATCGTTATAAGTCTAGTGGATTCCTTAGCGGGGTGGATTCCACCACCTCCTTTCCCCACCGTTGTAGTAGCTACGACATTAGATCTTTGTCTCTATGTGAACTTCGATGCGAAAATCCAAATCTCATATCGAATTAACTTTATAGTCCTTGTTGCTATGAAAGATGTTAACTTAGGATTATTGTGGTTATTAACATTATGATTACAAAAACGAACCAAGACACTAAAATGAATTTTTTTGCATCAAACTAAATTGGGTATTATCAAACATTGTATGTATAAGCATACTACAGGTGGAGATTAATACCTCTGCAGCAATTGGAAACAGTAGGTTTTTGTTAACTAGGCACTGAAGCATTGGTTGCCATCGTCACGTTGCTCTTTTTAGAATTTTAAAATTTTCAGCATTTTGCACATTTAGTATTGGCATTTGGCAAGCAAAAATTTGTTTGGGAGGAGGGTGGAATCCATGACCTCTACGTGAAAATTGTTTGACCTGGAGCCATTTATTACACCCTGTAGTGGCATAGAGGCATAGCGACGTCACTCCTACTGTTAATCTTTAAAATACTAAAATACGTTTTCAACACCCGTGTGCAGTAGAGGGAATGAACTGATAGAAGCATTGCTACAACTATTTGCACAAGTATGAGCTGCACTCACAGATCAGTGAAATTATTACGTAAGAGCTTTTCACTACAACCCACTTATTCAATTAGAGCGTTGGTTATTCAATGTTGTCTAACTCTTTGCACAGCATGGCAGCAGCGATGAGAGTGGTAAATATAAGGAAAGATTCGTTGGTTCCCATCACCATGAAAACTGTCTACTTTATTGGCAATTATCCAGCATACGATATGCTGAATCTGAAGAGAAATGAAGGCATAACTCATGACAAGCCATTCGACCTTCTGTTCTGTGCAGTTGGAGATCTCAGAAATGTCTTTATGACATTGAAAGAACTTCCAGAACATGGCACTCAGGCTGTATCTATTTGGTTGAATGACAATGATTCGCAGATCTTGGCAAGGAATCTATTATTTCTATTTCTCTTGCATCGAGGTAAGTACCGGGTAAGTCAAAAAAGGAACAGTCCCCGTTTGAAAGATACTGCTCCCTGAACATGAAAGCAATCATACGGAAAACTGTCTTGTTTTATTGGCAATATATTCAAAGAGGCTCAGTAATTTACACGGCGCTGATCGGACATATCTTCCCGTTTACATAGGAGATTTCTGCAGAAAGTGCCTCCCAAAAACCTGCAAGAACAAGTGAAAACGATGAGTAATGTTTTCTTGGTTTTTCTTCCGAAAAATGATGACATTCACATGCATTCATGTACTTTATCCTCTATGGAGAATGGAATTCCCTGAAAAGGTTATGCATACTTGGGAAAGATTTTGTTGGTTCTTCAGAGAAGACAGCACGTGCTAAGGCGTGCAGGAGTCATTGCTGTAAGACCCGTGTAAGGCAGAGACCAGAGGGACCAACTTCAGTCTTGTTAATCCAAAAGTAGATTTGAACAGGTTTGCAACTGAATTATTAATTTGCTGACGTCATCTTCTTGATATCCAGAGAGCTGTGGCCTTTCAAGCGGGGTTTTTTATTGGATCACCAGGTATTTGATGTCCATATATCTTTAATCAGCATTTGAACTGTACTCGAAGTACTGCATATAGACAGAGCAGAAACTGCGCACGCGTGCGCGAAAACCTGCAACTTGGAGCCTCTTCTGCTCCCGGCAACAGATGCCAAAATTAGGCATTAACTTGATATTTTCTTCCTAGGGCCTTGAAATCTTGATTTATCATTTTAAAAAGCTTATCTGTTCAAACATATCCCCTATCTCAGATTGGTTGATGACATAATTTTACGCAGTTTCTGCTCTGTCCTGTCCTGTAATCAGCTCAATGTGAATCTAAAATGCGTCTTCTCCTTCCTGCTTGTAAGTGAGATCAACCAGTTAAGATGAAACAGCTAAGTATGCTTTGAAAGTGGAAAGTTTAATTCTCAATTTATGCATTTCTTTTGCAATTTCGTGATATTTTGGCTCTGTCATGAAAACATCATGATTGCCTGTACAGTAGAAAGAATATATATGATAATGAAATGAATAGACTGACCAGATCATTACCAGCTTTACACATTGAAGTGAATGATTTGTATGGCTTTTAACCTGAGACACAAAATCTTACCGGCAACAAATCATTAGACTCTCATAGCCTCGTTCTGATGGTAACAGTGCTTCTATAGGAGCATAATTGTCTCTCGAACTTTGGCCTGATTTTTGAGAAAGAGAAATATAATCAGTGTCAACCAACCTCAGCAAAACTTTTGGAAAATTTGTCAGATGCTTCATTTGTCAAAAGTTTATATTCATTCAAAAAAGTGTCTTCGAAGACCTGTAACAAACTTTTTCTGGCTAACTCCATATATGGTGTTGGTACACCCCTAATTGGCACAACTTTTCCAACAGCAGACAGGTCAACAAGCCACTTCGGGAAGGATTGAATGTTCCAAAATATGACACTACAACTAAAACATTTTAGGATTTTCGGCTTGTATAGTCAGCTTTTAAGGTGAGGAATGATATAGACATAATGGCAAGCTAAGAAAACATCTTTGAACCTCGAGAGGGCACGAAAAGTTGGTGTGGAGACTGACCTAACTAAAATCAAGGGGACGAGAGACGAACCAAGCCAGCGCCTAATAATAGACTCGTGAATTCCAATAATAAGCATATCAAATTTTGCATTATGAGAAAGGCTGATAACTCTTACGTGGTTTTGAGGGTTTCGTTATTTTATGACTTACCATTTATGCAAAAAAGTAACCTCCTAATGAATCACATCGGTTTCCGTAAAATTTCACGAAACGATCAGTGAATTAATGGCGTGCAAGTTAAGAGAAATCCTAGGAACAAAGAAAAGCCAAAATTTCATAGAGGTTTGCATGGAAATATGAATATAGTATGATAAAGTCGAAAACTATTTGGTGACAAGGCAGCAGAGAGTCGCGAAAACGTTGACAAGTTGAAGTGGAGACTGACTGGTCTAACTGAAATAGTGGGTGAAAAATTCATAGTAAGCTCACGCCTTTTTATAGGCTTCATAACAGCAACAAAAATATACCAATCTTCAGCTTAGAAGAAAGAGAGATAACTTTTGCGAGGCATAAGAGGGTTTCCTTTTTTACAACGCAGCATTTGGAAGAAAATTTGCCATGGATGAAATAGTGAAATTTGGTAAAATTCGATGAGCGGATTTGCAGTTATTCAACAGGCAGGTTGAATCCAACTCTAATTTCAGAAAAAGGTTACAAAATCACAATATAATTGCTTTTGGATGAAAATATGAATGTAGTTCTAAAAAATGCCAACTTATCAATCAAGTCGCGAACTTTTGACTGAGAAAGAGACGAAAAGTCCAGATGGGGACTGGTTGGCCTAACAAATACAATGGAGTTGCAAATCGAAGTTGATCCACGCCTAATTCAAAGGATCTGAAACCAAAAAAGTACAAAGTGCCATATCAAATGAAAGAAAAATGAATTTTCATGGCATAGAATAGTTCGATTTTCAAATAAACACGTCACTTCTGGAGAAAACATCTATGAAGGAAAACTCTAAATTTTTGTCGTATCAAGCGAAAAAAATCTCAAGACAATCACAAAATTAAAACGCTACTTGAAAATGGGTAATTTTATCAAAAAATATCCCAAACAAAAGAAAATGAGTTTTGTGAAGTATGTTCTTTCCGACACAAACACAAATTTCTGGAATATCACTGTAGATAGATAAGAAATTCAAAGAATTATGTTAAGGTGCAATCCCAGGCCTACGGCATTTATGTGAAGTCGAAGAGGATCTTCTTACCTGCTGGCAGTGACAGCAGGGCCTCCGACGAAACCTGAAAAGTGGAGGGGCCAAATTTGGTATGAAAATATACCATAGCCCAATATGATAAGATGCCGTCCCAGGGACAAATCTAGAGGGAAAAGTGACTGAGGTGTGCAAGCATGAAGCGCGGGTAAAGTCATGAAGTAGGGGTCCTAACGTAGGGGTCTGGGGGTCGAAGCCCTTGAAAGAATTTTTAGACTACGGCTTTCACCTCATTGAAAAATCCCCATTTTGAATTAAAGCTGACAGAATTGAGAAGTAAATATTTGTAAGATACCCTACCAAGAAAGTGTATAGTTTTTAGAACGTAGCATTTTCTTTGGCTGGCTAGCAGAACTTGCCTTACTTGCCTGCTAGATTTGTACCCAAGAGATACGAGGCCTTTGCATTCTGCATTGACTGTCTGCTTCCTGGGGCAGTTTCTATAGCTTTAGATTTCTTGTATATTCATAGTGATTGAAAAGATGTAACATTGATATTACTGAAAATTGTCTGTGAATGTGTATAATAGTGAAGTTGTGACCTTGTTAGCTTCCGACATGAAATTTCCCTTATCAACAGAACAGGGATTCAATCGAATGGATGCAAGGATATTTGCTTGAATTTGAATGAGCATAGGGTTTTAAAGAGAATCAAAATGATTATCAAAAAATTTCGGAATTGCATTTTTTTTTGCAAAAAGTGGAGGGGCCATGGCCCCCCTGGCGCCCCCGTCGTCGGAGGCTCTGGACAGTGTGTGTTTCTCTACTTGCAAATCATCAAAATCTTCAGTTTTAAAGTATTTATCAATAAATAAGCTTAACATCAAATCTTGCAAAAAAGAAATGTTCTTTGGCGTTTACGCGTGATGAAATTAGGAAAAGAGCGCGCGAAGATCACATGACCTTCACCTGCCTCTAAAGGCCCATTTCCACTTCAATCGCAATTCGCAACATGGATGCGATTTGCGAATTCCGAATTCCAAAACCCTGCGAATTCAATACACACTTCAAACTTATTCGCACGAATTTCGATTGTTTATTCAACCAATGAAATCAGTCTCCTTTAGTTAGCGCGTGTCGCCTTTGCCTCTTTGTTTCGTAAAATTGTTTTCTGACTGGCTGCTTTCAATCCGAGACAATGGTTCGCATGCGAACGTTCGCAAGAAATCAAACATTGCGAACAGGTCAAAATCGCATTGCGAACGTTCGCATGCGATTTGCGAACGTTCGCTTGCGAATTTCAAACAAAGGATCGCATGCGATTTGCGAATTGCGAATGAAGTGGAAATGGGCCTTAAAGCTTCTAAGTTTCAATGTGACGTCGTCTAACGACAGAAGTAGACTAACTACCTCAGTCCCAGCTTCCGCTTCATTCATTGAATTGGATGCCACCACTGCGCTTCATCTGGGCCTGATAATCAAACTAACTGAAAATCCAGCCAAAATCGCCGCAGAAATGGCGCGACCAATCAGATCGCAGGACCTTCTACTTGTGATCTGATTCGTCGAGAGAGGATCAGCGTTGCGACCTATGCTATATGAAAAGTTGATTCCACAAAAATGATTTTGTTTTCCGAGCCCATAATGAATGCATGAAAGAATGCCATTAAGAGACGGGAGCACTTGGGAGTTGTCTGGTAATGAAAAAACAACAACACAGATCAAAAGACATGCTTGATAATTAACCGACCATTAACACCCGCTTTATGTGTATTCCGGGGAACTGGAATTATCATTACGAGGCTGGCCTCATCTAGCCTCAACTGGCCGATTTTTCGAATTGCTTGATCATGAGTCGTAGTTGTAGCGATTATCAGCCTATCAAGGAGCGAAACTACGACATGTAATCAGTCTACGTCAGAAGGGGCTGTCGGACGTGAAAATACGGCTTCAAGTTAGGGAGGACTACTTGGGGGATCTCCGGCTGGAACCTATCAGATCTCGACCTTAACCAACAGCCAATTCTTATTGTTTGATAAGATCATGATTATTGTTTGATATTGACTGGTAAAATCAAAGCTTTTGAAGCAAAGGGCTGCTCAAAGCTGCACTCAATTCTCAATTTTATACATACAATCCAATGTCATCGAACCGTGGATATTTATTCAACTGAAAAGTAGAATTTCTTGTCGTAAACAATATAACTTATGCCTATTGGAAAATTTCACTGACTAGGAGCCTGATTACATGAGAGTTTTAGGGCTGGGATTTCACCCCGCCTTCTCGAGGTGAAAATATTTTCGATTACATGGGAGATTTGAACCCAGGGCTGAAATTTGCTGCCACGTGTGAAATCGCATTTTCAATTGTGAAAGCAGTGCATCCGATGTAAAACAAAAGGGATGAACCGATAATTAGGTGTGACACATTCCGGGTAAATCAAAGAGGGCTAAGATTTCAGCACTATGGTGAGTTTCAACCCAGGGCTGAAAATATCACATGTAACAATGTTGGGCTGCGTTCACATTGTGCAATCTTTGGTAAGTGCTTAAACGCTCTTGCGGATCTCCGCCATACTGATCCTTTAGAGTTTTCAGAATGCAAAATATTTTTTGTAATCTGAACACAGTAAGGGATTAGTATGGCGGATTTCTGCACGAGCGTTTACGCTCTTACAAAAGATTGTGCAATGTGAATGCAACCTTAGACCACAAAGAAAGATGGAGTTACATCTCGGGTAGGCGGGCGGAAATCTCAGCCATATGGTGAAAACTCCCATGTAATCAGGCTCTAAGGTGCTACATGTTCAAATCGATACTTCATTAAACTGGAAAGAGCAAATCAACGTTGCTATCTGTAAGATTTCACGAGGAATAGGAATGCTCAAGTATTCTACGAGATATCTTTAGCTGCAAACCATACAAAGGATGTACTTCAGCATGGTAGATTCGCACTTTAGATACTGCTGCTCTGTCTGGGGTTGTGCCGGTGATACTACTCTACGGAAATTGCAAAAGCTACTAAATTGGGCAGCTCGGGTCGTGACAAACAGTCCCTTCGACCATACATCGCTGACATTAGTATCAAAACTAGGATGGTTAATAGTCAAAGAAATGATTGACCTCGAGACAGCCTCCATGGTATATAAGGCCTTGCATAGGCTTGCACCTCCCTATGTGAAGTCGATGTTTCATAAATTGTCCGAGTCTTGCAATCAGACTTTACGTAATACCAGTACTGACCTCAGGATTCCTTTGTGTAAAACCTCAAAGAGGCAGCGGAGCTTTTCGTATCGAGGAATTTCTGTTTGGAACCAATTAAGCCTTGAATTCAAAACTGCTCCTTCGCTAGCTGCTTTCATAACAAAATGAAATATTTTTTGAAAGATCAAAGAGGTTGATGATCGAAATCAACGTTAAACACATATTTTTTACTTCAGATTCCCCTTTCTTTCATATATTTTCTTTCTTATATATATTGGATTTTAATGCCGATGATTATTCATGTATAATTAAGTAAGTTAGGGTTTAAAGCAGGGCACATTGTAAAACAGTTTATGGGCCTATTTTGAAATTGGTCAAGTTCAGAGAAAATCGTATTTCTGCTAATAACAGATTTTCTGTGAGCTGCAAAGTAATTTAACTGTTTTCGGTATTTGCAGGCAGCAGAAAGTAACTCAATTTATCATTCTTTTCACGAAAAAATCATAAGGTGTAATTTCTGCTGCGTAAAAACTCATTTTTTGATCAAAAACGTGCCATTTTTCAACTTGTTTTCACAGTGTTGAATGACAAAAAATTTTCAGCTGATATGGAGCTGAGTACCAATTCTAACATGGAATTATGCTGAATTTTACTTGAAGTAGCGCTGGTATGAAGAAGGCGCTGCCAAAAGGATAGGAAAACTTTGTCCGTCCGACAGACGGACTGCATGCACTTAATTTATGCTCATGCTATGAAATAATCATTTTAAGCAAAGAGCTTGATCGAAATGCAATCCTGAAGAGTTGAGCTATGCATAGACCCCAAAACTTCACAGGAAAATGGTCTTTAGCACCAAAGACATGCAACTGAGAATCAAGCACTAAAACTTCGCTTTCTATCTAGTCCATCCGACCAACGAGCAAAACCTGGATTTTCACAGGACAGGGAAGGTAGAATGCAGGTCCATAAGGTTTGTTTTGTAGACAACCAGATGTCTTAAAAAGGATTACAGCTCAGGCAGCCATGCGCGTTAGGGTTTGGGCAGTCGGAAGCTCCAAACTATCAAATGTCCTTCCGACAGATTTTTGAATTAAAATAGGCCCAGACTGAATGTATTTACCCTGTTGAAGTAAATGAAAATGAAAAGGAAATGAAATGAAATGAATGGAGGCCAGCCCTCCCAGGAGGACTAGCCCTCTTTGTGGAGATCACACCTTGCAGGTCTACTCCTTATTAGAATTCTTTTTCATTTACGTGAGAGGAGAGCTAGCCCGCCTAGGCGATCTCGCCAAAGAGGGTTGGAAATTTCCCATGTAAACGCAATCAAGCGGGCTAGCCCTCCTAGGAGCTGGCTGGAAAACATCGTTATACGAATGCGAATTAACTCATTGTATTGGTTGTCTAAGGGAACGTTGTCTTCCAGCCCTCCTAAGCGGGTTGGAAAATTCCCATGTAAACGCAAGGTGAAATCCAGCCCTCTTGGGAGGGCTGGCCCTCCTCATGCAAACAGTGCCCAAGAAAGATGGATGGCGTTCGACTTCCTCTCAGTTTTAGGCCCTGTTTGCAATCTGCTTGCTATTGCATTATTTATATGAAAGGAAATAAAATTTACCAGCAATCCTAAACCATTCTTCATTTCATTTAAGCAAGAAGGGGCTAAAACACTTAAGCAGGGGCTTTCGGAGACCGTCCTCCACCAAATCTGAATTTGCCAACCAAATCTGATGTGATACCCGATGTGCAAACCAAATCTGCTTACTTTTTTGGAAGTACTCAGTATATATCCAAAATTTTTTTCTGAAAATGTTCAGTCTCATGTATCCCCTGTTTGATCCGTCCTGGAAAGAACAATAATGCAAACTTTACGAAGGGAATTTCTAAAGAAAGGGTTCTTTTGATTTTTAGAAGGCGAAGTTGTGATAGATTACATTGTGATGTTGTGGTATTCAGTCAAGTTGCCTTACTCCACGATGCTACTACTCAGACTAGCACTCAACGAGCTGACCTCTACTCGAGCAAATGAACACTTCAAGAAATTTGCAATAATGGTTACTGATCAGGATCTTAAACGCCTGCAAGGAGTTTGGCAGAAGTGGCTTGAATTTGCCAAGGAGGATACTTCCTGGATAATTAAAAGCTATCAGAAAAGAAACCAGGAGATACTTTACATCACTGGTATGCCACAGTACATCGCAACAATCCCAAAAGACAAACAGAAGTCGATGTGGGAGTGGTCTCAGACAGGAAAGTTTGGGAGAGCTGGGACCAATGTTGAAGAACTGGTATTTGGCAACGTTACCTTTGCTGCGAATACTTTGATTGACCCTCAGTATGAATACCATCCTTCAGAAAATAGCATTATGCCTTTTACAGGATGGGATTACAAGAAAGTTGCTGCTCGTTATGATTCATCATCGATAATCGATATGTTCTTCCGCTACATTTGCCACACAATCAAAAGTGCCTATGAAAACATGACAAGAAGAAATGTCACTTTCCACGTCCATGTCTGTGACATCTTTCATCTGCCAGGTAGGCTACCAAGCAGTACTAAATTTGACAGAATTCACATGTCCAATATTGCTGACTACATCAACTATACTGTATTACTCGATATCTTTGCCCATAGTCTCAAGGCAGAGAATGATTATTCCGCCATTGTCATGGAGCTGCAGAACTGGTTTCCCCGCCACTTTCCTGCCGTGATTCAAGAGACAGAAGGTTTTTTTGGAAGTAAAACGAATGAGCTGCGAAGGAAGATGCGCGAAGGCCTCAAGATAACAACTGGCCAAGAGGCTGAAATGCAAATGAACCATCGAAGAGACTTCAACGAAGAAATTGACGTAAATTTCCCTCTGTATTTGCAATGTGCAAGGCTGGCAGGTGAAAAAGATTATACCAATGGTGATGCTGACAATTCTTCGAGGAAATTCAAGTCAGGTAATAAAGTCAATAATTTTCTAAACTTATTACCAATGAAAACGAATTTTTCTCCAGCAAAATTCTTTGAAATGCGGTTTCTAAAAGTTGAGTTTCCTTGATAGAATATCATGGTCAACTGCATCAAAAGCTTTCTTGAGGTCTATGGAAACAGCAGCTGTGTATTTACCACCATCAATGTTTGAATAACAGTCTTTCGTGCACTTTAATGGAGACATGAGAACTGATTAAGGGTCCCTAACACCAGACTGATCAGAACAAATCAGCTTGTTTTAACAATGTATCCGTATAGCTGATTATAAAGCTTTTCAAACAAGCGAATACATCAAATAGCACCAACACAGGCATAAAAATTTGACCTATCATCTTTAGAACCTTGCTAAAAACTCAGAGCTATGTTAGCAGCATTCCAGTTGTTAGGAAAGCAGCTGACGTAGAGAGACATGCGAAGTTTTGAGCAAGTGAAGGAGCCAAAATCTCTATACCAACATTGAGAAAGTGAGTAGAAATGCGATAAGTATCAGGTCCATTAGATTTTATTAGATTAGAACATGACCTTAAAACGTTTTTTGTGTCTATGACTGGCTAAAAAGAAAACGTTGAATCATTTTTGTCACCGCAATCACCATTGGAAGAGAGACTTTTTGTTAGACATATTTTCACTAAGGCCATTACTAACATTACAGAAAATCTAATGGTGTCTGCTATTTCCTGCAGTTGATAAATTATTTCTTCTCCATCCATAATTGACTAAGACTTCAGTGGGTTTGTGTCCCTTATTCACAAACTGGTTCCTGGTCGTCTACATTTTTCATTTGTCGCGAGCACAAAACTGAATCCTATTCAATGTTCTCTTCTCATTTCTCAGACTGCGTTCAAACGATATCGGCACAATTTGAAAACGGTAGGAAATTTGATGGTAAAAAAAGTTGTTGCAGGACTTTGATGCCAAAGAAAAGTACCTAAACCCTAAGAATCGACCAGTCTAGATCCAAAAGCGTCGAGAATTTTCTCTTTACATCATTGTCGAGTGTCCACATGAAGCTGTTTCAAATTTATGCCGGTTAGGGTTCCGTTTTCAAAATCTACCGTTTTCGAAATCTGCCGGCAAAAATGTGCCGTTTTCGTGTGAACGGAAGGCCTATACATATACATAAGAAACACATAAGGGAAACGTATAATCTGCGCAATGCTCCTTAATAACGTGTATTGTATGTGTCAGCATTTCATTTCAAAAGAAATTTAAATGTACCGTTCTCGTCAGTATCTTTGTATTGTCTGCTGGAAGGTGCTTAAACTTCCAGAGCATCGTGCTGTTAAAGAAGTTTGCTTAGAAAACAAAGAGAAACCTGAGATTCAAAAAAAATCGAAAATGAAATGAAAATGAATCATATTACAGCCGTTCGCAAATCTGATTGCTTCCTTGTTTCAAGGGAAAGCGATGTTATTGGCTGTTACAATAATATGACTTCTTTGTTTATCAAATAGATGGTGAAACACGCACTACGCAAAAGTGAGCGGCATTGTGCGGACTATGCTAATAGCTAACCAGTCAGTTTCGGCAAGAAAGGACCTGGTCAAAGTTTGCACGCAGGCTTAATGATTAATCGATGATTATGCACTCTTAAGGGAGCAGCTTCTCAATGATGGCAGACCATCAACAAGCGGAGTTCGTTTGTGTGGCCCATCTCTGTCGTAAAGTATAGCGGGACTGTTCAATAATATCAAATGCAAGAATAAAAGATAGCTGGTCGGCTTCCTGGTTGAATGCAGAAGATACTTTCCGTTACGACAGGAACATCATGACAGTCATGACCTATGAGAATGAGATCAGACAGACAATGCCCTCAAAGCATATGGGATAGACACCAGCCGAGATCTTTTCACTCGATCTACAATACGAGACACTGTAAAGATCTTTAGATCCCTAGAAATAGAACTGAATTTGCCAAAAAGGCTTATATTACGCAGCTCTCACATTATAGATTGATACACCAACCGAAATTCGTGAGCTACTGATATTAGATCGCTTAAAAGGCAACTTAAGTCAATACTCTCCGTTCCGCTTTTATACCGAACATTGGCATTTGGAGATATTTTTATATCGCTAATTCGAGAAACCGTACGAGATTTTCAGAACAAACAAGGATCCTTACGGATTGTGGTAGGTTTTTCATGAAAATAGAAGGATTTTTGCAAAAGGTGCATGACATTTTTCTTCTCGTTTGTTGTTTTTGTTATTTTTGTGAAGCACCCCCTCGTATTCATGTGCTCAGAATGATCAGGGGCTCTCCGGTTGTTTAGGCCCAAAATGCGAGAGTCTGTTATTTTGCTCGGTCTTTCAAAGACAGAATTCTTAGGCCAATGAAAGACATTCGTAAAACTGGACATCAAGCTTCTATCACACAAAAGCCCGAACGAACAAAATGAAGCCGCTCTTGAAATGACGTTACATGCATCTACTATCGACCATAAAGATAAATGGAACCATAAAGATAAATGGGGAATGGAGATGTATCTTGTGGCGTAAGGAATGTCTTCAAGTGCTTTTGAAAACGAGCTCCTACGCGTCGGAGTCGTAACTGAAGTACGGGGGGCTCCTAAACGATCCACGCAAGCGACGCAGACAGGAGCGAGCCCGGCCTCAGTGAAATTCCCATAGACTGTAGCTTTGAAACCCAACTCCCACCGATCCAGGCAAACGACCCGGACAGAAGTTGAGCAACTTGGAAAAAGGAAATAGTGAATTTTTCCTAGCCTGTACTATTTAAAGCCTAACTCCTACCGATCCAGGCAAGCGACCAAGACAGGAGTTAGGTAAGTATCGGGAAATTGCGAATCTATATTTTTCAAATCTGGAGTTTAGTCTATTGAATATACTGTGACATTTAGAGAGTCTATGGGAAAGGTGTACTGCGAAGGACACTTACGCCACAAATTACACCATGGTGTGATTCCCCATAGACGAATTAAATTTGCCTCACTAATCTTTGCGAGGCTTCAATAAGTGTTTCTGTTGGCGTGCGAATGTATGTTTCAATGGAGTCCGATGACCAACGCCCCAATGTATTTATGAGCCAAGCTGGAAGCTTGGCAGCCCCGTCGCAGCTCCTATTCAAAAGCCGTGGCCGGCATAGTGGGTTTGGTCCAATCCACCTATTGACCGAACGTTGCGCACATCTTTCGTAAATGATTTGCGGCTGAGAGGTTTGCCGTTTTGGTACGAAAAGAGCGGGCTATTGATTGGCGAGTTCTTTATTTTGAAGTAAATCTGGAGAGCTTTTACGGGGCAGATTTCAGCGTCTGCTGCACCTCAGATTATTTGTTTTCCTTTTCTGAATGGGTCCTTTTTGGACGTTGTAATGTTGATACTGACTGATGTGGCTGTAACCCAAGAGGGATAGAAAAATAGACCCCTACTGAATATGAAATTTGATCCACTCATATGAGCATTACGACCAGTATGACATAACGAGATACCCATCCCCCTGCGGAGTATTCGGTAATAAATCATTAAACACACAGTTTGCATTAGTAGCTCTATGAGTTAGTGTTATTCCGCCAAACAGCAAGAACAGCATGTGTAACAGCTCTGCAATCCACTTCCAATTGCAACTGGGTTGCTTCCATGCAATTAGATCTCGTTTCAAAGCGAATATCCTAACGTTTTGATGGAAAACCTATAAAGATAAAAGGTTTAGGTAGTAGTCAGCCTGTAGCGTTGACTTTTTATGTTTTTTGTGTCTGTTTGACTTTGCTGTATTGGATTTACAAGTGGCCAAGAAAGCAAGCATTATATCATAGTTCGTAGTAAGTTACAAGTCTAATGTATTCTGAGTAAGCTGAGGTACGCTGTTGCAGCTATGATTGGTTATATGTTTGAAGGAGATCATCAACAGCAACTGGCTATTAAACTCAAGCATTTCTTAAATCTATTCTTTAAAGGATCCTTCCTTTACCCAATCAGTCATGGGCATGCTGTCCTTGCGCAAGGTTAGATAAAGCTGATTTTTTTGTAAGTTTTCAAACCAACAAGTTGTTAAGTTAGATCAATAAAAATGCTCCCATCTAATTATATTGAGAGCAACTGATTGCTTGACAATGTAGGCGATGGGTATATCACTCTTCCGAAAGGTTTACGCGCCTAAAGAATCGAAAAAATCGATTCGAAAAAATCGGTTTTTGCGGAAAAAATCGAAACTAAAGAATCCGATGACCCACTAAAATACCTAATTTATGAAGGGCCTTCTACAGCCCCTCGTTTCGAATTTCATCCGGTTGATCCAAGCACTATCGAAAAAGAAATCAAAAAGTTGAAGTGCTCCAAATCTGCAGGATATGATAAAGTTTCTGTAAAATTAGTAAGAGATGCAGCAGGAATTTTATGTAGGCCTCTAGCTGCCATATTCAACTCTTCATTTGAAATGGGTATTTTTCCTGACATGTGGAAAATAGCAAGAGTGACCTCTATTTTCAAGTCTGGTTCGAAGAACGACATGGGCAATTACAGGCCTATATCCGTGTTATCTGTTTTCTCGAGGTTGCTAGAAAAACTAGGGAATGATCAAGTTTCAAATTACTTGAAGATGCATAAGAAATTTTCAAAATGTCAACACGCATTTTTGAAGATGCATAGCACTTTAACGTCACTACTTAACGTAACAGATGCGTGGTTTTCTAACATCGACAAACGCAAAATTAACATAAGCGTATTTCTAGACCTCAAAAAGGCTTTCGATACGGTGGACCACGGTATTCTCCTCTCAAAGCTTACTAAGTACGGCGTTGTAGGGACACCTCTTCGGTGGTTCACATCGTACTTGACGAATAGAAAACAATACTGTCAGGTGAATGGCCACAAATCTAGCCTAAAAACTGTTCACTGCGGTATTCCTCAGGGTTCGTGCTTGGGGCCTCTCCTCTTCATTCTGTATGTCAATGACTTTGAGCAGTGCCTCAATAAATGCACCACAAACATGTATGCGGATGACACCAGCGTAACTTGCTCTGCTGAAGATATTGACGAACTCTGCAATGATCTAAGAACTGAGGTTGACAATATTGCAGAATGGTTACGGCAGAATAAGCTCAGTCTGAACACTGATAAAACAGAATACATGGTTGTTGGTCACAAAAGACAAACTAACCGTATCCAAGGTCCACTAGAGGTAAACATAAATGGAGGACCAATCAAACGGGTCAAAAAAGTCAAATACCTTGGAATTACAGTGGACGAAAACCTTACATGGAACGAGCAATATAAAAACCTCAAAGGTAAAATTAAAAATGCTCTCTCGTCCCTGCGGAAATTAAAGAACATACTACCGCAATCAAAATTGGATCAGGTGTACAAGGCACTGCTTGAGAGTCATCTGAGATACAGTGATGAACTATGGGGCAGTTTGTCAAACACAAAGCTTGATCATCTTCAGCGTCTGCAAACTAGAGCACGAACGCTAATAGAAGGCTCTAGGTTAAAAGATGGGTGGAGATGCAATTGGCTTTCAGTCCAAAACTTGATAAAATTTGACAGGGCCGGGATGATCTATAAAATAATGAGTGGCCTCTGCCCGGACAACTTAAGAGGGAGACTTGTTACCAGATCTCAAATATCTAGTTATCAAACAAGAAATCAGTTAGATATTGACACTCCAAGGCAGAACCTAGAATTCTTCAAAAACACTTTTTTCTATTCTGGTGCAAAGACGTGGAATGAAATCCCATTAGAAATCAGAGCAAGTTCCACTATCACCCTATTCAAAAGGAAACTGAAGGAATTCCTACAAAATTAGCATCCTTCCCGAAGCACGATCCCTAGGAAGACCAGCAAAGTTGTAAGATTTTATATATATATGTAAATAGACATTTGTATAGTTTCTCCTTTTTTAGCTGATAGGGTTTTGTGTTAAAATATGATAAATGAAATGAAATGCCTCCCGAAAACGAAAGGATTTCTAGCGACTTTCAGCAGATCTTTCACGAAAACAAAGTACTTTGTTCCCGCTAGATTCTAGAATACCCTCCCTTCTCATGTTTCGCTCCTAGATCTCATTGTTTCGTTCTTGAATATTATTTTTTCATTCTTTAGATCTCATTTTTTTCATTCTTGAGGGGGGGGGATCGTAGAATCGCTCTTTTTTCCAACCTAAGTTTACAGATTTAACGGAGTTCTTATCCCCCCCTCGAATTTGGCCAAACAGCAATTAATATAATGTAAGATAAAACACTTAGCTTTCGATTCTCGTTGAATTCTCCAGATGAGCGAATGAATTGCCAGATCACACCATGGGCGGTAGGAGACTACTGTATTAGCCTAAAAGTGCTTTAATCGCCTCATAAAGAAATATATTCATTCAAACTTACGATGCTGTGGTTGTCTTTTTCTTCTTCATTTTCTTCTGCCAAATATTTCCACCAATACAGTATGCACACCACAACTGTGGCTTAGTGGGCGCCAGCGCCATATTGTTTTGATTCAACACTGTGCCTCGATATGAGGTTCTGGTTGTTCTGGGAAGGAAGTCCCCAAACGCGAAAACGAGAATTAGGTGGAAATATTTGGCAGAAGACAATGAAGAAGAAAAGACAACCACAGCATCGTAAGTTTGAATGAATATATTTCTTTATGAGGCGATTTAAACACTTTTAGGCTAATACAGTAGTCTCCTACCGCCCATTATCACACTCTACACACTGACACGACCCAAAACTCCATGTAATAGTCAATCCATCGCCAATCATTTCGAAGTTATGGAAAAGTCCAGTCCCCGACGAGAATCATGCTGTCTCTTGCTTGCAGTCTATTGAGCCAGACAGCTGGTGGTCCGTGTGTCGCTCATTTATGCTACTTGATCTTCCTTTCCTTCTCAGGTTGAATCTTGAAGTCTCTTGAAGTATCTTGTCTTGAAGAGTCCTTTTGTCCTTCGAAATCTTAGTTGGCCTTTTTGAACGAAGGCCAGTGCTGACAGAGCTTTTGAAAGAATTAGCAACACACATATTTGTTCTTCATGTAGCCAAACTTTTCTTGATAGTGGGCCAGTGGCGTCTATTAAACGTCAAAAATGCCAAGGTAGAGCAAGTGAGAAGCTCCTGGCGTGAATTCTTGCTTGGTCGGCCAAGCTTCTTTTAAGCTTTCTTTGAAATTTTTTGTTCGAACTGACTTTTGTTCAAGTTTCACATCTAACTTCACTTCGGAAATTTCTTACTGCCTTCGTGTACGTTGTAAGAGAATGAGATGGGGCTGGTTATTTTCATGCGATCATATCGCTTACTCTCGCTTCCCCTGATTGGGTGAAGACATACAATGACCTTGTGTGTTATTGGCTGACTAAAGTCACGTTGGTAAGAAAATTGATCGCATTGGCTGTCTCGCATCCTATTTTGGCGCGGTAAAGTCACCTGAATTTCTTGGCAGTACTTTCCCACCGCATTTTTCCTAGCTGTCGTTATAAATAACATATGCAGTTAACGCTTCTAATGCCACTTGTATCGTTTGTAATCCGCGCTTTGAAAGACCGTTACCTAATGCCCTTGTTCTCCTAGCTACACAAAATTGCACCTCGTTTAACTTCGCAGGAGACCGCGTTAATTGCCCCGACCAAGCCGCTCGTTTGTTGTTAGCCATTTTCGCTAGTTATGTGTTGATTTGGTCCTATAATGCCCACTGAAATTGATCTCAGTCTCCTTGGTCTTTCCTCAGGGAATACCTAATATTTTGCGAAAAGAGATGTTCTGTAGATTGCAGATCTCTGTTAAATTTCCCGCAGTGAGGGTCTGGGTAAGAGCTTCAGGTCTTTAAGGTTTCCAACTCACTCTAATGCGAGTGGTGCGGAGCGAGGTTTCTAAGGCCTTACACAGTGGCTGCAGGAGACTATTAACCGCATTTGATGAAGTCTCATCAAATTTTGAAATGAATCTACAGTCGTGGCCAAACGTTTAGACCACAATTTTGTCAACAACTTTTCCTGCTGAAACGAAATGGAGCCCTAACGCTTTGCCTGAGAGAGCGTGGCCGAGTGGTCAAGGCGACTAACTCGTAAACCAAAGCCAGAACGGCCTAGGTTCGAATCCCACGCTGGACAGTTTGGTCGCTGTCCGTAACTCTAGCCCGGGTCGACCAGAGCCATTTGAGGGAAATCTGGTAGCTGCGGCGGGTTGATGGTAAAACATCCGTATCCTCTGCTGGAATTAAGTCTCTCAGCCTTTCGCAGGCTTGCCACGTTAAATATGATTACCTCCCTACCTACCTACCTACCTACCTGCTGTGCTATCTGGGAGTTAGATTAAAACAACTTTCTATGTAAATTCCGAATTTCGATGCTATTTCTTAAATTTTTACGACATTATGCTATAACGTCACAATGAAATCCATAGAAATTCTCGGAAATTCCAGTGGTTCTGCCGAAAAGGGGTATGACCAGAAATTATTTTACTCACCTGGATTTTACACCGATCTATGAACAATTCATTTCTATGATTAGTTTGCAAGATATCGAAACCTTGCGAAAAATATTACTTCAATGGTAGTAGATAGCTTTCAGCACAAAGTTTTGGCCAAAAGTTTACGACCATGATTGGCAAAGGGTGAAAAGTTGTGATTACGATATAAGAGCCTTTGATATTCAATAATTCGAATAGTAGAGGAAATATCGAAAATCGAATAACTATGCAATTTGTTGCTTCAAACTAAAGATAAAGTGCTGGTCTTAAAATTTTGGCTTTTGGCCAATGATTTGGACTGAAGGCTCTCCACTCCATTTTCCCCGAAGCAATAGTTTTCGCAAGGTTTCAATATTCTGCAAACTAATCATAGAAATGAATTGTGCATAGGATAATGTAAAATATAGCTAAGTAACATAATTTTCGGATCACACCTCTTTTCAGCAGAGCCACTGGAATTTCCGAGAATTTCTATAGATTTCATTGTGACGTCATAGCAAAATGGCGCAGAAATTTAAAAAACAGGATCAAAATTCTTAATTTACATAGAAAGTTGTTGTAAACTAGCTCCAAGATAGTACATCAGGCAAAGAGCTAGGGTTGCAATTCGCTACCCCAAGAAAAGTCGTTGACAAAAATGTGGTCTTTAACTTTTGGCCACGACTTTAAAGAACTAGGCTTTCAAATGCAACTCCCTGTAAGAGCAGCAATGTTGAGTTTGTATGATTGTAAATAGATGTCTTTTGATTTGCTGAACGGTGTCTTTTTGTGTATAAATGATATTGATTGAAAAAAATGGTGCCCCAAAAAAATTTTGTCAACTGTTAAAAAATAACAATACAATGAGGGGATTCCATGATGACATAGCCCAATTTCTGAGATTTGTGATTAATCTTTGAAGCCAGAATTTTCAAATCCGCTCGATATTCACAGAGCAACAAAACTTGTAAAGTGCAACTTTTTGCAAAAGCTGAGATCAGAAGCCTAGTATTTTGTGGTAAAAGTTACTTTGACTATCCTATCTGTTATTTTTCATTTATTTCAGACCAAACCAAATGAGATTTGCAAAGATTTCCGATAACCTAACTTTAAGGCATATGGATGTTTTGAGACAAAAATTCAGTCTCTCTTCGATTATTCATTAATCTCATTTACCCCAAATTTTAATTTCAAATTCCTCAACTGAGGCCTGGGCATAATTTTGTTTAAACCTTTTTAACGCGTTGTCAATTTGCAATAAATTGTGCGCGTTGGTTGGTGGCTCTTGGGTGCGGCTTTGCGGGCGGGTGGTGCAATCTTTCTGATTCACCCAGTAGTTTTCATTTCTTTCTATGTTAATCGCTGCGAGGGTTGTCATAGTCTATTGCTCCCCGGGGTATCATCGTCCTTGAAGTGTTTCGTAGAGTAATTAGTAGGTAAGGTAATTTGACTTGTAAAGATTTAATGGAATACATCTATAAAAATAATTCATTAATCTATTGGTTTTGGATACGTGCGATCTTAGGAAACTTTAACAATAATTATAAAAATCATATCAATTTCGAAGTCCTGTTTGGTTTGATCTGGATCAACGAGAAGTGTGACATTGGACAACCTTTGTGTACCTCGATCTTGGAGCGTTTATGCATTACAAGTAACTTAGGGGCATCTTGTTTCAGTTGCCGCATATTTTAGATTTTTGAAAGCTCGCAAATCAGTAAATTTTCAAGTAATCTGCAAGATTCTCGTCTCTGAAATCATTTCAAAATCTCAGAGACAGGCTCACCTTCCCATGAGCCTGTTGATTTATCGTTATTTTTCATTGTTTAATGAAATATCGAACGATTGTTCTGCGAAACCCTGTAAAATAGCTGACCTGTCAGTTTCATCAAGAAAGGTCCTTGTCAACGTCTTCCTTTTGTCTAGACAGTATTACTCTTTCATTTGCATTGACAGATTTCCAAAACCTATGATTCATGTTTGTCAAATGATAATTGCTAATGCAAGTTTTGCAACGCCAGATTCAACAACATTTGAGGGGTGCTGATTTTAAGAAGAACACAATCAATTATCGTGGCAGTACTGAGTGTCTCCCTTGTATGTTTGGTAATGAATATTTGCAGTCAATTCTATTTATCTCGTACAGGGAGGATCAAGGACGAAGCATACACAGAGTATAAGCATCTCATAAAATTGCTTCTTGAACCGTTATTGCTTCATTTTTTATTTGTTGGGACTGTCAAACAGTACACTAGGAGGTAATTCTCTCTGGTAAAGATATGCACGATGCAAGTAATCACTGCCATTAAGTATTGAGAAGAGTCAAGCCCAAATGTTGCATCTCGAAAAATTTAATCTAGCCAACGGCATGGCATCCATGAATGCCATTTTTCTATTGCATCTTGGCGGTGGAATGCTTTCCATAGCCATTGGTATAGACGAGGATTTTTTTTCTAGAAAAAGGTTTTGCATCGAGCAAAACTCTTTCGAAAGAGGAAAGCCCCTCTCTAAGTGAAACCCAAAGTTTTGCCGACAGAATCCCCTTTATGTGGTACAGTCCTACTAACACTTTCCTCTTCTTATAGTCGACATTTTCAAGTACCAAGGTTTGAGGCTGCGCAATTTCACTCGCAGCGGAAATCAAATTGCTCCCTTCAAGTTGCTGGTCAATGATCGCTGCCCAACAAAAATTAGTGGATTCGAAAGAGTGATCGAGTGGACACTGGAAAAAGGAGGTGAGTCTCAAAGGCAATGTCTAAAACCCACATCAGTGAAAAGATTAATTGGGATTCGATTCCTAAAATCAGTATTGTTACTAAATTGATCTATGATCCATTTTGCTTAACACATACCTGGTGCGCCAAAATAAACTATGCAATTTTTTGACAGACCACTATGTATCGTATACTGAGCCCATTTTAAAGTCTTATGAGTTAATCTTTAGCTAAGATCTTTAATTAGATGCTAGTATTTTTTAGAAATGAGTCTCTTAAAATTTTCGATTTCGAAGACACTGAAAATTACCCAAAAAACGTCGATTAGATATTCTAAAGAGTTAACATGAATGGAGAAAGAGAGAACGTTTTGGTGGCGATTCGAGAAGTTATAGAAACTGATCAAAACTCCATGCATCTCTTACCTCATAATGTTGCTTTATTACTGTTTGTCTTTTAACCTCCTTGACAAATGGACGCTGTGCCTGCATGAATTCGATGAAATTTGAAAAATAGCGTTAAGTAGTAGCCTCATCATAATAAACCCATGGACGTACAAAAAACTCGTAACATGTAGACGCTGTCAACTCCTGAAAAGAACAATAATCAACATATAATACAGAATATAAGATAAACCTGTAACTAGAGAGAAAACTGTAAATTTTCAAGAAAGTCAAGTAATCACTTACCAACAACGTTTTCATACGAAATTATCTCACCAAATACGCGTTTCGTCACGCACTCTTCAGTTTGGTTCATACGAAGAATAGATACATAAAATGATCGAAATGTTTATACCGAACACAACAAAAAACATTCGAGTATCATGTGACCATACATCTGAGCCACTGATTGGCTTATCTCAAACATAGGCCATCCAATCAACAAGTGCCAAAACTTTTAGCGGCAACTTCAAAACAGTTGCAGAGCGAAAACAAACTCCTTATGTCAGCAAAGCGAGGGATCCCAAGTTTGATAAGCACAGCTTCTAAAACCTTGAGATGAAATGCAGCCCGGCACAAGATACGGAAGCAGTCCTCATTGTAGCTGTTACAACACTCGGCTCTATTCAGTAGGTGGGTACCAACAGCAGAGTCACTTTCTGGTTTACCCTGGTCAGCTTTACATTTCCATTCAGTGGCGGCCTGGCTGGAGGGACCAGGGGAGGCATGGCCCCCCTAATGGACCATTTTGAAACGGCACCAATATTTAAGAAGGGTGCCAAAAACTTTGACCCCGTTTACACGATACCGTTTTCATTTCATATCGGATTGGTTTCACATCGGATTGGCCTTCTGTTTACACGATACCGTTTTCATTCCATATGGGATTGGCCTCCTGTTTACACGAGAACGCACCAATCCGATATGCTTCATACCGTTTTCGCGTTTTCAAATGAAAACACCCTGAAAGTGGCATGAAACCAATCCGATATGAAATGAAAACGGCATCGTGTAAACAGGAGAAATTTTCATATCGGATTGCCTTACCCAATCCGATATGAAATAAAAACGTTATCGTGTAAACGGGGCCTTTATGAAGTTTAATCACGTTTTTTCGAGCACCATGCAGCATCTCACATGGGCGGTCCATACAGATCTATCTGATGGAAATGCATCAGTCACTGTCTAAGATAAATCATTCCAAGTCCATGCTAAGTCTCGTAAAACTTACACAAACTGTTTTTCAATTACCTACAGCTTTCATGTGAAAAAAGAAACTTAGGCCAAATGAGAAGCTCCGACATGTCAGTAATGTTGAAACAGGTTTCTTTAACATTTCTCGACTCCAACTTACTCGCTTAGCCCCATGTGCTCTTAGCCCAAGCCTCACTTAGCCGAAGTGTCAGAGAAGTCTTATCTGCAAAAATTTTGATTCAATTCCAGTATTTTAACCAGTATTTCAAAGAAAAGGATATAACCAGTTTGAGCCATTACAGATCAGAATGTGAGTGGAGTAGACATTTCTTAAACACTGTAGCGCGTCAAAGACTTTGCTGCTCAAACTTGTGGAAATAATCAATTCATTCTTGCCAAGTTCGTTCGTTCACATGCAGCCTATCTATTTTTGGACTTATCCAGTTTTGGTTCATCATAGAAACTGAAGAATTTGTGAGCACCTTGTGACTTAACATTTTATTTGTGACATTATTGGTAGGGGTCTCTTGTTGAGTTTACTTCAGGAAGTTCGCCCTTCATATGAATGTAGCGCGTCAGATAACCCTCTCTGTGCCGTAGGAGGTACTGCCCCTCTTGATCGTTGTTCAGCACAAAATTCGTGCAGATACGGATGGAGTCATCTACGAATAGTGCACAAAAGTGCAATATTCTTTGCCTTCTTAAAACAGACTGAAAAGTCGGTCGAAGAAATATCTTTCTGGACCTAGAGCGCTAGTGCTGGACCTAGAGCACTAGTTATTGCCGTAATTTTAAAGTGTTGTTTAAACTCAAATTTCTCTCGATCAAAGTTGAATATCAAAAATTTAAATGATAGAAGTTTAGAAGAGCTTGTATTCTCTCGGAAAATAAAAAAGTATTTTTAATTTTTAATGTCCGGCGGCGTCGTTACTGGGTTGTCCCCCGTCCCAACCCTAACCCTAACCCTAACCCTGACCCGCTAAGAGGAAAGCACGTGCTAAAGCGTGCTGGAATTCATCGTTGTAAAGTAAACACATTAGGGATTCTTGCTTGCAAGTTTAGCACGTTTTTTAAGGTTTCTCAAAGGGATTCATTTTAGAAAATCGATTTGCAGAATCTGAACGGAGTGACCGATTTTAGTCAAAAAATTTCTAAAAATAATTGAACATATTAGCTATTCAATCAGGTATTGCAAAATATCATTGATTACAGTATATACTCAGGGAGCAGTAGCCTTTCAAAAGTCGGGCGCTTATTTTTTATTCACCTGCTATCATCTAATTAAGGATCTTAGCTAATGATAAATCTTCAAAATTTGCCCGTATACGATTTACCACGAGCTGACAAAAGTGCACAGTTTATGTTGGCGCACCGGTATAAACAAAGCCATTGAGCACGTACGAATTGCTAACTTATGGCAAGCGAAAGTCACCAAAATCAGATAAACCTAGTTTTTCTCAGAAAAACAGGGTTTAACTGCAGAAAAGCGGAGTTTATCAGAGAAAAACTTGGTTTTTCTCCAGAAAAACTCGGTTTTTCAGAAAAACTGAGTTTCTCTGTAGAAAAACCGGGTTTTTCAGAAAAACTAAGCTTTTCTGCTAAAATGTCACTATTTCAGAGAAGCCAAGTTTTTCTCCCGATCCCTTCCGATGAACCGAATTTTGCTTTATCAACTAAGTATTCACCTGACGTTTCCCGAGAATTCACGGCTGCACCGACAAGATCGAACTTACAGAAAACTGAGTTTTTCTAAAAAACCGAGTTTTTCAGAAAAAAACTAAGTTTTTCAGCAAAAACTAAGTTTTTCAGCAGAGAGGTTGGGTTTTTCGTAAACACATGATTTTGCTCAAATAATCAAAGTACAAAGGGTGCCTTGAATCAGCGTTGATTGATCTTCTTCAACATCATTATTATTGAGCTATAGGATTGAGAACAAAGTGATATAAAGTATGACAAAAATGAAGTATTCAGTTCCTCACAAACAATGAGTGGCAGTAAATGCAATCTATGATGGAGGGCTCCTGTTCCTGCAGGGTTCCTAATCCATTGCCCAGTGATATTTTGCCAGATATAAGCGCCACTTTTCATGGAGCCACAAATTTCTTATGAGAGGAAAACTTATACCCGGTTGATAGAAAGTTTTTGCAATGCTGCACTGTATAATTGGAGCTGTACATTATAAAAGTTTCTTAGTATTTTCATGGTTTTCGGTAGTACGATTTCATAATGTTGTCTTAGAATGAGCCTACAATATGAATGTAGGGGTTGCTGATATTTATAAAGCGGTCGTGTGGTAAACTATGTCTATACAGTCAGTCGGTGAACACATTTCATTATTTCATTCCCAGTTTATTGTATTCACCATTGGCATTCGAAGTCGGTCTCTTCAAATATGTCTTTACCGAAATCGGCATAATTTTGTATTCTCGGGGAAGCATCCCGAGAGTTCGGAATACCTCTTTTAAAATTCGGTCTTTTGAGACGATAAGATATCCGAAAAACGAAACCCATTCTCTTTTATCGGAAGAACCGAGTGTATCTTAGAGCAGCCGATTTTTCCGACGCGAAAGTCACCAGAATTAGAAAAACCAAGTTTTTCTGAAAAGCTCGGTTTTTCTGGAGAAAAACTTAGTTTTTCTGAGAAACTTGGTTTTTCTGTCTCATAAACTTCGTTTTTCTGAAAAACCGAGTTTTTCACCAGAAAAACCGAGTTTTTCACCAGATAAAACCGAGTTTTTCAGAAAAACCCAGTTTTTCTGGCAGAAAAACCCAGTTTTTCTGGCAGAAAAACTCGGTTTTTCTAAGAAAAACCGGGTTTATCAGATTTTTGTGACTTTCGCTTGTCATACTAACTTGTTTTCTTTGTCATAAATACGGGAACAAAGATGCTCTGGATTTAGAATTTTGGCCCAAACAAACACATGCAAGTCGCAGCCCAAGCAAACCCACGCAAACATCCAGAAAAACTTAGAGGAGAGTTACTTTGATTTGAGACCCGAAATTGAGATAGGCTAGCTATTGGCTCAGAGAGCTTTCCGACACAAATTTTTTTAACATCAATTGAAAAAATAAGTCAAAAAATATCGGAGTTCTTATGATGAAAGGCACTAACAATTAAAAAGTTACAATACGAGAGAGAAGAAAAAACTACAGAGAGAAAGTCAATGTATATCTCTCATCTGATGTCAGGCAATAATGTCTGCGGTAAGAAGTAATTTTCAAATCTGGGATAATGTGAGTTCGAGTCAATTAACAGAGGGTCGGGTTCCAAATCGCTGACGGACTTCCGCCGCCCCTGCCGCAAGCATTAGCTACCGCAACCGAGATAATACAGTTCTGGTTTTTCCCTGACAGCTGAAGGTGAAGGTGAAGATACGGCTTTTAGCGCCGAGCGCTGGGATCACAGAAGTAGCTAAGCGCCGAGCTAAGGGCTAATCGAGTCCGCGACCCTCAAGTGGTGGGACCTACCGCCTCTCAAACTCACTCCGCCTTACTGTTCTGGCTAATAATAATGATAATATAATATAATTTATTTTAAGTTGGCGACTGTAGTTGCAGCAGTGCTAATTAAAGCCAACTATGTACAAAAGTAACCTATTTATACTAATTATAAATCTAAAATATACATAGAAATGCTATCTAGATATAACCAAGGTTTGGTATATATGTTTTGCAGAGCTTGCAGTTGCATTTGTCTGTAGTCCAGCTTTTGATGAGATGCCCTTGGTAATAGAAGACCATCATTATTTCTAAGATTGCATGATATTTTCGTTCTTTGACAAAGATGTCTTCAATGAAAGGTGGATTTAAACTGTTTTTGGTTTTATATATCTTTATCATCAGCAAATGCAAGTTTCTTTGGTGAACTGATACTGAATTATCTTTTGCTAAAACTTCATCAAAGGAGGATTCAGTGTCTATGTATACAATTTGCAAAGCTCTTTCATGAATTTTATTAATTCGACTATTTGCGGCTCTGTCATGAAACATCCAAATTAGCGGACAATAGCTGAAATGTGACATAATAAAGGACATCATTATCAGTTTTACTTTGTCTGTATCCATGTAATTGGATACCCTTGCTAAGGCGTAAAGTTTTTGACTATCCTTCATACAAAATTGATTAACATGAACATTAAAATTTAACTTGGAATCTAATGTTACACTAAGTAACTTTTCAGATTCAGATTCTGATATTTGCGAGGCGCCAATATTTAGTGTCGTTCCATCATTCTTTGCTCCGAATATCAAAAGATGGCTCTTTTCTTCATTTAATTTCATGAAATTATCAGAGAACCATTCTGACGACAAAAGCGTGTCTTTTTCTAATTTTGAGAGCACTGTCCTAAGGTTCTTATCTCCAACATATAATGTTGTATCGTCTGCGTAATTGCATACTTCAGTATCATTCACTAAATAACGTATATCGTTGATAAAGAAATTGAAGAGGAGGGGCCCTAATACTGATCCTTGTGGTACTCCCATTTTTGAGTAACACCAGGAGCTGAATGTACCATTTACCTTCACCCGTTGCTTCCTTTCAGAAAGGTAGCTACATATCAACTTCAAAGCGTTGCGACTAAATCCATAGGCATCTAGTTTTGCTAAGAGAAGGTCGTGATCTAAGCAATCAAATGCCTTTGAAAGGTCCATCAGAACAGCACCTACATATCCTTTCTTGTTGAGAAACTCGTTACATGTTTCCAACAGTCTAAGCAGAGCGTGTTTGGTGCTATAGCCCTCACGAAAACCACATAAATAATATGAAAAAGGAAAACACTTTTATTTGGTCATACAAGATTCGCTCGAATATTTTGGATTCGGATTTAAGGATAGTTATGGGGGCGATAATTCTTTTTTATCATAGCATCTTGATTTTTAAAAAGTGATGTGATCTCCCCCTCTTTAAGTTCGTCAGGAAATTCGCAACATTCAACCATGACGTTAAAGAAAGAAGTGAGACATACTGAAAACACCTCTGAGTTTTGTTTTAATATCTTAGCTGGAACTCTTCCATACGGAGAGGCCTTTTTTGGCTTTAATTTCCTGATTTGCTTTTCGACCTCCATGACAGATGTCTTTTGAAAGTCGAAATTGTTGGCCTCGCTAACATTAGTTCTTATTCTTAAAATACCTGGATGAGATTGATATTTTCTTGTAGCCTTCTCAACAGGATCAGTGTCCTCGACAACAGGGGACACATTATCTGCATTTTTTGAAATCTCTAATGTCTCCGTAATGTTTACAAAGTAATCGTTCATTATTTCTGCAACCTTGAAATCATCTGAGATGAGGGTTTCATTTTCAACAAGGGTGATGTCAGACGATGTTTGGACTTTTTCAGAAAGTAAAGGCTTTACTGTCTTCCAAAACTTTCTATTATCCGTAATGGATTTCACATCCAAATTACAATGGTCACGTTTTGCCTGTCTCAGAGTTTTGACGCACTTGTTGCGCTGTTTCTTAAAAGCATTCCAGTTTCCTGGAGTCCTTTCTTTGCAATGTCAGAGGATTACACCAAGGCACCACAACACCTGACAACAAATTTAAAGTTTGTTCATTTTTAAATCTGCCACCGAGTCACCAAAAATTCTGAAAATGTATCAAAATTTAAACTAATTATTACAAATTTAGAGAAAAATAATTATCTAACTATTTATTTGAAACAGCGTGTGTCAGAAATTTCTAAGTCCGTTGTCTTTCTTTGGGACACCCGGTATAGTTGATAGCTCTACCTTGTGTAGCTGGGTGAAAATAAAATAAAATGAAATGAAATGAAAATGTATCTTATCTATTTTTCTATAACCGATTGCATCTGATCACTTTTTCTTGGATCACCCGATATGAACACTTGGATTAAAATGGCCCTAGACACAACTATTCAATGATTTAATTTACTTTTTAAGTTTTTGACAGCATCGACCCGTGACCTTTCATACGACGAATTTACTTACTGATCTTTTTCTTTCGCAGCAACTGACAAGTCAGTCAATAAAGACACTAGTTGTGGAATAAATTCAGAATAAAAGCACCGTGAAGTTCAGAACAGATGATCAGAAGGATTCACGATTTTATCGATCGAAGTGCTCGCATTAATTTACTAGTTTTAATCGTAATCTCATCATTTCCAAGATTCTGCCATTTATCCAAGGCCTAGCTTTTAATTTGATGGCTTTCTTATTTAGCTTTTTAATCGGAGCATGCTTCTCCGACAGTGAGTAAATCTCTTTTAAAAACTTACTAAATTTATTGTTTACATCTAACGTGTTATCATTGATAAAGTCAAGGTTTATAGAGTTTAAATCTTCAAGACAATTTTCCTTATTGAAATTAGTGAAATCATGTTTATAACGACTGGCATTTAACATATCAAGGCTTAAATTCTTGAGAATTAGAATTTGTGGAAAGTGATTAGAAATTTGGGTCAGGATATTACCACTGGTAATATTGAATTCGACTGCATTTGTGAATATGTTATTGATTAGCGTAGATGTTTGATCAGAAATTCTAGTTGGGTGAAGAATGCATGGCATAAAATTATTAGAGAAGAAATTATTGACAAAATCACAAGTTGAGTATCTGAATTATAGTTGAGGAGGTTCACATTAAAGTCACCCATTATAAAAGCAAGTTTATTAGACTGAGTTACTTTTAACAAGATATCGTTGAGGTGAAATGTTAGGCTCTCTACATTAGAATTTGGATGTCGATAAACACAACAAAACAGCAAATTCTTCTCATTTTTGCGATCCACCTCAATCCAAACAGTTTCAAAATCATCATTACTGCAGTCAAGATCCTTCCTTGGTGATGCTGACAGATTGGATTTAACATACATCCCAACACCACCATTCTGGCTGTGAGACCTAGTAAAGACAACCATCCATTACCAACCATCTACAGTTTTTCACAGTCACAAATTGTCTGCCATTCCTTAAATTCACATAAAATTTGGTGTCAGTGTGTCATTTCCTGGAGTATTCAACAGGTATTGACCATTTTTTTATTCCTTTGATTATCACTGAATACAGCAGCAACAACAACTAAAACATCGATTCCACTTTCCGTGGTCAGTATTTTAGGCACATTATGTTTGTGAAAGCGAGGCTATCAAATCAATCCGGTTTTAGATACAGTTTGGCAACAAGTCTCTGTATTAGCGACAAATCAGCTCTTATGAGCATATAGAGATTGTGGAACAAGTCTATCTTGTGGATTGAATTGAGATGAAGAATGTTGTTGTTCAACGTTAATTGCATACATTTGGAAAGATATTATCGTGAACGGTGATCTTGCTTGAGCAACTTTGAAACCATGAAGAGGAAGTCTACACATCAAAGTTAGCAGGAAGGTGGTTGTTTAGTCACATTTATGATGCTGTCTCTCGAACAATACTTCTTAAAAGCCTCGAAGAAGTCCTGCATGGCAAGACGAAATATTGCTAACATATCTATGAATGCTAAACTCACACATATTTGCCGTTGTTCTTCGTCATGTTGCAGTGATTTTGCTATACTAATACTATATACATGCTTGTTATTGCAGGCATCCTCAGCTCGGACGAGCAACGTTGATAGGGGGTCTATCATAGGGTGCCTGCTCAAAACCGCCATAAATGTGCGTTCTTACCCGTCAACCGCGAGCCACTTTCTCTCATAGACCGAAACGGTCAGTTTTCTTAAGTACGATAAATGTTCTTTGAGGATAGCTATTTCAAGTAAATGAAGCAGGAATCCTGAGGTAAGGTAATCTACAATTTGTGATGACGCTGGTGTTACAGCTATGGGAAGGCTTGATAGATAATAACGGCTATCTAGTAGAAGATTCTACGAAGTAAGCGAAAACCATAAATCGCTTGTTTGAATTCCAATTTTCCGCAGCCGCATAGCAATACAAAAACCGTATACTGCACTGATCTTCTTGCAGCAACCGTATTCCGCATCCAAAATAAGGCCGAATCAGCCTAACCGCCACACCTTGTTGTTATTTTGCGATGTCTGGGACTATGTAGTGAGGCTAACCGCCTCACTATAATAGACCCTCTTTCTATCGTGGCCTTTCTTTTTTGATTCACTTGATCCTGCATTAGCTGTATAAAGTTAATATCTTTGCTTATCCAATATAAAAATTGACAATAACGAAATTACCTTGAAGAGCACTTACAAACTACTTTACTACACTACAAGAACGATGCCATGAGGAGCAGAAGACCATGACTATCCAATGGCCTAACATAGAGACAGGTAACTAATGTTTGGCTGTGTCTAAATATACAATCAAATATTAATACAAAAGGCTACACACAAACAATTTCTACCGATAAAGTCGAGTTCACATTGGATGTCGGGCAAGTGCTGTGTTTTGGATGTATCCCATTAGTGACGTGGGATGGGACGCTAAATTTTACTGAACATTGAAATTAACATGAGCTAGGCTATATGGTTAATATATTTGGAAGTAAAACGAAGGAAAAGGTGATAAACGCCTACGCACAAAGTTTTCACCAATCCCATAGACCTCACTTTGAGTCAAATGTTAGATGATGGGATAAAAATCTTCAAATTATGGTCATTCCTATGATGGTCCAGGGGAAAGCGGCATATTTAGTCGAAATTATGCAAGGTGTGATACCAGCAAGAAAGTTGGCAAGATGGTACAACTTGACAAGGCAGTTACTTTCTGATGTGGTGCCAACCTTGAAAATACTTCCTTGCCATGGTAACAGCCTTAGAATGTGCATTTAGGGACCATGATGCTAAACATTCCGATTGTGATAATTTGACGTCTTTGGAAGTTGTGATACCCGTAGAAAAACGTCTTTTGATATTACCACATCAGCACATCACATTTTGACGTAGTGCCAAACGTTGCAAATACCTGGTTGTCATGGTAACAGCCTTTAAATGTGCATTTACGGACCAGATATCTGCATTTTCTGACCCTGGCTGACTGAAGTCCCTGGAAGTTTTAATGCAAAGAAAAACACTTTTCGATGGCAGTGGTATTTCGTATGGTGCCAAAAAGTTAAAATGCCTGGTTGTTGTAATGCTAATTTAAGGACCAAAATATTCCAATTTTCTGATCTTGGAAAATTGCAGTTCTTGAAACTGTGCCACTAAGAAAAACATTTTGAGAAGATAAGTGCATCAGCAAACCATATTTTAAGTGGTGCCAAATGGTGAAAATGCTTGGTTGTAATGGTAACCGCCTTAAATGGTGCATTCACAGACCAAAATACTTGTGCATAACGGTAAGTTAGTGTTTATGCACTCGCGATGACAAGAAGAATACTTGCCATGTTAGTGCACCAACTCTAGGTCAATGAAAATGCATTGTTGTCTTAAGCAACCGCAGAGACAAAATGTAATTGCTGGACTAAAAATATATTAGTATCCATCTGCACCTACATATCATGGTACCGAACTTGAGTTTTGCATTATGGCACTGTCTGAATTGACTTACGGTGTAATTCCTCGTCGTTGCTCGATGTCTCCAATCTGATTTCCATATATACTCTCATACGCACTCGCCACAAAATAGATTCTTAGAAAGAGGTGTATGACATGTTAGTTGTATGATCCATGACCAACTAACCTTTATCTTAAATGATCTTTTTACAAAATTATAATGTACTTAAATGGTTTTATCTTGTTTCCAAATTTGCATTTATGCGAGACTTAATGTGAAAATGTTTAGATCTGAGTAAAGCAGTCAACTGACTTTGTGCCTCTACTTTCCACGAAATGGCCAAAGGCAAGACCATTCCAAATAATTGACAACCGCGTATACTTTTCTGAATACGAAGTGCAAGCATATCCAATGTTGTTCATACAGTATACTTTACTATCGTCTTTAGTGGTAATGCCAAAACTGGATCAATGCCGCAGCAACACGAGCAATTGTGAGGGATTTTAGTGACACCCGATTTTACATTTGGCAAACTCCAACGTATATTGTAGGCTCAACAGTGATTCGATGCTACTCACATGCATTCCCTGGCACTGGCTAATGGTACAACGTAAAAAGCGTACGATAATGGCGGAAGTTTTAAAGGTGTTTTTGACTGGAGAGGATGCAATCTTGGTACATATATTCCAGAAGACAAATGAAGTTCATCTCCATTCAGATCAACGTTTTTCGACGTCAATTTGCCATTTGTAGAGGTAACAAGGTACTCATCAATTGCTCGATGGCCGATAATTCCTTTTAGCTTCAATCTGACATTTGTCTTTTTCCACAAATTCATGGCCATAATTGTGATCGCTCCTTCTGGGTATCCAGCCTTGGATCTTGTGCAATGTGCATAAACGCGGACTCTTTTGTCACCTCCTGATACGGCAAATACCTTTCTTCCGACCAATTTCTTGTGGAGAAGAGCGACCCAATAATCTGGCCTTGGAGTAAAATCATCATCTAACAGAGCATAACTACCGCCAATGAGAGACTGACGAATCACAACTTGATTGCAATAGAAGCCAGCAAGCCCAAGCTTATCCAGAAACAGAAATGAGGCAGCAAAAGTATCTGAAACACCAGCAATTCCTCCACCCCAAGCACTTCCCGTTTCTCCAAGCCATACTGGTTTGTTTGTGTTCGTTTTTCGGACTATTTTGTTGATCTTATTGATTTGTTGTTGGAATGTATCAAAAGTGCGTGGATTGGTAAAGTCTTCTAATTTTGCATGTTTCCCAAGATAATACTGATGCCATGTGACAGCATCGATCGCCCAAGCAGCGGCATCAAGGAAATCTTTGAGAAAAGCCTCAGCAGAGCCCATACCAGGTCGTGATAAACCTGGGCCAAGTAACAATGAACCATACCCTTTGCTTCTCATTAATAAGCTTCGCACCCTGATTGTATCTTGTGCAACTTGGCGCGCAGTGAGAGCCCTCTGCTTTCCATAGCTAAAGTAACGGTTAGGCTCATTACCGATTTCCCAAGCTACATTGTAATTCTCATCTTTGACATGACGCACGATATCAATGGCGTTCGTGGCATCCCAAGAACCATCCGCTCTCCGAAAGAATCCATTTAAATCAAAAATAAGACTGAGGCCAGTGTCATGTGTGAAATGTGCCAGTCTGTCCAAGTCATCAGCTGCAAACCAAAAAGGGAACCGTTCATGCCTTGATCTTTTCTCGGCTGTCTGCTCTTTGCTTCGTCTTATCCTTTTAGCAGAACTTGATTTGTTAGATATTGTCGCCATACGTTTTGCCGAGTTGCCATTATCTTCCTGGTGAACCCTATCCAAGCCTTCTTCTTCTGCTTCCTCTCTACTGAAAATATTAGTCAGTCTTGCTGTCGCTTGCTGGCTACGCTGCTCAGGGGATTGCTGCTGCTGAGATTCAGTAGGCACAGTTTGCTGGGTTCCTTGTCCAGTGTACTGTTGCATTTCAGCATCGTTGGTTGATTGAGATGCAGCAGGAATGGAAGAGGCAATCTCTGAAGGTGACGAAGACAGTGATGCTGACTGAAGGAATGATGCAGGCTGTGCCACTGATGCAGAGCTGTAACTATTGTCTGTATCTTGGTTTGGGGATGCTTGGGCAGGATATGTTTCTACGTTCTGTTTTGCATTTAGACTTTGCTTGATATCTTCAACAAAATATTTTCCATTCTTTTGGTACTCTTTATCCAGTCGATCATTCTTATCGTCCCTTTCGCTGTCATCCTTACCGTGATCATCTTCTTTTTCATTTGTTTCCTTCTCCACATTTTTCAATCCCCATGGCAGCGCACTGCCCGGCGGCTGAGCAGGGTTACCGACATTTACATTTGGTAGTTCAACTGGAGGAGGCGTGGTGACGGGCACGGCTGGTGGTGGTGTGATTGGTAGTTGCGGGACAGTCACAGCTGGTGTTGATGGCATTGACGTTATAATTGGTGCGGCAGTTGGACGTGGCGTGGTCGGTAAAGTAGTAGGGCGTTCAGTAGTCGTAGTTTTGATGGTTGTTGTTGGTGCCTCAGTCGTCGTTGGAGCCTCTGTTGTGGTTGTTCTTTCTTTAGTGGTTGTGGTCTCTTCTGTTGTTGCTCTCTCCGTTGTGGTCGCTTCTGTTGGCTTTGTCGTAGTTGCTTGTGTTGTTGTTGGTGTTGTTGTTGGTGTTGTGACCGTTGTAATTAGGGTTGGTTGTGCTAATCTTGATCCCGGCCTAAATATCAAAAAATTAGAATCGCTTCCACCGAATCGAAGGTAGGCTGGTCTGAGTGCGCTAACAACGTTTCTCAGTCTCTGTGAAGTAAAATCTATGGCCTTGAATCTTTGCCTTGCATGATAAGTCCCAATAGCAACAGACAGAAATTTCTCATCAACCTTGCATACCGAATGGTCTTGATGTATATTGATATTGTAGGTTTTGCCATTAGTTTTTTGCATGAACAACAATGTAAATGTTATCGTTAGTGCGATTAGATTGACGGGTTGCATTTTGACTTAACTATCTTCTATCTTCTCTCATACAGAACGCCAGACATGTCTCCTTGATGCATATGACGCCTTATCTAACCAAAAACTGGCATAGTTTCTTTGTTCTTTCAGTAGCGTCAAAATCAAAAGTCACTTCAGAAAGTTATTCTATTTGTTAACAATCCAAAGAAATGTACACTAAAATAGGAAATTTACAAATATCTTGCTGATTCAAAGATCAGGGGGTTGTGTCATATATTCCAGCTTGAAAAATCGCTGCTACATGTTACTCTGCCGGACAGCTTGCTTTATTTCAGCATAAAGCTTATTTATATATGTTTCGAAGAAACAGTCTTCAATATGGACTAAAGTCGATTCGATATCTTGGTGCTAAATTGTGGAATACATTGCCCATTGAGCTCCGAAATGCTCCATCAAAAGCATCGTTCAAAGCAAAATTGAAAATTTACTTGTTGAACAATGTCGACCGATGAATCTAACAGTTTTGATACTGAAAATGCACAATTATTTAAATTCAAGTTAATTTACCTAATAATTTTTTAGGATAGGTAGGGGGGGCTCTCTCCTCGATTAGTTTACCTATTGAGAGAGCTCCTCCTTTAAGTAATTCCCTGCATACAATTTATTTAGTTACTCTTTTATTTGTATGTGTATATTGTATTAATTTTTCTGTATCAATTGTATTAATTTTTAGTATTACCATTATCTTTGCAGTTTAGTTATTTGTTTGTATTGTTAGAACTATAAATTGTATGTAGAGAATTTAAATAATATGAAACTGAAACTGAAACTGAAACTGTTGTTACTTTCAGATTATGATGATAACCGTAAGTTCTGATAAGTTTCACAACTGTCATTTTAAAATTGGAATTTGCAAGGATACACTTTCTTCTGTTGCTGGTACTTTTCCGATCGCATTAATATCTTTGACCTCTAACAACTCTTAAAACCCAACGTACAGTCCTCTTCTTATGGACAACTTTCTCATTAAACTCCAACATCATGATTCAAGATTTTTCCCAAAAATTGCACTAAATAGAAAAGCACAGCATAATGAGAGGGCAAAGGAAGGGAAAATCCCAAAGAAACATCTTTCCACTTGCCCAGCATAACTTATTTATTGCAGCAAACACTTGAAATGACAATTAAGATTAGATACCATAACAGCTAGATTCAACGATACTTGTAAGATTGGCGCTAAATAATTTGCATCGCCCTCTCGAATAATATGCAAAAGCACTTTTGGCAGCGAACACTGCCTTCTATGTAAAGGCCGATTTCCACTTGGACAGATTTCCCGAGAGGGCTGTAAATCTTCTGGTTACGTTAGAAAATATCTCTTTGAATCTGAATAGAATGTTAAGTTGAGCGCGAGAAAAATTTTATTGTGCAAAATCCAGTCTGCTCGGAAAATTCTACTGAGTGGATATTAAGCCTTAAGCCTTAAGAGTTACTCCATAATGACACAAGTTTCTTCCAAGGAAAACAGAGATCTGCCATACAGACGTAAATGCCATGTCCTCACCTTATCCCCCCGGGAGCCAGTTCGTCCTTTTCCACAAAGAAACTGGTAGCGGGTAAGTACTCACTCATTCACAATAGGAATCGGCAGGATAAATCAGTGGCGATCAAAAGGTCAGAAGCACCTTGCAAGTCGTACACGATGAATATCTATCATTATTAAACTAAGACATTGAAGTTATTCTCCGTTGAATCCAATGATAGACTAATTACGCAAGTCTCAGCATTGCTCACTGACTGAGATATTAAAAAAACTCAGGCTAAAAATATTGAACGACTACTACGAATCACGCCGTAAGTCTAAGCTCATGATACAATAGACAAAAACTCTTGCATGATTGAATTCTTTACGTGCGATTTATAAAACATAGAATTATATTTATCTCCAATGCCTGATATCATTCAAGTAATTTCATACTGTATTTGTAAAACAGTGTCTTTGCATGTGGATTTCTTTATCTCTTAACTGGTACTAAAAATTTTTATGAAAGTATCATTTTCGCTTGAATGCTTTCATCGCTGTAAAGTTTTGCTGAGGCATTTGAGAATGCATCTCAGTTCCCTGCATAAAACATCATGAGCAACGTTTTCCACTTTTGGTTAACGGCCATAAGTTATCGGAATTAAATTTAAGACCAGTCGTCAAAAGCAACTAATTTTCGTTCCTTATCAGTGAGAAGAAATCTTCCATCCTTATAGTCAAATATTTTGGGGATCCGCATCAATGCTCTTTTTTTCTTCCGTCAAGTATGGGCCTAATGTTTTGAGCTGCATTGCGATTCGAAAGCCGTGACCTGAGAACTAGTTCCCAGATCAACGCGGCCCTCAGGCCACGGCTTTCGAATCGTGCAGTTCAAAACATTAGGCCCATGCGGAGCCGTTGATAGCAGCCTGCTGTGCTCCCAGACAAGAACGAGAAGATAAACAGTGAATTGAAGACAAGCAAGGTAACGAAACACATTTAATCATTAAACATAATTTAGGCCAGGTATTGTAAGTACGATCAACACCCAAATTGTGTCCACATTTCCCATGATTATACATGGTTGCTTGCTTTATAAAAGAGAAAAGATCATTTATGTAGACATTGAAAAGTATAGGTTCTAAAACTGATCCCTGGGGCACTCCTGATACAATTTCTTGAAAAGAACTGTAGACGTTATTTATTCGGACACTCTTTTTCCGTTATTTAAGATAGGAATAAACAAGAACCAGGGTATTTTCATCAACACCATATGCATGAAGTTTAGCTATAATCAAATCGTGCGGGATACAATCAAAAGCTTTTGACAGATCCATCAAAACGGACCCTACAATAAAGTTGTTATCAAGCTTAGATTTCCACTCTTGTATAAGTTTTATCAAAACATGCTGTGTACTGTAAGCTGCTCTATACGCTGCAATAAAAACTGAAAGAGTCTTTTCAAGGAAGGGGCTGAGCTGTTCCTTTAGAATTTTTTCAAAAATTTTGGAAAAAGTGTTGAGTATACTGACTTGACGATAATTTCTCTCCGCAGTGCGAACGGGTTCACCTTTGTCTAAAGGGCAAACTGCAGCAGTTTTGCATTCTGGGGAAATATGAAATTTCGAATGCAGCAATTGATGGATTAGTAAGAGGCATAGCCAAATCGTCGCTAGCCAGAGAAAGAGCTTCGGAGGGATTTGATCAACACCTGTTGATTTACTGCCATCGAGCATTTTCAGTTGGAGCCATACATCTCTAGCAGTAACCTCATCGAAAGAAAAGGATTGAAAAGTATGCTCAGGGTCTTGAACTATAGCTAGAATACTTGGATGATCCTTGTATTTATCAAGAATTAACCTGACAATTTCTCGATCATCATCAATCGAATTCGCATTGGCAATGCTGGAAGGCTTCTTAACGGAAGTATTTTAGACAATATTTATGTAATAATCATTGAAAATCTCCCATAAATCATGATCATCAGTGACTATTTTGTCATCTTTGATCAGGGAAGTATAGGTACCAGCTAGAACACCCTTATTTGAGAGAAAAGGTTTTACCAGATCCTAGAAAGCGTTATTGGACATGAGACCATTGCTTGTAACTCTCTTAAAGTGATTCTTTATGGCTTTCTTACAGAGAGCAACACAGCGATTTCGTTGCTTCTTGAAAGCAACTTCATTTTGCTTTGAAGGGTGTTTATTCAATCTTCGTTAAAGCCTAGCACGAGTGTACATAGCTTTTCTCGCATTGTTTCCCCTTAGAAACTTAGCTTTAATAGGAGCGTGTTTGTCCACTATACTACGGAAAGTATTGGTTAGGTGGTCATAGGATTTATCCGGGTTAGTCCCGTCGCATTCAAATTGGGTATTCTTTACATCGCTCAAGAAATTCTCTGAGACGAACTTTTTGTAGCTGCGATACTTTATTTGTTTCGGTTTTAGCTTGGGAACAGTTGATTTCATTGTGGTAGCTACGAGACCATGATAGTCACTTAGACCTATTTCGAAAACAGAAGTTTTCTGGAAAGAACTTGGTCGATTTGTTAAAATAACATCAATTGATGAGCTATGATTCTTAGTGAAGCAAGTTTTCGACGTCACTAAATTAGAAAAAACCAAGCACATCACAAAAAGAAGCTAAATTGTCAAAACCGGGATCTGATTTATTATGAGTATCAATATTGATATCGCCCATAACAATAATTTTATCGTACCGATCCAGTGCATGATTTAAAGACGTGGACAGCTCTGAGAAAGATGTTTCTATGCTAGCATTTGGGGGGCGGTAAATACTATAAATGATCCATTTCTTTTTTGCAACTACGAGTTCAGAACACAAAAGTTAAAGAGATGGGATTTCAAAATTGGGCAATCTATTGCAAATAATGCCAATCCTTGTGTATTGAATGAGACCCCCGCCAAATTCAAACCTATCCCAAGCGAATGGGATTTTTATAATTATTAATGAGAAGCGATTCAGTTCTAAAAGCCGAGTTTAATTTTGTTTTTTTATGAGCAATACATCAGGCAAACATCTTTCAGCGATCATTCTGAGATCAGTGATTTTATTTCTAAGACTGTTTATGTTTAAAAACCCTATGAGCAAGTTCCCGAAACATTTAGCCCTTAAACTGAAAAATTGATCGATATCATTACTGACAGACCCGCTACTGAATCCAGAGGAATTTTCTGCTGATCAAACTTTGCTTGAAGTTGGATTGAAAGAAACAGGCCCTTTTGGACTATTTACAGAGGTGAGGGCTTGCTTTCAAGGGTTTGTCCAGAAGCACTGCTACGATCTTCTACAAAAACTTCTAAACTAGTTAGTCAGGCATCTGATAAAAAAAATGATAAAGTTACCTGGGAGGTTTTTACCGGTATAATTTAGGTGGAGTCCCCAACGATCTAAGTTTCGATCTTGGATATTGTCATTTTTTATGAAATCGATGCCATGTTTTGGTAATTCCTGTTCCAAGATTCTGTTGACATTCATTCTCTTCACATCCAAATCCGAGCTGTCTGCTCTCCGTACAATGCTCGATACAGCAACTTTTCGTACTTTATTATTCGTGTTGGCAGCCAACTCAATGATCTCTTTTGCAACTTGGTTTGGGTGATCATTTCGGAGATTATTTGTCCTACACATGAAAATTATTCGTCAGGGTCCATGCCATTTCATATGTTCAACAGGAAACGTCTCGACATACGTGTTTTTTCGTTTCACTTCTCTGTTTATATCCACAGGGGCCCCAGGAATATATATAACCCTACCCCTCCCTCCCAATGATAAAGAGGCCTTCCTCTGAGCCTCCTTTGTGATTGCGAAGCTATGAAGTAATACTTTATGAGAGAGATCGAAAGCGACCCTCGCTTTCGATCTCTCTCTTACAGCATTACATCATAGCTTCACAATCACAAAGGAGGCTCAGAGGAAGGCTTCTTTATCACTGGGGGTGGGGGGATGGGGTTATACAACTTCCTGGGGCCCCTGTGTTATATCCTGTCTCCTTATCCCTCGCAGCATCAAGTCTCCAACGATAGCGACCTTTGTGTTTTGCGAGGTCTTCTGTGGTAATCATAGGTTTGAAAATCTTTGTTACTTTGCCGTTCTTGAGGGTCAGCAGTGAAAGTGGTTGCATTAGGAAAACTTCTTTGTACAGCTTCACTATAGGAGTGCTCACCTGGGACTACAGTTCTAGCATTTCTTTGATTTCGTCGGTGTGTAGTGCTGTTTGCAGATGTACGATAATTGCTTGATTGTGACGCTACTGCAGCATGGCCATTGGTTTCTGTAGGTCCCTCGTGATTTTTCTCAGTATGACCTTCTAAAGAGTTGCATCTTTCACTTAAACTAGGTACCTGCTGCCTTTTGCCTTCTTTGTCTCTTGTTGTTGAATTGGAATATTTGCGACGAGCCACAAAGCCATAGATAAAATCGGCTAGGGTTTGTTTACGCACATTTCGATTCATGTGATCAATCTTTTGCTCCAATTAACTGTTGATCTCTCCTACATATTTCGTGTCACGAAAAGTGATGCCATAAGTACCAACAATTGAGCAATGCTAAGCTTTCCCAGGAGTTTGGTCACATGACTCGAGGTGGGTGAAACAAACCTTGGTCGATTAGGTCAATAAATTCCCCTCTTGGTAAACGTTCTTTTTTTTGTAGTAGCTAAGTGAAGTTACGTGTAGTTTATGTGTTATCTTTGTCTTAATAATAATAATAATAATAATAATAATAATAATAATAATAATAATAATAATAATAATAATAATAATAATAATAATAATAATAATGATGATAATAATAATAATAATAATAATAATAAGAGGAAAGGTGATAACATCTGACGGGATCATGCTACCAGATGAAAACAGAATCAAGTCAATGAATGAGGATTGTTCATATAAATACTTGGGTGTTCTTGAATCCGATCAAGTAAAGCAAAACGAGATGAAAGAAAAATTAAGAAATGAGTACAAACGTAGGGTGAGGAAAGTTTTACAATCGAAATTGAACGGAAGAAATATGGTGCAAGCTATTAACACGTGGGCAGTCTCCTCATTAAGGTATTCAGCTCCCTTCATTGAATGGACAAGGGAGGAATTACGGACTATGGATAGAATGACAAGAAAAATGATGACAATGCACAAGGCATTACATCCTAGAGACAGCGTCTGCAGATTGTATTTACCAAGGAAAGAGGGTGGTCGAGGATTAATTGCAGTAGAAGATTGTATTGACCTTGCTAAACTGGGACTTGAAAGATATATAAGCGATAGTGATGAACGATTGATAATTGCAGCAAGAAGAGAAATAGATACACCTAGTGAGAATGAAGAAGATTTCAAACGGAGAATGAAAATGGAGAGAAAAGCGGTGTGGAAAGAAAAAGCATTACACGGGCAACATTTGAGGCAGACGGAGAATATAGCTAGTAAGGATTCTTTGATATGGCTTACCAACGGGAACCTAAAGAAAGAAACTGAAGGTCTTGATAGCTGCTCAAGATCAGGCACTTCGAACAAACGTAATCAAAGCAAAGATTGATAAAAGTCGTGATGACCCTAAGTGTAGGATGTGCAAGGAAGGAGACGAATCAGTTACTCATATCATAAGTCAGTGCAAGAAGCTTGCCCAGACGGAATACAAGATCAGACACGACAACGTAGCCAAAGCAGTTCATTGGGAGCTGTGCAAGAAAAATGGTTTAGATCATGTGGATAAATGGTATGATCATGAGCCTGAAAGTGTAATGGAAAATGAGAAATGTAAAATATTATGGGATTTCACAATTCAAACTGATCGAATGATCGGTGCTAGGAGACCTGACATCACAATTGTTAACAAAGAAACAAGAGAGTGCCAATTGATAGATATAGCATGCCCTGGCGACAATAAAGTAGCCGAGAAGGAAGATGAAAAGATTGACAAATACAGGGATTTAGCGAGAGAAGTCAGCAAATTGTGGAATGTCAAAGTTGCAATAATTCCTGTTGTGATAGGTGCATTGGGAACTGTGCCAACAATCTGGAAAGCCGAATCAAGGAAATTGGAATTTCGATCAAGACAGCTCAAATTCAAAAGACAGTATTGCTAGGAACAGCAAGGATTTTACGAAAAGTACTTGAAATCTGATTTTGCGTGTTGCAATTTGATTTCAAGCTTACACGTCCAGTTTTAACTGTGAAAAATGAACATAATAATAACAACAACAACAATAACAATAATAATACTAATAATAATAATAATAATAATAATAATAATAATAATAATAATAATAATAATAATAATAATAATAATAATAATAATAATAATAATAATAATAATAATAATAATAATAATAATAATAACAATAATAATAATAATAATAATAATAATAATAATAATAATACCTTTTTAATGTTAGTTTTACAATAGTGTGAGCACTAATATACACTAACATAAAGCAATTTTAGAGATTGTATTATGGAACTTATTGACTGCAAACATTGCATGCGCATTCATTTTTGAAAAACAAGTCTTTTACGAGAGTTTTGAACTGATTTGCATTTCTGGATGATTTTATTTCATTCGGAAGAGAATTCTAGATCTTTGGACCCAAACAGCTAATGGATTTTATACCATAATTTGTAGTTTTTATTTTAGGAATGGATAGAACGTCATTTCTTCGAAGATTATAGCTAGTGGGTTTTGGGAGAAAATAGTTTTGCATAAAGGCCGGATTCAAGTTGCGCAAAGTTTTGTAAATTTCAAGTGCCAACAGTCTAATAGAATGGATATGAATTGTAGTAGATTCGGCATTAACTAGAAGATCTTTGTACGATGAAGTATAATCAGAGAGTGCTAATCGTAAGGTCCTCTCATTGACTTTTTCCAGTTTCTTTTGGCTGGTATTACTGCAAAATAACCAGATAAGGGGGCAGTAATTGAAATGACAGAGGATGAATGAATTAACAATTACTTGTCTTTCTTTGATACCCATGAATCGTGCTAGCCTTTTGATTGCATTTAGCTGCAAGGCAGCTTTTTTGCAGATTTTATCAATATGTGAGTCAAATTTCAGTTGTTCATCAATTTGAATTCCAAGTAGTGTTACTTCATTACTTACGTTTATTTCAAAATCATTGCTTATTTGAAATGCTTTGACATGATTTTCATTGTTGCCAACAATTAAGGATTGGAATTTAGATGGGTTTGCTGTCATTTGATTTGAATTAAACCAATCAATGCATTTAGTGGTGTTAAGTTGTATTAATCTATGGAGTTCATCCACATTTTCAGCAGAGATAGAAATTGTGTTATCATCTGCAAAGTTAGATAAGGAGCCTTGCTGAATAAATAGAAAGATGTCATTGATAAAGAGGTTGAAGAGTAATGGTCCAAGTATTGAGTCCTGAGGCACCCCTTGGTTTAGTGGCCCCCATGAACTGAGGTATCCACTGACCTTCACTAATTGTTTTCTGTTTGTGAGATAACTTTGTAATAGTTTGAACGAATTTATACTAACACCATAGGTAGCTAATTTAGCGATTAATAGGTTTATGGGGAGGCTGTCAAAAGCTTTGGATAAATCCATGAGCACGGCTGCTGTATGTTTTTTAGCTTCTGGACTAGTTTTCCACTCCTCTATCAGCCTTATTAGGGCATGCTGGGAAGAGAAATATTTTCTATAGGCACATAGGAAATTAGAAAAGTTTCTGTTGAGAAATGGAGATAGCTGAAGCTCAATTGCTTTTTCAAAGACTTTAGAGAGTGCTGTTAGAACACTAATTGGTCGATAATTCTCTTTGTTGAAAGGATCTTTCTTTTTGTACACAGGAGAAACAACTGCCAATTTCATTGAACTAGGAAATGTTCCTTGAAGTATACCTTAGTTTAGAATATTAGCCAACGGCCCTGCAATGATGTCAGCAGCGAGTTTTAAGAATTTAGCACTTATCATATCATGACCAAAAGCTTTATTGTGGTCAAGGCTGAGGATAATTTCTTTTAGTGTATCTTTAGTGATAGGTTGGAATTCAAAGAGCATGTTTTATTTCAAATTGTTTTTTATGCTGATTATGCTGTTATGTTTTTCAAACATCTTGATGATTTGGTGCAAAGATAAATTAGAATATTCTTTTGTGTTCATTTGTTCTGTGGTTTGGCCAATACTGATGAAGTGTCTATTCATGATTTCAGCAATGTTTTTGGGGTCAGTGATCAGTGAGTCATTTTCGGATAGGCAGATGTCTGAATCACCATGATTTTCACCAAATAGGTATGGTTTTAGTTTTTTCCAAAATGATTTTGAATCTAAAGTACAATTTTGACAGATTTTCCTGAAGTAATCTGATTTGAATCTTTGTCTCAAATTGGCGCAATGATTTCGTTGCTTTTTGTATCGTTCAAAGTTATCTTGTGTACTGTTCCTGTTGTATTTGTTCTTAAGTCTTGTTCTAAGTTTAATTGCCTTTCAGTGCACAGCTGTTAGGGGCTTGTCGTTAGCTCTGACAAGCCTTTTTTCAGAGGTGCATGAGCATTTACAACAGGGCAAAAGATTTTTTCAAAGGTATTGGAGGAGTTCTCTGCACTATCTGGATTGTCACAAAGGTGGAAAGGTGCTTGTTTCAGATCTTGAAGAAAAGAATCTGTATTGAAATTTTTGAAGTCTCTGTAGTGTACAAACTTAGCATGATGCTATGAGAGTTGTGATTTCCAGGCAGTCAAAATCATTTTGTGATAATCACTTATGCTGGTCTCGATTGCTTTGCTGTGTTTGAATTGCATTTTATGATTAGTAAGAATACCATCAATTGATGATGGATTGCAATTTGGTTTAAAGCAGGCGGGTTCTTTTATGAGGTTTGAAAGGCCCAAAGTACTGCAAATAGCTTTTAGATGTGGGTTATCTGGTGTTAGGTTTAGCTCACCAATTATGACTAAATTTTCATAGTTTGGGCTAGCTTTATCAATGATTTTGATAAGAGAATTCTGAAAACTTTCGTTGCTTGAATTGGGTGGGTTATAGGTAGCAACTGGGAACCACTTTTGCTTGTTAAGATTTATTTCAAGACAAATGTGTTCTATTTGGTTGTCTTCCAAGCTGTTAATTCTTTTGCTTTTGATTGAATTTTTTATGTCTTATGTCGTCACGTGTAGTGCTATGTTCGTGTTTCCTGTTTTATGTTGCCATTAGGTAGACGTTGTTTTTTCGCTCCAAATGGTATTGTTTTAGTAGTAGGGTATAGTATTTTGTAAGTAGTGTCATTAGCTAATATGTGTTGTAAGTTTTTAGCTGGTTATATATGTATATGTATATGTATAGGTATATGTATGTATATATATATATATATATATATATATATATATATATATATATATATATATATATATATATATATATATATATATATATATATATATATATATATATATATGTATGTATGTATGTATATATACATACATATATATATATATTCTGACAATCCCCATGAATTTTCAATTGAGTTACATTCTCTGATGCCAGCAAGGGAGCTGAAACGATTTTTTGTTTCAATGACAGGTTGCACATAGATGAAGTCGTAGATCTTGCTCCACGCGCCTTTGGCACTTGCCATTCATCTTTGTTGGCTGTTGCTGATTTGAGGTATCCACTTGGGTATTCTGACAATGACCAAGTGTTTGTCCAACTGTTATCAATCGGAAAACTTTTTCTGATGTCGTTTACCTGCATTGTGGCAAGATTTGGTAATTCTCTTTGGCGCACCTGTCTTTGATTTTCTTTATCTGATAATGTTTTTTTTGTAGTATTTTCATCTGTAAACAAACTAGGCCCTTTTGCAAGATACATTTTTGGTATTTTGGTATGATTTTATAAAATCTTTTCCAATTTTTGATTCCTTCAGTTTCAAATTTTCAATTTTTAATTTTTCATGAGTCTAGCGCAAGGACAAAAAACTGCCGGCAATTTGCCGAATTGATGTAAACTTTTGATGTCATGGGCGTTTTAAACCCCAAGAAAATCATCCGAAATTCTGCAAGGAGCATGGTCAAGAAGAAATACATTAGCATCATGAACCATGGGACAAGGCAGTTTTATTGGGATTGTACCAAAGTGGATATACTTATACCAGCCCATTATTTTGTCGGATCTTTTCCCCAACATATTACAGTACTAAGTTGATTTTGACTTGTATTGTTATGACTTAATCTGGGCCTTACCCATAAAAAGTCATATAAATATACGGTGACAAGTACTATGCACGTAGAGCAAAATTTTCTCAAGCATATTTTAACGGGTCATAATCAGTTTTGGTCTAGGTCCCCAACAGACTTAAATCATACCATTGACCGCGAAAATAACACAAATATGGATTTAGGATTGCTTATGAGATGGATTATAGACATTTTCATACTGGTACATTGGACATAGTGGAGAATTTCAAATAAACTTGTATCGATACTTTGAACTGAACTTAGCAACTGTGGTCGTAGACGAGGACAGCATGGGTCGCCCATAAAAAATCGCAATGGAAAGACTAAAATTAAAGGCTCGAAGTATCCTTTGTTGGTTTTTAGCCGAAGAGTTGCGTAAAGTCAGAATATGGACACTTGCTCTACGCGGAAATTGCCACTATACAATACATCCTTTCCGACTACCCCCACCACTGGCATGGCCTATAGGTGGTAGGTATTACTCCCTCTTTATTCAGTTACTTCTATCATCAGTTACCTTTTTACTGTACTTTAGTTAGATTTTACATTAGTTTTGATTCTGAAATATCCAAAATATGATGCATTCATGTAGTTTGTCCTATTTGGAGAATGGAATCCCCCTAAATAGGTCATTCATATCTAAAGGGGGAGGCATACTCCTTGTCACAGGGGATAGCACGTGCTAAGGCATGCCTAAGTCATTACTGAAAGGTCTGTGTAAGGAAAAACCGTGAAGAAAATTTGCTCGTGATTTTGGGCACGTTTTGATAGTTTCTTGAAGACCGTCTCAAGAGACAATGCTTCATTATTTCAGAATGGATTGGCCGAAATAAGTCAGTTAAATTTTAAAGTAGATTCAAACATGTTAACCATTAAATCATATACATTTGCTGATGTCATCTCTTTGTTATCCAGGGAATTTTGGCATTTCAAAGGGGAGGATCGTTTTTCTCTTTGATTTGCCCGGTATAATACAGGATTTCTACTTTCATATAAAATCATTAATGACAAAATTTGACGAAAAAAGTTATGTTGCTCAAAATGAGTATTTTCAATGCATAGTTTAATCATCCTATTACTTTGCCTTTAGAAAAAATATCTCATGAAACCACAGCTTCGACATAAGATAAATAACTTGATATCGTATTCCTTTATCTTTTTTGCAAAGAAAGAAAAAAAGCCTTCACTTCACGGCATGGGGACGAATAAAACTTGGAAAGTCTTAATTCAATGGAGCGCCCAAAGCAAAAAAGGTTATTTTCATGCCTCATTTTCATTTCATGCCTCATTTTCACTGCTTTTGCACATACAAGCATTCTGAGTCTCCTTGCTTAACCATATTTTCATTGCAACGACATATTTTCATTGCAGGGGTATATCTTTGGAACCTTATATTTGTCTTGTCGGCACATATCATTATAGCAAGCGCAAATTTTAGTGTAGATCACATACTTTCACCCTTAGCTCATATTTTCATTGCAACCGCATCGATGAATTCCAAACGCTCAGCTAAATATTTCTCATGTTGCTCGAAAAATTCCTCGTGGTCTAGCGAGAGTCGGGAATCAGGATCCGAAACGTGCAGACCCTATGCATAGATCGCAAAAATAGAGCCATTCAATGAAAACTAGAATAGGTTGTGATGAAAAAGTCCTGAATAAATGCTATATGCCTGTACAGGCCGAGAATTCGAAGAGCCCGTCATTTAGACCCAGGCCTGTTGGCGTACTGATAGCTTCTAAGGCAAGCACACGCAGATTTCCATCCACTATATATTTGTCAATTTTAATGCATCAATTCAGGACATGGAGTCTATCGAGGAAAACAATGGAAGCTTGTTTACGAACTTCAAGATTTAACTCTTTAATGCTACATGGATGCACATTGCTCGAGCTAATTAAAACAAAATCAAAACCATGCCATCGGTCATCTCACACAAGGACAATTGTAACAGCATGCTATAATTGCCCCGAACCTGGTAAGCTATCGTTTTCCCCCCGTTTTACATCGCCGAAAATCTTACCACACTTGTTTGAACACACCTGTGAATACACCACCAATTCCTTCCAAAATTTATCAAACTTGGATGAACATACCTGCACCTCATCAAGTTGTATGTACAGGGTTACAACTTGCATGATCTGTGCGAAAATCTGATTTTGCTGCTCTTTCTGCTAGGCGTGAGAAATAGTTTTTAAAACTGCCCCTGTTAGAAGTGCTCCCGGTTTCCCGTACCCGGTTTTCTAAGTGGTTTGAAATTAAAACTATGATGAGATGAATATTCAATGTTCTAATTTCTTCATTTTCGATTATCCTTTCTCGACGTTTCTCATTCTCAACCAGCATCTTGCAATCTTGTGATGATGTTTGCAAAATAATTTTCAGGTAGAAGTGGAAGTATTGCAGTTTCAGGAATGAGAGGAGAATTGTGTTGGACACCTTCTTCGTCCAAGTTGTACTTTTGATGATTAGTCGTTCTGCTATGATTAATCACTCTTTCGAATGCCTCGTTTCTCTGGATGCAGATCTGCAAATATGGCTGATAATGAGCCAATTTCTAAGCAGTTGGTGTATTTCATGTTGTACTTGTGATTGTAGCAAAGTGTTAGATTTAGAAACATCTTCAAAACTTTCTTCATTTGCGGCATTACTTATTTTGGCCCACCCGCTAGCTCAGACTCAAAGTAAAATCCTTCCAGTTACCGTTCATTTAAATGTGTTTCAGCTTTCTATTTGGAGTTTATTGGATATATTGGTCCACTAGTCTTGGAAACAATAATCTGACACAACTCAGAGTCGTTCCAGTTGAAAAAATATATCCAAGAATTGATAATGCTTGGCATGCATGCAAATGTTACTATTTGAGGAGGTTTCACTGTAGTAAAAAGACTAGATATAACTGTACTTCTAAAAGCATCCCAATGTAAAAAATAGTATGTTAAAGCGGAGTACAAGAATTGCGACGATAATCATGTTGATATTCAAAAAAGACATTCCAAGTTTGACAATTCCAAGAATATTACGACATTTCCAGTTGAGACAATCCGATAGTTAGAAGATAGTTAGAATAAGGTTTATGTTTGACTAGTCCATGTTTATAATATTGACGTTTCGAAGCAATTCTCCGTGCTTCATTATCAGAATTAAATGTTCAAAAGCACGAGGCTCTATTTATACTCATAACGATAAACAACTAAAAGTGCATGTTTACAGCTCCTACGTATAAAAAACCGAAAGGGCAAGCCCAAAGGAATAATAATTAAAACAGAGCTAGGGGGATAGGAGACTGTTGGGAGTTAAGTGAAGGACGATCGCGTAAAATAAGTAGACTTTCGTGGATAAGTAAATCAAATTCATTGTTAGCTCTGTCCAACACTGAGAAATCTTCCAACGACGCGGCATGACCTGATTGGCTGATATGGTCCCCGATGGCGGAAGGACTTGCTTTTATTTTTTGACCTGCTTTGCTTATTCCCAAATGCTCTCTGCAGCGTGTAATTAAATTGCGAGATGTTTTTCCAAAGTACGAGGCATGGCAGCCAGGACACTGAAACTTGTAAACAACTGAGGAGCGTATGAGGGTTGGAAAGCGGTCTTTAAATGGAAAAAATGACTGAATTCTTTTAGGAGACCGAAAAATAACATTAAGCTGAATGCCTGGATAGCATTGCTTAACTATTCGACATATTTTAGTTTTAATCTGCAAACTATACCTGCCTAGATATGGCATTTAATTCTGATGATGAAGCACGGAGAATTGCTTTGAAACGTCAATATTAAAAACATGGACTAGTCAAACATAAACCTTATTCTAACTATCTTCTAACTATCGGATTGTCTTAACTGGAAATATCGTAATATTCTTGGAATTGTCAAACTTGGAATGTCTTTTTTGAATATCAACATGATTATCGTCGCAATTCTTGTACTCCGTCTTTTGGTGAAGCTTCGATTTCCTGCCAATACTCCGATTTCAAGTATGTTAAAGCGAATGATAAATTCGTGATAACTTCAAGACAATGCCATTTTGTGAACTTCTGCCACAAGCAAAATCTGTAAATGATATTATGTCAATGTAAGACACAAAATTGACGGTAAAGAATTCAGCGTTTCGTTACAGATATAATTTCCTTCTTGAAAAAAGCAAAAAATGTATGGAATGTATTGACTTTGTCAGCATCTCTCAATCTTACAACAAATCTTGAACGAGGTTCATTGCCAGAACCTCCAAACTTTGTTATTTCAATAGCAGCAACAACAACCGGCCGACTTGGGTTCGAGTTGTCAGCTTCAAAACTGAATGATAGTGCGCCTGAATTGGAATCATCAACTGACATCGAGTCAAATGATGATGTAACTGTTGGAATTTTAATGTCAGTGTGAAGTTTGGAAAGCATGATGGTTGAAGGTGAACAAACTGAGGAACTGGCTGCTCCCTTCTCTATAAAATTAGATGGCTTGCTTGCGTCTACAATTCCATCAGTTGCATCATCTGATCGCTCTGGCTTTTCTTTTAGGGCCTCTAGCATTCTCCTTTGTTGTCGCCTCTTAGTCCATGTATTCGCCCAAGCGGTTGCTTGAATCTGTACCATATTAAAGTCTTTAGAGATCTGCAAGGTTTCACAGTCATTTAGCACTGGTTTGAATTCATTAGAGATTGGGTATTGTTGCATAACTTGTCTGGCTACCTCAGTGCTACTTTCAAATGGAATGACTAATCGTGGTAGCTTTGTTAGTGGCTCTAAAATGTTATCCGTGGAAATTGCTGATAATAACCGTTTCCTCGAAGATTTTTCCTGTGAATCAAAACATGAACGAGACCCGCTTGTATCTGATTCATTGCAATAAGATGTCGATAAATGACTATTCGGCATTGGATTTATATTCTTCTGTTCATTCAACAAATCTGAACTGTTTACTGCGAAATGCTGAGGCACAACGATTCTTGAAACTGAAGTCACGTGTCCATGGAAATTGGAAATTATATCAACCTCTGGTGCCTTGTCGTTCAAATGCGGTTTTTCAAGCATCTTCTTTGGTACTTCATCAACAATGCCACTAGATGTAGCTACAGAGCTCACAACTCCTGAACAACGAACATCATTACCACTATTACTCTTGTTTGTACAATTCCCTGAGTCACTCTCTTTTTCAAGACAATAATTAATGCTGCATTGCATTTTTAGGTCATACATCAAGAGCCTTACTGCAACACTTGTGCAATGCCAAAAAAGATCTTCTGCTGAAGTTTCTTCAGACCCATAGACATCGAAGACATACTTGACCTTCGCACGTTTCTGCTTGTTCCTTGAAGACGCCGCACTATTTGGCTCTAATAATTTGCAAAGGTCAATTTGATCATAAACTGTAAGAATTTGATCCTTACAAACATCATGGTCTCCACTAGCACGCTGCTCACAGTCTTCCTTATGGCTACCTTCATGGTTCTTGATACCCATCACTACCAGTGCATTTTGAAGCTCTTTCTTGAAAGTTTCGAGACCGTTGATGGTTATGTTTTGCGCAACGTTATGTGTAAGCTCAAATGGATCCGGCATGCATACAGCACCAACTTTGAAATACGTATGTAAGTCATCCTTCTCAAGCATTTTCATGTACTGGCTTCTGGTCTGCAATTGGCCATCATCAATTGATATGATATTTGAAGTGTAATCATAATGCGAGAAATACTTGAAGAAACCAACTAAGAGATCACCTGAAAAAGAAGAACGCCTTATTACTGAACAACATTTACTTAGCACCCTTCTCTAGAAAGCCCCTTCAATTTGAGCCATACATTCAAATAATTCCATCCCCCTCTCTTTTAATCCTATAAAACCTAGGGTGGATTCCATCCCCCCTCTTACATTTTCATTTATAAGTTTTCCGTGTTTGCCGAATGCCTCTTAGATTTAGCAAGTTGAACTTTCTATCATACGGCAATGAAACTGTAACAATTTTGGTGTTCTATTTTTAGCCTTGTCTCCATGGTAACCAAGTTGTCGTGCCACACTCTGTGAAAAATATACATTGTATCTCTTGGATCCTTTTCCATTGGTCCTATTAATTCTAAACTATGAATTTACACCTATTTTGATCTATTTATTTCATTTCTTTACGAAAAGTAAAGTTTCATGACATTTTAACACACATTCATTTTATGACGTCATTTAACATAATAATGTTAATTATACTCTAGCAACAACAACAACAACGCTAATTAAACCATTGTTTCACAAATCCATTGTATATATAATGGACAACCTTTGTGCCAAAATTTGGCTGCCATATCTCAAGCAACAACAGAGATAAACAAGGGGGTGGAATCCACCCCCAGGCATTGAGTGTTTCAAATTGCCCAGGTCAGATAGGGTTAAGATCCCCCATTTATATTGAATTCCAGAAATTACCAAGAATTTTCCATTTATTTGGCTAAAAATGCATGCATGTTGATTTTGACATGGTTAGGGGAAAAAACTAGGTCGAATCTACGTACTGACTCACATAATTTTATGTTTAATCCGCAAAATATGAGACAACAGAACTGAAAAGCTTTCACGTACATCCTTAGCATTTGATTTTGTGAATAAGCCCCCTCTCTAATGAACCCCTCTCTTTTAAGCCCCGCCCACTGGAATGTCTGAAATGAAATAAGCCATCCGGGGGCTTCATAGCGTTTTACGGTAAGTGGTCATTTCTATCCACGATAAAATTGTAAGTAATGAATCCAGGACCGTCGAGAGGAGTGGGGTAGGGGGTAATAGGTCCAGGGCCCAGGCCCCGAGGGGGCCCTTAAAAATATAGGTCCATATAAATTATTATTGTGCTAAAATCTCTTTACAGCAAATTTGTATGACTATCTATCTGCCTTCAAAAGTATCGTGACCGTGTCTTCCTTCGAAAAAAGTTAGTCTCCTCGTAAAAGCTGGGGTCTTTAATTTCTTCATTGTTCACCAACTAAATGCTTGACTCACAAAAGATAATAATTCACGATTTTGCAAACATGAAAGCCCGTAAAGTATTGTTTTAAGAGTTTGAATCTTTGGTATTAATATTTCAATTCTATCTTTTATTTTACAAACACAAAATGATGTCCTTTATCCATCAATACCGTTTTTTCGATAAATTTTTTCATGGAATAATCCAACTATTTTTCTGAATTAATTTTCTTCAAAAGGGCGTTTCCTTGACTTTGAAGGGCGTGGTCACATAAAATTTTCTTGGGGGCTTCGCCCCCAAAACCCATTTAGGGCCCGATCTTATGGATCACTCCAGTGCCCGAGCAGCCTTTCGACGGCCCTGAATGAATCTACCATTTAGCAAAGTATTCCAAAAAATTTATCAAACTTTTCACGCGTATTGAGATCTACATTGCTGATGTTTGGCACCTTTTGACCCGAAAAATATGTTTGTTTTCTTTCACTTGTTGTATTCAATTGACTCCGCATGTTGTATTCTAAATTATATGTTGGTTACTTCATAAATTCGCATTGAAAACCATTATTTCAAGCACACACTTTCACGTTTGTTGTCTGAAACTTCCACCGCCCTTCCGCGACTTCTTCAGATCAGTCTCAATGAAGACGCCGCCGAAGCGCGGGGAGAATTTTGAAACAAACATGAAAACGGGAAAGTGTGTTTAAAATAATGGTTTTCAATGCAAACGTATGAGATCACCAAAATACAAACACATTTGATCACGCTATTGATATGAAAGATTCAAGTTTAAATGTCTCCCTTGGGTATCTTTCTTGCATAGGGGACAGTCAAAATTTAGCTTTTTATAGCATGTCAATAACATGACCATAGGTGATGAGCAAATATACTTACCTAATCTGCTCATCAAGAACTTTCTTGTCAATAGTTCAAATTTTGGAAAAAGGTTTCAAATCTTTATTCTGTTTTGGTCTCCAAAGAGAATAATTAATATTGCTCAATGAACATTTTACAGTTCAAAGTTCCAAAGGCTCCAAATCATAGGTGCATTTTCTCTCTGCTTAGGGTTCTGCTAATGGGGTGATACTAACTACAGTGATACTAACTACAAAAGCTCTATCAACGAAAGAATGCAACTCAATCCGAAATCCTCGGAAGGCAACGAGGGCAAATTTTGTAACAAATACTGTAGCACTTGTTTGCTCAATGAATACACTTGTACAACGATAACAACAATACGCCATTTTTATTGATCACCGAGTGCACACAGACAAAACCGCAAGGACCCAAGGAAATTGTATAACCCTCTGCCCAATGATAATGAGCCTTGTTCTGTAGCCTCCTTTGTGACTGCAAGGCTATGATGTAATAGCAGAGAGATCGAACGCGAGCCGCGAATGAAATCAAAGGCTCCAGCCTCGCTTTCAATCTCCCTCTTAAAGCATTGCATCATAGCTTCGCAATCACAAAGAAGGCCTGGGTATTAAATAATTTCTAATTGCGGAAATAATTGAGCAAGGCCTGGGTATTAAACAATTTCCTAGGGTCCTTGTGACAAAACAATTGTAAAAATTTTTAATCTATAAGCAAGCTTTTCAGAGCCATCTCGCAGCCAAAAAATTTCAAAACGAAGAGTCCTTGCATTTCTTCCAATCAACCACTTCATCTTAATTAAATTGTTGGGGAGACCAGATATGCTTTGTCCGAGGAAACTTATGTGTCCCCCCGTGCAGTAGGTTATAGCTCATGCGCAGTAGCGTTTTGGGGTTGAAGCTCTGACGGGCGCATGAGCTTTGACCCACTGCACGGGGGGACATATTGATTTCCTCAGTCAAGCGTATCTTGTCTCCCCAACAATAAATCTGTTCGCTCATACAAGGATTTGAACTGGTCAGTTTGAAAAACATGTATATATTACATGAAACTTATACCAGTATAAATATTTTAAAATGAAAATGAAATGAAAATGAAATTCATGACGAAACAGCGCTTAAATAGGGAGCAAAATCTTTCGAAATTAGAAGAAAGATCGAGTGCCCTCTATTCTTTGTACGTTAAATTAAAAAATCTAACGTTGACTTTGTAACAACTTTGATCTAATCGGCCAGTCAAACGCTAAAAGAGCCACACAATCTCAAGCTTGTGAAAGAAGTAATGATCTGATTGGCTCCGCCCAAATTCGTGTTTAGATTGCCTAATGAGTCATTTTTTTGAAGCTTCATTGTCACCATTCTAGGCGTGAAATTAAAACCATCCAGCCCTATGCGAAAACTGAGTCTCGCGTAATCAGTTGAATTTGATTTTCTACCATCTTTGGTTTTGGACATCAGCGATTATATAACAAAGAATTTCTACCACGACCAGGCTAATCAACCTTATTCCACCCAACCACGATTTTGTCGATACCAAGGAAGAGGACACCGATGCAATTTCTCATCTGTGATTGATAACTTGATTGCAGATGGTAGATACTAAAATTCAGCAAATCAAGCACAGAAAAGCTTCCATCCACGCAGTTATCAGACAGTTGCACAGGGACCAGCGTTTCAGAAGTATTAAAAAATTAGAATAAAACAATTTTCCGACTGGCTGAACTGAAAAATACGTCACGAACTACCGGGTGTCCCAAAAAAAACGCAACAGATTTGATCAATCTTAGCGATAAAGAGGTTCACTAAATTCATTTGAAGTATGCTTTATGACAATCCTCTATAGTTCAAAAGAACATTGATATCTTGGCTGTGAAGCTTAGTAGCTTGGTTGTTGAGAATTTGATGTCGAAAGTCCAAATTTGTTATCAGCCCCAAACCAGAGCTTTGGAAGAAAACGGCCTAAGGTAGCCACTCGGAAAGGGGAATCACCCAAATCAAAGTGAGTCTAACATAGTGAATCTTATGGCTAACTTGTTACACAAAATGATTTGTAGCATGCCTTTTTCAATTAGATCAAGCAACCGTTCTTTTCAAAAACCAATTGCCAAGAGACACACCAATAGAGTGCTATAAGACTTCTATTCTCCATGAAATGACTCGACTTTTTCAATGTCTAATTCGCCTACAAATTTTCTCCTGTGTATAGATAGTCCAGAAAGCCATGCTGACTCTTTTACTTGACTTGAATCGTTTTGGAACAATCATTGTGAGCTATTCACTGCTGACATCTCTGAAATCCTTTCTTAAGGCTTCATTCACATTGCACAATCTTTGTAAGCGCGTAAACGCTCGTGCAGAAATCCGCCATACTAATCCCTTACAGTGTTCAGATTACAAAAGACATTGAGAACGACCAACTTTTGTGTAAAGTTTTTTTTCGCATTGATTAATTGAACAAATGTTTTACATTTTTTTCTGCAAGCAAACTTCGTAAAATGACAGAAAACAGGTACTTAAGAAGTGCTGTATGTGTTCTCAATCCCTTTCTCCAATTTAGATCATAACTATGGGCCAGCTTACACTAGACCAGCGTGTTTGGATCTGCATGGAAATGGCTCGCCTAAATAATGCCCATCAGGTTGGTCGGTCTTGGGCAAACCACTGGCCCGGGATTCAAGCCCCTGCCGTTTCGACAATAATTCGTAACTTTAAAAAGTATCAAGAGCATGGTACCAGTGCTAATCTTAATAAAGGTAACAGTGGGCGTCAGAGAACAGCAAGGTCAGCAGAGAGCATTCAACGGGTGCGCCGGTCACTGCAACGAAATGGGGTTACGTCAGCAAGAAGAAATGGGCTTGGCTTATCCAGAAGTTCCTTCAATCGAATAGTTCGCTGTGACCTTCGCTTCCATCCTTACGTCCTGATTACAAACCAGGCACTGCGTCCCCAAGACCCTGGATTACGGCTGGGTTTTTGTCAATGGTTTGTACAAAATTGTGAAAGTAATGAAAATTTTCTTTCAAACCTGATAACATCAGATGAGGCAATATTTTCATTGAATTCTGAAGTAAATACCAAAAATACAGTAAAATATTCCAAGTATGGACAAGGCCATCCACCTGATCATTACATTGGGCACCAACAGGGTGCAGCACAAGTGATGGTCTGGGTTGGCCTGACAGGGGATGGCAGAGTACTGGGACCACATTTTATTGATGGCAATATGGACTCGCGAGAGTACCTCCGGATTGTTAGATATAATGTTGTTCAAAGGGAGTTCGGCGCTTTGGGGATAAACCCTGAAAATGTCTGGTGGCAACAGGATGGAGCGCCTGCCCACACAAGCAATCAATCGATGCATTATCTTCGAGGTCAGTTCCCCGGAAGAGTAATCAGCAAAAGGGGAGATGTGATATGGCCTCCGAGATCACCAGATCTTGCAATCTTAGATTTCTTTCTCTGGGGTTACCTAAAACACAAGATTTGGAGCGTACAAAGAAATCAGCAACCATCAAACATTGAGCAGCATAAAGAATCGATACGAAGAAACTGCAGGGAGATTCCAAGCAATATGATTTTAGATTCATTCCAAGGCATGATAAATAGGTGCAACAAGTGTATCGAGGCAGATGGGAATACTTTTGCAGATGAATAACACTTATTAAGAAAAACCATTTGTCGTGTAAGGTGTTACCTCTGCATACCACTCTCATGAGCACGAAAATCAGTTTTCAAAAGTCCTCCCCCCCTCCCCAGCAGAAACTCATTCGTTGCTTTGGAACCAATTGGTCCGTCTAGATTCCGTAGGAAGTATGGCATTACCCATATTCTTGGCAACTGAAAGGCTTCTTTTTTTCACAGTATTCCAGAAAGCTCATTTCAAAATACTTTGCAGGTTTCAGAGGAACTTTATCAACTACTTCGTTGGTATAAAAATTTCAGTCAAAATTTTTACCTGTGAAACTATATCTTTACGGAGAAACACGCAAAATTTGAAGGAAAAACTTGGCGAGATTTCCAGAATAAATTGCTCATTGAGCAAGTTTTGATAGCCTAATGATAAGTTTTGATAGCCTAATGACAACAAACGCTAGGATATGACTGGTCAACCGACTATTGTTAGGCAGCAGGCCCGTAGGAGCGTTTTTAGATTGGAGGGGCACCAATTTGCAACGATGTCAAAAAGGTCTTAGGGACCGGGGGCGGAGCCCTAGAAAAAATTTTCGAGCCATGCCCTGGCAGATAACTTTATGTTCGGAGGTCCGCAAGCAAAATAGGAAATTTACGAATCCAAATATACTGCAAACAGGCTAGCTGAAACTAAACTACGACGCAAAAATGCTTGGCCAAAAGCGTCGCGAGATCTCGTAGTTTAGATGTGTGTTATTTAGATTGTTGAAGTCTGAGTACTCTTCGTGTCATTTGACAAAGGGCTTTTCCCCCGAGGGGCCAAGCTTTTGACTTCAAATTTGGTATGTGCCTGTGGATATATTATGTCAGCGGTAAAAAAGTTTGATTGGAAATCTTTAAACTAGCAGACTGAAACCTGCATATTTTTTTAAATAACCTTTCTCAGAAACTGGAAAAAGAGAAATATGTGCTTATTTCGATAGACTAATTGGTCCAAGAGGAATTAATAAATTTCTGAAAACCGGCTTTTCGTGCTCATGAGAGCGGGAGGCAGAGTTACATCAAGAATGGATACAGTTGAAAGAAAGTTCTTGGCATGCCATTATCTATCCCTTGTGTATTGTATTATCAATCTGACTGTGACGTTGCTAACAACCACTTCGTGAAGTTTTCTAATTTCGTATTCTGTTCAGTGTAAGCACCAGCGAGACTGTTGTTTTCTTTTTCTCTTTGGAGAAGAGTGGACAATGATCCCTAAATATTTTTCCGTATCTGTGGAAAAAGATTTTCATGCAGACAAAAACGCAGCATAGGCTACGCAGGAATCGGAGATTGTGATTTGGTGATTCCCCTTCTTAGTGGCCACGTTAGGCCGTTTTCTTCCAAAGCTCTGGTTTGGGGCTGATAACAAATTTGGACTTTCGACATCGAATTCTTGACAACCAAGCTACTAAGCTTCACAGCCAAGGTATCAATGTTCTTTTGAACTATAGAGGATTGTCATAAAGCATACTTCAAATGAATTTAGTGAACCTCTTTATCGCTAAGATTGATCAAATCTGTTGCGTTTTTTTTGGGACGCCCGGTAGATCTCGTCTAACTTCCTCAAAGCAAATGCTATAAAGACAAACAGGGTATCAGTATGCAGGTGAAAGTCTTAGATATCTTGTGAAATGTTGTTTGGGAAGTATTTCCTATAACTGTTCTCTGAAAAACCAATTTCAAGAATATAGCAATTCATTCATTTCTTTGCAATTTCCCCTCCTTTTCAAGTCCATGTTTCGAAAGACCTGAAAAAGGTCGAATTCCGCAGTTGCTTATGTAGGACCGCTATCTAGTTACTTGATAGAGGCACAACAAATAAATAAAACGTCTTGGTTTTTCCCATATCATAACAACAATTCCTGATACATGTGTTTTTCGACATTCCAGACACTTCACAGTTCACAGTCTCATTTTATTAAAGTTCTCCCTCGCTTCACGGCGTGCTCTTGTCACGTGACAACTTCTGTTCGAATTACGTAATGCTTGCGACGGGGGTAACGTTCATGTAAGGGGGATCCTTAGGTACATCAATAAATACATTGACAAATCTGAAAAGTTCTCACCCCTCACACTTACGAACATGCAATTGGAATACGGAAGAGAAATTCAATTTACAAACAATAAATAGCCCAAGACGACTTTAAATCGATCCCTTTCCTAAGTTTTCGATAAGTTTTGGCCGGCAAAGATACCAATTACTTCACTCTAAGCGAGAAATGTAAGCCTCGACACTTCTTTTCAATATCATTTTCGGACGGTAATCATTAGACTCGATTACAAGTCGTAGTTTTGATTTAAAGCTAGTTGACGGAGATAAATATCCACTCAAGCTTGCCCAGTCCCCTTAAGAACTAGCGCGAGCTAAAAATAGATTTGATGTCAGCCAATGAAAATTGGGAACTCTTGCGGTTTGTGGGGTTATCACCATGATCAGTTCTCTGGATATAAACATTTCAAAATTGCTCGTTCCCAGGGTATTCTGAGTTTCAATTGAGTTGAATTGAATCTGTTTTTTAAAAACCGTTGCCTTTAGCTCAGGCAACTAACTTCAAGATCCTCAGTGAAGCGACAACGACATCAACAATTCTACTCAATGATACCGGTGGCGGAACTGTGCTCTTCTCGAAGAAAAAGGAAGAAAATAGCAAAGTCAACACACTGAAAAGCTGACAGGTGTTTTTCGGCGTTGATACTTCAGCAGAAACAACGAGCCAATCGTTGCCAGTTCGTTCAAAGGAAATTTGAGAAACTGGAAGATGGAGCTGTTTGCTTGTTGGAAGATACCTGTATGGAAGAAAGATCCACGAATAGAGGGCAAGTGTACTCATTGAGTGCGATTTATTGTGTTGCATTTGTTATGTCTGTTCGTTTTACAGGGATTCCCCCTTTTCATAAAGCCAGTGGCGCGATGCAAGGGATGGGCTGATTGGTCAATTCAATTGTTTACTAAGTCTCCAGCCTCGTTCCCAGAGTGTTCTAAGTTTCAATTGAGTTGAATTGAATCTATTCTAAAAAAACCGTTGCCTTTATGGACTGAGGCTAGGCAACTATAGCACAAGGTGACCATGCAGAAACTCAAAAAAACAAAGCCAATCGTTTCTGCTAAACGGTAAAACAAAGCGTTTGTCACTAATTCTTGATTTCAGATAACAAGTTATAATCTATCTCGAGAAGTTTTTTTTGGGTCACCCGGTAGATGCCAACCTATGATTAATATAAAAATAGTTATGAAAGCAAAATCTTCAAAAAACCTCATACCTAGAGATGATCTGTTCTCAGTTAGATGAAACTGCTCTGGGTTCTTGTTGAAGTAGCATTCCCATCCACAAACAATGTTAGTTTCATGGGGTAATCCCTTGTTTGCTTGAAGACAGGGAAGAACTGGGGGCATGCATCTCTGCAAGAAGTGTATTAACATCATTGTGTAGGCATATTGTGTGAATTGAGATCCCCCTTTACCAGAAATGCCTTTCAGCCTTGTCCATAAACGAATTGTGTATGCCAGTGGTCTGAACCTACTGTCAGCTTTGCAGTAGAAACTTACAAGTTCGGAATTACACACGGCAAGCCTGGAAAAAAATTAAGAGATTCAGAAGGTATTGCCTCCTTAGCCTAACATCTAGCTATCTGAAATAATAGAACGCATTTGATTTTTTAATGAAGTGGCGGTGAAGTGGCAGAGTCAGCAGAACCACCACCGCAAGTTGGATAAAGACGTCGTTCAGAACAATGCGTTCTGTAGAGCACTGCTTATGAGAATGCAAAACATAGTTCCATTGCCTAAAAGATGAATGAATCAGGCAGTATTACGCTGATTTCATTCAGTTCGTAAGGCGTAAGGTCTACACATACGCATGCTAATGAAGTCAAAAGATTTGAAAATGCGTGGTCATACCATGATCACGGTTGTATATATTGTATGCAGACACTCTAAAAATGATTTGAAAATCTGGTTGCATGAGAATTGGAAACACTTTGCGAACGTTTAAGAGTTCCTCGGACTGCTTATGGACCCTACCCTGAATATGAAAGAGCATTTACGAAAGCCTTGAAAAGTGTGGCAGCACGAAATAAGCATTTGAAAAGAAGGAGAATCACTGAAGAGTCATACATGTGAATCAATATACAAAGTAACTGTAATGCGCAAAATACTGTATCCCTCTACACCGACTCAAAAGATCATCTACCCAATGGACAAGAAATTCGAAAACCTTTAGGTGAGAGCCATTAACACCGTTCATTGTCGTACACATGTTTATCAAGAATGTGGATTCAGGACAGTATTAAACTGGAAGAAGCTTAAAGCGGATCTTTTAACCTTCAAGTGTTTGCCATGAACTACGATTGCAAACTTTGCATCCTTTAGTGAAAGGGCTAGCCATAGCTATGGTACAAAAGGCAATAAAGCTGAATTATGCGACGGAACTGCAAAAATGGTGAAATTTCCCCATGTTCTTTGAGTTGGAAGTTTTGGGGAAACGGACACTTTCCTAACAGAAATTTCCGTTTCCCTTTAATTTCCCACGGAAAACTGTCCGTTTCACTAAATTTCCATGCAAAAACTATGGGGAAATTAAGGTATTTCTTGCTGTGCAAAACAGAAGCCATAAAAAGTCCTTCTGGTTCTAAGGCCCATCTTGTTTTAACCAACAACCAATTGACATTCGAAGCTTAGGTTCCATTGTTGTTTTCAAGCATCGCCTCAAATAACACCGTCAACGATTATAGCCATTGACTCAACTTACAGGATTTTGAACGTAAATATTTACGGACATTTTAGGCTTTCACATCGTACATTGATGATTTTACTTTTCTTTAATACAGGGCCCTCGTTGATATCAATACTCGTAGTATTGACAAATTTACCCTGCATGAATATTACTCTTATTATTATCATCATTGTCGGATGAAGATTTTAGCTTGAAATGAAGCTAAAATCGTCTGATGAAGATTTTAAATCGAAAAGTTACGTTCAAGAACAGTCTTATTTCTTTTATGATCATCATTGTTATTATTTTACGCATAGATTTATTAATGATGGTCAAGTTACTAGTTTCCTATAGGGGGCATCGGGAAAGGTAATCCCATTTCTTCAGTGTACCGTGCATCTAAGATCATGGTGAAAAGAAGATACAGGTAATCTATAAGCTTAAAGCTGCTTCAACTTAAACCTTGAAGTAAGCCCTATGCAAACTGAGCAAGAACTCACAAATTTGTTACCATTTCAACCTCAAACTGCATTGAATGCAAAAAGTTTGGACAAACTTCTGATGTTTTCTCGCGGAATGTCACTGGCTTCTAATTATTTTGGACATTTATTGAAGCTTGCAAATTTGCAGTTTTCTTTGGTAAAATACTATAAATTCACAGAATGAGCTTCATTTCAAGCTCTCACTGGGATCCTGCTAAGAAATTTCGATTCATTTATCATTGTCAAGTGAATTTTTCTGAAAACTTATCATGAACTTTTACAGAATATGTCTCTTATTCTCTCACTTCTTTTTACTCAAAAATGCCCTACGCGCACGACAACACGCACTTCAGCTTTGCACTTAAACGTTTCGAGTTTGAATTTTAGTATAAAAAAATACCACACTTTTGATCGATACATTTGCTATTAAAAGCAGTTCGGGAATCTTCTTATTTTGCCAAGGCAAACGATTTTCATTTGTTTCGATGTATCTTCTGCAATACTGTTCGCTGTTGCTTCGCCAGTTTTGAAACTGGAGATGAGAAGATCAGGTGAAATCCTCACCGACCCTTACGTCATTCTTGTCAAAGTCAACATTGGCCATTTTAGATTACATTTATTGATAAATCTTTTCGATAATAACTTCAATGCTTAATGTGCAACGATACAACCAATGACACAGTAGAAACCCTCATAAAAGAACCTAGGTGCTTCTTTGGCAGTCTGAATAGATTCTTAATTAAATGGATTCCATTCTAAAATCCAGCCAGCAAAGTTCTTAAAAAGGTTCTCATATTAAGTAAACGCCTTGCATACATTACAACTGTTTTCAGCAAAAGAATACTGAAGGGCTGTTGGGAATTCTGAAGAATTCTTGAGAATATTCTTAGCTTAGAATTCTTGTTGAAAATCTGATAGTCTTTTGCATCACTGAAGAACTCTAATCAGATTGTCAAGAAATCGTGAAAATTCTGAGGAACTTTGAAGACAAGACACCTATCATATTAGAACCTTTCCCAGTTTTGGCCTCTAAGAGGTTCTTATTTAGGGGGTACAACAGATTAAATTTCAGCTTCAAGGCTCTTACAAAACAGCTTCATTATGTTCAAATAAAAGATTTTGCATACCTGTTATTCAAACTCAAATCGCAACTCAAGCCAGAATCCTTATGTTCAAATTTTATCACTGGACAGCGAGCAGTCTTCAATGGAAACACATTCTTGCAACCCGGTGCAAATTTACGTAGAATTTCGCAGACCTCACTGATGTCCTTATCTGATCTCAAGGATGCGCTTGAAGCATGACCAGTACTTGTACTGCTGCTCTCTTCAATTGCATCAAAGTCCTCATTGCTTCGCTGTCTGCAGTGTTGATACTCCCCAAATTCTTCAGAGATCAAAGTAAGATCTAAATCGCAGCCTCTACGGCCGAGGTGACTCGCTGTGGAACCAAACGCTGCAACGCTGCAGTCGGGGTATACTTCTTTGAATATCGCTTCGAGAAGCTTACATAATTTGTGTCGGAGCTCCAATTGATTAGCGTCTAGTTCCAATATCTCGACAATTTTGCACATTTGACTGGCAGTCTGAAGTAAAATGCATTCGAATTATCAATTAGTTGCTGTTATGACTTAAGCACTATGAACAATCAGTAAAAAACTTAAAAGGAGAATGAACTAATTCACTAAATTTTCCTAGAGGCCTTGACAGAGAAAGCCTAAGTCTTTTGTTCACGAGACAAAGATGGAATTTGATGCTGCTGCAGTACTTATGCTGGCATGACCATTTCATAAAACCTGTCGGCAAACGATTTCCACGTGAGTGACATACTGGGTGTCTCAAAAAAGTTCCGGGATTTGAATTCTTATTTTAGTAAAAACTCGTGTTGTCTGATAAAAATTATAAAAGAAATCTAGTCTATCATACAATGCTCAACTTAGATCTGAGCATTTGTTTCATTTCTGTTTCTGAGTGCATTGATTTTCAATACTTATTTTCCTAAAAAACAGAATACCTGAAATGCTCAAGAAAAAATTTACGAACGGTCTATCAAAAAAATCGTTAAACTTGAGCCTTAAGTCCACGGAAATTCTACCTTTTACCTGAATTCCAACAGCACGGAGTTTAAACTCCTTGGAGAGACCCAAGAAAAATGAAAGTTTCTCATTTGATCGGTAAAAAGGACGATTTGTATGCCTCTGAGTTAACTCCGCCCGATGATAAAAGAAGCCGGGTTGCAAGTGTGCATTAGTTGATATGTAATCTAAATGGAATTTGCAAAAGAATGAAAACAAGATGAGTACAGTTATGTTAAGAATCAAATGTACCACAGATATATTGCAAGTCTTAGCACATCTTCAACGAAGTAGAATTTGACATTATTAGCGGCTCAGTCGTCAACCATAATTAGTTTATCTATATTCATTACTAATATACTTCAGGTACTACGTAATTTCTCACTGATCAGCATTTGGTGCATCTCACATCACAAGAAAATATCAAACAAATAAATGCTCACGTTTCCGAGATTTCTCAGGGAGCTTAAAAGATTTTGATGTTTATCATCATTTTTGCCATGATAAGTTGTATCTTTATCAAGGTTGTCTGATTGCAGAGAATCTTCTTTAGGCTTTCTTGGCTTGACAATAAGCTTTTGGCCATTTAGTTCATGATCTTCTTCTGCATTTAGAGCTGCCCGTACTGCATCTTCTGTTTTGAATTCAACAATTGCATATTTGCCCTACCAACAATAGAGCAGCTTGAATTAAGATTTTACAAACGGGAGAAAGTAAAGTCAACGTAATGCAGCCTGATTCGCCGTTTTGAGGAGTCAGCAAATTCGCCTTTACAGAACAACATTCACTCTGCAGAACAATGCTTTGGAGAAATGCAAAACATTCTTTCAGTGGTAAAGAGACAATTTGAGTCGGGGGAAGGGAGGCAACTCAAGCCAAGCATTTCAAAGAAAAATGGTGAATGAGGCTTCATTATGCAAAATATGTTTTCTGCAAAATCTATACAGCTGCGAATGTAAGAAAATATGCTAATTTAAATGTGCCAATCATAGCGAAAAGAGACACAAGGTCGTCAAAATTCCACTACGACTGGCACTCTCAATATTCCTTAGTTTTGAATACAATATGAAACACATAGACGAAAACAATTATCTAAGACAAAGTACAAGACATTCTACAGACTCGTTCGTGTTTTCGATAAAGCAAATTGTTTTCCTAAAATCACTTTGTTCACTTATAATAATAATAATGATGATAATAATAATAATAATAATAATAATAATAATAATAATAATAATAATAATAATAATAATAATAATAATAATAATAATAATAATAATAATAATAATAATAATAATAATAATAATAATAATAATAATAATAATAATAATAATAATAATAATAATTAATAATACGAATATTTCAACAGGATAAAAGCTTCAACAAAAGTATTGCTGGTTTCAATGCCTGTCCTGCTTAAAAGAAAAGAAATGAAAATGTTAAAACCTAATTTACAATTCTGAATAAATATCGCATTTAGAGTCCATTGACAGCAAAACAGTCCATGATGATTTCTTTTCTTAAAATCCTAGTATATTAAAACTACTTCATTTTTAAAAATAGATCTAGTTTTTCATTAAAATCCTTTTTGTTCTCAGCAGTTCTTACGTTTATAGGAAAATCGTGGTATAACTTTGCCCCCATGCAATAAAATCCCTTTCGCCCATATTCAGTTTTGATGCGAGGCAAAGTGGCTAGACATTTGTTGTTTCTTGTCGTCTTGATGTGTTCATGTGTTGTGATATAACTTTGCAAGGCATCACATATATCATTATTCAAAATGTTATGCACCAGGACACAAGCTCGTTTTATATTCGATTTTTCAGGTGACAAAACACTGCATTCCTTTGAGTTCGTGCCAATTATTCGTATCGCACGTTCATGAAGAGCAGCTAACTTTCGTGACTGACCAGTTGTTGGTTTCAGGTTTAAAATTCCACAATATGTAACAACAGGTACAATCATAGAGCGATAAAGTTTACAAGCCGTTGTGCTATCCAAGAAACACCTTAGCTTCGATAGTAGGCGTAGTCTGCCAGAAGCTCGTTTATAACACAGTTCAAAGTTGGTGTTTAGATTTAAAGTTGAATCGATTTCCACTCCCAAGTATCTATACGAAGTTGTAGCATTGATTTTGGTCCCTTTGTATTGAATACATATTTCTTCACTCTGTCGCTTTAGACGCTGGGCAGTCCCAAAAACCAACACCTTTTTTTTTCCTTTTTTCGCATTTAGAATGAGTTCATTCTCATCCATCCATTTTTCAAGCTTTCTCATTTCATTGGTGAGGATTTTGCTCAAATTTGTAACATCCTTATCCGCCCAATAAATAACCGTATCATCAGCATATTTGACAATGTTTGTCTCAATTACATCGGTTATGTCGTTAAAGAATAAAACAAAGAGTAGAGGTCCAAGGATTGACCCCTGTGGAACTCCAGATTTTAACTGCTGAGCTTCCGATAGGACATCGTTGTAGCTCACTTGTGCTGACCGATTAAACAAGTAGTCTTCAAACCATGCAAGTTCTTTGATGTTGATTTCACTTTCATGTTGAAATCAGAACTTCCAGAATGGAATAGCTTACAAAGTGTGATTTAGAGTCAATGCCTAAAACATTTAGATTAGCAATGTTTCCGAGATGACCAAAAATATCTTGCTGTAATGTGCCGTGGGGCAGTGAAGGAAAAATGTTCTATATCTTCATAAGCCTCGCCGCACTCACAAATGGGACTTCTTGTATATCCAGCATCTTTATTCTCATGCATGTAGAGTCTCCACGCAGGCTAAGTAAGAGTGAATGCAATCATCATGCTTAGGGGCACGTGGCCTATCTTTCACATGGTCACACACACTGACTACATAGTGACCCGACATAGTGAACCAAGAAATTCTGTTGCACAAAACCACAGAAGAACACAGTCATTGACTAAAATCAGTGATTCATACATTGTTACAACTAAATAACTAGACTACATTGCTACTTTTGTTCCTTTTCTTATCTAGATCGCATACGGGCGAAAACAAGGATGTATTGAACACAGGCAGCTCAAAACGCCTCAAAATTAAACAAAAACGTAGCATTAACTTTGATTAGCTGCAATGTAACAACGTATGAGCATATCATCTTAAGCACACGCAACTCAGACTGAATTCATATCGAAACTTTGCCCATGTGTGTCGTCCCATTGTGGTGTTAGAACTTTCTAAATTCCAATACAGAACAAGTCTTTCAATATGCGAGTTTATGAGATCAATTCATTATCATTTTAAGAAAGTAACTTGTGGAAAACACTTTCTAAGAACAAAAAATTGCATAAACCACAAAGCCATTCAAAGTCATGAGAGAGAGCTAGAAAGGCAAATACATACCATTGCAACATCTTCAGCTGCAACATGATGTGCAGATAGATTCATGCATATATTTATGTTTATACCATAGACGTTCAGGTTGTCTTATGAATAGCTAGTAATAATTAATTTTGCTTGAAATTATTTATATTACAGCAATAGTATTGCAAAGGTAATAGTCTGTATTTCTATTATCTTCTGTCTATGTTATCTATTGATAGTATTAATATTTGTAATTGTATTGGTATCAGTATGAGTAATAATGAGGAACAATCATCAAATATAAAAGAAAAAAGAAAACTGCTAAAACAGACGCTTCAATCATAAAATCTTCATCGTTTATTAAATATTATAAGCAAACGCACCTGGCATTGTCAAATGCCAGGAAAAATTGACAGTCAATGACAAGGGGCAGAAGATTTTTGATAAGCAAATGCCAATAGGGTATTCCAGGGGATGGTCGGGACAGGAATTGAATGAAAACTCAGCATATAAGTTTAAGCTACAAAATTGACAGGGATCTTGGAGAAAAGCAGCAGCTATAGTGAAAATGGAGTTAATGTTATTTACACACTGCCTTTGTCTTACATATAATCAACATAATCTTTACAAATTTGGGATTCGATCCAATAGGGCTCATCAAAGATCTGACAATGCATCAGCTAAATTAACAAAAAGTTTTTTCGCGTTGATTCACTTGGAATATTGGGATGGGATCCTTACCTTTTCTTTGTCAACGTATATATCTTTGATATCTCCATACTTGCAAAAGACAGCTTTGAGATCCTCTTCAATAGCCAATTGCTTCTTGAAACCTCTAACATATAAACCACATAGTAATGACTTTCTTTTGTTCTCGCTTTTAATGAGGAGATTTTGATGCTTCCTTCCTCTCTCGTGACTTTCAACTAATGATGCTAGAACATAGAAATAATCCAGTACAATATACAAATAGTCATGCATGCTCAATAAATTTATCAGTAAAGGGTGGAACGAAAAATATTTTTATGCCAGTTTATGTTGGAAAATTGACAGATCACTTCTGACGATATCAAAAAAATCTGAAATCGTTCCGGCGGCAAATCTACCGTGGATCCTAAAGCCACAAAAATGATAAGGGTTTTTTCCTATGGTCCCTTTTAATGTGACTCATGATTCTCTTACTCTAGAATTTCAGAGACTATGCGAATCTCCTCATTCTGCATAGCAGTTTTGATAGGAAAACTATCAAGCTCGACACATGTGCTACCACACAAGCCATCCAAATACTTTCTTACGCATTTACATTAGATAATTTTAGATACATAGAATATTGGACAAGAGGGAGACAAGGCTCTGGCCATGACAGCAAGTATAAAACGGCCATTGAGTGGAATCAAAATTGAAGATGGGAAACTAAGGTCCATGTAGGCCAGGTGAATGAAGGATCCCCTGTGAACCATTATGTTTTCTTCTGAGATATCAAAAAGTTTATTCTATTCAATGCCACATGGGAGGAACTGAATAACTTTATTTTCATTCACATATAAATGTTTACAATATATCTTACATTTAACTATACCTATTCTAATTACTATACAAACCTACAGTTACGATACCATGGGGAGCAAAAGACAATAACTACCCCATGGTGAATATAAAGAGACACGCAACGTTCAACTAACTACGACTAAACTACAAACGATTAGACTAATGGACAATGTACTAGATTCTGTTCCACACGTCAGGTCAGGGTTTTGATGACTTGAATGATGTAACAAGCGCACCTGATTTGATGTGATAAATAAATGCCTGACATCTGATGAAAAAGAATTTACAAGGAAAAAGAACATTTACTGTAAGGGACTTAGTGGTTGCTTAATACTAAGGCTGCGAAGATCTCAATGAAGCCGACCAGTTTCGTAAAACTGAATAACATGGACCCAATCAGACATCTACTCAAAATTTCTTGATGAAGTAAACTTTTCTCTGATCTTTTTTCTATTGAAATATCAAAATCTACAATGTGTTTTACGTTTTACGTTACCTTTCCAATCACTATACAACACTACAGGTATGACACCATGGGGAGCCAAAGACAAAGACTACCTGATGTCAAATATAAAAAGAGTTGCAACGTGGAACTAATTACGACTACACTACAAGCAATTAAAACTAATGGATAATGTACCAGGTTCTGTTCCACATCAGATGTTGGCTCAGCGTTGCGAGGTCTTTAACAATGCCGCAAGCGCAACTCATTCGCTGGAGTAGATAAAATGCCAAACACCTGATGTGAAAAAGAATTTACTTTGAAAATAAAACTTAAGTTAAGGTATTGGGTAGTTGCTTAGTACTAAGGTTGTAAAAGATCTCAATCAAACTGACCAGTTTCGTGGATAAAACGTAAAGTCAATTCGAGTATATCATATTAGAAAGGTCTTGATCATCATCAAACAAAGCTGTGTCAAAGCATGATTTGGAAAGAATGTACAAATGGTCGTAATAATTCAACAATTCAAGCAAGATCTTGTCATTGAACATCAAATGAAAGGCAGAGCAATAAAAAGTGCTCCATACCCTCAATCCCATCACTTATTGGGCACATTGGGTTTATGGTATCCCTAAAATTATGCTTGAATTTGCGGAAATTCAATTTGCTGAGACCAACCCTGAGTTGAGTAAAATAGGATAATTCTTTTGCATCGTCAATTCGAACGACAGATTTTGCCGGGGGGGGGGCGGATTATCGACAAGAGCTTCTCTTGAAAACCAAAACATAAGCTGCATGTCTCAGTTCAGGCTCAAGCTTATTCCATTCGGAACAACAGTTTGAATAGAAGCTAGAATTGAATTTTTCAGTCCTCCACTTTAATCTTCCAATGAAATTCTGGTCTCAAAGACGGTACTGTGACTGGCGATGAGGGTGAATTTGATCTACTGTATGCTCAGGGCTAAGATTCTGTTGCTATGCTAGATATGGCAACCTAATTTGGCACAATGGCTTTTCATCAAGTAAAAAATAAATATTTCAAACAATAATTCAGTTACTGACATTGTTGTTGTTGCAAGAGCATGATAATCATAATGATGCTGTATGAATTCATACAAGTGAAAGCATGTTAAAAAGTTCATCAAATGGAATTCTCATGAAAAATGAAAAGCATACGGCATCTGATAAGTCTATAACTGAATGTCCAAATTGTTACAGTTTTATTGCTGACTGATAGAAAGTTAAGCTTTCGTATACATGTGCCTGCCTGGGTTATGGGTAAATTAGCAATATTTTGCACTGGTAATGTTTTGTGAAGTTGTCCTACTTATGGGTCTGCTTTGCAGAGATTTGCCTTAGATATCGGTAAATGTTAGCAATTTATATCTATTTTCTGTTTTTTTTATCCAATATAAAAACTTACAATAATGAAATTACCTAGAACAGCACTTACAAACTACTTTACTACAATACAAGAACGATGCCATGAGGAGCAGAAGACCATGACTACCCCATGGCCATAACATAGAGACAGGTAACCAAAGTTAAATCTAAATATACAATCAAATACAAATACAGCATTAAAGGCTACGCGATTTCTAAAGATAAATACAGGAATCAGGTTCAAATTGGATGTTGGGCAATTGTTGTGTTTTGGATGTATTCCATTAATGACGTGGGATGAGACGCTAAAATTTTACTGAAAATAGAAATCAAAGTGAGCTAGGCTATCAATCTGGACTAACATAACACTAAATTCCCAACATCCAATGTGAAACAGGCGTAAACAAGTGAACAATAAAAAATATGAGAAAAGGACTCAGTGGCTGAGTGGAGTAAACAAACTTTTCAGATCTATTTCATCAAACTGACCTGTATTGTGGATGAAAACTAGTGTCAGTTCGAGAACACTTTTGTTAATATCATTCGAAAAATTTTTGTCACCATACAAATAGAATCTCAACAAGAAAGTCGTTGGGGAGACTGTTTATTTCAACAAATTGTTGTAACAGTACCGAAACTCCAACGAGATGTCGTCGTTGAACGTCAAATGAAGGGCAAAGCAGCAAAAGCTGCTCCATGTCCTCAATACTGTCATTCGTTGGACACATAGGGTTAACTCTGTCCCTAAAATTGTGCTTGAATTTGTGGAAATTTAGTCTGATGAGACCGACCCTTATTTGGGATAGATATGAAAAGCCTGTTGGGTCATGAATACCAAAAACAGGTTTGCAGGAGGGCGAATTATTGAGAGAAGGTTTGTCTTAAAAACAGCAACTGACGGTGCTAGCCTGATTTCAGGATCAATTGCATTCAATTCAGAGGTGCAGTTAGGATAGAAACGGGACAGAAATTTTTCTGTTCTTGATTTTATTCGTCCAATAGTATCCTGATTGCGAAGAGATTAGCTTGACTGATGAGAAGTTGGGATTGGTTTCTTTGTGTACAAGAGGGTGAGATTGTTTATAATCTTATAGGACAAAGTTAGTCGTCTACTCCACCTACGAGAAATAAGTGATTCCCAGCCAAGCTCTGCATAAAGTTTTTCACGCGATGTTCCCCTCCATGTCCCTGTCACTGCAAGAGCAGCTGAATACTGAGCAGACTCTATTTTTACCATTAGGTTCGGTAAAACGATGTTTTGACTGAATTCACACACTTTAGCTGGAATATGATAGATAACATCTCCATAGTCCAGATGGGGTCGCACATAAAGCTTAAATAATTCATTCAGAGTATGCCTTGGCAGATACTTGGAGAGACATTTTAGCCGACCAATGCTAATTCTCGTTTTTCAGATAGCAGATTTAATATGAGCTGAGAAAGAAAGCTTCAAGTCCAGGAAAATACCCATATGTTTATGCTCAGTTACTTTTTTCACCGGTATGTTATTAAAGAGAATAACGGTTTTATGTCTTTTCTTCGAAAAAAGTAATTTCACAGCTTGTTTTTGCGGATCGGGATTAAATGACATCCTCCAATCACGGGCCCATCAGCTTATCAACTCGAGGTCATGGCTCATGTCCTCGGCGGCTGCATTTAGTTCTTAAACAACCGTAAACAGGATGTATCGTCAGCAAAAAGCTTAACGTTACATTTCAAGTCATTGGTAAGATCGGTGATATACACAAGAGAAAACAAAGGTCCTAATATAGATCCCTGGGGCACTCCTGCCAAAGTATCTCCCCAGTTTGAGCACTGACTACTCATAACAGTTCGCTGCTTTCGATCATTAAGAAAGCTTTGGATGAGAGGAAGAAGTTGTCCTACAACGCCACATCGTTTTAGCTTAAAAATAAGGCCATCATGCCATATTTTCAGCTGTTATGACAAAAGCTTTTGTAAGAAGGAATTTATTGTAGTTTCACGTGGTGCACGAATAATCAAAATGCGGTTGAATTAGAGCATTTAACAGCAACCTTGCAAAGGGATGAATCAAAGAGTTGCGTTTTCTGTACAACAATTTCAGCTTGCCATTTACTTTTCCAAGCATTTTGGTTGCTGTCGACTCCCAATTTTACATTTACTGCATGTTTTTAAAACAATGGTATTTTATGTTTCAATAATTATGGGCCATGACATAACACTACACTTCAGCCATGACATCATACTGCCTTGTGTGTTTTCAACAGTGGAGAGTTGTCGCGTTTGTTGACATAATATGGAACATGGGAGCTTCTTCAAATTGCACAAAACTGTTTGCTTTCTGTCAAAGTTAGCCCCAATTAAATGGATAAATGAGCTCAAATGGGTGCTGGTGTCAATGGTGAGTGAAAAATCTTGCTCAGGGTGGTATCATTGGCCGATTCCAGGCCCAAGAATGGGTTTCTGCCCCGGATGAGCGTAGGCCCATTTGCCTTGCCTGTTGGAAATCACTGAAATTTGGCAAATATTTTGAGATCTTAGGAAAGCAAATGCATCTGGTTTATTGCCCAGGTTTATGTACATGTTCTGTGAACTTTTCAACGATATATCTCATTTCTAGCAATTTATATGAATTTTTGAAGAAAGGTCCACTCCTCTTTGCTGGTAAATGCTCATAGCTCTGGCTCCAAATAAGATATTTGCCTAAACATGTAAACAACTCTGGACGGATATCTCTGCAACTGATTTATCAAGAAATGTTTTAAATAACTGCAATATTTGAGCATCCATTTCAGTTTTTGCGAGGGTACTAGAAATTTCACCACAAACAACCAATTTTATCCCAGGGGGTTAGAAGCAGCAATGTCATTGGTTGATTTTTGTGAGGTTGGATGATTTTTGTGTGCTTTAACCCTGTCAGGCCTGGGTATTTGATGCTCTAGGAAGACTCGGGGGCTGATTCAGCCCCCCTGATTTATTTCTGTTCTGAACACCATGAAACTAAGAGCCATGAAACTTTGCATGTGTATAGAACCGCATATGGTGAACCCTGAAATGAACTCTATTTTTAGACATGTCACATGACCTTTCCATGACATCGCATTGTTCAAAGTCAAAAGGGTTCCATACTAAAAATCTTCAATCATTGATTGTGAGAAAACAAAAACCGTTAAAGACATCAGTCAAATTTCAATGTATTCTATGTCTAAATACCATTTGCTCTGTGAAGAAAAATTAACAAAATGTGATGACATCATCACACAGGAATGCAAAGAATGTGCGCATGCGTAATGCAAAAATCTACAAAACCATACAAGCAAATTAAAAAATAGCTAAATGGTTGGATAGAGCATCAAAAGTAGTATACATTCATCTCCTTCCATCATTTTATCACTTCAGCTATCGATTTTATAGCAATTATTACTATTATTCAGAATTTTGCACAGACATCTCTCAAAAATTGATCATGCTTACCCCCTGGAAAGAATTTAATTTTTCCAAAAATAAATTTTTGATTGTGAGAAGGATAAAAACTAAAGTTCAAAAAGTTTCAGCATTTCAATTAGTGCACTTGATAAAAATCCACAGCCAAAATGCCACTAGGGGGCTGATTGAGCCCCCCCCCAAGGCTTCATAGGGTTAAGAACCAGTAAGGATTTGAGTCTTATCTTAGGTTTTGCATTTTGTTCATCCAAGAAGGGGCCGTCTGCAAACCCATTTTGTCATGGATAACAGAATTTGGCCACTAACTTTGGATACCCCCCTCCAACGGACATACAAAATTTAGCGTTTACCTATTTTGCTAGCTGTTTTATGGTGAATGTTAGAAACTGTCAACTGTTAACAAGGAGAACCTCTCCTTGGGCCGTTTCTTGCTTTACATTATCCAGCGTTGAAACTTGGCAAAATATGATTGAAAACATCATTAGCTTCCATTCCGTCAAACTTAAAGAATTGGTAATAAAGCCCTTCCCCCCTGTAAAAGTTGTTTTCATAAATTGACTCAACATAAATGGTTAAGAGAAAATATCTGAATCCGTTCCTAGGGCGCTTGTCCCTGCCTGCTGGGGCAGGTCGATTTTTTACAGAAGTACTAAACAAACTAAGCAGCTAAGTACGGGGTAAGCAACTTGATAGCTCATCAGGCTCAGCTCAGTTCAGTTTCATTCAACATGACAATGTTCGATGAAACGAAGAGGCATCATCTTGCTGCTGCCCCCTCCCCGTCAAAAAAGCCAAAGCAAAGCCAGGCCGACACGGCCACTCTGATGCTGTTTGATGCAAAAGAGCACAAGTGGGTCCTGTAAAGGCTTAGGGCATCGGCGGTAAATTCTGGACGGTTAAGGTTTGGAGGTCTAAGGAGACGAGACTTTCCTTCCAAATTGAAAAACAAAATTATCACGCTAAACTTACATCATTTTGTGTTTCTTTTCTTAGAAGTTGCAATTTTTGCATCTTCCTGTGATTTCTTTACCTCTTCTTTTCCGTTTGGTTGTTTAGGCCTAAATTCTCACGTGGCGGTATATTCCGGACGCAAAATTGATCATCGATTTGGCGTGCAAAAACGCTATATTTCGTTGGCGATTCTTTTACATTTTATTCGGTTAGCTCTTGAAAGTTAATTCATATAGTTTTCATCGGCATCACTCTGTTTTGCTTGCATATCTGACAAGTTGAATATCATTGACCCGTTTATAGCAAGAAGCAACGTTGACACCATCTTTTCGAACGCACACAGGAGCACTGTTTGTTTATGAGGGATTTCATTTACAGTGAGCAGGAGTTTATTTCAAAAACCCAAGATACATGAAAAGATCGAGTAAGAGATGGAGAACATGAAAATAAAATGGAAATTTGCTTTGCGATTGAAGGATTTTGTAAAACGGGTTTCATAAACCGATTGTCCGGAAAATACCGCCGTCCGGAATTTACCGGCCAATACCCTGTACTACTATATAGAAAGCTTCATCATCACATCAATGCATGAATGTTAGCGCAAAAGTAGAATTGAATAAAGCTTACCTGAAGGTATGAAGCATTGACATGTTTTGCAAAAGATTTGTTTTGCGTTAGTCTTTTGGAGGTTCTCCCCCATCCCTCCTCTGTCTGTCTCATCGCAGAACGAACGTCCACTCTGCTGGGCCTAAGAGCCTAAGAGAGGAAGGCGAGGAGGCAATATTGACAAAGCCTCGTAATCGATTCTGAAGGTAGCAAGCAGCAAGCAAAGCAATAATAGCAACGATATTATACCAGAAGCTAGCAAGCAAAGTAAGCAAAAACAAGCAAGACAGCAACAGACAGAAAGAAGCTACAACGGAGCGAACACTGAAGTTGTTGCGATTCTGGTCTGGGAAATTAATTGCAAAGGCAGCCGATATGCTCTCAAGAGCATTCAAGGAGCACCAGTCTAAACAGGCAGCCTGCAAAGAGAAACAAGGTAAGGAAGGTCGTTTCTGTGTCTGTCATATTTGCTTTGCAACGTAATGTTGTTGTAAAATGTAACAACACAGGTGTGGAGAATCAATCAGAAATACCTTACAGAGGCAAGGGATCCTGGAATACTATATCTATATACCTGGATGCAAAGGATGGCTGGACCAAAAAAATGACCAGCTGCCAGCTATCTAATACGTGTAGCCAACACATTTTCTCATTAAGAAGGCCAAACACATCAAGAAAAAAGTCTCTATAGTTTAAGGAAAAGTGCCAAGCGAGGAGAAATGCACCAACAAATCTTTCCATTCACCATTTGTGTTGCATAATCTATTTTGTTGCTTAGGAAAATGCCATCCTTAGACACTTAGTGACATGTGGATTTTGATCCAGAATCTAAAGCTCGAAACTTGCAGCTTGTGCATGCAAGATGAGATGGCCTGTTGTGTGTGGAAAATTTGTTGTTGAGAACAATAAATCAAATCATCAGAACTACATGGCTCAAATGGAAAACCATGTACGTTCCTGTTTGTGCAATATCTTACAATGCAACAAACTTTCCAGTCTTGACAATAGGGTCCAAAGCATAATCAAAATGAGTGAGCAACATGCTTCAGTAAATAAATGGCCAGGTCCATAACGCGGAACCTGTGGAACTCACAGAATCTTTTGTCACAGGAATCAAGTTTCGTTTTTTGTCCTTGCGGTATAGGGCCAAAAAGCAAAATGCGGAACTTGATCTAAACTTTATAAGATAAAGCCTGTTCTTCCTTCTTTTGCCTACAAAGGAGTTATCTGCCTTTTAAATGCCTTGCTCTAATCGGTTTTTTATCTAAGATATTCATCAATGGGCCTAAATCATGATCAGGCCAGACAACGACAAACCAAGGCCTATGAAAATCGATAAAACTGAAGTTTATTCCTTTGCATAGAACTGGCAGTGTAATTTCACAATTCAGGTGAACAAAACAATTTTTGTAGGGCTTGGTTTTGTCATTGTCTGGCCTGATCATGATTTTGGCCCATTGATGAATTTCTTAGATTAAAAACCGATTCGTGCAAGTCATGTGAAAGGCAGATAAACCCCTTTGTAGGCAAGGGAAGGAAGAACAGGCTTTGTCTTATAAAGTTCAAATCAAGCTCCACGAGTTCCGCGTTTTGGTTTTGTATACCGTGAGGAGAAACATGAAACTTGATTTTGCAGAACTTGTCGGTCAACATAAGAAACTCATTTTGCATTGCTTTTGATCAATAAAATTGAAGTTTATTTCTTTGTGTACAACTGGCAGTGTAATTTTGCAATTCAGGTGAGCAAACAATTTTCGTAGATCTTGGTGTTGTTGTTGGCCTGATCATGATTTAGGCCCATTGATGAATATCTTAGATTGAAAACCGATTTGAGCAAGGCATACAAAAGGCAGATAAACCCCTTCATAGGCAAAGGAAGGAAGAACAGGCTTTATCCTATAAAGTTTAAATCAGCTTCCATGAGCCCCGCAATTTTGTTTTTGGCCCTGAGGACAAAATGAGGAACTTGATTTTGTGGGGAAAAAATCTGCATATTCCATGGGTTCAGCGTTATGGACCTGGCCACAAAGAAATTCCCTAGGAACAGAGCAATGTGCAAACAACAGCATTAGGTGAGAGCAATATCATCATATTGAGAAAGAAATTGAAGGCAAAAAGGGAGAGGTGGAGAAATAAATCCTTTGAAGAATAGCACTTTTATAAAGACTTGCAGTGGCCCAAAAAATGAAGAACTTATGGGAGCACAAGGCCAGAGAACCCAGCAAGCAAGCCAAGGTTAGCTCAAAAGAATGCCAAATGGCTATAGATGACAGAAGCATACCACAAATATGTTGATACAGTCAGGCACATCATCAAAATTTGTTTACATTGGGAACACTTTTCATGGGACGGATGACCCTGTAACTAAGAAAATAAGTTCAAAATGCTATGTCAGGCCCATACAGCTATTAGGGCCAGTTGGGCCTGGGCCCCCCAATAATTTTCTAAAAGTCACATTTTTCTCATCATATAGTATAACACAGTTTACTGTGAACTTATTACAAAATTACTCTCCAAACCAGTGTTTCCTTAGCCCATGCTTAGACCCTTTGTATATTCTAAAAGAAGAAATTTAATTAAAGTCAAATTTATATTGTAAGTGCCATCCATAGTGGAAACTTGACGACCTTGTGCCTTTTTCCGCTATGAATGGCATAGTTGAATTGAATTATACCAGTTGTAGTTTTAAGATTTCATAGAAAAAAAGAGGAAAGGGTCTACGAAACAAAGAGCAAGAGCTTGCTACAAAGTTTCTGGATTTTTAGAAACTTAATTCATGCAGCCTTTGTTTAGATGCTCTTCCCAAATAATTTGAAAAGAGGATGGGCAGCTGTAGCAAGCCTTTGTTCCTTGTTTCATAGACCCTTTCTTCCTTTGGAATAGTGGGTCCATGTTTTGTGCCCTTGCACCATCAGTACTGTCAAAGTCCCCTATATGAGAAAAGATGATACGTAACCACTCTCATTGGGAATCTAGAATAGGGAGCTTTTTTGCACTCTCCTTTTCTTGTCAAACTTTCTTTCAAACGAGCTTCTTAAGTGTGTATTTCCAGTCAAGACCTATCTTAGGTCAACAACAACAATAAGAAAAACAAACAATTGCCTCAACCATCTGATGGTGCTATGTGTAGAAAAGGACAGAGTTGATAAACTCAACCCTCAGTACCTCAAATGAATTCATTGCAGATTCAGATGCAGGAAAATTTAAATTTGGAAGCTCCAGCTTTTTGACACCAGAAGTGTTCTGTCATGTCAAATGAGACAAAAAGTACCCTGAACAATCCAAATCACGCATCCAAACTACCAGAACTCACAATGCTTTTAACCAAGTATTCTTGTGCCATAGTTAAGTTTAGGCTAGCCTGTTTCAATTATTTTTGGATTCATAAACTTCCTACTTTGCCTCCAGGACCTCTAAGCATAAAATGGCCTTTCAGCAGTCACAGAAGGGGTTTGTCAAGATTAAGAAGGCATGGCCTTGGCCTAAAAATTTTCTCTGGGCTTCTGCCCCCACGCCCCCAAGACCTGTGTCCCTTTGGCACGGATTTGTGCCCCTCCAATCTGAAAAAGACTCCTATTGGCCTTACTATGTTAAAATGATACCAATTAGGCATGTACCAACCAAAGATGCAGGAAGCTAAAAAAAAAGTTGAAACCAGCCAGTCAAGGAATATAAACATTAAAATATGTTGCAGAAGAGAATCAGAGCTTGAAGACAACTTGCTCCCAATACTAACAACGAGGTTTAGACAAAACCCAAGATTGATGGAGCAAGCAGTTGATACAGCTGCTATTCAATTGTTCGAAAGGCTATCTGCTGAAGAAATGGAAGACGTAAAGGACTCTTCAAGGTTTACCAACTCTGAGCTATGCATGATATGCACTTTTTGATTAAATAGTAAAGGCTGCTTTTTGGCATCAGAAAGGCTGGTAAGGAGGGTGGAAGAAGAAAGAGTTGTACCGTTAAGATAAAATCGAGAAACGATTGCTGATCCTCCAGCAGTCTACAAGCCTTGAAGAAATGCAAAAACAGCCCTTTGCTCAAGTCAGATCCTTGAAGGCCTTTAGAGGAAGTTATTACTGAAGTAGAAGAAAAAGGGAAGCTGTCCCTTGATCCGGCTGTGCGTGGGAAGTACTTTGTCCTATTCAAGTCTGATAGGGGAAGCAGTGCAACAAAACTTTACATGCTAGTCGTCAATGAAGTAGCAATGAGAGGCCTGACTGTGGGCTGCATGTATGTCTACTGCATATCTGATGGCACTGACTGTACAAAAAATATGTAGAGAGTCTACATGCCATTTGCGCCACTGATCAAGTTGCTTGCCATGCTCGAAAAGTTGAATTATTCCCCGGGGGTGATTTCACGAACATTGATGTGAACCTTCGAAAGCAAGGGTCCAGTGTTACGTATCCAGAAAAAGGACCTCATCACTTTGCAGTATCTGCAAAAGCATCCAAAAGAGCCTCGTAAGTTGCAGAATTGTTTGTTTGAGCAACACCTTGGACCATTTGGTGCCACCGACTCTGCACAGAATGATAGGTATCGTAGAGAAAGTATACAAAATGTTGCTGGAGGATTGTGTCCGTCTAGAGTTTGGTGAGGGGGATGCAGATGATAACGAAACTATCCAATAGAGAGACCAGGTAAGGGAAGTAGACGAGAGATCAGTGACTCCAAATTACTTCTGAAAGATTACGGCTCTGATATAATGGACAGTACAAATCGAAAATCTAAACCTGGAACAGTTTTGGTTTGACACTTTGAAGAAAATGAAAATGTTGCTAAAGTAAGCAATTCCCCTTGGCAACGTTAATGGCAACCAAGTGTGCTGCTGCCAGATGTTAAATAACCAAATATGACAGTGACGTCACTCATCTGCAGTATGATCGTGATTTATGGTACCATGCAAGGGCTAACCATAGGCAAAGCAGCTTCCTCAGTCATCTGATAGGTTTTAGAGAAAGGGCATTCTTTCCACAATGAACACAGATCTGAAGCCAAAATTTTTACAAAAAGGTTCAACTCTTTCCCATGTCCTAATCAGTTGACCAAGGTTTCTACCCTTCGCTGTCGAAAAGTAAACAAAGATATATAATTCGATTGTGACAAATCTATTCTTGCTTTTTGAATCAGACTTTGTAAAGTTGTAGATCAACAACTTAGCTAAGGATGTATCGAAAGAAAACCAACAATTTTTGGAGTAGTTTTGGAAATAAATCCACTTTTGTAAAGTCAGCAAAAAGTTTTGAAAACTAATTTTCGAAGCCTGCCTTAACGGAGACATTGCTATCTGCATGTCTTTCGATTGCCAAGGCTATGTAGAAAAACAAGCTTTTACCGATTTTCAATCGAACGAATAGTATTGGAGAAATTATCTGTTTTCTGTGCGCCCCCTTTTCCAACTTTCATCACGCGTGCACCCGAAGAAACATTTCATTTTTGCAAGATTTGATGTTGAGCTCGTTTATTGATAAAAACTGTTTAAAAGTTAAAGATTTTGATGATTTTCAAGCAGAGAAACAAACGCTGTAGCTGCTAGCAGGTAAGCAGATCCTATTCGATTTCACATAAATATCGTAGGCCCTGGAGAGATTGCAACTCAACATAATTCTTTGAATTTCTTTTCTATCAGCTGTGATATTACAAAAACTTTTGATTGTGTTTGGAAGAATAGGCCTCACAAAATTCATTTTCTTTCGTTTGGGGGTATTTTAAAATAAAGGTACCCATTTTCAAGCAACGTTTAATTTTATGACTTTCTTCAGATTCTTCTTTCACTTGGTTCGGCGAAAATTTATAGTTTTCATTCAGGGTGTTTTCTCGAGAAGTGACGAGTTTATTTGAGTAGCAAACTATTCTATGTCGCGGCAAGTTATTTTTCTTTCTCCTGATATGGCACTTAGTTTGTTTTTGCTTCCGTTTCAGATCCTTTGAATTAGGCGTGGATCAACTTCGCTTTGCAACTCCATTGTTTTCGTTAGGTCAACAAGTCCCCCATCTGGACTTTTTTGGCTCTTTCTCAATCAAGGGTTCGCTATTTGATCGATAAGTTGGCATTTTCTGGGACAATATTCGTACTTTCTTCCAAAAACCAATTATATTGTGATTCTGTAACTCTTTCTGGACTTAGAGTTGCATTCAACCTGTATGTTGAATTGACACAAATTCGTTCGTCGAATTTTACCAAAACGTTACCCCTTTATTCAGGCTCAATTTTCTTCCAAATGCTGCGTTGTATAAGAAAGAAAACCCTCCTACGCCACGCAAAATTCATTTCTCTTTCTTTGAGCTAAAGTTTGATATATTTTTTGTTGTTGTTATGAAACCTATAAAAAAGGCGTGGGCCAACTATGAATTTTGCACCCATCATTTTAGTTTGGCCAGTCTGTCTTCACGTCCACTTTTCAACTTTTTCGCTGCTCTCTGCTGATTTTTCATCCAATATTTTTCGATTTTATCTCACAATATTCATATTGTCATGCAAAAAGAACTACCCCCATGCCCTAAGTCATAGTATTAAGAAACCTCCCAAGCCACGTAAAAATTACCTGCCTTTTTCGTGATTCAAAATTTGGCTTGCTTATTGTTGGAGTTTGTGAGCCTATTAACTAGGCGCTGGCCAGGTGCATCTCTTGTCCCCTGCATTTTGGTTAAGCCAGTCAGTCTCCACTCCAACCTTTGATGCTCTCTCGCAGCTCAGAAGTGCTCTCTTAGCCTTCCGTTCATGTGTGTATCATTCTTCACCTTACAGCTGAATATAAAATTTGAAAATCCTAAATTGTGTAAGTCGTAGTGTCATATTTCAGAAAAATCAGTCCGTATGAGAAAAACGTTTTCTGCCCAAAGCCGCTCGTCGACCTGTTTGATGTTTGAAAAGTTGTACCAAATAAGGGTAAACCAACACCACACCATATATGGGGCTTAACAGAAGAATTTTTGACCGGTCTTCAAAAGCACTTGATACCCGACCATTTAGAATTCTGGAGTGAATACAAATATGCGGTGAACAAAATCTGAGGGCATAGTAAGCAAACATTAAGATTGTTACATCTTCTAGAAACTCAGAACTTTACGAAATTGTCCGCGACTACATTTACAGTCCTTGGATTCAAATGGATCATAGTTCTCGAACAACAAGTCAACTCACAAGTCAACATACTCATGAAGTCAACATACTCGTCACGTTAGTGAAGAAGCTAGAAGCGTCGAAACTAGCCATGCCAATATTGTAATCAGTTTGGCAGAATGTGATCTCAGAGACGAAAGCAAAGCAGTCCTTTAACTCTATTGACCAACAGTGGGCTGTTGTACAGGAACGAGGAACTTGACTAGTTTGTATTTATAAGTATCAATTGTCAATAAGTTAGGTCTTGCAAGGCAGTTATCTTTATGGACTTATGAGGCAAAGAGAATGCGAGAATACCTGTCCACTTTCCTAATGGAAATAACCAGCGATAAAACCTCCTCTGTTATGATTTTCTGCTTAAGTAGAGTTTTTCGTCAGTTATTTCCCTCAGGTAGTGTTCCAGGTATTCTCTGTGGCTTACCAGTGGTTCATAAGGATAACGGCCCTGCTAGACTTATCTTATCAGCAGTTGGTACTTATGATTACCAACGAGCCAAGTTTCTTGTTCCTGTACTACAACCTTTTACTGTTGGTCAATACACAGTCAAAAGACTCATTTGCTTTCTTCACGGAGATCACATCCTACAAAACTGATTTTGCTCTTTTCATGGCTAGTTTTGATGTAATTAGCCTTTTCACTAATGTTGCCCTTGATGAGTGTGTTGACTCGAGCGTTGACTTGTTTTTCAAGGACTGTGATACATTTGAATTCTAGGATTGCAAGTTATGAAGTTCCTAAGAATCTCAAAGTACTCAAGAACAGAAAATTTCGAGAATTTTTCAGTACTGACCTAAATTCTTAGTCTCTAAAAAGCAGTGTTAGAATGACAAATTTAAAGTTGTAGTTAAATACATGGTTGATCAAAAGATCTGCGCAAAAGAACCGATAAATACTCATCTTTTCTTTTGGTAGTAAAATGTATTGTGTCAGTATTCCAATACGAAATCGAGTTTCTTTCCTTAGTCTGCGCCGTCTGCGCTGCTTTTCTTCCACAGTGTATCCTTCGTGCGTCAAATAAAATTCACCAAGCGATAGAAAATTCAATGCTGATTGCAAGAATGTATCGTTTGACTTTGAAGATGTTTACTACTTACAAAGCGAACCTTTTTCAAATTCATGATAGAAGCCTCTTGGTCTGTATCCCACTTTAAGTGCAGTGTCTTCAGCAAGTCAATTTTTCTGGATAACAATTATGACAGGTACAAGTTCTGCCATGTTTTGACGGCGACATGAAAGTTCAGCTTCTTTTAAGAAATTTCCTTAGGCCTATAAATCTTGCGAAATTTCTTAGGAACGACATTCCCCACGTACCCACACTTTGTTGGCCTAATGCACCGTGATCCAGAGGAGTACAGAAATACCAAAACATGAATTTTGAAGAATGAATTTAGCTCTATTTTTGCTTCAAAGCTAACACATGGAGTAGTTTGATACAAAAAACCCCATTTAGATCGGAGGGATACTTGCGGAGCTAAAAATTCCCAAAGTTGACATAAACAAATGAAATGCAACATTTAGTCAATTTCAGGATGAAATCTACAATTGCCTGTAATAAAGTAAGTCTTCAAATGTTTGTAGAATCACTCTATTAACTCGGATTTATGCGAAATTTTTTTACCTGAAAGAGTTACAATTTGACTATATCTTGACTCAAAATTTTAATTTTCGCGAGCTTTGTTCTATTCAATTTTTGCGAATGCCCACTTGTACTTTTTCGAGACGTTTAGGCATGAAAATCATAAATATTTTTAAATTCAAGTCAATAACGTGAAATACATGTCAAAACATGTCTTCATAACACACTTTTTATTGAATGTGAAGCATTGGCTGCACTTTTGCTAAAGGTTTCGTACAAATTCGTACCCAAAAATTTTTCATGCAATTTTCTTTAATTGTGGTATTTTCGGGAAAATTTTGCAACTTTCCACAACAATTGGTGTATGATATGGAATATCTTTCTGAAGTTGCTATAAACGTGAAACCATGGATGAGCCAAATTAATATGGCCTTGCAGACATTCTAGATGACCTTTCATGCTATAGCTTTCTGCCTAATGTGCTCTTATTGAGAATAATAAGTAGTTAAGTAAATATTTAAAGTAGGCGAAAAATAAATAGCTAAGTTTAGGCCTACTACTTCCAATATATACATAATTTACAATCTGATAGAAGAATGAAACAATCAATACAATTTGCAGGACCAATAAGGGTTAAAGATCTATCCTGTTATGTTCCATGCCTTCATTTGATGCACTGTTTTTGCACATTGGTTGCTATGGTAGTTGTAAGTAAGATAAAGTATGCATAGGCCAGTTAAGCCAAGTTGCAATTCTCTTGGGCATATTTTCAATTCTACTATAATTCGTTTCATGCAAGTCAGATCTTGGCCCTTTCATCACACAAATAGTCTTCATAGAGTAAGCCATTGGGATAAAGGACGCAGTGACATATCCAGCAGTGATTACACGTATGTTTTTATAAGAAATTCATTCATCTCATTTTTCATTTCATTTACAATTATTTATACACGAAAAAACCCTTCAGCAATTAATATAAAAAACCTACTTACAAATTTAAATCTAGAAATCAAATTCCTAAAAAGCCTAAAATCCTACATTCCTAATCTGCTGTTGTTCCAGGGGGTCGCGTTTTAAAAATGAGTCTAGCCCTTTAAATACGTTTTTAGTCTTTGTTTAAAACGATTTAAAGTCGGTAGCTCACGAATCGTGGAAGGTGTATCATTCCAGACTTTCAGAGATGCATAGTGAAAACTCTTTTTGAAAAACTCTGTCCTGCATCTAGGGATTTGAAGATCCTGAGAATTTCTCGTATTGTATGAAGAAAAACATGATCTTTAATATTTTCTACATTTAGCCAGGAACTAGACCAAAGATCTTTAATTTTTGCATTCTCTATTATTGACCATGCTCGGGATTGAAGACGTTGAAGAGCAGCTAATTTTGTTTTACACAAGCTACCCCAAATAACGTCGCCATAACGCAGATGACTCTCGACAAGAGCATAATACACACTGCAAAGCTGAGATTGTGGTAAAATATTTTTCAGTCGTTTTAGAGCTGAAAGACCAGCACTCATTTTGCCCTTTACACGCCTGTATTGCTCATCCCAGGTAAGGCTTTCGTCAATAATGATGCCAAGGGATTTCGCTTGACCAACCTTTTTTATATCAGAACCATCCAGCGTTAGAACCTCTGGAAGGTCAAGACTCCTAGTCTTGAGTGGGTGTCCTATTACCATGAATTCAGTTTTTTTGGGATTAAGACTTAGTTTATTCACTCTCATCCACTCTGAGATATTGAGAAGCTCCCGGTGTGCATCATCGACCAATTTTATTGAATTACTAGAAGCAATTGTCAAACTAGTGTCATCAGCATAGATGCTAGCTCGTGAGAATTGCAAGCACTCTTCAAGGTCATTCAGATAAATGATGAAAAGAAGAGGGCCTAGGCATGACCCTTGTGGTATGCCACAGGTAACCTTTTTAGCTTTTGAATGCAAACCATTTAGGGAGCAAAATTGTTTTCTGTTTGTTAGGTAGGATTCAAACCAATCCCCAGACTTGCCTCTCATCCCATATGCGCGCAATTTTTTCATTAATACGCTATGGTCGACTGTGTCGAAAGCTTTCTTTAGGTCAAGAAATACAGTAAGGTTGACTTTGCTGTGATCTATGCTCTCATACCAATAGTCAGTGCTGCCAATCAGCGAGGTTATTGTGGAGTAATGCTTGCGAAAAGCTGCTTGGTTATTCGTTAGTCGTTTGTTTGTTTTGAGAAATTCAAACAGCTGGTCGTGGGTAAGCCGCTCTAACATCCTCGAGAACACAGAAATTACAGATATGGGCCGGTAATTGTTTGTATCACTTTTAGGGCCCGATTTGTAAATAGGGGTGACCCTCGCTAGTTTCCAAATATCTGGAAAGATGCCATTCATAAGTGATGCGTTATAAATCAGCATGAGAGGATAAGCGATGGAACTGGCCGCGTCTTTTACCAACGTTATCGTTACTTTATCGGTACCGAATGCTTTTCCTTTCTCTAGCCGATTTATTGCATTCAAGACATATTCCTCATCTACCGTTTGAAAAAGCATTTCTCTGTTTTCTGGGATGCTATGCTTCAGGCAGTCATCATCAGATTTGGAACTAATCTGTTTTGCAAGATTAGGTCCAACTGAAACAAAGTGACGGTTAAGAGCCTCAAGCATATCATGTTCTTTTGTCAAAGTTTTGCCTTCACTTTCAATGGCGGAGAGGTTTTTGGATTTAACATCTTTATCCAAGACCCGATTTATTGTCTTCCACATTTTTTTCGGGTCCCCATTACTTTCATTGATTAAATTTTTATAGTGATCCTGAATAGAATTTCTGATTTCTTTTGTTACTCTATTACGTTGCTTGGTATAGAGAGACCACATTTCAGGATTCTGAGTTGCCATTTTCTTCAGCCTATCCCGGGTTGCCATTGATTTCCTAATAATCGGGGTAAGGGTTAGGGTGCAAACTCGGACCGAACTCTTCTCCTTTTTATTGGAGCGTGAACGTTCAAGATTGACTCAAAAATTTCCTGAAATGTGTTCGCCATACCAGATGGATCATTGGAGAGAGGGTCAAGGATGGTTGTCCAGTCTATTTGTTGTAGGTCGTTCAGAAAGAGGGCCTTATCATATTGTTTCATATTTCTTGATTCAACTAACTTTGGCTTTGCATGTTCTTTTTTCAATCGCCAGGCATTAACTTTCCTAACCCCATACACCATATAATGGTCAACCATCCCCGTTTCTAAGACATCTGCCTTTAGAATGAATTTTGAGTTCGAGGTAGAGAAATGGTCTATGAGTGATTTACTTACTCTCTTATCGCCTTGCTCAGTTGTTGTTACGGCAACCCTTGTATAGCTCTTTATTAACTGTTCCAATTGATATTCAGAATAGACATGCTTAAGTTTTTTGGTGTTAGCGTTTTTTGTGATCCATTATATCACAGTTTGTGTCCCCAACTAAAATTATTTCCTTTTCTTCCTTATCCAGTTTCGCTAGAATTTCTCTCAGATTTTCGAAAGCAGCATCATCCACCACAGACGTTGGTGGTCGATACCAACAGACGAAAATAAAAGATTTTGCATTTTTTGGCTTAATCCTTAATGAGAGAAGTTCTAGCTTGTCACTTTTCATCTCAATTATGGGTTCGGGTAGGGAATCTTTGACATAAATTGCAACTCCTCCCCCATTTGCATTCCGATCATTGCGAACAATTTTGTAGCCCTCAATTGCAAGCTCGCAGTCTTGGACATTTTTATCTAAACGCGTCTCGCTTAGGCCTATAATGTCAATGTCATTGTCGTGTAAAAGGACGCCCAGTTCATCCTTATATTTCCTAAGGGATACTATATTTAGGAAAGCTATTTTAAGACCATTTCTCTTCCTAGAACCAAGCACCTTGCTTTTGTGAGTATGACTATTAGAGCTAAGACCCCGTTAACAATATTTACTGAACTTAATTAAGTTACCTGCAAATTTTCGTACTCCCCTGAATTTAAATGCAGTCCATCTTGCTTCAAGTTACTGAATAATATATTACTGTTATCGATGATATCAAATCCATGCAAGGGTAGTTTTTCCGCTAATAGAGTATTCAACTGTGTAACCTTGGCATTCAGTTCATGCGAGTCCTTTCTTCGAAAGACAGAAGAGTAGGCAATTTTCGATTGAGGATTATTTTGTTGGATTTCATTTAGGGTGTCCAACACATATTTGCTTAAATCTTGTGTGGTCTGCTTGGAGACATTATTTGTTGCTGCATGCACTATTATCACATTACTGTCAGTTTTGCCAGTTTTCCGTACAGCTTCCTTTATTTTCATTCCGGGTTGGAATTTCTTCTCAACAACATGGTGATCGTTGGACATTTGTTCAATGTTTATCTCTCTAAGTTGTGAATCCCCAACAATGAGGATTTTCATTTGTTTGTTTTCTTCACATTTTCCTGTTTGTTCCATCGTTGTTTTGGTGTTGTTTTCCGATTCTGGGGCGATGTTCTTGTCAGACTTTCCCTTGTTTTTGTTCTTTTTCTTTTTTTTTCTTTTGTTGTGTAGAATCTTCGGGAACAATACTAACGTCTTCAGCACCATTGTTATTAGCTGACGCAGTTGCAGAATTCTTGTTACTTTGCTGTGTGTTATTTATCATGGGACCCTTCTTTTCTTTGTCTGATCTACTTTGAGCTTCTGTATTCCTTGCTGGTCCCGTGGGAATCTTTGCATCAGTAGGGCTAGGCCTATTAAACTCTTTTCCTTCCAATAACTTTTTAATGATTTCTTGCTTTTGGTCCAATTGCCGTTCAAGGGATAAAATCCTGTCCTGAAGGCTTTTTATGAAATTAGTTTCGTAATCGATTCTCGGGTTTTGCGCATTCTTTTCGGGTGCAGAGATTGTTCTGTTGGACATCAGAGCCTTCAGTGAGAGAACCTCCGCGTGGATGTATTTTTTGAAATCCAAATAGTCGGTGTCAAGGTCAGATTCGTCAGCAGTAGACTGGCTCGTTCCTTTGACACTGGTATCGACAGATGCAGTTTGATTCCTCAAGAGCTGATGCTCCTTATCCGAAATTCGCAATAGAACCACGTCATCTTTACTGGTTTGACTGATCAACTCATCCTGTGTCGCATGATTGACTGCACGCAACACTTTAGGCCGTTCCCAATCGAATTCCTTGCAGCAGTGGGAAACAACATTTTCCAAATTTTGCCCTTTCCTTTGTTCCTTAATATGGCTTAATGCTTGGAGAATGACCAATGATTCCATTTCCAGCAGCAGTAATCTTTCTAATTCCAAAATCGATTTGATAATTCACAGCGTTCAAAACGCGTCTGCACAGCACAACAGCCACAACCACTGCTGCTCGAAACTGCTCGAAAGAAACTCAACTCTCAGATTGCCAAAAAATTAAGAAACTCCATTACCGGAAAAACGTAACTTAAGAAACTACTTATTTTTATAAAGGAGTTTCAAAAAAATGTTTGCTTCATTTCTACTTTTTTCTTTTATCTTATTACTTGTAAAGTACTTGAGTATAGTCTAAACATCGGAAAGGCTGCAACAACCTCATTTTAAAATTTTCCTGAGAGACCAAGTATCGAGCAAGAAGATTGTTATGAAACCTTTAAGAAACTCGTAAGAAGCTCTGAACACTGCAAATCTGATAATTTTAAAAAGCTTTCAGTACTGGCCCAATTTCTTAGTTTCTAATAAAAGAGATGTAAAGTAGATCTTCATCAAAACCTTTCTAACGTAAAATGTAGTGTTTTACTTGAACAATCTCGCCCGAAAAAACGTGTTGCAGCTAAGGCTTCTAAATGACTTTTAATTCTCAAGACGTTTTCGTTTTTGTCAAAAATGATTAAATCATTAATAAATGTTACTGTGAAAGCTTGTTATGTTGATTGAAATCCAAATTAAAAAGAGAAGTACTTTCATATTGTTCCATGTTTACTTTTTTCTTATGAATTCCTTACCGACCGCAGAAAAAAATACAAATCAGATGAAAGCATACAAATGTGGCTTTCAGAACATCATTACTGCACTTATCCCCGACTGTTTGCTCCGTACAAAAGTAACTTTTCATCCAGCAGCCTTTTGTTTTACTCCCTATATATTACCATTGCATAGTTTAAAATTTTAGAATGTTACCTCACGTAAAAAATGTTACCTCACCTGGAAAAGTCACATTAAAAGTAGCATAAAAGGTCGTCTAGAATGTCTGCAAGTCCATATTCATTTAGCTCATCCATGGTTTCTCGTTGATAACAACTTCAGAAAGACATTCCACATCATAAACCAATTGTTGTAGAAAATTGCAAACTTTTCTCGAAATTACCACAATTAAAGAAAATTGTATAAAAAATTTTTGGGTACGAATTTGTACGAAACCTTTTGTATTTGGCAAAAGTGCAGCCAATGCTTCAAATTCAACAAAAAAGTGTGTTATGAAGACATGTTTTGACATGTATTTCTCGTTTTTGACTTGAATTTAAAAATATTTAAGATTTTCAGGCCTAAATGTCTCGAAATAGTACAAGTGCGCATTCGCAAAAATACACCACTTTAATGAGCAGCCTCGTTTTGGAAATTATCCAAAATCCTTTCATATGAAATTTAGACGCAAAATTCGGATTTAGCACCCAAAATTTAGGCTAACCAGAAGTTTCCATGTTGCTAGCTGTTGCAGTGTTAAATTTATGGCGATGTAAAGTTTGAAAATCTATATAAGGGATTTGACCGTGAAAATGAATCGGGGTGTAAAGTTTCACCCCGAACGACTTTTCACGGTCAAATCCCTTATAAATCTTTGAACTTTAGATTGTCATAAAATCAACATCACCATTGTCAGCAGTTTAAACACATTTAACCAGACTAATGCCTCATTCACACTGCAAGTTAAACCAGCTTAAATTAAACCAGGTTTTTGAATAGGGCCTTCTGATTGGTCAGTTCAACAAATCCAGTCATTTGATTGGTTCTGATTTAAACTGGTTCAAATAAAGCTGGTTTAACTGTGTCAGTGTGAATGCAGTATAAAGGTTAGGTGCTAAATCCGAATCTGGGCTCGAAATTTTCATATTAACAATAGGAATAGATTTTGACAAATTTCCAAAACGAGGCTGCTTAATTAAAGTGGTGTATTGAATGGAACGAAAATCGCGAAAATTAAAATTTTGACACAAGATATAGCCAAATTGTTACTCTTTTTGGTAAAAAAAATTTCGCATAAATCCGAGTTGGCAGAGTGATTCTACAAACATTTGAAGATTTACTTTATTACAGGCAATTGTAGATTTCATCCTGAAATTGACTAAATGTTGCATTTCATTTGTTTATGTCAACTTTGGGAATTTTTAGCTCCGCAAGTATACCTCCGATTTAAATGGGGTTTTTTGTATCAAACTACTCCATGTGTTAGCTTTGAAGGAAAAATAGAGCCAAAGTCATTTTTCAAACTTCATTTTTTGGTATTTCTGTACTATTTTCTCGTTTCTGGATCACTGTGTAATGTATTGTATTTGAATATCTTGTACTTTATTAGACTTCGGAATTTTAAACTCAATTAAGTTATGATTTTGTCCTTGAACTGTCCGAACACTTGGTAGAAAATGTCGAATACCAAACATCACAAAACCATCAACACTTGTTGAATTGTGATAATTAAAATTTTGCAGTGTTCCCCCTTGCCAAGTCTTATGTTACTACCTTTTATTTTACTGAAAATCCTCCTTTAGTTATGTTTTCCAACTCCTACCAAACGTTACCGGTGTCACTTCCCAAAATCATTGTTGGCCCAGTTGGCCATGCTAGGTGGCCATATAAAACGTGAGACTGCATTACACGCACCGATTTTAAGAAACTGACTTGTTTTGGGAAGGAAAGCTTGACAAAAAGAGACTTGGCAGCTCAAAGAAAGAACTTTCCAGATATCTCATTGGAAGTGGCTGAACTAATGGTGGGGACAGGTTATGATCTTCTCAGTATTTCATCAATATCAAAACATGAGTGAATCTAAACAACATTTGTGCACCCAAGATTGCTGCCCAGCGAAATAAGTAGAAAGATGGATGACCACTGGCCATACTATTTCAGGTACCTCCGGTAGTTCTCAGCATAGAACAATGCACAGTACACGAATCAATGCAAATAGGAAATGATGAATATGGACTCGGTGATCCATTTTCGCATTCAGATTCGTCTATTTTTGAAAGTTTAAGAACAGACCTAAAACTTCCTAAATGCGTTGGATAAAATTTCTCAGCAATGATACTCGAGTCCAGCTTTTGAAAGGCTGCTGCTCCCTTTGTTTATAAGAAATGATATCTTGCAATAGATGATTGATCAGTTCACATGTGCAATTATTTTAGCATTTTTTCTGGTTGAAATCTGTCACTCCGTTCAGATTTTGCCAAGGATTTTAAATTCTTTAATATCCTTCCCGAGAGAATACAGTCCCTTCCGGCAACCTTTAACAGACGTGCTAAACGTACAAGCAAGATTCCTTAACACGTTTACCTCACAGCGATGACTTGAGCACGCTTTATCATGTGTTGTCCTCTCTTGGGAATGATAAAGCCGCCCCCTCTCCCTAGTACGAATAACTTATTCAGGAGGATTCAGCTCTCTTAAGAGGGCAACATTCATGAATATTTTCAGTTGTTATTATTGCTAGAAAGGGGAACAAAGAGAAAGCTTGCTTGTTGTTTTCACTTGTTTGTGCTTGGTTTTGAAAGGGATCTTCTGCACATCTCTCCTTTCGACTGGAAGAGCATAGCGGACAAATCTTTCTTTTGTCCAAAGCTCCCAAGGGGTTCTTCGCCACGCTCTGATCAGATCACATTTTCTCCTAAAACTGACCAATCAGGTGCCGTCGTTGTGTTTACTTCCGCGTTTGCGGCAAAGTTTAGGCCATTTTTGACCGTTTTGACCACCATCCCCAAGAAAGCATTGCACACTCGGCTATGTCGATTTTCATCAAAATTTCAACGGGAGAAGATTCTCCATACCTCAGACCATAAGTGTTTTCGGTATCACAATGCGATAGCTAAAATTAGCCGATTCGTGGGGTTTTGAATCTCATTGCAGTCATTTTTGCGTAACAAATCCTTCAAAACTTAGCAAAAAGCTAGCACAAACTGATAATTTAAAGTCTATAAACCTACCTCAGCTGTTGTGAAGAGAAATATGCACTTCTCTGCTACAATTCACTTCCAGTTTCATGATCAAATCGCTCCCATTTGCTATGCGCCTTTTCGATAAACAGTGCCCCGATCCTTCTCCCAACTCCTGCTGTAGTTACAAGTCTGTAGGAGTGGAAACCGGCAATGTCAACGAAAATTTCGGAAATTTGTGAATTACTTCTTTCATAAGGGCACACGAGATGATAGTGTCGTGGTACATGTTGTTTTCATCACGAAAAACTATTTCGCATTTTAAATACTATTTTTCAAAGCTTCTCAAAATCAATTTCATGATTTGTGCTGGCATTATAGAAGATATATTTAGTCCTCCAGCACGTATTAGGAAATCACCCCTTGACAGTCATACAGCAAAGCAACATCATAGCAAACATAGATGTCAGTGTTACATTTTTTAAACTTATGGAAGTACACATTCATTTTCTGAGATACTAAAACTTTGATCTCGTATCCAAAGTTTCTCAAAATTCTTGTTATTATATGAGTAAGGAAATATTCTTAAGGATTCACCTCTTGTGCCCAGCCGTGAACTATTTTCGAGGCACCTCCAGTTTTTGGACATCACTTAACCTTTTGAGTTTTATGGCAGAGATTCTTACGGGCAGTTTCCTATGAAACTTTGTTTACAGAACAAAATCGTTTCATCTTGTGCCTATTTCTTTTACTCCAAGTTTCTTATGTGATCCGGATCCACGAGATCCGCCATCAATACCAATGGAAATGTGAGGGGCCTCCTGTCAATGGAATTCTGAAGGAACTTATGAGAAACCCTTAAGAATCTCTCTCTCTCTCTCTCTCTCTCTCTCTCTCTCTCTCTCTCTGTCTCTCTCTCTCTGAGAAGCTTTCAATACCGGGTCAAAGTTTCAGTATCTCAAAAATACATGTGTACCTCTATGAGCTAACAGAACGTAACAGTGATATCTACATTTTCTTTGATGATGCTTTCTTGTTCTACTGCCCCGGGATGATTTCCTATTATGGACTGCAGGACTAAGGATATCTCCTATGATATCCGCACAAAATGTGAAATTGATTTTGAGGGCCTTTTGAAAAAAGTCTTTAAAAAGTTAAATGAATTTTCGTGGTGAAAACAAAATGTAAATTTCTTCCCTTTGCTGCTATTTGTAAGAAGATTAAACACAGCTTCATTTCATTTCTATTTCACGTACCTGTTACACTGAAAGACCACGATGGAAAGACGTCGTTGTCTTCTCTTGTGCTCTTCTTATGCAAGAAATATGGGCTGTGAAAATATATGCAACGTTTTGGTTGAAATTGTCAGCTTGCACTCCTTCAGACTTGCAAATATGGCAGGAGTTGGGAGAAGGATCGGGGCACTGTTTATCGAAAAGGCGCATAGCAAATGGGAGCGATTTGATTGTGAAAGTGCGAGTGAATTGTAGCAGAGAAGTGGATATTTCTCTTCACAACAGCTGAGGTAGGTTTACAGACTTTAAATTATCAGTTTGTTGCTAGCTTTTTGCTAAGTTTTGAAGGATTTGTTAAGCAAAAATGACTGCAGTGAGATTCAAAACCCCACGAATCGGCTAATTTTAGCGATCACATTGTGATACCGAAAACACTTATGGTCCGAGGTATGGAGAATCTTCTCCCGTTGAAACTTTGACTAAAATCGACATGGCCGAGTGTGCAATGCTTTTTTTGGGATGGTGGTCAAACCGGTCAAAAATGGCCTAAACTTTGCCGCAAAACGCGGAAGTAAACACAACGACGGCACCTGATTGGTCAGTTTTAGGAGAAAATGTGATCTGATCAGAGCGTGACGAGGAACCCCACGGGAGCTTTGGACAAAAGAAAAGATTTGTCGGCTATGCTGACTGGAAGGAATGGTCTATTAAAGGTGGGCAAATTGCTGAATTTAATTGACTATGTCGGGAAGAAAACAAGATAGTTTTGAGTATCATTTCGTTGATATTTACGGAGTACAGCGGCGTGTTTTTGAACGCTGGCCTTGTTATTGACTCACCGCTCTGGCTCACCGATTGTTTTACTCATTAAGTCCTATTTGGTCCTATTTGATATAGAGTTGAAGAAAAGAGAAGCAACAGCTGCTGTCAATGAATTCTCAAAAAAGTTTGTTGAAACTCTAAATTCGGAGTAAGTATCCTTCCTCTCCTATAATGTTCTATCGATTCAGCCGGAAAAAAGGGATTTTGTTCGAAATTTATTCAAATTTTTTGCATCACGAATTGTAAATCTTCGTTGATGTGCAGTATAGAAGAAAAGTACCTTAGAACTCAAATGAATCTTTGGGTAGTCGTTATCTTTCAATACTCCATGGCATGGTACCTCTAGCATTGTATAGTAATTAGAAAGGGTATATCAAAAAGTATGATATACTGTGAACTTTCATATTTGAATGACCTCATAACTCACCTCGTCGTCCTTCGGATGGAGCGTTAAATTAGGGTCCCATACCTGGATGCGGCATGCACAGTGGACCGAAATTAGCTTTCAGTAGCTAGAAATTAGAAATCTTGACAAACCCACTCAAAACAAATTGAAAAAAAAACTAAAACCAAAAGCCCTCCCCCCCCCCAATCAGTGGGGCCCCCACTTATATCAAACTATAGAAGTTACCAGATATTGTCCGTGGCTACACAACTTTACATATTAATTTTCATATGGTTTTGGACAAAATGTGTCGAATTTATGTATTTGAGCCCTACTTTGCGGTTAATTTGTTTTATTTCATTGAAGTAGAACTGCTAAAAATTAAGAATGGATTAAGTACTGTGAAATAGGAGGTCAAAGAAAACATTATTTTCTATAGATGTTTGTAATATGGTAAAAGCCGGGCCTCTCAAAAAGGCAAGCTTTGGATACGTAGGCTGTTTAGACTGTTACAAAATTGTTTAACTCACTGACTAAGAAAAGTGAAAACTCGTATGCATCTGGCTATAAAAAGCAACCTGTCACAAAGGTGAAGGAACCTCTTTGCTGTAGGTTTCTTTTTTTGAAACAACTTGCTCGGGAAGATACCCTAATTTTTCTTCGAGGCGTACTCCCTTCAAGCAAGGTCCCTCTAATTTCAAAGTGAAAGCTGTCTATGTTCTTAAGGGCGAGTTTCTTTTCTCCGTCTTTATTAGCCTAACTGGTAATGTTAATACCACGGGTGACAGGACATCCAGTGTTTAGTCTTTGATCAACACTTCATTTTTATCAATATTGTCAATGATATATGCACTAAGAGAAAACTGTATAAATTTCAAGTACATATATGTTGCTTTTGCCACAGTATTCTTTCGAAATTCCTGAGAATTTTTCTTAAAATATTCTTAAAGAATATGAGGCTCAAATCCTTACTAGTTTCGTGGAAATAATCCAGCCTCACAAAAATCAGCCAATGGCATTGCCCCATGAGACACAATTAGTCGTTCCAGGTGGATTTCTAGTACCCTTGCAAAAAGTGAGGTGGATGCTAAATTACTGCAGTTATCTAAAATGTTTTACATAAATTAGTTGCAGAGATGTCTGCGCAGACTTGTATACATAAGAAGCATTGCTTTTTTGGAACCGGAGCTGCGTTCCATTTTCCGGTCGAATAATATCTGCCTTAGTAGAATGTATCGATAAAAATCGTTACAAATGTGTTATAGAGATAAGAATTTCAGCAATTATGCATACTGACATGAGCAATGACATAAACTCATTCACTTCTATCTTGCAATGATTCCTGGCAGATACATCATTTGGGTCTAAGCTTTTCCTCAAATAAAACCCGTCCCATCGCACTGAAAAAGTTCTGGTAAAATTCTTGAGCCCAATGATTCAGTTACCAATGACCCAGATGCATCAGTTCGACTTTGTTTTCCTTTTGTAATGCAGCAGAAGTTTATAAAATACAACCATTTGTTCATGATCACAAAAGCCTTGCATTACAGACCCGGGGGGGGGGGGTAACTTGAGTTTCTAAGATATGGAGTTGTGCCATTCAAATCGTAAAAGTACCACCCATAAATCTGGAGAAATTTTATCGAAAGTATACCCATAAATCCGGAGAATTTCTGAGAATCATACCAATAAATCCGGGAATGCCAAAACAGCTCACCAACAAATGAATTCTGACAGAAAACTATGCCCATAAATCGGGAAGATGCAATACTTGTTGAAAACCATACCCATAAATCTGGAAACTATCTTGAAAAAGGTACCCTAAAAATGGCACAACCCCTACCATAGACAGGTTAAGTTACCCCCCCCCCCCACCCCGGATGACAGACCATTTTATAGAACGATGTCATGTGCTTAAACGAGGCACTTGTGAACTGTTTTTAAACTACACTAGTCCCGTAATTTTGCCCTTGTTATTGTTGCTGATGGCTGGCTCATTAGAGGACTAGTCACTGTAGAGTGTCTCAAGTCTACTCAATTTTGGAGGGGAAAACCCAGCTCATAATCTGATAGGAGCATTTTAGCGAAACCAATGGCAAGTTACTTTGTAGCCAATCGATTTTCTCTCTCTTTACTTTTTATTACTCAAAACATCCGCTTCAAAGCGGGCCCTGTGTGTAGTCTGAGTTTTTCAAGAAGAAGCAGTGACGTCAGATTTTCTTCCTTTAATGAATATCTTCGCTGCAGATTACATTTAGGAACTTACCGATATTGTATTTCGGTTGACATGCCTGTACTAACAGATTGCAAAATAAGGATCAAGCATTGCTGTAATTGTTCCTTTTGCAGTGTTGAAAGTGCATACAACAATCAGAGGCAACTAGAGGCAGAGGCAAAACAGCTCCAGTTGAATGTTTCAAGATTATCAAAGCAAACTCAGCAATGGATTTCAATGATTGATAGCTTCAACCATACACTCAAAGAACTAGGAGATGTTGAAAACTGGGCAAGGGCAATTGAAACTGACATGTTGGCAATTGCTAGTGCTTTGGAATATGCATATAAAGGTGATTCCTCACGACTACCACATTGTTTTGCCTGCCCCCCCCCGGGAGGCTTGGGCTTCTTGAATTTCAATCGTACAGGAGTGTACACTGCAAGAAATAATTTTTTACCCGAAGTTTTTACCGAAGTGATAGCCTGCTTTAGAAAAAACTCGGCGAAAAGTATACCCCAAAACGTAGACACTTCCTATGAAAATAGTGAAATAGCACTTTTGACCATCGGCTTTAGAAAAGAGATGTGAAAATGATACCGGGAAAGGAGTGCACATCCCGCCAGCAAATATGTTAAGTACCCCCCCCCCCCTCCCGGAGTTTTGCCCTGGGACATATCGATAGCTATGTTCTCAATAGCTAATCAGCATGAAGTATATGCGCAGACAACTGCTACGTTTGTTGTGAAAAGGAGAACGAAGTAACTGCCTAGCACAAGTATGTCATAAGGGTTATAGTCAACGAATTTCTGCCTCTAGTGACCAGAATTATGGTCACCAGCTGCGAAATCAGGAGCTTGCTTTAGGCCTAACAAACTTTTGCACAGTGGTTAGCTCTCATCTTCTCTGGGGAAGGATATGAGCTCCAGCCCAATTGGCTGACTGCCTTAGATAGTACCACTGCTCATCCTGGAAAGTTTTGCTTCTCTCGTCGGATAATGACTTCGGGTCGTTGGAATTAGATGGGAGAGGGGATGGTCTGGTTTGCTTGGGTGATAGACTCATTATATGTCCTTCGACCAGGCGATCTACTAAAAAATATGACGCGCAAAATTTCTTGTTTGCTTTGGTATCAAAAGGGTGTACCAAAAATTGGTGCCCCTTTTGTGTGGCTACTGTGGAGCAGCTGTAGATTCAGTAACCTTGATTTTATCCAGTTGCATAGGTTAAGCTTCAACTTAGAGTTTGAGACCTTGTTCGAGTCGATCTGACACGTGTGGTTGGTAATTTATGGCAGAGAAAAGGCAAAATTAGTGGTTTCTTCAAAAACAGGATTACAGTTGTTATACAACAATGCATAAGTGAAGTAAGTTTTCAAAGGAGGGGTTTTGGCATCGTATGAACATTTTCCTACATGTTTTAAAAGGTATAAAGTGCTCTCTCACCAATAGGCAACACTGCTAACCCATTGAAAGATTTAGCAAAACTTTTGATACGACACTAGAACCCATTCTTCGAAACTTACTTTATTTGACATTGCCGGAGAGCAATAGAAATGCTGTTTTTAAAGCAACCTCTTACTTTGCCGTTTCTCTGTCATAAATCACCAAAAATTTGTCAGATTGACTCATACAAGGTCTCCAGCTCTAAGTTGAAGTCTGACCTATGCATTATGTAAAAACTGAGATGATTGAATCTACAGCTCCTCTGCAGGAGCCACAAAAACGAGGCACAATTTCTATTGGGTTATCCTATATTCCTCTTATTTTAGGTGATGGACCAACTTGAAAATCCTTGCAAGTGTTCGGATCTATTTCACTGTAATGGCTAGAGGCTATGGACACAGTGGAATTAAATTTATTGATCAATACTGGATATGGGACATTTAGATGATGGAAAACGCTTTGATTCTTTATGAATTTTACGACGCAGCATTTTGAAGAAGTATTCAGTCATGATCATTGCTGGCAAGCAACGAAGTGTTCAAGAAAGCTGAATTTTTGCAATTGATTGAACCTTTGTCTGCGAATTTCTATACACCAGATTATTTTGTGTGACTTGTTGTACATGACTTCATTACGATATCTCATTTAGTTGATGTGTAGCTTTATTTTTCTCAGATTCAAGTTTTGAAAGTTCATCTTTCTGGAGAAAGCCTTTTCAAGTCCGGCCTGAAATAATTTTTAGCAGAAGAATATCACTGAACCAGTTTTATTACAAAGGAAAACTAGGATCGTATAGAACATCTTTGGTTTATTTATTCTAAGACATACCGTTACTTATAATGATGGCGTCTTGATGAATTTAGGTGAATACATGTGGCATTATCATGATTTCGGAAAAAACTGCGTTCTTATGCAGACCTGCTTTTCCCTTTACAGTACATCTCCACATATAAGAACCTACAAAATAAGAACCTGCAAGGCTGTCTTCCTGAGCTATGTACCCTCTAATTAAGAATCCGTTTCAGTTTGATATACTAAGTATGCTCTTATGACAAGACACCTTGTTATTCCAATTGTCCCCCCTTGGTAGCTACAATGCCTGACACGAACACGATATTTTCCATTGTTCATACACTGACAGCAATGCTCCATACCTTCCTTTGCAATGTTTTCTGGTGTAGCCTGGCTTCTGATATCATTGGTTCCCCAGCGGAGGATAACTTTCTTAGGATTTCTCTTCATGGTTGGTATCACGTGGCTGTTCATATCATCAGTCGTAGCACCGCTAAACTTCTACAAGATTTTCTCCCTTTTGCCAGTGGCTTCATTCGTTTTATGCCCATTCACATCTTTTATCAGGGAGTCGCCAATTATATGTAGATTGTATGCAAGCAGTGGAATTTAAAACATATGATGCTAACTGATATAACTAGGCCTGCCAATTGCCACTTCGTCTTACCTCCCCATTCCACTTGATATAGTGTAGCTACTTTCATTTCTTGTTCGCTCATTTTATAGCCTCGTTTATTTGTTTTTTTTTTGTTCTGTTGAACTAGCTTCGTTTTCGTAGATGTAGGATAATGAGAGGTGATGGCAAACATTGATATTTTCTACTCTGTTTTAAAGGGTTCATAGGTTTATTCTGCAAAACGAAGACCGAAAACTTTTGCAATGAATTTGCTTGATTTACGTTTGTTCATCAAACAACTTGCCACAGAAAGGGCTATTTGCACTGGATGTGAAAAATATACTCTGTATTGAATTCGTCTTCGCCTTCGTTTTCTATCTTTCCTCTTCGGTCTTCAGTCTTTGCATTTAACCGGGTGAGAAAAACGTTTTTCTACCGGGGGGCGTCTTTCACCCCTAATAATCTTTGCAACTATGATGATGACGACAATGAAACTTGCACTGTGTCATATTTAAACAAAGGAGAATCCAAAAACAGCATCAATTAATTTATAACCATATGATTGGTTGCTAGGCAATAAAAAAGGACAAATTTTGATGAAATTGAGCGATTAGGGGAAAGGTAGATTTATATTAAAAGCTGGCTAAAATAGGCTAAAAACTATCCAAATCAGGGACGCACATTAGGGGGGTGGGGTGAGACACTCTCCCCCCAACATTTTCAGAGTCAGTCTAAAATTAAACGAAAAGTCGGTCCACGATAAACCTTGGATAGTGTGAATCCAAGTTGGTCCGACTTCTGAATGTTTAGGGAAAAAATGGTCGGTCCATGACGACAGTTAACCATTTCACAAGAAATGCTTGACACAGTGATCGGGAGAGTCGTTCTAAGCCAAAGAGGAGGACGGAATTTAAAAAAATTTTCCCAGACATCCTATTTTCCCAGCCGTTGCAAATACTCGAAGTTTCCAATCTAGTACTGGGGTGTCGGTAATGGCTTAGAGGGGGCAGTGTGCAATTTTCTAGTGGGCCTCGTATTTGAAGACTTGTTATCATTTTGACTGCAGGAAATGTCCTATAATGCATTTTAGGCCATTTTAAGCTAATCGAAATAGCATGACGGCAAAAATTTTCTGCTCGCTTCGCTCGCAAGGGGGCCTCATTGTTCACAGATTTGTTCCTGGGCCTCCAAAACTTCTCAGTGGCCCTTTTGTCACTGGTGGCATAGGAAATCGGGCACTTCTGAATGAATCCCAAAAATTGGAGGAAAGGTCGGTTATGAATTTTATCCATCAAACGTTGTTTCTGTTTCAACTAAACGCTAGCATTGTCGATACTAAAAATCAAAAGAGAATGCTTTCTTAAAGAAGAAAAAAACATGCTAAAACCAGCGCTTTTGCTGTGCTTTGCAGCGAAGAAGTCATTTTATTGAAGATCACGCCGTTATTTGAAGCTCCAAATCCATGATCAAATGAGGCAAAAGTCTCAACCAAAGAAATTTGATATGTGACAAAAGATTGTGCTTAATATAAACAATAATAGTGAAATCTCCAAAACATCATAATAAGAACTGCTATGCTGCACAAAATAGTCAGAAAGATGAAGCTAAAGGGTCTGTAGACGGAACACATTACATGCAAAACGTTACTGCAAAACCAAAATAGGCAAAATCGAATAAAAAGCTTTGAGAGAATATATAAGAGGCTCCTCTTTCGCCCTTACAGCGATCTTAGCTTTGTTTGCAATTAACTTTTTTGCAAAAAAATCTGCTTATCTGAGCCAAGAGAGTCTTGTTTACTTCAAGTTCATCCGGAAGATGCCAATTTATGACAAAAAACCTGTTACAAATCGGTAAAAATTCTCTCTTAGAACCGGCGAACATCTGATAACTAAAGGTGTTCTAAGGCAAAGTAGAGGGCGTGTCCTCAAAAAAACTTCCTGGGGGCTTTGCCCCCAAACCCCCTTCTTTTAGAACCATCTTTAAAAGCCCCCAATGAGTACGAACAGCCATATATTCAGTCGGTCCAAAAAAATTTAGTCGTTCAAAACATGCTGACACCCCCCCCCCCCATAAAATTTGAATGTGCGCCCCCGATCCAAATTCATACTAGATAGCCTTAGTTTGTGATTTAATTTTGTTTATACGAGTATGAATGTTTATGGTTCTTAATTGATTTAATTGATCGATTAAATAAAGGTAAAGCTGACACAGTATCCAGCATATCTATTCTCTTTAATTCCTTCTAAACGGCAGATATCATATGATCTGCGTAATCCTGAAGCCTACGCCCAAAATAGAGGCACAACTGATCGCTTTTCTAATTCCTATTTTCATAAAACGTTATATGAATGGAACAAACTACCAACTGAAATACGCCCTTCTAAATCCATTGCTGAAACTGAAACGGAACTGATTGCATTAATAAGACTGGTCAAAAATTCTATTTATGGAGTATCTGACTTATAGGGTATTAGAAATATAACCAAGCTTCGCGTACAATGCAGTGACCTAAATGCGCACAAATTTCACTACAATTTTGAGTGCCTAAGGCCTATATGTAATCGTAGTGTGGCTATCGAGGACAACGAGCATTAGTTCCTGCATTGTGCCCGCTTTAGTCAATTGCGAAAGGATCTCTTTGGCACTGTCACTGAAGTGTCGGGTATTGATATTGCAAACTAATCGCAAACCTGGATTCAGAAACCTTGTGCAAGTTGCTTCTTTATGGCAGTTCTAATACTGACAACAGGATTATAATTGAAGCAACGATTGAGTACATCGAGAAAACAAACAGGTTAAATTGATTGTGGGTGCTGGCATGTTGCCTGGGTGGGGGATGGGGTTTCCTTGTCCTGTCGCTTGGGTGACATGTTAGTATCTGTTGATCAGAACGAGATAAATTTGGGATAACACAACTATCTAGCAGCTCTCCTTTCCATCTTCTTTACAGTTCCACACCAAACCATCCAAATGCTCTCATAGTGCTTTACTTCCATCGTCACTGTAGCATCAGGTTCGATGTGATGGTACAAAACTGATGTTAGACCTGTGATATAAGGTTAGACCCATGGCATGGTTTGAGTTTGGTGTGGAACTGCCTGTCCCTTTCTTTCATTCTTTCTTTCCTTCTTTCCTCCTTTCTTTCTTTCTTTCTTTCTTTCATTCTTTATTTCTTTACTTTTTGCTGTTTTTTCTTCCTTACTTTTGAAGATGTACTTGAAACTTGTAAGTGCCATTCTTGGTGTAGGCCAGATGACCTTGTCTCTTCTTACGCCAAGAGCGGTACAGTGATAATGTACTTAAGTTAATTTCAGTTTTCATTTTTCATGAATAGAAAAAAAAAAGAAAAAGAAAGGTAATTCGATTCAATGAAAAGTTGTTTGCTGAATGATAATGCCTAAATATCATCAATTTAGCCTAATTTGGGTGAAATCAAATAGTTTTATCAATATTTCAAGTCAATAGACGATTTTTATATGAAGGTTGATACTGCATTGGAAATGTGACGTCATAAATTTTTATGATGTCATAGAAATTATAAAAATTGCAGATGTCAGCTAATATAGATAAAAATCGAGTGGTAAATATATTGATGGAATTCAACACAAAATGAAGAAACTAGAGCAACTTACACGATTCTCTTTGTGACCACTCTCCAAATATGGGCATTTGGTGATCACATGGTTTAGTAATAGAATTGAAATTTTAATTTGCTCAGGAAGTCTCAGAGCTGTGGCTGTCATCGTTTAGGAGCTATTGAATAAAGTTCGGTAGAGGGGTGAAAAACGCCCCCCCCCCGGTTAAAATAGGGCTAACACCCCCTAGACCTTGTCTCGATCAACAGGGCAATATTTAGTTTTTTATAGACCGCTAAGTTTGTTTTGATTTGGAGACTGAACAAACAGATCGTGCTATTCTCAAAGATGGCGACTCGGTTTTAACAAACCAAGCTTCGAAAAAGGGCAGAAAACCCCGCTTTCTTTTTGTGCCATGGATTTGCCATTTTCGAACATTTTTCAACGACGACAGTGAATTTCTTAAAATGAACTCTGGTACACACTTCCAATATGCATTTTCTCGATATTCGGCCTAAATCAAGATTAACAGAATTTTGAAAGTGGCGAAAAATTGCACGGTTTCAGACTGTGCCCTTTCTATTTAATTTCAAAGAAGCTAAAAGAAAATTATTTGGAAATCAAAACATGTAGAAAAAATCATTTCACATGTCTTGCGATTTTGAAAATGACTACTAAAAATTTACTTGTTTAATCCAACTTGTGAAGGAGCATACAAAAGGTCAAGTAGCTATTGCAATTACATGGGGAAGCAGGGAATCAAACATTTCACAAAACATTGTTGGACAAGGGGTGTAGGGGACTCGAGATCTTTTTGCTTCAAGAATCAAAGTGCCTATTTCATTCTTTACATACATCCTTACGGTTCAGCTCGGCTCTTCCATCGTTGCACGGAATTTAGTATGTTTTGGTTGGAGTGTTTTAGCGGGACTACCTGTCTGAGTCTTGGCCTAGTACTGCGGAGGGGAGGAAGGGGGATGAGTATGCCTGTTTTTACCGAGCAAATTGCCGAGAGATGCCTACAGAATTTTCACAGAAGTATGGAAATCAGAAGTTTGCATAAAGAACGATGCAGAAACAGAGATTTTTTATATCAGATCGAAAGGCCTTCAACGACACCTGAACGAATTCTAAAGAAATGGGCAAAAGATGAAAGTCAAACTCAAAAAGAGTAATTAAAGGGTGGAAGGAAATATGTATTTGGTCTATTGAGGTTAGTTTACATTTACGAGAGTTTACCAGAGTGCACCCCCCAAAAAAGTAATACTGAAAATGTTTTGTTGGAGGTAAATATTTCATGTCTTGAATGAAGCAGTTTTTAAGTGATGTGACTCAGCACCTGACCTCATTTCTAGCTTTGTTCATCAGTTTCCTTCCCAGAACGTTCTTTTAGTTGAGACCATCATGGACTTGCCTAAGGACATGGACAAGTCCAAGACCATAGTGTCGAATGATTTCATTTAGGAACCCTTAGGATCCTTGTATACATGATTAATTGAAAACTACATTATGCAAAATGAAATCTATTAATCAAACCTGCAATCATTTGTAACTGCAATTGGAAAACTTTGCCAATAACAAAGTAACGTAGCTAGAACTTACCAGTCCTTGCTTTTGGACATCAGACAGCATGATCTGTTGCACTTATGGGACTATGGGAATGGTGGAACCAAACCTGCTCTCACTCTCAGGTTTTTCGAATTTCAAGCATATTGTCGTAAATCTCATGAAGAGTGTGACAAAGGCAGGTGTGATCTGATGAGTCCAGCCTACCTAATTTTTCATGGTTGTGGCCCCTCACAAAGAATACATTCTGCCAGCAATTAGTTTGTCCTCTATTTGTTTCGCATTCTTAGGCTCTTGATGTCCGAGATGGAGACGATGATGATGAAGGTGAACTCCTTAGTTTTTTAATGTGGCTCCGAAACTCTGATATGTTACGAATGAAGACGGCGATATCTTGCTAGGAGAACACGGTGATGATATCGATGAGACAGTGCCAGATGCATTCAGTAGTATGTAGTTGCGTTAAAAGTAGTTGAGACAGAGAAGTAGCTGAGATTTAGAACTAGTTGAAATTTAGAAGTAATTGAAATTTAGAAGTAGTTGAAATTTAGAAGTAGCTCAGATTTAGAAGTAAAGTTGAATTTCAAGTTGAAATTTGGAATGTACCAAAATAATAGTTGGCAAAATTTGAAAAAGCTATTAAAATATAGCTAATAGGATTCTTGGCGGAAATCGCGCTTCATAGGAACTTGTGGTTAGACTAAGGCCACGCCCACATTACTCCGTTTTTATTTAGATCCGTTTTTGCCTCTAAAAACGGAGCTATTTTTCCTCCCTGTTCACATTACTTCGTTTTTAAACAAAAACGGATATCTTTCGAGTGCGGTGTTCAAACTTGTCCTCAAAAACGAATCTAATCACCTTTTGTTGTCTTTGCTCTCTGTTCTTTGTTTTCTTTGTTTCCTGATTATGTTTCGGTCTTTGTTCGTTATCAGCGTTTCTAAATTCCTCCGTTTTTGGGTGTTCACATTACAGTTATGCGTTTCTGTTTAGCTCCGTTTTTATTTAGCCCCGTTTTTGCAAGCGTTTTCACTTAGCTCCGTTTTTGGGGTGGACTAATGTGAACGCAAAGCCAAAAACGGAGCTGAACAGCTTCGTTTTTATCCAAAAACGGTGTAATGTGAACGGGGCCTAAATTTTGGGTGCTAAAAATCCGAATTTGGCCTCCAAAATTTCATAAGAATAAAAGAATAAAAATTTTGAATACTTTCCAAAACGAGGCTGTTAATCGAAGTGGTGTATTAGGCCATGTTTGCAGTAAGCCATGAGCCATGCAGTGAATGAGGATTATCATCAAAAAAGCCAGAGGAATCAGAGCAGAAATAGTAAAACAAGGACTAATTGGAACTTCCAATAGATGTGGATGCTAAATCCAAAGGTGGAGAATTGAATGCATCCGATAGAATAATCTATAACGCATCGCAAAGATACCATTGCATAATCGACTGGATTATTGTGTCGCGACCACAACAAGCATGACCTGATCACGTGCGCGAATTATGAAATAATTATTTTCAAGAATAAACACAGACAATTGAACAAACTGAACAAGGAACGCTTGTAAACAACTAAGAAGATGGTAGATGCTTTTAGTAACGTTTACCCAACATTGCTTGGCTGCTTTGGTATCATTCTAATCGGCTATTTGTTTGGGAGACTAAATGTTATCACAGAAACGCAAGGGAAAGGACTTGGGCTGTATATTTCTCGCTTGGCCTTACCAGCGCTACTGTTCAAGTCGCTTGTGGAACTGGACTTTGACATGGTCAACTGGAACTTCTGGTTTGCCATCTTGATAGCGAAATCTGCCTTGTTCATTGTGGTTGCATTTTTGTCTCTCGTAGTTACGCATCCTATGTCAGATAATGTCGGGAAAGCAGGCCTGTTTGCTATTTTTGTGACGCAGTCAAATGATTTAGCTCTTGGTTTGCCACTCTGTAAGTGTTTCTACAAACTGCTTGATCTTCACAGCCTGTTGTAAATCAACTAAGATGTTTACTTTTGATAGATAGGGCTAGCTAGACTAGACACTTATTTTGAGCTTAGGGGGAATTTTCATTGTTCCTAAATGGAACAAGGCACAATTACAAAGGCCTTGGTTACATGATACTAGATTGCTTTTCGCATTGGATTGTTTGGTTAAAGCCATGCTGATTTCATTGCAGTTGCGTGATTCCAGATTCCCATGAAAATCCTCAGTTACATGACACTGAGTCAACCGGCACTGTGGCACCTACTGTAAATCTGTTGTTTTCTGGCAGCTGTGAAGCCCAACTGGAATGGGACCACATGGGATTGGTGCAGTTACACAAGATGGAATGTGGGGCTGAGTGAACTGGATTGATTTTCACCTCAACCTCCAGAGTGGAGTAGTTTCACTCTGCAAAAATGGAGTGGAGTGAGACCAGATTGCCTTAGCATTGTGTAACTGAACCCCCTACTGTATCTGATGTGAAAAGCAATCCTCTGTGTTATGAATCAAGTATTGTGTAGCTGGGGCCAGAATCACACCTGTCCTTAGACTGATCCTAACTGAACCCTTACCAAAACCTTATCTAGCGTTGCAAAACTGCTGTTAGGGATGCTGTCAGTGAAAGTCTTTTGGTTTTTCTCCAGTTCAGTTCAGTTCAGTTTATATTTTAGAATTCCACTTCATACAAAAAATCTCTTAAAATAAACTACCATAAACTAAACAGCAAATTACAACAGATGACAAAGATACATGACAAATTTTACAATAAGTGTACAGTACATACTGTAGAATTTTGTATGGAGGGGAATTTCTTAAGGAGGGAACTCTCTCCGTAGGTAAACCAATTGAGGAGAGAGCACCCCCAAAGTTCCAGAAGAGCCAGGCACCCATCCAAGTGCTTTGGAGCCTGCATAGTATCAATCTCATTGTCATCGTCCTTCATCCTTCTTTTGTTGAATTGTGCATGCTCAATAATGCCTCACCTTTTCCCATGATCAGCAAGCCAATAACAATTAATGTCTTTTCCTTGGTGATTTACAAAAGGGGGACTTTGCTGTATCCCAAAAAGAAGGGCCCTGGAACAAATTGTTTGCCACATTGTGTAATGTTTTTTAGCTTCCCCACCATCAGCAGATTTGCAAGGAACTACTAACAGGAAATTAGCTAAAAGGTTGTCAAGACATTAAGGAACTCTAATGCTGGAAAAACATAGCCATGCAGAAGAAACTATCTATAATCCATATTTTTCTAAAAACTTTCTTATAAGGAACAGTAGCACATGGACCCAGGGATGGAAATAAGTAAAAAAAATTGCTTTCCATCATAGCAGCTTAAATTGCCTGAAGCGCAAGTGTTATGTGAACATAATGCAAGAAACCCCATGTCAATATCTCATTTTCTAAGTACAAATATTAGTATTTTGAATTGACAGTTTTTATCAAAGATCAGATGTCATGATAAGAGCAATTTTGGTCATATTATTGTGCAAAAATCATCAGTCTCCACAAAATCAACACTTAGAGGCACACAATTTCTCAGGTAACCTTCATAACTGGTTTCTAATGGATTAGATAGATGGACTATTCAAAATCAGCATTCAAAAGGCAAACATGAATGACAAAAACAAAGATTTTGGGGTTTCGGAAGTGAAGACCCATGGTTTTTCTCTGTTTTCACACCATTTTTACCCATATAATTTCAGTTTGCATTGAAATTAGAGTCCAATCCCCACCCATGGACCCCCTAAACCATACAATATTTGGAACGCTAATTCAAAAAAAGCTTTTAAACCATGTATAACAATTAGGTATTTGGATAGCAGTTTAGAAACAAATTACACTTTATCAATGGGTACACCTACCCATTCAAAACTGGATGATTTTACCATCCATAGCAACCAAAGTCACAAAGTGACTTCTAAAAGTGTAGAATAGCTACAGAGCCTTCAAATATGACTTCAGATGGGTTATATTGATGGATTATTCAAAATCAGCATTCAAATGACAAATATTGAAGAAGGAAATATAAAATCTTAGGGTTGTTAGAAGCACCAACCCACAGTTTCCCCTGTTTTTAGGCTGCTTTCACCCAAGTGGTTTTAGTTTGGATGTAAATTAGAGTCAGGTCCTCATACATGGACCATAAACCATTGGAAGGCATATTTAAGGTAACTCTGCTTTCTGCTCCATTGAGCAGCGAGTAGCCATTTTCAAAAGCTCTCTTCTCAGAAAACAGTTGATTTCTCCAATACTATGTGGTGTTTAGCAAAAAGCGGTAAAAGGGATGTTATTCTGAACAGTCTTGGCAATCGATAGATTATGCAAATTGCAATGATTCCGTTTAGGCTCGCTTTGCAAATTGTTTTCCAAAAGTTTTTGTTGATTTCAGAAAAGTGGATTTATCTCCAAAACTACTCAAAAAATTTTTGGTTTTCTTACGCTATATCTTTAGCCAGGGTATTGATCTAAAACTAATACCAAGTCTGATTGAAAACACGAGGCTAGATTTGTCGCTATCGAATTTTATATTTCTGTTTACTTTTCGACAGCAAAGGGTCGAGGCCTTGGTCAACAGATTATGATGTTATGTACGAATCACGCTTCCAAACACTCAGTCTTAATTGAAATAACTCTCTGAATTGTTCCATTGGCAACAGAATGAAGGAGGTCTAACTCTCTGAATTGTTCCATTGGCAACAGAATGAAGGAGGTCTATTGGGAATGCTATATTCAAGTCTCAATAGACATCCGTGGAGCGCTTAGTATCATTTCTTGAATGTTGCCAGCAGCCAGCACAGCGAAACCAGCAAGTTCACAAACTTGCGTTTCGTGTCCTTTTAGACTTTCAGGAGCATTCACAAAATATCAATTTCTCTAAGAGTCCACTATGAACAGAGATTTGCAACTAAACTTTTTACAAAAGAGGTTCTACTCTTTCCTGTGTCCTAGTCAGTTGACCAAGGTTTCTACCCGTCGCTGTTGGAAAGTAAACAGAAATATAAAATTTGATTGTGACAAATCTAGCCTAGTGTTTTCAATCATACTTGGTAAAGTTGTAGATGAATAATCTAGGTAAAGAAATAGTGAAAGAAAACCAAAAATTTTTTGAGTAGTTTTGGAGATAAATCCACTTTTCTGAAATCAACAAACAGTTTTGCAAAATAATTTTTAAAGCCAGCTGTAACGGAAACATTGCAATTTGCATATCATTCGATTGCCAAGACTGTATAGAATGACGTCCTTTTTACCTATTTTCGCTAGACCAATGGAGAAATTAACTGCTTTCTGAGGAGAGTGTTGTTGCAAAACGGCGACTTGCTGCTCATCGGAGCGGAAAGCAGAGTTACCATAATAAGCTTTCAACTGATGTGCTGTATAAAAATTATGAATTTGGATAGCAGTTTAGAAATAAAGTATTCTTTTTCAAATGCCCCTTTATACCCATTAAAACATCCAATGAATTTTTTTTTTGGTAGGAACTAATTCACAAAATTGTTTATGCACAGGTACGAAAAGCTCAAAGAACCTTTACATGCAAATTTTGATTGATTGGGTTTAGGGATTATTCAAAACTGACATGCATTAGCTTCAGAGTACAAAAATCCCAGACAAAAATGTAAATTTTAGGGTTGTTGGAGGCAAAGAACCATTGGTTTTATCCCCCTTGCAGGCAGTTTCACCAATAATTTCAATTTACATGTAAATTTCAGTTTAATTCTGACACAACAGGCCACCTTAGCCAAAACGATATTTGACAATCTTATAGATTTTGCTTGGATCTTTTGAATGTGCAACAGCTTGCAATGCAAGGACCGCTTAGCACATTTTGGGTTGGAGGGCTAAAAAGCAACAGAGACCTGAGGGGGTTTGGGGGCAAAGCCCCCAGAAAATTATTTTATGACCACACCCTCTACTTTGGCTATAACAGGGTCCAAAAATATATTTTTCTTCCTGGTAGCAAACCATGCACCTTCATTTCTTTTTACACACTTTCTTTTTCTTTCCCAATATACTACCCCATTCTGTCCCTTTAACTTTCTCTCCTTCTTTCTTTCCCTATCCTCCCTTCCTTTCCTTCCCTTCTTTGCTCATTCCTTCCGATTTTTTCCTTTTTCCTTCTTCCTTCCTGGGAAGTTTGAGCATTCCATTCCAGCTACCTTCCTGGTAGTGCCGCTACCACGCTACTTCATTTTTTGGAGCCATGGGCTATAAATGTGACCAATGCCCCTTTCCATAGGCAAACTACTATCCTTGGAAAGGACAGTTATCATCAGCATATCCAATCACTAAGTCACATTTAAAAGCATCATTTATAGTGATGTACTGTAATTTCATAGCGAAAAGGCTCAGGGTAGAATGAAAGGACTAAAGTTAAAAACTTTCACAATCTCTTGGAATTATTATCTCTAAAAAATAGTGATATGGAAACACAGTCTCTCTACTTTCAGAAGCAATTTAAACATAGAGAACCTAATAACGCAAAAATTATTTCAATTTATAGCACAAAAAAATCCAATGATTTTTTCAAATTTTTGAAAATTTTGTATAGCGTTGTTGGGTCTTTTGATAGAAACTGGTTGGAACGTTGATAGAGTTTATATTTTCTGTGCTCTTCACATGAGTATTAAGAATTGCTAAATTATACTTGTTTGGGCATTCCAGAGAGCGAAGCTGAGTCCATAGATGTCTTGCTGAAAAAAAATCGTTGCACTTATTGCTCATTCCCAGGATAACAGTCTGCGATTTACAGGTTTGGAGAATTCCCCTCATAAGCAATCTTTCAGGAAATGAAATTTGCTTTAAAAATAGACGCATATCATGAAAGCATTTTACATGTCGCTTGCTAAAACTTTGGGTATTTGAACCTGTGCTTACCAGAGAGTGACCATGCCCTTCAGATGCTCGGAAAATGAGGGAAACGCCCTTTTAGCTATGTTTTGTGTTTCATGCACGTTATGACACAGACTGATTCAAATCGTTTTGATGAGATTGTTTCAACAATTGCAGCAAACAGGGATCCCTATGGCTGGCGGTATGCTCAAACTGAGATAACAAGGGATATTGTAATGAATGGGTCTGGGGGCAAGACCCCAGGAAAATCTTTTGAAGATCCCAGGGGGGGGTATGTCATAACTTCCAATACGGGGAGGTCCATGCCAATATTTAGGGTCTGAAATTTTACATAAATCAATATTTGGGGTCTGTGAATTACAACATGGAAAAAAAATTCAATATTTAGGGTCCACAAATCTGAAAAAAGGAAGAATCGTGGAATTTGATGCAGGTCTCCGAAATGTTGGACTCAATATTTGGGGTCCCCAAAACGTTAGGCTCAATATTTGGGGGTCAGCAAGGAAATAGTTGCATGGACCCCCTTGCAATATTGAAAGTTAGGGAGTACCCCTGGGTTGAAGATATGCATTCTACTTTGGCTTAAAATGCCTCTTCAAGCAGTATTCACGCATTTCTTAGAAATCTAAACCTTGCTACCAATTCTTGAAAAAAAACGTTCTCTGCTTGCTTTTCAAGAATCTCAGAGACAACTTCTTAACAGATCTGCCCAATCCCCTCCGCCAATTTTATTGCATTTTTGCAGAATCTCGAGGATGTACTTTGTGAAAATTGGCGGTCCAGACCTCCCATTCCCCTCTTTGGTAGGCCACTGTGTACTAACGATGATGAAACTGTTATATCTTGGCATAATGCTATTGGACGCATTTCATTTGAGACAAACCTTTTAACCCTATCTGGACCGGCCGGGGGGGGGGCTAAAATAGCTGCATTCCCAGTATAGTCTGCGTAACTTTTTTGATAATTTGCAGGCTATTTCTTTTTCGTGACTTTTCCTAACTATCTTTTTTACATCTTCTTTTCAAATTTCGTCATGATATCTTATTTATATCTGGAAATACAATAATTTTTTGAGAGGGTGGTTTCATTTTTTGTTTGTTTTACGGTCAAACCCTTTATAACTTTAAACTAGGATAATTCTTTACAGAATGAAGATACTGTAACTTGATGAAATTTCTGCGCAACCCGCAATTAATAAGAGAATATGGAAAATGCTCAATTTTTTATTTTCTTATTGATGACGCAATTCATAACGTCATATATCTAATGAATTTAAGTAATAAATATAAGATAATAAATTTCTTTATTTTTTCAAACAGCTATGTTTTTATAATAACTTGATGCTTTATCTGTTAACTAAACTTAAAACAAGAGTAATCTTGAATAAGAGTAATCCTCTGAATAAGTTTCTACAGTCAAATCAGTAATACTACTGATCTTGACCAGAAACAAAGAAAATTGATGTCGTCATCGAAAGTACAACAATTACGGTGAATTAAATAAGATATTCGGACTTTTCATCTCAAATTACACTAGACCGGTAAGTTTCATCTTTCTAGCACTTATCAATTCGGAGTTCTGAGGGGGGGGGGGCTAAGGATGCCCAGAAAAGCCCGGTCCAGATAGGGTTAAAACATTCTGCTTAGCTTGATTTCTGATAAATGCATGAGAAACGTTACTGTGGGGTACACAGACACTCGCAAATAGGGTGTTAATAATTCAATGAAGCAAATGGCGATGTTTTATCATAGAAACAAATTTGTTGAAAAGCTGAAACTATCTCTTGAAAATTATTGGGGGGCTAAAGACCCTCAGCCCCCTGGCTCCGTGGTCCCTGTTGCAATGTCCTCAAGTGTGATGCCTCCATAGTACACATAAAAGTACATAGATGGACAAAACATGTTTTTTAGCTAAAGTTTGTATTCCTCATTACAGCATCGTCAAAGAGGTGTCAATCAAAAGATCTCAAAGAGTGGAGTTTGAAAATTGGGAGGAATTTGGGTGTTGAAGTAAGAAGAGTGTTGAGTTTTCGTCCCTCGGGAATTCTAGCAGCTTTTTGCTTCAGATCATATCATACCAATCTTACATCATTTGAAACTCCATTTCCTCTTGATTTCAAATAATGTAATCCAATTTCTTGTAAATGGCATCTTTCTGAAAAGATATACCAAAAATTGAACCCTAGTGTTTGTTACTCCCCGCAGCAAATCTACCTGTGACCTGCCTGTTAAATATGGCATATGACTTTAAAAAGACAATTGATATGAATATGTCTGCACGCAGGCTAATGAACATGCGGTCTGCAGATTTGGCATTAGGAGGAAATGGACTCACTGGTGACATACAGTAAAATTGATGTTACTAAGATGCGAAATGAAGAATTGTGCTAGAATTCCCAGGGGACTAAACCCCCTTTTCTGTTGTCTCAATTTTCAAACTGTGCTTCTTGAGATCTTTTGATTGATTACAAATCACCAACTAATCTTGCCGTATGACTGTTTTAAAGAATTATCTCCAAAACTTAGCATTCTGGGTCCATTGTGCGAGGCTCCATTTTTCAAAAGTCAAAACTATCATACCTGCATTAAGAAGGGTAAGAAATCTTTTGTAGTTTTTTTGATACTTTATTCAACGCTGAAAACATCATCTCGCTTAATCATAGATAATTCAAGGTACCAACTAATGGGACAACAAGATAGCTTTCAAAAATGTAAATACATCGTAAGATGTTCATTAACTAAGAAGAGAAGTACAATGTATGTGATATTTCCCAAGTTACGTATACCAGGGTACTACATAATTTGCAGGAGCATGGAATATCTATTTGTTTTATTAGTCTTTTGAAGACAGATCGTTTGCATTTCTTGCTTCATCCAGCTTGCAGTTTTAATTTCCCCAGACCATTCAAACAAGGGCAGCGCCACAGGGTGGATTGGGGTGGACATGTCTACCCCCACTTTCCTCAGGTCGGTATTTATTCCTAAGCAAAAACGATATAAAAACAATAGGTATACCTTCTGGCAATCAATTTTACCTCTTGTCCACCCCACTTTCTCAAAACTGGGGCAGCCCCTACATTCAAAAATATTTTGGTATTGTACAGTTATACTGTAGAAACCGTTTTGATACCGTCCCGAATGCAAGTCATGTTACCCACCCACCCCGACACCTTACTAAGCAATTTAGGAGCCCTCCTAGCAAAACTAGATAAACTCTGCAATTCCAGCAGTGTAACTATAAGAAACATATCTAGGAAGCTTTGCAAAATGGTCAAAAAATAATAAATTGCCTTGGACCGGCCCTATCTGTTAGTTTCTTATAAAGAATATATGTACTTTGATAAAGGAAATCCTTAACATATTTTTTTTATTTTCACTTGTTTCCTGCATGCATCATATGACTTGGAAGATACTTGTGAAAATGTCCGAAAGGTTGAATGTTTTAAGTCTAGGGAGCAGGTAGTGAATATGAAGATTGTTGTGGAATCTTTCCAAGGGAGCAGGTAGTGAATATGAAGATCGTTATGGAAGCTTTATGGTAGTAAGAAGTTATCAGAGCACTCAAAATCCGATAATTTAAAGAAACTTTCATTACTAACCCAAATTCTTACAATGTTTTGAAAATAGTCTTATGCCTCGTTCATTCCACGGACTGACCATCCCTTCAGGACAAGGTTTGTGCACATAAAAATTTGTGGCCCCTGGGCATTGTTTTTTCTATTTTCTCCAGCCCCAAGTGTATATGATGACTAGGTGTCTTTGCTTATAGCCTGTGAAAAGCTTTGTGAAAAGCTTGGAAGCTCTGATTTCCAAGAGAATTTAAATTACGAGAGGGTTCCAGGGAATGTGCCTTTTCTTTGTGCCCAGCCCCTAGGCATTCGCCATGAGGATTTCCGCCTCCGGACATTTGTGCATGAAAGCTTTATTGACTTCCAGGCTGCCCTGGGAGATGGTCAGGGAAGGAATTCAAGAAGACATTATGGACAAGAAGAAATATATAACTGACTCTACAGTCACAGTTGCCAGAGAATTCCACCAAACTGAGTCGAAGAGTTATGCTACCGGCTGAGCCAGAAAAAGTTCCCACTTTTGATAATTCATAACACCAATGCTACTTCACGTATTTGAATCATTGAATTTCTAGTTAAAAGCCGAAAGATCACAATATTTTATGATTTTTCTCGCTGTCCTACTAGCACTACAAGTATAGGTAGATTCAACGTTAAAAAATTTCATGGTTGATTGATTACTGAAAAATGGCCCAAAACAGCGATCATTTCATAAATGACTTCTCGCACAGAATAATGAAGGAAATGCAACTTCTCATGGATGAGAGATATCCTCTAGGCATTAATTTCCTTGCGATTGAATATCTTTCGCATTTGTTTGAAAATCGATGTCTTATAACTCTTGAGGGAGGTGAAACGCCCATGGCCTATTGTTCGATTTGAATAGAATCCTTACGATCTGATCAATGTTTTAGGCTCTTTTTCCGTGATTCTGGAATCATGAAATTGTATGAAGTTGAATTTACCAATACTTCTAGTGCTGGTAGGACAGCGAGAAAAATCACGAAAATACTTCGATCTTTTGACTTTTAACTAGAATTTGAATGATTCAAATCCGTATAGTAGTCTTGGTGTTATGAATTTTCAAAAATGGGAACTTTTTCTGGCTCACCCGGTACTATTTTCAATAGTGCCTTGATCGGAACAATATTTCCTTTCTCAAAACCTCTTTGAGCCTGACTTTAACTCAGGAAGACATTGTTCCGCTTATTTCAGTCTTTTTTGAAATGTATATTTTAAATTGTTTGTTTGGCAGAAATGTTGAGCAATGTAATGCAACAGTTATTGAGAAAAAGTTACCAAATCGTATGAAGGCATTAAGCTGTCATTGGATGTAACCAAAACAAACCTGTTATCTTTAGAATCTATATTGACCCAGCCCCTTTAATTCAAAGCCATTTGAGACTGTCCAGTGACTTCGTCATTTGCAAAAGTGTAACACAGTATGTATACCATGTGCAAGTACATAAAGGAATATGGTTAGATGATTAAGAAATCATTATATATAAGCCCCTGGAATTTCAAGAAACCATACAGTACGTAATTGTCAAGAACATATAGTCTGGTAATGTTAAGACAAGCATTCTTGCATTTTGCCATTTTGAAATACCATTGAGGGATTGTTCATTTAGATTAATCCGATTATGATGCAGAATGAAAAGTGCATAAATTTCATTTTTTTTATCCAACAGTTGATGCCATTTTCAAGGAAAGCCATCCAGAATATTCTCAGTATTTGTACCTCCTGATTCCAGTTTCAGTAGCTTTATTGAATCCTATTGGTTTTCTCATGTTGGAATTTCACAAGAGCTCAAAAGATAAGAGTATACAGATCAGCAAAAAGAAAATTATATGGAAAGCAATAAAAGGGGTCATCACAAATCCTTTGGTGTTCATGGTGGCATTAGGGTTGATAGGCAATGTAGTTGTTACAGCCATTAACTTTGATGTGAAACAAAAGTGGTTCCTGAAACCATTTCTGGATGTTGTTGGTAACTCTTTTGGTGCATGTGCATTGTTTTATTTGGGCTTGAATCTTGTTGGTAACATGAAGAAACATACTGGAGCCATTCTTGTGGTCCCCTTCCTACTGGTTATTTGCAAGAGGTGAGAAAACGCAATTTGGAGTTACATACAATGCATTTCCTTGCATACATGAACATTAGGTTGATGACATGATTCCTGTATTCGATCGATGTTTCAATCTTATGCTCTTATTTCCATTTTATACAAGAACCCGTAGCCATGCGGATTCTAAACACAGACTAAAGTTTTACGAAATTTCTGAACGTCTTCGATCCTTTGAAAGTTGAAAGAAAAGTTGAATGTCACTTCAAATGTCACTGCAGACATCTTCGTTTCGAACTAAAAAGTCTAACTTCGTTAAAGTGAATAACCTGAGTTAAAAGATGAGATCGCATAAGTTTATAAATAGCCTTTTGTATTTGATAATCCAGCTCTTGGCGAATGAAAGCAGAGCCAACGGAAACAATGGAGGGATTAGGTGTTTCTTTGTCCTATTTATAGATAAACGCTATATATCTCACGTCATTCACTTTAAGCTGTGTTGGTCATACTGCGAAAGAAGATATCTGATTGGTCACACCTTAAACGCAGTGGACTTTGCTCAGTCTGCTTTTTGAAGCTGTCTTGTCATGAGTCTCTGTTTGAAGCAAAAAACGTTATCCAGTTCAATGCGAAAACTGAGATTCATGTCATCAATCTATGTTAAATTCAGTATCATATTTTTAAATGAAAAATTTGCATGAATTCTTGAATCCACCTTGAGAATTCTCGCAGAATTTAAAGGATGAAAATCTGATAATCCCCAGTCTTCCACAAAACGAAAGAATCTCTTCTTCTCGTACCCCTCATTTGCATATGCCAATGCAATGAACATTGTTGAATTTTTTCACTGTCTACTTTCTTTACAAAACGCTTTTTCTTTCTCATAGCAAAGCAAATCACTGCGTTGAGTTTCTAATTGAATAGAGCTTAACATAATGCGAAGCCGTAGATTGCGAACTTTAAAATTTCCCTTCTCCAATTTTAAATTTTTTGAAATATGGATGCTGTACGTTGCATTTACCATGTCTTTCTGCACAAAAAAGAAGGGTTGTTTATTTTGCTTTGCAAAGGATGCATACAAAGGCTGCAGGCTAGCACCAGGGACTTTAATAGCACCATAGGCCTTCTTATGCATTACCTTAACAAGCAAATTTTGTTGGATTCTCTGTAGGTTACGTTTTCCTTTTTCCCTTATAATGATGATATACATTCCTGCCTTGTAGCCTTATTCTTCCAATGCTAACAAGAGAAGCTGTTTACTGGTTAGATTCTGGTAGCTCAGACGAACACAATACAACTTGTTTAACATCCTTTGCTTTCATTTATGGCACTTTACCAACAGCACCACCAGTACTTTTGTTTGCAACTATGTATGACACTCAGGTTGACGTTGTAAGTACTTTCCGAATTTTCAAATTCAGCAAATTGCTTTGAATTTTGTCTTCTGGCTTTGTGCCAAAAGAATTCCCAAATAGATGGATTTCAAATTGTTCATTGTCTGAAACCATTTCTACGCTTAGGATTCTTGTTAATAGACCTTTTTGCAGAAAGAAAAGCATGCTGGGAAAATGGGGGAGATTTGGAGATTTCGACACCACGCAGCTTCGAATTTCGCCAGGTTTTGCGATCCCTACTTTCGCAACAAACCTCTCTCCCTAAGCACAAACAAAGATATTAGATATCTTTTGTGCATATCGGTAAACGCCTTACACATCAGAGATAACGAAATAGCAATATGTTTGTAGATCGGATTCCTCTAAATCGTTTTATGGGAGGAGAAAGCAACCCGAGGCAGCATCGAGAACCACATAATCATGCCTAGGCCCTTGCGACCAAACGCCACATTTAGGCACATAATTCTGCGATCAATGGATGAAATCAACTGAAATTCAAAATGAAAGCACTTCAGTTGTGTCTGAAGTCGGAAATAAATTTGCAGGCTGTTGCCTAAACGCATATGAACGGAGGGAGGTCAGACAGCTCAGATCACATTTCGTCCTTCCGAATGGAAAGTTTCGACTAAAGTATCTTTGCAGAAACCGGGTTCAATTTTCTTACAAAGTAAAAGAAACCCTCTTATTGCTGATTTTTTCATTCAATGATTGTCGACTGATGTATTTTCTACCCTTTTATTGATATTTCTAGCAACCACCAATTTTATAGTATCATCTTATCACAAATTTATTTCAGCTTGAAAATCCAGGTCAGGCGTAGGCCTTTTGCTGTCCCTAGACTAAACGATGAAACCTGCAAGCGCCTATCTAAGATATTTTGATATATTTTTATCATTATCTCTTCATCTGCCATTTATGCAAACAAATATATTTTTTGTGTGATATTTAGGGTTAACGTTTCCTTGAGCCGCATGCCCTTCAGAAGAGGAAGATTAATTCTTGAACTCATTTTGATGCACTTTTTGCTCGCTATTTGTTATCGTCTCGATCTGTTTTCAAAGAGGACTTCTTATTCTGATCGCCTCTGCATCGCTTCTTTATTTCACTGTAGCAACCAAAACAAGACATGATTCACTTCCAACAAGTTGAGGACCGTGAATAGATTTAGATAGTGAAGATCTACCAACCTTAACAAACCTTCTTTCTTCCAGTCGTTTCTAGGTATATTTGTGAGTTCTACTCCCAAATCAAAACACTGTTTACGGGGTCTGAGAAAAGCTAACAAGTCAGGAACGATGAAAGAATTATTTTTTCCTTTTCCATGAACTCCGTGAACCTGTATCAACATCGACTTGCAGCAACCAGCTATGCATCCACAAGATGCAAAGTTAAAGGAAATCCAGCATTTCATTCTTCGTAGAATATTGTCTTGGTTTCTAGCTGCAACTTTTCAAATCAGAATCGATTTGGAAATAATGTGTGACAGAAATTATGTCATGTGACAAATGCACTCCTTCCTGAACTTTTTGTCATACAGTGTCTCGTTCGTCTCATTCGTTGATGAAAGCAAGCATTAATTAATGTACAAGTATTTTCATATTTATAAGAAACTGATAATTTAGGCCAGTGCTGAAAGTTTTTTACGATTTAAAAAGCGTAAGGTGCAATTTTTTGGAGGTAGCTTCTCGTAGAAAGAAAAGTGTCTTAAGTTCCCTTAATGGGGGTGTTTCTCGGGGGGGGGGGGTGAAAAGCTGTCTAAAACATCCATTGAAACCCTCGCAAGGACGCGATGTTGGCCGAGAATTAAGGTGGAAACCTTGCCAATATTCACCTAGCTAGCAATGCCTACATGTAACTTTTCTTCTTATCTTCCAATGAGATATTTCAGTCCCTGTCCCCTCCCCATTTGGCTCCAACCCATTTTTCGTTATGATCCTAGCCTGTAGAAAGCTCACAAAATATGCAAAAATATCGTACTCCTGACCCCCACAAAAATTATTAGGGAAGAATGTGTTTCCTCTAGGTCTTTGAGTCTTTATATTTTATTAAAATGCGCCTTCTCCAGTCGGTTGCAGCTGCAAGGTTGGGTCGTAGGAATGTGACTCGTGAAATCTTAAAAATTGTGTTTTTCCAACTATTGGACCCATTTTTAGCTCGAACTGTCTCAGGTTCAAAAACTGAGGGCTCAGTGAAAATTTGGGTCAACAACGGCAGAGTGGGGCACCCTGCCACACCTCATAGTATATCCTTGTTTCTGGAAGCTACTGACCTGAGGACTTCACTAGAAAGAGGATTTCACGACTTCAGTAGAAAGGTCTGCATGTTTGTACTAAGATCATGCAAAAGGTGTGTTAAGCAAATTTAAAGCCATCTCATGTTATAACTTACACCAAATCATCCCCTCACAAGTCCAAATTCTAAATTATGATGAATTTCTTGTTGCTTTAGTCTTCCGTTCACCCTATTCATTTCATAGTTACTGTTTTGCTCTATTTTATGACAATTTTTTTAACAAAACTTAAATTCCAGACCACACGTATCTTTTGTGCTATGAGAAAACGATGGAGAAGTCAAGTACTGGAAAAATTGGCAAGAAACTATGTATTTCACTGAAGGAGATCTTTCGCATATGTTTACTTATTTTCACTTGTTTCTTGTGTCATATTATTTGAAAGGTATTTATTAATAATGGTTAAACATTAGAAAGGCTCTAATAACTTTGTTTGAGAATATTCAGGATGGCACAGGAAGCAAAGATGACGATTGATACGGAACCTTTAAAGAAACCCATAAAGAACTCTTGATTATTCAAGATCTGATAATCGTAGGATCGTAAAAAGCTTTCAGCACTGGCCTAAATTATCAGATTCTTATAAATGTGAAGATACTTGTACATTGATTAATGCTTGCTTTCATCAACGAATGAGACGAACGAGACACTGTATGACAAAAAGTTCAGGAAGGAGTGCATTTGTCACATGACATAATTTCTGTCACACATTATTTCCAAATCGATTCTGATTTGAACAGTTGCAGCTAGAAACCAAGACAATATTCTACGAAGAATGAAATGCTGGATTTCCTTTAACTTTGCATCTTGTGGATGCATAGCTGGTTGCTGCAAGTCGATGTTGATACAGGTTCACGGAGTTCATGGAAAAGGAAAAAATAATTCTTTCATCGTTCCTGATTTGTTAGCTTTTCTCAGACCCCGTAAACAGTGTTCTGATTTGGGAGTAGAACTCACAAATATACCTAGAAACGACTGGAAGAAAGAAGGTTTGTTAAGGTTGGTAGATCTTCACTATCTAAATCTATTCACGGTCCTCAACTTGTTGGAAGTGAATCATGTCTTGTTTTGGTTGCTACAGTGAAACAAAGAAGCGATGCAGAGGCGATCAGAATAAGAAGTCCTCTTTGAAAGCAGATCAAGACGATAACAAATAGCGAGCAAAAAGTGCATCAAAATGAGTTCAAGAATTAATCTTCCTCTTCTGATGGGCATGCGGCTCAAGGAAACGTTAACCCTAAATATCACACAAAAAATATATTTGTTTGCATGAATGGCAGATGAAGAGATAATGATAAAAATATATCAAAATATCTCAGATGGGCGCTTGCAGGTTTCATCGTTTAGTCTAGGGACAGCAAAAGGCCTACGCCTGACCTGGATTTTCAAGCTGAAATAAATTTGTGATAAGATGATACTACAAAATTGGTGGTTGCTAGAAATATCAATAAAAGGGTAGAAAAAACATCAGTCGACAATCATTGAATGAAAAAATCAGCTTTAAGAGGGTTTCTTTTGCTTTGTAAGAAAATTGAACCCGGTTTCTGCAAAGATACTTTAGTCGAAACTTTCCATTCGGAAGGACGAAATGTGATCTGAGCTGTCTGACCTCCCTCCGTTCATATGCGTTTAGGCAACAGCCTGCAAATTTATTTCCGACTTCAGACACAACTGAAGTGCTTTCATTTTGAATTTCAGTTGATTTCATCCATTGATCGCAGAATTATGTGCCTAAAAGTGGCGTTTGGTCGCAAGGGCCTAGGCATGATTCTGTGATTCTCGATGCTGCCTCGGGTTGCTTTCTCGTCCCATAAAAAGATTTAGAGGAATCCGACCCACAAACATATTGCTATTTCGTTATCTCTGATGTGTAAGGCGTTTACCGATATGCACAAAAGATATCTAATATCTTTGTTTGTGCTTAGGGAGAGAGGTTTGTTGCGAAAGTAGGGATCGCAAAACTTGACGAAATTCGAAGCTGCGTGGTGTCGAAATCTCCAAATCTCCCCCATTTTCCCAGCATGCTTTTCTTTCCGTGAAAAGGTCTATTAATGACATATTGTGCTATATACTGAATTATCTTTGCAGAATGGCTAAAAGGTCTATGGCAGGAAAGTCGACAAAAGTACAGTCGTCATTTATAGCTGTTTTTGGAAAATTTTTCAAAGAATAAGTCTCCATAAAAGCTTCCATATTTACAGAAAAGAGCAGAGAATTTTAAGCATGTAAATTTTCAGATCTATGCCCTTGAATATATGGCTACGAAAGAAAACATGCCCTAATCCTGTTGCCTTCACTACACCCTTCATTTTCGAGGAACATAAGTATTTTCCCTTTTTACCCGCCCATTGTCTTTACGTTTTCCTTAAAGCATTCGTGAAAAACGGAGTATGTAGCAGCAATATTTTTAACGCGGATTTCAATGAAAAAGTTGTACATAGTTGCACAGCACAGATTTCTTAAAAAATGCTGCTGTTTCTTTTGTTTATTAACTCATCAACTTAGATTCATCCATTGAATGACCACGGCGCTCTACAAATTTAAGTAGAATTCACCCTAAATCCAAGTGTCAAGGTGACCATAGAATGAGATGTCATCATAAAGCGAAAACTATTTTATTCATATCCATTTCAACACAATTTGCAGATCAAAGCATTTATGGAGATCGCATGAAAAGCTATTATGAGAACCAATTGTATTTGCAGATCGGAACAAGCATGGTACTTGGAACGTTACTGTCAGCCCCTATCATGTTTGTCTCTTCAAAGATGATATCCGTAATGAAATCGGTAAATGACAAGATAGATAAGACGTTCAGTAATGCATTGTTTGACATTGGTATACTCAGCTCAGTCTGTTGTGTAAGTATTTCGTTCGATTTGTACCAAGTTACTTAACCCTTCCAGACCTGGGCGATTTGAAACACTCAATGCCTGGGGAGGGGCGGACTCCGCTCCTCCCCTTTTATCTCAGTTGTTGCTTGAAATATTACAACCAAATTTTGCACAAAGGTTTTTAATTATACAAAAAATGAATTTTTAAAACAATGGTTTAAATTAGCGTTGTTGTTGTTGTTGTTGCTAGAGCATAATCAATATTATGATGTGATATGACGTCATAACAATGAAAGTATGTTTAAAGGTCGTAAAACTTTACTTTTCGTAAAGAAATGAAACATATAGATCAAAATAGTTGTCAATTCATACTGTAGTTTAGACTTAATTGGACTAATCAAAGGGATTTAGAGGGATACAATGTATATTTTTCACAGAGTGTTGTACGAGAACTTGGTTACCATGGACACAGGGCTAAAAATCGAACACCAAAATTGTTACAGTTTCATTGCTGTATGATAGAAAGTTAACCTTGCTAAATCTCAGAGGCATTCAGCAAACACGAAAATACGTATAAATGAAAATGTACGAGGAAGGGGGTGGAATCTACCCCCAGGTCAGATAAGGTTAAATGAATTATCGCTTTCCTGTTCCATTAGTGAAGCCTGCAAGCAGTCTAAAATTGACTGATTTCTTCTTTGCGACATAGTGTAGCAGATGAGTCTAATAGAAGGCTGGCGTTTGCTGGAATGAGCAGCCATGAATTGTGTACATTGATTTCCAAGGTTTTCGGACGTTTCAATTTGCAGACAAAAGAGTATTCGAAAAAGATAATTGTCCGAAAATTCAAGTGTCCCAATATTTTAGTGGTCCAAAAATTTAATTGTCTGGTAAATCACAATTTCGGCAAATTTTTTGGATAAGAAGTGAATTTCTGCTATAAGATTGCAGTTGTTCTAATGGATGAGCCCGTTAAATCTCAATGAAGGACAGGCAATGTCCCAACGAAAGGAAAACAAAATAATTTTCAAGCATTTCAAGAGAAACTTCGCCCATTGGTAATCCATGGTGAGTAATATTGTATTTCTGAAACTTGATAGAGTAAATACAAAAAGGTCCAATTTGCAGTCGTAAAAACTTGAAAAAATACAGCATTATTGTGCAATGATAATGCTGTTGTGTTCGGCTCAATTTTCAGTAATTTCATTTGTCTCAGACAGGGTTGCCATCTTTCCAAAGTTTGTTTTTCAGTCTTTTTGGTTGTGTGATAATGTACCGTTTTAGCAAATCAGGCCATCCTTGGATATCATATGTAGTTGAACGGCACTGGTGATAAGTGACTGATAGACATAAAAAAATTGGCTTGTTTGGACATGCGTTGTGAAGCAAGCCAATGATGTCATGCACAGTATAGGAACATTGACGACATGCACAGATATTTCCATTTTGGCTTATTTCCCAGCCATCTGGCTTGTTTTCAGCACTTTTAGCATATACTTTCAAACTACCAACACCCTGGTCTCAGAATTATTTTCCCATTCCTCATCATAAAGAAGAAATATATAAAACTCAGCTCTCAGATCGAAAAAAAGTTAAGAGGAAATCGTTAACACATTTTAACCTTTTTGCACTTATTCCCGTTATCATATCACTCAGAAGGTGCTTGAGTGATGTATAAACATTGAAACAAGGCTTGGAAAAAATTTCTTGAAAATGTTCAACAAAACAGTGCAGGTAGTGAACTTGAAGAGTGTCACGGATCCTATGAAACTCATTTGAAACTCTTGAGTACTGAAAATCCAATCGTTTTAAGAAACTCTCAGTACTGGCCCCAATTCTATGTATCTAATAAAAAGACGCGTATTTGACTTCCGTTATTGTTGTTTTGTTATCAGTATTGTTTGATATTATTGTTGTTAAATAAAGATTTTTCTGTCCTTGCTTCAGTTCATAATTCTCCTTATTATGCTTGTATTAGGAATTTTATCACATCTATTCTGTGATTTGCCTACTGATTATCAAATGGTATCTGTCCGAAATTTTATTCACCCGTTTGAGAATGTCCGGAATTTTGTCCGAAAATGTCCGAAATTCACAATAATTTATTCCGAAAATTCTTGTCCAAAATTAAATGCTCGAAAATAAAACGTCCCAAATTTTGGAAATTAATGTACTACTTTACAACTTTTCTACATTCATCTAGATTTGAATCAAACGACAAAATAAATAGATGGGTTCGAGCCACACAGCAGGAATTTCCAGTCAACTTTAGGTTAATGTACAGTGCTAAGCTAGCTTGTATGTGAAAATTGTTTTCTATAAATTTTGCTCGGAAGCAGGTGTCAGTGACTTGCAAAAGTTTCCAAAAAATGGAGCAAGTTTCGTCCAGCATTTAGCTGAATTTTTGCGGTAGATAATGCTGTCTGCTACAACTTCTCTTTTTCTTGCATTAATTTCACAAGTGCAGTCATTAGAATGGTATTAAAACATGAAAACTGTCCTTTTTTAGATATGGGTGTTCTTTGTCTTCTTTACTACTAAATACCATCGAAGATTGCTTCATCAATATACGCTTGTTCTCATAGCGTTCCAGGTAATTTTCATCTGTCTTCGCCTCCTGTTCTCTATCTTCAATTGTTATTGTGACGTACAGTTAAAACCTATCCAGCATACCTTCTGGTGACTTTTTCTCTTACCCAGTAACTCTTGCAATTTTTAACGAATCGTCAAATCATCTGGCCTTTGTTTGCATATGACACTCCTGTGTTCACTTATCAACTAAAGTGAGCACCACATACGCCTCTCGTCAGTGTTGAACATGCTTTCCGCTGCCATACTTGTATCATTGTGCGTATCATGGATTCATGTTTTGCATTTTGTCCATTTTACTTGTTTGCTCGTTTTGACGAGCATTCTGAAATAAATCTCTGTAGGGAAGCGTTTAGCGTTCAACAGTAAGTCCAATGGTCGTATTTAAACTTTGTGCGTCCAAGTCCAATTGTTGTACCGGGTGTCCCAAAAAAAGTTCCGACGTTTGATGGAACACAGAGAAAAAGTTTGTAAACCTAACGATCCTATTCACTCTAGTTACATACTAGACATTTCAACTTAAAGTTTGGCATATCGTGGGAAGAAATTAGTCATTTGAAAATGAAATTATGAGCTCTATCATTTCATGTTCATTCTCAAGACAAAACCAGAAAGATTTGTACGGTGGCCTGCCTCATAGTGGTAAAAGGGTACTCCCTCAAAGACCAACACATACACTGAATTGACGATGCTTACATTACCTTGACATTGGGCAAGGTTTTTTTTAATCACTGAGCACATTCAAAGTAAAGGCTATTTTCCATTTAATGGAATTTGCCGAGGGTACAGAAATTCTATTGTTAGCTTGTAATGCTTTCTCATTGTGTGAAGTGACACCTGCTGGAAATAATTTGGTGGGCTGTCTTGGGACAAGCAGTTTGCTGCTTTTGCTGTTGCATTATGCCAACTGGGAATTTAAATTGGGAGTTTTACCATTCGACAGTTTCACAGTTTTTTTTCTTAACTAAGATAGTTATCAGTTCCTTGTTCGACGTGCCTTACAATGCAACATTTCATTCTCTGGCTTCGTGCAGCTTGAATTGAATGGTAAAAATACAAACTTAGTATGTTCCCCCGAGACCTATTCCCTATTGGATTCGATTTTCAGACTTTGATTTGAATGTGCTCAATGAGCAGAACTCTTATTCGTCATCTGTTGCTCATTTGGAGATTCCGTCTTCATTGCGACAATGAAGAAAGGCGCACAATCTCTCTGGTTTTGCTTTGAACGTAAACATGGTATGTCAGAGCTCATAATTCTATTTTCAGGTTACTTTCTTCTTCTTACGATATGTCAAAGGTCAAGTTGAAATGTCTAACATTTAACTAGATTGATTAGAAATTGCCAGATTCAAAACTTTTTTTCTCTGCGTTTTGTGAAACGCCGGAACTTTTTTTGGGACACCCGGTACTTAAACTTTCGGATACATTTCAAGATGTTGATTTTTCAGAAAGCATTTAAAAAATGACACAGGGTTGGTCACTTATTGGCTTTGGTCAAAGTTTAGTAAATTTGTGAAACTTTCTGCGGCTGCAATAGACCTTTTAGCTATTCTGAAAAAGAATGTTGATCGAACGATATTTCATTATATTTTGTCGAATTTTTGAATGTGCACAATTGCGATCAAAGCTCTAACGCCATTCAATCGAATCTTGCGTATCAAATTGTTTGGAAATATTGCTTGATCCAGGCTCTTTTGTAGAATAGCTAAAAGGTCTATTTTCGATTGATTTTGTCTTCAAGAGAAATCGATTTTTGAATAACCCTAAACTTCGAGCCTTCTATAGAAATGCCACCTAGTTAGGCTCTATTTAAACCCTCTAAGCTTCGCCTTTCTCCCAAGAAAATTCGAAGATTTCTTGAAGATTTTGCAACCGTGATCCTGAAGCGAAAATTATTTTGATATGTTTTGAAAAAAATAACCAGTTTTGAGTCCCGTGGGACGGTGCGATTGCTTGTTTGACAATGAGGAGGAGAGAATCCCTTCCATCTGCGAGAGTCAGGAAACAAAGTAAAAATCTATCATCTACGCTGACAAATAGAGAATTTTTTCACTAAAGTGCACAGGAAGCCGATATTTTTTAATCGTCATCGCCTTCCTAGACGAATGTTGTTTATTTTCACCTCCTCAGTACCTGTACCTACATCCGCTTCTGTTTTTTCGTCACTTTCCCCATCATTACAATCATCTTCATTGCTGCTGTTTGCTTTGAATACCTCCAGATTTGCTGTCTTTGCAAGGGCACTCATTTTAGTCGGTAGAGTTTCCGAGCAAGTGAACCAAAAGTTGCAGTAAATATTATTGTATAGGCAGTTCACCTCCTGGAAGTCTTGTACTCAGTAGGCAAAGTCCGTTTGCTTTCATGGAAAATCTTCAAGAAATCTTCCAAATTCTTTTGTTTTCAAAAATCTCGTACTCTTTCGTGTGAGAGTGAAATACCCAGAAATCACTTGCGCAATAATGCTTTTGAATTAACACAAGCCCTGAACCTGCGCTCCTTGTAAAAATTAGTGTACAGCATAGATCATCAAATCTACTGCATTTATGCAGCTAAGATTAATGATTCAATAAATGCAACATAGTTGGAACCTCCTAATTACTAAGGAATCCTACATTAAGATCTCTTTACACGTATTTTTGTAAGAAACTGCTTACTAGAAACCAAACTCTCAGATCTCCAAAAATTAAGAAACTACAGTACCGGGAAAACATCCAGTTAAGAGAAACTATCTGTTTTGGTAACTGAGATACCATGTGTTTACTTTACTTTCAGTTGTTTCTTGGATCATGTTACTTGAATGGTACTTGTGCAATTTCTAAACATTAAAAAGCTTCAAAAAACCTTGTTTTGAAATGTTCACGAAGGAACAGGTAGTGAACATGAAGATTGTTATGGAACCTTTCAGACGCTCATAAGAAACTCTGAGTGCTCAAAATCTGAGACTTGTCGTAAATTTTAGTTTCTTATAAAAAATACGTATACTCCATAAAAAGACTTATTAAAATATACCGGATGACAAAAAAAAATTCACGAGCTGGATCGCACATATTTTCTTGAAAGCAAATGTTATGAAGACAAAAACTGTATTAGCATGTAGCTGAAAGACACCGCTATCTTTTGAGATGTTGCTTGATCAGTTTAAGATATGCGTACTCTTTTTTGAGCTTTGGCATGTTTGTTGCCTTTAACCTTACCGTGAAAAGCGCAAACGACAACTGACTAAACTATGCGATCGAGATTTACTTCCACCAGTGATCGAGATATTTTCCTACCAACTGTCTGACAGAGTCAATCAAAAGTGTCAAAAGGTCGGGGGGTTTGAAAATAGGGCCTAAGTGGATGACATTCCAATCGAAGACTCGAATTTAGTGTTATTATAAAACTATTTCTTTTGACGAAAACAATCGAGCAAGAATTGCAACGGCAAAAAGTTTAAAAATTTACTAAACTTTGATCTAAATTCAAAAAATCGGTCAAGCGTTGGATAACCAGTGTCAGCTAAAGTGACATTTGGGAAGATGTTTTCCCTACAGATTCCCACTGCTTCCCCCATTGACGTGATTTCGAAAACGCAATTCCCCCTTGCTGATACAGCAAATGAGTGAGAAGATGCTGCCTTTAAACGGCAAGCGTTTTATTACTCAGCCGTTTCCACTAAGTTGTTCTATTAGCCACATGCCAAATCTTTTTTGTAGCTTTTGACGGCACTATCAATGGCAGTGAGTCATGCTGATGTTGGGCATGGTTTATTGGCGCTATTTGCTATTGGTCTTATTGGCAGTACTTTGTGGACTGCTCTTGTTTCATATGCACTTTCAAATGTAAGGTGTAGAGGAGAGAGGTATGCATCTAAGAAGAAAGTGCTGTACTTCGTCATTGGCATATTGTAAGTATTTCTTTGCATTTATTCATTTAACTGTCCTTTTGTCGTTTTATTCGCTGGCCATACCGTGAGCATTGGATCAATAGAATTGGTCGAATTACTTTGAGAGCTTGATTAAACTTTCGATGATAGCGCAACTTAGTCTTTCTGTTAGTTCAAAATTTTTGTGAATAAATCCGGTTTATTGCCAAGGAGGTCAACTGAACACTTGTTATCAAACCTTGTCGTTATCTGGCCGAATCTCAAGAACCCTTTTTGGTTAATGCACGTCGTCCTGTACTATAGGCTACTTTTACGTTGTTATTCTACATATTGTAGATTGTATCTCTTTCTTTGTACAGGACAAGTCAGTTTGGAAAACAATTCTCTTACCGGGTGGGTGTCTCAAAACATTATCCCGGTTTGACCGTATTTAAAGGCACACAACGATAAGATGGATGGCACTCTCTTTTTTTGGTGTATTCAGGTCGGAAGAAATCGCAGAAGTATTGACCATTAACATGTACTCTGTTCTCTCTTCGAATATCCCTGACAAAGTAATAATGATGTGTAATGACATGTAATGATGAGGATCCTCCATGGATAATTCCACTACTGAAAAATCAATAAGGTGCAAACAAAGAACTTACAGAAATTGTGTTCAAAGTTAGAAGGGGAAAGATAATTGAGAAAGAGTAATTTTTTACGATGGACTAAGTGAAAGAAATAAATGCAACTCTGATATCCAGCTCTTCAAACTATTACCACCGTACATCAAGATACTCCTATAATACCAGTCTATCGTACTATCAGATATAATCTGATGAGCCACTGTATCTTGGCAGAAACCAATGTGGCTTGCGGAGGAAAATGCACAAGCGAAATGGAGCTACTCAATGAACAGGTGCTAGAAAAATGTATATGCGCCAACAATTATACTGACAAATCCTTTCACATACATTCTATCTGCACTTCGCATTCCATTTTTGGGGCCTTATAAACGGTGCGAGTGAGACATACTTTGTCAAGGGAAGGAGTTTGCGTACTCTTTGCGCCTTTCCATTGATATTCCGAACAATATGGTATACCCCTAGCTTATTCATATTTCTGCACTGGTTTTAACCCAAATCAATTTCTTTGAGACACTGTTTCTAGATAGCTAAGTTCGAACCATCAAAGTTCAATATGGGGAGACACATAAATGGATTCTTTTGTCCTCTCAGCCCTTAAAATATTCAGTGTTGGAATTTATAAGATTAGGTAATGAGATTGCGCACTTAACGCGTGCTACTTTTGAAATCTGGTATTAAAATTATATTTTATCTGAGGTGTCTACACATTTCCAGTTAACTTTGTGAAATCATTTTTCCCAAGGCGTCTATTATTTTCAGCTAACTTTGTAAGTTTGGTCACATGGAAGTGTTTTTACTTTATCAGAATTCCGGTGGCAGTTGGTACAATTTTGGCACTAGAAACATTTAATCCGATCCATATAGCTCAGATACACAACACAACAGATGTAAACACTACATCATTAACACCAATCCCACAAGGGTCGACCAGTCCATTTCTCCTCTATCTTCGACATAATGTGAGTAAACTATATTTTGTTTCATCGCTTAGTCCTATTCGATAAGATTTGTCTGGTATCTAAGCTTTTCTTCAAGGAGGAGTTGAGGCTGCGCGTAGGCTGAGTGTTGACATAATGTGAGAATTTTGTTTATCGCTTACATGCAGTGCTTTGCTCTCAAACGAAGATTTACTGAAGAATAAATTCCTTAGATTTTGACCCTAATAATTGAATTCGATTCATTCTTCAATGGAGAAATTGATTTGGAATGGAGAAATTGGTTTCTTAGGGCATGTGTTGTATTTCAATGATAGGGAGAGTGTTATGCAATCAATGCTAGTCCTCGCAGAACTTTAGGTCAAAATTTATACGAAAGTGAATGGCTCATTTTTTATTGTTACATCGGCGTATCAAAGTGTAGAACTTTTTGCTATTTCCAGATTTAAGAGGGAACTTACGCACCAAAAGTTATGATAAAAATCTTAGACATTCATGTGGGGCCTAAGTGAGATGATTAATATTTGGTGCAATCTGTTTGACATGATTTTCAAGCAATGGATACGTTGCTTCTTCACTCATGTTAAGCTTGTGCAGAATCATGATTTACTTCTTTGCATCATATTCTTTATCCCGTGTTCTTGATTATAGAAACCATTCAACTATGTCTACGGAATCTTCCAAGTCATTTCCGTGATCACTTGTGTCATGTCTCTGATAGTGCTTCAAAGGTGTGATAAATATTGTCGATGCAGGAGTAAATATGGTGAAAATAGCTTACCAAACGGTCAGACAGAAGAAGAATCGGCCTTCTCCGATCATATGTGAGTAAGACAATTCACTTCACGTACCCAACAGCTTGTAAAAGTATCCTCACTTAGTCAGAGAAAAGAGTCTTCAAATCTAATTGTCCGCCTAATATTCTTTGAATGCGTAAACTATATTTTCCATACGTTTCAGACAATTCTTTCTTTCGGGCTATTCTTTTATTGATTATTCTTTTATTATTATTCTTTCATTATCATTCTTTTATCATTATTCTTATTAAAAGATTATTCTTTTAATGCTTAACTCATACGAATGTGACCATGAACATTCAGAACTTCAATGAATACTTTGAATTCTTCGATATGAAACTGGATTTTTGCCGACTTCAAGCATATTTTGCAACAATCTCAGCCAAAATAATTAGGACAAGTCACAAAGCTATTCTGCTTTGGTGCTTTCATTATGTGCCACCCGCTACCCCTTTTCAATGTTGCTTGGATCAAACGCTATTCGACCATCCCAGAATCGAATTAGGGGAGGGGGACCAGAAACTAAAACACCAAGATTTGTCCATGTCCCAGCTTCTTTTGGCCAGGATGATATATCCTTCAGCAAGTATGGGTGACTGGGTTTCAAAGTTACCCAGTCCAATGACGTGCGATATTGGTGTTGGCAAGATGTATAATTTTGGCAAAAAATGTGTTGGGTGCTTGTGGTATCATAAACATTAAGCGAAATGCTTTAAAACAGCATCAATGTAAAAACGAAATTTAAATTGATCTGAACGCGTCATATTGGTAGAATGCCGTGGATGTGGCATGACTAAAGCCTGGTTTCCACATAGCCGTAACTGCCTGCGGCAGCCGCCGGCATAGCTGCCTGCGGCATACCGCCGGCAACTTTTCTTTAATGGAAACATTTTTTCTGAAGCTGCCTGCGGCTGCCTGAGGTAGCCGGCGGCGTTGGAAGAAAAGTAGAACCGTGTTCTACTTTTCCTCTGCCGGCGGCCTCTGCCTGCGGCAGTCCTTTGTCTGCAAGTAGTCACGTGACTTTATCTGTCCAATGAACATCCACGTATTTCGCGCCATTTTAAATATACGTCATTGCAAAGAAGCAAGATGGCGAACCCACTTGGAGAGGTTGACAGTGAAACCTTGATGAACTGTGTGCAAAACTATCCAGTTTTATACGACAAGGGCTCCGCAGATTACAAGATAACTAACAAAGATTCTCCATACGGTAAAGGAAACGTGTGGTGTTGTTGGCATACCTGTAGAAGTATTGTCTGTCGTGCAGTCTGACTTCTTGAAAGAGTGTGTGGTATTGTCCATACTGGGGTCGTTTTTGGTAAACTTGTCGCACCCAAAACCTGTGCTTTCTCTTCACAATAGCGCATCTTCGTTGTATTTGTCGCAAATACAGACTCAAGGGCAAGGCAAGTTGGCATTGTAGTAAAACCTTCTGTTCAAGGCCGCCATTTTCAGTGTACGCGCCAAAATCTCAAAATCTGGAATCCCTAGATACTGGCATGGTTACTGATGGAATAATATGGAAACACTTTGCCTGCGGTAGCCTGAGGCATACCGCAGGCACTGATGCCGGCGGCTGCCGCCGGCAGTTACGGCTATATGGAAACCAGGCTTAAATTAGCAAATACGCTGCGATGTCATAACTACTATGATGACACAATGTAATCGCCGAAGTTACAAATTCCATTTCTAATCATAATTCTGTAAAATATTTATTGTGCAGTAAAAACCCGCGTATAAGGACCTAGTGATTAAGAACCTACAGGATGAAATTCTGAAATTAGACCCCCAATATATAAGAACCAATTCAGCCTGAAAATTAAGATAGGTTCTTATTCGTAGAGATCGCCAAATTAGATACAAAAACTCCAGCTGCTTTGTCATCGAGCCTATTTGGCTTGATACTGACGTATGTGCAAGTTGCAAAGAACTCTTCAGATGCTTTGAAAGCTCTTAATTGCATTCTGTAAAATTTCTGATTCTTCCTCGGACTGCCGTTATGAGTGAGGCCTCATGAACCCAGGTGCCTCTGAATGGACAGTAAATAATGGTCTTGAAGTTTCAATCAGAACAAAGGAAATACTTGAAAACCCTGAATGAAATAAGAACCAATTTAAGAACCCGAACAGCCTAATTTCCCACTAAATACTCAATATATGAGAACCTAATCAGGCTGACTTGCAAAATTTTAGGTTCTTATACGCGGGTTTTTACTGTATTCTGAATCTTTCAAGGATCTTACTGCAGTAATTAATGTTTAACTTACGATTTCGATTTGCTAGTTGTAATTCGGACACTTTTCCAGAATAGCGGTGAGGCTTGGAGCAGCAGTCTCTACCCCGTCGAGGAAGGTCGGTCATTAACCGGAGATCCTTAGTAAGGTGTTTGTCGAAATTTTGTAAGCGAAGAAACGACTGGGATATCAAATTGGATGTAAAGCATTCTTTAGGCCTAAATGAAACGCCAGTGTTTTTCCTACTAGACTGCAACGCATATTTCCCATTTCAATGGAGATGTAAGGCATTAGCAATAGATCACCTGCAGCTCTCGAGGCTATGTTAACCCTAGTTTGTTAAAAATTGCATTTCTTTAAAGAGAGAAATTATTGAAAACTTTCTTACCGGTAAAAAAATGAGTTTGCTTTCCCCAAGACTTCAAGACGCGATTGGATACGATATCCTTGCTAAATTTGAGGTAGACTTTCACTACAGATCAAGGCAAGAATCTTTGAGATCGGGTCTTGGAGCTTGGAGCTTGGAGCTTGGAGCTTGGAGCTTGGAGCTTTGAGGTCGGGTCTTGACTTCTGTAGTCCCCCTGGACCCCTTTGGCTGACCTGGTTACAAAATTATCAACTATAATTCTTTTGTACTTTCAGGTGCAAGCGATGCAGATCTCTCAGCTTGAAACCTCCGGCAGACATTGAAAATTTACCAGATAAACAATGCTGCCATCAGTCTGAAAATGCAGACAATCCGAAGCAGTGCCTTTATGAGAGATGCAAAGAGAAGTCGGCAAATGTGAATTCAATCGAATATAAGCAAAGGAGTTACGGCGCTATTTCTCCTATATCTGACGTCAACGAAGTTGTATTTGATGAACTGAAAGATATTGAAGAGTTAACTCTAGAGGAATATCTTCAAGGAGACAGCCATCAGCTAAGTCGCCATATCGTACTCATCCTCTTTCAATGCCTGTTTTCAATCTTGGTAAGTTTTAATGCCATTATCATTATTACTGATTATGGCCACGCTTAGTGATATTCTCAGTATTAGATAATCTAACGGAAATATGTCTCAAAAGTGTGTCCACCTAGTTACTGAGGTTGCAAGAACCTTAGCATTCTGACAGCTCCTGGCAGCACTAATTTTGACAGCAGAGTGTTTTCTCCCTAATAGAGCACCGAAATAATTTTCGTTGCTGCTATCATTTCAAGTAACTTTAAATTGACAGAGTTAGGGCCTAGCTACAGCAAAAGAAGACTTGTGAAGATAGTTTTCTGACGCTATTGGGTTGAATTCCACTCAATTTTTCGACGTGGATTGTAGATAAAATGATTTGAGGCCTTCAATTTTGCTTACATCGAGTAGAATTGTGAGTACCTCGTTTTTTACGGTATTGTTTTTACCTTCGTCAAAGTTTGATAAAACAAGAAATTGAACAACATGCCACAAGAGGTTGCTATGTTTCCCCATGTTATATCTAGAAAGAATTCGATTAGGTCTAGTTAGCTCTGATCTTCTTTTTTGTGTTCAAGAGGGTTTTGATCAGGAAGCAGTGAGATGGTCAGCTGTAGCCATTTTTGAGCCACCGGCAGTACTTATTTTGTTCTCTTTGAAGCTGTCTCTGCGCTTGCAAACGAGAGGGGCGTGTCCGCCCGTGAAAGACTCGTACGGCTTTCGTAAAAGTCATTTTATATTACCGAAAAATCACTAAAATCAAAAAGTTCCTCCTGCTTTGAAAGATCTCAAGTATTTTCAGATATGGATGCACCCCTTTGCTAGGTTAATGAAAGAAAGTGGAATGAAGGGTGAATTGGTAATCGGCTACATTTGTGATACTTCTTGATTCAATGAAGGGGAATTGGTTTAAATTCAGCGAGAAAGAGTTGAATACGGCGACAAAAGAGATTTTAGAAAAAATGGCGATATTTTTTGTGGCTAATTATCGGTGAAATATGAAAGAAGTGGGACTGCTAAAAAAGAGTGATCTTCGGAGAACTTTGCCACTTAGAAAGTTGCATTCTTGTGTCCTGACTTGATATGGAGGAAGCTGGTATGTTGGTGGCTTTAAAAGGCAGATCTTTTACGGTGAGGTGATGGAACTTTCGTTCTAAAACCACACATAGCTAAATCAGCTCTATCTTAACCAAGTAATATTGCAACCAATCAAATGCATTCTATTTGTTGGATTGGCCAGTCAGAGACACCATTCGATAACCTGGCTTATTTGAAGCTGGCTTAACATGGACGTGTGAATTGGGCTTAATATTCCATTCACACTGGTGAGTTAAACCAGCTTACAGTCAAAGCGGAAGAAGCGTATCACCTATGTTTTCAATGTTCAAAATTGAATAGTATCTTCATTAGAGTTTGTTTCTCTGCATGAAGAAATCATTGAACATTCTTTATTCATTGTGGTTTCCAAGGTAAAGAACTCCTTTTGTAATCCTTCATATGCTCCGCCTAGATGATGCAATATTCGAATAGGCATCCAATCATGAAAATCCATTTTCAAATAATCCTCGAATTTACATGGTCTGCTTCTTCCGTTTTGACTGTGAACTGAACCAGGAAATCACTTGTTGCGGTTCAATTGGTAAGTCTAGCGAATCCAATAGATCTGATTGGTTAAATTATAAACTGATTTAGATACAGCTGATTCAATGTCTCCGTGTAAATGGGATATAAGTTACTTTTTAAACCTACTTTGTTTAGGAAATATATCGAATTGTCTTCAAAGGTTACCCAATTTTTGCCACATCGATTATTTGACTTTTCAGGCAGTTATTAGAGAAATTATGTTCACCACGGCCCTTTGTTAAAATATATCAAACAAATTTTATGTTGTTCGAAGCAGAATTGAAAGCAGAATGTAATAGAAACATTGCCAATTGATTTGATAAATGATTTATTACAGATTCTAGACAAAATCGACCACTAGTCAACCAAGATGCTATTGTATCTGTCTCATGTGAAAAGGGATACTCACATGCACATTGTAGATCGGGTCCACTTCCGAAGCCTGTACGCCAAAAAGCGTATTCAAGCTCACTATCAAATATCTGTACAATGCTGTCGCCACTCATTGTATACGACATGTTTTCATGCAGTGGTTTAAATCATTTTGCGAACATGTTAGCTCAATTGTGGAATGTTTTGATAGTCACAGTATAGGTCTCCACTCTTCCCGATCATCTCAGCAGTGTGTCTCATTATTAATTTAACTGATGGATAATCCGAAACAATTTTTGTCATCGCGTGTCATACACCGATGAGACCAGAATGTTGGCAGCATAGCAAACAAGCCACTGATCTCGATCGATCGATGAACAAAATTCCCACAGGAAAGTTCTTTTTGAAAATTAACATAAGTAAGTTGAGCCAACTGTAACAGTCATAGTCAGAGCACCAAGGCATTTTTAGCTCCAAAAAAGCTGACTTTTACTCGATGCTCTGTATAACATGACAGGTATTGATGATTGTACCACAGAGAAGGAAGATTTCAAGCGGTTAGGAGCACATGGAATGCTTATATATGCACAGTCTGGTGCCAACGTTGCTGTATATCAAAAAGCATAAGGGAGACATTGCATTTTAAACGTGCAGTAATTGTAGTGAACTCGCAAGGGAAATTTTCTTGCAAACTCTCCAGCTTTCTATTTGGATGAGAAGCAGCACGACCTCCATTATAGAGACTGCGTTGAAAGTAGGCATGAAGTGCAGGTTATTGAATACGCTGGTCTTAAAAAGCGTAAGCTGAAAACATTATTTTTAGACACAATAAGTAGACCAGTAGCCTTAATAAAATCTACATCTAAGGCTTTCGAAATATTTTGTTCCGGAGGCTGTGCAGAAGAAAATTGTGATCTGAAGATGGCGATACCTCACACTGAAGGAGGACTCTTTAATATTCGATGGAAGTACTCATTGCTTTCTTATGTTTGTTTGCTCTTCATCGAAACAGATCAACACAGTTCTTAATGTATGTATTTTTCAATCACAGAATATATTTCTATGTTTTGGTCGAATCAACGGATCTAAAGATTCTCACAATGGTGGAGTTTACATAGAAATAGAATTTCTTGCCCTTGTTTGCACAGTTGGACAGGTAGGTTCAAATCAATTCAGTGTTTCGTATTATTTACCAGGTAATATTTTAGTAAGGATCTTGTTCAATTGGGACTGCTTTTTCAAAGTAAAGTGGCTTATGTCTTTCTGAATGTTAGAATTTTGTCTTACGCTTTTATTAAGTATTCGTATTTGAGTAAGATTTATTACATTTTTTTAGTACTGTGGTAACCAAAGATGAAATTCTGACAGCCTAGGAAATGCTATTTGGATTTATTAGATTTAATTCCAAAATGAATTCAGGTATTCAATATCTTTTCGTGTAGCTTCATGTCGCATCCATTCCATTTTGCTTTCATAGATCTCAGAGTTATTTCAAAATGTTCATGAAGACTTGCGTCCGTAAGGTTGTCCATATGATCAGGTGTGAAAGCCAGATGCCCAGTCTGTAAGGCGTTGTTTTTGTTTCCAGTTTCCATGAAAACTCAACAGCAGCCGATTTTAATGAAAGCAAAGCCTCCTTTTCATGAGGAGACTGCCAGAAATGAATGAAGGCTGACATTTTTTAAGTATAAATAAGCGATTTCCGTGGTACTAGTATTAGGGTTTTCCTGTATGTAAAGGTTTTTCTTTGGCGTTTGTCATGCATCAAAAGTGTGAGAGGAATGTCCTTTTCATTTTTAGTATGTGGGTTGTGGCAGGTCGCCTTTTGTTGTACTCTTTTTTTGTTGTATTTGCTGAGAAAACTGAGATTTTAAGCAAGGAAAGCTGTTTTGCTTTCTTATCAAAATGTGCAACGGAAGCAATTTCAGGAGCACCATTGGCTTGATATGGGAGTACAGCAGCAGGGTGTTTCAAGAGGGCTACTAGCCGGAAAATTTAGATTACTTTGAAATGAAAGGTCTAACGTAGATGAGACAGTGATTTCGTGAAAGCCTGACTTCTGGGCTCTCCTTTGATTTATAATTTTTGCCAACTTTGCCTCTAAGAGCTTGGTAAGAATTGAAGAAATGAACAGAGGTCAAAATGAGGTAGCCTGTCGTTTAGGCATGGTTGTAATGAGCCATTTCAACAGTTATTAATAGAAACTGGGGGGACGGGTGCCGTTTGTTCGGTTAAGTGTCAGATGCCAATCTGGTAAGTACCTGCCAGTGCCACAGAGCCTCTAAGAAAGGTAGATTTCTCTCCACAGAACGGTCGGTTTTAAATTCATGTTTTAAACCAACGCCTTCTTAGTTTCAACCATAAATTGAAAACAAATATTAATGTGGAGGGAATATATCATTGGTAGAAGCTATGTGGAAGCAGTTAACCAGATCGACGTCCACCTATTAGCAAAGGAAATCACTCTCACCAGTCGCCTTTAAAATTGTCAAAATGGTTTATTTTTATGGTAGAAGAAAAGTAACATGGAAATCTTACTTTTGCATTCTAAAATTTTTATACTTTTACAAAAGCAGGACTGTTGTCGAAGAACGAAGAGCTCGCCCAGTAACTTCAGTGACACAATGTTTTTTTCGAAAAAAAATCTGAAAGCAAAGCAAAACATTCCATTTCTTGTGCGATAGTGTTTTTTGAAGGGCTGTTTATTCACGAGTATCTTATTGCTGCTTGTTTTTAAATCATCAAAGAATTGGTTTACAGTGGAGCCTCCATATAGCGGAGGTTCTCCATATACAATGAAGTAAGCTCAGGGCCCGTTCACACGGGAACGCAATCGTTCCGTTCCATATCGTTCCGTTCCGAAAAGTGGAACGCTCAGGGGTTGCGTTCACACGGGAACACTTGAAATAACATCGTTCCGTTCCAAAAAGTGGAACGATGAAAAAAGTGATACGAAAAGTGGAACGATACGCAATCGTTCCGTTCCGTTCCCGTGTGAACAGGCAATGAGGTCAAAACTGGTCCAAAAAACGGAACGATAAGATTTGTTTCCCTAAGCGCATGCGTGGATGTAGTTGTTACTGGGAAAAATGGCAAGGACTGAAGAAAAAACTCTGAAACGGAACGATTGCGTTCCCGTGTGAACAGAAACAAAACCCGATACGCAATCGTTCCGTTCCCGTGTGAACAGTCTATTTTTGCGTTCCAGAAACTGGAACGAAGATGGAACGGAACGATTGCGTTCCCGTGTGAACGGGGCCTCAGTCAAGTGATGTCAAACTCCGGATGGGTGATCTCGGAGGCCTGAGAGTTAAAGTATGTGGAGCTAAGGCCTGGTTTAAAGGTGGCAATTCTGCCGAAATGCGGCAGTAGATTACCAGGCTTGTCAGATTAAACTGCTCAAATATGACTGGATTTAATAGGTCCCATTTGTGTCGCGTCGAATTAAATTGTTTGGAGCATTATCCGTAGATTAGTAGTAGTTTTCGTAATTTTCCGTAAAAAGCGCATACGGTAAAATAATCTGATCGTACAAAATATCGCTATGTCTTCAATCTTCGAAATGTTTAGCAATTCGTTCAAGTTAATGGGCCAAATTCATCTAAGCAAGAGGGAGCAAGAGAGCATTATTTCCTTGGGCACTTGACTCTATTTTTTCGTTTTCACTCAGGATTTTCTTCGTTTTGTTCGTCGTTTTCTGGCAAGTCTCCGTCATCATTGTAAGCTTCGGAACTCATTTCTGCTTCAATTGGTGTATTATTGGAAGCAAGAGTAGCAGTAGCAAAAGGTCAAAACTGCAAGACAGGAGAACACTTAATTTGCGTTCAAATTAGTGCAATAAGTGCATATGTCTGAAAGCAATTGGTGCCACATTTGATCTTATGCGACAGAATTTTATTCGACCTTTGCATCCACTGTCGCATTTTTGCCACGTTTTTGTTGAATCAAATGGAAGCATTTCTACACGACAGAAATGCGACCTTTAAACAAAGCCTAACTTTTAATGAAAGTCTGTCATGGAATAAACAGTATATGATTGTAAAAGGAAAATTGAAGGAGGGTCTTGATTCCATCATAAAACTTAGACAACTTTTCCCTCGATCAAAACTTTGTCAAGTATACCGGGCATTGGTGGAAAGTCACCTCAGATATGGTAATCTACTATGGAGTGACCTTTCTGCAACTAAACACCATAAATGGCAAAAATGAGCAATGTCCAGAATCTAGGCGATTTTTGCATTTCGCTTCCATTTTTCCAACGCAAAACACAACTTCACCATGCACCCCTTATGCAAAACACCCTAACTTGGCCGGGTGTTTAACCACAAGTACCAACATGCACTGTGCAACGTACTGGTGATGATTCAATCATGGGAATGGTCTATTCTAAGGGATTATCGATCGCAGAGAAAGCAAATTCTCTCAACAAGTAATTCAAGATAAGCAAAGCCACTAAAATTGCTCTGGAACCCGTGGGGCAAACTATCATCTTGCGCATGCGAAAGTGGCTTTAAAGAGAAGTCATGAGTCTATTTCAAAAGAAGGACAGATCTAGAGATCTGCATGACGGATTTTCTTTATTTTATTCAGAGGCCGATTACAGCTAAATCCATCAGGCAGATCCTTAGCACTGTCCTTCTAGTTTCGAGATTAATTCACCATTGCTCCTACCCGCAAAAGGGATAATTTGCCAGACTGATGTCAGGGTAACTGTTGCAGGTTTCTATGTTTTGAATTACTGGTTGAGAGAAATTCTTTTGTCTGCAATCGCTAATCGCTTTGAATTGAGGTCAGTCAAAAGAACATGATGCTATTGTGTTACAAGATCTGTTCTTATTATGAGGAATATTTGCCTCGTAGTACACTCATTGTGAGTTTTCCACATTTTGGCAGATACAAATTTTTTTTTATTTTAGGGCTTTCTTTCATTTGCTACGTTCGGATTCAACAAGCTGTTCTTCAATGCACTGTCATTTGAAAGGTATGCAAATATAACCATCTAACGCTTCTACGACTTTTAGCAGACTTGTGAAGTTGTCAAGGATCTTTGTTTAACTGCTCTTAGGAAAGGAAATATGAAAGATTATGTTGAAGATCATACGGTGACATGCATCGTTGAATTCTTGATGAAAGGGATTGTTTAGTGCCGTGCAACCACCAAATTAGGACGTCTCTGATAAGGTTAGGTACTGACCCTGGCTGGTTACTTTTGGGCAGCGGGTTGTTGTTCAGAGCCTTGTTCCATTAGGGATAATGTTCAGCCTATTTTGAATTTCAAGTTTTTCCATTTGTGATACAGGTAGGGGCAGCTTTTCTCCTTTTAAAGTAACTGTCCATTCTTTATTAAATTTCTTGCTATTCAATCTTGTAAATTGTTAATTTTATTTTATAGGTATGGAATTTTGCAACCTGCATGTGTGGCAAGGAAGATCAAACTGCCACAAATTCAAAATCTTGACCCGAAAATCAAGAGTATATGTACAAGATTTAAAAGTCATCATCTAGAGAGTTGCAGAAATGATATTGTCACTGATTTGAGGTATGTTTTATATTAGTTCTTCTTAAAGCAGTTCCTTGCTAATGTTGCAAGACTAACCGTGCAGAGATGTCAGTGAATTCGTAGTCATTGCATTTGTGTAGAGTTTTTTGCTTTACATAATGGTTTATTAAAACATGAACTTAGCTTTCGTCTGAATCATTATTGCCAGGGATAGCCACTTGTCAGAAGCAAGGAGATGCCCTTTCCCAGCTACCCTTGGAAGCGGCGATTGCATTGCGTTCTATCGAAAAGCACAATCTACCGTGTTTAAACTATCGCTTTACACTCAAAATTCACCACTCGTCGACTGCGGCAAAAGCTCACTACCAGTATTGCAAAGATGCAAGGAAATGTCGTGATAAGAATATTAGTTTTCGAACAAGGTGATGAATCAACGTGACTTTTCACGGGAGTTGCTATTTTCGATTATTGTGTACGTCTCATGATGAGATAGTTTCGCAGGTTGCATGAAGTATGATTTGTAATAAATGATCTCACATGCAAAAATAATCATAATTTTCAACTCATCATAACAGTAGCTGTGAAATCTTAATCACATATCAAGGAAAGGTTTGCTCACTCCGACTCAGATCAACGAAACAATGCAGTATAACTAATGCTTCGGCCTAACTTTGCGCTGATTTAGGTTAACTTGTTATCTGTGCAGAATTGTTATATTTTTTTTCGGAGAGTACCTAGTAGTTTCCAATAAGTGCAAAGTTGTGGCTTTCGTTGCGAGAAATTTCGGGGGATCATCCGTGATGTTTGGGATATATGTAGGAAAATTAGGAGAATTGCATGAATTCTATGATCTACAAATTGATGGCCACAGTTTCATTCAGTTTGCTGCATCATAGTCCAAGAATTGCAATGACTTCCGAAGCTGTGTGAGCCACTTTCCCACTGCTTATGCCATCTAATATCTTGCTAACATTATGTATACACTGTTTAGTCTACCGGATGACCGTAAGAAGTATACGGATTTGCCTGGCTCTAAGCGATGTGAATTATCTTTAATTGATGGCTGATCAGTCTCAAAATGCTACTCGATAGTTAACTTGTGCAATGATGCCGCGTTTGCTGGTATTAGGGCTTTGGTAGCAGACTCAGAAATTCAAATTTGCTTTCACCCTCAAGCTAGAGCTTGGCCTTTTAGCCTGGAAAAATCATGAGGCACAATAAATCAACGATAGTCTTAATAAAGTGTGAATAAAGCTTGATCTTATTGTATTCTGTATGCAAGAAGTCACTTCCCAGTCACTCATTGTACATTATCTTCATATTTGTTTATTTCAGTTTTTGATTTTGATGTGCTTCAAAATTTTTGCTTGGGCCGAAAGGTCAGGGCTCTGGTTTGGATCCGGGAACAAGTTTGAGCTTTCAAGATTAATATTTCTGCTCTCAAAGCACCAATACCCGCAAATGGGCATCTATTTCCAAGTTCACTATCGAAGAACATTTTAGAGTGATTAGCTATCGATTAAAGCTCAGTTCACATCGCTGGATGCAACCAAATCCATATACTTTTTTCTGTGACACGTGGTATTTTATTCTTAACGACGAGAATTATCTTATCTTCCTCTGCAAGGTTTCACTTCAAGTCTTACAAGAATGTATTTCGTGGTGATCAGTTGGTTGATTGGATCGTTGAGTTCGGATTGGCTAACACAAGGATGGATGCAGTGCAATATGGTAACTCATTACTAAGGGGTAGAATTATTGAGCATTGTGTTAACGAACATTATTTCTATGACTTGCCGTATTTTTATCGATTTTGTAATGACAATAAGGATCAAATCCATTCAAACTAAATTGTATGGAATTCTTGATACGGAGTATCCATGATTGAAGGGCCTTCATAATTGGACGAAAACAAACAAATGAATGAAAATGAAAATAAATCATCGATTTCAACGAGTTCCAACAATAAGCTATGAATACATAACAAAGTAAAATACGAAGTTAAACTTCGTTCTTTCATAAGATTTGTTGCCGTGCAGTCCAGACTCAAGGTTAAGTTAAAGTTTTGTTTCTGTATAGCGCACCTTTCTTCAAGTTCATATATTCAGCGGACCTCAAAAGTTCCATTACCTCATTCAGCTCAGGCGTCAAGCTGTTTTTGTTTAAACTCTGCAAGCTGCTTTTTCTATGCCTCCATGCACTGATTCGTGCAGCCACGCAGTTAGCACGTGAGAGTTTTGTAGCCTTCATGGAGGAGGTACCCTTTTTCTACCTTAGTGAAGTTTTATACCGACAGATTTAAGTGTAGTTTTCAAACTGTTGTATGTTATAAGTGGCCTAGCAGTTTTAGCCATCACCTATTGTGTAGAAGGATGTGTTTTAAATCCATAGCTAGTCATGCACAAGTGCCAATAGTTTTCCGAAAACCCCATTTGCTTCGCTTCTCAGAGAACTCGAAATTTATTAATAAGTGTGAACTAAATTCTCAGGATAAGTTTGATTTATAAAAGTGTGAACTAATGTTGGATTTGCCATCTTCAATTTCACCTATCCTTCAGATCCGTTTAACAGCAAAACTGAATGTTTCAGAAAGATCCCAGTGTGTGTTCAATCATAATTTAAACCCTTGCAATCGGCCAAGCAGAAAGTTTTCACGGCCCGTCAAACATGGATATACTTGGTTTCGCTACAAGCAATGATTCAGAGCCGTATGCTGTCAAACGTTGTCTGCTGCTTCGTATACGTAAATTATTCATGTATTTATTCTGTCACTGTCACTAAGCTTGGTCTACTTGACGATAGACTTGTTAATGGTATCGCTGTATTGCGTTAACAGTTTCACCATTATTCAAAGTCTGTAGATTTTGAAACGCTTAGTCTACTAGTTAAACATTCACGGTCCTTGCAAGATTGTTTCAAACTGTTATTTCTTAGTAACTGAGCATAACTCAATTAAATCTTGTTCAGGAAGCCTTGCACAAGTCTTAGCTAGAACAAGGAACAATAAAGAAAAGACAGAAAATTGCGGAAAAATTTTATGAAGTACAGCCTTTCTCGCAGTTAATCCATTCGATATTAATATTAATATTCATTCGACCTAATCATTCGATGTTGAAAGGTTTTTGTACTGCTGAGGCACGTTCATTGGCAGTCTGTTGTAATCTTTGATAGGAGAAAGTTTGAAAATTCCATGTTTTTCCATTACGTGAATGTTCATGGAGTCACAAGACATTCCAGTGGTTTCGTACCTTCACAAAATATTTCCGGTCAAGAGAAATTACATTCTTTCAGAACAAGATTTTTATGTACAGGGTGTCCCAAAGTAATTGTGCCCGGTCCGTGTGGCTACTGTGGAGGAGCCTTAGATTTGGTTATCTCGACTTTTACACGGTTGCATAGGTCAGGCTTCAACTTAAAGTTTGAGACCTTGTGTGAGTCAATCTGACAAGTGGTTGTTGATTTACGGCAGAGAAAAGGCACAATAAGTGGTTGCTTCGAAAACGGCACTTCCATTGTTCTCCAGCAATGTCAAAATAAATTAAGTTTTCAAGGAAAGGTCTCTGGCATCATATTGAAATTTTCACCTCATTTTTAAAAGGTAGAAAATGCTCTCTTATGAATTCAAAAACACTTCTAATCCCTTAAAGATAATTAAGAAAAATTTTGATATGATGCCCAGAACCATTTCTTTGGAAACTTACTTGATTTTTGACACTGCTGGAGAACCATAGAAGTGCCGTTTTTTGAAGCAACCACTCATTTCACCTTCTCTCTGCCGTAAATCAGCAACAACGTGTCTAATGGATTCAAACTAGGTCTCAAACTGTAAGTTGAAGCCTGATATATGCAGTCGTGTAAAAACAGGGGTAATCAACCTTTTCAAGATATGAGGTGCAAAAACGGAAGTTTTCGTCATTTGAGACTTCGCATCTTTGAGGCTAAAACCCTGTTCTGCGTAAAATGTTTAGTGTATAAACCAGTTTACACATTCATGTCTATCTTCATATGGAAATTAGGTGATGTAAAGAATTAGAAATCATAAGGGCTTTGACCGTGAAATCAAAGTTTGGGCAAAGATTTGTGCAAACATCCGATTTTACGGTCAAAGCACTTATAACTTTAAATTCTTAGAATCGTTGTGATTTCCAAAAAAAGACAGGTATAAAAGTAAAAATTTGCCTCTATGCTAAGCTTTGTACGCAGAACGAGATGTTAGCCTCCAAAATGCAAAACCTGAAACAACGAAGGACTTCCGTTTTGGCACCTCCCATCTTGAAAATGTGGCTCAAATCTACGGCTCCTCCACAGCAGCAACACAAACGGGGCATGGTTTTGTTGGGACACCCTGTCTATAGAAAGAACTAAACTACAACAAAAAACTTTGTAGAGTTAAGTTGTGTGTAGCCATAGAATTGCTATCATCTTCCAATATAATGCAAAATAGATATTATTCAGCAGAGGTTAGGGAGAGGAACTTGATTGTTGCAAGAGTTGTCGAGTTGTATTTACTAAGGGGGGGGGCCTTAGTCTCTTAGGGATTTTAGGAAACTCTTTATCTTTCTTACAAAATAAATTTGGTCGCTAATGAAACTGTAATGCATTTTGATCTGCAAGAAATCTGCAAGCAGAATACGGAAAAGCCGTTCTTTTTGAAGCAGTGAGCTCAGAAATAGCCCTTGGTGAAAGCCATTTTTGTCAAATTTTGTTAATATAATGAGTATGAATTTGTTGAGTATCGTCGTTAGACGTTTTATTTTTCTTCGGTCTCCTTGTACATGGACTGTATCAGTCGTAGCTGTCGCTGGTATAGATGAGGTTGTAGATTCTGCTTGAACAGCAATATGATTGCATTTTCGCTTTTGAATTGGTTCGAGGTTATGAATTTCTTGTGATTTACAAATTTTTCTTTTGAGGACTATCCTGTATTACGTTCCTCAGCATACCTTTATCGTGCGTCTCAAATTACCGTTTTAACTTTCCAGCAATGCAATGTCAGACAGATTAGGCGAGTTTCTGTTTTTGGCATTGAATTGAATGATGGCGTTGGCTTCAAACTGACACTCATGAAAATACTGATTCAAAACACAGACTAGACCCAATGTGCCGTGTTTATGGCGTGTCAAATCAGATACAGTAACAATTGGAAACTCCCTGACGGAAAAGGTCGGAAAAACAACTTCGGACAAAAAACGATCGGACGCTTTTTCAGGAATTTTGGGACTAAATAACTTTGGAACAAACATAATAACGAAATACAAAAATGAAACCAAAATACGTCTTAGAAACTAGCCGTAATTACATCATGAATATCAGCTTGGGTGCATGGTCATCAACACATCTGCAAGAACATTTGAATTAATTTTTTTGTAAAATCGAGTGATGGCTGTTGGTCAAATGAAAAAGGTACTGCCATACATGAACTGTTTACGAGAAACTCTTCAAGGAACCAAACGTATCAAATATTCAAGGAGCTTGAGCAGCACTGGCAAAAAATAATTAATCAACCTTTAATGTTACGTTTGTGATTTCCCACTTACAATGAAGTTTAAAACTTTCGGATGAAGAAACTTTTGACCTTCACCAGATTTGGGACAATAAAACTTTCGGACAAAATGCTGTCCGAAAGTTTGATGTTTCTAAAGTTTTCGAATTTAATGTAAAAGAAACTGTGAATTATTAACCTGCAGGCAGATCTTTGGCCAATTAAGCACGATGCATTGGAGCCATGTCAGCCTGTAGCAGAATGTCAAATGTTCTTTTCTGTGGATTATCACTGTAGAAAAGATAGGAATCAAATATTTTCGCCCAGTTTTGCTCGTAGCCCATGGCTGGAAACCCTCAAAGCCTCATTTCACGGACCAAACAGACGGCGAATAACCTAAGAAGACAGACGAAACGGGTGAAGAGTTTCCGAAATTTTAGCTGGAAGTTTACCGAGTGTTTTTTGAAGATATCTTGAAGAGAATTTGGAAACACAGATATTTGGCGTTTTGGGATCTGTCTTACAACATTCACTATTGTTATCACAGTTTTGCTCGTGGCCCATGGCTGGAAGCCCTCAAAGCCTCATTTCATGGACCAATCAGACGGCGAATAAGCTAAGAAGACAGACGAAACAGGTGAAGAGATTTCAACATTTTTACTGGAAGTTTACTTAATGTTTTTTGAAGGTATCTTGATGAGAATTTGGAAATACATATATTTGGCTGGAAGCCCTCAAAGCCTCATTTCACGGACCAATCAGACGGCGAATAAGCTAAGAAGACAGACGAAACGGGTGAAGAGATTTCAGCATTTTTTGCTGGAAGTTTACCTAATGTTTTTTTAAGATATCTTGCTGAGAATTTGGAAACACATTTATTTGGCGTTTTGGGATTTTTCTTGCAACAATCACTATTGTTATCACTATTTTCTGTTGCCCAGAATTTTTGTTGTTTAAGGCTGATCAGTTTTGGAAAGGCCATAACTCCAAGAAATCATGAGATATTTAAACCGACATCCAAACCTGGAAACCAAACATATGGCAAGCTGAGCTCTTCGAAAAAATTCGGGAAATTTCCAGCAGTTTTTGTCGTCGTTGCGTTTAAAGAAGGTAGGTGAAACTTCGAAAAATAATCACCCGTTTCTTCTGTTTTCTTTGCTTATTTGCCGTCTGATTGGTCCGCGACAATGAGGCCTTGGAATTTTCCGGTCATGGGCGACGAAATTTGGGCCACGAGCAAAAATCAGCTTAAAACATTTGAGTCCTATCTTCACTGTAGATTCTTTCTTCGTTAAGGTTTGATCACGTGTATTAGCTCTTGATTGGCTGCGCAGATCACAGTTTGATTTTCCAAAGTTTCGTTCGACGTTCGAAGAACGGAAGACGATTATCGTCATTAATTTTTTATTTCATCATCATTAATTTATTTACAGTAGGCTAGAATGCTTTTAAAATAGCAACATTGCTGCTAATTAAGGTCTACTACTTAACTTAAACAGAAAAGAAAATATATTACAAATCGTTTATAAAAACATAATTACAACGGATCATGTTAGGTACGCAACCTGTGGTATATGTTTTGCAAAGTCTGCAGTGGCAGCTCTCTCCCTTCCCAGATTTAATATGGTTTTTGAAAATAGGAAGTGTGCTTACTTGTTTGACTACATTTGGTAATGTCGACCAAAGTCTATTTCCAAGGAAGGATATAGTCTCAATTACATATGTTGTTGTATGAACTTTTGGAATCTGCGAATCGTTACCGTGCCTTAAATTGAAACAAGTATGGCGCTCAGCGAAAACATCCTTCATAAAAGGAGGACCTAAGTCATACCTTGTTTATAAATTTCGGTTATAAGCAACTGTATATTCTTTACTTGGATAGATACCAAATTCCTTTGCTCCAGAAGATCCTCAAAATCCGTTTGATAGTTTTTGTCCGCAAAACGCAATGCTCTTTCATGGATATGATTTATTCTATGATTTAAAGTCTATGAAACGATCAATTGTTCTTCATATTTTCGCAGGGTTTTAGTCGCGTTTAGAATCTATTTGGTTGGGAGTACCTGTATGAATGAAAATAAAGTCAACAGATTATAAAACATTGCACGAATAAAAGGTAGCACGATGTCAGGGCAGTGTTACGTTATAATTCGTTCATCTGACTTACCAACCTATTAAAACTTCGTGAATGTTAATCACAACCCTTTTCTTTTCAATACTGGTTTTGTCAGAAAAAATGCATCCGCCATTACAAAAATCTCACTTAAACTAAGCAAGGAATTCTTACAAGTTTATGTTGTCCAAAAAAGTGAATCTTTTTCGTTTATAAATAATGGGAAATCGAGAAATGAAAGGAAAATCAGAAGTCAGTTATCAGCCAAACATCAATGTTCTCATATTACGCAGAACAGGTTGTTCACTTTTTGAAAATTTTGAAACGGAACATTTATTTCCGTCGCTGGCTCGTTGTAAAGCAGTGCTCTACGCAAGAAAACGGTATTTTACTGTTCCAGTTTGTTCGTATTTTAAAGTGAATTCATATTTACGTGGAGGTTGTCTGGTATAAAATCTCTAACAATTTTCGATCTTTCGTAACTGAACTTACAGCTTAATGTCTTACAAATTAATCGTCATTCAGTCAGTCGAGAAACGAGAATTGTTAGTGGCAATGCAAATATTTAACGATGCGTTCATCGTATGTGAAATGAACAAGCAGCTGATCAAATATTACTATCTCCTTGCACTGAAAGCGTCGTTGATGATCGGTGATCAGTGAAGCATGACAATTTAAAGATCAACAAATACCACCAAATCATAGATGAACCTTCCATCCATTGCAGAAATTAGCATGCCAAATTTGAGCGAACGAGGAAATCTTTACAGAACGTTTAAAGGCTATGGATAATTCGGTATTTCAGGCAACCAATCATGTTATTGCGGCCATATAATATGTGGTAATATTAAACACGTCCAGCATTTTTCACAATTGCTGATTGAATTTTCGTATAATCTTATGAATTCGGTAACCCTTTGGTGTGTATCGATCGAACTAAGTCTTGTTCCATCTTGATAAAAACAATACGTACGGGGAAAGATGGGCAAATGTTTACTTTACGCTGGCAGCTGCGAAAACTCCATTACACACTATGAATTGAACTTGTAGCGTGGTAGACGAGATCTTGTTAAGTTGTTGCTGGGAAACGCAATTAGATTTGCGAAACAGCCATGTTTTGCTAAGACTAAATGTCGAATTATCGCTTCTGTAAAGGAATAAGATACAATTCAAATTTAAAGGCAACGATTGGGAAAGGTGAAATCGCAGAAAGAGCTGATGATCCTCGCAGGGACAGGTCTGGTAGATAATGATCTCTTTTTTTCTAGAAATGACAATAAAGAAACAGATCAAGTGCTTGTGGTTTTGCTGAAACTTTGTGGGAGCCATGGCCTAAACCACTAGAATGCACAACTACTGAACATCACACTCACACAAACAGCAGCTTGATTTCACGTCATATCTACAAGGAAATATCTGTTGGATTTCGCATAACATCTGCAAGCAAAAAGTAATTTAATATCATATCATATCTTCAACTTCAAGCAAAATTAAATCATATCTTCACGGCAGATTCCGTTGATTCAAACATATGAGAATGCAGAATAACGCAACGGATAATTCGCCTTCTTTGGTGCATTCAGAAAGCCTCAATCATCGTATGACAGAAATGAGTCTTATGTTATTGATATTCATAATTGGAGCCATTGGAAACCCTGTCACTGCTTATTTAGTGTTCAGTAACAAGCGGCTACACAACATCCAGAATTGCTTGACAATCAACATAATCGCCATTGACTTCATTGCAACATTCACAATTGTGCCCATTCAGGTCATCACACTTGCACTCGGTAAATGGTCACTTGGGGAAACTATGTGCCAAATAACAGGCATGGTAACTGTGGTACTCTCGGTATGTTCTCTATGGACCATTTTATGGCTCAGTATCCTTCGAATAATATTTATGACACGACCACGATTTTATGCGACAATTGTGCTGCCGAAGTATATAATACCAATCTTACTGTCAACTTGGGGCGTCTCTATTTTTGGCGGGAATTTTGTCTTTGCAATTGGAACATACGCGTTTAAGGCGAAATTCGTTGTATGCTTCTTCCTGTTCGAGAGTATATCTAAAATGATTGCATTTATGGTGCCATTAGTGTTAATACCTGTGATGCTTGTCTCTGGTTTGAGCATTTTGATTGTTATAAGACTGAACAGAAGACGAAGGTATAATGCACAACAACAAGATCGCAGAGAAGATAAAGAAATCGCTTTAACATATCTGATGCTAGTTTTTGTCTATGTTGCCTGTTATCTACCAGTGTTCATCGTCGAAGCAGAGGATCTAGTCTTCAAGGGCATGGTATTGCCCCATGATGCATATATGATGGTGACTTATTTCGGTTACTTGCCATTCAGTCTGAAAACGATGGCATATGGACTTACCAAGAGATCTTTCAGGAAAGAAATAAAGAGCTGGTTTAAACGATCACAGAGAATCTATCCGAGTCCTGACGGTGAAGGAAAAGTAAGGCAACAAAATAAGGTTGTTTTCTCGAAAAGGTTGGATGCCCATGAAGTAGCTGTAATAAAACCAAGGGAGGAATCAAGTGTTTGAGTTATTCAAAAAGATCAAATCGAAGCCATATATTTCAGCCGTTAACACTTGTTAGCTCTCTCATGAAGAAGAAGTGATCCTTACGACATAGTTGTTAAATATTTGCGCCCAAGCTTAATGACCAGAGATCGGTCGGGTTGGCCATATCATTCCAGGATAATTTGCCATATGAATAGCGGAAACGGGAAAGGTTAATGAAACATCATGTTTGTTTAAATGGATTGAACCACCACCTAAAATCACTCTTAGAAGGGTGGACCTAGAAGACTGGACCCTTACATTAGCATTCATACACATACATACATCTCAAGACACACTCTATGTTACAAGAATCCAAGCGCTGAGAATCCATCAAAATATTCAGCATTGGGAAGTAAAAGTTTCTTTACAATTTTTTTATATGGATCTGCATAACCAATTTAGTGAAGGTGTAAATTACTCTATACAGATCCTTACATTGGAGTTGGTATCACAGGCACCTTAAACCTGCAAAAGGGTCTTCTAGTTACACGTCTGTTTTGAAAAGTATCATAAATTCTGTTCACTTCGAGTTCTTTTCGAATCATACCATCAAACCTGAGCAGGTAAATGTGACAGATGATGAACTGGCCATTGTTGCTATTCATTTGAACTAATAACAGAAGCATTGGATTGGCGACCTGGAATTTTTTTGTCATATTTGAATGTTTACAATAATCTTTCATGTCGTGTATGTGGGTTCATTATAGTTTCGCGTTTATGCGAATTTGGCCGAAATTTGAGTGCGACTAGTGGTTAACGAAAACCCTTGTGGTTACACAAAAACGCATTCCTTGAGAGCGGATATGGGATTGGTTTGGTAGAAATTGCATTTTCAGCATATCTACTTCTGCATTTCTATGTGTAACAAGTCCTTCCATCAAGGAGCATCACTGTTTTCATGTGACACTTTCAGGTCGGGAGAATCTATCACAATGGGGGAAAATTAGTATAAAAGTAACAAGTACCTTCCATTTTACTCAAGTGTTTGCCAAATTTGCCAATTTTGTCCAGATTACGATTACGATTGCATATGCCTGAATCATCCTTTTCAGCTGGAAGGCTTTATTAGCACAAATCCCTACAGCATAATTTGTCAGATTTTATCAAACTTTTGTCAACAGAAGGTCCTAAACGTAAAGAGTTCATATCATTTCAAGGCAGGGTAGGATCTTCCAAGAAAGCATGAAAAGTGAATCAGAGAGTCGTTCTAAATAAGGATTTTTGAAATATTTTCTAACGATCATAGAACTGTCAAGATTTCCATTTTGGGGGCAAGCAAATTGGGGTGTGACAATTGTGAACAAGCTAAAATGCAGTTTTTTAAGATTTTTTCTGAAGCTGGTGATTCGAGGAAAACTGCTACAAATTGTACCGGGTGAGTCAATAAAAACGCCCGGCCTTTGAAAAAATCCTGGTTCCTGAATATCGAAGCAATGAAATTGAAAACTGTCTTATTTTATCCTCGATATGTCCAATTGGGTCCAGTAATTTACCCGGTTTTAATCGGTGATTCCTTCCCGTCGAAATAGGGGATTTTCTGTAGAAAGCCCCTTTGAGCGATTTTGCAATTCAATCAGGTATTGCAAAATATCATTGCATGTATACTCAGGGAGCATTAGCCTCTCAAACGCCGGGCGTGTTTTTTGACTCACCCAGTAGAATGTTTCCAATTTAGAACCAGCAAAGATGGGATGAAGACAGGCATTCTAACTAGATCAAAGCGACTGTTACAATTTGTTCAAAAATTCTGTTTACCACCGGCAAACATGGTATTCGGCAGGAGTGTTCTAGACCAAAGTAAAGGGCGTGTCCTCAAAATTTTCCTAGAGGGCTCCGTCCCCAGATCCATTCTATCTACATATTATTGATGTTCCTACTTTGGTTATTACGTTCATGTCATTTGACAAGCCTCTTTCTAATACCCTCCTACTTTAGTTGCCCTGGCAACGTCACTGCGTGAATTCATGATGAAATTACAGCATCTACAACCTTCTTTCTGTGAAGAATCTTGTTTTTTCATAGGATTCCTATTCTAAACGGAATTGCTGCTGTTAGCGGTTAATGCCAAAGAAACTGCGTGGTTAAAGAATATTGGAGTAAAAATGGAGCGGTTATGCGGATATCGGACCCCCTATAATGGACCAACGTGTATGAGATTCGGATTTAGATCTCTTGGTTCTTGTTATCATTCAATTCACACTGCGCATGTCAATATCTGTGCAAAAACTTTCAGCGAGACAAATTTTTAGACAACTAAGTATTTCGCATGTATAAAATTTTCGGAAAAGTCTTTTCAAAAAATTTGTGACGCCAAAAATTTCGCTTTTAATGTATATTATACATACATACATACATACATATATACAGGGTAATATTGAGCTTATCCACAATAGTTGTGGCTCTTCATCTCTTACTAAAACGAAAAAAACATCTTTTTTTTAAATAAAAATAACTAAGTTGTGTTACACATGATATCGCGAAAGGAAATTGGTAAAAATATTAATAATGTTAAAAGACTGATAAAATTACTTAATGGCGTCATTTCATTGCCCGTTGATCCTCGCAAATAAATGATTCCTTAAGGCTGAACAGAATGTGGAAAGATTCTTAGTGTTTCTTATTCTTTCTGTTGGCAGCTGATTGAAGCATTTGCTTGCTTTATCTTGGAAAGTTCCGTTGATTAATGATGTCTGAAGTTTTATTTCATCGCTGTTTTGTAATGCTCTACCTGTTGTTTTGATCTCCAGATTATTTATATCTGGCCAGTTGCCAGAGTGAATAGCTTTGTGAGTTAGCTTTAGAAAATTCAATTCTCTCCTTCTTGAATTGGTAGCCAGTCCAGTTTTACAATATTATCTTGAACAATATCTACCAATAACGAAGCTTGTTGCTACTTTTTGCAGACGTTGTAGACTATTTAGTTGCACATTGGTTAATGGGAATAAAAGTAATCGTTGAAGGCTAGTTTCGAAAATATAAGGGATACTATTAGCTGTTTCCGAAGCCTAAGGTAATCGCTGAAGGCTAGTTTCGAAAATATAAGGGATTTTATTAGCTGTTTCCGAAGCCTAAAGTAATCGCTGAAGGCTAGTTTCGAAAATATAAGGGATTCTATTAGCTGTTTCCGAAGCCTTAATGTTGTAAAATTTTTCAGTAAATTCAAAAATTTATTGATATGATGAATACATTTTTTTCGTCCATTCAAGTAAGGAACATCAGATAATAAAAAATGAATCTCAAGTACTACAGTTCACGAAAGAAGATCTGAGAGACATTTCAACAAAATTAGTCATTAGCTAATGGGCAAAACAGCCTGTTAGCTAGCTTCAAAGCCCCTTCTATACCCTCCTTCATGTTACGCCCATCTCGTACGGTGAAAACGTTTCGTGTAGAGTTTATGACTCATTTTTACAACTAATCAAAATTCACTAATGATAGTTAATATGGCTTTTTCAGCCAATGTAATTGCAAAAAGAACTAAATCATCAATAAACACTTTCACTTGTTACATTGTTTGTATCGGTAATGCAGTTTTGTTTCAGACATTTTCCAACTCATCTTAAAAACTTGAGAAAGATTTTAACTAAGAATCGACCTCTGATCCCTCCCACTGGAGCTTCCTAATTTTGCCGCAGAAGCTGCTACAGTTTCCTTCCGAGAGGCATCTTAGAAAAATCAGTTACTTCAGCCTGTCGTAGAATATTTTTGGATGGCTCTAGGTACACATAGTTTCAAACGGATGCCATAAAAAAGTGGCACCTGTGCCAACACAGGCATATTTGATGTCAAGAAACCGTCAGGTGAATTCCAGCTTTGCATTTACTAGTAAATCCCGGCTTAAGTAACGTTATATTCAGTTAAAGGAAACTTATTTGCAATGAAAAATCTCCAACCAAACCCTGGTGGTAAGTTTGGGTTTTCGGTTACGGAACGGCCAACATTACTTTCAGGTTATAGTAAACCTTCGTAGACCAAAAATGTTGATTCTCGGACTTCCTCAAATCACTGCAGCCCTCGCTTTGAGAAACACAAAGATATCATCTTTGGGAGAAATATCTATATCAATATTTTCTGAAGCAAAAGTGGTTCGCCGTAAAATTCGAAAACCATTTAAAGGTCCTCGTGCAACTTTCCAGATATCTTTATCTCCCTGTATCTAACGCAATTGAGATTTCGTTTTCTCAAATCTATCCCGAAAGCAGGGCAAAGCGGCAAAGTCAGCGGATAGCGGATCGACGGAGTCCCCACGAACTGGAGGCTACAGAAAGCGGGGAACGGAATAACAGAGCCATTAGGAATTAGTCAAAATGGTTGATAACTTGAATATTGCAGAACTAATCCACGCAAAACTTTCTAAATAAACATGTCTTCCCGCTAGATACTCCATTTAATATCCTTTTCCTCATACTTTCCCTATAAGGAGAGGGAAAGGGCAAGATAAGAACTTAGGTGCCTCGGTTTCACTAGCGTTTCCTTCAACAGCCATTTCACTTTCGTCGCACAGTTGAATAAGGATCTGGCCTAGGTGACATCCCAAAAAAGGTCTGCTCTTTTGTCTTATAAGAAAGGGAAGAGTTCCATTGATTTCCTATTGTCACAGTTCAGGCTTAATTACATTTTGAGCGTGTACTGAATGTTCAGGGTAAATTCTTCACAACAGTTTTTCAAAAATTTAACAAATTGGTCTACGGGCTACACGTCTTTTGTTACAAGAAAATAAGACTTTGGGCCAGCATTGAAACTTTCTTTAAATCATCTGATTTTCCGGTGTATTTGTATGAAATTCTAGCTTACTAGCTTGGCCTTACATGACAGTTCTGATGGATTGACGGGGCTACTGAGCCTGGGTAGGTAATTGAAAATGGAAGCAGGCTTCACTGCTACACCAGAAAGACGGGTTGCCAAGTGGCAGGTGATAATCTCCACAAATGTTAAGTCCTCAAGTAAGCCACCTGGGAGCCAATTTTGCAAAATAATTGTGGCGGCGGCTTATCCGACGAATGGGGACTTATCCAGCAGCAGCCAAAAACCATCAGCACTACACGTTATGTTACAAGAAATAAAGAATCTGGGCCAGTACTGAAAGTTTCTTAAAATTATCAGACTATCAGTACTCGCTGTTTCTAGTGAGCTTCCTAAATGTCTCATAACAGTCTCCGTGTTCACTTCCTGTTCCTTCATGAACATATCAAAACAACGTCTTTGAAGCTTTTCCAGTGTTTAGATACTATACTCTAGTGAGTAATATTATACAGTAGACAGTAAACAATGTTAAAAATTTTTTGTCGAAATAATCGCTTGGAAAGTTTCGCGAGGATTTGTTAAACGGCGTTCGAAATAATACAAAACAAAAGATATTACTATCTTAAGATTTGCGACCTCAATGCCTGCTTATACTTAAAGACTGAGCCTAAATGCTTTGTCAAAACATAAAAAAACTGCAATGTACAGCATAAATCATGTTAAGATAAAATATATTTCGAACTTTGCGTTCATCATCAGTTTAAATCACAACAAGTAAACAGGTATTTCTTTATAAAAAATGCTATAGCAAACAAGAGGTCCTTAGAGAATATAAGCAAAAGGCAATCCTTAAAGTACAGTAAAACATTAAATTGAGATAAAATACACGATTATGTGTATTTCGCTTAGGGCATGAAATCTCTTGTCCGGGTGTCATATCATACAGTCCGCCTGTAAAGCAGCATCAGTTGATTTCAACACAAATTCATCTGACATTATAGAACAATGGTCCAACGCTTTGACAAATCAAACTGGAATGTTGCTTTGCATTTTGCATCAGTTCTGTTAGCTGCAGGGCATAATAGAGCGATTTTCCTCGATTTTGTGGAGAAGAGCGACCTGGCCATGATATTGCAGTTGCTTACGGTAGGAGCATACGAAGGTGAGTGTAGGCCAAAAGAAAAATGTCAACTTTTGCACGGTCAGAAACCAACTTTTCCTTCACCAGTTCCTTGAGCGGACACAGAAACTTTGTAGAGATGCTGCGGTCCTTCCAAAACGTAACAAAGATTGCCTTGTTGATTAATCAAACTTAACAGTTGAAATTTCAGCATTAACTATCCCTCCAATTCGTTCACTTCTACTTCGCTTGGCTTTCTGCCTTTGGGTGCTTCCACAACGATAGTAAGTCCTTTCGAGTTCGATGATCCTGGAAGTTTGCTTCATCAACCGAACTGCAAGCAGACTTGTTACAAGACAAAGAAAATGCTTGTTCTGAACGTTGCAGATGTGAGCACGCATATGAGACTGTGCTTTTGCCTCGTTTGTGTCTGTTTTGTGCCTCCATACGTTCATTTAAACATAAGCCAGCATATCTTATTTTGACCATTGTTTATCTATTGTTTAGTCTTAAACAACGTTCAGCCATACGCACTATACACCGAGTTTGTTTTCTAATGCATTTTAAAGATCTGAATCAGGGATAAATATGGATCATGATGTTCGCAGCGCAAATCAATAATAGTCGCAATGTTCCCAGTGCTGGGGTTTCTTGATTTTTTTTGGTGATCTGAGAATTGAGTTTCTTATAAGCAGTTTCTTATAAGAAAATACTTGCACTTTTTCCCCAGGCTGGTCATAAACAGCAGATATAATTTGCTTCATAGAGCGAAATCTGCTCGCATCACAAGGGACCTTTCATTTCCAAAAAACTCGGACCATTTTGGCAAAAATCCCTTGTTTTCAAGAAAAATCAATCAGAAATCCGTAAAAATCATTTTGCTCTGAAAAAACTCGTACACTTTCCCGAATGAGTGAATTGCACCTCAAACTGCTCGATAGCTCATCACGGTATCTCTACCTTTTTCACCTGATCCTACTTTGATTGCAGGAGCATGTTCTTTAGTTTAAGCAGGGAAGAGAGGGCACTTTCAACTTTACCTTTGATGTTTATACATTGCTCATTCAATGTCAAGTTATCGTCTACAGTAATTTATAGGTATTTAACTCATCCGATTACATGTTTGAGGTGCACTTTTTTTCGAGGCAGCTCTGCTCAAAGTCAGTGACATATAGGATGAAGAGGAGGCTAAAGAGACCATGAACGGATTGGCACACGTTAAAAAACAGTGATGTGTGTCAACAGAGCAGATTCAAAAAATGATGCAGATTAGAGGCGAGTACCGCTCCTTGATGAACAAACAATTTGCAATCTCATAACATCAGGCGCAACCCTTAAAGTACATGGTAGATCAGGATATAGAAATGATTCTGATGAGGATCATGATTATGGAAGAATATTTCAAGTCTGCCAAATCAAAGTACACTTTAGGAAAAAACAAGCTGGCAAACGGACAATTCTTTATTCCTGCATGCACAACTTTGAGTTATCACAAACTTTATCTTATTTCTATGTAAGCAAATGTTATGAATTCTCAGCTGGACAAAACTTACCACAGAATGTGTATTTATGTTACACGGGACATGTCTTTAATATGCGCGGGTCTCTGATATTCGACCCTTGGTAGATATAGGGCTACAACCCGATTCAAAATAAGCTGCTCAATGTAATCAAAATAGTTAGCTTAGCAGTGAGGGCAGTATCACTAGTTTGCCAGCGACAGCAGTTTTGCGTGCATGCAATTAAAAGGCATAACAAATAACGGATTTAAAAAGAATTAAAACTCAACGAAGGAAGCTAACAACTCAAACATGGTGACTGTAATTTTTCAACCTAAGTCATCGTGTACAAACAAACTGTTGTGCACCTGCCATGAATTTCGTTAATCAGTTACACCTACGTTAGGCAGGGGAAAGTGAAAAACTCGCATCTTCGAAATAAAAATGAAATTACCCAATTGTCTGCTTCCAAAATCAATTGTCAAATTAAGAAAATTAGCCAAAATTCGCATTAATCAATAGCCAGCATTGCCACAAAACAGACACATTTCTGAAGGTAATATAAAGTTAACGACAGCGTAGAAAGCATATTCTGCATGTTGAAATTGCAAATCCTTTATGTCTTTCTGCTCGCTTTACGTGGCTTATATATCACGCATATGAAAAGAAAATCTTCCGGAAATTTGCCGATAATTTGAAGTGTGTCCAAATCTACGAATAATTCATGTTGGGTTCGATACTTAGGGACTTTGATATCAGGGAGCAATATTTTCAAACAACGACCGTTTTCTCTACTCCACCGGTAGCCGCTATTGAGAAGAAGGACTACTCGCTTCAACTCTGACCTGAGCAGAAACTATCACTGCATTGAAAAGATGGCAATTTGTTCCAGAAAGTAAATGCTCATCATTTATAATTCTCTTCAACAAACTCATTCAACCACTGAAAATCAAAGTTTTTCATTGGTCTTGAAGTAGAGGGGCTTACAGGTGTCTCTTTCAGTGAAATATTATCACTCTTAGTTGATAGTTCCTGCTTAATGCTATCATCATCATCTCGTTCACTACCACTATCTTCGTGTTCACTTTCTGTAGGAATAAGATAATGCTACTTTAAAAATGACACATTACGCAAGAAATAAAAGCCTACTAGATGAAAGCGCCGATACTGTGCAAAATCAAACAGATGCTACAAATATGGATTAGTACATTGAAGAATACGCATTTGGGACTGCAAGACTTCCAGACAATATAGTGATGGGTTAGTAAAAAAGAAGTCAAGACAGTTGGCGCGATGAGGAATAGTAAAAGTATGTGGCCGGTATCCTAACCAATCTGTTATGCTACCAATGATCAAAACATTCCAAAGAAACGTTATGAGTAGTTAGAAAATAGGTAGGTGCAAAAAAATAAGTGAGCTTGTTTGCCGTAATCTTTTTCCTTGTAAAGTCATAAGAAAACATCTACTAGGAAAGGGAGGCTGAGAAAGGGGTTAACGAAAGGGAGGTCATTTAAAGAATAGTTAAATCAATGATTGGTTAGATCAATAGTTAAATCAAATCAATAAACGTCAAAATTTACCCTGTAATTTGTATTTAAATGCAACTGATGAAATGACATTCAAGCGTATCTTTCTGCTGAATGCTTAAAGAACCCTGACTGACCAGCAGCCTCTGCGCGCCTTTGTTTTTCTTTGCAACAATTAATAGACTGCTAACAATTAACCGAATGTTTCATTCATCAAAGCGAGATCAACACAGAATGATCGATATTGATAACTACAATGATGTAGTAAGTTCACTGCTCTGGGAACCGCCAAACGGTTATTTATCATTCAAGGCAAAAAAGATCAAGTATTACCTCTAGATCTCGCTCCTGGATCGGAACAGTTCTGCAACGAATGAAGCACTATGGGGCTTTGTTTCTTGGATCTTTTGATGGGGAACAACAGACAAGCTTACATCCGTAGATTTTGGCCTGCAGATTCTCCTTCCTCTACGGCTTGTGCTCACCCAAACATGAGGTACGGTTCCTTCAATATTTTCTCGCAATATGACTTTCGGGCTTTTAGATGCTATTCCTTGATGAGTTTAATGTTTGATCGTTAAGGCAATTCAGTCTCCAATGTCTGTTTGTCTGCAGATAAGCAAAATTTCCTCTGCTTTTCTCGGGTCTCTTCCTGTCTATTGTGGTATACTATCACTTCCTCCAATCTGCGTAGCCCTGACTATCCAGAGCGAAAATGCATCCCTAAATGCATTGTTTATGGATTGAAAAAGTCATTGATATAATTTGATGTCCATTTAAGTTATTTCAATCGAAGATTGAAACGGATTACGAACGCAGCTATTTTCTGTATACGGAAATTAATGGAAGCTGTGGGGAAGAGCATGCGAGGCCGGCAAAGGATGCTGGTCAGTCATGGGTCTCTAATCTCACTTAGATGCATCTACAAGTGTTGGAAAGGAGAACTCCCAAATAAATGTACTCAAGAGAAATTTACAATAATGAAATGAAACAAATAATATTGTGCATCAAGCAGTTTAAGTTGGTAGCCTGAGACTAGTCAAGGGTGCACTTATCACTGTTATGCTTCAGCACATAAGCTGGTGCGGGGGAAAATTTATCTATTTCTGCAGAGGAGCTATCGAATTAGCCCCTGCGTAGTAGTAAATGATATTTTCTCTGCGGTGATACAAAAGCGATATCTAAGCACACATGCATTAGCCAAGTAAATTGTACGTGTGTGGTGGTGATCATGACTAGGAAAATAAAGCAATTTAAAGAACTGCTGAAGAATCCATTCCGGTTTTCGCTTGTTGGTGGGTTACATCGATTAGGAACGACAAGTTTGTTTTCATCCAAATACATTTAGTCAGTAATCGCTGTCATGCTTTTCTGGTTGAAAAATTCTACTTCAAGTTTCAGCTAAAAGCTTCTCTCCTGTCAGTCCTTGGAGCGAGGAAATAGCCAAAAGATGAAATCCATTTTGAAATAAACCAATTGGAAACACCCAAGTTTGATCAGTATTGTGTTTCAAATACAAATTATGGGGAAATTATGGGGAAGTAAAAGTAACTTACCATCAGTATGCTCTTCATCATCGGTCTTCCCGACACTATATACGAAAAAAAATATAAAGTGTAAATTACAACTCTCGACCATTATCTTTATATTTGTTTCTTTCCCAATTTTTTGCCAGGCAATACGCTTGATAGATCTTTTGGAAGAAAAATCTACGACCGGAAATCTTAAATACTTACTCCCTTTTTAAAGAACCTTTTTCACCATAGTTTTTCAAAGCCTCTTTGTTTGAAAAAGTGCACTGACATAATTTTATCGAAAATCCAAGGCATTAACTTTATAAAATGAAAAACTGTTGCTCGTAAGTCTAATAGGCCAAAACGAGTATCATTTCACGATAATGAAGTGTTCTTTCCTTTATCACAATACTCCGATCTTCAACAGAGAAATGCCAAGGACAGAAAACAAAGCAAAATAATCGGAAAAACAATCATACCATAATTCAGGAATCCAATTTAAAGGCAATCTGTTTCCTAGAAAATTTACCTTATTCCCAGAAAACAAAGTTATTCCTGAGTACCTAGCTGCCACGAAAATTACGCAATAATGACTTTGTCCTGTTTGAAAACAGGAAATTAGCGTAAATTTGTGGAATATTTAGTAACATTTCTATCGATTGTTTCATTAATCACGTGGGTAGACTGCCCTTAAGAACCTACAGCTTGATTTAACGAATGTTCTTCATTACATGAGGACCAAGAAAACCTTGGTTTGATAAATGTAGGTTCTTATAAGCGCATTTTTACTGAATTGAATTCCTTCAGAAATTTGGAGAAAGCTAAATGAGATCTACGCGAAGAAATGCGAGACCCCCATCAGGTGAGATACATGTCAATGGAATAAAGCAAAGCATTTTTCAAAGGAAACACAAATAATGTCTACAAACCTCCCTGAGGAATCACTGGTCAAAACAACAGCTTTGAAGAACGTTTTACAGAGTGCAGTAACAGGTGGCAAAACGTGAGATGGAGTACTTATGATCTAGGGACAAGAGCACATTAATCTATTATCTTCCTATGTGTGAGTAAGGAAACAAACCGTGTAATCACTTCCTTGATCTTTGACTACTTATAGTAAGGAGTAAAAATCTTTAAAGGATAAATAAAGGGTTAGTATAATGGATGATAAAACGAGTAATTATACACTATGAATAGCGCATTGTACTCTCTCTATCTTTTGTCTTTTGTCTCCGAATTACACATTCGAATTTTTACACGCTCATGAAACTTACAAAAAACCTACATAGAATTAGCATAAAACTACATAACGATACCACAGGAAGCATGGATTAAACTTTGGAACACATGCATGTGCAAGATGATTCATAAAAACAAGAACTGAAAAGAGGATTCTGTCTTTCAGCAATTATCAATGAAAACAGAAAAAAGATAGACACAATTAGTAAACAAAGTATTAGCATCTGAAGGTCAAACTCGCACAACGGGAATGGTATAATTGCTTTATGTCACAAAATATTAGCTCCTGTTGAGAGACCAAGAATGAATGCTGAGCTAGTCAAGTATCACCGTGTCCAAGCATCCACTAGACTGTTGAACAAATCCTGCGCTTGCGTACTTTCGTTTTCTTGAATTGCTAATAGCATTCCTGAATGTCCAAGTAATACATTTCGGTCAAAACAAGCACTAATTGTGATCATCAGTAGCTATGCATTGTGGTCAAACATGAATAAAAACAAACTATGACACGAAATGACGCGAAATTTTCGAATGATGCAAACGACTTACAAACGCTGTCTGAGTCAAAAAGAAGCAATTGCACTTGATAATGATAAGGCATGTACACATAATAATAATAATAATATTAATAATAATAATAATAATAATAATAATAATAATAATAATAATAATAATAATAATAATAATAATTATTATTATTATTATTATTATTATCATTATTATTATTATTATCATTATAACTTTTATATAGCACCAAAATCTATAAAATATATATTCTTTAGCGCTTAACAATAGCTAAGTTAAAAAATGTCCATATTTACACGAAAAAGGATCCAGAATCGATTACAGTTCAAAAGCAATAGAAAATAAGAATGTTTTTAATCTAGATTTAAAAGTATCAATGCTCTGCGAGTTACGAATGTTATGAGGTAAGCGGTTCCATAATGTAGCAGCAGCGACTGGAAATGCTCTGTCTCCGCACGTTTTGTATTTTGTTCTCAGAATCTTCAACTGTAAAGATGCATTTGACCTGAGGGAATATCTTTCTTGTCCTTGCATAGTGAACATATTCGTTATGTAAGATGGGGCCGTGTTATTCAGCGCTTTGTATGTTAGCAACAATATCTTAAACTCAATTCTTTGTTGCACAGGTAGCCAGTGTAATTCCTTTAAAGCAGGAGTGATATGATCATACTTTTTTATTCCAGTTATTATCCTTGCAGCTGCATTCTGTACGCGTTGCAGTTTCTGTATTTGGCAATCTGGCAGACCGTATAGTAGGCTATTGCAGTAATCAAGTTTATTTGTAATGAAAGCATGAACCATTGTCTCCGTGGATTTCACGTCAAGATACTTTCTTATATGCCTGATGTTTCTTATGTGACAAAAAGCTGTGGAACAGGTCTTTGTTATTTGATGCTCCATGGACAAATTTTCGTCAATCATGACTTCAAGATTTCTCAAAGAAGTGACTGGTTTTATTTCAGTGTCACCAATCTTTATAGAATTTATGTTCAATTTACTTAAGTTGTGCTTTGACCCTATTATCATGAACTCCGTCTTTCCATCATTTATCTTGAGCTTATTAGCAAGCATCCATTTCCTAACATCGGATATACAGGCCTGAATTGACTCGAGTGCATCCTCTTGTGAGACTTGGTCAGTGGGTTTGAACGATAGGTATATTTGATGGTCATCTGCGTAACCATGTGAATTTGGGAGATGTTTTGCGATTACATCAAACAGTAAACTTGCGTAGATAAGGAAAACGATTGGGCCTAAGCAGGATCCTTGGGGGACACCGTATTCAAGTTTAGTCCTTTCAGATAGCTTCCCTTTGACTTGCACACACTGATATCGGTTGCTTATGTATGATTGCACCCACTGTAATGCTGTTCCGGAGAGCCCTACTTTTTTCTTAAGAATTTCCAAGAGAATGGCATGATCAATTGTGTCAAACGCCGCACTAAGATCTAACATCACTAACAGGGTAACTTTCTGGGCATCCATATCAAGGCGAATGTCTGATAGTACTTTAAGCAGTGCAGTTTCCGTGCTATGATACTCTTTATATGCTGACTGGAGAGCTGGCAAAGGACAATGCAGATTCATATGCGATGAAATTTGTTTCACCGAAGCCCGCTCTGCTATCTTAGAGATGAACGATAGATTGTTGACTGGTCTGAAATTTGGGAAAATAATATCCAAACCAACTTTTTCAACAGGGGTATTATAAATGCCTCCTTCCAGACTCCTGCAAATGAACCACTTTGCAGGGATAAATTAATGATGTGAGTTATGACAGGTAAGAGAACACCCAAGCATTCTTTGATCATCCATGTTGGTAGTGGATCTGCTATGCATTGCTTGCACATACATTGGCAAGAAAATTAATAATGACATATGCTAATAACTGGGAATCAAAGAAGTAGTCATTGTGTTAAAATTACATACCTTGTTGATAACATGAGACGAAGGCATTCCAGGGGGCAGTCTTGATGGTTCATTAGTGGGTAGCCCATCAACAACTTTACCTGTATAAAATGAAGAGAACGATTTTGATATCGCTATTCAAATCGCAGAAGAAACTAACAGAATGGGGAAAGATTAGACAACTTTCTCGAAGAGCATATATGCTCCTTTTGAGTTGCAAATTTCAGGTCTGAATATATTTTGCAATGGCAATAAACAATTATGCATCCGTACATGCGGCCTTTCTCCAACATCCTTTGCTAAAAGGTTTTGGTAAACATCTGTATAACACATACAGCTTGAACATCTACACGATTTGAAACTATGTCAAAAAACCTTAGCAGTGAAAACAGATTGATTCATCTCTATAAAAACCTAATTATCAAAGAGGAACTATCAAATCTTTAAAAAGGTGGGTGTAAACTTCTATTACACAATTCTTTTAATTAAATGCCTGGAAAGAAGCTTAGTGTCATTTGCCGTAAATCTGCCATGGAAATCTTTTGATATCTAAGCTAGTTTCAAGATGGCGACATTCCTTATTTGAAGGTGCGCAGTTATCAAATTTCTAAATCTAATCCAGAACATCGACAAATTTTTACTTGGCACCATATCAAAGAGAATCACAAACTATGGTTATCTTGAAGATTTAACCATATTTGCTCCTCTTGGTTAGGATTTACGACGATTTAACTTTTTGAAATTTTTTCACGAATTCTTTCAAAACAATTAGAAACGCCGCCATTCTGAACATAAATATGATACAAAAAAGTGCCTTGGCGGATTACAGAAAAATGTTCCGACTTCCTTTAAGGCAATTCAACCAAAAGAAAATGCTTTACAATGTAAATGTAAAAGTAAAAGGAAAATGTAAAAGGATTCACACTTACCTTTTCAAAAAGTTAAAAAATTTGAACCCTTTGCTCAATAGCAATGGGAGAATTTACCAGAAATGTCATTCAAGGACTGGTGCATATCAAATGATAATTGATCTGCACATTATAAGCCTAGAATATCAATGTTGCATTCATCCCTTATTGTTCATACAATGGAAATCATATGATCAATTACACAGAATGCAAGAGCAGTAATTTTCGCACAGTAAAAACTGAAAGTAACTTATCAAGTCGTCATCGGCTAACTTCGAAAGTTCACATAAAAGGAATCATTACATCAGAATTTGCAGTGATGCCAAAAGAGCATATTACTCCAGTAAGATTGAAGCCTGTGCAGGTAACCAAAAGCAACTTTACAATTTTGTTTCTAAACTCACAACTGGAGGTAACAGCACAAAATATCCGGATGAGACCAAAGAGACATTGTGCAAAAACTTTTGGGATTTTTTCATAGATAAAATTGAAAGCATCAGGTCACAGATAGAAATCACAGTAACCCAGGATGGTATAGAAAATATGGCTGAATATGAACTTGTGCAAGATGTACCTATATTTAACCAGTTCAAAGAGCTTTCACAGCAAGAAATCATGGACATAATAATGAAATCACCAAATAAATCCTGTTGTCTGGATCCAGTGCCAACTGAATTACTGAAAAAGTGCATTGACATCCTCATCAAACCAATCACTGCTATTGTAAACAAATCATTGTTGACTGGGAGCTTTCCAGATTGCTGGAAGTGTGCACTTGTGATTCCCTTGTTGAAAAAGCTAGATTTAGATTTGATCTCCAAGAATTATCGTCCAGTCAGTAATCTTCCATTTGTTGCAAAAATAATAGAGAAGTCAGCATTACCTCAGTTTGTGCAACATCTGCAACAAAATGGCCTGTATTCTACTCAAAACTCGGCTTACAAAGAATACCACAGTACTGAAACATTGTTAGTTAAAGTTTACTCGGATATTATGAACAGCATGGACCGGCAGCAGGTCACTATACTGGTTTTACTTGATCTGAGTGCGGCATTCGACACAGTTGACCTGGAAATATTGTCTGTGATTTTTCAACAAAGATTTAATATCTCAGGGACAGTTCGATCATGGTTTTTTTCTTATCTGAGAGACAGAGAACAGAGAATTATTATAAAGGATACCTTATCAGAGATCTATAGGTTAAAATATGGGGTGCCTCAAGGCAGTTGTGCAGGTCCAGTTGTTTTTCTGGGTTATTTAAGTTCTCTTTATGACATTATCGAGAGGCATGCACCAAGCATAGCAGGATATGCAGATGATACACAACTGTATCTTAGTTTCAACCCATCTGACCCAGAGGCAGAAAATAAAGCAGTTAGAGAAATAGAAGACTGTATTCAAGATATTCGAGCATGGATGCTCAGCCATAAATTGAAACTAAATGATGACAAAACTGAGCTATTGATAATAGGAAGCAAACAACAACTAGCTAAAGTACCAGAGTTGTCAGTTAAAGTTGGATCTGCAGATGTCAATAAATCTAATAACGCCCGGAATTTAGGAGTTATTTTTGACAGTAACATGAATTTGGAAAAACAAGTAAACAACATCAGCAAAAGAGCATTTTTCGAGCTGAAGCGTATAAGGCAAATAAGACATTATTTATCACAAGAAGCTGCAGAGCAACTAGTTCATTCCTTTGTGTCATCTGCTATTGATTACTGCAATTCATTGATGTATGGATGCACAAAGAATTTGCTAAACAAGTTACAAAAGATACAAAACTGTGCTGCGCGTGTCGTAACAGGAGCCAAAAAGTTTGATCATGTCAAACCTATTCTTGAATCGTTGCATTGGCTACCTGTTTCATCAAGAATAGAATACAAGATTGCCCTTCTTACCTACAAATGTTTGAATGAACTAGCTCCACAGTATCTAGCGGACCTCCTTGTACCATACAAAAGTTCAAGACAACTGAGGTCCTTCAACAAATCTATGTTGAAAGTACCAAAAACAAACACAAAAACCTTTGGAAGCAGAGCGTTTACGTATGCGGCACCAACAGTATGGAATGCACTACCAGAATATGTAAAGAAAAGTAACAATGTTGAATCTTTCAAAAAGCTCCTCAAACCACACTATTTCAAGGTGGCATATGGAAAATGACAATTTGGATTGTTTTTACTTATTTCTTTTTATTCTTGTTGAATAGTATTCTGATGACATTTTATATGAACATGTAACATTTTGATTTAGATATTAGACATTAGACTTTAGGTTGTAGGTTTCAAACGGACATAACTAGGAATCGTAAATTGTTAAGCGCTGCTGAGTACATTTGTATGGGGGCGCTATACAAATTTTGTATTATTATTATTATTATTATTATTATTATTATTATTATTATTATTATTATTATTATTATTATTATTATTATTATTATTATTATTATTATTATTATTATTATTATTATTATTATTATTATTATTATTATTATTATTATTATTATTATTATTATTATTATTATTCACATCGACGCTAACATTAATTTATAAATCCATGCAAATACTGGGCCGGCTACAAAATATCTCCCACCTACTGTTATTTTTACCTTTTTGAATAATTTAAATTACAAGTCTAACCCTACCCTATCCCTGACTTATGCTCGACATCTTCTCAGTGGTTTGGTACATGTTCCCTTAACACAAACTTCATTCTTGCAAAGAATAATTGATAGGAATTCCTTGTTTTAGAATTTTGAGATCAAGCTGATCAGATAGAAAGAAGAAGCACGATACTGAAGAGAGATACATAATGACAATCTGAAGAACCTTACAGGCATTATGAAACGACATGAAATCGCGTAACGGCAAGAAGATACAAACTGCATCATTAGCAGCAAACTGGCAGAAACATGACTCATTATATTTGTTTACAAGCCTTGCAGAGTGCCATGGTGGAATTTCAGAGCGTTGTTATACATGAAGGATATCATAACAGCAGCTTTACCCCAAACACAACTAAACGCTATTCTTCTATATGTCAAAATGCCATGTTGTATTTCACAGTACATGACTTTCTCTAATGTATGATTACAAGTTTTGTTGGATTACATTATTACCCCATATTCGTTAGAAGACTTGTAGTATTGTTTAGAGTATGCGCTTCTGCGAACGCATTTATGCACTGCACCTAAATTCCGTATTCTTCGAAATTACAACTGCGGCAATTTATGGTAAAAACTACGTTACATTTCATGCGAACTTAAACTTCGTTTATTCCTGCACAGTTACAAGGCCTGTGGATATAATCTCTTGTATGATTACATCTCACAGAATACTAATAACCACAAAGTTCTTTCTGAACTGAAGTAAGCTGGTAGTTTAACAATTTTGAAGGAAAATTCTATTCAAAAGAAATATATACTAACCCGGACCAAAGATCTTTTCAAAATCAGTTTGCACTGCATCTTCGTTCAAATCCTTGAATAAATCAATAAAGGTATGCACTTACAGTTGTCAAAATGCAAGGAAGTAAGATAAATTCCAAATCTAATGCATATTTCAAGAAAATGTTGAAGAAGTTATTTTGTTATAACCAACTAGAGCAAAAATTCTCGAAGGAGTAAACACAAAAATGAACAACAATCTCATGTGCTACAAATGCATGTTACGAGTGTGTAATTGCGAGAAAACATTCTTATCAAATTCCAATATTGAACGTTACTTGGACTTATTAACGGCTGATCCTAGTTTAGGGAAATTTTTACATTCGCAAAGGAAAACAACTTGACAATATTAATAACAGCAATATTTCGTGAAAGTCTTACCTTTGCGTCATCACTATGCGAGTCTTCACTTTCAGAACCAATTCTGCAGATCTCCTGACAATGATGGATGATAACATCATGTATTAAGACAATATATGAGATAACAAATTGTAAGTAGAGAGATTTAGTTAGAAAATAGCACATGACGATATTTAACTGACTTGTTAAAAGATATTTATGATAGTATAAATGAGAAAGTCCCAATCTCTAAAACAATAGTTGCCTCTAAAATGAAGATCGAAGGTAAGTATTACCATCGTTTAGATATGAAAAGCTAGCTGCTGCATTCACTACAACTGTTTACCACTGAGTTTGCACTGATGCAATCGGGTAAGACATTAATAGCAGTGCAGTCAATTCCTCAAACACAGTCTACCAAGTGAGTAAAAAATTTTCGGTATTTTACGCATTCAGTCATAAAATCAAGCAAAAGCATGACAACAATGATGGGAATAACAGTACAGTGATTCAGAATGGCGAAATGATGTGATAAATGCGGAAAAATGAAAGTTCTCAAAGTTAATCAATCTATAGCTCATTTGAAAGAGCAATGATTGGCAGTCAAAATAAAAGAACTATCAAAATCGTACCCAAGGGAGCCAAGAAACTGACTTTGAAGTTTTGAGATATCACAAGCTAACAAATTTCACATCGAAAAGACAACTAACACTCACTCTATAACTTCAAAACTAAATTTCTCCGCTCACAAAACTCGGATCATTTGTGATTCACATCATCGAAAAAAAAATTGAACAAATTCAAGGCTTTTGCGAATTGTTGCCGATCCAAATGACGTTCTGCGAGTCCTTTCTTGCAAAGTCAGGTGATAGCGCACTTCAAGGTTAAAAAGAGTAGCTAACGACTGAAAATTAAGCTGCAATGTTACATCAGTTACGTATCTGGTGATGCAGAAAAATTGACCCAAGGAAATCTGCTATAGAAACAAGATTAAGGAACCGACTGAATTGCTTAGAAGCGTTGTTCCGTCAGTAAAAGACCAGCTCACGTTATGAATATTTTTCACAAATTTTGTCGGCTTGGTAGATTTCCCAAATTTAAGGATTTCATGGAAAAAGGCTTCCTTGATTTCTTCAAAAATTCGTCAAAAAGAGGAGATCGATTAAAACCCATTTCAGATTTTCAAAACAAGGAGAAGCGTGTCGCATCCAAAAAATCAATATCAAAGTTGCGAAGAGTCTTGGTATTATAGCAAAATAAGACATTTTGTACAAGAAAACACCTTGATAAATATTTACAATGCTTTCATTTCACACCATATCAACTATGGTATTACTAACTAGGGAGGAGCCTACCCTAAGCATCTAGATTCCGTCCGAAGGAAACTAAACGTGCAGTGAGACTCATAGGCTTAAAAAAAACAAAACAAACATAGTGCACCCCTTTTCAAATCGCATGGCCTACTAAATCTAGATGACTGTTACAAGCTTTAGTGCGCTAAGTTTATGTACGACGTATCAAAAGGAAAGGTAGAGGCAAATTTTCAAAAGCTCTTCCAATTAGTTAATTCAAAGCATAACATTCAAACTAGGCAGGCAACTGCAGGCCACTTATCTCAGCCCCTAGTCAGAACAAACTACAAACAAATTTCATCACAAATTATGGAGCAAAGGTATGGAATGAAATTCCGAAAGAACTACGAGATGCTAAGAGTAAGAAAGTTTTTACTAAAAGATATAAAAAACGGCTTCTAGATAACAACGATTGAAAATTAACTTCTCCATGAATTTTCCAAATACGTAGCACCTGAAACTGACTAAACTCCAATATGACCATGATCATTAACAGAAGGTTTTTTCCCTTTTTTTCTATTATTCTTCCCTTCCTTTCCATTAGAATTCTTTTTAGTGTTAATATCAAAAAACCTTTTTCATGTTCATTAATATTGTTAAATTTTAGTTTGACAGAGGCAACGGGCACCTACAATCTTTGCCAAAACTCTTGAAAAAAATCACATATTTCCCCACTTCTCTCCCCCTCTCCCCTTACAATGATGATTTCTTGTGCGATTACACAGTGCGTTGGGGCACAACCAAGCAGCCGAATTGCTTTCCTTCAAATCTGGTGATCATATTTTCGAACCAACATTGTTCAGGGGGGGGGGGCAGGGGGCGCGGAAAAAAGCAAGAGGTGAAGTTTCCAGAGATATATTTTGTATGGTTAAAAAGACGAAAAAAGCAGCAAAGTAAAGGTTTTTTTGAAGTTGTTTTGGTAAGGATTGTAGGTCGAAAGCCCATAAGAGTTCTTTCTAGGTGTCCTAAGCTGCAAACTTGTAGTTAATTCGGTAGAAAGTAGCATTGTAAGCTTGTAACTTAAATCTTATTCACACCCTTAGTTGCCGTAGATATATCGTATATTAGCTGATAGCTTGAATTTTTGATGAAATGAAATGAAATATTGAAGATCTGAAATGGCTTCAAATTGATCCCCTGTTTTTGACGACTTTTTGAAGAAATCAAGAAAGCCCTTTTCCATGAAATCCTGAATTCGGGAAATTGACCGTGTGCAAAAAAGATTGCGAAAATACTCAGAGCGTTGGCTAGTCTTTTAGCGACAGAACAACATTTGAAGCATTTCAATCGGCTATGTACTTTTTTGGTACAACAGATTGGCTTGGCTCACATTTTTCTGGGTCACCTTTTTCTGGGTCACCCAGTATGTAGGAAAACATTATCCGATAAAACACAACATTTTAACAGAAAAAGAAGTCAAATGAAAATCACCTTATCATCTGTTAATGCATATAAGATCCCAATGTCCGTGATTCGATCATGGAGCTCTAATTTCTCGAAAGCATTTTGGGAGAAAACCAAAGACTTTATCTTCGACTTTAACCTGTCTTTACCCAATGTGATAACTTGCTTTGAAGTTATCGAGTCAAGCAAGTAAACTATAGAAGGATTGGAAGAATTTAGAATATGCACAGGAGTGAGTATCCATTGCCAAAGATGGATGAGTCCACTGTCGAAAATCTGTATCTTTTATGATTATTCAAACATCAACATAGAACTTAGCAATGGTATTCAAGAGTCACATGACGTGTAATGAAAAACTTGTTTCGGACAGATGTTATAGACTGCATCCAATTTCACCAATGTCTGCGATATTTCTACATTTTTTATGAACCCATAAACACTTAGAGGACCTTTACATGAAAAATTTCAACCCGTGTTGAGTTCAACTCGGCTAACGGTGTGACCTTTCATCATGAAGGAGGCCGAGTTGAAAGTCAACAATCAACAAGAGCTCAGTTCAACTCGGCAACTCAACCCGTGTTGAAATTTCAACGCGCGTTGAAATAATTGCAAATTCTCATGTAAACGCGAAATTTTTCAACTCGGGGCGAGTTGAAATCAAAGCGTTGCATTGTAGGATGTTTATATTGCATTGTGGGGCATGCCGTGGCCCTCATCTGGCGCCATTTTGCAAGATAGAAAGCCAAGAAGGAAGGTGCCTTGGCTTACGAAAGACGTAGGTTTATCCATTTATCTTTCAATTTGATACTTGAATTTATCCGTTTGTTTACCTGCAACGGTAGCTTCAGAAAGGATATTTTCTTTTCCACTCGCCCGATGTTTACTACAAACAGCTGAAAGCTTTTCTCGGGCCTAGCCTAAAGCCTTCCTGTTGCTCTCTAATCAAGTCTCAAGCCAAGGTGAGGTTATCTTAGCGTTGCATTCACAGAAAATATTGACTGCAAACAGTTTGAAAAGTTCCATCAAAAACTGACTAACAACAACAACCGCATTCATATCATGCGACCCGATCTCAACCCGCGTTGAGATTTTCAGGTAAACGTAACGGTAAATAAGCGATGCTTCCAAAACTCAACCCGCGTTGAACTCAACCCGGGTTGAAATTTTCTCATGTAAAGGCCCTCTAAGTACGAATTGCTTCTTCATGATAAAAATCTATATCGTATATCTTGGTAATTGACATAATTATTATCATCATTATTATTAATATCAATTTATTTTAGGTTGGCAACTTACATAGTTATGTAAAAGTAAAATAGCTAATTCAAGCCAACAAATTAACACAATGTTACATGAATATATACAAGAAAAACAAAGAAAACAAGTCAAAAAAATTACAAATCCTCAAATATGCGAGGATTAGCCACTTAATCAAAATAAACTTGATCTTACAAATAGCCCATCTTGTCATTCAGAAAAAGGGTCTAGTGAGAGCAATATTGATCTGATAAATGGCAGCCAAACGGATTTCACGAAAAAAAGATCTATAAATCATCGTTTGCAAATTCGCACTGAAAAATTTTGAAATAAATTGCCCAGAATGTACCAGGACATCCTCGCAACAGAAGGCAGACGCTCTGTCCGACCCTGATCTCGACTCTACCAGCTCCAATTTTTGGCAGGAAAGTATTCTTCATCCTTTCCGTTTACAAAAATGAACGAAGCAAGCTGAAAGTAGCATCAGATAAAGTATCATAACGAAATCATGGAGATAATTATTTATTGTTCAGTTGGGATTCTGAAAAGACGCTAGTGTCTCGACCCGTGCGTGAATCTATTGCTTCCTCAAACAGCAGTTTCAAAAATTTTGTTTTGCCTTGCATACTGAAGGGACTTGGAAAGAACTTTGCAGGCCTATTTGTGAATCCCAGTCAAGTAGAAGAGGCTACAAGGGCAGATAAGTCAGATCTGTTTTGTTGTACTTTTCCACGTCAAATTTCATTTACCAATAAAAAAATCCTCTTTTCAAAAAAAATCCTCAGAAGACTCTTTTCTATTCGGATCGTGCTCCTTCACAGGAAGATTTTATCCTCAACAGCCAACAATGAAATCAAGGCCATTGTCGATGGGTGCTCGGACCTGTTCCTGGTAAATATATGGCCAGCAGTTAATGCAAAAAGCAACTCCAAAGTTCAACTCACCTAGGAATAAAAGATAATTTTCTTATGTTGCTAAATATTGACATTTATTTTGAACCAATGTCTTCAAGTACAACATTGACAACAAAGTCACATCAAATGATCTCAGTCACGCAAGATTCCACACGATTCAAAATTCATACATTTTCCAGTCTTCACATCTCAAAGCAACACAACCATGATCCGAAAATTTCGTTGTAAGACATTCACTTTGCACTTGCAGCAAGACTTGTTTCATTTATTCTGGTAAACAGAATGAATGATAAATACGGTCCCGCAAAATCCAAAAATCCTTTGGAGTTGAGGTCAGGATAGGAAGAGATAGGTTACCTCTTTTACGAGGCTTGTGGGTCATAGGACAGCTCTTCAGGAACAATTTGAGCAATTAATTTTCATATTCTTCATCGTGAATTTGAAACCAATAGATTTGTAGATTTTGGTTTATCGTTCGTAAAAGACACGTAGCAGCTATTCACTAGAAAAATTCTGCTCTTCCCAGACCCTTTTTCCAAATGTTAAAATGATATATTGTTTGTTGAAACTGTTCGCTGTTGGTAAATTTTGTAATATACATATAAAGCTTCGTAAAATCACTCTCTCGTGAGAACATAGGTTCGAAAGGCCTTAGTGTGATAGAAGTCTCTTTTCTTTGCGTCTGCCTCCTTTATTGCATATGACTTTTAGTAACCATCGTTAGCATCAAGTTTAGCTTCCAGACATGGTGTACGGTTGAAGTGGGCCAAACTTTTCAAAGAAACATGCCTCAATCTAACCTTTTGGCAGCTTTAACTTTGTTTCAGTGCCGAAAAAAAGGACCCATTAGGGAATACTCAGATTAACTCTGAACAGCCATATATCACGATTTCCAGAGTAAGTTGTATTAGAAATTCTGTGGAGAAGCCAGCCACAAAGTTTTGCCCTTCATGTTTACTTTGTTTGCTTAAGTGTATTCAAAGCAGTGAAATCTATCCTGCTTGAAGGGCAAATCGGTTTGTCTATAAGAAGACCTTCATCCTTTATCTTAATTTGTGGTAAAAAAAATGTCTCGGTTTGAAACTTACGTTGTTGCTTCCCCTTAGGGAACATCGCTGCTACTGCAAGAAGGCCCGACGAAGTGTCCACAGCCATACAGGTGGCCTGCACCTCGAAACTCCAATGCATGCTGCAATCAAGGAGATTCCAGCAAAACAAGAAATGAGTTGTTCTGCCTAGCAAATAAGCCACTGATGAGCCTGCGCCGAATAAGACATCCCTGCGGAGCAAATAAAATCTATTTTAGAAAAAGGAAGGTGATGATAATTACTTAGCTTGCCTGCAGACCCTACTTTCCACTGCGAATGAGAGCCAAGGCAGAACTTTTAAAGTCTGCGAATTAGCACCATTATTGAGTTCTGAGACCTTGTGAAATAATTATTGCCTTTTGTCCATTTATTGCTTCTAGCCAATCAGCATTTCGTTTGAGATCCTAAGGACCAAATAAAAGCCAACAGAACTGCCATGTGCTTCGCACCCCATTGTAATAATTTTCTGCAAGACAACAACAAACTGTGATTTTACCGTGAAGATGGAGCGACGTGCAAAGCGGCAAACAAGTGCGCCGATAAAGTTTGCCCAGTTTGCCTGTCTTCAGGACTGATAACTTGGGATGAAACTACGTTCTGAAAGGAATTGGAAACAGTCAAGCATATTCTCAAGGTGAAGGGAGTTCACAACGACCAAAAGGCAATTCTTCTAAAGTTTCTCAGAGGACAGAAAGTTTCGTTTACTTCAGGCTGAGTTAGGCCTGTAGTCATCAGTTGAGAAATGATGTGTTGGTAGTTTAGACATTTGTCAGAAAGTGGAATTATTGAAATTACTAGCGAGTGTTTAATGCTTATTGCTTCTGCAGTTTTTAACTTGCAGGAAGTGCAGTTGTGTCGGTGGGATTCTCTTCAGTAACAGGGACATTTCTTCCTGTTTGCAGAACCAAGTTTTAACGCAAGACTGAGCTCTTCTTTGCAGGACAACTTTTCTTTCAAAAGACGACAATGGGCGCTAATTAGCAGACTTTACAAGATCCTCATTAGCACTCCTTCGAGCTGGAAAGTGAAGTCTGCTCGCAGGTTACTGATTACCGGGTAACGCCAAAATGCAGACAAGCTCGAAACTGCAACAAACTTCATTGCAAACTATGTCAAAAAGGGGTTAACGCGTTGGTGGGCTTTGGGGTATAGAGTATGAGGCCGATATTCAAAATTAAGCTGTTAATCTAATCAAAAACAATGCTTTGTGTTATGAAGGACTAACAAGTGATTATAACTTAAATGAAATGCAATCAATTGTTTGATCGATCACCACTGCTTACCTGATTGAATCGTTCTGCACGGGACTATGAACTGTTGTCTTTAGATCACCAACTTCACTGTCCCATATCGTAATGGTCTATTAGGAAAAGACAGAATAATTAGAAGGAAGGAAACGATTTCAACAACATATTAAAGGTCTACTTAACGTTATACCTTTGTTGTAAACTTTAAGACATTCCCCCTTGATTGGTGCTAACTGATGACAGAGCTCCTCCCTTGAGCAAGTCCCTCCATGTGATTCATATTGTTTCCCTTGTTTTGCACTGTATATTGTATTTTCGCGTGCTAATGTATCAATTTTCAGTAATATTGTCTTATATTCTCATAGCTCAACTAGTTTTTTGCACAGATATTATAATAAATCCCATGTAGTGGAATTCAAAATATAAAACTGAATTGATGTATGAAGATGTGAAACTTAGGGTGCAGAAACTTCTAGCATTAACAAAAGGTTTTGCCACATAAAGTCTTCACAGGTGGCTACAAAACACTTTAGTTTTTCAAAAACCTCAGAATGGCGGTTCCGTCACAAAACGTCTAAACATGATTCTTACAAGAGCCTTGGTACGTGTATATCAATTAATCACATTACTTCAACGTCTGAAAATGCTTTATAGTTCAGAGTCCTATCTATATCTGTACACATCATAAAAATATGTGCAAGGCCTAACTGAATTTTTGGGGAATGTGATGAAAAATCCAGTCATTGCACATCATGCTACGGCTACTGATCCGTTGCTGATTCTAAAGACGGGCTTTCACAGCAATTCATAAAGCTTCCAAACTTGAAAGATACAGTTTATTAAAGATCTCATTATCGTTTGTAATCACCGGTATTAAAGCAATCAGCTCTAAGGGAAAGGCAATAACAATACTTTGATATAGCATTCTTCCCTTGTTGATTATGCAATGAGTAACGCACAACCAATTACACTGAATGCAATCTGCAGATAAGATATTGCAGAAATATATGAAGTGTACGACTGGAGAAGATGCAACAACATAAGATATTGACGTTGCAGAATATTTAGGGCATGGCATGGGATATGATTATGACAAATGTTATACTCATATTATTCGGGCATATGAAATCTAAAGGATGGTTGCTTCAGATTGAAATCAATGCCCTTGCAAATATATTAGCTCCAGAATGTAAAACGACTAGATAAAAATATAACGCAAAAGCCAGTGATGACTTGAGAAAAAAAGTTAAATTATTGCTCTATTTCATGAAATTGAAACTGAGACAAACATGTAAAGAGCATGCGCCTGTCATTGCATAGACAATTAAAGTGAAGCGCTGCCTTTTACCCTATTCGACCCGGGCGGGCCCTTTAAGGCCCTACACTTGAATTATCAACTATGGCTCCTAGATAGAACAGGATAGAGTGCTGAAACTAAAGTGACTGTCCTTGAAATTCAATAGCCTATCAAATATTGTATGTTTCATTGTCATAGATACAGTCCTGTGACAATAATAATACCTTATTTCGAGAGTGGTATCAAAGAAAACAACAAAAAACTTTAATAATTCGCTTGTTTTCAATTCAAATGTTTCAGAATTGGTACCAATCGATTGATCTTTGAAAGAGCTTTCATTTGATATATAATTTTCCTATTTTTGCTAACAACAGCAGAAAATAACTTCGATGACGTAATCAATTTTGATGATGTCATATTTATAATGAATGAAGATGAATTTTCAAAAACTTTATTTTAATCGATAGAACATCATATTTTCCTTGCATTCACTCTAATTAATTAAATCCTAGCCATTGAAATGGCAAATAATTAGCACTTTCCCTATTTTCAACACTGAAGCTCATGTGTCACCACTTGACACCTTCTGGTTGCCTAGCAACAAATCATGTGATCAATCAAGAACAGAAAAGACAAAATCGGCTAAGGTTTTTTACACCCATTTCAAGTCACGTGATCAATCTCCAGATAAAAGATCTTTTGATTTCTCCAACATACTTTGTCCCATGCAAAGTTATGCCATGAATACAGACAGAAGTATAATACTAGAACTTCCCAAGAGTATGGTCACATGACTTGAATTGGGCAAAACAAACTTTAGCCGATTTGGTCTATCGTTCAAATAGTTAGCCTGTTCACAGATAAAGGCACCGTTCATGAAACTTTCAGCAGCATAGAAAATACCAAAACAGAAATGAACTGGGGGCATAATTGCCCCCTTCCCGAGGCAAAAGACCAAACAAATTTCCTAGATAAAATGGGGTTAAGAAACTGTTTTATAGGAAATTCAAACCTATAATTTTGCTCATTCTTAGCAAAAGCTTCTTGAAGAAATTCTTTGGCACGCGTACTCGAGACACGACCTAGTTAAACCATATTTCTGACGAAGGCACCATCGGACCCTGTCTTTTAGATTTCCAACTGTTCTTATCAAAATATCGGCTTTTATCCTTTAGCATAGTACTATTTAGTAATCCTTCTTTCTGCAATTGACCAATATCAATTTCCTTCAATCTTTTGAGACTTAATGACCAGCAAGGTCTATTTACCATAACATCTTAGCGTACTGTTTCCCCCGCATTTAAGAAATCCACCCTTCGACCTCGGCCTACTGTTCTCCCTTGACTTATCTGTTGATGTCCTATTCTTCTTAGCAGAATTCAGGGTCTGAGTTTCTTATATGGAAGTTTCTTAAAGGCGGGGCTTTATAGCATTTATCTCTGCAACATGTGCATGCTCTACATACGTTTGTTTCAATTTCAATTTCATGACGAGGAAGCATAATGCAATGTAACGTACAAGAGAAGAAAGGGACATACACGAATATACACAAAAGATAGAACTATCAACTTTGACGCAAGGAATTGAAAACCTTACTTTGTCGTAAACAATTGCTAGAAGAGAGCCATCTTGTGAAAAGGCAAGCCTACCACATGACCCAGTTCCATAGCAGCGAGAAGCGTGACATTTCCATGATTGGATACCTTGAACAGTTTCATCTGTCAAAGAATAAAAGTAAAAAAACGGCCAGTGACAGGAGTAGGGGCACTATACACCTAGAACCAGCAAGGAAATGCGAATCTTCAGCATTTTTGTTAATCTTTTTAATCATGCGTGGTATAAACAAAGGAAACGCAACTGATCTGCTATATTCAGTATATTTGGGCATGCTTCTTATTGTTGGATTGGCTTCACTCCAGACCAATAAAAAAGCCTTACAGCAGATATACCAAATTGAACTTCTACAGTTGGAAGTTAATTATATTGACACTACTTCAAACAATTCCGTTTCATTGCACTACAGCCGGTCTCAACGTTCTGTAGTCACAAAATCTTCTTCTCGATAGTTGCAATCAATAAAAATAGCAAACATTTTAGCTGCCCAAGGGCCTGTTTATATGAGGAAAAACACCTCACTTGCCAGACCCGGGGCTGAGAGGTGAGATTCCACCTTCCAATAGAATCCTTTGTTTTTTCATTTTGCGTTTACATGACGAACGCAACACCACCGGTATAGTGAAGTCCCACCTCACTAGAGGTGGAGTCTCACCTGGGTGAGGTGAATTTTTTCCATATAAACGAAACACCACCAGTATGGTGAGGTAAATTGAAACTATTCGTTGCTTCTTATTGGTCAATTCATTCTGATTTCACGGTAGATAGACTTTACTCTACCTCGCCTCTCAGCCCCGGGGCTGACAGGTGAGGCTAAAAATCTCATATAAACAGTGGCTGAAATTTACCTCGCTTGTCAGCCCCGGGTCTGGCAGGTGAGGTGTTTTCCCCCATATAAACAGGGCCTAAAGGCCGTTGTCCACTTGCGGTAGTTTCGGTCGGCGACCAGCGCGCTTTCCTTGTGCGCGTGCTCTGTTGCTAAAGAGCATGCGCACTTGACAAACGCGCACGTCGCCGACCAAAACTACTTAAGTGGAGGTCGGCCTTAACGAAGCCTTTTACCTACCAAAAAATTTTGCATCACCAAAGTAGCTTGATTACATATTTTCTTACACATATTTTCTCCTTTCACTTTAGGGTAACCCAATGTGTGATCGAATATTTTTGCGAAAGGAACTTTAACCCTTTTCAGAACTGAAACGCAGATGTCTATCTTAAAATTCTATGGAAGGTTTCCGCCCTTTCTTTCCGCATTGTGAAGCAAAGGATCTTCGTCACTTCCATCGCACCTTAAGTAGTTGTCTGATTCTCAAAAATCTTTTTTTCAGATGATAAAGAGAAGATAAATTGCAATTGACATAGTAACATAAAGCTAAACAATTTTAGAGATATCATTTCTCGAAATAGATAAAACATGTCTCAATGAGACAATCTTCATTATTTTGCACCTTATGTAGACTCAAAGGGGTGAGAATTGGGTAACGATTCCTCTACCAGATGTCCCAAAAAGCTGCTCCCGTTTGAAGAATGACCCAATTCGGCTTCAAACTTGTTACAAAATTAAATTCTGATCACTTTTTCAGTAATCCAAACATGTTTAAAGATGATAAAATGTTCGTTCTCAGTACTTGTAGGTATTAAATAACGCATTTAAAGTTTAATTGTGAGCTGCACTCTTCAAGCGAACTCGTTATTAATGCCAAAGAGCCGCTAAATCTACGATCTTCATTATCCTTCAAGTCTACCACAATAGTTTATGTTTTATTCTAACATTTATGACCAAAGTAGAAGCTTAATGTACAAAGTGAAATTACTCTCGTAATCATCAACGCTATTTGCTGCATGCTTAACAACCAGCAGCCACAAGAAGGGCTAAATTCACTAATTTCAAACCAATAAAAAGATCATCCATACATGGAAAAGTATTTTGATCTTTGAGCTACTTGCCAAAAAAATAAATTTAAATATCGGCCTTATAATAGATTATGAATATTTACGACGTATTTCTGAAAATTTATGACGTCTAATTTGAGGTAGACTTTAAGTTCTTTTTCGTCTTTCTTTTTCTTCATTTCTTTATATTTATTTTCTATGTTAAAGCTGCAGAGTTGCCATAGACTTTTGCTCTCCGTTGTATTCATCTTTGTAATATAGTAAAGTAGTTTGTAAGTGGCATTAGATAAGTACCTTGTATTGTAAAATTTTATTGAATAAAGAAAAAAAAACATAATAAAGATTTTTCAAACAGGAGTACCTTTTTTCTGGGCCACCCGATATGATAGTTCTACCAACAAAAGAAGCATCAGCCTTATTTCTAAATCAACCACTCTCACAGCAAATCGCGTGAGTAAGTTGCATATGTCATTAAGAGTGCAGTGCTGAAGAACGTCCTCTTCGACACTTGATGCAACTCTTAATATTTGATGTAGCATTCTTCCCTTGATGATCACACAGTGATGAAAGCATGATCAATTACACTGAATGCATGGTAAAACCAATAAATTCTTACCACAAAACGAAAAAGTCCATGCCAGTTTCCTTCCAAGAAATTCAAAAGGTGATTGGAAAGTAACGAGACAGGGGAGAAGGGGTTGACATAGCTTTGGCAAAAGACACAGCTGTATGAATTTTTCTGAGCTGGGTCGGTTACGGGAGCTTCTTTCATCAAAGTGATTTTGTAATTTTGTAGCATGTCATACTATTACATAGATTTTTCAAAATATTTACAAAATGAAACGGTTATTATGAAGGTGATTTCTTACATTCCACAGAGGAGCATGCAACACCTTCATACTTTCTAATATTGCATAAATACAAATAAACTTGGAGCAGTTCATTCCATGATCCGAATGAATGCTTAAAAAGTGGACAGTTGCTGTGCTTAAAACGATAGAGATTACAGGTTTGTTTGCAGCTTGGTGACCCTGCAGTTTTAACATTACTACTTATTTTCGCTGCACAAGATATGCTTCCGGTATGACTCAACACTTTCTTAAAATAAAGACGACAAAGCATCGAGTTTGTTCAGCGGCTGCCTTTTAAGTCATATTTCATTGCACCAAAATCAACTCAAATCAAATCAAATCGAATCGTCAAATCAGAATATCTTTCAAAGATATTTTACTATTGGCCATTACTTGGCTTCAGCCCACTCTCTAATTTAGTTTGTCTATTAATACCTTCATCATTTTGTGCAACGAGTGTCCAAATCTTGAATTTCCCATCTTGGGCAGTTGTGACAGCCATCTGTTCAAACATAGATGTTTCAGTTTGCGGTCTCACCCGTAGAGCCACGATTCTGTCATCGTGAGGAGAGTCTGCGACAGTTATTAGTTGAAAACTAAAACAAGAGCAATATGCATAAAGCAACTAATGTGTAGTGTGCGACTAAACATACTACAAAACTTCGATTTGACACAAAAATGGCTTTAATGTTGGAATGTCTGCTCTAACAATAGAGTTCTTCTATTTGAAATCGAAAATTAGTGCCAGAAGAACAAACCACATTCGCATTAGTGGTTTACAGCACCTTCTCCTTACCTAAATTGCAAATTGTATTTGGCCAGAAAACGTTTCTCTGAATATCCAAAATTTCCCCATTGATGTCTTTTGTTTTTTTGCGTTTATGTAATAAAACATTGCTTCTATTTAACAAATATTTGTAGGAGCAGAGCTCAATATTTTGAAATCTGAAAAAAAGCCGGTAATACTGACAAATCTGGCTTCAAAATAAACATTTTGTGACTCAGACCTTAAGCCAGTATTAGAAAAAAAACCCTTTGATAAGCCTGCGTGAACCAAAGATATTCCTTCTTTTCTTTTAACAAAGTGCCTGGGAATTTGGTTTGCTTTCCAAGCTATCGGCACTGTCAATGCTACAATGCCTGCCAAAAGTCTTGGAACACCTCAGCTAATTTTGCCTTGTTTTGCGATTTCCCTCTCCCCCTCTCCCCTCTCCTCTGCTGGAATGCTGGGACAATAACCTTGGAAATCAATATTGTTTCGGGGGCGAGGGGGTATTTGAACCTGATGGCTATGGCTAGAAATGAGAATTATGAAGAAATGGCCTAGTGTTCCAAGGACTTTTGGCAGGCATTGTCTGAATGTTATTTTGAGAACGGTGATTTAGAAAAAGACAACGTGAAGCATCCAGGGGTTTTTGATGGTGCTGATTTCATTGGTCAAAAGTAAAATTTCATATTCCACATTTGTGACGTCATAATTGACAATTTTCCGTATTTTCATTGATTTTAGCCTGATACTTCGCTTAGAATCCTTCAAATAATCAATCTATCCAGCTTGCTACACTTAAATAGGATATGAATGATAGATTATTAGCTTATGTATCTATCTCCTAAAGAAAACCCCAAAGTTACATCTTTTCATGGCCTTATAATGGGTGGATTTATCAAACATGAAAACGAGGCTACAACTTATCTTGCTGCCCTTTGGTGATCCTGCGTCACTTTCACGGACTTCTTTACCTGCACTATTGGTTATAAACATGATGAAATATTCTAGTACAGTTAAGAATTGTTAGTCACATTTTTTGCAATGAAATCATTCAAAATTCTTGACAGACACTGGGACAGACACAAATCATAATAATCTAAACATGACCCTGTTAAACATGATGAGACGAGCCTTTGGTGTGTCCCTTCGACGTTGACCTTGAGGAATATCTACGACCAAGTTACAAGGTGATTATTCTTACGACCTTTGTTTGCAATTTCCACGTAACGTTGTCAACAAAAGGCAATTTAAATGCTCAGCTAATCATTTCCAATGCCTTTCAATTTAAGCACGTAAAACACTGCAAGTAGACAATAGGAGACGCAACGTTACCAAGTCAAAACAATAACTATAGAATCTGCAGAGTGCTCGGACTCAAAAATGTTACGTGAGAGGTGTACTATGACTGAAGTGTACCATTTCGTGTACATTCGAGTTGATTGGACAAAGTAATATAGAGGAAATTGAGAAAGCAATTAGACCATATCCAAGTTCATTCTGCATTTATCGTTAAGTGTGGAAATTGCCGACGATCCTCCCTCGATCGCGAAAGAACCAGTATAAGTTTTGGTGAATTCGGAAACTATCGATGATGTACAGCGACTGGACACATAATATTTTATGTTACTTTGTGAATTATGGAGAAAATGGGAATTACTTTTCGTAAAGTGTGATTGTAAAGTGTGATTCCGTTTGCGAAACGGGAGCACTCTGTCCTCTGCGGAGCAGTCAGTACAGAAGGAGCCAGGCACAGCCGGCATGGCATGTGGTAACTTTTGTCACTATATAAAAGTATTCATGCTTCCTGGGCATAAGGTTCTTTAACACACGACATGTAATACTGTAAAAGTTCCCTGAAAAACATTTATTTGATAGCTCTGTGACCAGTTTCTGCCATTTTTCGTTGTGCTTCTTTGACTCCAACCAAAGTCCGTTCTGCGGCACTGCTTTAAAGTGGATTTGATTGCCAATTATGACGTCATCAGCAAAAAATACGGCTTTTTGGTGGTCACAGATGAAAGCAGGACCATCGAAAACCTTAGGATGCTTGAAGGGGGCGAGGGGGTATTTGAACCTGATGGCTATGGTTAGAGATGCGGATTATGAAGAAATGGCCTAGTGCTCCAAGGACTTTTGGCAGACATTGTATGCTTCTCTTTCCCTCCTAGGAAACAGATGCCTTTCTAAATAAAACAAAAATCAAAAAACATAAAAATAATATTCTTTCCATCAATTTTTCGATGATGTTAGGATTCAGATGCTTATATGTTCTAATGATTTGAACGACTACTGGAATGGAAACGTCCCTTATTTGGACATTGCCCCCTCCACAAAATCAGACAGTTGGAGATCCAAAAGATCTATCTGCCTCAAATCATGATCAAATATCCATCACAATAGAACCAAATGAGACTGGAAAGAAACTTATGGATACCTACTTTTGAGTCGTTAAATCGTAGTTCCAAAACTTCAGTTTGATTTCGTCTGGTATTAACTTGTAACTTCCACGTTCAACCTGAAAGTAAGGAAAGATTTCTAAAGTGTAAGAATGGGTCCTTTTTAATGATAGCTGACAAATGGCAGATGAGATCATCTTAGATTGGAAATGTTTGGTCAGGAAGAAAACTTGTTTCATCAAAATCAGTCAAAATTACGGACAAGTAGGTTTGAAGTGTCTCGTAAGAAGAAAAAAAATGGAAAGAAACATAAAGATGACAGCTTTTCCCTTCGTCATATGACAACGGTTAACGTTCTTTCACTTTTGCAATCTTACAAGAAATAAGTACGCGATGCAATTCAGTTGACTGCTAAAGTTCACTGCATACAAATGCCATTAAAAGAACTACGACGTACTAAACCAAAACAATAGACTACAGTACGAAATAAAAAACTGAAAAACTAACAACTTCTTATGGGAATTTGCATGAAGGGAAATTTTCAACGGAGGACCTCTGTCAATAAGTAGACCAGTCGAGGAGGGAAACCCCTTCGGTAAATATCGAATATTTGCACTTTGATTGATAATAAGATATATTTTTGAGCATTCAGCCATCCCTGGGAGAAAAAACCTTCTCTGAGATCAACAAGATCTTTCTTTACACCTCTAATTGTCATCTACGTGAGCAAAAGGTACTCCTTAAAGGAATATGTCTGCACGCCAAACAGCGCTTTCATGACTTTCACGACCAAAGGTGACAAGAAAGCCTTTACCAGAATTGTTAGCAGATTCATCAGCCAGGTATGCAAAACGATTTTGAGTGACTAACTGAGAACACACATACAAGTGGTTTTTCGGTTACTAAGATATGAATTGAAGTAATTATCAAATGTAATCAAATTAGTAATTCTTTCTCTTAAGTCATTGGGACCCTTTAGTAGCAGAAAGCTGAATGAAAGAATTAGGCCATAATAAGAGTCTACTTAATAAAATGCAACAGCTTTGTATCTTCCTTGGGTAATCCTGTTAAGCGAGATTTGAAGTGCATAGCAGGGACCAATAGCAAGAATTATGATATTGGCAACTGTTTGACTCGGGAAGCAATCACATGCTTTACACGAGCTTCGAAAGTGCCACAAACATGTTTTAAAATACTATATACTTCATTTCCACGACAGAAAGTGAACCGTATAATTGATAGCATTAAGAGACCTAATACGGTGCAGCCTTACCGTTGCAAGCCAACTGCCATCATAGCTGATGTCAAAATGTTCAATTTCTGCAAAATGAACAGCATTTTCTCCCGGGCCACTCACATAATTTTGGCCTACAACATCGAGCTGTAACAAAATGTTTTGACGTTTTTAAGCAGGCTACAGAACAGTAATTGAATGTCCTATTTTAAACAACAATTATGAGAAACAAATCGAATACAGCATCAGATAAGTTATAAAAAAAATTAATTTATCCCTACGAAACTATCTAGCGAAATCTTTTGGTACAAGATACTTCCCAACATTTAAACAATCTTTCAAAGTTAACAAGAATAAAGCTGTATCATCCTTGGGTGATGCTAACAGGTAACATAGAATACAAGTTAGCGACCTTGAGAAGGAAGATTCTCTCGGCGACTTATTGACTCCAAAAAGAACATATAAATCTTTCACGAGCTTCGATAGCGCCAATACCATGAAGAAAATGAAAGTAGTCAGAAACGAAAGTCTTAAAAAAGGAGATGGAAGATCTACAGATATTACCTTACAACAAATCTCAGAAAATACAAAGTAATGCTAAGCTAGAGTAGTGCACATGTACTACGAAAATGTAATAATCTCCAGGCGCCAGTTAGAGAGCCTTTCCATGAGAATTACGCCACTGTTTGTTCAACAAGGGTTGAGTTTTGAGAGCATTGCTCACTTTCCTTTGCGTTTACATGAAATCTCAACACGAGTTGAGATAGCATAGGTTCCAAATCTTTAAATCTACGAAAAAGGGCGGGTGAAAAATTCATTAACCTATTTCTTTGATCTGAATGACTTGAAGGAAACTTTAGCCACTTTTCTATGATTCTACCGTTGGAATTTTCAGAAATCTTCATTATTTGTCGAAATTACTGCCTATTTTGTATTTCAGCTCATTTCATGATGTGACGTCATCAAATTTCTAAATCACAAACCAGAAGAGTGAGAGAGTTTTGCATGATACCATATCGTAGGCATCCAAAAACTATGGTTTTCTTTAAAATTATTTGATCTTTCGTCAAGTGGTTTAGAAATTACGATAGTTCAAAGTTTTTTTCGAAAATTTTCTTGAATTCTTAACAAAGAAGAAAAACACTGTAATTCTGAAAATATTGAAGATTTCATAAAAGTCCAACGGCAGATTTACTGTAAAATAGTTCAAGTTTCTTTGAAGCCGTTCAGTTCAAAGAAATAGGTCATTGAATTTTACAACCAGCGATTTAAAGATTTGAAACCTATGCTGAGTTGAGATTAATCACATGATATGAGATAAATGCAGTACGAAAAAATCAATACGAGCCTCATTCAAAAATATGAATTGAAAGATGGCGGAAATAGCTTCGATCTCCTTTGTTGGCATTCTGATCTTTGACTTCAACATGCCCCGAGTTGAATTTTTTTCCTTTTTACATGGGCATAGTTGCTAATTTCAAGCGTGGCTTGAGTTTCAACTCAACTCAGCCTTCTTTGTGTAACAATGGCGAAGGCTTACACTGTCAACCGAGTTGAAAAGCAGCATGGGCTGAATTTCCTATGGAAAGTGCCTCTAAAAAGAAAATAAAAGACTCTCATAGTTAGCAAATTGAAAATATATCTTATCAATAAATACACCTTGAAACATACCGTCATCAAAACACTGTCATTCTCTGGACGGTAAAATTGAAGATTACCAACACGATTTACGGGTAATACCAGACACCCTGTCCTAGGATCTAGCTTCATTCGGGCTGAACAGTCTCCAACTGCAAATAAGAATGGTATCGCTATGAAAGCCATTTGATGAAAAGCATGCAATACAACGAGGCAGTTTATCGTTAATAGGACAGGGTTACCTTTTCAGTTTCGACAGCAAGACAAGAGCAAACTTGGAAAGACCGCTTTACAGCTGCAAAAATCACAACAACATATCAGATCATCAAGGTTCGGACATCTTTCGCAGAATTGAAAGCAAGTTCAAGCTTCTAAAAAAAGAGTATTGTTTGCGAATGAATTTACATCATTTTTACCCCACCTTCATGCTAAGGATGGACCTACAAAGGTTCCAAACAAACTGCTGTAATATGGCCACTTGCATTGGTCGTTTTATATGTAACCAGCTTGTTAAGGTCTCACCACTTGTATCAACTCATAATTCGTGAAGGAGGCAAATTGTGGAATCCCTTGGACTGCCCCGTTGACTGGAGAGAACAGAATAAATGCGCCACTTGTCGTTAATGGAATCGCTCTACAATCTCGTTGTGTGGACAAAGGACCAACTGTGACTGTAGTGCGCATTGGAGCATGAATAAAGAACCGTCACAATAACGTTTACTTCGCTGAGATTGATTCTGCAACGATGATACGTTGAAACTACGATGAAGTGAATGACATTTAATGGACGTATGAACAAATATTTTAAGTAGGTTAAAGTTCATACAGTTCCTTCGTATTCCTCCGTTCTTTTCACTGAATATTAAATTTAGTTTTGTTCACTGTACCTGTTTCAGCGAAAACAGAACTGGTAATCTACGCAAATAGCAAATGGAAGTGATGAGTTTTTCTAGTTATCCTTGCTTCACATTCTTTCGTTTTCACACAGTTAGAGTTGTTGAATATACGATCTAATGAAGGCCTTATGATATCAAAATAAAGTCGAAACGATGCTTCAATTCTTGTCTTTGCACTGACATTACATAATTTCTAGAAAAAACACAGTCAGCGGTGAGTTGCTTGACTTTCAGCAATGAATTGATAAAAGGCTTATATCAATCTTGCGATAAACAAGTTTCCACCGTTACTAGTTTTGGAACATAAAAGTTCAAACATTGCATGTGTGTGACAACAGATAGACATAAGTCAGAGACTCTAGTGTTGCATTCTACCAGGTGTGAGAAAAAATGTGCACTATTTGAATCGCTTCCAAATCGGCTTCTATGCCAAAAACAATGTCGACGGTAGACGTGTAGATCCTCTTCTTTCGATATCCGTTCATGTTTGCTCTTAAAACCATTGCTGGAATGCACAAATGTACAGCTAATGCCGAACGATACCATATCTTTAAGGAGATACCTTCACAAGATGATATTTCAAAACTTCGTAAGCATGCCCATGCCTCGCGGAATTGAGGTCAAACTATGTGTCGGAAAAGGAAACTGAAACGAAACGATTGAGTCAGCAACTTTTGCGTTACATTCTACCGGTTGCAACAAAAATTGTACACTTTTGGCAGGCCACGGTAAATCGCATACTGGATCCATTCTGAAGATTCGTAACTTAATCTTGAACGAAATTTGACAGATTGATTTTGTAAATTTTCTAGTCTTCTTTTCTTCTGAGCAATTCATACGTCCCAAATTTCTTGCTCTGGAAGACACTGGAAACGACCAAAAAACATCTATCAAATTTTCTAAAGACTGAGCATGAATGGCAGGGAAAAACTCTTCTGTGATGATTTTGTAGCTAATGGGCAAACGAGTCACAATCGTCACTTTGTAAAGATTGAGTATGTCGCATAATTGAAGGACACATTGGACATAATATCTATGTCTTAGTAGTGACCAAGGATATGATATTGAACTTATAATATTGACCTCAACACTATACTTAATGTACTTTAAGTATAGTGGACCCCTAAAAAAACTACTCCGACCACTGAACTCCGATTATCAACTGCTCCTTACATTTACTTTTAGTTGTAAATCTTGGCTGAAATACGAGGTCTCGCCACTCATCAGAAAGTGGGGAAAATGTAAACAGTCTAAATTAAGGTTACGGTAAACGTTTTCTGGGTGAAAATATCCATATTTCGATTTCTTCATATTCTATTAGCCTAACTTTCAAGGCACACAATGATACATGGCTTGAAGCTAACAAAAGTTCTAAAAATGGAAGAAATTTCATGTAAACTAAGGTTTCCATAATTTTTCAATCAAAGTTTTCCTTTGTGGTCTTCATAATCCGTACCTATCGCTTGACCTGTTAAGCCGATAATCCCAAAGTCCTTGTGGTCTGTGTGCAATAGACCTTTTCACGGAAAGAAAAGCATGCTGGGAAAATGGGGGAGATTTGGAGATTTCGACACCACGCAGCTTCGAATTTCGCCAGGTTGTGCGATCCTTATTTTCGAAACAAACCTCTCTCCCTAAGCACGAAGAATGATATTAGATATCTTGTGTGCATATCGATAAACTCCTTGCACTTCAGAGATACCGAAATAGCAATGTTTTTGTGAATCGGATTCCTCTAAATCTTTTTATGGGACGAGAAAGCAACCCGAGGAAGCTTCGAGAATCACAGAATCATGCCTAGGCCCTTGCGACCAAACGCCACATTTAGGCACGTAATTCTGCGATCAATGGATGAAATCAACTGAAATTCAAAATGAAAGCACTTCATTTGTGTCTGAAGTCGGAAACAAATTGGCAGACTGTTGCCTAAGCGCATATGAACGGAGGGAGGTCAGACAGCTCAGATCACATGTCGTCCTTCCAAATGAAAGTTTCGACTAAAAGTATCTTTGTAGAAACCGGGTTCAATTTTCTTACAAAGCAAAAGAAACCCTTTTACTGCTGATTTTTTCATTCAATGATTGTCGACTGATGTATTTTCTACAGTTTTATTGATATTTCTAGCAACCACAAATTTGGAAGTATTATCTTACCAGAAATTTATTTCAGCTTGAAAATCCAGGTCAGGCGTAGGCCTTTTGCTGTCCCAAGACTAAACGATGAAACCTGCAAGCGCCCATCTAAGATATTTTATGAGATATTTTGATCATTACCTCTTCACCTGGCATTCATGCTAAGCAAATATATTTGGTATGATATTTAGGGCTAACGTTTCCTTGAGCTGCATGCCCTTCGGGAGAGGAAGATTGATTCTTGAACTCATTTTGAAGCACTTTTTCCTCGCTATTTCTTATCGTTTCGATCTGTTTTCAAAGACGATTTCTTATTCTGATCGCCTCTTGAATCGCTTCTTTGTTTCACTGTAGCAGCCAAAACAAGACATGATTCACTTCCAACAAGTCGAGAATCGGGAATAGATGCAGATAATTAACGATCTACCAACCTGAACAAACCTTCTTTCTTCCGGTCGTTTCTAAGTATATTTATTATTTCTTGCACTCCCAAATCAAAACACTTTTTACGGGCTCTGAAAAAACCTAACAAATCAGAAACGATGAAAGAATTATTCTGCGCGTTTTCATGAACTCCGTGAGCCTGTATCAACATCGACTTGCAGCAACAAGCTATGCATCCACACGAAGCAAATTTATAGGAAATCCAGCATTTCATTCTTCGTAAAATATTGTCCTGGCTTCTAGCTACAACTGTTCAAATCAGAATCGAGTTGGAAATTATGTGTGACAGAACTTTAAAGTCATGTGACAAATGCACTCCTTCCTGAACTTGTTTGCCTTTTTTTAGCATTGAAGCCTTTTTTGTCTTAGTTGTTTTGAAAAAATTTAAAATGAAATCGCCAAAACCGTGAGAAGGGCGTATAGTGCATTTTTTGGAGGTAGCTTATCGTAGAAAGAAAAGTTTCTGAAATTTCACTTGATGGGGGTGTTTCTTAGGGGGGGGGGTGAAAAGCTGTCTAAAGCATCCATTGAAACCCACGCAAGGACGCAATGTCGGCCGAGAACTTGGGTTGAAACCATACAATATTCACGTAGCTAGCGATGTCTACACTGTTAGTGTCCAATTACAACTCAAAACAAGGCTGGTCTGGCTATTTCAGGTTGCTATATCCGAAACAACGATGTAACTTTTCTTCTTATCATTCAATGAGATATGCCAATCTCTGTCCTCTCCCCATATGGCTCCAACCAATTTGTCGTCATGATCCTAGCCTGAAGAATGCTCACAGAATATTAAAAAAATATCGTACCCCTGACCCCCATGAAAATTATGAGGGAAGAATGTACTTCATCTTGGTCTTTGAGTCTTTTGATTTTATTAAAATACGTCTTCTCCAATCGGTTGCAGCTGCACGGTTGGCGCGAAGAATGTGCCTCGTGAAATCTTAAAAATTGGGTGTTTTCAAGTATTGGACCGGATCTCCATTTTTAGCTCAAACTGTCTCAGCTTCAAAGATTGAGGGATCAGTGAAAATTTGGGTCAGTAACAGCAGAGTGGGGCACCGCCACACCTCCTCCTAATCATCACTAGAAAGGACTTCAAGGACTTCATTAGAAAGGTTAGGTCTGCATTTTTGTACTAAAATCGTGCAAGAGATGTGTTGAACAAATTTAAAGCCTTCTCATGTTATAACACCAAATCATCACCACACAAGTATCAATCAAAAATTATGATGAATTTCTCGTTGCTTTAATCTTCCGTTCACACTATTCATTTCATAGTTACTATTTTGCTCTGTATCTTTTTTGCTAAGAAAAAAACTAAGAAGAAGTCAAGCACTGGAAAACTTGGCGAGAAACCATGTATTTTACTACAGGGAATCTTTCGCATGTGTTTACTTTATTTTCATTTGTTTCTTGTATCATATTATTTGAAAGGCATTTATGAATAATAGTTAAACATTGGAAAGACTTGAATAACTTTTTTTCAGAATATTCAGGATGGCACAGGAAGCAAAGATGACGATTGTTACGGAACCTTTAAAAGAAACTCGTAAGAAACTATGATTATTCATGAGCTGATAATCGTAAAAAAATTTCAGCATTGGCCTAATCAGTTTCTTATAAAAATACTTTTACATTAATTAATACTTCCTTTCATCAATGAATGAGACAGTGTATGACAAAAAGTTTAGGAAGGAATGCAATTGTCACATAACTTTAAAGTTCTGTCACACATAATTTCCAACTCGATTCTGATTTGAACAGTTGTAGCTAGAAGCCAGGACAATACTTTACGAAGAATGAAATGCTGGATTTCCTATAAATTTGCTTCGTGTGGATGCATTGCTTGTTGCTGCAAGTCGATGTTGATACAGGCTCACGGAGTTCATGAAAACGCGCAGAATAATTCTTTCATCGTTTCTGATTTGTTAGGTTTTTTCAGAGCCCGTAAAAAGTGTTTTGATTTGGGAGTGCAAGAAATCATAAATATACTTAGAAACGACCGGAAGAAAGAAGGTTTGTTCAGGTTGGTAGATCGTTAATTATCTGCATCTATTCCCGATTTTCGACTTGTTGGAAGTGAATCATGTCTTGTTTTGGCTGCTACAGTGAAACAAAGAAGCAATTCAAGAGGCGATCAGAATAAGAAATCGTCTTTGAAAACAGATCGAAACGATAAGAAGTAGCGAGGAAAAAGTGCTTCAAAATGAGTTCAAGAATCAATCTTCCTCTCCCGAAGGGCATGCAGCTCAAGGAAACGTTAGCCCTAAATATCATACCAAATATATTTGCTTAGCATGAATGCCAGGTGAAGAGGTAATGATCAAAATATCTCATAAAATATCTTAGATGGGCGCTTGCAGGTTTTATCGTTTAGTCTTGGGACAGCAAAAGGCCTACGCCTGACCTGGATTTTCAAGCTGAAATAAATTTCTGGTAAGATAATACTTCCAAATTTGTGGTTGCTAGAAATATCAATAAAACTGTAGAAAATACATCAGTCGACAATCATTGAATGAAAAAATCAGCAGTAAAAGGGTTTCTTTTGCTTTGTAAGAAAATTGAACTCGGTTTCTACAAAGATACTTTTAGTCGAAACTTTCATTTGGAAGGACGACATGTGATCTGAGCAGTCTGACCTCCCTCCGTTCATATGCGCTTAGGCAACAGTCTGCCAATTTGTTTCCGACTTCAGACACAAATGAAGTGCTTTCATTTTGAATTTCAGTTGATTTCATCCATTGATCGCAGAATTACGTGCCTAAATGTGGCGTTTGGTCGCAAGGGCCTAGGCATGATTCTGTGATTCTCGAAGCTTCCTCGGGTTGCTTTCTCGTCCCATAAAAAGATTTACAGGAATCCGATTCACAAAAACATTGCTATTTCGGTATCTTTGAAGTGTAAGGAGTTTATCGATATGCACACAAGATATCTAATATCATTCTTCGTGCTTAGGGAGAGAGGTTTGTTTCGAAAATAAGGATCGCACAACCTGGCGAAATTCGAAGCTGCGTGGTGTCGAAATCTCCAAATCTCCCCCATTTTCCCAGCATGCTTTTCTTTCCGTGAAAAGGTCTATAGCACTGGACGTTCTTGTATCCTTGTGTTTATAGGGTAATTATTTGAAGACTCCAATTGATTTTTAAGCCTAAATGGCTTGATCCGGATTAGTGTGGTTTATGTGGTCCCGATGTATACTTTACTACTGCAGATCAGTAAACTACATTTTTCTCACGACTTGCGAATCCACGAGGTACAGGCACGAATAAGCTATTTTGTACCCTTTTAGCCAATCGAATTGCTAGAAAATTTGCACATGGCTAGGACAGACTTGGAGCATGGAAAGTGTGTCCCAAATTCTTTGTATGTGTCCTGGTCCGTCTTTTATAGCCATTTACAACTGTGGGAGGGCAGAAAAATCAATTGCTAATTTTTGACAGCATACAGTTTCAAAGTGAGCAGGAATTTGAAAAATTCCAGACACGCTTTTAAAGCTTTGGATTTGCACTTCCTGCTGATTTAAGTCAGATTCTGTTACCTCAAACGCAAGGGTACAAAATAGCTTTTAAAGGTGGTACACTCTTTTAAGCAATAAATTTGCCTGGAAAATATAATTTTACAATATTTACCAATAATTTTGATATGGTTAGAATCGCCAAATTCTTGTGCATTGAATGATATATAATTTACCTACATTCCTTCATTAGCTCGGCTTTTAGGGGGCGAAATCCAAATTTCGTGTCACAAACGTTTACCGTAACCGTAACGGTCATGTCTGGAACGGTTTTCCATAGTACCACAACAATATTTAATGCCATAACTGCAGACGCAAGATAACTTACCTTCAGAGAGACCTTGCAACAAAGACTTTAAACGTCTGTCCACTAGTGATATCACCTTCACGACTGCCAAAATAGAATTTAAAAAGGAAATTCATATGTAAATAACACACAAGGGAAGAAAATGACTGTGACAAGGGTAGAATAATATTATGCCATGCTTTTAATTAACCATTAAAAGATGTACTTTGTACAATAAGCTCATAATAAATCAGCATAACATTTGAAAATGATGTCTGTTGAATTTAAAAACACTTAACCTTCATAAATAAGGACCATGACTCATACCTGCTGGCAGATCTTAAATTATTTTTCCATTGGGATCTTTATCACAACATAGGCTCCAAATTTTTAAAAGGTTGGTGGAAAATCCTACTTGCTAGTTTTTCCCACTCAATGTCTAGGAAAAAAATCTTTAGCTACTTAGCAATAATTCTACCACTGAACTTTCATGAAACGTTACATGCTTTTCGAAGTAGTAGTCAATTTCATCTTTCAACTCGACGCCATTAAACTTCTAAATCATCGAATAGAAGAGTGAATGACATGCGCCTAACACTACACAGTAGATCTTCATGAGCTATGATTTCCTTGGAAATCACTCTCCTGGGTGCCACAAGGACATTGTTCGATGTTTGATTGAAAGCTGAAAAAACGATGGAATGAACCAGCTCCTTGCTAGTATAGCCCTATATGTTGGACCTGATATGCAAAAATCTTCAAAATCTGCCGAATACTCATGGTTTTATGACCGCTTCAGGATTTTTATTTTTTCATTCAAATTTTATTAAACCACAATATCAATTTGGTAAAAATAATAAATCCTAATTACAACTGGAGGTAATGAATATGGCTAACAAGTTAAATTAACTTAAAGCAGTGGCCAAAAGTTTAAAGGGCATATGTCACCAACCTGATTGGTTCATGAGATTTCATTTCATTTCATTTCATTTTAAAATATTTATACAGGTATAAGTTTCATATATTTATACATGTTTTTCAAACTGACCTGTTAAAAAATAACATAAAATAAAGGAAAATAGGCTAAACTCAGAACAAAAGAAATTTATATGCCTAATTTACAATATTCAATGCTATAATACCTAATTTACAATAAAACATAATAAAAATGAAATAGAAAATAAAGTTACACCGCCCTCATAGTCGTTCCTTGAAAGTTTTCAGGGAGGGTGCCAATTTAACCAAATCAAAGAAAACCAATTTAACCAAATCAAAGATACAACTGTCTTTGATGTTTCCTACAAAAGCACAGAAGCGAGGCTGAATTTTTAGTGCAATGAACATTCAGCCTCGGTCATGTGCTGTCGTAATGAACAATGAGAGAATCATATCGCATGAACCAATCAGGTTCGTGACATATGCCCTTTAACGCCACATTTTGTCAACAACGTTTTTTAGCGCAACGAAATAGGACCCTAGCGCTCTACATATTTTACTCTCTTAAGGTATGTTGGGGTAAAATTTCCAGTAAAGGCAGTATTTCAATGTTAGTTTTAGAATTTCTGCGCCATTTTGTTGTGATGTCACAATTAAATCTATAGAAATTCTCGGAAATTGCAGTGGTTCTGCCAACAATGGGGTGTGACAACAAAATTGCATTACTTGGCTCGATTCACGGAACAAGGTACAGGGGCGCCTCTAGTCAACAGCTTTGGCCATAAGTTTAAGAGCAGCACATCATTTTTAATGTGAAGCAACAAATTGCATAGTTATTCGAACTAATTTTCAATAATTTCTTTTCTAATTATCGAATATCAAAGGTTCTTACATCATAATCACAGAATTTTTTCACGCTTCAAGTCCAAGTTCAAGTTTCATTTTTTTTTAAATTCTAATAGTACAAATTTCATCTAATAACAACTACAACAAAATAGAAATATAAATAACGATGTAGAAAGTGATTTGTAGGAAATCTGTATGTTAGAATTTCTTAAGAAGGAGCCCTCTCAATAGATAAACTAATCAAGGAGAGGGCACCCCTTTGCTAAAAATTGAATTAACATTGGTTGTGTAATTTGGTAAATGTAAAGATTAGAGATGTTTAGATCTGATATTTTATGAACAATATATGAGATTTGAGTTTACGACGAAAGGTGAAAACTGAAGGAGATTTTTCTGTGTCATCACTAATGCTGTTCCAGGATTTGACACCTGCAAATCTAACAGATCTTAAACCATATTGTAATGTATTTCTACGAATCCTAAAGATATCACATCGGGAAGCCTGTCTTGTATCGCAATGATTAACAGCTGTCACGGTTTCAAAAAAATTGTGAAAAAAGGATGGAGAAATTTTATTAACAGACTCATACACAAAAGTAAGCAGCTTTAATTCAAATAAATCATATCACTTAAGAATATTTAGATCAGAAAAAATTGAAGTGGATGGAGATCTAAAGCTTTTGAAAGCAATGGCTCGGACAACTTTCTTTTGTAAAAGATATATAGGATTAATATGGGTGTCATAAGTAAGAGTAAGTCCCCAAACACTTTTCCAAGGGCGGTCTTAAACTTTTGGCCAAAGCTATGAACTGAAGGCTCTCTACTTCCATTTCCCCTGAAGCAATATTCTTCGTAGGGTTTCGATATCATGTAAACAAATTATAGAAATAACTGTTCATATATTTATGTAAATTCCAACTGAGTAACACATGTTTTGGGTCCAACCCTTTGTCGGCAGAACCAATACAATCTCCGAGAATTTCTATAGATTTCATTGTGACGTCACAGCAATATGATTCCTAAGTTTAAGAAAAATCTTCAACGGTCTTAACTGCAAGGAAATAGTCCCTTAAATAAAAGCCTTCTCCAAACTTCCACATGAATATGATTGTATCATCCTTGGGTGATGCTAACAGGTAATATATTATACAGGTTAGCGACCTTGAGGAGGAAACTGCTGTTGGCAACTGTTTGACTCAAAAAAGAACACTGTAATCTTTTATGAGCTTCGATAGTGCCACTGCAATAGCATGCTAAGGATGCCAAAATAATGAGATTCACAACTTTACAGACGCTCTCTTGGCTCTGGACTTGAACAACTGCTTGACAAAAATTGTTTGGAGGCAACAAGTAATGCAAGGTACATTTACTATTGGTTTCAGAGTGACATGGCAAGCTAAAAACACTAATTGCATTTCCAAAAGAAATGCTTTCAGGTGGGGGAGTATGCATGTCCCAAGAAGGGATGGATAACTTGCTTGCCCAATGATAAATGTCTAAATTGTAGAGAGTGGCAGCCAACTTTGGTGAAATTGTTTGCAGTGGGAACACACAGTAGATAAAATTTACAGGCAATTCAATGTTCTGAAGATGATTTTAGTCTTTGGGGCTCATTGGTTAATCCAACTAAAGTTTAGACATTGTTGCTTCAGATCTATCTTCTATGGAAGGCATCATCATCGTTGTGCATGTCAGACTACTGAAGTACTGAAGTTTGACATATGCCTTTGTTGCCGTTAGTAACTTTTGTGTCCGCTGTCACGCAAGTCTTTAGTGCCATGCCCTCAATCTTCAATTAGAGAGCCCTGGCAGCCCTTTGAAATAAAATATCATTGAGCACAATTTGGAGATGTTGACGTTATTAGACTTGGGCAACCTGGTCTGCCACACAAAACGAGTTTCTTACGATTTCCTTACATTACAAGTGACATCTTTAAAACGCACCATTGTCCATCAGAGTAACAGCAACCATCTGATCATCTTGTGAGACAGATAAAAATTTGATGTGTCCTCCCAGTCTCGAAGTGAAATCTCTGTGCAATGTGCCCATCTGCCATGTCACCAAAACTGCTTCCTTCCCAGCAGACAGCAAATACAGACCTGGATAAAATCAAAATTCTAAAAAACAAAAAATTTAAATCTTTGGGGGGGGGGAGGGAACAGGGTACAGGAGAGACCATCTGTCAAATGATGTTATGCAATGATATCCTGACATTAAACGTAATGATATAAGTTTAGCGTTAAAGTGAATTGTAGGTATGCCTATATCATTCCTAGGTGATGCTAAAATTGAGTATTAAATTTTCCAAGAGGTACTTTCCCCGATGCTATAATTCTTACTTTCAGGCCCGATCATTTCCCAGTCAACATTGGGCGATCCCTCAGTGATCAATTCTTGGCCTGCACACATTCCTCCTTCATGCGTGTGACGTGGTGCAAATAGTCGATTGTGACTTCCTTCGGATATTGATGATTCCTGCTTAATTTTCAGAGGCAAACTATCGCACAAATCTCTGAGATTAGTTTCAGAAAACAATCTAAGCATTCAGCGCGGAGATGACAGAAACAATTCATTCTCTTTGGGCAAAAGAATAGCAAAAACCTAAAAACGCTGGACATCAGAAAGATTCAAATGACGATTAAACAACTCTCAATGGTCAAACATCCAGGATGCATTCTGGATGAAAATCTCTCTACGAAGTCACTGGTAACAACAAAAAATGGAAAAACTAATGGCGAGCTAAAATTACTGCACAGAAAAAGAACTTGCCTCCCCTTGTAGGCTGCCTTAGGTGCCTATATTCAGCCTCAAATTTTGATTATGCACGCAAGCCATAGTACTTTAACTTGAATAAGAGGATGCGCAGAAAATCTCATTGGCACCAAACAAATGCATTTATTTCTATCTTAATTGAACATGACACACACTGGGGCTCAAGAATTCGAAGGAATATATCAGCTCCCCACGAAGAACAGAATAGATCATTGAACTAGGCCTTTACTGGGGGTATTCTGGTATGGGTGTGGCAAATCCCACTCCTGGTGCAGTTCTGGAGTGCGGTGGACAGTTGAAACTGGGCATAACATTCATCAGGATAATGCCTATTAGATTTTTTACTCGACCATTTTTACCTGACTAAATTCATCCCAGTCATCAACCATTGAAAGTGAAGTAATTGATAGTTCGAAATACTGACGAATCTAAGTTAAACAATGCTTGAATAAGCTGTAATCATGTTGTAATGAAGATTACCGCGCATGGAACACTCTCTCATCGATTTGAATCAAGAAGAAATGTTTTTGATACTTTTTATTCCTTTCTTAAAAATCGAGGCTCCGAATAACGCTCGATAATGCAAATCCTGTATGCTCTTAAAGATGGAGGCATTCAAAAGTCCAGGAGCGGATCCAGACTGATGCAACTGATGCAAATGCATCAATTACTTTCACAAGATTGACAATCCAGAAGTCTCTGGACCAGAATTTTTATCAGAATCAAATAATTTCAGGTCTTTCGTAATGCCTCTCTCTCTCTCTCTCTCTCTCTCTCTCTCTCTCTCTCTCTCTCTCTCTCTCTCTCTCTCTCTCTCTCTCTCTCTCTCTCTCTCTCTCTCTCTCTCTCTCTCTCTCTCTCTCTCTCTCTCTCTCTCTCTCTCTCTCTCTCTCTCTCTCTCTCTCTCTCTCTCTCTCTCTCTCTCTCTCTCTCTCTCTCTCTCTCTCTCTCTCTCTCTCTCTCTCTCTCTCTCTCTCTCTCTCTCTCTCTCTCTCTCTCTCTCTCTCTCTCTCTCTCTCTCTCTCTCTCTCTCTCTCTCTCTCTCTCTCTCTCTCTCTCTCTCTCTCTCTCTCTCTCTCTCTCTCTCTCTCTCTCTCTCTCTCTCTCTCTCTCTCTCTCTCTGCCCTGCCACTACCTCAGACTCGGATAAGAACACCATATGCCTGGTAATTCAACTAATTATCCAAAAGAATAAAGTGTCTACTAAACAACAAGAGTACTCCAATCCATTATCTTAATCCTCGATTCAAGCAATGTGTGACGCGCGTGTCGGAAAAGGCAACAAAGCCAACTTTTAAAGCCAACTTTTATCTTGCGTAACAATTTTGATGAAAGCATTGGTGTAAATCAAAGCAGCTTTGACAGTTTCTTTCTTCTTGACAAATGATAACTAAAAAGCATCGGCCCCAGACATCTGAATGGAGAAAAACCAGCGTTTTGCACGGATGAACTGATGCAGTCCAAAGTTTACCATTGAGCAATAAGTTGCTATCTCCTATGATTGTTTTTCGCAGATTGTTCGTCTCTCCTCCTCTTTTCTGAATTAACAGTGCAGTGCACCTAAACGCTTCTTCCAAAAGGTTAGAAGGTCTAATTTTGGTTGACTCAATAAAGCAATTCGCGGAGGGGATGTATTCTATGGCAACACCAAATCTGCAAGCAACAAAATATGGCCCGTCGGAACAAGATGTTAACAATAAGTCGAAATGAACTATTCATGTAGAATCAAGAAACCATACCAACACAATAAAAAATGACGTCACGGAAAAATTTCCAAATATACAGACATATATTTTCATATATTCATATTTAATTCTTTTAAGGAGGGTTGCCCTTCAACGAATTGATTTTCAAGGGGCCCTCCAAGGTGATGAGGAAGGTGATGCGTATGAGGAAGGTGATGTGTGTTCTACTGACACCATGCATCATCTCCTCCAGCCTTTGCATTGGTCTTACAAAACTAGATTGTAATCCAAAACTACCTAATATCTATGCTTTCCTCCTTCTACATTTTTGTGCAAACATGTACCTCTAAGGGGACCATTATCAAAATAAGATCAACTTTACCAATTAATGCTGTCCCTGCCACTGTATTCAGGCACGTTTCTCGCATGTTTAGCCTCGTGAATTGCATTAAATATCTACTCTAATGTTGTAAAACTTGCACATACATTCATTCTTGTAGAATAATACGTCCCACATACATAAATGTTTTAAGCAAAGTTGCACGCCCTCTAGCGACCTTTAGAAGATCAACTTTCCTAAGAGAATATTGTGACCTGAGATAACACATAATCACTTTCCATCAGCGTAGTCCCCATTGAGTGTTTCCGTGGTAAATTGAATTCAAAATGTTATAAAAGATCTGTATAAACATGATTATAGTTGTTAATGTCTTCATGGAACATGTAAAACTTAAGTTACAAAATACTGGGAAATATGGTATTGCCATATTATACGAACCATCATTGGTAAATGACAGATCTTCAACTGGATGTGCATGCCAATGCAATTCCGTTGTAATTGGTGATTTGCTGTTTGTAAAATTGGTCCTGAAAGAAGTAATCACACAATAAGAACAATGGCGCAAAGTAATGCATTACATTAACCAAGAACATTTCCTTTACTTGAAGGTGTCATCAGTGAGCCACAAAGAGACTAAACGGTACAAGGTTCTACAATCATAAGTAAAGGAATCTATCATGTTTTCATCACATCATGCTTCATCATTATCATCAGATTTGCATTGATACTTCGAGGATGGCAGTGATTCCAGAGGTCAAAAATGACAAAAAAATGCTTAGTTTCAATCGTTTGGAGCTTTTAAGACATGGAAGCAATATAATATGGAGTTTGGAACATTTATCAAATACAGATTGACCCAGGATTTTGAAATTTTGAACGGAACATGTTTAGCTGTCAATAATCGAGCTTCAAAAGATTAAGGCCGTCCTCCACTTGCAGTAGTTTTGGTCCGCGACCAGCACGCTCGCCTTGTGCAAATGCTTTGTTGCTAAAGAGCATGCGTACTAGGCAAACGTGCACGTCGCTGACCAAAACTACTGAAGTGGAGGCCAGCCTTTAATGATACCAAATAAATCAGTCCTCAAGGAATAACCTAAACATGTGTATCATCTGTGTGTCGGCTTCTCTCTTCCAAACTACTGAATCGTATTTCACAATATCATGTCATGTTTTTGGTATTTTACCAGGACCAATGCAAACAGGAATTCTTCCTTCCCATTGTTCGATACTGGCTTGCCAAGCTCACTTTTCTTGCAGTGTCCTCTTTGCTTTTATTTCCTTGTCTCATTCTTCATTATATCACTTTCTTGACCTTATTCCTCTGTCCTTCACTTTCATCCCTCCAGTAACGTCTCGACAATTCAAAGCTTGATCAGCTGTCATTTCAATAAGCTGATTGTCCATCAGAGAAATACAATCATGCAGAGTCCTTTGAGTATGATGAGGCCAATAATGAAATCTTGTTGATCCATTGTTAACTGTGTATACATAGAGGTTCGTATGTGCAAAGTATTTCCAGTGGCAAATCACTTCTAGTAGAGGTAGAGAGTGTTTTAGAAAGAGGTCAGGCTTAAAACCAATGTTGTCTTAACACAGATTGAAGGCCATATTAATTATTTGTTGACCATGGAGAGAAAAATAAATGACCCAGGGCAGCTCAACAGAAGCCTTTGAATAATATGGTTGCTTCCTCACTGGCGACCAAGGCAATACCGATAATGTCAAGGTCTCTACTTGCCATAATATGATTCTTCCATCTTCAGTGCCAGTTGCAATCATCTTTTTACATGGATGAAATGCAATGGATGTGAACAGCTTTCCTCTTGAACTGAAACTGTCAAAGGAATTGCATAAAGTACAAGGAGTGAAAACGAATACACAACCAAGGTTAGCAACAGAATGTTGCCTTAAAAATTCACCTGAAAATGCAAATCATGAGGCTCAGCATTTTCAAAACTATCCAAGACTTCGTTCATAAAGTTGTCTTTGTTCTGAAGGGATGCTAATGATTCATGAATGACTCTCCTCATTGAGTAATTCAATTTTAATGCTTACTCTGAAACAGCCATAGCAAGAAACAACTTCAACGACTCAGTGAACAATATTTACACCATTGAATTCTATACAGCTGAAAGCTTAGAGAACTTGTATCTGAACAAGGGTGATAGGAAAAGTTTCGTGTAATATAAAAAATAAAATCAAAGTGGTCGATCATTTTTTGTGCTGATTCCTCTCTTGGCATTGGTTTTCAAACGATGTAAATCGCTCATTGGTAGCCGTTTGCTTCTTTTTGGGAAAACAAACGAAATTTATGTTGACACATGATTAAAGGAAAGCATTAAAGCAAGGATGGGCCAGTCATATGCTGTTATTCGTATCTCAAGGCTTCCAACGCTGCTACGTCCATGTCTGGAAAATTTTCCCGACAACTTCTAAAATTTGGATCGAGATTGTGCTGTTAAGTGCAATTTTTAAGATGCAGCAACATCATGCCAAATTTAAGAGGTTTTGAGTAGCAGTGTCTTGGATTTAAGCATCAGAAAACGATGAGAATTAAATCAAGACGAATTGCAACGTTACAAGCAGTGCAGTGTCACATGACCTGCACTTTGCTTGCTGAGTGGTTGCCAGGCTCATTCATATTTTCAAATATTTTGAATTGTAACAACTTTCTGTCTCGCTCTAGTTCACTTAGTAATGATTTGACCTTGGTTGCCACAGAAGCTAGCCTCTCGGCTGAATTTCAATTCTTGGAGAAAGAAACATGATGAACTTATTCAGTTGAGAAGAAAAACAGAAGAAGAATCGACAGAGAAGCAACAATTATGGTAATGCTTTTGTATGATTATATATCAACATGATATCAAGGAGGACCACAGGCATGTATGTCATGTACTTTAGGCGTAAGTGGCTAGGTATTACGAAACAGAAGAAAAAAGGAAGAACCAGACCAGTCTGGTATGCCACTTTATTCTAATACACTGAACGCTTTCCACGGCCCTTGATCTGAAACACACAAAACGCGTAGCATGCAAAATGAAGGTTATACATGCCATCTTTATAAGATACCAACAATTTGGGTAGGTATTGAAAGTTTCTTAAACTTATTAGATTCTGTGTACTTGGAGTTTCTTGCGAGTTTCTTAAAGGTTCCATAGCAGTCTTCAAGATGTGCCCTTGTGATAAAACAAGCATTTTGAAGCCTTCCAATGTTTACGAATTCCTCTTGCAACAAATATGATACAGAAAAAAAGTTAACATAAAGTTAACAGATTTTAAGGATTTCCTTTATCAAAATAAATAGTTCTTTAAGTAATATTCCCCAGTACTGGAGTTTCTTAATCATTTTGGCAGTCTGAGAATTGTTCTAAGCGGTCTCTTTAAAAAACGTGATCAGTTTCAATGGTAAAAAATAATAAATGAAAGAAGGACTGGTGACACACAAACCTCGTTTTCTGTTTATCAAACAGTGAATATATTTGAAGCTTTCTTCCTTTGATGCATGCAATGTAGTCGCCCTGTAATTAGCAAAGTTCTCCGTTAATATTCTGTGATTATAACCAAACCACCCACTGTGTTCCAAATCTGCTTACCTACACAATTGCTCTGGTATGTCATGTAACACAGTGGTTCGAACAAGAACAGAGTCCTGGTGTGAACCAAACTTTAATGACATTACTTTTACGTAAAAAATTTCTCTTTGATCCCAGCAATAACCATTCCTGAAATGCTCAGTGTATGCACTATAGGAATAGATTTGTGTACTCAACATATTTATTATTCAAATGAATGAACGAATGAGTAACGACTAAACGAGCAACAAGTGAATGACGTTAGAAAACGCGAAAAATGCGACAATTATAGTCATGGAATGACCAGTATTTTCTTCTCGCTTCTTGTTCTTGAAATGATGCGAAAAAATGATGTCTCATCAAGCAACCATACTTGCCTGCATTGCAATGACAGTTGTCAGCAAAATTTGTCAAAAACCCGTCTTCACTCGACTTCGTAAAAAAATCGCGAAATTCTTTATGTGGAGCCTCCACTTAGCGCTTTGGCAAGAGTATCAGCAAGAAGCTGGAGTCTATTTAAAATGGGTCTTCAAAGTTTCTGAAACATCTATTTTTTGTATTCAGTGTTGAAATCGCGTTTGGTAATTCAGACGAACTGGTTTTCAATAGTTGGTTACCATTATGAATTGACAGAATCTCCACAGTCTAAAGCCAAAATCGTTGATCAACTGATTTAAGTCATATTTTACAAGGTTTAATCTAACAAACAAACAAAAAATTGAAATCGGGCACATACAAGCGATGAAATGGAAATTTGAAAATTCATGCTATGTTGTGACTTTTTCTGGTCTAGCAAGAAGCTTTATGATGACAAAACCAACTTTAAAGAATCTTATGATCCATGGTATGAATTTCAATTTTGTTCAGATCAAGGACAAGGTATTGCTGTCTTTATGTTACAGTTAGAAACAGCAGCAGCAGAAATTGTTTCAGTGGAAAAGCTACGTAAGCCCCATATCAGCGACATGTCCCCGATCAGTCGGCGATGTGACAATACAGCACCAACTTGAGGCGATTCAAAGCTGCTCATAAAAACAATAAGTACTGCAATCTTTTCGCTTAATTCCCTAATACATAGTTTTTTCCTTCTTGGCCTTTATTCTTGCATGTAAAAATTGTTTTGATTAGAATTATTAAGTTTATTGCATTTATTTTAACAGGGCACTTTGGAAATTGGTATGCATTCAATCAATCAGATATAATTTCAGATCGAATGCCCCGCAAAATAATACCTTTTCAGTCACGACTTTGCAGCCATAGGCTTTATAACAACGAAACAAAAACTGCTAAACTTTTCTTGAAACGGGCTTTCAGTTAATATATATTCTATCGATAATTGATCATACCATCAATAATTGGTCGTTGCGCATGCAAACTGACGAAAAACCATGTTAGGCTTCACTTTTCAAAAGATGAGCAACATAATCTGATTCCGCAGGTCTCTTCAATAAGCACTTTTTGGTATTTTTGAAAGCAATTTATAGCCACTTTTAAACAAATATACTCGTTCTTATGAACAAAATAGATAAATGGTGAAATCTAAAATATTAGCGTTAACCCTAATCCACATGAGGGGGTGTTTTCCACCCCCCCCCCTCGAGGTTTTTCTTGCCGCGTTTTTCAAAGACATCAACTATGTCCCCCAAACCTATCTCACTTTAAGTAATTATCTATTCGCCACATTTTGACCAAAAAATTTTCAAACAATAGAGCTCACAGGTCACGTGACATGCCCATATTGGGAAGCAGGTAGCAAACAAATCATTGTTTTTAATGATTTCAATGGAAAGATTTGGTCCTATTATAAAGTATTCTGCACCAAATGAATCAGTAAACGAAGAGCTTTAATTTAATACCGGAATTTCTGGAATATCATGACGTCATAATGGCCGCCACTTTGGGCTAATTAGCAAATTTTTTGAATTTTTTCGAAATTTCTCAATTGAAAAGACCCCAATGATACGTTTGTAATGGAGTATTACCATTTTGCCGCTTCTTTTTGTCTATTTTTACAGAGAACAAGTTAATTGCACAAATGACGTCATTAAAATTGGCTAATTTCTGCCAAAACATCACTCCAAAATCTTCAGTTTCAATGAAATTATATTTTCATATCATATTTGAGGCTAAAGTGAACCAAAACCTGCAAAATGTTAATGCAAAACCTTCTTTAAATTCAAATTTAACTTGGAAGCCTGATTTTCACTGATTTTCAACTTCATGACGTCATTGTGACGTCATAAGGTGTGGCAGCCACACCCAAACACGCTGCATGCTAGAAATTACCTGATCTGTAACTGTGCCAAGTTGTATTGAATTTTGAAGACGCTAAGGCAGTTTTCAGAGGGAGGGTGGAAAGACCCCCCCCCCATAAATGGTAGCTAGAAAAAAGCCCATATGGATTAGGGTTAAGAGACAACAATTTCAAAACTAAGAATTGCAAGAATATAATCCTTCTATTTTTCAAATCTCAAATTGATATGCTTTATCAATTTGGAGATACAAAGCGACAAAGTCAAATTGGTATTATATCCAATTTAGATACATTGCAGATGTCAGAACAAATTACATCATCTTGCTTGCCTTATTATGATCATTATAATTGTTATGATTGATTATGATTGATTGATAGTAAAAAGTATCAAGTCTTCATCTCCCCTTGTTATAAAACTAGTCTCCCCACAGTTTCAAAAACCCTGGTCTAGAAAAAGGTTAAATCGGTGTAACACAGGCAATATCCGGCAACTTCAGTCTGGATTGACTTTTTCAAGCATCAATTTCCTGTTCTGGTGAAGTGATAACGAATTTCAGCGAGCATGAACTAAAAATCGCTATGGGGGATCGCTTTGTAATGAAACAATGTCCAAAACATACTAAATTTTGCAACTTCTTGACTGTCTACTGGAGACTTCAAGTGTCTGTATTTGGTCCAAATCTCAAACCATGAAGATCAATTACTCTACGGCTCCACTGTGGATCCATAGGATGTAAATTCAGCATGGTCACATCGTTCTGGTCTTACAAAAGCATGACAGAATTTCTACAGCATTCACTCTTGTTATTTTCATTTTTGACTAAGAGTTATATACTCCAATGTCAGTAAAGGGAAGAGACATAGACATGTCTTGTATCTTCTGTAAATAGGCTAAAGAAATGACTGCACGTCCATTGTTTCCTTAGCTACACAAAGAGACTGGACGTGTCAAAGTTATCATATTGTCATCTGCTCGGGCCAGCTCTTAATTGAACTGATTCCTGTTTAAAATCATAACAAGCATGCTTCAAGGGAAAGAATCACCATTTAGATCTCGATTGCCAAACGTCCTTGTCTATCTATTTAAGATAAACATGTCTTTGAAATGCATTTGGCTCATTAAAACTCTGAGTGTGATTTTATTCCGACAAAATTATACTTAACTATATCAGTCTAAATGAAGCTGCAACAAAAATGCAAAAAAAACTAGCCTAAAGTACACAATTTGACTAAAGCAAGGCTAACTATTACCATAACGATCTTACTGCTTATCATACCTTTTTGCTTGATGCAATTTGCCTTGAATTCCTAGGTGATGAACATATCTTCTCATCAGCCAACTCTCCTTCTCCTTCTTTGGGTATTTTGCTTATTGACGCAAGGTTTACATCGAGCAACACATGCCTTTTCATTTCCTCATTACCTGCAGAGAAGAGGGCAGAAAGCCATATTGGTTGACATTTCTAGATTGGCAATGGCTGTGCCTGTATGCAAGTTTCTCTTGGAAAATGACACCCTAAAGAAGACCTAGAAGAATCCTAGAAGAATACAAATTAAGTTTGGATGCTGAAGACTAATACTAAATGTTTCAAATAGAAAATACCAGAGGTGAATAAGAAATATTGATTCTTTGTTAGGCTATTCCTTGCGATTCAATACAATATGCACTGTGTTTCAAAAACCACTCTTCGCTGAATATCAAAGCAATATTGTTGAAAACTGCCTTGTTAGTTTCCCAACATCATCAGTCAGATTCGGAATTTTTCTGGCTTTAATCAGGTATTCATTCCAGTTGATATGAGATTTCCTGCAGAAACCAGCAAGATTCAGTATTCAGTAAAAACCAGAAAAATTTGCTTGGGTTTCCTTCCAAAAGCAATGACTCTTCCATGTATTCATGTATTTTGTGCTCTTGGGAGAATGGAATCCCCTGAATAAGTTACTCATACTTGAGAAAAGACTTTTTCACCCTCCCAAGAGTAGCAATGACTTAAAGTAAATCAACGAGGTTAAAAAAAGCAAACTTAGCTAGGGGGACTGGGCAATCTAACTATAACCTACTGTGTTTGATTTTTTTGATCTATGAAACAAAAGGAAGATAAGTGGCGTCTGTGGTTCTTTTCTGCTATGTTTTGATTACATTGCGAATTCTCCGTTCATTTACTTTAAACGCGCTAAAATGTCAAGAATTCAATGATTAAACAAAGCAAGGAAAGACCGGTGTTTACTCATTATATTCTTTTGCAAGCCATTCTGCCTTCCAGCGCAAAATTGTGTATGTATGCATGTAAAATTTGCCATCACAAAATTAAAGTTTAGAAATAATTATCTAATAAAATAAAAGAAAAAGTCTAATTACAGTGTTTACAGAAATTAAGATGTAAAAGCTAAAAATCTATTTAAAACACCCCCAGTTTAAAATGGCAGGGATAGCATTAAAAGGTCAGTGCGACTTTGTTTCCATAATGGTCCCTCCAGAGGTGTCTTTGAAAGAAAAGTATGTTCGACGAAAAGAAAAAAATATATATTGTCTCGAAAGGTAAGAGAAATGGTGCATTTTCAATTCGAATTCGAAGCCCAGATGCTGGTACAGAGAATGGCCGGAAAGCAAATTGGCAATGACTACCCCATATTTAGCATTAATAATTTCTTATTCCGAAAGCTGACTGCAACTAAATGTACCACAGTTTGCTAAGGAAGAAATAGGCTTCATTTTGATATATGATAAAGTTCATTTGGAGCATGGTGTGCAGCGTTTGAGAGCAATTGAAAACGATTTTCGGGATTGGCCTTTGGAAAACTTTCCGCCCCCCCCCCCTATATTCCCAACATAAGTACGCCACACCGCCAACCGTCCATCAGCGTTATGTGACGTAATATAGTTGCCTCGACTCCGGATCGAATACGACTGGTTGCCTTGACTTCCAACTTCGAATAAGAAATGGCAATGGCAAACCTGATGGAGGTTGGTGTGAAGACAATGCTTCTTTGTCTTACAATAGCGGAGTTAAATACACAAAGAAACAACTTAAAAAAGTTAAGAGCTAATTTTTAACTTCATTTTGAAATAAACTAATCATTGAGTAGAGCCGGTTTCATCACTGTATTGCTGCACTGAACATCATCATCATCACCACATCGGCAGACGGACAAAAATGGCACCTATTACTTAGCCATTCGGGCTTCCTGTGTTTTTAGCACCTTTCTTAAGATTTCTCAAAGGGAAATTATCCTGAAACACTTTGCAACATTTGAACAAAAAGCCCGATTCAGGATAGGAAGATCCTAGAAATAACTGATCATATTGGATAGTCAATCATATATTGCAAAATACATATAACTGGTCATCCAGTGCGAGTTAGCTATGCATCGTGCAAACTGTGAATTGACTTTGAACTGGCCCGAAGCAAATGTGGGATGGGGTGGAACACCCCCCCCCCCACTTCCTGATGGCCATTTGTTGGAAATTTTTACCCTGCCTTTCAGATTCTTCGTGATTTACGGACCCACTGACTATTTCATGAGTGAAGAGACGTATGTAACAAGCATTTACTAAAGTTTTAGGATACATTCCGACATTCCGACATGAAAATTGAATCTACGGCATATTTTTGTTTCGTATTTACTAATCTTGAAAGCTTCCACGCTGAACTACGAAAGTGTTCCAAAATCTAGTTCCTGAAGGAGTACATCAGTCACTTGATACATGACTGTGTATTGTTGTCCCTGCAACTGGCATTGTTGTTGATCACTAGTGTCTAAAACTGTTGGTTCTTTGTCTCCCCAAGTATTCATGCCTCTTATTAGCCCTGACTTTAAACGTTGCACATTCGTGTGTTTGTTAATGCAAATCCATCCGCTGAAGTACATATATAAAAAAGATTAGTTCTCCCACCTTTCTGGCCCTTCTGGACGTCTTCTCTTGCTACAAATACATGATGATCTTTTGTTGGATGTGGAATCAAAGCTGTTATTCCATAAGGTAGAGACAGCCTCTGCAAAATAGTTGGTCATCAAATTCATAATGTGCACTCTCCACTACAAATATCATCATCACCAGTTCCAAGATGTCTCTGGTTCTTTTCTACTTAGCTCTTACCTTGTTTGGGTTATCATCTTACTGCACCTTCCGCTCACAATGTGCACACAAATTGGTTATTTGAAGACTAAACAACTTCTTTATAACATAGCTTAACTGAATGCCTCTCACCTCATGCACCTCCACGACATATTTTGTGAGAGCTTTTTATCCCTATGGGCTTTGCATGCCCATTACCACCTTGCATCGACTTCTTCCCAAGCATCTCTCACGCTTTGGTTCATGATAGACAAAGCCTGACTTCATTGCAAATTACAAATATTTGGCAAAGATAAGAAAAACGTTCGAAAAAGGATTTATTTTTGTAGAAAGAACGAGCTTCAAAATTATATGGAATGCGATTCCTTCCAAGGGAAATCTGACTCTTAATCGTGTTTTGAATTAACTTAAAATTGCGATGCGATGAGTATTTGAATGTTCAACAAGTATGAAAGCTCATTTCACCTTTCATTTAACTCGAAGTAGACAAAATTTCATTTAGTCATTTAATAGAGTGCAGAAAGTAAAATGATATGTATTACAGATACCAAAAGCTCAATTTATTGATTTAAAGTTACAGACGTCATGCTGGCCTAAATCACACATTTGCTATGTTTCATCTCTCACTTTCTGATTCAATTTGATCCAATAATTTTAAATGAACCACCCTATATTTCCAATTCTTAACCGACTGCAAGATATAAAATGTCACACGCCCTAAAATGTCTCTAAATAAACATAGATGCAGAAGAATTTTTAAGAAAATTGATTGTTCATTTGTACTAAATGTTTACTTATGGCACTCTTTGAAAGTTTATGCAAGGGTTCACTTGTTCATCTCCTTTGCTGCAGCCTTTTCTTTTCCTCGGGCAGTTTCCAGCATTTATGCTTCGTTGGCTTTCTCTTGGGCCAGTGCCGGTTTTCACTAACAAATGGTTCGTGGCTAACTCATCAGTTTGCTGCAGAACTTTCCTATCACCTGTTTGGTGATGACCATGCGAAAATGAAGCATCATGATGTTATTGGTGTTCCCAAGCTTCGCTTGGTTTTGATGGTTTGGTGACACGTTTATCAAGACCACAAAGGCCCTATACGGAAATGTATCAACCCCCACCCAGTGAAACAGAGACCCTAATCGGTAGCATACTCTCCAGTTACAAAAATTATGGCTTATGTAATAGTCGAGAAATTGAAAGCACACCACACCTTGGCCCCACGCCTCGCTTTTGCTTTCTTGCTAAACCTCGTAAATTTTTGCAATCGCAAAGGAGGCTATGGAGTAGGGCGTCTTTTTCACTGGGCGGTGGTTGATACATTTTCCTCGGATCTTGTGTTAGAACTAATAAATTTGCTGTAGCTAGGTAGAGCATATAATAGAAAATACACAGCCACCACCTTTTTGACATCCTTCCTGCTCTTTACTCTGTTTGCCTTTGATCACATCAATCCACACCGCTCATCTTCCAGGTCTACATTTCACATAGTATTGTGCATGAGCCATCTTTCCTATCTACATTTTTTCTGTTTCCAATTCAAAGAACAACCAGGCATATCGGGACCAACACATTGCTGGCAATGATGACTTGTTTCCTCGAGTTTTCTTCAAGCCAAGCAAGCCACACTATTCCAGTTTTTCCTCTTTTCAGAATCACGCTAATGCCATCACTAATTTCAGTATCAGAATTTCTGTTTTATATCCAGCTTTTCATCGGTAAATCCCAAAAAACGGTCCTTCGCCCAAACTTTAACAAAAAATAACTGTCATCAAAGCATTAATGGCACAACGTGAATTTTACCAAGTCGCAATCAAACAACATATACCTGCTGAAACTGAAAAAGCCATAACTCCAAATTTTACTTCCAATACACTAATAATATTCAGCAAGATTAGATAACAAATTCTTTAAGCTTTCAAACATTACCATTCTACTACACAATTGTCAATTCTACACAAGAGAATTAAAGCCATTTATTTCTGCACTAACGAAATATGTTGTCTATGGGGAAAACAAAAGTGTAAGTGTGTTACATTTAAGGATCCTTGATCAATTTTCTCAATCAATTTCTCAATCTCCGTTAGTTTACAACTTGAAAGGTCACCCCATATTAGAATTCCTAGTAAAAAGAGTGACAAACAACAAATATATATTTGTGATCAATGACAAAAATAGTAACAATTCCATATTGTACGCCATCACACGCGCAAGCTAACCAAAACATGTGAAATGTCGCATGTGCTTCATTTCCATCTGTAAGGTGGTCTTCTCACTTCTTGTGCTCGGAATCGTAAACGGTTCTCAGAAATTCCAAAAGTCATTGAACAAGAAGCAGGCATTCTTTTTGGTCAAATATGAACAAAGGATTTTTGTGTTCTTGTTTGTCCCATTGTTGACAATTGGACAATTGAACAATTGAACCCTGGATGACTGCTGAGAGCCATTTGAGTGCACAAAGAGATTACTCCCTCTGGAAAGAATTGAATATCTAAGCAGTCTTTTCTGATTGAATATGAACAAAAGTACACTGTATTGTGCGACTAACACCACTCCCACACCAACAGGAAGTTTTGCGACAAATGAATGCTGAACTTGCCAAATTTCACAAAGGAAATACCCCTGGTCATCCCTGATCTTGATGTAAAAGTACCCATTGCATTGTGGTCGATCTCAAGCAATTAGATGATAACAAAGCAGTAACAAAGACGCATTGCATTGTGGTTGAAAGCCAGACAAAGACGCATTGCATTGTGGTCAAAAGCGGAAGTTGAAAAGATAGCAAAGACTCACCGTACATTCGTACATGAGTCAATGATAGAACCATACCTTTACCAATGTTCCATCCGCATAATCCCAGAAAATTATTTCACCACTTTCATCTGCAGAAATGATCTACAATAGAACAAGGAACACTGTTGATTCATTCAATTGAATTCTGTAGTACTGCTATTGGGGAATATCATACAAGTTTGATCAAGGACTTCACAAAACATTGATGTAAACAGGTCACCAATACAAAATGAGTCTCCAAGCAAACAATGCACTTAAACAGTAAACCTTTAGCTTTGCATCTCTGCCACTTAAAGGAGAAGAGAACACAGCTCAAATGAAGAAAAGAGCTTGAGCCCAGACTCTTACAATTTGTGCAAAATAGAATGATAATAATCTTATTCCTATTCTCTTTTGATCAATCCTTTCACATAAAATTTCAATCTTGTCTTGAAATTTACAGCTGATTGCAAATGAGACAAATTGACTTTATAAAGCCATAGTGGCTTTTCTATTTGGTTCACAGCTAAGGGGAGCCTTTGTAATTATCCAAAAGGATCCTATGTTTAATAAGAGGATATGCGCAGAAAATTAATTACAAAGCTTTTTAGTAAATTCAGTCTGTTGTTATGGGTAATTTGATCTCTGTTATTACGTGGGTAAGGTTGACAATATTTTCTCAATATTCAGGGATTAATATTTCCATGCTTTTCCCATTGGGGTATTTTTCCTGCCTAAGAACTCTCAAACCCTTAAGAATACCTTCAGTTCCTCAAAATCATTATTCAAAAATGCCTCCTTTAACCCTATCTCACCTAGGCGATTTGAAAAGGTCAATGCCTGGGCACCCCCCACCCCCCTGTTTATCTCTGTTGTTGCTTGAGATATGGCAGCCAAATTTGGCACAAAGGTTGTCGATTATATAAGCAATGAATTTGTGAGACAATGATTTAATTAGCGTTGTTGTTGTTGTTGCTAGAGCATAATTAACATCATGACGTCATATGACGTCATAAAATGAAAGTGTGTTCAAAAGTCGTAAAACTTTATTTTTCGTAAAGAAATGAAACATATAGATCAAAATAGATGTAAATTCATACTTTAGACTTAATCGGACCTATTGAAAAGGATTAGAAGAGAAACAAATTATATTTTTCACAGAGTGTGGCATGACAACTTGGTTACCATGGAGACAAGGCTAAAAATAGAACACCAAAATTGTTACAGTTTCATTGCTGTATAATAGAAAGTTTAAACTTGCTAAATCTCAGAGGCATTCAACAAATGCGGAAAACTTATAAATGAAAATGTACGAGAGGGGTGGAATCCACCCCCCCCCCAGGTGAGATAGGGTTAAAGGTATTTATGCATTTCAAGATTTAGGAAATGATGATACGTAGCATAAAAGTGAAATTTGCAGCTTAATCTGTAAGCATCATGATAAACTCAAATGTGTCAAACATTCTTATCATAACCAGCAGCACAACCACCAAAAATCCATTGGGATAGTCATGGGTTCTTACTTTCCAGGTTATCATCCTTGTTATGTAGTTCAGTAGTTTGTAAACATAGACTAAAGTACCTTGTTTTGTAAATTTTTGTACTGAATAACAAAAAATATTCATTCCTACCTGAAGGGGGTTTTCCTTGTTAAAGTAGAAGTCTACCACTTTCATTTTGTGTTCATTTAACTTCCTCAGCAGCTTCCTTGTTTTGATGCTGTATACCAACAAACTTTTTCCACAGGAACACACAGCTACCCTGAAAGTTGAAAAACATTCACATCACATGAATATGCATACTTGTTCTTTTCCCATTAGTTGACAAGAGCCCCTCGTGTAAATTGGAGATCTCCCACAGCGTCAGTATCAGTTGTGTTGCAATTTGTTGATGAAATATGGAATCATGGGAGAGTCACTGTCCGCCTTGGTAGCTTTTAAAAGCAATTTTGACACCAAACTGCATGGGTTGCTTAAAAATGAGGTCTTGGAAGACAAGTTGCATGTTAAAGGACAAAATATGTTTAAACTGACTAACAGAGAGACAAAAGCCAAAGATCAAATGCCATAAAAATATAGTTAACAGTATTTCAGATAAACATATGTTACACTGTTCTTGGTGTTGGATTCTGGTGTCGCTAAAGTCTCAAAGCTTCCACTTTAGCACTGGTAGATATGGGTTTAGATGGTGCTCTCTAGGGATATTTCTTCAAAATATTTTTCCTTGCTCTCTGATTTATAGAATAACTGTCACAAAAACATCAATTTTCCTCTGCTAATGGCAATTATGATACCAAGAGACGCATTCTAAGCCAAAGTAAAGGGTGTGGCACCAAAGAATTACCTGGGGCTTTGACCCCAGAGCCCCTTACTTGCCCCATTTAATCAATCTGGCAGCGCCACTGTCTCCCGCCACTAAAAAAGGCCTTTAGCAAGATGATTTAACAGCAATGGATTCATAATTCTATTCATGACACGGACCACAATGTAACTTCAAAATTCAGTTATCTTGTATACCGTAAAAGTTCCATTAAGCCCCCCTCTCTAATAAGCCCCTCCCATCTGAGTCAAAATTTGAAATAAGCCCCCCTCTCTATCAAGCCCCCCTCACTTAAACCTTATTCTAGAATTGAAAAAATGTTTTCCATTTATTTAGCCACACAACCTTGCACGTTAATTCAAGTATGGTTTGGGATAAAAACTGTGTCAATTTATGTATTGGAGCCACAAAATTGTATGTTGATTCTGCAAAATATGGGATAAAAGAATTGAAAAGCTACCAAATATATCCTTGTCACATAATTTTGTGAATAAGCCCCCCTCTCTATTAAGCCCCCCCCTTCTGGAAGGTCCCAAATTAAATAAGCCCCCCGGGGGCTTAATAGAGCTTTTACGCTAATGCAAGTATCTAGAAGAAAACTTGACATAAAAACATTTTTGAAACAGCTTGTGTAAAATGCAGGTCAAATTTTTGCAGGTCACTGCAGCAGGTCACCGCGAGGGCCAAAGGCTCATAGGCTGCACAAAGGAATTCTGTTGTGTATGAGATACTGAGAGCCGCTAGTTTGTTGACGTGTAATGTGTCAAAGTGAAGCGGCTAGATGTGCCCCATGACTAAGCCAAGACGAGAAGGTCTTCAGCACGGGTGGCAGGATTCTTGACCAAATTTCAGATTAAGCTTGCTGCAAGCATTTTTGAAATGAAACCGTGACTGACTAGACTAACTTTCGTGAAAATCATACCCTTGGCCAAATTCCCCATTTAGAGTGCCATGAGATATCACTTTTTGGACAAAATTGCCAACTTTTCTCTTTACCTCGACCAAAAGTTTTCCAAGGGAAATATGCAATTCTGGGTGTGTGCAATAAGACCGCTTTTGTCTTCCTTACTCAAGAGGACTTTACCACCAGTTAATTGTTGAGAATTATAGCACAAATTCTCTGATCAGAATTACATCACCAGCTGGTTAATGCTTTCAGTCGTTTGATTTATGCGCAGAGTACCACCATGGGGTTAGGGCGGCTTTCTTCTATTTCAAGTTATCGTCACTTTGTGTAACATGAAAATCAAAGGGATTAGATAACCATCTCTCACGGTGTAACAAGACATTGTGTAATGACAAAAGTGAGGCTAGGATTGCGTTCCCATTTAACACCAAAAGGAAGAGGCACTATCACACAGTTTTGTGAGCTTTCAGAGAAATAAAAAAATCATTTTGCCACCCTCTTATCTTTTGCGAATCCTGAAATTAACAAATACATACAAATTAAGGAATACGTCAATACACTAGCGGTTTGCAGTATCTGATACACAACAGAATTCCTTTGTGCAGCCTATGAGCCCTCGGCCCTCGTGGTGACCTGCCGCGGTGACCTGCAAAAATTTGACCTGCATTTTACACAAGCGGGTTTTTGAAATTGAAGCTCTTTTTCAAAAATTTCCCTGGAACAGCATTCTTTAACAGTAATCGCTTCCTCTATGTCATGGTGAAGAACAATTGCATGAAGGACATATTTCCCACCATGTAAATAGCAAGCTGTTAGAAATATCTCCTATAGGAGCTTAGCCACAAACAGCAAAATTTGGCTCGCTTTGCTCACATTAGATCTGCTTCTTTGCAACATGAAGGGCATAGCCTTTATAGATTTGAAAGTATAGGGCCCAAGTTGTTAATTGTTCTACTTTAAAAATTCTGCACTTGCAACCAAAATCTATCTTTGCAGGGTTACGCTATTACCTAAAATCAAAGCTGCTAGACATTATTAATGCATACATCTACAGTTGACATCTCTGGCTTATGCCGAAACATTCAAGCGAATGTGTCTTCATTGAGTATATACTTAATGACATATAAGAAACTTGTTGTAGGGGGCGACCTCATAACAATACATTTTGCTTTTCATATTTTGTAACATTTCCGCAGTTGTACAACTGAGAGGATAAAACTTAAATAGCAGTGAAATCTTAGTAAAATGCCAAAGAAGTTGTTAAAGAGATTAGCCCATATAACAGAACAAAATTTGACTAAAAGCGAAAACCATCTTCATTAACAAGCTCAAAATTATTGTAAAATCATCTAATAAGCGACATTTAAGGCTTGCTAAATGACCACACTCATCAAGGCCTAGCGCACCGTACGGGCACTTCTTAACAATGAAGGCACCCTTGGAAAATAGTGCCAGTTCACCCCTGAATACAGTTCACCCCTGAATACATTGCTTAAACCTTTTATTCATTGGAACTACTCTTGCCAAGGCCAATGGCAGGATGGGCCCTCTGCTTAAAGGCCCGATTGTTGGTAGAGTCATACCTCGAGTCTGAGAACAGCTCCAGGCTGCGCAGACCGGCAAAAAATATGATTTGCAACAACAAAAAGACAGAAATTCCTTGCACTTTTCTCAGGAGCGGCTCCAGAAAAGGTTTCTCAGTTGAAGAACCCAGTCAGATAATTTGTGAAAAGCTACCCCAACAAACAAGTAATTCATTCTTATACAGCCCCAAAGAAATTTTCTCTTGAGGGCAATGATTGCGATTTTCTTCTAAATGATTGCTTGGGCTATTGTGGTGGCGCTTCTCATGGATGTGAAATTCTTGCGTTTGCATCAGGAAGCAAATATCTGTTTTGCCCCTGGGGGTTACTTAGTATATTTGTTGGGGAGACCAGGTATGCTTTGCCTGAGGAAACTTGTGTCCCCCCGTGCAATAGCTCATGTGCTGTAGTGTTTTGGGGTTGAAACTCTGATGGGCGCATGAGCTTTGACCCACTGCACTGGGGGACATATTAATTTCCTCAGTCAAGTGTATCTAGTCTCCCAAAAAAATACTTTTCCAACAGGGATGTGCCATTTCTCAGAGTATCCCTGGTAGAAAAAGCATGGTGAAAGCAAGGAATCCATGGAAATTCCATGGACTCTCCTATGGAGTGCCAAATGCAAAAAAATAATTTAATGCTTGTATGTATGGAGTGCCAAATACAAAAAAAATAATTTAATGCTTGTTTATTTGAGTAAAATTCAACATATGCTTGTTTATTAGAGTAAAATTCGATATATGCTTGTAGTTTTGTTAAATTTTACACATGCTTGTATTTTGTTAAATTTAATACATGCTTGTTTTATCCTTGTATTTTCAACACATGCTTACAAACAAGGTCATATTTCCACATTGCTTAACCATGGCAACGAAGTCGTATTTTCACATTGCTTAACCATGGCAACAAAGTCATATTTTCACATTGCTTAACCATGGCAACGAAATCATATTTTCACATTGCTTAACCATGGCAACGAAATGTTACCAGGAAGAGTAGAAACGAGGCTCTGAGAACAAAGATGGTTGCTCGCGGCTTGCATCATGTGGCTTGCATTTTGACTGCTGCCTATTGGCTGCTGTTAGACTGCTGTTATTCTTGCAGCTTTAATCAACAATGCAATGCCTTGTGTTTATTTGAGTGGAACGGTGATTTTATTGAAGAATTGCCCGAGAGACCTTGGTAGTGTTCTGTCTCAGCTGAGAAGTGATCCTGAAACCGTTGATTACGACACTGAGCCCACTCTGTTTGTTGATTCAGAATATAGTGTGTGATGACCCAGGACACTACAGTTCATTCGTTGCAAGAATTCAGAGTGACGAGGGGAGAATTAGACATTTAAAAAGATGTTCAAGATCTTTTGAAACAAAAGGATCTTTAGGGATTTTTCAAGGATTTTTGCTGAAGAAAAGGATTTTTGCCTTGAGGTTTACGAGAGTACGTTTTTCTTATAAGAAACCGGTCTATAAGAAACTAGTGCTAAGATAGCCAAAATTTTAAGAAACTCTAGTACTATGTCTGAGAAGTACTAAGAAACTATTCAAAGTTAAAAGCATGGGGGATATTATAGCAAATAGATTGTTGAACCTTTATTCTTGAGCAATATCATCTAACCATTTGTGCTTGCAGCATAACAGAACACTGTTTATTCCTCTATGATGTTTTAAATGTCAAGAATCATATCTGGCGCAGTGTTAGCGACCACAATGCTGATTCTACCTTGATTCTACATTCAGAAAAATAAGAAACCAATTAAGAAACTTTTAGTACTAAAATGGACAAAATTTCATGTGAAATTAAGAAACTTTTCGTACTATGATCTGATCCAAGTTTCTTATAAAAAAATGTGTATTAGAGTGATTCGCCCCTAGTGAGAGACCAACCTGACAGCTATAGGTGATCATGGTGGTGTGAGGGGCTTGCACGGGTTTGCACAAAGGTAAGATTGTTCATTTCTAACAAGAATTAGATATTATGGCAATGTCGGTGTTGGAAGTTTCCCTGCAACAGTGTGCCACTCGCCTTGATTTATGATATATGATTTTGATATCATGATGAATGAAACACAATTTGTGGAGGACATATTGAAGCTTGAAATTGATAAATAACTCTATTGTTACGTCATTGTTTGCCAAATTTGTCTTGATTGTGTTTTGATACAATCAGTCTCAGTCATGAACGAACCGTCGAGGAAGGGAAAGCTTCTTTCTCTTTCTCAGTTCACGACCGGAACTACGAAAAACATCGTAGTTAGGCTAATGTAAACAAATTTGGGAAACACTTGAAACAGCAAGAGAGGTATTTATCAATTCTAAACTAATAATCATCCACGACTTGTGATTGAACGGCGATGCTTCCTCTTGATTCGCTTTTTGAAACTGCAGACTCAACTTCAGATATTTCAAGGTCCATGGCAGTGGAATTCAAATCATTCCTGCATGATTCAGTGTCTGACATATCATCATCCGATTTATCAACTTTTGCTTTGCCATAGCAATTCCTACACAACTGCCAACCAGGAATGCAGTCATAATCTTGTTCAGAAAGTTTGCTTGCCAACTCCAATGAGATCTTGTGGCCCCCTTTTACACAGCTTTTGTGAACTTTAAACAAATTGCAGCATTTGGTGCTTTTCTTCTCAAAGATTGAACCTAATTTGGCTTTGTGGTGACAGCAAATTTTTAGATTTTCACAATTAGAAGCAAGGTTTCTTTTTCCAGCTCTCCAAAGAAACAAATTCCTGTCTTCTTCTGAAAACTCAGACAGCTTCTTAACTCCAGTCTTTCTTACATAGGATGGTTTATGGCAATCTTCCTTGTCTACACCAAAATCACAGGGCTCCATTTTCATTCAGTTAAATTTATCACGACAGGTTTGCATACTCCTACAAACTGTAAGTCTCTACATCTGAATACAGCAAGTTGGAGAGTCTTTTCTAAGGATTGTGAAACAAGTCATCTGAGTCATAATCACCTCATAATTTAGCAACCTACATTGCCTGTCAAACATCATCTGACTTACAACATCTATTCATCATGGCACACATGACACATGACTATTAGGTGCAAGAACATTCTAATTACTATGACTTCCTCACTTTGTAAAATCACAAGAAACTACTGGTCTCAGTCAGCTTAAACAAAGGAAACCAAAACTCCTCCAAATTACATAATTTAAAATGCAAACACCAAGATGGCTTATAACACAGAAAGTATCTTTCATATAGTTTGTTAATTCCAAGAACAGTTACTTTACTTAATCAGACATCTTTACACTGTTTTGAGGATAATTTGAATGCTTAGAAATGGATTCAAATGTCAGATCCCATCAATCTGTTAGGTTTCTCAGACTTCTGAGGCCAGAATAGCAAGCACGAATGATATCTCGCAGCCAAACATTTTATGCGCAAAGGAAAAATTTTTGCGAAAAGAAGGGTTCTTTCAACTTTGATTATATTTGCCTCCTCCATACACAATAGGTCTTCTTGGTGTTTTTTAACAGTTCAAAGAGTGCTCTTTCGAATGGTATACAGTAAACTGTCATATCTCTTTGGAGACACCAAAAAATTTTGGCTTAAAATGAAGAGGTCACAAATTTTCTGGAAACAATTTAAGGATTTGATACAGGAAAATCATACAGATGCCTTCTTTTTAAGTTATTTTAAGTAAGATTTTTGGATTCCTCACTATCAAAAGGTACAGGGTGCAAAGTTTCAGAGCCATAGTATGTATCAAATTCTTTTTAAAGATGTTAGAAGTTAGAAGATCTGTGCGCGAGTGAAATATGGGTGGGGCCACGCCCTAAAATGGGGTGATTTTTGACTGGCCGTAAACCTACAACCACTTGAGATATTGATCTCAAATTTTTTTTGGGTATCTTTCTTAACTTGATTTGATAAACAATCTAAAAACCATTCACATTCTATATGGTGGGTTACAACCCTCATCAAATTTGACATGGAATGACCCGAAATTCAGCTGTAGAACACACATATCGAAGTAGAGGAAGACCAAAGTTGGAATTTACGCTTTACCACTGGTAAAAAGATGCAAGCCCCTCACACCTCCATTATCATCTTAAGCTGCCAGGTTGATTTATCACTTTGAATTCGTGCAATGAATGAATTGTAGTGTCCTAGGTCATCTCATGACATATTCTGAATCAACAAAAAGAGTGGGCTCAGTGTCGTAATCAACGGTCTCAGGATCACTTCTCAGCTGAGACAGAACACTACCAACGTCTCTCGGGCAATTCTTCAATAGAATCACCGCTCCACTCAAATAGACACAAGGCATTGCAAGGTTGATTAAAGCTGCAAGCATAACAGCAGTCTAACAGCAGCCAACAGGCAGCAGTCAAAATGCAAGCCACATGATGCAAGCCGCGAGCAACCATCTTTGTTCTCAGAGCCTCGTTTCCACTCTTCCTGGTAACATTTCGTTGCCATGGTTAAGCAATAAGCAATGTGAAAGTATGACTTCGTTGCCATGGTTAAGCAATGTGAAAATATGATTTCGTTGCCATGGTTAAGCAATGTGAAAATATGACTTTGTTGCCATGGTTAAGCAATGTGAAAATATGACTTCGTTGCCATGGTTAAGCAATGTGAAAATATGACCTCGTTTGTAAGCATGTGTTGAAAATACAAGGATAAAACAAGCATGTATTAAATTTAACAAAATACAAGCATGTGTAAAATTTAACAAAACTACAAGCATATATCGAATTTTACTCAAATAAACAAGCATATGTCGAATTTTACTCAAATAAACAAGCATATATCGAATTTTACTCAAATAAACAAGCATATGTCGAATTTTACTCAAATAAACAAGCATATGTTAAATTTTACTCTAATAAACAAGCATATGTTAAATTTTAGCACATACAAGCATTAAATTATTTTTTTTTGCATTTGGCACTCCATACAGCATGGGTACAGTAGATATCCTATGGACAACTGTTGCAGCATGGATAAGCATGGAAAGCATGGATATTATAAGTTAAAAAAATTCTAAGGGGTAGGAAAGCATGTAAAAGCATGGCAAAGCACGGATGACATGGTTATGCATTCCTTCCAGGGTTCTTTGTTGCATGGAAAAGCATAGATAGCATAGATGTCATACGTTTTGATAATTTGTAAAGCATGGGAAAGCATGGAAGACCTCGTTATACATCTTTTCCAGAGATCTTCGTTGCATGGGAAAGCATGGGAAAGCATGGATGTTATGAGAGTCACAAGAGGTTCATTGAGGATTTACAAAGTTATCGCTTGATGAAATTTCTTGAAAGGACGAAGAAAATGAATCTGGTGATTACTAACAACTGAAAGAAATCCTCTGGGAAAAATTAGACAAATGTGTTTGTTGTAAAAAAAATCGTTAGACATGACTCTCACAATCATTCCGTTTCAGATTTCTTCGAGGCCACTAAACTTTCTGTCTTCACATGACTTCATCTATTTTCTTGATCCTTGAAGGCTCTCAAAACAAAATGACCCTATCAACAGAAACTTTGAAATATGAGAACATGAAGCTTTTCCAAGTTTTTTGAGTTTGCAAATGGAAATACACTGTCCTGCCCCTACAAGACTTGCTCCAAGTCTATTCCAAGATATATCAGCACTAAGGAACATTCAACATAGTTACTTCTGCTGGGGGCGTAAACCTTGAAGAGGACGCTGCGAAGGAAAAGCGAATGCGAAGGAAACGGAGGAATAGACTTGTCAGACATGGAGGCTCATGAATATTAATGAGCTTCAGCGGACCGATTTTGGTCCGCTGGCGTTGTGATGTTCTTGGGAAAAGATGGCGCTGTGCTGTGAGAGTTCGTGGATCTTGCCACGATAAATTGACGAGCAAAGGGAAATGAGGCCTTACAACAGTCGAAATATTTGAGATATTTGGACTGATATCGCTGTGAACGATCTTGGACCAAGGACAAACTGTCGATATTAACTTCAAACAGATGTCATGCTTTGTTAGGGCCCTAATAACATTGGTCATGCACATTGTGATACCAGCATGAAACTTCGTACACCTATCCAGTTTGATGCGCTGAAAAAGATAAGAATCAGACCCCAACTCAAATCTGTCCCCCAAATGCTATTTTTAGACTGAGGTACTTGGTCCCACTCCCTATAAGGGGTATCTATCATAACTCTACTGCAAGTGACGATACAGCCATGAAATTTCATGCTGGTATGTAGTCTGATATGCAGAATAAGATGAAAGAGAGACCCCCTTGAAAATCTGCCCTCAAGTGCTATTTTTAGACTTGGGTACTTGGCCCCAGGCCCTCTAAGGGGTATTTATCATAACCCTACTGCAACTTACGATAGAGCCATGAAATTGAGTACAGATACGTAGTTTGATACGCTAAACTAGATGAAATAGAGACCCCCTTGAAAATCTGCCCCCAAGTGCTATTTTTTGACTGGGGTACTTGGTCCCAGTCCCTTTGAGGGGAATTTATCATAACTTTACTGCAAGTGACGATACAGACATGAAACCTGGTACAGGTAAGTAGTTTGAAATCCTGAATAAGGTGAAAGAGAGACCCCGTCGAGAATCTGCCCTAAGTGTTATTTTTAGATTGGGGTACTTGGTCCCAGTCCCTTTGAGGGGAATTTATCATAACTTTACTGCAAGTGACGATACAGACATGAAACCTGGTACAGGTAAGTAGTTTGAAATCCTGAATAAGGTGAAAGAGAGACCCCGTCGAGAATCTGCCCTAAGTGTTATTTTTAGATTGAGGTATTTGGACCCAGTCCCTTTGAGGGGAATTTATCATAACTTTACTGCAAGTGACGATACAGACATGAAACCTGGTACAGGTAAGTAGTTTGAAACCCTGAATAAGGTGAAAGAGAGACCCCGTCGAGAATCTGCCCCAAGTGTTATTTTTAGATTGAGGTATTTGGACCCAGTCCCTTTGAGGGGAATTTATCATAACTTTACTGCAAGTGACGATACAGACATGAAACCTGGTACAGGTAAGTAGTTTGAAATCCTGAATAAGGTGAAAGAGAGACCCCGTCGAGAATCTGCCCTAAGTGTTATTTTTAGATTGGGGTACTTGGTCCCAGTCCCTTTGAGGGGAATTTATCATAACTTTACTGCAAGTGACGATACAGACATGAAACCTGGTACAGGTAAGTAGTTTGAAACCCTGAATAAGGTGAAAGAGAGACCCCGTCGAGAATCTGCCCTAAGTGTTATTTTTAGATTGAGGTATTTGGACCCAGTCCCTTTGAGGGGAATTTATCATAACTTTACTGCAAGTGACGATACAGACATGAAACCTGGTACAGGTAAGTAGTTTGAAACCCTGAATAAGGTGAAAGAGAGACCCCGTCGAGAATCTGCCCTAAGTGTTATTTTTAGATTGGGGTATTTGGACCCAGTCCCTTTGAGGGGAATTTATCATAACTTTACTGCAAGTGACGATACAGACATGAAACCTGGTACAGGTAAGTAGTTTGAAATCCTGAATAAGGTGAAAGAGAGACCCCGTCGAGAATCTGACCTAAGTGTTATTTTTAGATTGGGGTATTTGGACCCAGTTCCTCTAAGGGGTATCTGTTATAGATATACTTCAAGTGACGATATAAGCATGAAATTGAGTACAGTTACGTATTTTGATATGCGAATGAGAGATGCTAGCCTTGGACTAAGATGCTTGGGACGCAGTCATGCAAGGGGTTCTTGTCACAAATACTATTCTACATAACTCAAAAATGTTTCATGTTCCGATATACATGTATTAGTTCACGAGTATAGGTTCGAATATGCGTGAAGAATACTGCAAGTCAGTCATTACTGCATTGTCAACTGCACTGGCAGAACTATGTGCAGTCAAGCTGATGTTGACGACATTTGCATCTCCCACTGCAACCTTTCTTGCAACTACATTTGATAAGCTCGTAGCAAGCCTTTGATGCTTCTAGGATTGTTATCCATGAAGGCTTGATTTTACCATCGTTTCTTGTCCAACGCCAACTTTCACAACTTGGAAGAACTTGGTATCTTTGAGTGCTTTGCCCCCAAATGTGTCTATAAACGAAAAAATAGTTCCCACATCCGAGAAAGAGAAACATCAAATAACTTGGTGCAGCAAGCCCGCAGAAACTGCTCAGCTGCCATACACATAGAATGCGTTAACAAATAAATGTTGCTTGATTGTTCGCTTGCTTGCTTGCTTGCTTGCTTGTTTGCGCAGTTGAAGTGTCAATGAGCAAACATTCTAAAAAGGAAAGGGTATTTTATCACAATTTCTGTGCTATTTTACGAAAAGAAGTGATTTCTTGTCAAGTAGAGTGAACAAACAAGTGATCAAAACGCTTACCCTCCTTGGTATACTGCTCGTTTTACATGTTGTGTTAACGCATCTTGAGTTGGCGGCAGATTCTCACTTGAACGGCCTTTCTTTGCAAACAAAACTCTTCTGCATTTATTTACATCTTCAAGTGTACTTGTACGATCATAGAGTAAGATTGTGTACCTTTCAATGGCTTTCAAATCTATGGCTTTCAAATTGAGCGTATGCACTCCTGGCAAAAACTACTAGCATATGGTGAATCCTCTAACAAAAATTGCGTTGACAGTGTTATGTTTGACGGTGTTATGGAATGATATTCTGACACTCACACAAATGAAGAACAAGTGCATACCTTTCGAAGGTATCGTTTACGTCTGGATGTGACCTTCGAGCTGTCCATGAAGTTTTTTTGCCTCTGCCAGCAAAGCAAGACACTGTATCGCACCCAATAAAGGCAAACCTGAAACGCAATCCTTTGCAAACTGATTCACCTAGGTTGGTAACATACTCGTGCATCAGAAGCCAACGCTGCTGCTTACCAACGCCGAATTCTACCCACAATTCCTCGGTTTGTAAGGACTGGAACAAGGAAATTGCAAGTACCACAACATCTGTATCCACCGTTTTCACGACGATTTTTCGATGCCCAGAGTCCGCTGCATGTTTTACAAAGATCCTTGTGTCCGCTTCCTCGTGATTACACGGTGATACACGAGTTAAATCGATATCGGCGCTGCATAATGCTCTGTCCAAAGATGTTGCAAGGATCATCCCGTTAGGAGGGCAATGTGAGACCAGCTTGTCAGCCAAGAGACCAAACAGCTCCGTCTTATTATCATCATCCCGAAGGAACTGCTGCCACTTTCCCCATATTGGAGTTGTCTCTCTGTCTGAAATTCTCGTACCTGAACCTCTTCTTTCTCGCGTTTCCGACTTCAAGCTATCTTTCAGGTATACGTCAAAAACAACTTCATGGACAGGAATGGAGCTGGATTGGACAGGAATGGAGCTGGAGCTTTTGGGGGACTGCACTTACCCAACCCAATCTACAAGAGCACTGGGAGCAAATTTCCGAGGGGGTATCTTTTTCGTCTTATTCAGCCTATCAAACTACGTTCTAGGACCAAATTTCATGGCCGTATCGTCGCTTGTACTAGAATCATGATAAATACCTCTTAAAGGGACCGAGACAAGGTACAACAGCCTAAAACTAGCTTTTGGGGGCAGATTTTGAAAAGGGTCTCTTTCTCATCTTATTCAGCGTATCAAACTACATACCTTTACCAAATTTAATGACATTACCGTCACTTGCAGTAGCGTTATGATAAATACCCCTTAGAGGGACTGGATCCAAGTGCCCCAGTCTAAAAATAGCATTTGGGGCAGATTTTCAAAGGGGTTTCTTTCTCATCTTATTCAGCGTATCAAACTACATACCTGTACCAATTTCATGGCTGTATCGTCCTTGCAGTAAAGTTATGATAAATGCCCCTCAAAGGGACTAGGATCAAGTACCCCAGCCTAAAAATAGCATTTGGGAGCAAATTTTCGAGGAGGTCTCTCTTTCATCTTACTCAGTGTGTCAAATTACATACCTGTACCAAGTTTCAAGGCTCTATGGTCACTTGCAGTAAAGTTATGATAAATGCCCCTCAAAGGGATTGAGACCAAGTACCCCAGTCTAAAAATAGCATTTGGGGGCAAATTTTCGAGGAGGTCTCTCTTTCATCTTACTCAGTGTGTCAAATTACATACCTGTACCAAGTTTCAAGGCTCTATGGTCACTTGCAGTAAAGTTATGATAAATGCCCCTCAAAGGGATTGAGACCAAGTACCCCAGTCTAAAAATAGCATTTGGGGGCAAATTTTCGAGGAGGTCTCTCTTTCATCTTACTCAGTGTGTCAAATTACTTACCTGTACCAAGTTTCAAGGCTCTATCGTCATTTGCAGTAAAGTTATGATAAATGCCCCTCAATGGGGCTGGGGCCAAGCAACCCAGTCTAAAAATAGCATTTAGGGGCAAATTTGAGTTGGGGTCTGATTCTCATCTTTTCAGCGCATCAAACTGGGTATATGTACGAAGTTTCATGCTGGTATCACAATCTGCATGATTGACCCTATTTTGTGACTTTAGTGACTCCACTAGCTAGGCCACCGCGATCACTGCGATACCAAAAGAAAAGAGTCGTGAACCAAACTAAACTTGGTAATAATGGTCATACAAAGATCATTCATGGCTTACTCTGCAATGCCGATTTGGTGATGCAAATCAAAATTCCTGAGTTGAAATGACTTTGCCACAGAATACTTCCTAACCCTTTGGCTCAATATCACATTTTGACGGTGTTTGAAGTGAAGTGTTTGATTTATTGACTCTCTCAGATTAGTAGTGTCTAAGCTGGGTCAAAATGGGTAGGTTTAGGGTAAAATGCGTCGAGCTAGATCATGGATAAATTTTGCTGTCTTTTGACATTTTCCCCAAGCTACAATTGGTCAAACTACCCATGTTGACAAGTGTCATTTGAGGGTCTACACACTTTTATAAGAAAACATGAATTTTTGCCAGAAGTGAAAAGTTTCTTTTAACATTATCAGATCTGTGTCCTCCTGAAAATTTCAAAACAATGTGAAGTATTTTTGATGCTTGAATAGTACTCAACTTATTTCTAACTGACATGATACAGGCACGGTCTACTGAGGTAAAATGGATAAGTTTGGGGTAAAATGGGAAGTGTAGATCTGAAGAGATTTTGCTGAAGATTTTTTCACAGTTTCCTCTACCTAGAATTGTTCAAGCTACCTACCTTGACATAGTAAAAGTTGATCTATAAGTGCAGGGTCCACTGTTTTTGAGCAATCAACAACACCCAAATTTTTTATGCACGACATTGTACCAATAAAACAATGGAAGCTATTTTAGAAAGTGTGCTCTGTCAGCCAAACATGTCTGCCTAAGAAGACTTTGTTTCCACATTAGAAGGTCTACTGTTTGCCAGCAGTCAGCACTACCTATCTCACCTCAGCCTTCTCACCTTACCCCAGCAGACCCTACCTACTGTATGCCACTTTAGGGAGTAACATACTGAAACTTGCACCAGTGGATTTTTCTGGCAATATTCATCGGAGCATAATCCACATAAGAATTTATGAATGATTCTACCCACTAGGTCACTGCTGTCAAGCCAGCACAAAAACTTAATAATTTGCAGCTTCAGTTTTTACGATAATGCAAAGATGTTTTGAAAGGTTGCAACTTCTATTTGTATTTATTCAGATGTTGCTGTGTAGTTTTGAAGCCTCATTGGATCATAAAATCAGTTCAAAATTCAGCGAATTGACAATAAAAGAAACTAATGACCAAATTTTGGCAGGGAAAAATTTCAAATCTAAGAAACCTCCTTATCCCAGACCTACAGAGTTTCCTTCAAACAATTACTTGTACTCTTCAATCTACACCCCAAAGGCAATGATAGAAGAACACAAAAGATACTTCATATACAATTCTCTACTTTATGCCATTTTTGCACAACTTCATAAAAAGCAATGTTCTTTGCCTGTTACCTTCTAGGCACTGGGTCACATAACTGTAAACAAACCTGTTATCTCTATAATCTACATCATTGTCCACACGTGGCCATTGTGTTCTGCGCAGATTTTGGTGGATAGGGTGAATCCACTGGAAAGTTACTTCCAAAAATCCACCAATATCTCTGCAATCGTACAGCATATGAGTGTTTTGTTTGCTTCTCTACAAAGCTCAAGAGTCCATCTTCAAAGTAGCACTGTCGTTTTGGGAAACATAGTTGAAGATCTCTGTGATACAGCCTATCAAAAATACTGCAAAATCGTCATCTTGAAAAAAGTTTGTTTACATTGCCTGACCCAGCCCCTTTAATGAATATAATGCAAACATTGACTTTCTCTTGTAATTATGTAATTCAATGTGGCAAAGAAATGGAGACATAAAATATTTCAAAGTGAAAGCTGCTCTTACTGATTGATTCCTTCTGCTCTTTGTGTTTGTGTGAGGTTTGTGTTCATTCACAATTATTGCTTTGTTTGATCAGTGCACAAATATCTGTTAATTAGAAATGTGATTTTGCTTTAAAACTTCTAATTAAGAGCTAGTGTGTACTGATCAAACTTGAAATTCAACTTAAAATATAAGTGAGCTATTATCAATCTGATTTCATTGAAAAAGCACAATGTTGATGAAATACCATAGCTCAGTTCCTTCACACTTTGCTTAATGTAAAGCAATGTTCAGATGTCTTGACACCCAATCATCACTCTTGACTGCTCTTGCAATGGCAGAAACTGAATGAAAAACTGAAAGGCTCTGCAGCAACTGCCAGGGTCTGTTTTAACTGGCATACAATTTCAAAGCAAGTTAATCATTAATGTAATATGCAACTTGTAGACAATCAAGAGGAGAGATAAATATAAAAAAGAACAAAGAATCTGACTGAGCACATGTTTGAAGAGTTCATCCCATTCAGAAACAGATAATTTGTTTAAATTACTTCATACCTCCTGACAGGAGCATTCTAATACCCATTGTTCAATTCCTGGTGGAGTGATATCATTTGGAGTGAAACATTATGGAGCCTGGTAAGAAAGATTTTCTCCAGGGGTACACCCCAGTAAATCCAAGTCAAGTAACCCCTTGGGTTCAATTTGGTGATTTGACTTGGTAAGAAATTTCAGTTAATTGTCACAAAACTGACCTGCACTTTTTATAATCATTTTTGTCATCTTGAGAAAATGTATCTTCAGAGTCCAGCTCATTTCAAATGAATCAAGAGAATTAGATGACTTAGATGCGGTCAATCCAAGAATAAACTTTGGGAGATGTCATGGTGGCAGTAATTTACATATAACTAGCTATACTCTCTGTGATCTCTACATGACGTTCCAGCATGGAGAATGGCATATGGCATTGAGTGGAAATCTGAATACTTGACAAAATTCTTGATCAAGCAATCTCAACTGGAAGTGACAATGATCATGATCTTGATAAAACACAAGAATCCTTCTACCATTATATATTATGAAGGTGTTGTGGCGCCGTGGTGTAATCCTCTGACACTGCAGCCAGAATAGTCAGGCAGAGTGCGTTCGAGTCCCGGTAGAACCCCACCACTTGAGCGTCATGACAAGGGGTCGCGGACTCGATTAGGTTTGCTCTATTTCTGCGATCCCAGCGCTTGGCGCTGCAAAACGCAACTTCACCTTCACCTTCATATCCTTGCAGCTTGATATCCTCCATACAAAATTATAAGAAATCAAAAACTTCATCATGACTCTTCAATCTTAAACTATTCTATTCATCATTACAATCCTAAAAACTGAGTGTATTTGTTGATTGTTTCTTGGCAATGCTGCTGCTGTTAGGCAGACAGATGGAACTTTCTTCTTGTCACCAATTAGGATCATGATTCAGCTAATTACAGTATGAGTAGTCTTCTTGCAAAGCAACTGCAGCAGTCTTTTTTCCAGTTAGTTCCCCTAGAACAAGGAAGCCAATATGAAATATGTTTAGCTTCACAAATGTTTGACATTATAGAGTCTTATTTCTGATCATCTGATTGCACTGAAATTGTGAATGGAAAATGTGCCGCCCCTTCAAAATAATTGCAGAACAATAACAGTTCAGAAAACTCACAGAAATCTCTTACAACAAAATTGGTCTAATACATAAAAACCTGCTAGTAGCAGGGGGCCAGAGCTTCTCACAAGGACTAGCGGTACGTGTAGTTTTTGCTCTACTTAGTCTTCGCATTAATTTTCTTACTAGATACAGTATGACAGATCTTATAGTCATTTACATATGAATCATTTCAATTTTAGTTTCCATTGTTGTTCCAAGCCTGGTTTTTGCTTTTAAAATATTGGATGAATCAACTATCATTTCTGTACTGCTATAATTGATTCAACTTTCAAGAGGATTGGAAGGGTTCATAAATTCTACTTTCTCAGTCAGTAGTCATATTTTGCAGGAAATCCATTATTACTACAGGTATATCTTCAAACCGGCTAATAAAGAAAGAAACTTACCACTTTCTGATGAAGTGTCCTTCATCAACAAAACAGATAATTCTCTTGCTAAGGGTCAGATCTTATGCTGCCAAACTTGTTTTCTTGGAATACAACATCGCTTGAATCAGTCCGTCCTTTGCCATTGCATATCAACCAATTGAACGCTGTAACGACGTCAAGTCCTTGCAATAAACTCATAAGGGCTTTACTGTGACATTCTTTCAGCTCAGCAGAGTCGAAGAAACCTTTTGCATTTCTCTTTTGCCTTCATTTGCGTCAAAATATTTTGGTCACTGCTTGCTGTGGTCGCCATATTGAAATGAAATGTGAATTGTGTGAGTTGAGGCTGAAGAAACTTGGCCCCCCTTGTAAGCTAAAATCCATTGTTCAATAAACGCCTCTCATTGGCTAAATTCGCTTGTCAAAGGATGCCAAGCGGACCAAAATCAGTCCGCTGAAGCTCATTAATAGTCATGAGCCTCCATGTCTGACAATCCGTTTCCTTTGCATTCGCTTTTCCTTCGCAGCGTCCTCTTCAAGGTTTATGCCCCCGCAGAAGTAACTATGTTCCTTAGTGCTGATATATCTCGGAAAAGACTTGGAGCAAGTCTATGCCTCTACCAAGCTGCTGCCTGCAAAACATTCCCTGCTCAATCCATTAAAGATTTTGATGGCATATGGAAAACTTTCGAAAAATGAGGGGCATTCAACTCTTTCGAAAATTTGTAGATGAGATTTCTTCAGAACAGTTTCAGTTCATATATAGTTTAAAACAAAAGGAGTTTGAGCAAAGAATGCACAAGATTTTTAGGATTGAAATGCCCCTCGCAGAAAACACTGGAACAACGTTGAAAACTTTGATTTGTTGGAATGAACAGAGATGTCGGAATTACAAGCTGATGTAATAACTGAGGTACACGCCGCTTTAACTCCAACCAACCCCATACAGAGACATCTCAATATTCTTACAGCTTGATATTCTGACACCCATGTCAATTTGAAATTTACTTCACACTTGTCTTTAGTGACTGGCCGTGAATGGGAAAAGAAACACAACGTTTACGTGCATGTTTAGCGGTTGATTTTTCGTCGGAATTGATCCAAATGAACTGGAAATACTACGGATGTTTAAGAGAAACAATATCTTTAAGAAAATAAAAGATAAGGTTTTCTTGGCGTTCTGGGAGTCTCCTCTGAAATTCAAGCTATAGACATTGGAGTTCCACAAGGCTCGTGTCTTGGACCTCTCCTTTTCTTAATATATGTCAACGATCTACCCTTTGCTTTGAAAAAAGCACACGCTACGTTGTGTGCGGATGATACTACCATCTGTTACTCCTCTGATAATATTGAGGATTTGAATGCCGTTGTTAATGCAGAGCTTACTTGTCTCAATGATTGGCTTCGTGGTAATAAACTTTCACTGAGCATCATTAAAACCCAGCCTATGCTAATTGGCTCAAAACGTAAAATAAGTCACATCAAGAATTCATCATCTGTCAATCCAGCTTTTAATGTAGTGAACGATGACATTGGTCTTGTGAATGAAACAAAATATTTTGGCATAATGATTGATGATAACTTAAAATGGGATAGCCAAATCAAGAACATTCAGGGAAAAGTTTTGCGAGCTCTTGGTCTGCTGAAATACGCTAAACGATATGCTCCCCTTGACAGGCTTAATAGCATGTATAAAGGTATAGTAGAGCCTCATTTCAACTATTGTTGCTCGGTCTGGGGCTCCTGTGGGACCACTAGGTTGAACAAATTACAAAAATTGCAAAACAGAGCAGCCAGAATAGTAACAGATAGTGATTTTGATACATCGGCTGCACCTTTGATTCAAGACTTAGCTTAGGATGGCCGACTATCAGACAACTTACTACAGAGAAACATCAACAATGACCTACAAATGTCTGAATCAGCTTGCCCCTGCTTACCTTAGTGATTGTTTTTCTAAACTGTCAGGTTCTCATAAACGATTTCTTCGGAACTCTGAGACTGACGTTCACATACCTCGAATGAGAACTTCTAACGGACAGAAATCTTTCGCTTATTGTGGAGCCAAAGTTTGGAACGCTCTTGATTCAGATACTAAGTTGGCATCCACTATTCAGTGCTTCAAATCGAGACTAAAAAATTACTTGGGCCTCTAATGCTGGATAATTCCGCTTTCCTTTTCCCCTTTTATTTCGTTCCATAGTTGACATGGCATTGATAAATTGGCAGAGTAAAAATAGGTTTCTAGTTGTAGGTTTGAATTCTTTATTTTGTAGTGTTTTTTTTTTCACAGGGCCAATTGTAAAGCAGATTTCAACTCTGAATTGTTACCCTGTAATAAATTTAAAATGAAAATGAAAAATTCATGCAAGTCTGAGGAGAACAATACGCAGATTGCCCGCGCCGCGGATCTTGAAAGTCACTCATTTACGGATCGTCCAAACACCGATACCATTTATATCGGAAAGGCGAGATATTTTTTCCTTGGTTTAAAGTTAAACTAAGATATCGTACCACTACTGACGTGACTGGTCTGTCAATCTGATGTGATGATGATCCAACCAGCTTCAGTTTGTTTATGCCGATAACGAACCCTCTGAAAACGAAAATGCATTTACCTGTTATCTTTACTGAGTAGCGTTCGGGCAGAACTGAGATTATTATCGTTACAACGATTTCTCTTCCATTGTTTCACAAAGCACTTTTCACCGCCGGCCTTTCCCGTCGCCATCTTTTCTGTTACCACGCTGGCGAATGATCTTGCAAGGAAAGGAAGGACCTTGGGAAGGAACCGCAAGGGGTCAAGGGAAATATTGCAACAAAGCAATGTCACCTGGACTTATTACGATTCGTCATAGTTTTCGCTCGCAATACACCTTTTCAACTAACGGCCTCGTTTTGGAAATTTGTGAAAATTTCTCGATACTAAATTTCTGACCATGGATTTTGATTTAGTACCCCAAGTTTAGTTTAATTCCAAATTTTCATATTCCTAGAGTATGTGATTTCGATTTTATGGCAACAATAACTTTGAGAATTTATAAGGGATTTGACCGTCAAAATCGTTCGGGGTGAAACTTAGCATTGATGACAGATTGAACTTTACTGAGCATATAAAGAATGTATCCACAAAGGCAAGTCAGAGAGTTGGAGTAATATTTAGACTCCGCAATCTGATACCTACTGAAACAAAGTTGCTCCTGTACAAAACTGCGATATTACCACACCTAACCTATTGTGATACTGTTTGGCACTTTTGTAAGGCATCAGATAAACGTAAGCTGGAGAGAGTTCAAGAGAGAGCATTGAGAGCAGTCTATTGTGACAAGAATAGTTCCTACAATGAACTTTTACGACACGCCAAGTTGCAAACATTAAACAATCGAAGATTACAAAATATTGCCATCATGATGTTCAAAGTGAAACATAACATGACTCCAAAGTACATTAACGATTTATTTCAAATACCGAATAAACGATATGATCTTAGAAACGCAGACTTTACAATTCCTAGATTTAACACGGCTAGGTAAGGAAAACATTCATTGAGGTACCTAGGCCCCTTTTTATGGTCAAAATTAAATGAAACCGAAAGAAATAGTCCAAGTATTGATAGATTCCGCAATTGTATTAGAAAAAAGGACCTCGAAGCCTTTCTTAATGATAATGTATGTAGTGAACACTGTAGGATATGCAAGTTTTCTTGAACTGATTTGACTTTTTATACTTTAACTTGTAGGTTGATCAAAAAAAATGTATTATTTAAGGTATTTTGAAAAATTTCAAAACGAGGTCGCTTAGTTGAAAAGGTGTATTACACCACTTCGATTAACAGCCTCGTTTTGGAAATTATTCAAAAATCTTTCATATGAAGTTTTGCAGTTTTGCAGGCCAAATGGGCCAAATTCGGATTTTAGCACCAAAACTTTAGTCTAAGTCTAACCACAAGCTTTCCTGTGCTAGCAGTAGTGGTGCTAACTTTATGGTGACGAGGCGACGTAAAGTTTGGAAATCTGTAAGGAATTTGACCGTGAAAATGACTCGGGGTGTTCACCCAGAACGATTTTTGACGGTCAAATCCTTGACATATCTTTGAACTTTACATTGTCATAAAATCAATGCCATCAATATCACATATGCCACCAGGTTAAAAGCACGTAACTAGACTAATGTTTGGGTGCTAAATCCGAATCTGGGCTCGAAATCCCAATAAGAACAATAGGAACGAATTTTGACAAATTTCCAAAACGAGGCTGCTTAATCGAAGTGGTATATTTCTTTGACATTTTTACTCTAGGATACAAGAGGCCGTTCGGAAATCTGATTGGCTGTTCGCCATTCCACACGGTAACTCCGTTTTGCGTTGATTAAACGGCCGCGGCATGTCAAAAGTGTAAAACGATGCCCTTTACCTTTTTCGGCCATTATTTGCAATTCACTTCCAAAATTTGAACAATTAGAAGAATAACAAGCCAGTTCATTTTCCAAGCTGCAATAAAAGTTTCACGAATTTGCGACTTTGGCCCATTTTCACTCCAAACAAACCGAACTTATTTTCACAAGAAACAATAATTCAAGAGCCCATTCACCTAAGCATATAAAATTTTAAAAGATAATTAAAAAATATACTATCACTTTGTAAACGTTTCGACTTTCATCTTCTTCAGTAACTGTTCTTACAAGACTAGGGGACCTACCCAGGGCCGCCGAGAGCGAGGCCGGGCCCTGGGGCAACTAGTGGATGCGGGCCCCTTGCTTGACAGTGAGACATGATAATTCAATTTTCAACTCAATTTCATTCGCAAAATACAAGTTGTTACAAAATTCAGTGGTATCCTACGCGAGCCAAGTAAATCATTGCTAATCTAGCTTGGGCCGCTATTGAAAATAAGAATAGAAATAAGATGATAAAGTTAAAATAAGCAAAAACGTATGATATCGTATAATGAGGTAAAATACAGAGGTACATGAAGGTATCTAGTTGGTGAGGAAGGAAGTGAGTTGTATGATATTGATACTGAATTTCACTCTTTTTCGTTAACATTTGTCAGTGAAGCTTTTCTTGAGCTTTTTAGCGAAGGTCTAAGGGCTTTAGATATCTTTAATCTGAGAGGGAAGTTCATTCCACAAACATACTCCTTTATTGCCTATCATTCCCCCAATATTTTACTTACTCGAAACATTTTATAGTAGTTACTTTGAAAGGTTCGTATGACCAAAGATCCTGGAAATGACTACTTTCATAAAAAACGCAAGGGAGAATTTCGTGAAGATTGTGCAGTGTAGCTAGGGCAAATCAAGTGAAGACAGTAACACCAAGGGGGTCTGGGGGCGAAGCCCCCATGAAACTTTTTGAGGCCACGCCCTTTACTTTAGCTAAAAATGCATCTCCCAACATCATGCTCGCCATTGGTTATAAAGAAACGTAGACAATTTTGTGACACTTATTGTATAAATCAAAGTGCGATGACAAATTTTTGAATAAGCATCCTCTACGTTGGCTTTGAAGGGGGAATTTCACTCCCAAAGCTCTCGTACTACTTTGGCAAGAATCCGTTTGTTTTAAAGAAAAATCAATCAAAAATCCGTAAAAATCCTTTTCTTCTCCAGTGCTAAAACTAAAGTCTTGGGAACATTTCTCTGAAAAATTCTTACCTAACCAATGCCCCGCCATTTCTCTTCGGTTTTAAAGGAATCTCGAGGACCATCTTTCGACAAATGTGGGGGGGGAGGCAATTGCCCCCTCATACCCTCCCTGTGGCGATGCCACTGAAATCGTGGATCTTTTCATGGAATTTGAGACTAATAGTGCAAAGCAATGTCGATCCTGATTGATTTCTAGCTTCAAAGTGATGTAAGGCAAGAACATATATTTAAACTAATATCTTTCTGACAGAGCTTATTTATTTGAAAACATAGGTAATGGCATGAGCAATAGTTCCTGCGTTCGTTCTCGATATGATTTAGCGAAATCCCTGGGATAGATAATGAATTGAGGCCTGTGATGTTACTGCAAAGTGCAAAGGACAAGGACAAACGTCGTAGCATCTTGCAATATGATGAAAGATCTATTAGGTACCCTGTTGCTAGCAAAATCTTGGAACAACATTCCCTCGAAAATTAAACAATCTTCTTCAGTGATGAGTTTCGTCATCAACTAAAATTACACCTGTTCTCTTCGAATTATCAAGTTTAGAATTTGAGCTGTTTTTGCTTTTGCATCAATCAATCTCAAAATGTTTAAGATATTGCAAATTGAATGATAGGCTTTTAACGAAGGCAGTGCTCTCTCCTCGATTAGATTATCCACTGAGAGAGCCCCTCCTTTAAGGAAATTCTTCTCCATTCTAATTTCTGGTGTTCTATGTAATCTTGTTGTAATTTTGTCATCTTCTGTGATATGTCATATTGTAAGATTTGTAACTTTCATTGGTTTAAATGATTTTTGTACGTAGTTGAATTTTCTAAAATGAAGCTAAGCTGAACTAACAGAGAAAGTTCGATTTTACGGGCCCCTTGCGGGGCCCAGCTCGATGATATCATTGCAACATACGATGGTAAAGCAAAGCTCCTCTTTCTACGGGCCCCTGGCGGGGCCCGGGCCCCGGGGCAGTTGCCCCGGCTACCCCCCCTCTCGGCGGTCCTGGACCTACCTAAAAACCTAGATTACAATAGGGTAACAACAGAAACGACCTAACAAAGGGACCTGCTTAATACACATGTGTTATAACTGTTTGCACCGAAAAAGGAGAAATCCTGGTTGCTCGCTAGCTGCTGAATATTTATAAAATGCGCTGCTTGAAAAAGGCGAAAGCCGAAAGCAGCCTATAAGGTGCTAACAATCGGGAGAATTAAGGTGTGCCACGTTAGTCTAACGATTAAAGACGCTTGCCCGGAAAGCAGGAGATCCGTGGTTCGAGTCCCGGCTGTGGCGCATTTTAATTTTCTCGATTTTTCCTGAGAATTTTGTGTTATAACTGAAATAGAAAACGTCGCGCCGGAAGTATAAAGAGAAGTAAAGAAAAAGCCGACAGAGAGAAGGGTGGACTTAAAGTGGGAGCCAGATGTGCCGCCGTCTCACGGGAAATAAAAGTCATTAACATAAAACTCAAAGCAAACAAAATAGGAAACCCGCTACAAAAAGTGCGGAATAATAAAGCTATAGAAGACCTAGACTTGCTCCAAGTCTATTCCGAGATATATCAGCACTAAGGAACATAGTTACTTCTGCGGGGGCGTAAACCACGAGAGGACACTGCGAAGGAAAAGCGAATGCAAAGGAAACGGAATAGACTTGTCAGACATGGAGGCTCATGAATATTAATGAGCTTCAGCGGACCGATTTTGGTCCGCTCGGCATCCTTTGACAAGCGAATTAAGCCAACGAGAGGCGTTCATTGAACAATGGATTTTAGCTTACAAGGGGGGCCAAGTTTCTTCAGCCTCAACTCACACAATTCACATCTCATTTCAAAATGGCGACCACAGCAAGCAGTGACCAAAATATTTCGACGCAAATGAAGGCCATAGAGAATGCAAAGGCTTCTTCGACTCAGCTGAGCTGAAAGAATATCATAGGAAAGCCCTTATGAGTTAATTGCAAGGACTTGACGGCGTTAAAGCGTAGCCAATTGGTCGATATGCAATGGCGAAGGACGGACTGATTCAAGCGATGTTGTGTTCGAAGAAAACAAGTTTGGCAGCATAAGATCTGACCCTTAGCAAGAGAATTATCTGTTTTGTTGATGAAGGATACTTCGTCAGAAAGTGGTAAGTTTCTTTCTTTCCGTTTCCTTCGCATTCACTTTTCCTTCGCAGCGTCCTCTACGAAGTTTACGCCCCCGCAGAAGTAACTATGTTCCTTAGTGCTGATATATCTCGGAATAGACTTGGAGCAAGTCTATAGAAGACCTAACAAGAAACCCCAACCTCATCCACAGAACCGCCCACCATATATTGAGATGCCAACATGACTAGGGGTCCTGGGGACGAGGCCGAAGAAACCCGCCACGTCTAAACGAAAAAAAATAAGCAATAAATAAAAAAGAATTCAAAAAACAACAACGAAATAAGCAAAGCTTGTTACAGAAAGTAAATAATAGCAAAAAGCCTTATGGAGAAGAAAAAAGATTAGGAGTCCACAAGTCTGACATGGAGCCCCTTCGGTGCAAAGCTATCTAACTTAAATTGCCAAAAACCTTCCCGAACTCTAGACTCACCAAATATCCTATCAATAACCTGAACCTTAACATCTTCCATGAAACCATGATGCCCTGCTAACTCAAAATGCCTAAGTAATCTGCCTGAGTCACTTTTTGTAGCGGGTTTCCTTATTTTGTTTGTTTGGAATTTTATGTTAATGACTTTTATTTCCCGTGAGACGGCGGCACATCTGGCTCCCACTTCAAGTCCACCCTTCTCTCTGTCGGCTTTTCCTTTACTTCTCTTTATACTTCCAAAATTGCCAAAATTCCTCTGACAGAAACCGAAATTTACAACGACATGGGGGCTAGCTAAAAGTGAAATAGTTCTGAAAGTGGTTGACTTGGAGGGATTTAGTCCATCAACTTTATTTTTCATATTTTGAACTGACACCTTTTCAAATGAGAAGGAACCAATGTTCACATTCAAGGAACGAATTTTTTTGATACTTGGGTGCCTTGAGAACCTACATGATATTCGATCAATAGGATCGCTAATATCTTCAGAAGGAAGAACAATATCTTCGTTTTCAACAATTCCCAGAGAATCGGTAATAGTGACAAAAAAGTTATTAAAAGTTTCAGCTACTTCTGACTCGTTCGACATAATTTTCCCTTCTTCGATTAATGTTATGCGAGATTTTGAAGAGCTCTTATCCGATATGAAATTGGATAAAAAGGTTATAAAAAAGGTTTGAAGAGCTCTTATCCGATATAAAATTGGATAAAAAGGTTATATAAACAGGTTTGACAGTCTTCCAAAATTTTTTGTTGTCTGTAACTTCAGAAATATCAAGTTGATTATAAAAATCTCTCTTTACCTTACGGGATAATTTAACGCAAAAATTACGCTGTCTACGGAAGCGTCCCAGTTATTAGCCGTTCTATTCTTATCATATCTATTTTTCAGCCTTGTGCGTAGCATGAACGCCTTGCGGTGAGTACAGTTCATAAATGGACTATCATTAGTGCGAATGTACCTCTTTTTCATTGGCGCATGTTTATCTAGAACACGTAGAAAGGTATCCTGAAAGGACGCGTAAGTCAAACATTGTACATCAAGGTCAGCAAGTTCAGTTTGAAGCTCCTGTCGAAATGTTTCCGCCCGAGAGTGTTTATAATCCCTGTAATTAACAACTTTTGGCTTTTGCTTGTCAAAGGAAGCTTTCAAAACTGTAACGACCATTTTGTGAAAATCAGATAGCCCAGTTTCAATCGCCGTTGTTTGTTGGAAGTTCCTTCCTCTATTCGTCAATATCAAATCAATGCACCTAGGGCTACTGGACTTAAAACACATAGGTTATTGTACCAAGTTCTTAAAAGTGAAAAGATCCATGAAGTCATCTATCTCCTGTTCCGTTTCCAAGGCATTAAAATCTCCAACAATAAAGAAATTTTCATATTTATCACTAAAATGATCTATTGCTGTAGTTGATCAAAAAAGTAAGACTGTGACTGTGTTGGCGGGTGGTACATGCTGAATTCCTAAGCGTACATATAAATTCAGAAATTCAAAAACCATACAAACCAATAGCCTAAACGGGTCCTATCTATTACAATGAGTAATTAGAATGTGTTAAAGTTGCGGGAAATTACAAAGGCGGCTAGAGAAAGATCAAAGAAAGCGCAGAGTTAAGAACCGCTGAAGTCGGTGGCTGTGTCTGTCTCGCCGAAGCTGAAAGAGAACGCATGTAACAACAAAACAAACAATAGAAAGATCCGAGAATGGATTGGCAGAACAGAAAACCCTATAAACAGAGTGTGTCTCTAACGAAAAGCTCAGCGCTAAAATCAAAACAACACAACAACCAAAATGTAAACAAAAATGAAATCTATGTATCAACCTGCCTAGTATTTAAACCCTTAGGAGCAAAGCAATCCAGCCGATATTGCCAGAAGCTTTCCCGCATCCTACCCCCCCCCCCCCGTTAGCCTATCGATTATCTTGTTCTGCAAGCCAACTGATACACATCAGTACTTGCATAAAAAGTCTTGTCACCCCTGGCATACGAAGGAGGCGATCCCTTATGGTCAGGCTCTTAGGTTTCGTAGGATATGTTCGGAGGATCGCCAATTTCAGGAGAGGGTAGGTGAGTTAGCTGGATGACTTAAGGACAGGGGCTACGAAGAGTCTTTAGTACATGAGCAAATAGATAGGGTACGTCGGTTAGATAGGGCAACTCTTCTAGCAAATTCGAGAAATAGGAACAATGACCAAGGGAGGGGGGAAAGGGTTCCACTTGTTGCTAGTCTGCATGAACAGATGAAACTAGTCGCATAAGAAACGAGTGTTGATTTGTGAATGCTTTCTTTGAGTTTCGACATATATCTTACTTGCGGATTGTAATTATTTCGTTTCAACATTTTCTTCACCTTACGCATAAGAGATGGCAGAAAGCAAACAACGTAATGGTTTTGATGACGTTGAAACAAGATTTCAATCAGGTCCAGCATCCTTTCTACTCGTTGTAATTAAGCAAGTTAGAGAGACAGCAACTCTCATACCAGAATGCAACCCTACTGATACGTTGAAATTAGCAAAGAATATTGTTGAAATGTCAAATACCCTCGAATATTGTATAAAGATAGATGAAAAGAGAGCTACGAAGAAAGAACAGGCGACATCAGAGTACTCAAGGCTTATTAGAAAGATGAAGAAAAAGAGAAAGCTTTTTTACTATTACCGTTTGAAGAACAAGAAGATGGCCGAGATTTACAAAGAATACTGCAACAAGAATGAAATAACAGTGCCAAGCCACCTAGTTCCAAAGCATCAGCCTGAAGAAAGCAAACATGAGTACCAGCTGCGAGTAGAGCATGCAAAGCAAAAATTAAAGCAAGAAATTCAAATACTAGAATCGAGAAGAGATACCTATGAGAAAAAGACCAAGATGATGGATAATGAAATCGACAATATGATCATGACAAAGTAGGACAAACATCCCATTAACAAAGAATAGTTTAGAAATTAATGGATAGAGGAACGTAAAACGGAAGAAATTTAAGTCAAGCCAAATATGGCAACCAAAGGAAGCTTGCATAAGGTCCAAAATGCATACACTGAAAGCAAACGCCAATCCAGTTGAAACACAATCAAAGAGAAGAAAGCACAAGTTGACAAAAACGAAGTCTAGACGGTTGGAGGGTACAGGTAGTGAAAGGTTAATTGAGAGCAATCAAAGTAAACTCAGAGAGCTTGAACATGAATATATAAAGGAATTCGAAAAAAAGATGCACGCAGCAGAAAGTGGAACGGCCTTTGATGAATCACTACTTGAAAAGATTGGTAGAGACGTAGAGAAACAAGAGGCAGTCTTTGGAAATATCAGTAAAGAAGAAGATTATATGATTGGAAAAGAACAAAACTCTGGTAGCGTCCATAACAATAACAATCATAAAATTGGTAGTAATATGTTTAGTAGAACTAACTATAAGACTAAAATTCCTTTGCCTATTGAAAAAGTGATGAAAACTAGGAGGAGACTGAATCTAACGTCATATGAAAATGATTAGAATTTTACGCGTTATGAAAAAGCAAATGTATAACCACAGGGAGCCCAGGAATAATTGGCAAACTCAAAACATAAATTGTCGAGAATAGGAGCTCCGTAGGAAACTGCAAAGGATTTGCTAAGCCTTGAAATGAATGCTGCGAAGGACTCGTAGCGCGTTGAGCTGCGAAGGAACTGTGAAAAACGGAACTGCGAAGGAGAGAAAAGTTCGGCTGCATATCTTTTATCCCACAAGCCGCCAATGCATAGACATTTTTTGACTCAGTCGTCATTGCCAAGTGATATTAGGTGGGTTTTTTTTACAATACTTCTGCTGACAAAGCAATGAATGCAGAGAAATCGAATTTTTAATTGCTTGAGATGATTCCTGCCTTTCACCCACAGATTGTTGGAGAATAGTTTTTGAATGATCTCAGTGATTTCAAAGAAAGCAAGACTATGATGTTGTTATGTTAACCTAAAACCATACGTAGAAGTAACTAATTACTGCTTCATTAGTCGATCCTGCAAAGAAATAATGATGGTATGGCACCAATTAATAGTTTGAGTCTTTTGATTTTTTAAATGACGTACTGAGAAACTTTGAACTAGAAATCTAAGAATAGTGCAGCATAAAACAGCATTGAACTCTTTGAATATTAGGTATAAACAGCTGTTTTCAGGTGCTATATTCAAAATTATTTTCTCCAGAAGAAGAACCACAATCAACAATAAATTGAATGGCGCTAATTGCAAAGTGATGTTTGTTTCTTCCGGAGAAAATAAATTGTTGTAGTGACAGACTAGTCTTATCTGTGTCAAAGCATCACTGATTCATTCCAACCTCTTTGTTGCAAAAACTGTTTACTTCTTGTTGTACCTGTACTCTTACACGCAGTGGCGTAGCGCACGGTGGTTGGGGGTAAGAGCAATTCCTAAGGGCCCCTGAGCTGTTGCCTCTTACGATTGTCAGTAAAGTACTAAGCTAGCTTTGGAGCAATAACACACTGATTTTGCACGAAATAAATCACTAAATAAACTTCAAGACCTCTCCAGAGGAACTCCGAGACTTTTAGTGAATTGAGCTTCTTGGTGAAGTGAATTGGACGAAATTTAAGTATGAAATACTGTGAACTGCAAACTTTTCCAATAATGTGGTGTTTTCTTTGCACGAACATGAAAGCATTTAGCAGATCATTTGGTGGATATTCCATTTCTGTGTGATCCTCAAGCTCAATTTTCGAAAATTTCCTAGGGAATTCTATCGTCGATCACAATCCTTTACACCATTCGACGGCGAATAATGTACAAGAAATGCTTTTTCCGATAATCTAAATGGCATGGTTGGCAAAAATGTTCCTGAGGAGTTACCCTTAACCCAAAATTTGACTCTCTTCGCTCAGATTTAATGTCAGCCACTCTCTCCAAAATATTTCTTGTGCCAACATGCCTTCATATATACGAAGCCTCCCAAAGCCCCTTTTTGACGTTTTGATGTGCTAGGCCTACTTGGTACTGGTCAATTTTTAGTTATTTTATACTGGGGAGCGTTTTTCGCTCCTCTCTCTTCTTTTCCAAAACTACAAGAGCTATACCCCTATAGTTAATTAGACAATTGTTTTCCAACCATAGCAATGACTGATCCGTTGCTTGGCAACCAAAGAGCTAAAGAAAATATAATTGACAATTCTATTCCTTCTTAACTAGAAAAATTCTAACTGCTAAACCAATCTGCTCCAACTTTGTTTCAAGTAGTAAGAACCATGTTTTAGATTCAAAATTAAGCATTATTATTGATCAAGCAATTTTGCATTGAATCGAATTACCATTATTTACTTAGCTTATTAATTAGGAACCACAAATATTCTTATAAAACTAAATGAAATCTCCAACTAAAGCTATCAAGCAAGTATTTGGATATTTTTAGCCTTTTTTAGTCAGTTATTTAATGCAAATCTGCTTTTTCCTCCTAATAGCTCAATTTCGTCAAAATTTGCCCTATTTTTGGTTGCATAGCAACCAATCACGTGATTAGAACTTAATTGATGCTATTTTTGAATACTTCTTTGTTTGATTATGACACAGTGCAAGTTTCATTGACATAGCTATTATAGTTGCGAAGATAATTAAGGGGGGTGAAAAATGCCCCCTCCGGTAGAAAATAACTTTTTTTTTCACCCAGTTAAAATAGGGTTAAATGTAATTTTGGCATCTAGTTTCGGCCCGATAAGCTTTTAATTAGGTTTTGTTTCACGTGCTGAAGCTCTTCCCAGTTTTTTCCAAGCCTTGTCCTCTCATCTAGTAAATATGGACACAGAATGAATATAATTGATAAGATGAAGCAAATAGGATGACAAGTTTTCTATCTTACACTAATTCATCAGAGCAATGATGTCATAAATGTCAATGTCGTCATGGATATTAAATTCTATTGATGTCAGCAAGTATGAAAGTTATCAAGTGAAAGCATTCGTCAAGTTTAATCGAATGGTGCACGTTTGAGATCAATTGGACAAACGATACAAAAGTTATGAACCTTCTATCTTTTCACCACTGTCCAAGTATGGTATTACTGTGATCACATGATTTAAATTCATATGCCTACTAACTTTGATTGAAATTCATTAAGATTGATGTTTATCGTACTTGCCGTTTTAGCGTAGTGCAGAATAGTTCGGTGGGGGAGGGGAGGGGCGAAAAACCCCAGCAGTACTTGCCATCATTTGTTTTTGATGTTGTGAATTTCTTAGAGTCAGTTATTCTGGAAGTTGTGCAGAGCAACTTGCAGGCTTTGCAAAAAGCATGCTGGTCTTTGTATTCCCTTTGAAAACGATTTCCCGATAAAGCACCTGTTTTGGGAATTGGGAAAATTTCTTTCGATGTATCTGCCGCCTCAGGGGGTACCTATTTTGCAAAATCACTAAGGACCCGAGCTGCTCCGTTGCGCCACTGCTTACTCCTTCTTATCATTATGACGTTGTTTTGTTTTGTAAACTTGCGAATAGTTGTAGAGATATAGAAGTTGAATGAAACTGGCAACCTCGTGACTAAATATCATCTTTTCACTGACGGACAATGGTACTATGAATTATTTCATCAAGCTGTTTTGCTAATTCTATCAGTTGAGTTGTTACATTTAATATCCATCTAATGACTGAATATGAGGATGCTTATGCTGAGGAAAAACAACATTGATTTCATTTCTGGAGCTTCCTGTTATTGATTTTTCAGTGAAGAATTCAGCTTTATTACGCTAATGGCAGGTTCTCGGCAGGTTCAAGTGCAGCATCAGCACCTATCTTACCACCATAGCACCTCTTTTACCACCACTCAACCTACCGGGTGAGTCAATAAAAACGCCCAGCGTTTGAAAAATCGTACTCCTTGAATATCAAGCACTGATACTTGTTTCATCCCCGATATGCCAAATTGGGTTCAGTAATTTCCCTGCTTTAATCGGTCATTCCTTCCAGTCGAGATGGGAGATTTTCTGCAGAAAGCCCGGGAGAAAGCCCCTTTCGAAAACCTGCAAAACCAAGTGAAAACGCCCAGCAAGACTTTCCTTTGTTCTCCTGCCTAGCAATGATGACTCTTGGATGTGTTCATGTATTTGTCCTCATGGGAGGATGGAATCTGCTTGAATAAGTTATTTACACTATGGGGAAGACATTTCAACCAGGCAAAGGGAAAGTACGCACTAAAGCGTGCTGAAAGTCATCGCTGTGAAGCCAGATGAATTTCTAAAAATAATTGAACAGGCTCGCTATTGAATCATATATGAAAAATATCATTGCTTATGTACTCAGGGAGCAGAAACCTTTCAAACGGCGGGCTTTTTCTTTTTGACTCATTCGGTAGTTTGTAGAATAATGAAATGGGTACAAAACTTAAATTGAACAATCTAATTTTGAGTCAGGTGCTTTCAAGCGATATTGCAAATCTGTCAACGCAAGTCTTACCTAAACTCGACATTTGAAGTTCTTTTTGATCGCTTAGATTCCAGGGACGTCTGAATTCCTTTTGACGTTAGCCTGCTTTCCGTACAGTTGCAAGGAGTTGCAGAGAGTCCCAGTGGATCATAAGGAGACATTTAGGTGGGATCTCCTGTTATCCTTAGCAAAGAAACTACATGCGCAAATTGTGTTTTAATCCTTAATTTTTCAAACCAAGATACATAGCTTTTTATCTTCAGATATTCAAATGCAGAAAAATTATGTGAAAGCAATGAGCAAGCAATCAATTGCAAACAGAATTGATCATTTCCTTGTGACTCACAGAGACTCTCTGCAACTCCTTGAATTTAAATGAAACTAAGTCCCATCTAAGTTTCTTTGCACCTTTATCAGCATGCTTCAACACCTGGTAGGCGTCATTTAGGACAACTAGTATCTTAGTCATCGTTTCTGTCTCAAACATCTTAAATTCTTATTTGCATAGTAACTTCTTATTTGCATATTTGCAAGTCAAAACTGCATACTACTATCATAATGATATACATAATAACATTGGGGTAGATTTCTACAATCGAAAAGTCTGGTTTTTACCAGAAGTGTTTTTATCTATTTACTTTTGTGTCATTGGTGTTGGTGTTCTTAGTTTATATTTGATATACCGGGTGTCCCAGAAAAAACGCAACAGATTTGAATAATGCTAATGGAAGCTGTTTCATACTTCTTAGCAAACAATTATTTTTATTGAAATTTGCAATTATTAGAATAAATTTTGATATATTATCCATTATTTTTGGTAACTTGGTTGTAAACTTAAAAATCAGCAAGGTTCAAAATTGCTTCCACGTCAAAACCAGAGCTGCTACATTAGCAATAGTTGATTAAATTGTCAAATTATAAAAAATGACAGTCTTAGCAATTACCAAAGGTTGCTGACAAGCGCTCAAACACAAAAGTTGATTGAACATTGAACAGATACTTGTATGAAGATTTCGTTCATGACTTTTGTCATTTTGTCATTTTAGAATAGCTTTTTCTAACATGGCTAGGCCATTCTTACAGTTATGCTTTCAATTGGAAAATGAACACTGAGAGCTCCCTTGAAACTAGATAACTCATAAATCATCAAGGGATCTCTTTTGTCACAGTTTCTTGATCAAATTATGTGCTCTTCTGTAATCCTGTAAAGTTGCAGATAATGTGACGCTGGTAATTTTGCATTATGCTTTGCACTAGTGATGGGAGGTCTGGTTTTGCCATGACAGCAAATTTTGAGTTTGTCGAGTTATAACTTAGCAACCAGGCCACCTAGAATTCTGAAAAATATCTCAAAATTTAATCTTATTAATGGAAATTTCGAGAAAAATTATTATTAAATTCTTAGTTTGAAACAGCTTGTGTTAGAAGTTTTTAAATCTGTTGCGTTTTCTTTGGGACACCCGGTATATAATATTAACAATGATAATACATAGATATTATATAATCATATCTAAGAATAGACATTTTTCTTGAACTGCTTGCCAAAGAAATTACGTGCCATTTCTTTTGCAACAAATCATTGCCTTGAGTATCTTCTTGTAAGCTTTCCTGTAGTCGGAACTTACAGTTGCATATGCGAATATATTGACAGTAGGGTTCATATATGACAGACATACTGCAAAGGTAACCACTCCACTTGGTGTACAAGAATAGCCACATGAAATTTCTATAATGTCTACTATAACTATTGGAACAACACAAAGTACAAAAAAACCTATGACCATTGCTACCATCTTGGCAGCTTTAAGTTCTTTCCTGAGGAGGAATGTTCTGTATGTCGTTGGTCTCCTTTTGCGGCTCCCTGACGCAGAGCCACTCGCTGAAAAAAAGAATAGTTTCGATCAATTTCAGGGGACTGAGGTATGGCAGTCAAATTGAAATTGTATGAAAAAATCTTTTCTTTCGTCAATTTTCCAATGATTTGACCTTTACTAACGCTCCAGCCACTTTTGAAATAAACCCGGGAAATTATTTGGTAATTCTATGCTTCTATTTATACTCCTCCGTTTCTTTTCTTTCACTCAGCATCTTGCAATTTGAACTTTTTTTCAGACTCGATGTTTAAAAAGGTCGTTCTCTTGAGAGAACATTACAAAGAAACCAAGGCAAAAAGATTTATAATGGAGATCTAAGGTCATCAAATTTATGTGTCAAGTTTACCCAATGACCTGAAGAATCTATAACTGAAGAATCTATAAAGACCCCAAAGCCGCAGCAAAAACATTCAGTTTACTCGCATTTTTAAATGATGCGCCAAGAACTCAACCGTGCATATACAAGGATAAGATAGGATTTATTTTAAACATGCAAAGTCAATTAACGCGTCACTGTATGCATTTCAATGGGTAAAACTGGAATCTTGTTCGAATTCCAGGTGAAGTTTTAGAGTTAAACGCACTCAGCAATAAGGGAAAAGGAGTAATGAGACTGACTTCTGTGCAATGTTTCTCCATACATTGGCGTAACTTAGTTAGATGCTACACACAGACGACATCTTAGTAGCATACTTAGCATCGCTTAGCATTAGACATCCAAGAATGATGGCAATAGCACTTTGTATAAAAGATGCAACGTTGCAAAGCTATCGGACAGACTTAGCCATTTTGGTCATATTTTGAGAAGTGACGAGAATACAGCCACTCAGTTAGCACTGACATTCGCTTTTGAGGCTGATAAAAGTTTAACTGGATGCGTTAGGAGATCAAGGAGTAATTTGTTCACGCTGAAATAACGACTTGAATCAGCGAAATCTAAGGCCCTGTTTATACGGGGAAAAACACCTCACCTGCCAGACCCGGGGCTGACAAGCGAGGTAAATTTCAGTGACTGTTTACATGAGATTTTCATCTCACCTGTCAGCCCCAGGGCTGAGAGGTGAGGTGGAGTAAAGTCTCTCTTCCGTGAAATCAGAATGAACTGACCAATGAGAATCAACCAAAAATTTCATTTCACCTCACCATACCGGTGGTGTTTTGTTTATATGGAAAAATTTCACCTCACCCACAGGTGAGATTCCACCTCTGGTGAGGTGGGATTTCACTATACCGGTGGTGTTGCGTTCGTCATGTAAACGCGAACTGAAAGTAGAAAGGATTCTTTTGAAAGGTGGAATCTCACCTCTCAGCCCCGGGTCTGGCAGGTGTTTTTCCTCATATAAACAGGCCCTAAAATAGATAGCATAACAGAATTTAACGATGCCAGATATATAGCCAGATGTGGGAAGCGCTAGAAGAACCTGTTCTGACTACAATTTAGCTACATTTCGAAAGTGTCTGAAATAAGATAATTTTAAATGTTCTCACTTTGCCAAATGCTCAGCAAAACCAATAAAGCAGGTCAAAAAATTAAAGTGAGTCCTTCGGCCATTAGGGACAACATCAACCAATCAGGTCATGCCGCGTCGTTGGAAGATTTCTTAGTGTTGGACATAGCAAATAATGATTTTGATTTACTCATTCACGAAAGTCTACTTATATTACACGATCGTCCTTCACTTAATTCCCAGCAGTCCTCCATTCCGTTAGTTCTATTTTACGCATTGTCCTTTGGGCTTGCCCCTCACTTTACTTTTCACGTAGGAATTGTAATCACGCACTTTAGTTTGTTGTTTGTCTCTTTATGCATATAAATATAGCCTCGTGCTGTCGAAATTTTGTATTTTGATGCTGAAGCACAGCGTTTGCTTCGAAACGTAAAAAACATGGCTTAGTCGAAATTAATAATTTTTTTTACACTGGATTTATCGAAGAAATGTCAACAACCTAAATGAATTTGTCTCTGTCTTTGCTCTTTGAATCATGATATGGAAGGACTGAAAATAAAGCTGAAAATGATTATCGTCGCAATCTTGGCTGTTCGATTTTTAGTGAAATTACGGTTTCCTGCCAACACTTCAATTTTTGTTTCAAACGGTTACGGAATTATGGGTATCATTTTCACAATTTCTAGACATTTAACGGAATTATGGGGGGGGGAGTATCCTTTTCAGGGGACTTTTCATAATTTCCAGAACTATGGCCCTGATTTTCATTCGATTTGCGGAATTATGGCCTTAAAATCCACCAGAATTTACGGAATTATGGGTACCATTTTTTCGGGAAAAATGGCACGTCCCGTCAGATGATAGGTTGAGATACCAGCCACCCCCATCCCCCGAGATCTAAAAGTAAGATGGCCAGTACTTTCACCCCATTCAAATTTTCTGTGAAAAATGACAAATCCTGAGCATTGTCTCACTTTTCCTTTACTTTTATATATTATACATAGCTCTTCAATCACCCATTATTGTCCAAGTAAAGACTTCAAACTCTTAACATCTTTTTCCCACTTGTTTGTGACATTTTCTGTAGGTAGAAGTTCACCCGAAATGCTCTATCTACAATAGTGCCAACTGCTTGAGATTATTTTATCAATGAGCAAACGAATCCCAGAATATATACAGCTGATACCAACCAATTCACACCGTTGTCAATGTTATGAAGAGGGAAGCAAATGTAGTCTGCCCGACTGCTTCTGATATTCACTGCGAAAAATGCATGATTTTGACACACATAAACTTATGAGAAAAGAATACAGCAGAGTTATCAGCGAAATAACATAACAATGACTTACTTGTGGCTTCAAGACGATCGATACAACTCTTCTTGATACTTTGCTCTACAGCCGTAATCTTTCTAACATGTCTTATGGCAACACGAAAGATATACACGTAACATATAATCATGATAAGGAAAGGACCAAATACAGTGGTTCCAAAAACAAACAGCACGTAATGCGCATCAAGTATTGACAAATATCTGCAAATGTACACTTCTTTTACCTCGCCTGTAATACCATGCTGCCAGCCAAAACCCATGAAAGGCAGTATGGATATGATGATGGCAAATAACCAACACCCAGCTATTCCACAGCCAAATCTTATGTTACCAAAATGATGATTATATGTCAACGGAGACACTATGCTGATAGCTCGGTCAATGCTTATCAAAGTAAGGTTCAATACAGAAGCATTGCAGAAGAATAATGTCAAAACAATGACGACTCTGCAATTATCCACTTGATTGGACCAAAAACTGCCATAAAACTGCATGATTCTAAGAGGCGCTGCTAACACAGAAATGAGAATATCGGATATTGCCAAATTTATAATCAAAAAGTGAGTCTTCGATCGCAGATTCGAAAATCTGCAGGAAGCAACGACAGTGAGAATGTTGCCGGAAATAGCAAAAAGTAGGATCAGAAACATTCCAATTGTCATAAAAATGCTTGTAGCGTCATTGGCAGCCATAATTAAATGTGTTTGGTTGCGTTCTGGTTATGAAAGTGTTTGTAAAAAGATGATATATTGGAGACAATGTAACCAACAGATTAAGATTAAAATTTATGATTTGATAACCGGCAGCAAGATCCAACTGATAAGCAAATTTTCAGATTCACGTAAATGGGCAAAGCCTGAGAACTCCTGTTGGGTGCCAATTTTATTGATATCTGTCCCTCGTCTGCCAAGAAAGACAGGTTCTGATGTAGATTTCTTGCAGCAAGTCGTTTGTGTACTCTATCTTATTCATTTCTTTCCATTATCTTATCGTAGAATTCGTCATACTGCTAAGTACAGTAAGCAAGATTGTAACTGCTTCAACTTTATTCAAGGGCGATCTCACCAAGGAAAATCTTAATTTTCTGCTTTTTCATCCAAATAAAATGCTTGATTGTTCATATTTTGCATCTCAGTAGTTTCTCCTCAATAGCTTTAATGCAGCTAAAGAAATCGCAGTGTTTCTTTAAAGGCTTTTTCAGTTGCACACACTTCAATTTTGCGCTCATACCAGCGTGAGCTTTGTACATCGATTTGCCTTGTCTGAAATAAAGAATGGTTCGATGAGTCAGTTAGCAATTAGCAAGAGTCTAAAAACCATATTCACTGATGATGGAAATCGCAATTAAATAGTGAATGATTCATTTCCTACAATGTACTAATTAATTTAATTTTTGCAATCAATGAAATGCCACCTGCAATGTTGGAGGAAATTGATTGGTTGAAAGCTTCCTATGATAAGAAACGTAATAAAGGAACGAAACACACTGATTGATTGAGATTAGCAATAATAAGGATGGCTCTGCGAAGAAATTAAAAGCAACTCAGACCATTTAACAACTAGCTCAGTGTGTAGCAAAACTGTATGGCTTTGTGAGTCAAAGAATGTTTGATTTTGGCAAGAGTTACATCAGAAATTTCGTTTTTTGAAAGTCTGTTATACCATTTAAGGAAAACTTGCATTGGCACTCATTCAGGAGAAGATTTTTCAAAATCCATACATAGAAACGTCCATAAAACTTGAAACTTTTCAGCTTTTGAAGAACGACAGCTTTCCCATGTATCTTTAACTCATGTTAGATGTTTATAATGAAAGATGATTTATAAATTCAGAAATTGTGCCGTTGTTCTAAACTGAAATTTGGAGACTGCGAGCAAATATCCTTATCGTTTCTCAAACAATTGCGGAAACAAGGTCTGCAGCAAATCTCCTATAACATTTGCGAACCATACATGATTTTATTGAGGCATGGCGAGGTTTAAAAACTTGATGAAGTATTCAAGCAAATCAACAATTCATATTACACTGAGCCTTAGTTTACATTTCGGTTCTATTGGAAAAAGAACAGCTATAAATCAAACAAACAGCTTTTAAAATCTACATTTGTATCTGTAGAAGAGGGAATCTAGAGAGCACAATTTGCTGCAGAGGGCAAATCTTCAACGAGCACAATCAACTGGCTATTTCTCCAACCCTCTACAAATCAATCAGTTCTACAAACCAATCAAATATTATGATCTGGAGGAGTAATAACTAGAAGATAAATCACACATTTGCTTTGTTGATTAGGAGATTTCGATTTTTCCCAGCTTTTCGTTTTCACTGTTTGCAACTTGGTACAGATTTTGGGGTCATTGGTAATTAGCAATAATCATAATTCACATAATAATCAAAAGGAACTTGCGTAAAACTAAGCAGATTGCACAACTTTAATGCATTTGTGTGATTCATACTTACATGAAAAAAAATTTCTAATTTTTTGATGTTATCTTTAAACGAGTAGTTAGATGATGGCATTGCTTCCCTCTGTGTTGACTTGACGGAGTTCGATAATTAGGAATGATCAGCTAATCAAATATGAAGCTAAAAGAACTTACGAGCAGCCAAATTTAAACTATAAAGCCAACTTTCGATTGCAATAGGCACGCGTGAATAAGACTCGTTTTCAAATACCACCTATTGCTAAAACAATGAGCCATTGTTATCCCACTGTCCTGTGAAAAATTAATTTTTTGAGTTGCTTAAAGGGTTTGTTTCATCCAGCATGCCTTGCACGTATCGTCTCCTGGTTTGCCTTTGTTGTCGCCATTTTCATGGCTCATGAAAATGGCGACAAACAAAGGCCAGTCAAGTAACGACACGTGCAAGGAATGCTGGATGAAACAGACCCTTTAAAAGAGTGTTTCCTGCTCTCGGGAACCTGCTGTGATTAATAGCAATTTCCATTCAACAGTTAAGGTAACTCTGCTTTTACCTCTAATGAGCATCGAGGGTCGATTTTCAGAAAATTGCTAATTACTCTAGAAGCAACTAGTCTCCTCGGGGGGGGGGATGCATGAACAGTGGATGGATATGTGTCTGCCGCCTGGTTTTCAGACAGCTACTCTCTTCCAGCTACCAAACCTTGCCGACATACCCACTTTTATGTTGAATATTTTTGGGGAAAATATCCAATGGTAGCTAGGAATTTTTGAGAACTTCAGGCAAGCCCAAGGCAATAGGCCAAAAATGGGACCTTGCTCAGGGAGTTTTGGGCCCAAAACCCCACTCAAAAAGAGGCACATAATCTTGCCCTCAACATGTCATGTATCTCCTTAGGACTTAGTCTATCGAAGTGCTATAAAATGTATGATTTGAGCAACATTTTTGACCATCGGAAGATAAATAAAAAGAATGATTTGCTTATCTAGGTTTCGAGAAAACCCGTTTTAATCCTAATTTAACCTGGTGAAAAAGTGATTTTCTATCAACAAAAAGGGCCCGCTAATCAGCTGCATAGATATGTTAGTTATGACATGGACTATATCATGATTAAACAAAAGAGGATCTTCAATTGCATAGATCAATTTCTAGTCACGTGATTCGTTGCTAGGCAACCAAGAACAATATGAACTTTACCGAAATCAAGTTATTTGCCAGAAAAGGTAGATTTCCTTCACATGATTGTTTAAAACAGGCTATAAGCCATCCAGATACTTCCTTGGTAGTCTTATTTTCCTGTTTCATATTTCTCGCATGAATATTCAGGATTCCTAATTAATTAACCAACTATATGAGGACAATCAGATTCAGTGCAAGGTGTTTTGCTCAATAATGATGATACAACATCATCATTCTCGAATCTAATGAGTGAAATAAAGTACGCTCATCAATGTCTCAAATCATTACATGATTTTTCATGAAGAATAATACTAACTAATTAGAATAAGATGTCATAGAGAATTATGACATCTCAGAAATAATGAATTCAGCAAATATAGAAAAATCATATATCAAATGAAAGCACTTATCGAGATAAATCGATCAGTTAGTATAACTTAAAAATTTTCTCATCTAAGTTAGCCTAGCCTTTGACTGATAGATTAACATTTTAGTTTTGAATGTCAGTCGCATACATTTTATTTCATAGCCTGACAAACGCAGAAACTTCTTTTCGACTCACCCAACATTCTTCAATGGAGATCGAAATAAGATTTGAAAGCTTAATTGGATTTTCCGTAATCAAAATTATAGACTTCTGTCGGCCTATTCGATAACAAATACTGGGAGATCTGGTAAGTAGATCATCGACAGACAGATTCGGAATGATTATGTAGTGTTTGTAAGAATAGGTGAGAATGGTTAAACATTTGCTTCTCAAAGATCATCATTAACATCATACTTCAGTCAGATTTTTATAGACCGATGGTAATTAGAAGTTCTTGATGAGAATGATTTTTTGAAAATAGCTTTTCGTGCTCATATGAATGAGACGTTGCATCATCTGAAATGAAAACTCACAAACTTTTACTAAAGCTAATAGTGAACTTCAGAATTCCAATCTTCGTATTTTCTCTATACATAATTTTGTAGGCATTTTATTTGATTTGAGAATCTTCAAAACTTGACGTGGTCAAATAAGGTATAAAAATATTATTCAAAGCTTTTGGTAAATACTCTGTAACTCAAGCTCGAATTTTGAATTTGTTATTTAAAGGAACAGTTTCTTTACGCAGAATCTAAATGAACTTGTGGAAAGGCTGCTTTTCGCTTGCAATTGAAAGTTGTCTGCTCAGTCAAATAGAGTTTCGCAATTAAAGTTTACCAATGCAATTTTTGTCGAAGTTTAAACTGAGGCTTCTAGAATAGACGATTACGGAAAAGATGGCGGACCTCATTTCACGCAATGCATGATAGGAATATGCCCCCTAGCAACGCATAGCTACCAAAACTTACAACTGCTGCATAAAATCTTGACCACAGCTACGATAGATCGAGGCCGTCTCAACTTCATCGTGAAGTTGACACTCTTCCAAGCCGTTACTCGCAATAAGGTACAGTTTGTACAGCTTCCCTGCAATATCAAGATGTAGCAGCCTCCTGTTTTCGTCGTTTTATCAAGATTTCAAGAAGATTTTTGGCCTTGTTTTCATAACTTATTGGAGAATGGAGGGGTGAATAAAAAGAGAGATGAATAAAAAGTTCTAGAAACATTCGAAAAAAGAACGAACATTGCAAATCATCTTCTCTTGTTGAGATTTTCATAATAACACTCATACTAACAAGAGCATTGCAATGGCTTCAGTTCACTCGACCGAACACAACATTCGACACAACACTCTTTAACTTTCTTTCCGAATCCTAATTCTTTTGGGATTTCTCTCCGCCAAGTCTGACGACTCTCGAGACTGCTGTTTTCAGAATTTGCATCCTTTGTGTAGCTGAGGCTTTATCTGCGAAGTCTACCGTCTTCAGAAGACTTCGTATACTTCAGGTGCCCAAAAGAATACGCGTAGATTTCACGATAAAGCTGCGACGGCCTAAGTCTATCGTAGCTGTGGTCAAGATTTTATGCTGCAGTTGTAAGTTTTGGTAGCTATGCGTTGCTAGGGGGCATATTCCTATCATGCTTTGCGTGAAATGAGGTCCGCCATCTTTTCCGTAATCGTCTATTGATTGGCAAGGTCGAAGTTGAGTTGTGAAAAGAGCAGAACAAACAGACGTTAAAGACTTGACTGGAAAGCTGCAACTTTTCAAAGAGTTGGCAAGTCGTAGAGGGGATTCTTTCAAAAATGATTAATGTGTAATAAAAAATAAGTAACTGAATAAATGAATAAGTAATTTCATTTCATTTATATTCACTTAGAAATCGTAGCCCCATCAAACAGTCCATGAGAACTGCTTTTCAGGATCATTCCTCTTCACTTCAGAGAAAATTTCTGCTGTTTTATAACGCCGTGGTTAGGAAATAGCAGTTGCTCCGCATAACACGCAATTAGGCCTCTTCTGCGTCTACATACCTATTCTCTATTGCGCATTTCATTTTAAGGGCTCCAAAGTACCAAGTAAGATTCAAGATACACTACTGTAATTCTTTCGAAGAAGCAATTTAAATAGATTGGGCAGGCTGAAATTTTTCAAACGCAAGAAACTGCTATACCTGAAATGTAAAAGCCAAGAAACTTTTCCTCAGGCACTCAAAAGGTTTCGATATTGGAGTGGTATGCATTTTACTACTCTTTACTTGATTGGCAGTTTTTGCAGATGTCATTTATTTTTCAGCAACCTGTAAATGTTGCTGTTGAATCAGGTTAAAGAAACGGTATCTTCTATACGCCGTTGCGTTGTATTTGATATACAAAGCTACGATCTACGTTCTGAATTCAAAAGAAAAGATGATATCTAATGTGCTGGTTCACTTATGAAATTCACTGTCTTTATTCCTTCAATAATCAAAAAATATTCTGATGATGACACAATGAATGATAAATTAGGGAACTTGAGCGCACCACTAAGTGGAAGTTGCCTCATTTTCCACGAAGCATCAGATTATAACGATTTTCCTTTTACAAACTTGATGCATAACTACCATACAGCTTGAAATCTGGTTGTTTTGTTTTTCGAAGACACCACCTTTCATCAAGTCAGCCTTTAGGTACCAACTATGTTGCTATTTCCGCCGAAAAAGACAAAATCAATAATAAAAGCATCTGTTTCATATTTTTCATATTTCATACTTAATTCTTTTAAGGAGGGTTGCCCTTCAACAAGTTGATTTTCAAGGGGCCCTCTGATAAAAACATTAACTACAATTTATATACAGAAGCGATGAAGAGTTTTGTTACGCACATTCCTGTTTGTGACACCTTCCAGCACGCAGCTCGTCACGCCTACTGCTTACCTCAAAAAAATTTTAGAAAAACGACGAAAAATAGCTGACGATAAGGGCTTTCCTGTGGTCCAATACCTTTCTTCGTACACTCTCTTGGGGTAACGTGAGGGGGAGTTTTGTGCCCAAATTTTAGCAATCCAATTCCATAATAGGTCTTAACCTTCGACCTTTCTTTGCGGATGCTGATGGCAACCATAGAAATATAATGGCAACGTTAAATTCTCGCTGCAAACAAGTTTTGCAGTGGCTTTGCCAAACACCGAGGGAGTAAAAGCTTACACGTAATCGGTATTATGTTAGCTGCAGTATTTATCTGGATTATGGCAAAATATTTCGATGCTCACAGATTAGATATAGCGAACTGAGCCCTATTTCGCAGAAGCTCTCCTCTTGGTTTTGTCGCAGTGTTACAAAATTCAGAGTCTTCCCTTGTGGTTTTGTAAGTCTTTTCCTTATAAATTTACCGATTGCAACATGTAGATTCTTTGCTCAATTCATAGTGAAGACTTGACTAAAGTTACAAAGTGGTTACCCTTGGAAATGATTTTTAATGCTTTTAAAACTCGCTCTCATGGCCTGAGTCTCTCTGCTTCGGCTAAAATGGCATACAAAGCAGTAAGACCTTTGACCCTAGGAACACAGCTTCGTAATTTCCAGATGCTCACTTTGCAAAGTGTCACAAGCGTTGACGTTGATCATATAATTTCAACAGCAAACGGGCTGATTGGCTCAAGGCCACAACAGAAAAATCCTGTGAGCCCTTATAAATTATGTTGAACTGCAAGTTTTAAGCATGAATCTTCTTTAACCAAACTATGTGAACTATGTAGATTATGACAAATAGTGTGTTATGCAATGTTGTTCAGAATCCTAAGAATATATTTATCGCAACTGGGGAGTGTCCTCTCTAATTACAAAGGGGTGACTTGTAGATAACTTCAATGATAGCTCAAAATCCCGCGAATCTAAGGAACACAAATGAGGTGTGCAGAGCCTGAATCTACCAAGAAAATTCCCGTCTTTGATGAGGAAATAACTATTTCTGGGCTTCTATTGTTGAATGAAAACAATGCAAATACGGTACTGAATTGAGCACAACTTACTGTGAGTGTCGCCCAGTAACTGCCTTCGCTTCAGCAGATCTGACTTGGGTGATTTGAAACACTCAATGCCTGGGGGGCGGATTCCGCCCCCCTGTTTATCTCTGTTGTTGCTTGACATATGGCAACCAAATTTGGCACAAAGGTTGTTCATTATATAAACAATGAAATTTTGAAACAATAGTTTAATTAGCATTGTTGTTGTTGTTGCAAGAGCATAATGAATATTATGACGACGTCATAAAAAGGAAAGTGTGTTAAAAGGTCGTCGAGCTTTACTTTTTGTGTAGAAATGAAATATATGGATCAAAATAGATGTAAAATCATAGTTTCGACTTAATTGGACCAATTAAAAAGGATTAAGAGAGATACAATGTATATTTTTCATAGAGTGGCGCACGAAAACTTGGTTACCATGGAGACACGGCTAAAAGTAGAGTTTCAAAATTGTTAAAGTTTCATTCCTATATGATAGAGAGCTAAACTTGTTCAATCTCAGCGGCATCCAGCAACCAGGGAAAAACGTATAAATGAAAATGTACGGGGAGGGGGGCAGAATCCGCCCTCCCCCAAGTCAGATAGGGTTAAGGTCAGAATTGCCTTTTAGAAAACCCAGAAATATCAGCTGAACAATATTTGATGCCAAAAATATCCTGAACATAAACACGTATCTAATGGTATCCATTTCGATTTAAAACAAAAAATTTCAAGGAAATGACTCATTTTATTCTTTTGATCATGAGACTGGTAATTATGATAATCATAACTTACTTCTTCCCATTGTCATAGCAACAGAAACAATCAAGTTAATTTGATTTAATCGTGCGATTTGATTGTTTGCATCAAAATGCATCTCATTGCCAAGTTTGATGATCATAGCTACTTTTTCAGCAAAGAAGCAGAGGAGAGTGAAATCCACCCCCCTCAGGTAATGACCGCCTCAAAACTCCAAAGTAAGATAGGCTTAAAAAGAGGGTGTACCTGAGAAAGAGTAAGGATACAACTAAAAAGTAGGGAGTGGTGAAAAGAGCAGTGAAGAACCTCAACGGTGGAAACTGAAAGATTGTCGACCATATATTAACTGACACTTTGTAGAGCTAACCTTGACAAAACCATTACGACAATAGTTTGCCCACATAAAGTGATTAACAGATATAAATGCCAACAAATACAGAAAATTCCACCCTATCTACCCAATAACCTGGTACGATGGCGGGCCAGTGCGGCGCCGCGGGCGCCGCGCGGCAAGCCTAGTATATTATATAACAGGAAAAAAGCTATTAATTAAATTAAACTATAAAACCTTATTTACAAGATCTAAAACTTATATACAATAATGTTTAAAATTTACAATTAGAGTGAAAGGAAAAGTGTGTAATAGCATCTGTTTCTAAATAGTTTTTTGAAACTATACAGAGAGGTTGCCTGCTTTGACTCGGCTGACAGGCTATTCCATAGCTTAGCACCTCTATAAGAGAAACATCTCTGGCCGTTTGTTGACCTTTTCATCGGTAACCTCAAATCAGTCCCCGTACAACGCAGACTATATAATGAGTAGAGCGATTTTCAGGTGAACAGGTCACACAGATATTGTGGAGCCAGCTCCTTCAGGGACTTGAACAGCATTGTCTTAGATTCACTGAAAATCAGTTAGTCAACGGTCTTCCATCCCAGCTTCTCGATAAGAGGTCTGCTTGGGGCATCGAAGCTGCTGTTCTTTATTATCCTAGCAGCATGCTTTTTATTCTTTTGTAGCTGATTAATTTCACTCGAACCAGCGCAGCCCCAGACAGAACAGCAGTATCGAAAGTGAGGCTCCACAATACCTGTATAGAGAGTTTGCAAAGTTTCTTTCGGAAGAAAAGACTTGGCATGTTTTAGAAATCCTATTGCCCTGGAGACCTTGGGAGAAACTGCCTTGATCTGTTCTTTCCAATCCAGTCAATTTGCAAACCGAGGTATTTAGTCTTTTTGACTACTTCCAGCTCATTATCACGTATTTTCAATTTCAAGTATTCATTTTGACCCTTGAGAATACTGTTGTGTTTCTGCTTGGAGGAAATAAGCATAGAATGAGTTTTTGCTACATTCAGGGAAACTTGTTACCTTGTAGCCATGTGTCCAGTTTCGCAAGATCACTGTTAATAGCCTCATTCAGCCGAGTTATATCGTGAGACTGGTAGCACAAACTAGTATCATCAGCATACATGGATACGTTGGAATCCAGGACTGCTTGCGGGAGATCATTGATGTAGACGAGGAAAAGAAGAGGGCCAAGACATGAACCTTGTGGAACACCAACTTCTATGTCCTCGATTTTGGAATCAACACCATTAACCCTACAAAATTGTTTCCGATTCGTTAGGTAGGATTTAAACCAAGAGAGTTCACGATGATGTACACCGTAAAGCTCAAGCTTTGTGCAGAGAATGTTATGATCAACAGTATCGAATGCCTTTTAAGGTCAATGAACACTAGACCCACAAGTTTTCCAAGATCCATTCCATTGTACCAGTCGTCAGTATTTTTAAGCAAGCATGTTACTGTTGAATGAAGACAGTTCTCGAACAGTTTCTTCACTGGTGCTCAACCTTTGAGGCAATGTTCACGAGAGTTGTGCTCTTCGTACGCTACCCAGTGCAAATAACAGAACTGCATTGATGGGCGATGCTTTGCTTACCCGCATTCCGGAAAAAGGAGTTTTGTACATTATGGCTGTTTCACACCACAAACCTCCTACGACACAATGAATGTCTCAAATGGAGTTTTTTGCACCTTTATAAAGCTATTAAACAAAGAAAGAAAAGTGGAGGCAGCAAGCTGGCAGGAAGTTTGCTGTTTAAGACATGATTTTATCGAATTGTGCATCGTTTTAGCAGGAAGGCTAGAAATTTAATCACTCAGCAATGAAGCTTTAAATCATTGAGATAAATTTCATCAGCAAAATTTTCCAGTCATTTCCTTTGTTTCCATTAGTTTACTTGCTCATTTCTGAGATTAAAAGGAAAGTAAGCAATCAATGATAGAGTGTACAATTATACGTTTCTTTGAGTTTCATAAGAGAGTTTACGAAACCAGGACGGCAACGTCAGCCAGAACGTCATCTGCTATTCTGCAAAGGAATTATTGTTTCCCTACTCTACCTTTATCATCCAAAAGACCAAAATGAGGCCTCCTGTTACTCACAGATGCCTGAAAACCAGAGTTTTCTCTTATATTGTTGCTGTTTTCTCTTTGAAGAAGAAAATTCAAAAAGATCGAGCTTTACTTAGGAAGGGCTAGATCCACAGTAAAGAACGCCAGGCATAGCATTTCGAAATTGTGACATTGAAAAGGACAGCTTTAAAGACTCTCAAGGGAGGCAAATTCGAACAGGAAACAAGGAATCTTTTTAATCTAAAGTTCTGAAACAAAGGCAACGGTGCGTTGCTGTTTAGGCTTATGATGACGAGTCCCTTGTATCCCTCCGGTAAACCTTGCTCAGCAGGGAATCTTATTGAAACTGTGAAAAACCTGGCCTTGTTTTCCGCAATCATCAATTGAATTATGATGGAATAACGGCTTCGAATCTCAATCCCGTGGAAGTGTTTTCAATTCTGCAATCGAATCTAAAATTCTGTAGCATTTACACCGTAACAATAGTAATTTACAAATCTCGCAATCTGATTGGTAAAATAGGAGTCGCAAAGTTTTGGCCTAAATAGGGCCAGAGTAACATTATGAGTCTCTGTTGATCGAAGCGCCATCTTCAAGTCAAAGAGCACAGGGTAACAAGAGACTCATCGTCATGAGTCTAGCTACGGTTGCCGTTGCCGTCGTGGTTTCGTAAACTCCCTACTGTCGCCCGGGGACATTTGCTGGTATGCTCATCCAGACAGTCTGAAAAGTAAGTCTAACGGAGCATATGGATCCATGCACTGAAGTAATTTCACTCATACAAGGTCTTGGTTTCCTGCTTTAACAATGGGGTTATTTTTCATGAAAATTTTTCTGGAAATACCATGATTTATCTTAGAAAGGAGACATTGTTTTCAAGACACACGTAATCTTAAAGCAGATATGGAGAGAGAGAAGCTTGATACACACAGTGGTTTACCAGACACATGTAGAATTTTTACATCCATGATTGTTGATGACAACTGCAAAGAGCTACTGTTTTAGACTGTCTGAAAAGTAGATTTAGCACAAGAAGAGAATTTGGATTGCCACTTCAGTGGCTTGAGTGCTTGAAAAGTTTGTCTTTGGATTACATTTCAACGTGTTTTTATGAAAGCAGCTGGAGTGGAAATTGATGTTAGTTACATATTTTATAAGTAAATACACGTAGCCATAGAGTCTTTTGAAAGGTAAAGTCATTCGGTTTACGAACACAGGACAGAGTATTGATTGGATTAACACCCCTGCAAAATTTTAGAGAGATTTGATTTCTTCTACTTCACTCTACAAATCTATATTTGAGTTCTATTATAAGATTTACTGGAGCTCGCTTTGTAGCCACATTTGCATTGAAAACTTCGTTCACAGATTAGAAATTGATCAGCTGAATGATGACATACTGATAGTAAGTATGTTTGCTGCGCCAAGTGATATAAAAGAGTTGAGTGGTTAGGGTAACTCTTCTTTCTGCTGCAGTGAGCAGCGAGTTGCCGCTTTGCAAAGCCACTCTCCTCAGAAAACAGTTAATTTCTCCAATACAAGTTGGTCGATCTAAAATCGGTAAAAAGGTCATCGTTCTAAATAGTCTTAGCAATCGAAGGAAATGCCAATCGCAATGTTTTCGTTAAGGCTGGCTTTGCACATCATTTTTCTAAAGTTTTTATGATTTCGTAAAACTGGATTTATCTCCAAAAGTGCTAGAAATATTTTTGGTTTTCTTTCGATGTATCATCAAGATTGTTGATCTGCAATTTTGCCAGGTCTGATTGAAAAAGCAAGGATAGATTTCTTGCAATCAGATTTTTACCCTGGGTACCAGACTCTCTCTTTTAGAGAGAGTCTGGTACATAGGGTATCAAATTTTATGCTTCTGTTTGCTTTTCGAAAGCGAAGGGTAGAGACCTTGTTCAACTTAGAGGAATTGATTTTTTCTGAATGCTCATGAAAGTCTCAAAAGATACGAAACGGAAGGTTGTGAAATTATTAGTTTTGCTGGTAACATTCAAGAATGATACTTTCACAAGCACTCCCAGGATGTCGAAAGTGAGACCTGAATGCAGCATTCCCATCAGATAATAATAATAATGATAATAATAATACGAATATTTCAACAGGATAAAAGCTTCAACAAAAGTATTGCTGGTTTCAATGCCTGTCCTGCTTAAAAGAAAAGAAAAGAAAATGTTAAAACCTAATTCACAATTCTGAATAAATATCGCATTTAGAGTCTATTGACAGCAAAACAGTCCATGATGATTTCTTTTCTTAAAATCCTAGTATATTAAAACTACTTCATTTTTAAAAATAGATCTAGTTTTTCATTAAAATACTTTTTGTTTTCAGCAGTTCTTACGTTTATAGGCAAATCGTTGTATAACTTTGCCCCCATGTAATAAAATCCCTTTCGCCCATATTCAGTTTTGATGTGTGGCAAAGTGGCTAAACATTTGTTGTTTCTTGTCGTCTTGATGTGTTCATGTGTTGTGATATGACTTTGCAAGGCATCACATATATCATTATTCAAAATGTTATGCACCAGGACACATGCTCGTTTTATATTCGATTTTTCAGGTGACAGGACACTGCATTCCTTTGAGTTCGTGCCAATTCGTATCGCACGTTCATGAAGAGCAGCTAACTTTCGTGACTGACCAGTTGTTAGTTTCAGGTTTAAAATTCCACAATATGTAACAACATGTACAATCATAGAGCGATAAAGTTTACAAGCCGTTGTGCTATCCAAGAAACATCTTAGCTTCGATAGTAGGCGTAGTCTGCCAGAAGCTCGTTTATAACACAGATCAAAGTTGGTGTTTAGATTTAAAGTTGAATCGATTTCCACTCCCAAGTATCTATACGAAGTTGTAGCATTGATTTTGGTCCCTTTGTATTGAATACATATTTCTTCACTCTGTCGCTTTAGACGCTGGGCAGTCCCAAAAACCAACACCTCTGTTTTTCCTTTTTTCGCATCTAGAATGAGTTCATACTCATCCATCCATTTTCAAGCTTTCTCATTTCATTGGTGAGGATTTTGCTCAAATTTGTAACATCCTTATCCGCCCAATAAATAACCGTATCATCAGCATATTTGACAATGTTTGTCTCAATTACATCGGTTATGTCGTTAAAGAATAAAACAAAGAGTAGAGGTCCAAGGATTGACCCCTGTGGAACTCCAGATTTTAACTGCTGAGCTTCCGATAGGACATCGTTGTAGCTCACTCGTGCTGACAGTAGTCTTCAAACCATGCAAGTTCTTTGCCATCAATGCCATATGATGGAAGCTTGGTGAACAATTTGGAATGGCTGATGGTGTCAAAGGCTTTACTAAGATCAACAAACACAGCGCCGACTAGTTGCCCTTTGTCCACGTTTCTTCTGATATCATCTAGCAGCAGTGTTGCTGCTAGTTCTGTGGACATATTTGCTCTGAAGCCAAACTGCCTTGTAGAAAGTAGTTTGTTTTTGTGTAAAAAGTTCATCAACTGTTTGTGTACAATCTTCTCTATTACCTTTGACACTATAGGTAGTTCGGAAATTGGTCTATAGTTATCAAGCTTTTTGTCGATCCTGACTTGTGCAAGGGAATGATTTTAGCCGCTTTCCATTCCTGTGGGAATCGGCCAGTGTCAAGGGACAAATTTATTATATAAGAAAGTGGTACTGAAAGCACGTCAGCAGCATCTTTGATGAGACCTGGGGGGAGATCATCAATTCTAGTGGCTTTTGATCGTTTTATGGATTTGATAATCTTCTCTACGTCCATATTTGTTACAAATTGAAATTTAAACACACTCTCTGTCTTCTTTGTGATGGAAGCAGGAAACTGCCATGCAAAATTCTTCAACAAAATTGATTTTTGCTTCAAAGATGCAAAAATATTCATAAAAAACGAACAGAATCCATTTGAAATGTCGGTTTGGTCCGTTGATTCTTTTCCATCAATTTCAAATACCTTGCTGTTGCTAGAGCTCTTTGCTTTTCCTGGATAAATCGATTTTACTGTCTTCCAGAATTTGTTTGGATCTCCGGTTGAGTTTTCCTGCAATAGATCTTTGTAGTATGATGCCTTTGCTCGTCTTATAGCAATATTTACCGCATTTCACTTCTGTTTATACTCTGTTTTATAAAACTCAGCATGTGGCGATTTCCGAGACTTGCGGAGGAGCTTGCCTCTTTCGTTCATAAGTTTTTTTACGTCATCAGTTAGCCAGGGTGCAAATTTCCCCTTAACTTTCTTCATTATTCTAGGGGCATGCTTGTCAAAAACCTCCACAACAATATGTTTCATTTTATTCCAAGCCTCGTTTACATTATGGGAATTTAGAACAGGGTACCAGTTTTGCTTTCTCAGATCCTCAGACAGGTCTATTGGGTTGTACTTTCTGTAGTCTCGACACTTGATCAAGCTTGGTTTGAATTTTGTTGAATTTATCTTTCTGATGCATCCTACCATGTCATGATCTCCGATACCTGTTGGTATTACGTCATGGTGAATTATCGTGGCAGTGCTGTTTGTCGCAATAGTGTCAATGAGAGTTTTTGTGGTGTCGCAAATTCTGGTTGCCTTTTGAATAATTTGCTTTAAACCATTTGAGCTGATAATAGACTTGAAATCTTTTCCATCCCCAGAGACTAGATAATTCACATTTACATCTCCCATGAGTATTGTTTCCAATGACGACTCACATGACTTTTTTAACATTTCATCAAAAGAATTGTTAAAATTTTTTAGCAGGTGTTTCGATGAATCTGGCGGTCGATAAATAACGCCAATTAAATACGAGCTTGATTTTATTGGTTTCATTTCCATCCAAATACATTCCAATTCGTCATTTTCGAGATCGAGGCGCCTGTTGAAGGTTAATTTATCCGAGATATACGCTGCTACTCCACCCCCTTTCCCTAACTTTCTCGGTTTGTTTACAAACGAATAACCAGGTATGGAGTACAAAGCCTCAGGGTCCTCGTCCGTTTCTCCCTGTTGAAAGTGTGTCTCACTCAATGTTAATATATCCATATTCGGGAAACTTTTCAACAGCTCAACAATATGGTCAAAATTTGACGACAGGCCACGCACATTTTGGTGAAGTATCCTGACTCCTTTTTTGGAAGTAAGTCTTTCCAGCTCCGGGTAAAATCTGGTATTTTGAATTGGTCCCGGGCAAGGTTCGACGTCTCCACACAACAACAACAATAGGCCTAAGAGGGTAGAGTTTGAACACCTCACAGCAAAGTTGAATCTGCCACCTCTTGACTGCCACAAACTAGATAAAATGTATGTCTCTCCCAGCCGACTTGAATCTTCATCATCATGACTTAAGTATAAACAACCACTGGAGACGAAAGCAGCCTTTCTTACTCGGAAACAGATGACCAAAAGTAGAGCGATGAAAAACGCGTGCTTCACTACTGCCATCTTGATCGAACAAAAAAAAATCACGTTCACGTTCATTCTTTTGCCAATGGAACTTTTAAGGAGTGTAGCCCTTCATAGATATCACTGCTGACTTCCAAGTGGACCTCCACTAAGCTTACAAATCTAGGGATGTAAACAAATGATTAGTGGTACAAAGTCAACCCAAACGGAAGTGTAAAGCTAACTAGAAAGCCAACCAGCTTAAACCAGAAAGTGACTCTGCCGTTGGTACCCACCTACAGAGCATTGTTGAGTGTGGTAACAGCTACAACGAGGATTTTTTTCCACATCTTGAGTAGGGCAAGATCTGCCATTTTCATCTTGAGGTTTTAGAAGCTGTGTTTATTAAACTTGGGAATGCCTCGCTTTGCCGACAGAAGGATTTTGTTTTCTCTCTGCAACTGTTCTGGAGTTGGTGCAAAGAGTTTGGCTCTCGTTTATTGGATGGCCTTTGTCTGAGATTAAGCCAATCAGTGGCTCGGGTGTTGACGTTCACGTAACTCTCAAGTGTCTTTTGTTTGTTCTGTATAAATACAGCCGGGTCGCGTCATTTGTCTGTTCTTCGCATGAGCCAGGCTGATGAGCTTAAGACGAAAAGCGTATTTGGTGTAATTACGTGTTGATAAATGATTACTTGTTTTCTTGCAGGTTGATAGCTTTCTCTCCAGTTACAGGTTTATCTTATATTGTTGCTGTTCTTTTATAGGAGTTGATAAGTGTCTTCTTACAGGATATAGGTTTATTGTGCGTCTATAGTTTTTCAGATGCGTCTGATGAGTCCGCTACTTAAGGCCATTTTAAAATTAAAGGACATTAAAAGAAAGGCTAAACCAACCTAGTCACAATTTTCATAAAAATACTAATGAAAATAAATAGATATTAAAAATCTAATACCAAATATCTAAAATAGATATTAAAAAAATAAAGAAATACAAATACATATATAAACCTAAAGTTCGTCAAGTTTTTGAATTCATATATAGTTGATGCATGCTTCGGCTCAGCTTAGAGGCCATTCCATGATTTAGCACCTGCTGACCAAGGTTTCTCAATTTTAAGGTCACCATACCGCAATCCATCAGTAGCACAAAATCATGCTAAAAACTTTCCTTTTTTGACGTTTGATCTGATCTGAACTTTGAATGCCTCACGTTCTTTATCAGTCCTTTTCAATGTAGTGGTTACACTTGCCAAAAGGTAGCCAGAAGAGAAGAAGACAGTGCAATGAATGGTTCCGCACAACAAAATATTTTGTTTTGCACACTTTTTTGGTCAAGTCATAGTCAGGCGCGTTCAAAGGACTTGCCGATCTAAAGTTAACACGTTTGTTTCTTGTTCTCAGTTGGGCTCCAGGCATGAAAGGGAGGTAAGCTTGAGGGTTTTTATTGAATATTTCAAGAATTGCCAGGCTCAAATTGCTGTAAGCCATGCTGTGAAACAAGCAAGTGGGGCACTTTTACGTTAACTATGGTCAAGTTGTACTTCCATGATTAGTTTCTTAGCTACAAAGGTTTACCGACCATCTTTTTTAAAAACATCCCTTTTCTGTGACCTCAATTGGCAATGAACTAACGTTACTCAGCAGTTGGTATGCCGGGTGCGCCAGAAAAATGTCCCTTCGAAAATTCATAGCGCCAAGTGCGACTCACTTGACTCTAAGGGAAATAGAGATTCCGAAGTATTTGTGTGCCTTTCTCGCTCTCTTGGCATATCCAAACTTGAGAAAATTTAGTGGCTGCTAAATTATCAAAACAGGTCAAACTATAAATATGTATCTCCTTGCATCTCTCAGGGGTTTTTAAGAAATATAGGCTTGATGAAAATGCTTGACTCTTTCGACTACATGCAGTAAATGTGCAGACAGTAACTCTGACCCGTGTCATTTTCCTTAGAGCAATGTAAACAGATAAATTAGTCATGGAAATCAATTATCAAGAGCAAAGAGATTGTTTGCCCAGCTTTTTCTCAAGTTAACTCAAAGTAATATCGTAATCGAACAGCAAACAGACTGCTCCACGTATATAAACTCGAAATCAGCCAAAGCAATTGTGGACCTAGCAAACATTAAGGCCAATCAGGAGGCGGCTAATATTGAATAATTTCAAGTTTTATTTCCTAAATTTCAATGAGGCGCATGCAATGGACATGCACTCCTGCCGAGAATCGAGCAAAAATCTTCGGATTGAGAACTTGTAGTAACGTAGAATATCCATCGCCCCGCTCACTCAGGTGAAATAAAAATAGAGCGTTTCGGCGTAAGTCTTAAATTATGGGTAGTTAGACATTAGCATATATTTTGAAGGTGTTTTGGCGCAGTGGTGTAATCCTCTAACTCTGCAACCAGGACAGTCAGACGGAGTGAGCTCGATACCAGGTGGGGCCCAACCACTGTAGAGTCATGACAATGGGTCGCGGACTCGATTAGCGCTTAGCTACTTCTGCGATTCCAGCGCTTGGCATTAAAACCGCAACTTCACCTTCACCATATACACTCCTGCAGAGCAAAATTCATATTTTTGGGGAGAAAGAACATGAACAAAGCGGCGGCAATCAGGGAGCGCCGATTATAAGATTTAATCCTGAGGTCTTAAAGTACAGACTGAGCTTGCCAAGTCTGAGCATTAAGACCGAGGGCTTTATGTTTTCATATAGAGCACAAAAACCGGTTAGTATGAGTTTTATTACCTGATAGCCTCTGATTTTTACTCGTATCATTCAGTCAAGCACATTTTGTTACTGTCACGTCGTTTGAAATTATTTTAAATCCCACAGGCTTAAGCAGTTGCTTCGGCGACAAAAGACGTGCCCTTGTATCGTATTATGCAAGGCTTATTATACGGGAAACCCTCGAGAAATGTGCGATTAACCAATAGGAGTTGCTGTATTCTGTATTGGCTCGTTTTGGAAGCTTCAGTCAGGTAATAAATCAGCATATGAACTCCTGCAGAGGAATACTTACATATTTTTGGGGAGAAAGAACATGATCAAACCGGCGGCAATGAAACACAACCGCTGAGTCTCACCACCGATTCCTTTACCCTCAGATTGTGCAGCAAAAATTGCACACCTGAATTGGGTTGGAGCCCCAACTTCCCATATCAATTTCGTGACAAACTTAGTGAATTCGATTACTGATTCTGCTACTTTTTACCCCAACGCTTTGCGTGAAACCTTTGCATTCACTCATCAAACTTATTGATGAACACCATCTACAGTCATGCCACGTGCATTTGCAACAGCAACGGCCAGAATGTTAAGTATTATCAATGTGTTAACCCAATGTCCTGAAGTCCTTAACCCAATGTCTTCTAAGTAGGCCTAAACTAACAGTAATTTTGCCATCTTTCACGTCGTCATAAGCATATTTCAAATGAAATTAACTCTATCAGGACTGGGGGGGGGGGGTGATTCAGCCCCCCTTATTCATTTTTGTTCTGGACAACCTAAAATCTTGAACCTTTCCATATGTCTTGAACATCATGGGGTGAACCTAACAATAAAACCTATTTTGGATATGTCACGTGCCCTGCCCATGACGTCACAATGCTCCATTTTCAAAGAGGGTCCAGTACTAAAGATTTTCAATCATTGATCAGTCAGTTCGATTTTTTTTCCATGATGGTCCCAATGGACGCAGCTAAATAACAGAACGTTTGCTGAAATTTAGAATTTTCGTTTCAGAACTGCACAGAGTGATTAAAACATCCTAATTAGTATTTGGCTGCAACTAGAATCAAGCAAGGAGTTATGATCAAGCTAACTACCATTTCTATGGATCTTGATAGAGGGGAAGTCTGAGGAGAAAGTTATGAAAGTTCCCAAAAATCCGCTGAAGATTTGGAAGAACCAGCAAATCTAGTCCCACAATCGAAAGATTTTTAATTTAAAAGTCTCGTACGCCTCTTCGTGTAGTGAGAGACCCCTCGATGATTTCAAAGAGTATATGCAATTTTTGGCCAGTTACTTTGAGAAGAAAAAGAGCTACGGCTGTCCTCAACTTGCAGTAGTCTCGGTCAGCAGCCAGCGCGCTCGCTCTGTTCGCTCGCTCCGTTGCTTGTCAAATAGATATTCTTGGGGAAAACCTTTATAAAGTTTGAACGGTTTGAACGGACTGACTGACTTCAGCCCGAAAAAGTCTTAAAAAATGTATGATAATGTAAACTATTAAATGAGATAATACAAATATCATTGCTACCACAATAGACCTTTTAGCTATTCTCAAAACGAATGTGGATCGAACGATATTTCATTACTCATTACAGTTTGTAGAGTTTTCGAATTTGCACAATTGCGATCGAAGCTCTAACACCACGCTATCGAGCCTCGCGTATGAAATTGTACACAAATATCGCTCGATCCAGGCTCTTTTCGAGAACAGCTAAAAGGTCTATTAAACAGGGCCATCGATAGAAGAATCAAGCTAAGGGGATGCAAGCTCTCAATTTGCAGACTGATGGGCATGGCTTTGAGCGTGCCTTTTTGTCAAAACACACATACTCTTTGTTGTGGGGCTCTGTTTCCTCTCCACTAGCGGTGAAGCCAGGCTCCTGCTTTGAAAGAGTGGGAAGTTGCCAGTGAAGTGAGCAAAAATCGGGGTTTAGGGGCTTGTCCCTGAAATTTTTTGGAGGCCACCTCATTTAGAATGCTGTAGACACCTTTTTTTAGCACGAACCGCCCAGAAAAATTCCAGAACCTAAAAGATAGAAAGGCCAAATTCAATGAACTTGTTGATAATTCGATAATATCCAGCAATTTGCGCGTGCCTACACTCTCAGGAAAAACAAGAATGCGCCCTAACGAAAAATCAGAGGAATTTGAAATTGGCTCGTTTTAAAACTCTTATCAAAGTCCAGAAATAACAACGATGTTTGTCCAAGGGAAAGTTGGATTATAACTCTACTCTTCCCTTGCATATGTTGAATATGAATAGAATGCGAGCAAAGTGAGCTGGAAATCGTTGAGAAGCACACAAGCACATAAAGAGTTTCGCCATAGTCAAGGGTTTCACTACGTTAACCCTATCGGACCTGGGTGATTTGAAACACTCAATGCCTAGGGGGGATTCCGCCCCTTGTTTATCTCTGTTGTTGCTTGAGATATGGCAACAAAATTTGGCACAAAGGTTTTTCATCATATAAAAAATGTTTTTTTGAAACAATGGCTTAATTAGCATTGTTGTTGTTGTTGCTAGAGCATGATTGATATTATGATGTCATGTGACGTCATAAAGATGAAAGTGTGTCAAAGGTCGTAAAACTACATTTTTTGTGTAGAAATGAAATATATAGATCAAAATAGATGTAAATTCGTAATTTAGACTCAATTGGACGAAACAAAAAGGATTAAGAGAGATACAATGTATATTTTTCACAGAGTGGTGCACGAAAACTTGGTTACCATGGAGATAAGGCTAAAAATAGAACAACGAAATTGTTACCGTTTCATTGCTATATGATAGAAACTTAAACTTGCTAAATCTCAGAGGTATCCAGCAAACACGGAAAAACGTATCGATGAAAATGTACGAGGGGGGCGGAATCCGCTCCCAGGTCAGATAGGGTTAATAGAAAACAAAGTTGTTGAGCGTGTTGTACGTCAATTGAATCAATAAAAGTATAAATTTGTCAAATATTCGACTTTGTAGGAAGATAATAAGGTCATTACAACGTTTCGAGCTTAGATCTTCATCAGGTTAAAGGAAAACAGCAGAATCGAGCGTAGATCATTAGATTCGAAGGGTAATATCGAAGGATAGATAAGTGATTAGGAGAATGCCAGCAGAATAAGGCATAGAATGTGACGTGGAAAAACCGTAATGGTGAAGAGAACAGAATAAATAGGATAATAAAGGGAAGGAGAAGAAGAGGAAGAAGAAGAAAAAACAACAACACAAGTGAAGAAGAAGCAACGGAAAGAAAAAGCACAGGTGTAATAATACGAGAGATATGAAAATTGCTTATTGAGTCATGTAGGCATGAGAGTTCCAAGCTTAAAAATGATGCGTTTCTATAAAGTATTACGTTTCACTACGTTGTTGAAATATCATGTTATTGTAAAAGAAATACAATGTTGATGAAAGTTAAGGAAGGTTTAAGTAGGATAGAATGCACAAATTTTTGCAACGCTGGATGCTTAGAGAAATCGAGAAATCTTTAAAGAAGACCAGTGGCAGCATGTTACCACGTATACATAGAAGCCTTAATAATAATAATAATAATAATAATAATAATAATAATAATAATAATAATAATAATAATAATAATAATAATAATAATAATAATAATAATAATAATAATAATAATAATAATAATAATAATAATAATAATAATAATAATAATAATAATAATAATAATAATAATAATAATGATAATAATAATAATAATAATAATAATAGTAATAATAATAATAATAATAATAATAATAATAATAATAGTAATAATAATAATAATGATAATAATAACTTCTTATTTACAGTTGGTACAAAACTAATGATAGCTCGTACTCTTAAGAAGAGTGAGCTAATAAAAACCAACTATTTAACCTAAATACAGCAAACCATAATATTTACATCAGAGAGCATGATTTACAATTGCATCCTTCCCCAGCCCATGTTTTGATTTTTTTGCAAAAGGAAGCGACCGTTTCGCTGCTCTTTATCGCATCTGGTATGCTGTTCCAGAGTATGCTACCCCTAAAACATATGGACTTCATGCCAAAGGCCACGGTGGATGTGCTTGGAAGTAAAACGGTGTCCTTAATTCTGAGATTATATCTGATCTCCCTTCTCTGGAATAGTTTGGACAAAAATAGAGGGTTCTCATGATGTAAAGTTTTGTAAATCTGTATCATCAGTCTTTGTAAATTCTGAACATGGACAGTTTTTTCATTGCTTCTAACAAGTAGATCAGCAAATGGTGCATTATGGTCATCAAACAAAACACGTAGTGCTTGTTTGTGGATCTTATTGATCTTATTATTGGCACCTTTTCCACAGAACATCCAAATTAAGGGGCAGTATTTAAAGTTTGACATAACAAACGAGTTATACAGTAATCTTTTTTGAGGTTGCTGAAGATATCTTGCGACCCTAGAAAAAGCACTAACACTCCTGTTTGCTTTGACACACAAGGACTCTACGTGAGTATCAAATTTCAGTTTCGCATCAATCGTTATCCCCAACAGTTTAACTTGATTAGTGGATGGGATTATTTTCTCATCAATTTCCAAGCAAAGTTTGTTGTCTTGATTTAAACCCATAAACATTAGTTGGAATTTCGATGGGTTTGCAACCATGATGTTAGATTCAAACCATTCTAAGGTACTGCGTATATCGATTTCCAGACTAGAGATCACTCGTTCAATTTTCTGGTCACAGGCGAACAAGGTGTTGTCATCGGCAAAGTTACATATTTCTGATTCTTCAATGAAGTAAATCAGGTCATTTATGTAAATATTGAATAATAGAGGGCCAAGTACTGAGCCTTGCGGTTGTGCGATCTAAGCGAGCTGAAAAACTTTTGAAAGTGATTGTTAACCAAAATTTTGTGTTAGATCTAGAGGCATACGCATATAAAGTAAAAGAGATGCCTAAGTCGGATTCATTGGAGCTAATAAAGTTGCAATCCTGCATCATAGCAAGCTTCTACGATGATACACTGACGCATTTATGGAAATGCGAGCGAAGCGAGCAGAAAATTGTTATGCTTTTCTTGGCTTAAATCGTGCCAAGATGTCTTTAAGTAGCATTTGTAAATTGCAGCTCAATTGACTTGCGGACTGGTTTTCTACTAAATCAACTTACAGATTTCAGGAATTTTTTCAATTTGCCGACTGAGTGTAACTTTTACTTGATTTGCCGACTGAGCTTTGGCCAGGGGGAGGGTGCCGCACCCCCAGTACCCCCAATGTAGTTACTGCCCTGTAATTAGAGAGCAGTAGCGTTTCAAACACCAGGCATTTTCATTTGGATCAAGCAATTATTACTTGATGTTTTGCAGATAGGTACTTAGCCTCGTAGATGGTATTTGATTCTGATACAGATACCTAACCCTGGCAGAATTTAGTTGAATAGGTATTTCTTTTTGAATGCAGGGGAGATATATGAAACAATGAATGTTCTGATCAGCTAGATTGCTCCACGGTCATGAAGACCGGTGGAGTTTGTATGCAGCATAGTTTTGTTCTTGACATTTGAATCTGAGTCCACTTGGATTTTTATCATCACATACTCCAAGATAGTTTCTTTGTTAACTATTTGACAATCTTATTTGAAATCGAACTGATTTTGCACATTTTACACGCATGCAAAAACTCCACATCAGTAACATTATACACTACAACAGACCTTAGTAACCGCACTAATTCGTCAATCGCATTATCTTTACGTACCTGTGAAAAATTTCTAGAGAAAAATCATTAACACTTCAAGACTATACGTTGACTGTCAGCTCACCTTGAAATCAATTATGTAGTCTTAAGTCTCCCCACACTTTAAACGTTGAATTTAGCTTGCTCGAAGAATTATCTTGATAATTCTGTCAATTCAATTCAGTCGAAGTAAGTTCAATTCAGTTAAGTTAAATTAATTCGAAAGATGACAGCAACAACTACAGTTAGTAACATTACAATATGGATATGGAAGCAAGTACCAACAAATCGATGAAAGTTGAAAACTACGAAATGCCAAGCTTGAAATATTGTAGGAACTCTAGCAGTAGGTAGACTAGTTGATTATAGTAGGTAGAATAGTTGAGGCGAGGGTACCCCCTCTATCAAAAGCCCGTCAAGAGACCTATTTCACAATTCAATTGAATCCAAGGCAAAAGATGTAATTCCCTGTAGAGCAAGAAGCCTACATCCTATCACTACGTAGCAACTACACGTATAAAGCAATTTCATGCGTTGCTGAGAGCAATGCACGCTTTTCAGATGTAGATCCACATTGAGGCAAGTGTTGTTTCGGGACAAATTTCAAAAGAACTCACGTTTTGGTGAAAGTGGTCTATTACTCAAACGAATGGTTTAGTGCAAAACAAATATTTCAACCGAGTGCAGTTTATATTGATGAGTTATTAGTTGACAATGATGATGGACAATGTTATCGATTTGTCTTCATATAGTTCAACTTACCACCTCTGAGAAGTGAATCAACCATAACCAGAACTCCAAGAAAAGCAAGCAAAGACAAGAAGTAAACAGCTTGTTTTGTTCAAAATATGGATGCAAGGCCTAACAATTCCACATTATTGTTGAATCCTTCCTCCAGATGCGATGTGGGAAATTTTTTCAAAAGTAAATTGACCTTCATAGGTAGGAATGCAAGGAATCTTTTCTTTCAAAAAGAGTTAGGAAGCCAACAGGGAAAGTAAAGAGAAAGGCTTATTTCCCATCATGCATTCATGCAACAGCAATGCACATTTGAAAGATGATTCGCAATTTTAGCTCTGTTTGACTGTGTACTGCTTTAGTTGAAGGAAAACAAGGCAGCGTTCGTAAAACGAAATTTAAGTTCCCGATGTTGCAAAAAACTGACTTTATGAAGAACAGATTATGTGCCTCTCTAAATGCACTCTATCAAATCAAATAAACAGAAAGTGAAATCGTCTTCTGTGGCTCCGCAGCGCTTGAAATTTATTCTTCAGACTGCCAGTTCTCTTTTTCTTTGACGAAAAACCATATTACTGAGGAAAGCCGTTTTACGTTTCATTTGTCGAAAAAGGAGCAATGTCATACAATGCAGGAGGTCTTTTCATCTTTATCTAGCACCATTTCCTATTCTTAGAACAATTTCAAATAGATAAATGCTGACATCAGCAAAGGTCTTAGTGGCACAAAGCAAAAAATTTAAAAGAAATAATTAAAGGGATATAATATTTCTATGTTTCAAATTTCGTACCAATATATGCAATAAATTCCAAGATACAAGACGAAAAATCCCATGAGATTTTACACTTAATTTAGCAGCATTTACTGACGTCAGCACTTAACTACCTGATGTAAAAGACAATTGATATCACCTTGTTTAGCTTATCATGTAGTCTAGAAAAGTGTGTCCAGTCCCTAGGATTATGGCGAGCACTTAGTGCTGCCTTGTCTCTCCAGACTTTCAAAAAGCCTAGTCAAGACGAGGCTAAAGATATTTGAGAATCACTGTAATATTCTTAGAGACTACCTTATAAACCTTGATCCATAAAGTTGGTTTTTCTTGCAGCAATATCAATTTCATTGTCAATATATTATCTTTAGTATTACACGTATTGCAAGGATATCTTTTACTCATGATTCGATAAATGAAATTCAAATTTATCATTTGTATAAAAATTGATCATTGATATCACTACATGTAAGCGTAAATGCTCCTTTTAAAGCAATATGTTACTCAAAAGATCTTCACTATAGCTTTCAGGAATCAGATGTCTGAGATGGCTTAACAAGTCTGCCCAGGAGTGCGCACCACTGGACAAAATTACCCGGCAACCCTGCGTAAACCTTGAAATTGAGTCTTTGCTGTAAATTAGTGCAACCGATTTGGCTAGTTTGTCAGTCTCCATGGCAGTTGGTCAGTTTTTTATGTTGATTCCGAATATCGATCCTGTTTTGTGAAATTATTCTCCATTTACATATGACGTCACCATGACTTTCATAGTGGGAAGCTTGGAAATATTAGCCACTTTGTCTACAAACATGGACATGGTACGCAGCTTTCATTCACATCATTCGATGCAAAATTGGTTCCTTTACCAAACATCTAAGGTTTGCTAAATGTAACTTTGAAGGTAAAGTTTTACTGGAAGTTTGATAACAATCAGCCTTTCATCGAAAAGGAAGCACCCACTATTTAACGTTTCTTAACGCATTAATTACTTTACCAAGTATGGCAAACAAGTACCTTATTAGAATCTGCTCTCAAGATCTTTCTCATCCTTGTATTCTAATTGTAAGAATTATTTGAATCTCAGCATAACTTACGATTTCAAGTAAAAGGCTACAAGCACAATTTAAAGAAACTACCTCTACAACCATAACTTGATAAATTTCATGCATTTGAATACATTCGTTCATTAAATGAGAAATTCGATGTGAGGATAGAATTTTACTTCCTTGTCACTCTATAAGCTATTGCCAATATTGAAAGAGACAAAGCAACAACAACAGGTTCCTCGAAGATTGTGACGTTGAAAGTGTTCCGAATGCAACTGACTGATCATCGAACAATCAGAGAACGAAAACTAAGTTCGAATACAACTGATGTTAAACTGATGTCGACAATTAAAATAAAGTAAGTGCGAGTGTTTAACAATATATGGCAAACAAACAAAAACATAAGTACAGTCTTGGATTCAAAACTCGGGATCAAATTAAAGCTTTAGCAGGTTCTGCTAAAAGAAGAATTGCAAATATTGAAATGATTATAAGTCTTATACAGATCTGAGTATGGTGCTACACGGCGTGACGGAAATAGGTTTTATAAGTCGCATCCGGCTGACCCAGTCGAGGGGCCTTGGCATATGGTTCGACTTAGTCGAACCAAGTGTCAGGTTTTTTTATGAGAGTCGTGCCGTGCCGAATCAGGCAAAATTGATCAAAATTCACTCGGTTTGGCACTGCGCGGTGTGACTTTTAAAACGGGCCTTAGAACAGTAAAACTCCGGTTTGAAAGTCCTAGTTGTCATAATGCAGCAGACTGTTTGTCCCAAAAAATTCGACGAAATTTCTTCAAGCAGGCAGAATTTCACACAGTCAAAAAGCATCAAAAGCTAAATTCCATTCAATTGCGAAGCGACGTTTTCTCTTGCAAAAAAAAGAATTTCCATCCCTCGGAAAGTGCCCCTGCTGGAAAATGGCCTTCAATTTGAATGTGCTCAGTGAGTAGAAACTTTGGCTGTTGCTTTTGTTTTGGTCATGAACGCATCGTCAATTCAGTGTTTGTATTGGTCTTTGAGGGAGTTCAATTTTACCACCATGAAGCCGGATGCCGTATAGATCCCTCTGGTTTTTGTCTTGAGCATGAACATGAAATGCTAGAGCTCATAATTCCATTTTCAGATTACTCATTTCTTCTTACGATGCGCCAAACTTTAAGTTGGAATGCCTAGCATGTAGCTAGAGTGAAAAGAAATTCTTCGATTCACAAAGACTTTTTCTCTGTTTCTCATGAAACATCGGAACCTTTTTGGGATACCATTACCTCATTACCTCATTACCTCATTACCTCATTACCTCATTATAAGCGTAATCGTAGCGTCAAAAGTAAATGATGCAAAGTTTTGTAAAATTACATCTATTTCTCGGAATCTACGTGAAGTACTTACCTAGGAAGATGGGAGGTAACGAGTAACATATCGTTTGCACTGGATTTCAGTAAGAATTCATTTTGAAGTTTCATGCAGAGTGGTGATAGATTTGGCTAGCGCGTCTGCGATATGCTTTGTGATGAAATGATAAAATGAAATAAAGGCAGCCCTTGCTCTCTGTCTTTGGTAGAATGAACTCCGGGAAAGAATAGCAAAGGAAATATCCCTCTACGTTGATCTAAATCAGAACGCAAGCATTAAAACATGTTCGCGGCTGGGTAAACAACTAAACAGCGTACTTGCACTGCGACGGCAATGCCTGTGTTCACAGAATTAGCCATAGTTTTTTTAATATTTACACAGAAAATCCCTTCAGCTAAATCAAATACTGCAAAAAGAAAGTTTTATTTATTAATATTATGTACAAAAAGAAAATGCAGAGGGCTAATCGTATTGCTAATCATCCAGGGAGTCCTGTTTTAATTGGCTTTCAGCTCATTAAATATGTTTTTAGTTTTTTTAATTGACACGAGGTAGGAAGCTTCCTGATACTTATTGGGACCTCATTACAGAACTTAAGAGCTTAAATGGAATATCCATTTATAAAGTGTCCTGCATAGTTATTCAGCAATCGACCCCAGAAGGACGCTTGGTTGTCTTTGGCTTGTGGCTCAAAGCTCCTACGACGATGAATCGAAAGCACGCGAGTTAACATTTTAGCACACAATAGATGGACCCCCTTTTGGAATTCCAATTTCCGAGGAGAGAAACATGTAAAAGAGACCATGCCTTAGTTTTTGATGTTGCAATATAACATGCAAAATATCCTAGCATAACGAAGTGACAAGGTTCAAATCGATGCTGATAAAACGTTTTTGCCGTTTATGAGTGAATAATTTGCATTACATTGAGATAAAAGGAGCTATTCATTACCTCCAAGCTTCGTATGAATAACAGTTCCTGCGAGAATGATTTAAATGATATGATATCTTCGATGTGCAACAAACTATATTCAGCCATCAAGCAGCTATGGAGTAGTACTTGTTGATCTGATCATAAAGCAATAGGAAGCAGGTGGCAATTTGCATAGGCAACCCAACCATCTATCGTGACCATTTCATGCAAGCAAATGTTTAAAACTTCGGTCAGTCCAGTCGTTTTAAAGCATACATGATAAGCACCTGTTGATCAATTAACATAGGTGAGGAATTGATTGTCTTTGAAAATGCAAAATTAATGCTCATTTTTCAAACGGTCCAAATGAAGGGAGAGAGGATTTTTTCCTTTTCACTTCGTTTCTGAACATTTATTGATAGTGGCCCCACTAGTGAAGACATTACTTTACTGCAGGCCGTTTTAAGTTTATGATTGTAGTGTGAAAAAAGTCTAAGCTGACATATACATCTAAACTACAAGAAAAAAACTGCAAATTCAGGAATACGTGGAAGGGAGTAACTTGCTCTTTAGCAGAGTTTTCAGAGTAGCAAAGGCACTCATTGATTGGATTGATCTCACTGACCACACAATCTTCGGCACTTGCCTTGCTGAATCTCTTCTAAACGCCAATCTGAGTGGCAAAATACGATTTCGTCAATTCATCAGTTGTAACTTACACTGTTAAACTATATGAGACTAAGAAACATGAAGTTTCCATATTCAATTGAATGTCTCAGACATGCCAAAAATGCTGCTGGGTTTCTTAAAAATTCTTACTACCTTGAGGAATCAAAGACATTCAAGTCGAGAAGCAATCCTTTGACCTTATCTTCTCTATTGTTACAAGGAAGGCCAAACTATTTCAAGGGGTAGCTAAACTTTCTAGAAAGTCCAAATCAGTGAGATCGCTTCAAGTCTTCATTAAGGTGTCAAAGTATTTAGGTTACAGGCTAACTAGCTGGGGACAATGAAAATGCTAGCTAACCAGGTTTTGAAACCTGCTGTAATTGTAAAACTCCATAGAACATTGTTAAGTCACGTTTTTGTCGAATGAAATACAGTCATCGCTTCCAGTGTTGCCGAGCGAAAAGGCTATTCTGACGACGTATCAGGTGATTTGAAATTAGCGTTACAAAACAATCTTGTGTGGCCTACACTTAACTGGGCAGAGACTGTTCCATTTCTAAGAGCACAAAGGTTTTTGGCTTTAAATGGCCTCTGAAGCCGTCATGCTTATGGATAAGTTCCTTTGTGGTCTCTCTTTTCTCCCCGTTTTAATGGCCAACAAAAATTGCCGCAAACAAAGAAATGGCATATACAAGTTATGCTGGTTGCAAAAGAATGAAAGCAATGAAAGGAAAATGTTGAAGGCCAGCATCATCATCATTAGGTACACTGTTCCATCAGTTCCTGACAAAACTTACCTGCTGATGATGCCACACCAAGTACTTTTATCATTAAGTAAGTCTTTAACTTGCTTAGGTCTTTCACGTTCAGGCATAGGCCTCCTAGAAGCCTTCATTGATAAGGACAAGCCCAGTGAGTTTTGCGAGCTTCAGCTTGCCAAAAACTGCAATGACCACTAGCTAGCTTACAATCTTTGCTGAGTATTTGCATCCAAAACGGATATGAAAGAAACAACAGATATCAGACAACTTGAGTTAGCATGTACCTCATTAGCAAAGATTAGAAAGAAATGTACCGGATGACCTAAAAAAAATGCAAGTCATGCTTTGGACTCTAAATAGCCTTCTGAAAACACGAAAAACGGCAAGCAGTTTGCTTCAGCGCTTAGTTAAAAGGGTAGAAATCTTCTGATATGCTGCATGATCAGTTTAAGCTATGACTATCGTTTAAAAAACCAGACTGACATAAAAATCTTGTGAGAGATTTCTCATGGTTTGATCGAGTATCAAAGGACATTCTTCAGCATCTTCGTAGCATTGAATTTACCGGCGTTTTCCTACTCAAGACAGTGCGGAAAAAATCACGAAAATAGACTCGTCTTTCTTCTGTCCAGCGAAATTCAATTCATTCCAATCAGTCCAATGTCTTAGGGACTAATATTTTTTTCTGACTTGTTTCTGAGGCACCATACATTCGAGCTATAAAGCTAGAAACAACAGCTAGCAGTAGGAAGGGTAATGATCTGCTGAATTAAAGTAATAGCTAACGGTAGAACGGACTAACATTCATTCACACAACAGCTGGTGGGGACAGCTTTAACATAGTGGCAGAGTTATCCTTTCTTTTAACACTTGCCCTGGTTACAACGGCCCTCTTTCATGCCTTTCCCTAAATTTCACAGATCTCTCCTTGCTGACATGACCACTGGGTGAGTCAAAAAGAACGCCCGGCGTTTGAAAGGCAACTGCTCCCTGAGTATATAGGCAGTGACATTTTGCAATAACTGATTGAATAGCTAAAATGTGCAATTATTTTCAGAAATTTTTGTGACTAAAATTGGTCACTCCTTTTAGATTCTGTAAGCGATTTTCTAATGTGAATCCCTTTGAGAAACCATAAAAATATCCTAAAATTACAAGCAAGAATCCCTAATGTGTTAACCTTACAGCAATGACTTTCAGCAGGCTTTAGCATGCATTGTCGTCTTGGTGGGCTGATAAGTCTTCCTGCTAGTGTGAATAACTCATTCTAGGGGATTTCATTCTCCCACGAGAACAAAATACATGAACACATCCAAGAGTCATCATTGCTAGGAAGGAGAACAAAGGGAAATCTTGCTTGGTGTTTTCACTCGTTTTTGCAGGTTTTCGAAAGAGGCTTTCTGCAGAAAATCTCCTATTTCGACTGGAAGGAATGACCGATTAAAAGCCAGGTAAGTTACTGAATCTAATTTGGCATATCGAGGATAAAATAAGACAATTTTCAATGTTATTGCTTTGATATTCAAGGAACAGGATTTTTCAAACGCCGGGCGTTTTAATTGACTCGCCCGGTAGAGTTGATGACTAAAGTACAGATGCAACTTACCGTAGAAGCCTGCAACTAAGAACACGCAGGCACAGCTATTTTAATCCAGAGAGTGATTGTTACAAGTTTTGGAATAGGAAGCGCATATATTCAAAAACAAAATCACAACGAGGAAAGAGATGGTGCAGATACATACTTCTTACTTGGTTCCTTGAGAATATCTTTAGGTCAAGCTCCTGAAGCTTTTCTACAAGATTCATTCAAAAGAATTAATTAACGAATATCGTCTTTGAAGTAAATGCTATACATAGAGCTAAAATTTTCAAGTGTGTACTCTTGTAAATTGTCAATCGAACTATTCAGACTCAAATTTAATCGTTCTTAATACTTTCCTTACAGTTGTCGACAATTCATCCATAATTTGCGCAAACTTATATTTCTATTGTAATCTTAATTTCCTTTTGAAGAAGATTGCATAGGAATTCTTGAAAGCAACTGCATGCCGACTGCATTCTTTCACACATCTATTGATCAAAAGATAACACGTGGTTTGGAGTTAATTTTCCTCCCTTTGAAAAAATTTTATATCATTGAATTTTAGAAAGTGAATGTATTACATTTACGATGTATTTGTTCGCAGCATATTGGTTCACTTGCAAACTGGCATTTACAAAACGAAACGAATAATGCGAGCATCTCTATCGAAAACTAGACTGATCACATGATCTTCAGTTTTCCGTATTGAATAGGATGTTGCTGATGGTTTCAAACTGAGACTTAGGCTTGAGACATAGTCTACAGAGCAGAAACTGCGCACGCATGCGTGAAAACTCGCAACTTTGAGCCCCGCTAGCTCTCAGCAACAGATCCCAAAATTCGGCAACACTTGAAATCTTGTTGCTTGGGCCTTAAACTCTTGATTTATCATTTCAAAAGCTTATCTTTCCAAACACTTCCTTATCTCAGATTGGTTGATGACGTCATTTTACGCAATTTCTGCTCTGTCGACATAGTCCCAGTTATCAAATGCACAGATATATTTGTCCACTCTGAAACGAGGCAGCGGCGAGGTCTCAGAAGCTAGGCAAGCTACTCTCGTCATTTGGAAATTCTCATTGCTCCGCTGAAGTTCTTGGAAGCTGATTGGCCTTAAAATTGAGGAACTCCTGGTTCATAGCGAGAGGTTTGTTGACTCTTGGATCGAGGAAACATTCATCCAAATATGTACAGCTTTTGTTCATGGCTAGTATCAACGCTGACTAACTGAACATTTAAGCAGCGTTAATTGCGAAGGAACGCAGGTTTCATGATTCTCAGTGTCGCACATGACTTTCCATTTTCTTCACCTTGAAAACAGCAATTACTAAAAGTTCTCGATGACACGTAATGAATAAAATCATTCTGCTTTCTTCGTCATGAGAATTCAAGCTCAAAGATTCACCTTGCTCAGGGCAGGGGGGAGGTAACTTGGGTCTTCGGCGTAATGTAGGTCTATTTGCTTTTCACTTTTAAACGCGATCTAAGTTGAACATTTCGATTCATGACTTCGTGAATGTTGAAATCTATACCTTTAGGAGTTGCTTAAATGATGCCGAAGATATATTTGATAATTTCTAGTGCTTTAATTTCCAGATTTCCCCTGGCCTAAACTATTACCATAATCTGACAGCGTCGAAAACTTTCAATTCATGTCAACTTGTAACTTCGTTTCGTCAACAAATCGTCCATGCTCAGGCATTTGGAAATGTGTTAAAAGTTTTTCGCAGTATTTTTGCGATTCGGTAGACTTTACTTTAATTATTTTGCAAATTGGGACAATTTGAGTCTACTTTCATTTTGTTTTGAGTTGCGTCGTGCAAGAAGTGACATTGGCTCCCAAATCAAAACTAAAATGGAAATAATAGTGCAAGTGATTAATGTATACAACGAATACAGTATAAGGTACATGTTTTAGTGGTTTCAGTCGAAGACGTAAAGATTCATTTCTTTTAAATTTTATTTCAAAAGAAACTTTGCTTACATTTTCATCTTCAAGAATGGGCCTAGGATTTGCAATGTTCGCTGATGTTGGTATGATTCTTTTTCAGCTTTCTCTGTGAAGGTTTTAAGTCTTTGGCTGCGAAACTATGAAAATTCAATCACAGTTATCCATAGAAACATTCTGAAATTCTGTTTTATTGAATTTACAATATTCCAGATGATATAGAAGCTGCTTTTCTAGAATAGATCATAGAGCAGAAATGATGCGCACCTGCGCACTAAAAATTCGAAAATCGAAGGCTGGAAGATGACAACTCAAACAGTCGAAAGTCTGATCAAGGAAAAAATTAAATGTTTTCGATCCTAAAATGCTCCTTTGCAGCAAGTCATGCACCGAAAAAATTGATAACATGGTACACATCTTGCTCATTTTTCTTTCGTCTTTCTTTTAAAGGCAAAAATATTCATGTGCAGACAATTTCTCATGCAAAAATGAGGGGATGAAATGGTTGGTGACTTCTCAGCAGCGACAATTTTGAGAGTATTCATTTCAGAAAAGTCCCAGAGACAAGGCCCTTTTGAAGTTGATAAGAACTTTATTCTTTCAACTTGTACTTTGGGATGCCTCCACCATATATCAAGATTTCCGTAGATCCACGGTTGTTCTTGCTTGCAACACCATGGCAATCTAAGTGAATTGCAAGTAATGTTGACTAAGGCCCCGTTCACACTGCTACGTTTTCATATGAAAACGGAGTAAAACTTTTCAGGAAGCTTCCTACCTCGGTGAGTCCCAATAAGTATCAGGAAGCTTCCTACCTCGAGTTTTTGCCTTGCGTTCACATTGCTCCGCTGTGAAAACGGGGCTTTTCGAAAACGCTAATGAAAACGCATAAATTTGAAAACGGTGCGTTTTAAAAACGATCCGTTTTCAGTGTGAACGCCAAAAATGGAGACATTTGAAAACGCTGCACATTCCTTTGTTAATAGACTTTTGATTGCGATGGTATTCAAGGTCGCGATTGGCGCCTTGTTGACAGCTATTAACAAAAGGCTTCGCTTTGAAAAGGGGATTAACAACACCGTTTTGCTAGAGCAATGTGAACGCCTATCGTTTTCATAGCGTATCTATTTGAAAACGGAGCAATGTGAACGGGCAGCATTTTCATCAACAAAACGGATAGAGATGAAAACGGAGCAGTGTGAACGTAGCCTAAGTGGCAGTTATAATCATTCTAGTCTAACACATAACACAGGTGAACACAGATGAACACAGATGAACAAAGAGGAGCTCAGGTGAACACAGATGAACAAAGGTGAACTCAGATGAACACACGTGAGCACAGATGAACACCGGTCAAAATGATAAAGATAGTTGAACACGAGTCGATAGTCGTTATCATACAAAACCAGACGTTGAATGAATGAATGAATGAATGAATGGTTTGATGAATGAGACGTCCGAAAGTAGGCATGTCCCTTCGTTAATATCAACGAATCTTCAAGGAATCTTCCGACATCCGTGCCGAAAACCTTCATCTGAGTGGTGCAACATGCGAGGTGTGCATAATAGGTTGTGTGTAAAATATCGATTGTGGGCTGTGGTTTGTTTCTGTCTGATGTCATAGGGAGTGGATTTTTCCAATTCCGGGGTATTGGATTTTTCGAACAGCAAGACCTTTCTTGTTATTGAAAGTACAATTGATTGGTCATAAATTGTACTTTCAATTGGTCAATTTTTTCTTTGCTAGGGGTTCTCCTTGAGAAGAAGCGCTCAGACAAAATGACTATGCAGATGATACAACTATCTATCCTGGTGATAGCAATATTGGAAGTGTCAATACAACATTAGACAGTGAGCCCATAGAATTGCAGAATGGTTTCCGAACAACTGTATCAAGCTGAGTAAGGTAAAATGCCATCTAGTGGTATTTGGTGATAAAAGTTATGCTACTTTTTAAATGTAAGCAAAAAAGAGAGCACATGTCACTTGCAGTAATTCTGGAAGAAATCGTGCTGTAAACAACAAGTAAGGTCTATTTGCAAAAACGCTGGTCAAAAACTACATGCTCTTTTAAGAATCCATCATTTTCTTGATACTGAACAATTGAAGTGAATAAAGAAGGAATTATTTGTTTGTTCTAGTTCAACTACTATCCTCTTGGTTGGATCTTCTGCAATAGAACGCAGAACGATAAAGTTAGCGATATTCACAAGCGAGCATTGCAGAAAACTTACAAGATATGAGATCAGATTTTGATGCAATGCAACTCAGAGATAATGCAGTCCCAATCCCCTTCGGAATTTCAGAGATGGCGCCAGGGAAGTTGTCAACGCTCGTGCCCTGCAGAACATATTAGAAACACCTTTTTACACAAGTACAATTTTTGCGGACCAAACCTTTCTGATTGGCTCAAAATTCAACGAGGCTCTCTAAAAACATGACAAATAAGCTACGGAAGTGCGGACAGTGCATAGCAATTTTCAAAAATTCAAGTGCCGACGGGAGGGGGGCTCAGTGAATTTTCGGGGGGCTCCAGCATCCAAGCTCCCCTGTTGTGCCTTCTCTGCAGAATTTACAGTTGTTAATGACTGAAATTTATGAAGCAAAGCGGAAGCTTAATCCTACTGTGAGGAAGGAGATCTTTATCGAAGAACACAGTCCATGTGAGTTAAGAAGCTGCCATAATCTACTGCCAAAAGCGAGTACAACGTGCTACGACCTAGCAAAGATATCGTTTGTCTGATGTAGATTATGGCAGACTCCTCCACATTACAAGATCAATCTGATACTCTCCGGCTTAAGGAGGATGAAATCCTAGAAAAGAGAGGAATGCAACCGTAGACTATGTAAGCCTTCAGTACTTAGGTTGGGTTCTTGAAATGATAACATGTGTTGCATCCTAAATACCAACAAGGAAACATTGTTAATGTTGAAAAGAATTTTGAAAGAAGGGCAACTTTCTGCACATACTGAAAAGACTTTTGAAAGAAGTGCAACTTTCTGCACAGACGAGGTGTCCCAGAACATGTACACCATTTCAATGGCTATTGTCAAGAAGCCATAGATCCAACTTTTCCTGTTTTTCAGATTTGTGGTTAGAAACTTTGCTGTTGTTGTCATTGTTGTTGTTGATTCATTGTAATTCGATTTTGTACATAGCTAAAGATATACATAGTATATGCAAAGTTAAATAATCTAAGTCGAATGAAATTAAAATTCATATAAAAAAATTCAACTTTGAGTTTCACACCGAATTTGAGCAAATCTGACAAGCGGTAGCTGTCGAGAAGAAGGTCAAATTCAGTCGTTGTCTCAAAACCAGAGGATTTCATTTCCGTAGTTAACTTTTCAGCTTGAATATCAGCAGAAAATAGACTTAAACTTCACATTTGTGTCAGGAAACACGTCTAAGCGTAATTGATAAACACATCGCTTAAGAATATTTACCAGGCAGATTGAGGAACGCATGATTGCGGGTTTAAAATGATTTTGTCACTTTTGAGAAGAGAAATAACTGATAGACGCCTGTGATGGACTGCAACACTTGTGCTGCACATCACCATTTCTAGCAACCCGAGGTATGTTAAATGTTCTTAGTTGTCACAAAATTCAGTTCATGACTATGTGTTTCACTTTTGAACATAAGACAGTTCAAAGCTAAGGAAGAAACATTTTTGCAGTAAATTTATTTATTTATTTATTTATTTATTTGTTGGTACACCCTGCTCGTCTTCGTATATACTTCAAACCTAATTATTCCATATCATAGATAATATGTTTCTTTTTAAGCAATTTCACTTCGAACCAAGCTTAATTTAACTCTTACTCTATAGCTACTGATGGGTATGCATCCAGGTTTGTTAAGCTTAAAAAGTAATGTAAATGTACCAATTTTCATTCTTTATCACAAAGCACGCAAGTCTATGCCAACTTAATGAAATCTTTAGGCTTTCTGACTACTATCTTGAATTTGCCGCCACTTTGAAGTGCTTTCGTTCGGCCTATACTAGATTTGTGAAGCTTGAAAAATGATGTAAGTATACCATTTTTCAAGTTATTATCACAAAACACGCAAGTTTACGCCAATTTAATGACATTGTTAGGCCTTCTAGCTGCCATCTTGAATTTCACCACCACTTTGAGTTTTGTTGGTGGGTCCATATCTAGATTTATTGGGCTAAAAAAATACTATGTGTGTACCAATTTTCATGCTATCATCACAAAACACGCAATTTTGCGCCAATTTGATTGCATTTTTAGGCCTTCCGGCCGCCATCCTGAATTTCGCCACCATTTTCCATTATTTTTGATGGGTCCATTGCAAGATGTTTTAAGCTCAAAAATGGTACCTTTGCGCCAAGTTTCATGCTTTTGCCACAAAACCAACCATTCGTCTGTTTTTTTTGGCACCAAACTACTGGACTAAAACGTGAATCAATGAGGAGGGATTGAGAGGAAGGCCAGTAAATGCAGGAAGTAAACACGTTAAAGACACAGGTATGATTTGTGTATGCATTTTATCAAATAAAGACTATTTCTTTTTCTTTCATGAGTGAACCTTAAACTGATGCAAAATTTGATCAATTTTTCGTGCCTTTCCAAATATTTCTAGTTTCTTGGAAGGTATAGTCTACAATCACATGTTTTTTTGAGGGGCATAAAACTGCCATTTTTGACTATTTAAACTAAATTTGATATAGGAAATCGTCGTGTCCTTTTCAAGTGGCGGCAGGATTGCTGTTAAAAGGAGAAAACTTTGAATTCCTAGAACCTTTTTTCTTCATGATTCTATGATGCTTTGTTCTCGAGCCATAGACGGTCGGTCAAAGTCAGGAGTAGTTGGTGAGTCACTAAATCCTTGGATCGATTGAGCTAAAAGCCTTTAAGCGACAAATGGATCTTAAATTGGCATGTTGTCTGCGAGGCCATGCAGGTTGACTGAAGACTGCATTGTTGGTGCTGTTGCTATGAGAGTTGTCAAAAAAAGAGCGCTAAGTGAGCACGACAATCCTTGAAATGTAGAATTACCACATCACTTGCTGGCTCGATCATAACCTAATCATTTATGTTCGTAACAGTATATCAATGTTAGGACAATTTTCGGACTTCATTGAATCTTAGGCTGTATTCACATTGCACAAACTTTTGAAAGCGCGTAAACGCTCGTGCAGAAATCCTCCAAACTAATCCCTTAAAGTGTTTAGATTTATGCAAAATTAGTGTTTGCAAAAATATTTTGCAATCTGAACACTGTAAGGGATGAGTATGGCAGATTTCTGCACGAGCGTTTACGCGCTTTCAAAAGATTGTGCAATTTAAATTCAGCCTTAAGAGCTCATTTCATAAGAGCAAGAGTACTGCAGGAGCAAAGAGTCCTTCTATCAAAACAAGGATTTTTCATAACCATAAAAGTTTAGAACTTAAGTAACATAATTAATCTAAATTTCCATGAAAGGAGCTCTTACCAAGCTATTTGCGGTGTAGATGGATCTAAAGAATGGATTTTAAGAGTAGATTTAAACAATGAGCAGTTGCAGAGCAAAGGATCCTTATGACCGCAAGGATATTCCTATTTTGCTGAAAGTGCAAGGAGTGCGCGATAACTGTTCGCTCATTTGCCAATCTAATTGATTTCAAAGTTTCATTTTTGTCTGAAAATTTCATTCCCATTTGTAACTGCCAGAAATCTTTGAAGGACAGCTTGCTTGGCCACCTTCAAGCTCTCTACAAATTTTGGGCTACGAGCTGCTTAACGTTATTAAAGACTTTTAGCTCTTTACCTACTCTTAATTTTTGTATGTTAGTGGATTTCATAATTCCTGAAAGGAGCACAAACGTTTTTGTGACAAATCTAACAAGTCATTAAGAATGTTGGAGACATTGGTAGGCTTGTGTCTTAGGACCTATTTGCTCTCGAGCTACCCCCCTTTTGCCACTTGCACAAATGAGAAAGAATTGACAAATATTTGTGGGCACAGAAATGCTGCAAACGTGAGAGTGAAAGTTGCATCACTTTCAAAAACTGACCTAGAACCTTCTTGGCAAGTAAGATGCTCATAGATTGCTCATTTCTAACTAAAAACAGCTCTTCGGGGTCTTCAGAGTTAATGAAGATACCATGTTAAGTATTGATTTAGGTTTTACTGATCCACGTTCGAGAAGGAGTACCTTGTGAGCGAAATGGTAAAATGACTCCTATCTCATAAAGTACTCTAAATCACAGTTTCGTCTACTTTCATCTTGCTAGGTCAGTGAAAATGCATACTTCAGCAAAGTCTCATGTATTTTCATTACGTTTTGCTCCTTTAGTAATCATATTTGTAATTCTTCGACGTTCAAAATGGCGGACTTTCTGCCAGTCAAAAAAAAAACATGTCCAGAAAAAGGGAACATGCAATGGGTTCCATAATAGGTTTGTCTATGAATAGAATAAAGAGACACCGCATTGTTTTTTAACTATTAACTTCACTTTGAATGGATAATTTTCATTTATTTTACTTTGCAAGTACAGTCTTGAATTTTCATCAAACTCTTTAAAGTTAGAATAGAATGAACAATGAATGCCTTATCTATTGAAATATATTGCAACTTCCATTCTTGCCTTCTTCCCTGCACAAATGAGTAACAGTTCTGCTGAAATTGACAAATGGTACTGTACTGTAAATTACTACATTTACTTGCCACTAAATATTTTTAGAGCTGTAAATAACTCTGACGTAAGAGAAATTAAATTGTTTTTAGTAGCTTGGCATTTTGGCGTCGGTTTAGGTCCAATTAGAAGGAAAATGGTACAGTCATTTCACGGACCTCAATGCATTCCTAGCAAACAAACGTCAGACCAATCAGTGATTCATGAACATTTCATCCTTGCATCAGTTTCAAACCCAATACTCAATTCCCATTAAGAAAAGCAATTATATGAACTTTCCAGAACAAGGGAATTAAAGTTGAATGCGAGGATATGAATAGGGAATATTGTACAACGCGATATCAGACCACGACCGAGATCAGAATAGATTTCAAAGGTAGCTGCCAGTTCATTGATGTCTTGTTGTACAGTTGAATCATTGACGTCACATTGCTTGCGTCATTAATGCAAATTTGTGCTAGCAAGATGGACGTACTGATATCTCCGTAGAAAATAAACATTCTCATAGAAGAAAAGAAAATTGAAGCGTGAATTGTCCTATCTTTGAAATAGGGCATGTTTCGTTCCAGAAAGGCAGCTGGTAAGGATTGACACCATTACGAACTAATACCAAATTCGGGAAAATTTGCAAACAGGGGTGCACATTAACATCAGGCTTTTTCATTAAATGAGACTCGCACGGAAAACTTTTAAGAAACCTTTTCCTTGGAATAACCAAATAGAATTTTTTCTTGAGAAAGACAAAACAATTAGAATTATTGAGGGAAAGAGCTGCCTACCTGACCTATTTCCCTGAAGCTGTTTTGATTCGTCTTGGAGCGTTCACTGAGGTGGATTTAAGTCTTTGGCACAATTCGGATATTGTTGTGACCTTAATTGATGTGAATTCTTAACAAAGCGCCTGTTTCTGCTTTCCATGATTTCTAGGCAGTAGCTACAATTTTAGCCTTAGTCGACACTCATATTGCCACTTTTGAAGCATGCCGTTTGTAGCTTCTGCTTCCCTTAGCTTTCGTCATTAGTTTGCAAATGACCAATTTCTAATGGAATTCGATTACAACCACCGACAGCCCACACATGCAAAACCTCGAGTATTTGCAACAGTTTACACCTCAAGGGCAATCTCTCCACAACAAGCATCTTATGCTTAGAGCACTTCTCACAAGCTTGCTTTGCACCCAACGATGGCAGACTGAGCAATTATTCGAAAGTGAATTGGGAAAAATTTCCAAAGCGCCAGAATTTCCTTTTGCTTGCAATACCCCTTCCGATAGACAGACTTTTAACGGTCGTCATGGAACGACCTTTTCTCGAAAAATTAAAAAATGGACCAACTTAGATTCGAGGCATTCAAGCTTTGTCGTGGACCCACTCAATCTCGTCCCCAGAGTAAGTTCGTTGCTCTACCTCTACTCTGGGATACAAGAGGCCGTTTGGCAATCTGATTGGCTGTTCATCATTTTGCGCCGTAACTCCGTTTTGCGCGTGGTAAACGACCTCGGCATTGCAAAATTCGACATAAAACCAGATTCTTTACCCTTTCCGACCATCATTTGCAACTTATTTCCGAAATTCGGAGAATAACGAGCCATTTTATTTTTGAAGCTGTGGTGAAAGTTTCCCGAATTTACAACTTAGGCCCATTTTCGCTCCAAATAAACCGAGCTTATTTTCGCATTTAAAACACTTGTCTTATTGTTTAAATAACTGCAAAAACACTTAACTTATTGCTTAAATAACTGCAAAAAGGTTCAAATAAGGTCCTCAGAGTGCTTTTTTTTCAATTTCTCCATTCATCTTCTGCAGAGTTAGCGCCAGAGCAATGGTCATTTTCTGTCGCTTGGTGTTGCCTATCCAATGGTGAAATCCATAATGGCCTCCAAATTTGCCCATTTTCTGGGCAAATTTGATCGAAGTGTACCAGGGTGCTCATTCGGCTTCATGATCAGCGTATGACGTAAGAACACCCTAGGAACGAGGTTGGGATCCACTTTTGCAAAATAAGCAACATTTTTGGATCTGCTCAGTGAATCATCTGCTCAGAGCTTACTGACTCCCCCATACCCCCTAACGTACAGCCGTGTGAGCAAAGCAAGATCTATTCAACATGCTGCACTGCACAATCTTTTCAGTCTATAGTTAGCATCACAAAGTCTCTGACAGGCCCTGACACTATATGGTAAATTTTTTGGCCTTGATGATGTACAAGATCGCTGCTAAACGTACAATTCGCGATGAAAAGGAACAATGGTTGTATGATACTGAAACTTTTGGGCGACTTTATCTATTATTGTTTTGAGTAAATGTTTCGAAAATTGTTTCTCGATCTTAAGAGTTGATCTCTTTTTGGAAAAATCTTGCCTTGTTTGCAAAAGTCAATCATTTCACTCAAGAAAACATAAGAATAGTTCCTCTCCATAACAACTCTTCAGTTCCACTCCCAAATCAGAGAGCTGAAGCATCTTCGTAAAGACCAATCAAATTCACAAGCCCTATTTTACCAAATTCTGGTCCTAAGACATTGAAGCGAAATAATAACGGACAATGCATTACCAGTGGCGTAACGGAGTTTAGGGCACTTTAGCTCAAAGACTAAGCGCCCCGGACCAAAAGCGGCCGCTGCAAAAAGTTTCCTCTGTTCTCTGGCTATGATAAAAAGACCAAGGGGCACCAGGCCTGCATATCAAAATCAAAGTGAATGAAAAGTAACGTCGAGTAACTGGAAGTTGCAATCTCTTAATGATAGACTGACAAATCTACATTTGTATGCAACTTCTAAAGTTACTGTTTTGTTAAATGGAAGTGTCGATTTTACAAAAAATTCATGCACGCCTCCATCCACAGAGAATTTAATTACTGGCCTTGCCAATGGCGAAATTTGTCCCTTTTGTCATATGGTCTTCAATGTACTGTGAGGCTCTTGTACCCAGGGTAGGTACTCTCGAAAACAAAGGAACAAGGTTGCGTATAGATAACTGGAGAAAATGATTTTTCCCGAGAAATACCGGCACGTAATTGAGAAAGCCCATCTACAGCAAAACCAAACTTTATTCCCAGATCAACTATCACAGAATCGTCAATGCTTCCATTTCGGAGCAGGCAAAGCTTGGATTGTGTTAAAGTTTTCGAAGCAAAAAGTACAGGGTAATTATGCAAAAAGTTTCCTGAATGTGCTGATCGATGGAAAACTTAACGAAACGGGAAAAGAGGCACGGTGAAAATTGGATTCAGATTGGTCTTTTGCAAATTTAAATGATATCTTCTCAGAAAGTTTGAATGGATTCGGGAGATATGTTCTGAGCCAAAGTACAAGGCATGTCCTCAAATTTTCTTGGGGGATTCGCCCACAGACTCCTTCATTTTTCCTGCCTCTCACTGATTCACCCTGGCCACGCTTATGTTAGTGAATCATTAAAATTGTTTAACTTTGCCTACGCAACTTATTTATCTTAAGTTTGAACTGGACGTGGTACCTTCATGTTTCTATCATTATCATTTACAAATGCTTCAGCTCTGGGGCCTCAAGTGGCAAAATCCCTAAGAGCCTACGCCACTGTGCATGGCTGAAGTATAGTAATTTATAAGATCTTGAAAAACGGCCAGTATGCTGAAATGGTCATTGATTTATCTATCGAATGAAACAGACTTAACTTGGACTGACCTTCATTTCGTTGTTTCATGGCCAGACGGGGAATTGCATCAGTGATGGAATTCCATTCAGCAAGGATTTAAGCTGACACACACAGCCCATTCATAATTTCACTACCTTTCAAACTTTTAAATGGCTGGAAAAGGAATTTTTCTGTCTGTATTTTCCTCGAGATTACTCACCAGTTGTGTGTTGTGCGTGCTTTTGATTTAAATCATTGAATCATTTCTTTATCCCATTAGAAATTCGTAACTAACCATGTGGATTATTCGTCGAGGACTTTGCCCGGCTGGATGTAGGTTTGATTTGTCAAGTTCATTTTTTTTCATTTGTGATTTTTTCGTATTTTCAACGGATCCTATTTCCTACAGACTAAACAGACTAACCATAACATGATCTTGAAACTTAGGCCCCGTTTACACGATACCATTTTCATTTCATATCGGATTAGTTTCATATCGGATTGGCCTTCTGTTTACACGATACCGTTTTCATTCCATATCGGATTGGCCTCCTGTTTTCATGAGAACGCACTAATCCGATATGCTTCATACCGTTTTCGCGTTTTCAAATGAAAACGCTCTCAAAGTGGCATGAAACCAATCCGATATGGAATGAAAACGGCATCGTGTAAAAAGGAGAAATTTTCATATCGGATCGTTTTAGCCAATCCGATATGAAATGAAAACGGTATCGTGTAAACGGGGCCTTAGTTCCAGCAATTCTCCTGTACCTTCGAGAATTAGAACACCTCAAGAAATCCTTTTTTAACCTCTTCAATGCTTAGGTATTAATCAAGTTCTTCCCAGCATTGTGAAACAAGAAGCAATAAGTGAAAATAGGTGGGAAAATAGAAGGATTGTCTTGACGATGATAAATGGCTCTTTGGCTTATGTTTCCTGGTGCTGGAGTCTTAAATTTTGTAGTGAGCTGAAGGAGGGGCGTTTCACAAGAAATGACAAAATACTAGTATTTTCAAATTTTGATACCTGTAAAAATTGCAGCAACAATAACTAGCTATGTTCTATAAACAGCTCAATCAGCAAGTGATCGTATTCGTAGAAATTCGTCATCTTTTATCTAGTTGCCATATTTTGCATGTCTTTATGTTAATGGAAAAACAGTTTAAGCAGTAAATTTGCTCGGTATGATATCCGTTATTCGAATAAAGAGCCAATAAGCAAGAAGACTTTATGCATGAATTTTGGTCAATCTTGCTTCACTTATTGACATAAAAAAGGATATTTTGTTTTGTCGTGTTATAGCATGCTGTATTGCCACTTCGGAGCTTTGATGATTTGATACTTTGATGCTTTGATACTTTGGTACTTTGGCACTCTGATACTCTGATTTCAAGGAGTCAGAAATTACTCATCTAATATTGCTTGCGTGAAATTAAAAACATTTGGTTTCAGGAACCATGGAGCATATTTTGGCTTGAAGGGGCTAGAAACATTCAAAGTCTCTACGAGGTTCTTGTGGGATTCTAAGAGGGTCTCTAAGAGGGGGCTCTAAGAGTGTCTCTTAGGGGGACTCTAAGGAGGCCCTCAGAAAATCTTTTGGACCACGCTCTCTACTTTAGCTATAAATGTGACCAACGCCCTTTTCATAGCCAATAAACGCCTCTGTACAGACCACCCTACTGTCTTTGCAGTTCAGGGGAGGCTGTTCAGTACTGTAAAGGCTGTTCATTGACGTGGAGGAGGTTCAGTACGGTAGAGGGCTATCATCAGAACAGTCAAGGGATAACGAAGTTAGTGCTGGGGTACAACGTTGAGTAAAATGGGGGCTATTCATTACAGTTTGGGGCTAGTACCCTCCCCTTTCCACCCACATTCCCCTTCCTTTTGCAGCACCAAGTATGTTTTCAAATAGGTATATGTCTGGTGTTGCCTTTTCATTAGAAATGCCATCGCCTATTTCGGCACCTTTGCCTTCGTGTAAAAATCATTTTGGGATTTTCCTAAAACTAGGGCTTCACATACACTAAGCCGTATAGCTATCATCGCGTTTGAGGGTCGTAAAGGGGTTCTGGGGAACAGGGAACAAACAAAAATCCGTAAAGGGAACAAGGGGACAGTTAGTTTGCTTTCAGGGAACCGGGAACACTGTAAAAGACTGAGAAAGTTTCAGTTTTTCCATAGGAAAGCCAAACCAACTGTTGATTTTTGCAAAATTTGTCAAGTGGCACACAACAAAATCCTTCAGTGCTTTGCATTATGATATAACTCTACGTCCCAGCAACTGCCTGCCTGTCATAATTAATTGAAGATGCAAAAACTATGTTTTACAAGAGAGTTTCATGATTTTTGTATGACAAATCTTTTCCAGGGAACATTTCAGAAATTTGCTAGGGAATATGAGAACAAACGATAATTTTATGAGGGAACAGGGGAACGAGGAAGCCCCCTATATGACCTTCGCGTCTCGTTGCGAGTGACTTTTATCGGATGAGGCAACTGTTTACATTGTACCGTATAGCTATCGTCGGGTCTTAACTGTCATTCCAGTTAGGCCTTCTCTTTTTACACCATTGGCAAGCAATCCAGGATCGTTTCTCAATCCTTTGCTTTCAATTCATTTTTCTCATTGTTCTCAAAGAAAGGAAATATGCTTGTACGGCGAAACGTATCGGATGGCACCATTTACATTATGCCAAATCCATCCATGCAGGAGTGATTTCCTACTAAGCGAAGTGATTTTCGCTCCTATTTGTGGATCGTCGTTCATCGGAAAGCTCTTGTTGGTGTAAACAAGAGGAAGTCCTATTTCGGTGCCTTTTCCTACGCGAAAGTTGCAGCGCGACGATAGCTATTCGGTACAGTGTCAAAGGGGCATGAATGCCGCATTTGATCTGGCCCACTTCTTAGGTCGTCCGGATTAGCATTTCATATCTGCAAGTCATTTCGTCTTTGTTACTCCCAACGTGAAAATCAATAACTACCAGCGCATAATAAACATTGTTGAAATAGCTTCGTTCTGTTCTAAAATGAATCCATCTAAGACAAAAATAGACGTAAAAGATAAAAGAATACTTTAGTGCTTTATTTGCCCAAAATAATCGGCATTTTGTCAGTAGTCGTCCGCTGTAAAACGCGGTGATCAGGGCAAAGAGGCAGGTGATCAGGGGCGGGTGATCAGGATTGATTGCGTCACGTGGAATTCCCAACAAAAGGGGGACGAATTCTTTTGACTTAGCAGCTGGTTTGCTGGATGGTAGACAATAGTAGTTTAGCGAAGAGGGAGTTGGTAGACATTAGTAGTTTAGTGAAGAGGGAATTGGTTAATGGTGAATCGGTAAGGGGAGGAAGGGGAGGGCTGGTAGTGGGAAATGGGGAGTAGGGACGTAGGAAGCATCTCAAGCTTTGGGGCATGACAGTTAAGGGCACTTTGCCCGGACATTTCCTGATAGCAAAAGGGGCACTTCTTTGTTTATTGCAAAATTTTCATGGTATGTGCCCCCAGTGCTTCACGGTTCTTACAGATACGGCGAGGAGTGCGTAATGAGGAGTGGGAAGTAGGCAACAATGATTGGGCGAGAGTGTTAACACCAGCTCAATCTCGAATAGCGTTTCAGTTGTCCTTGGACTTCCTTCGGAGGAACATCAGTTGTTTCGTATACAGAAGTGATATTTGTAGCGATTTCAAGCTGTCCTTTGCATTTGAGACAAGCTAACTTCTGTCCTACTTCTTAATGCTGTCAAATTAAAGTTGCAAATTGCAGCTGTAAGCTACATTGCAGGAACTATTACAAATAAATTTGCAAGTAGATAAGAGGACAAGATGTATTTAGGAATGTTGTTGGAATACGCAACAAAGTATGAAAGACAAAAAAATTAAAAACAAAACCAAAGAAATTGTTTAAAGGCAGTCTGTCATGCATTTGATTGGGTGATTTGGACAATACCAAGAATAGAAAAACTTGAATGGCTGCTAATCCTCTGACTTTCTATGGCCGTAGAAAGTCGAGACGATTGGCCCTCCTTTGTTTCAAATGCACAGATTCACAAAGAAATCCGTTGTGTTGAGCTCTGACTTTGTCGCAGCCAATCAGAGACGTGACAGACTGCCTTCAAGAAATTCGTATCATCCTTTGGCTGCCTTTTTATCTATTTGCAGGAGAGCTTAGATTTCTCTGGTGCAATTATCGACCCTTGAAGGCTCTTATATCTCATACAGAGCCTCTAGACTAACCAGGTGAGTCAGAAACAAGTTTGCCAACCTTGTTTCGATTTAAGAAAATTGAAATAGGATGTGTTGAAGATTCATTTTGCAGATGAAGGAATGAAACAGGAAAGGTTCATTATTTTGCCAAAGGGTTAGAACTGAAGAGGAATTTTATTTGATTGTGAAAATACATTTCATCCAAGTATGAACAAATGCGCAGTTAGCTTTATGCAACACTTACCAATTATATAGCATAATCAAATTTTACGCAAGTGAAACTATTGTACTTCAAATGAATGATCTAATATCTTTGAATGAACATAATTCACACATTCTGTTCAAGAGCAAAAACTAATGACAAGTATTATCATGATTGCTTGAGATTATTAAGAACAATTTTGCGTCTTTGTTATTCCCAAAAATAGTTTAGACCGCAGGAAGTAGACAGAAGCAATGCTGCGTCACGTCAAACTTTATGCAGAGAAATGTTTCTTTCCCACCATTGTCTAGGATGCAGTAAAAACCTGCGAATAAGAGCCTAAAATTTTGTAATTCAGCCTGATTAGGTTCTAATATATTGAGTATTCAGGTTCTTAGAGTGGCTCTTATTTCATTCATGGTTTTCAGGCATTTCTTTTGTTTAGATTAAAGCTTCAAGACCATTATTTACTGCCAGTACAGAGGCACCTGGGTTCATGAGGCCTCATTCATAACGGCAGTCCGTGGAAGAATCAGAAATTTTACAGAATGCAATGAAAAGCTTCCAAAGCATCTTTAGAGCTCTTTGCAATTTGCACATATGACAGTATCAGTCCATGTAGGCTCGATGACAAAGCAGCTGGAGTTTTTTTTTATCTAATTTGGTAATAAGAACCTATTTCTGTTTTCAGGCTGAATTGGTTCTTATGTATTGGGGGTCTAAATTTCAGGATTTCAGCCTATTGGTTCTTAATCATTAGGTTCTTATACGCTGGTTTTTACTGTCGTTTACTTAACTACCAAACTAATTTCTCTTCGGCTCCTGGATAAGATGGAGATGGGCTGAAAAATGGCTCGATCTCATTTGTTGCCTGTGGTTTAGAAGGTATACTTTCACGTTATTCTGGCAAAAAAATTAAATGGCTTATATGATAATCTCCTTCTATCATACGTCTCCTGGGGAATCCCCCACAGGATTCCGGGTAAAGGTAGCAGTTTCACGACATTTCGTACCAGTGTGCTAGTTGGTTTCATCTGAGGACGAGATTTTCCCAGAATTTCCATAGAAATCAGCTGCATGTAAATGGCACTGGCATGATTCATCTAAAATATGAATGATAAAGCAACAAGAGACACTTGTAATTCAATGGTTAGGTGTAAGGGCACCATTATGATGTATTCTTCTTGGTATCTGCCGCTGATAATGCAGCTACAATTTTAATGAAAAAAATCTCGATACTCTTTCATAAACTGGAGAATCATTTCTGGCTATGAATTTCTCTCTAAATTTTGAAATTCATATAGTAAACATCAGTGAAAGTTTTTCACATAAGTCTGGTAAGAGCTTTTGAGAATCCAAATAGATACATTCCTAACGACGAAAGAGGTGTTTCTTCATGCCTCCAGCTTCCAAAAGAGATCTACCCTTAGTAAATTTTCATTCCGTAATCGATTGAATCTATTGTAATAGTCTTTTGCTGTCTTTCGTAAAATCAACTCGCAAAAATTCCCATCAAGATACTACTGCTGTTGCAAAACAAATTACTCGCAGAGTTCCATAATAACAACTGTCTCTAGAAATCCTGCTGCGGTGGACATGGGGTAGCTCGAGGTAGTTTAGCAACGCTTGAAAGCATTTGATGTGCCTGCTGTCTGCACCTTCTCGGCGGATGATTCAAAGGGGTGGCGAAGAAGGCCTTGTGTAGATCACCTTAGCAACCATGCAGCATCGCTGACTGCTTCAAGACAGACATAAATTACCTTTGTCTGTGTTTAATGAAAAATCAGTGACTAAGACCTATTCTACTCAAACAAATCCATGGATAATATAATATAATTAATATATTTGAAATAGTGGCATCACGCCGTAAGTCGCCGTATCCGAAACACCCTCTTATATAAAAAGCTGTACCCAGAGCCTGTTCGTTCTCACTGTCCAGCTAACAGGCATGCAAGCGAGGTGGCCGTTGCTAATTGCTACATTTCAAAGCCTTGCATGAGGTGAATGTCGTTCTGTGCTTAATTTTCTTACTCGACGGATAAGGGCAAACAAGACAAGAGCAGCAAAGACACAACGCATACTGTGCAAAGCACGGAAAAATGGTAAGTTTGCTTCTCTTCTATTTGATGAATGGCATCTTGGTAAGAACAGGATGAAAAATGGCAAGGAAGACTTGGCCTATTTTCAATAAAGCAGAAAACAAAAATCCAAAATCGTCCGTCTTGTCATTTCAGTTTAATAGTTTCTCCAATGCACACTTCGATGCCTCAAAACTCTAGAAATTTGATAAAAGATACAGAATTATCTTCTTATCCTCGAAGGTCCCGTTGCTGAATTAGATAGCCAAGGGGTAGTAGCATGGGCTGAAAAGCAAGGAATACGCTCCATTTCATATCATTTTTGATTGATGTAATGCTTAATTACAGCAGGGTCAGTAATAACTGTTTGGTAATCGATGAGAGATACTTTGGAAAGTGTCCAGAGCTTAGTCTACTTATTAACTTCTCCATGAAAAGGTAAAGTAGGTAGGCCATCTGACTGTGTTTTGGACAGTTTTGTAACTTTGCAGCAAGGCCGTTGAAGCAAGGTTGGTTCAGAGTGCAGACGCTAGAGCCTCAACCTTACTAAATTATCATTACTGGAAGAGGTACCATGAAATTGACAAGAGAGCAGCTATTTCTACCATTCAGACATTTAATGCTAAGCATCACAACCACGCCTTCAGTTCAACTTCACTAAGTAGATTCCATTGCTTTCCCCTACCGCCATTTTAGTTCTTTGTCTCATGCTAACGTGGCATAATCAACTCTGAGATTCAGTTGTGTGACTAATATGCATATGAAATCAGAGGAATTTCTAGAATACGGTACTTGACATCAATTTGCCAGTTTTGAACAGAAGCTCCCCCGTCAGTTTGCTACTTTGATTATCGCATGAACCGCTGTTTGCAGCCTGTGAGATTGTGTCATTTTCTCTTCCATAGTTCGAGGTCGTTATTGTGTACTTCATCCCACGTTTACTTCCCAAATTTGATGAAGATATGTGATTTACACCAACGATTGGAATTGTTTGAATAGATATTTCAAATCTATATCTCTTTTTCATATTTGAGAACACTTGATGATCTTTTCAGAACACCGAATTACTCAGCAATATTTTACTTTTTTGCCAGGAATATCACAGCAACAGTATTCGTCATCACCTTGTTAAGCTAATTTTAGGAATTTCCTTGCCGTCGTCAGTCACTGTCTTCCAAAAATTGGAAGATTTGCTCTCACGAAGTTCTCCATCAAAAGCCTGAAAAAGCACAGCCAGAAATATCGAACTTTCCAAATAGTTTTTGCATGGAAATTTAGGGGAAGTGTCTGTTTCCCCAAAATTTTCCGTATGTGTCATAAGCATGTTTATGTAACATAGTGTTATTAGGGGGAGTCACGGCTGCAGTAGAAAGATTCCTTGCTCTTATATAAGGATCTTTCTAATCTTCAAAAAGAAACATCCATGCGGACAGTCTCTATTTGAAAGCAGAGATTGTCACAACGTGGAGCTAGGATTGGATTCACACAACGAAATTCCAAATACGAAACTGATTAAACAGTTGCTCTCATTCCTAGCCTATCAAAGTAAGAGTATGTCAGTGACAAGAGTAGGGATTTTATGCCTTTGTGCTAGCTTGGTCACTGATGGACAAAATTGCAAATGTGAACAATATTGAAACTATTTTAGCGTACTTTAAACTGGTTTGAGGAGTGGTCTAAGTTATTCTGGACGAATGCTCTTTAAGAAATATCCTAACGATGGATTCTTCAGTTATGCTTCATGCCTAGCTCTACTTTGGTTTGTGGGTGAGGGGGGGGGGGGCAAATCCGATGGCTTTGGTAGGAGGTAGGAGACCAATTATGGAAATAAGACTGTCTGACCTTTTGCAGCTAAGTATTATGTAGCTACTCTAAAGCCGGGATGGCGGGGGTCAAGGGGGCTGGGGGCTTTAGCCCCCCAATAATTTCTAGTGATAGTTTTTAGCCTTTTAGCAATTCATGTTTGCATAATCAAATATCGTCAATCATCTTACCATTTTTGACAAATGAAGAGAAGTGAGACGATATTCCTGTACTGACCTTGTCAAAATCACAAATTCTGGATTTGCAACTTTTGCAAAAACGGAGTAGCATCATTTACGTAGTCTTTTGCGATCCTCGTGTTTGGAATGTTCAGATCATGTTTCAAATTTGATCTAATTACATCTTTCCTAATTTTGACAAATATTTCTGCTTGTGTAACCACATACAATAAGAGCTGACACAATCACTGATGATAGCAAATTCTGAGGTAACTTTCAAATTCTTAAAGAATGTACGTATGTCTGAAGCTATCAGTACACAAGCATTGCATTTTACTCGTTAAGGGCTAGGCAGGGGCTCTTATCTCCCACTCCTAAAATAGGACGTGTCGGATAGCCAACTATAATAGGGTTAAATGCCAGGAGTTAATTTAATTCATAACTTAAGATTTTTTAGACATTAGTGAGAACTGACAGGACTGTTTGACTTGGAGTGAACTGCCAGTCGATGAAATATGTTTTCAAGTTATGGATACCTAACGGAGGTTTATTCTGTTCGAAACAAGAATAGATTTAAAAATTTTATGAATGGATTTCATCAGTCTTCACCTTCAACTCTCCTTCCTGGTACTTCAAAACAGACATTGATCAAGATATTAGCAATGTGTTGGAAAATGTTCAGAAGATTTTCCAAACCATAGAAACCACTAAACCCACTGCAATGCTCGATGAAACACTGCAAAAGGAAAGCAGAACATGTTGCCTAGGGCCTTTATTGTGAAACGAAGCGAGCTCCATCATTTGCTTATGTGAAGACAGAATTTAATGCATAGTTGATAAATCCGCTGGATAACAGATTCATTGATTCAGTTTGATTTTCCAATGTCCAGGATCTCTTAAGAACGCCAAAAAAGCGGATGCCCATCAGCAGGAGAACTACAACGAAGGTGAAAAAGAATAAATATCATTTCTGTTTCGCAGTAGGAAAATTAGCTTGATTCCCAGCATTTGAGAATAATGGAAGGCTTTGCGAAGAAAAGTATCTCAAACTATGGAAGTTGTAGAATATACTTGCAGTTTAAATAAAAGCACAAGTAAAAAGAGAATAATTTTTTTTCGTGTAATCCACTAGATAAGCCCATTCTGTCCTATCTTGTCTCTGATTCAGTGTGGATTTCTGTCAAAGAGGTAAAGATGGAGCTTCTCGCCAGCTTCTAATGTTGCAGGTATGCAATGGATTTAGCAATACTGTTTGTTAAGAATGAGTCACAAGCTTACTTGAAGAAAATTTTTGCTTGAAATTCATTTCGCTTATCTAACAGCTTATTTGTGCCAAGCATATCATTATTGCTGTCTAGGATGGGTTCATTCTTCAGGGAATGGAAGCACAACAGACTGTATCAAAGTTTTTCCATGGTTGTCTCACTGTTCATCCTAAGTTTGGAGCAACTTGCCACCCCCTGGAACAAAGGCAGCTTCGTCATTTAATCTCTGTAGAAAGCACGGCTAAAGAGGCTGGAGAAAGTGCAACTCGCACAGAACAAATGTAATCTTAAAATCCAGTGACCAAAGCTAGCTGTGACTTGTCAAAGTAAAACATGAGGAATCAGAACAAAATATTCCACTAAAATTTTGATGAGATTCATGGTGTCTAACGAATCAAACTTTTAAGCCTTTCTGAAACCATTTATTTTGATCTCGATCTAAGCTTTTATGCAAACATCAAATAGTTTCATTAGGATGTAATGGCTAGTTGCAAACTTTGCACACACATTCCATAGATCTAAGACTCCTGAAAACGATTATTACCTCCGTGTTTGGCGAGAAGAGTCATATGAACATGACTTCGAAGAATATCTCATATTCTGATATAGAAATTAGCGCGTAGCGTAGCAAAGGAGCCCCCTACAGCGTGCGAAATCCTTGAGAACATGAGAAATTTTATGAATTGCTGTGATTCTGCTATGCAGATTAGCTTCTTTTTTGACCAACAGACAACGTCTTAAGGTCCGGATGCAACGAAAAGATGTTTCCATCTGTGTTGTTACTCATGTTAGTTCCACATGATCATTTATCTACTTTCGTTACTCAATGCAGCTTACCTCACCCCCTTCAGTTTTTCATCGGTTTTTGAAGAATTAAAAAACTCACCTTTGGAGATGATTGGGAGGGGGAGGGGGGCACAGCTTGAATTTACTTTATCCTGATTCCAAGTTCTGGTCTATGAATTAGCCTTTGGTAAAAAAGCAAAATATACATCTGGGATCTATCAAATCCCGAGTTTCCTTGCTACCCAGAGGGCAGATTGAGTTTTGTGTGAAGTAGAGATCACCAGTTGAGGATTCATATGTCAAATTAACAGCATGTAATAGCATGCAATAGCTGATTCAACTGCGATCCTAGCGGGGAATACTCGTAGGAGGCATCGCATTTTCACTACGGAAGCATAAACATTCTCGTGCAAACAATGACAGGTTGCTTCATTCTGTGCTGTTACCAAACAATCTATCTTCTCCCGGGTCTTTCTTCTTCTCAGTGACTATCATCCTTTCATCGCCTGAAAGTAGCTGATTTGTTGAAGGAACAGTGCCGAAGTCTCCTTTGTACAATGCAGCAAAATTTTGCAGCGAATGCAAAGTTTTAGAGAAGGCCGAATGCAACCTATCCATGAAATTACTTAACTCTGCCTCACATCGCATATCAGGGAAGGCTTGTGAAAATGCATCCTGAATAAAGTGAGATTTCAAAACCTTTGAAAATAAAATGTATCAAGATTCATCTGGAGATGAGAGAAGTACGGATTACGGATATTTTTCTTCTCAAAACTTTAAAACGAATGTTCGGCTACCTGCTAGCAATGCTTCCTTGCTTTAAATGTAATTTGGTCGTAATTCTTTCACGATTATTATTATTATTATTATTATTATTATTATTATTATAATAATTATCATTATTATTATTATTATTATCATTATTATCATCATTATTATTATTATTATTATTATTATTATTATTATTATTATTATTATTATTAATTTCTTTATAGTAGGCGTTTAAATGAATAGCAAAATTACAGCTAATTGAAGCCTACTAAAACAAAAGCAAAAGTGAAATAAAAATAAGCCTACAAATCTAACATAAAACGATCTTCCTAAATATATACATATGTACATATGTTACATATTTACAGGCGATTTTTAGCTTGAGATTAGAACAAGGTTAATTCAAGAACCCAATCTGTGCTATGAAAGTCTTGCATAATCGGCAGTTGCAGTCATCACCCTTCCATTCCTTTATACGTTTTTTAAAGATGGAAATATTAAATGACTGTTTAATGTCATTGGAGATTCCATGCCACAGTTTACATCCAAGGAAAGAAATACTCTCTAACCCATACCGAACTGTCCGGGGCTTGGGCATTTGTAGAATATCGCTGCTCCTTAGATGATAAGAGGGATTCTTCTCAATTTAGTTTTGTAAATCTCTGTCATTAGCAACTGCAGATTCCGTTTATGTACAGACACAGAATTATCTCTCGTCATAAGTGTATCAAAGTCAGAAACATCATCTTTGTATGCGATTCTCAGTGCCTTTTTGTGAATGTGATTGATCTTGTTATTAAGATATCTGTCACAGAACATCCAAACCAGGGGGGCAGTAGCAAAATTGGGATAGGATAAAAGCCCGCATGATATGCTTGAGTTTTTCAGTGTCAAGTAAGTAGGAAATACGCGAAAGAGCGTGAAGCTTTTGGCTTGCTTTCTTGCATAACGATTGAACGTGTGTCTTGAAAGAAAGTTGCTTGTCCAAAGTTACGCCCAGCAGTTTTTCCTCTCTGCTTTTTGTGATAGTTGTACTTCCGATTTTTATCGACAAATCATTGCTCTTTTCACCGAATATCATCAAGTGGCACTTATCGTCATTTAGCTTCATGTAATTATTCCGAAACCATTCAGAAATAAGCAGGGTTTCGGTTTTTTAACTTATTGATTACGTTTTCATGATTACCATCGCAGACATAGATCGTTGTATCATCAGCATAGTTGCATACTTTGCAGTCTGTCACAAACATAAACAGGTCATTCAGGTAGATGTTAAACAAAAGAGGCCCCAGCACAGATCCCTGCGGTACGCCTACACTAGTCTCTATCCATGTGCTGAAAGACCCATTCACTTTTAATCTTTGCTTTCGCCTATTCAAGTAGCTGTGGATGAGCTGCAATGCTCCTCTGCTAAAGCCATATGCTTCTAATTTTGCAATTAGCAGATCACGATTCAAGCAGTCAAAGGCCTTGGAAAGGTCCATTAACACGGCCCCAGCAGTGTTACCACTGTCCAATGCTGTCCTGCAGTCTTCTATGAAACGAAGAAGAGCATGCTGTGTGCTATAATTCTCACGAAAACCGCACAGCAATGAATTGAGAAAGCAGCGAGCAAAAGCTTTCATTTGAGACTCCATTAATCTCTCAAAGATTTTGGATGCAGATGGCAAGACTGTTATTGGTCTATAATGTTTCTTGATGAAATTATCATCCTTTTTGTAGAGTGATGAGATATCTCCTGCTTTCAGAGTTTCTGGAAAGTCATTTTGTGAGATAGTTGCATTGAAATGTCCTTGAAGGATTTGTGCAAAAACATCAGTTTTCTTTCATGACCTTCGCAGGTATACTTCCTACTGGAGACGATGCAATAAAATACTGAGTTTCTCAGAAAAAAAGCATACGGATTTGATCCAGCAATGTGAATTTTGCTTTAGTCGATGGCTAATACCTTGTTTTTCATACTGGTTTAAAAGCTCAAACATTGCCATTGAAAACTCAAACTTTTCTGTATCTCCAAAGAAGAGCTTTGGCCTTAGATCTGAGCAAATTCTTGAAGCACATCGCAGCGGTGCGCTGTGGCCTGGGAGCAAGGGAGTAGCAAGAGGACATGGCCAGCTTTAAAATTTAGATCGTCGGATTTTATTGAAACCTTTAGGGTTCATCTGAAAGTCAATAACTTTGGGCTTGCTCTAAGTTTATTTAAGATTTTGTGCATCGCTTTCAGTTTTGCACACAGAGTGTGCTATTTTCGGTGCTCTCCGTCAGAAATTTTCCAGACATTAGTTTGCTTTTAGCAGTTGTTATGCATCGCGTACCAGAACTTTGAAAAAAGTTCGAAAAAAGACTTAAAGTATTGTACAGAGACCTAAAATGCTCATTGCTTTGGGAGGTAAAGTTAATCTGATAAAAGTTAGGTATGAAAGAAAAGAGAAGAGAAAAAGGAGACGACTAGGAAGGGTATGGAGAAGAACTAAGCTTCCTGCTGACAGAGAGAATTTTGTGAAACAGAAGGAAAAGTTCAGGAAAATGTTAGAAGATGCAGACACTGAATTTTATTCAAGTCTTGTAATGGAGAATTCCGGAAATTCTCAAAAGTTTTTTGAAGCTCTTAAAAAAATTCTCAAGAGGAGAGATGAGTTTGTGCTCCATCAGAATCACTAAGTATTGCAACTAGCTGATGAGTTCATTGAATTCTTTACGGAAAAAATGGCAAAGATCCAAAATGAGATAGACAAGAATTTGACCAATGATGATCGTGATTGCCTTTGTTATCAATCAGATATTCCAAAATATGAGTTTGCCATCACTTCTTTTCTTGATCTGTGTGAGACCGAGGTGGAGAGTCTCCTGAAAAAGTCAACAACAGCATCGTGTGATTTAGATCCAATACCAAGCTGGGTTTTGAAGCATTGTCATACAGCATCTTTAAAGATTATGACTCAAATCATCAATAAATCACTCCAATCTGCAGATATGCTTAAGGAATTTGAGCTTGCAACCTTAATCCCATCGTTGAAGAAAATTGGACTCGAAGTGATAAAGCCAAATTCTAGGCCTGTTTCAAATCTAGCTTATGCTTCTAAACTAATCGAGAGCGCCGTTGCCAGTCAATTAGTGGAACACATGACAAGTAATGGTCCCTTTGAACCACTGCAATCAGGTTATAGATAAGGTCATAGCACAGAAACTGCATAGCTTAAGGTCCAGAATGACATGCTGGTAGCGATGGATAGTCAACAAGTCTCGATTCTCGTTTTGCTTGAGTTTATCCGCTGCTCTCGATACTGTCAATCATGATGTTCTTCTGAAACGGCTGAAAGAAAGATGCGGAGTTCAAGGAAAAGCACTGAAATGGTTTGAATCATACTTTACTGATCGTTTTCAGATGGTAAAATTAAAAGAAATAACGTAAAAGAGAGTAGCTCTTCATTGTGGACTTCCGCAAGACTCTGTTCTAGGGCCTCTGTTGTTCCTAGTTTACACATTACCACTTGGGGATTTCATCAAAGGCAAGGGACTCCAGTTTCATCTCTATGCGATGATACGCAGATATACATGTCTTCCCCACCAGACAGCTCCGGTGTAGCCAACTCGCTAGAGCGTATAGAGCAGTGCATACAGGAAGGACAGGAAGTCAGCTCGTGGATGTCAGCAAATAGACTCAAGCTAAATGGAGACAAAACCAAGATGCTGATCATTGGTACTCCGCAGCAATGCTTGAAAGTCTCTAATCTAACCCTAAATCTAGCTGATAGTATCATCGAATCAAGTGAGACGGTAAAAATTCTTGGAGCAATTTTTGACACGCATATGAATCTCAAGTCACATGTAAACGCGATCAGTAAATCAGCCAGGTGCCATTTGCATAATATTGGTCTGGCCAGAAGGTACCTGACAAGAGAGGCTGCAGAAAAGGCCAATCATGCATTCGTCATTTCAAGGCTTGATAGCAACAATGCCTTGACACAAGGACTACCATCCTGTGAGTTGAAAAAAATTGCAGAAAGTTCAAAATGCTGCTGCAAGGCTCATGGTGGGTGTAAGCAGAAAATGTTACATAACACCAATTTTGAGAGAACTTCACTGGTTACCTGTATTTTGATATATTTTTTTGATATTTGATTTTATCAAGGAAGGTTGCCCTTAAACAGAGTTGATTTACAAGTGGCCCTCCACTTAAAAAATTACTTACAATATACCATAAACAATTACCGAATAAAAAGCCAAAATTACAATATAAAAACCATAATATAATAACCTAATACAAAATTTACAAAATCTAGTATAAAAGAAAAAGAGAAAGTCCTAAAAAGATTTTTTAAAACTATTCAGGGAAGTTGCCTGCTTGGTATCCGCAGGAAGGTCATTCCAAGCTTTTGCTCCTCGATAGGAGAAACATTTTTGTCCATCACTTGACTTTTTCATGGGTAGTCTTAAATCTGTCTCTGAATTGCGCAAGACATAGGAAGAGCACTTTGAGTTTCGGGTGAAAAGGTCACACAAGTATTGGGTAGCCAGTTCATGCAGGGACTTGAAGATCATTGTTTTAGATTCACTAGCAACGAGTTGTTCAATGGTCTTCCAGCCCAGTTTATAGATGAGTGGTCTGCTTGCGGTGTCAAAGATGCTGTTGGTTATAATTCTAGCAGCTCGGTTTTGAAGTTTTTGCAACTGATTAAGCTCAGTCGAACCGGCGCAATCCCAAACAGAGCAACAATACATGTAGTATGCAGAATTCAGTGTAAGATATAGCTATTGACATTCAAGTGTATCAAAAACATACCTCCAAAATACTTAATTGATTTACTAAAGAAACGCACAGCTCCTCGTGCAACAAGATCAGCGAAAGATGATCTCCTGCTTGAAATAAAGAGAACTAACTTGGTTACCGCTGGGGAGCGATCATTTGTTCATGTTGCCCCATGTCTCTGGAATGAACTGCCATATTCACTAAGGGCAGCAAACTCAGTGGACACATTTAAAACACTCTTAAAGACATTTTGCTTTCGAAAATATTTTGGCATAAACGATATATAATGTTTTATCAAATTTATCTTTTAGTTGCAAAGTATGTAATGCGCCTATGAGCCCTGAGGATATACGGCGCAACAAAAATTCCTTTATCATTATCATCATCATTATCATTTATGAAATGTACAATTGAGGATGACACTTTACAAGTTAAGTTGACGAAACAGTACGGTCTCTTTTCATGATAGATAGTTATTACTCTTTTCCTCCAAAAGTAAGAACCATGGATTATGCACTTTGCAAAAGATATTTTCCTTTCATCTTCAAGTACGTTCCTTTTCCAATGAAAAATGCTACATTCAAGCTTATGGAAAGGAATGTTCTAAGAAATGAAGATATCAGGAAGTTATCCGAGTCATCAAGCTATCTTTCCTATACTTCATACAGCTACAGTAAAAATCATTTTATTTCTAAGTGAATTTTAAGTTCTACCTTCAAGCTTTTCCAGGAAAACCTTCCGTTAGCCAAGCTCTGCTGCTCCTTTTAATGGCGACTTCTTCAAAAAGGGGCACTTTCTAACGACATTAAATGTCGCAAAAGTTTTTCGCGGGGGCGAAACCCCTACCTCCACTTTCCTCGTTTCGCTCGTTTTTGGCTGCAGTACAGTAAGGCCTCGCATTTAAGAAACTACCTATAAGAAACTTTTAGGCTACTGAAAAATGATTTTGAAATATGAACTGAACTGATTAGCCCCCCTGCCTATAAGAAACTCTTGAGGCTTGCACCCAAAATAAAGTTTCTTGTATTTTGAGTAATATTAATTTCTGGTCTGATAGAGTGAGAGCATTACACTTCATACATGATTCATTAAGAAATTACTAGCGAGATATTTTGGATTTAACAGATTTTTGCCAAAATTTTAATTCATGTCCTTGAAAATCATTGTTGACATACATATATGGCTGAATATGGATGATATACCCATAGACGGTCCCATTTTGGTTTAACTTATTTGCCTAGGACTTCAAAGAAATTAATTAGCAACTTAAGAAACTTGAGCCTAAAACATGAGAAGTATCAGAGATATAAGAAACATTTTAGACTACGGTGTGCAAAAGTAGTTTCTTAAATGCGGGGCCTTACTGTACCCCGAATATGAATTTTGCTCGGACAGGCCCAAGCGTTGGATTTCGTCCCAAGAGGATTGTCCTCTTCGTGGTTCATATGGACCCAATCGCAACATAACACCAATAAACCCAAAAATTTTCCGTTAGCCACTGCGACCGTCTCCACGCCCGACAACACCAAGCCTGAAATCTGACGTCACTTCAGTCCTCTTCTGCAAGAAAGCTGTGGCGCGAACGTAAAATTTTGTGATAAATGGCGTCAGCAGGCATCGCAAGTGTTGCAAAGCAAAATATCGAGATATAACGCAATAGCTGTATCTTCGCTCTTTCAACTTCTTTAAGAGTTTTACACTCAAAGTTTCTTGGTTCTTCAAACTTTTCAAAGGCCGTGGACAACTCTGTTTACAAACTTCGGATGCAGTACAGCAGGTGAGCAAACGTTTTCGCAAATTTAACGTTCGTCCTTGGTTTCATGGTAATTTCGTTCAAAGTTTTGGATTTCTCGATATTTTTTGACCTAGGTTGCCACGCTTTACGAAAGTTGACCAAATAAAGTTATATTTTTCTCCTCTTGAACTTGGCCTGGCTGTTTCAAGAAAATCAAATTTACTTGGCCTAAATTTACCCAAAAATTTTTCAAAGTGCAATATTTTCTAAACTAGAGCAGATATCCTCAATATGGAGATCTAACGCAATAGCTGTACGCATCTAGTTTCTGAAATGTTCGCAGTTTTTCTGTAGCCTTGGCCATTTTCCCACACTTTTCAAAGGCAATTGTTGCTCGAAAGCCATGACCGCTTAATCTTCGTTAACTTTACGGGTTTCCTTTACCAAACGTGTTTGCTTTTTAGTCGGAAAACATTTGTTTACCCTTACTAAATTTACTACATTCAAAGTTTATTTGAAGTTCATCGAAACAGAATTATTTTGGAATACTTTTTTTAGCCGTTTCGGCACAAGGGCAAGAAGTATAATAACAACACTTTGACTTCGCGTTCTGAGAACTTTCTTTGGGTTCGGCCTAGGAAATGTAAAAAATCATAAACTTCATCGTTGTTGAAGAACTTCGCACCAGTTGGGGAGTTCTGGCTTAGAAATGGAGGTTTACATATAGAATAATGTTTATGTCTTGTACGAAAAACTCAATAACTTTTATCATCTTGCGTATAAATGCGAAGCTTACTGGACTCATGTTATTGTTCTTGATCAGTTTCTTTTGCACTTGAAATTACATGAGACTGGATAAGATTTGCTGTGCAGCACAGACATTTGTAGGACATTTCCGTCTGTTCCGCTTTAAGATTCTCAAAAAAAGCAATCTTTATCAAGCACGATACTGATGTAGCATAAATGATAACGACGAAGACGGGAATGCTTGTCACAACTCCTGAAGACTGATGCAATTCCGATGGAATATTGCTGTTGCAGATTAATCATTGAATCAAGAAACCATTACAACGTACAAGAAACTTTTACTTTGCTGTAGAAATTGATACTGATGATTTTGTTTGTGATATGAAGATGTTAACATAATAGCAGTTGAATAATCACAAAATTGAAATTTTAATTTTGTTAAATTCTGAGGCAGCCTGAGACTTCTTCTAAATTCAACCTTCAAAGGTTGGAAGTTTGGAAACGTTGATGATGCATGAAAATGAACAAGAATAACTACACACCTAACTACCAAAAATTGTCTTCGCCCAAAGCTGCTTGAATCTCTTTCTAGCAATTTTAAAGGTTGATATCAAATAATGCCATTTGAAGTGATATCAAAGAATAAATTCAAAGAAAACATTGCAAAGACTTCTCTTTCCAAGAGCTGCATCTCATGAAGAATATGCTTAAATCAATAAAGCTTTATTGTGCCTTCCAAATTAGCAGAATAAAGATTGATAACACATCGTGTTGCACTGCATGCAGCAGGGGTACAATGGGTAAGCAAGGGGAGAAATCAGTTACATTTTGACACCTGGAAAACATTGAATTTCTAACTGGTCAGAAAAAATTATGTGAAGCAACATTTTAGTGCCCATTTTACCTTGTGGACCCTATCTCTATGCTTGTTTGTGAGTTTCTGAAAGTCATCAAAATGGCAGTCATTGAAGTTGTCCATCGGAGATAATCATTTGAATTTCAATAGACAGCATCCACCTCGTACTTGTCTGCCTTTTTAGAGCCAAATTTTCAGAACAAGAAGAAGTTTCTAGAAAAGTTTCAGAAGTTTGAAAATTCTCTTCGTTGAGTTGTTAACCCATATGTCCAACAAGTGGAACTCATTGTCCAGTACAAATAAGATATCTTCTATTATGTGTTCTCCATCTGTCCATTAAAGTGATCTGCCTTCATAAACGAAATTTAGTTCTTGATCCATAAACATGCGAAATTTCTCCCTTCGAAGCTTCTTTCGTGTCTTTCTTTCTGGCCGATTTGTTGCAAAAACATGAACGCATCTCGAACAAGAAACCCAGAAATTGTCCGTCACTAGCGGTAAAATGGATCATTTGTGCTCTGCGTAGTAATTTGTTGTTTCATTCATTATTAAAAGTTTCTTCAAGCAAGCAGCACAAAGACCACGCCGTTTTCAAAACAATCTCTACGCTCTACTGTATTTTCTAAGTGTCATGGTCTTGGAGGTGCTGCCTCCATCATGAAAGACAATGAGCTCGAATGATTATGCTCAAAGACAATGGAAAATCAAAATAAGACCATCCCTTTTGTCCAAATTTGTGGAGCTTACCACGGAGTTTAGAATTGAGTTGACAAGAAAAAGTAACATCCCGTTCCCGCAAGAAACGTTCAAAGTCGTCAAACATATTCACTTCCGGTCATTTTCCTATACATTTGTATAGGGGCATCAAAATGAGGCAAAACTCCTCGAGAAAGGTGTTGTCGGGCGTGGTCTCGTAAGCGGGAAAAAAGAGGGAAGTTGAGAAATTTCTTTTTTAGCAATTTTTGGGCCCCGGCCCCACCAATGGACAGGTCCCACGAGACCCCTGCATCGCAGTTCTTAACTGAAAGTGGAGAAGAGCAAGAAACTGCATTATGGATAACTCCTAGCAAATTGAATATGATAGGACAAACTACATGCCTATGACTATTATGAAAATGCTCTAGTCCTGATATACTCCTACCTGAAAGGCAGAAACAATCTGCGAGAATCAATAATACGTATTCCTCTGTTCAAACTATTTTACCAGGGGTACCTCAAGGCTCTGTTCGGGCCCTATTCTATTCAGTTTTTAAATTAACGATCTGTTTTAATTCTTCAAAGAAGCAACTTTGCATAATTATGCCGCCGATGACACTCAGGCTTATTTTTCCAAGACGCTATCAAATTTGATTGAAGTACTGGAATAAGAAGCTGGGGTTACTTTGACTTGGCTGAAACAAAACCAAATGTTAGCTAATCCAGAAAAGTTTCATGCACTCCTTATCAAAAAGGATCAAACAAACACGAGTGGAGAAAATTTCAGCATCCAACGAAAACGTTCAAATCGGAAGAAACAGTCAAGTTACTAGGAATTCACCTAGACTATAAACTGAATCTTGAACAGCACATCTCTAAAATTTACAGAAAATACAGAAAAGCTGCAACACAACTAAATGCTTTAAAAAAGACTCAAAAGATCTATCGGTTAGATGAAAAGAAAATCCTTGTTCAGAGCTTTGTCTATTCTAATATTGATTATTGTCCTTTAGTATGGTATTTCTCTTCAGCTAAATCTTTGCAAAAGATTGAAAAATTCGAAGAATGTGCCCTTAGACTTTTACACAACGATTATCTCTGCTCATACGGTGACTTACTTTCAATGTTAGAAAGGTGTACTATGCATATTGCCCGTCTAAGATTCCTCTGCATAGATTTTTTTAAGACACTGAAAAACTTAAGCATTCCTTGATGCAAGATAGTTTCAAAACAAAATCTTCTAGCTATTCATTACGAAAGTCCAATGACTTACAGCATTATTGACCAAATCAAGTCACCTTTGGTTCAAATAGCCTTCGATCTTTGGGACCTCAAATGGACTGTCAAATGATATGAAATCGGCAGAAAGTCTAACTATCTCCAAACCCATGATAAAAGAGTGGGATGGTCAAAACTATAAATGTAGTGCTTGTAAATACGTGTCTCCAAATTAGCTTTGTTGTATTTAGTTAGTTTATCAAAATATTGTAAAGTTATTTTTATAATGTTAATATATTCATCAATTTTGATTAGTCTACTTTGTACATCTGTATATAGTAAGCTAGTTTTTTCAATCGATGTAAAATAAGTTGACAATCAGTCAAACAAAAAAGGATTTTATTTTGCTAAAATTTTATCAATTGCTCATTTATTCGCTGTGCTTCCAGAATTACTTAGGTCAAAATGCAAAAGTACTCGCTGAAGGAGGATGCAAGCTTGAGCTTTCAAGATTAGATGCATCTACTCTAACAGCATCATCACCAACAAACGAGGTTTGTCGTGGTGATAGAGGTGTGTCGCCCCGATTGAGGGTATTTTACGTTGGTCGTATATTCCTGCCGAGCGAAAATATTTTCAGAACGAAACTTCCCATGAAAACCTTCGTAAATTCTCCCTGTTGCTGATATATAACGCATTTGTCATTGATGGTATCGTGCCTATGGAGTGAGCTACGCATGAAAATTCGAGAGAGCCAATATTTCTGACGTCACCCTGGTTGAGGGTATCCAAATTTTCACTTTGTATCAGGTTAAGTCCAAGATGATTTGATGGGAAGATTGCCAGCATATAAATGATTAGAGAGTTTTTGTTGTTATCAGATGTTTTCTGATTTTATTTGCGGTTTTTGTTTCCTAGACACTGATCTTTTGCTGCCGCTGTGTTCGAAGACTTTTCAAACAAGCTGGCATCAAGGATGCTTAAAACAATTTATGATGTAAACAAATGTTCTTTACAGTCTATTGCTAGAACCAATATGTTTTTGCTCCTTGTTGGGGATACGTGAAGGTTCAAGTTGAGGCACGCTAGGAGTCCCCTCCGAGGACTATGAACGCATGCGCAGTTGTGCGATTTTGCCGTGGCGCGACATGAGTTACAAGCATTGGCGGCCGGAGAGAAAGAAGCTTGGAGCGGTTTTTTGGCAATTGAAACGATGAAAGTGCACATGTAAATTCATAGAAAAGGTTATCTTCACTGTTAGAAAGCAACTAAAGCTGTTCTTGTATGATTAGTATCTTTTTCTCGATGCGAAGGTTTAGCCAACCATCAACAGATCCCAGCCATTGAACTAAATGATCCCAGCCTGCTGGCCCTTTGGCTTCAACCATTGTTGTTGACATTAGCTGAAGCGCATGCGTTCATAGTCCCCGTTGCTGATTGGCGGTCAAGTTGAGGGGAATACAAAGCGAGGAAACAATAGGGGGAGTACCATGTATCCCCAACAACTCACTTAAATGTCCTTTTGTAGCAAATAGTAGTCGCCTGTCACGCGATGGCAGCGCACATTTCGTTCAAGAAGCGATAGACGAGATAGTACACTCAACCAGTGCGACCTCAGGCCAATCAAACAGCTTACAAAGAGATACCCGCCGTGACAGAGAAGGATGTCATATCTCCAGTGATACGTGAATTACTTATCCTAGACACGTGATTCTTGCTGTGAAGCCTTGCTTTTCTTTGGGAATGTTTAGATAACGTCAGGCAAACGAAAGAAGCCAAAACATTGCAACAAACTTTGATGTGAAGAATGGCAAATACTTACAGCTCCGTCTCAATTGAGCTTCTTTGAGTACTTTTTCTCTGCTTGTGGATGGAACTTTTATTCAACGAAAACCAGGAAAGATTTAGCAAATGTTGCCAATGAGATATTTTCACGAACGTTTCTAGGTTATGGCTGGGCAAAACTCTCATAAGTGAAAAATAGCAACGAACACAACATAGTGAATACCCGTCTAAATATGCGTTTACCCTCAACCAGGGCGACACCCCTCTAGAGCATAGTTTAAAATGACATCAAACAATACAAGTAGCACAATGTCAGAAAGAAGCGCTATCTCATTTCGACTTATGTTTACTTTCTTCTTGCTTGCAAATTCTCTAGAGACCATTTTGCAAAAGATATACATTTGAAACACAAGAGTCAGTCATTCAGAAAATTACTGTCTCATTAATGTCAAACTTCTCGTTGCAGAGAAGTCAAAATTTGCTGGCCGTAGCCTTTTTCTGATGCACCTGGTTGTTGCATAGAATATGAGAAAATACTTTTTGAAAGTAACAATAGTCATGATCAAATCTACAGCTAAAAAACTTTTTCACTTTGCTTAAAGCTTACCATATTACCACTAACTTTCAAAGATGCAGAAAGACATTTCACGTTTTAGGCTAAGTCAAATAACGAATGATCAGGTTTAGCTCAAGAAAGTCATCTCTCATGTGTTATTCGATGTTGTTTTCAAGATCAAAATGAGATTTTCTGCTTCACCAGATGAAAGTCTTCATTAGAAAATTACGCTAAAGATGGCAGCGAGGAACTTTTTACCAAGAGTCATTGCCCTGGAATTACAAATCTTTAATGATTCCATTGGAATTCAACTAAGTATTACAATGCATCTTGGGAAAAAGTTGCTCGCCATCTATTGAGTTTCATAGAATAAAGTTGAGATTTTTCTATTTCATCTTGGTCACAACTGTAACAATTTGGCGAGGGCTGAAGAATGCTCAGAGTACTTTCGCACGGTTGGCTTTGTTCTTCCTTTGTAAGGATAAGTGGGTAGAGGATTTATTAAGAGTCACTTGATACATAAGGACAGTTGTCGATTTCACTAGGCAACCATAAGTTGCCTGGGCATACGCACGTTCCACAACCTACCTTCTCTGATCTTGGTGTCACAACAGAAGTTGTCATTTTGAGGTCATCAACGTAGCCAGGAGCATACTGTACGCTTCGAAATAAAAGATAAATGATTATAGAAAACTTCATTAGAATATTGAGACTGGCAAGGGTCCATTGAGATGAAAGTACGGAAAGGTCATGACATTAGATAACAAAGGTTCTTTGCGAAAGTGGCGAGGGCGGGAAATAGATTAACCAATGATAAAACGTTTCTGTGTGCATGAGTTGCTGACAGTGATTTGCAAGGCGTTTATATAGTTACTGTGGAGCCATAAAGCCATGCCAACAGGACTTTCTAGTCAAAAGCGGGTTTGCTTTATCAAACTTATTGTTCCTGAGTGAAAGCAATTCTTGGCAAAATAGAAAAAGGCATACCTTCCAGATGGTAAGTGAGTTAGTATATCTTGTTTTGATGACACCCTCTTGACTATATGAAATGTAGGAATGATGAAAAGATGGGCATTGTCTTGATTTAATGATACTGTGCAGCTGCTATGCAACGATGTCCAAGAATTAAACGCATTGAAAGATCTGCTGTTAGCTTTGCTGCTATTTGTGAAATGATTGATGTAAAGAAGAAATTTAACTGAAAAGACATATACCATTTCTATATAAGATTTCGAAGCAGTGTTCAAAAAATAGTTTCCCTTGCTAGAAAGTTCTCTTGACATAACCTGTTGTGAAAAGAATGGAAAATGACCTGATGCGAGCCTGACTTTTTTGTTCCAGCTCGCAATATTTGGCATGAGAGAGCTTGCTTACAAAACAAAATGCATGAACATGAAAAAAAGCATATAAAATGTCTTAACAAAGATTTACGAGTAAACTACTTTATCTACCTCAATACTGAATAGATGAAACTGTGGAGGGGGGGGGGGATGGGAAAAATTATGATCTCTTATTTCCTAGGTAAGTCATACACATTTTTAGTATGCCATGTTTGATAGACTTCCGTATAAGATCAGTCATATTTCACAAATTGTGAAGTATATACCAGCCGAATGTTCCAAGGAAAGTCCATTTATTTGGTGCAATCTCATAGGACAAGAAATTAAGAAGGGATTACAGCAATTGTACATTCAACTTATCAGATCAAATTTAGAACTGGACATTGGCCCTTTTGCTATGGGTCAATGGGCTCCGGAGTTGTGTATTCGAAGTTATCTGAGTTTAGAAAGGACAAACCCTTGACCTCAGCAATTGTAAGTAGACAAAACATACCTACCTAGGTTTATTTATCGAGCTTTTAAAAATCGCTGCAGATTTTTCTCATTTGCATGAAGCCATTTAAATAGAAATAGATCTCAACAAAAGAGACAATCTTTGAGTTCAATCTTTGTGAGCACGTTTTTCGGAACTCAGAAATCAATAAATACACAAGGCAACAAAAACATAGAGGTACAATTTTTAAGTAAAAAAGCCTGTCAAACGAAACTGTCTGTTTCAAATCAAAGTTTACATTTGATGTTTCAACAGTCTATCAAATTGGGAGGCAGGGGCATTTTGAAACACTTTGGAAATTTCCAGTGCTTAGAAAAGCATTTAAGAAGTCATTTCAGCGTTTTGAAATCATCTGTAGCTCTTGCCATTCTACTAGCTTGATTACTACCTGTCAACAACAAAACTTCTTTCCCTTCATACCTAGGCTTTATGCGCAAACAAAGATATGCAATTTTATGATAATTCAGTAAATAGTGGCACATTCTTTTGAAGCAAAGTTATTTTAGAAAGTACACGGCGTTCATCATCCAGATAAACAGTGCTTTGGTGAAAAACATTAAATATCTGTTATTGATAAAATACTTTACGCAGTTTCATTTGTGGGCATGTTTCAGACCATTTTCTCTTAAACAATGCATGTCAATCTCATCAGTTCAGTTGAAATCATCTGTGATCAACTGCGGCCGATTCAACTATTAGAACAATGAATCAGCTGCCTACTGCCATTGCTTACTGAAACCTGAAAAATTATCGTGCTGACGAAAGCTCTATAGCGTCATCTACCTGAAAGTGAGTTATACGAAGGGATTGTTTGTTTGGTATCGGGATTTGTTTACCACAATTATTACTAGTCGGATAGACGGAGCAGTTAAGAAATGGTACAGTGTTTGGAATGGTTTGGGTTTTATTAATGAAATTTGACATACCTCTCCTCTCTTGAATTTTTTGTATTTATCAGCAGGAGTGACGTCACAAAAAGCTTCCAATGTCTTCTTGTGATAAAATCTGAAAGACCATAAGAAGACTAGGGAATTCGGTCTGTTCTGGTTAAAGGTGGACCGAAATTTCGTGAATGGCTGCCCCAGAGATTCTACGAATGATATGCTTCCCTCAACAAACTATTACTTTTAAAATGTACAAAATTTTGAGAAATAAGTCCTTAAAAAGGTAGCAGCAAGGATGTCCCCTAACTCAAGAGCCTCTTAATGAAGGGGAAACATAACCCGCAACAGCTTTCGCGGGAAAGGAGAAGGCACTCGTCATTTTCTTTAGAAGTTGATCGATCAGATCGGAATATCAATGCAAGATAAACGACCGTATTGATATGGTTCACGGAAATTTCGAAAGGGTTCGTAAAAACAAAGTTGTGCCCCTCCGAGTCCTGCAGACTTGAAGAGATGGAATCCAAAATAGAATTGTTGTTCTTACTGGCAGATGGAAGAAAATGAAATGAAGTCTCTGTAAGCACGCATGTGTGATGCTTGGGAAGGTTGGCTTCTAGCGAAAATGAGGAGGATCTTTGAAAAATCTAACAAATTTCAAGTCAAGGTTCCGTCGTAGAGGCAGATTAAAATGTTCACGTAGGACAAGTCCGGGGTTGTCATAATTGTTGATTATTCAAGAGATTACACTGTTGTGAATGGTGTGTAGTACTCTTGTTCATTTCTTCTCTTTTTTAATCTACGAAACTGCATATTTCAATCTGCTAAGAAGTGCGAAATAACATCATTTTATATGACGTCCCTTCATGTTAACCTGAACGAGACTGCTAAATATGACCACACTCTATACCACAGATACAATTCACATTGCTAGCCTACTTATCGCGCCTTTGCGCACTCGTACAAAATACAAAATGATGACGATATTTAGCGTTGCTTACGAAGATTTATCAACCAATTTATGAAAGTTGGAGCCATCAAAACTTGGAAAGAACTCACGATTGGTGTTCAGCAGTTGGCAAAGTTGCTTTTTAACAATAATTATATCAACCCCGCAATTGTCTTTTAAGTTGTTGGCAAGGAATTTGGCTACCCATATCCCTCTTGGAGGAGCATAGGCATGGCTAGACTGACGACGTGATTCCTTGTATTCGTTCATTATTTTTAATCTGAAAAATAGCGATACTATTGAGACTTATGTCATGAGTATAAGGCATGGCCACAAGGAAATTGATTTCTACCACCATAAAAGAAACTCAAAAAACAACGAGCTACAAAGAATTTTTTGTTTTATCAATGAGTTGTAATAAACAAGGCTTTCTTAAATTAACCCTATCAGGCCAAGGGTACTTGATACTCTAGGAAGCCTAGACCCCCTAATTTATTTCTGTTCTAGACGACCTAGAGCCCTGAAACTTTGCATGTGTATAGAACATCATGTGGTGAACCCAAAAATGAAATCCATTTTTAGATATGTTACGTGACCTTTCCATGACGTCACATTGCTCAATTTTCAAAGTCAATAGGGTTCAGTACTAACAATTTTCAATCGTTGATTGTGAGAAAATGAAAAGCATCAATGACATCAGTTTAATTTCATTGTATTCTTTGTCTAAATAGTATTCGTTCCGTGAAGAAAAGTTAACAAAAAGTGATGACGTCATCACACAGAAGTGCAAAGAATGTGCGCATGCATAGTGCCAAAATATGCAAAACCATACCCTCAAATTAAGAAATAATTATTTTGTTGGATAGAGCATCAAAAGTAGTATGTATCCCCTCCTTTTCATCACTTTATCACATCAGCTGTAGATTTTACTAGGAATTATTCAAACTTTTACACATACATCTCTCGAAAATTGATTGCGTTTACCCCCTGGAATGAAATTGATTTTTCAAAGAATTAATTTTTGATCGTGACAAGGATAAAAACTAAAATTCAGAAAGTTTCGGCTTTGTAAGTGCACTTGGTAAAAATATACAGACAAAAAGCTGCTAGGGGGGGGGGCTGATTCAGCCCTCCCTGTAGGCTTGATAGGGTTAAAGATGCAGTTTACCTATACCAGGATTATCGATTATCAATCAGCTTAGATAAGAATGATCGATCATCTTGAAAGAAAATGACGAGTACCGTGCCACTTTCCGCCAATACTGTTTGATGCGAAGTCCACAACCGCCGAGAGGGGGTAGCCAGGGCAACTACCCCGGGGCCCGGGCCCCGCCAGGGGCCCGTGGAAAGAGGAGCTTTGCTTTTCCATTGTATGTTGTAGTGATATCATCGAGCTGGGCCCCGAAAGGGGCCCGTGAAATCAAACTTTATCCTCAAGTTCAGTTCAATTTCATTTTAGAAAATTCAACTACATACAAACTATGAAATTTACAAATCTTATTACAACAAGATTAAATAGAACATTAGAAATTTTCATGGAGAAGAATTTTCTAAAGGAAGAGCTCTCTCTGTAGATAAACTAATCGAGGAGAGACCAAACATTTGGAGATCGATTGATGCAAAAACAGCGTAAAACTCTAAACTTGATAATTCGAAGAAAATAGGTGTAATTTTAGTTGACGACGAAAAATCATGAAGGAGACTGTTTAATTTCAAGGGAATGTTGTTCCAAGATTTAGCTAGCACCAGTGTACCTAATAGATCTTTCACCATATTACAAGATGTACAACGTGTGTCCTTGCCCTTGCTCTTTGCAATAATATCACAGGCCTCTATTCATTATATATGTTCTTGCCTTTCATTATTTTTTGAAGGTAGGGCATTGCTTCCAACTATTAGGCCCCGTTTACACTAAACCGTTTTTCAAATGAGAATGGTACGAAATCATGTCGTTTTGGCCTTCCATTTACACTAAAACGTTTTCGTAACCGGAATCAAATGAAGATAGTTTTGAAAAAGGAACGATCTGAAAACGGCATGAAACGTTTCAGTGTAAACGCTTGAAAACGGAACGATTTTGTTACTGATTGGAAGGGATGCAAATTATTCGTTTATCTCTCTGTGAATCCGGAGCGATATCGTTCCGTTTTCAAGCGTTTACACTGAAATGCTTTATTCCGTTCTCAAATCGTGCCGTTTTCAAATCGTCTTCATCTGAAGCCGGTTACGAAAACGTTTTAGTGTAAACGGAAAGGCCAAAACGGCATGATTTCGTACCTTGTTCATTTGAAAACGGTATAGTGTAAACGGGGCCTTAATCTCAAATTCCATAAAAACATCCACAATTTCAGTTGTAACGCCACGGAAGGGGGGTATAAGGGGCAACTGCCCCCTACATTTGTCGAAAGATAGTCCTCGAGATTCCTTTAGAATCGAAGAGAAATGGCGGGATATTGGTTAGGCAAGAACTTTTCTGAGAAATGCTAGAAGATATGTAATTTAACAGTGCTGCAAAGACTTCCTGTTTTGTACTGGAGAGCACTAGGATTTGCGTATTTTCGATGCATTTTGCAGTTGTACAAGACCTTTAGGAGTGAAGTGCCCCTCCTTCTGAGCCAACGTAAAAGATGCTTCCTCAAAAGTTGTCTTCGCAGTTTGATTTATACAATAGTGGTCACAAAATTATCAACGTCTCCTTATTGCCAATGGCGAGCTTGATGTTTGCAGGTGCATTCTAAGCCAAAGTAAAGGGCGTGGTCTCAGAAGTTTCCTGGGGGCTTCGCCCCCAGACCTCATTCGTTTTACTTCCCTCGCTTAAATTACCCCAGCTACGTTGCTGCACAATCGTCACGAAATTCTCCCGTACGCTTTTAGGAAAGCAAGTCATACATATCTAACCAGTCAAATTAAAGACTAAGAAACTTTTCGAGTTAGCAAAACATGGGGTGATAAAATGATATGCAATAAAGGAGAATGTTGTGGAATGAACTTCCCTCTCCGATTAAAGATATCGAAGACACTTAAACCTTCCCTAAGAAACTCAAGAAAAGCTTCATTGGCAAATGTTAACTAAAAAGAGTGCAAATTCAATATCATTGGAACAACTTGTATTTTTACGAATAAAAACTGAGTTGAAAATTGAATTGTCAAGTGTCACTGTCAGGCAAGGGGCCCGCATCCACTTGCTGGCCCGGGGCCCGGCCTCGCTCTCGGCGGCCCTGGCGAGTTCTCCCTTTCCTTACGAGCTATAAGAGTCGTGGGACATCTTTGCAACATAGTCAGTAGAAAGGACTGGTCATGAATCATACAATCGCCCATTGTTCTATGTTATTGAACCCGCGCGTTCAAAGGACTTGCCGATCTAAGGTGCACACATTATCCAAACAGGGCGAAAAAGTGAAAGGGAATAAACATTATGTGGGGTTTCTGCCGTAGTATTTCTCGAAATTTCAGGCTCAAATTGCTGCATACCATTTTGTGAGAGAAATAGGAGGAAGAAGGAAAGTTTCAGCAAGAATGTTGTGATCCTGGTTTCGAAATTTAATGTTTCTTAGCACGGAAAAACGTCCGGTTTGACTTGCAGAAATCGTGAACGATATCTCTTGAGTACGAGTTGTTGACAAAAGCTTCAAGCCTGAAGCTTTAAACCTACTTTAGCGACTGTTTCATTAAAAGGCTTCTTTTGTTCATTAGAGTTCGATGTCGCAGTCAGCGAATCTTAACTGGGATATGGGTTAAGGGGCCTAACATCAGCCCCAAGTTAGGGAGGGGCAAACGAGGAGAATACGATTAGATCAGCAAACTGTTATTTTTTCCTCCTTTCCGCAGCTCTGAATCTGGCCAGAATCTGTTGTCGCATGTTTTAGCATACACTCATTCTTTATAAGAAACCAAGGATTTGGCCGAGTACTGAAATTTTCTTAAAATAAATAAAAAATGTGTTAAGAATTTCATTTGTCAAGGTAGAGATACATAGTTTCTTAAGTGATAGTCTCCTAGCATTTGAGTTTCTTAAGTTTTTGCAATATGACACTTGGGTTTCTCAAAAAAGGCAGTTTCTTATGTAAAGATAACATGCAGCCCATGAAGCTGATTAAGGAAATTAGGAGCTCCTATTTAATTTAGAAATGAAATAAACTTTATTTCAAAGCCATTGAAGCGATCGTTCTTCCATATAAATTTTCATAACGTATAGTAGGGTAATGTGGACTGGGCCTGATAACCCAAACTCAGGGAAGCCTTGAACTGCATTCATTGATTCCATTCATTCATTTGAATTCTCTAACCACGGTTACCCCGTCAATCAAGAAAGATTGCTAAATTTTCGCACTTGTATTCATCCTGCCACGTTATTTTTGTTCTAAAATGCGAAAAAAGGTTTACTGTTACTGTGATTGCTGCTTTGTAATCAGTAAATAAGAGCCAAAAAAGTGCAAACATTTGATTCAACCTCGATAGGGCCTCGATCACTACCTTCTAAGTAAGAACAATGGTGGATCCTAGCACAAGGACAGCAGTTTTATTGTCGTCCGAGTGCAGGATTGATTGAGATAAAAAGCAAAGATTGGGACTTTATCAAACAGAAAATTTTGAAATATAATTCCATCATGTTTTTCTATACACTTACTCTTCAATATTCCCATATTATACAAGTTTTGATTTGAAGATAAATCCACTTTTCCTGCTCGTCGGGAAATGTTGGCCTGTTTTAGTTCCCTGAAAAGATTAGTCTTTAAAAATATTTAGCTGCCTTTATCAGAGCTGAGATATTTTGCCAGGAAACAAGAATCATTGAATATCAATTACGCAAACATTTTGAAAGTGTTTATTTCTTTGTCGTTGTACTGTATACGGCTTACCCTATCCAATAGTGCACAACGAATAGACACACACGATCAAGTGTGCACTCTTGATGTCACGTGACGGCTTTTTGAGTCGGTCTCAACATGATTTGAGAGAACAATGCTGCTGCGATCGAAGTTTGCCGCGATTCACAGCCAGTCCTTTCTATCAACTATGATTGCAACTACCTTTCTGAGGCATGTTTCTTAAATTTTCGTGTTTCAACCATGAATTTAGTAGGAGCAGTTTTGTGAAGGGAATTTCATTGTTCGTAGATGCTCCATGCCAGCAATTTGCGAGATCTTTGTCCTCCGTTTACCAGAAAAACCGCTCTCTCCAGCCTCATTTTTAGACCTGTTTACTTTACTTCTTAAAAAGAGGTTTGAATCGGGCGTCCAAATCTGGTAAATTTGTGAAGAAAACAAAAGCATGACCCTCATTGTCCGGATAAACACTGCAAACTCTGACAAGAAATCTCTTCGGATTTCGAATTTCAGAACAGTTTTCAGGGACTTTATCATCGACGAAGTTGCGCCAAGTGAATTGGCTACGGTTCAGCTTGCACAGAGGCGAGTGTCATTTGTCTTTTTTGCTTTGCTTCTCGTTGTTTTGATTCATAGTTAGCTGACTTTCCTTTTAATTGAGTAACAATGAAGATAGGAATCAAATGTTTTAGCCGTGTTTTGCTCGTGGCCCATATGGCCGGAAACCTTCAAAGCCTCACTTTCACGGACCAATCAGACGGCGACTAAGCGAAGAGGACAGAAGAAATGTGCGAAGATTTTTCTAAACTGTACTTACCTTCATAAAACATAACCAGGACAAAAACAAAAAATGCTAGAAATTTTTCGAATCTTTTTGAAAATATCTACCTGCGAGCTGTTTGGGTATCCAGATTTGTATGCAGGTTTAAACATTTCATGGTTTCTCGGCGTTACGTTATGGCCGTTCGTAGACCGATGAGGCACTAAACCTTAAACAATAGAATTTCTGGGTGAGAGACAATAGTAACTGCAATAGTGATTGTTGTAGCAACAATCCCAGAACGCCAAATATCTACGTTTCCAATTATCCTTGCCATTGTCCTTCCACTGCAGTTTCTTTGGTTCAAGATTCACTGCCCCTTCGATTTCTATATGAACTGAAAAAAAATTGCTAGGATTAGTTCACACATTTCAAGTCATATGGCAATACTCCTGGCAAGTTTCTGTGTTAGACTACTCTTTGCATTCATGTCACAAGGTGCGAAATAAGCGATAGAATTGAAGGGAGGTTTTATCAAGAGGATTTATCACCTTACTTAAAGTAACGTTGATTTACAAAGTGCCTTGATGCAAAAGAAAGAGCTAAAAAATTACAGTTCAAGATAAAAACTAGGTAAAGTACATATTGGTAAAGGATAGTGAGACAATGCCAAGGATTTGTCATTTTTCAGCGACGATTAGATTTGGGTGAAAGTATTGGCCATCTTACTCTCTCTAGCTAGATCATTCCAAAGTTTAGGTCCTCTTGACGAGAAGCATTTTTGGCCACGTCCGGTTTTTAGAAAAGTTAAATGAAAGTCAGTGCTGGTATGACGAAGCTGTCTAGCACATGTTTCAGATAACCTTTGAACAGCCCTGTAAGATACTCGGGGGCTTATTGCTTTATGGACGTATAAGACCATTTTCAATGGTTCTGTCGAAATGAGCTCTTTGACGGTTTGCCACCCCAACTGCCTTATGATGGATGTGCAGACATTCTGTAGTGGCTATTCGTAACGATTTTAGCTGCACGATTTTGGAACATCTGAAGCTTGTTGAGTGCTACAGTCCCACAAACACCCCCAAACGGGGCAAGGGAAGCAGAAATAAGGCTTAGCCATACTTCCGTACATGGTATGCAATATGCTTATGCAATATGGCGTATAATACCCTTGATATCTTTTTATTACTTCCACAATGTGAACATCCTAACTCAGGTATTGATCCACATGTACCTCCTAAGAACTTAGTGTGCTCTATCATCGAAGTGCCCTCATCACGAATAACAAGTGACTGTTTCATAGCTGATGTTTGTTGAATATCTGTAGCCCTTTTCTGACTTCCAATCACAATACTTTTTGTTGTTGCAACGTTAAGTGACAGTTTATTCCCTGGGAGCCACGTCTTCAGACATTCTAGGTCCTCATAAATTTTCTCATTTATTGTGAAAATGCTATTTAAGGAGAAGGATAAACTGGTGTCATCGGCATACATATCAACTAGCGAGTGCTTGATAGGTAGTGGAAGATCAGTTATGTAGATAATGAAAAGTAGCGGACCTAAACATGATCCTTGCGGAACTCCAAGAGTTACTTCTCCCAAGTCGGAAAGCTTTCCGTTTAGCTTACAGCACTGCTTCCTGTTAGAAAGGGATGATTGAAACCAGCGTAGCTCCTTGCCTGCAACTCTATAGAGTCGTAGCTTGTTAATTAGGATTTCGTGGTTCACCGTGTCGAAAGCTATCTTCAAATCTATGAATGTGACCGAGGAAAATGTACCATTTACGATATTCAAATACCAGTCGTGGTGCACTTTAATGGGCATGTCAAAACTATGCAGCATCATCACTTCCGCATTTTGCTTCTTTTATCTTTAGAGAGTGTAGTCGCATTTTCAGCCAATCTGAGAGGTAATGTCAGCAAAAATTGTGCCCGCTTCGCTCTCTGTCGGCATTCTGACAGTTCTTCCCTGGAGACATCTCTAAATATTTTCAACTGTCGATGTACTCATCTGAGTCTCGGTTTTACTCAGCTGCCTTCCATCGAGACAGAAGAGCCTTGATTGATCTGATTTTTGTGCTTTGAAATTTTCATGTCGTAGCATCTCTCAATAATAAAATGCTCTTTTCGTTCTTCTTTTGCGCAGGACAAGAAATTTCACATGAAACTTCAACTCATAGCTGATATGGCTTTGGTAAAATACCCACTAGTGATATAAGATTTTAAAGCAATGATTTTACCACCTATGTGTAAAGAATGAAAGAGTGCAGATATCAATATGTTGCAACTTCTTCTGCACGGAAATAAAAATTTGCCCTTTGAAGCCAATAAAATGATCTTAAATTTAACTATCAAGTACATTTCTGAGACAGAACGCTTTGGCTGAAGATTACTGGAATCCCTGAAAACAGCACCCAAATCCCTTCTGTATGTGTATGTTTTCAGTAATTATGTAGTCGTAGCTCTGTGTCTTTTTCTTTATGTTATGACCCCTAGGTAGACAAAATGTTTTGCTCCTTGGGGTATCGTCTCCGTAGTAGGGTAGCGTTAGGTATGGTATAGTAGTAATCATGTATTGTAAATTTTTAATGGAATATGTATATAAAAAAAAGAATGAAATTAAAAAGTTGTGTATGAGATAGATTGGGTACTATTTGTTTCAGTTTTGTCAAGAATCTTCAATGTTTGGTGATTTTCAAAACATTCATAATCTTCTGTCACCAAAGATATAATTCTGATGAGTGAATTTTTATAAAGTACATATAGTTTATCAATCAAAATCAAAATCATAGCCTGTCTCTTTAATAGTTGCCAGGCAAATTTTCCAGCAAGGAATGAATTCTAGAATCATGCAAATCAGCTAAAAATTCCCTGAGCTACGAGCTTCAAAGATTAAAGTTTACACGCAACACAAAAGCAAAAAGACTCATAAATGACATGCAAAAGAACGCGAAAGATCCAGGTAAAGGAAGGGTGTCCAATGTCATCGTTTTTGTTGATATCACAGCAAACCATTGAATTTGGAAAGTAATGGGATTCATATAACCAATATTAAAACTTGATAAAGAATGCAAAAATTTAAAAGCTCAAAGGTAGATCTTTCCTGATTCTTTTAGTTTGTGCTGAAATCTACTAGACGCAGCGCCAGCAAAGACCTCGTAAAAATGCTATCGAAAAGCCTTTAATTCTACTAGTTTTCCGACAAACGTGAACGTAAAAGAATCCTTTTCCGTGAACATTCAGCGGATTTGCAAAATTAGATTGGAAAGTATCTAAAATTGTCTAAAAGTATCTAGAAGGACAAAAAGGTATTTGGGGTAGGGCTGTGCTAGAAAAGAATTCTTTCATTTTATCACTGGTTTTCAATATCTAATCAAGCCTCAAATAATCTTCTGGGGCACCTTGCAGCATTTCAGCTTTTAATCCTTTAAATACTGTATCAGCAGAATAATGGAAGGCAATCAATGAACTCCTCAATAAGAGATCAAAGTCCAGCAACATTGATTTTCTCAAAGAGTCTGGATCTGAAACTGTTCATAAAAAAGATATTTCGAATGCAATGAACAGTTTCTTTTGCTCAGAAGGTAAGGGTCTTGCTGAAAAAATTGATCCAACCCCAAATCCCCTTCCTGAAGGTGATTATGAAGTTAACAAACGTAAGGCAAGATTCAGTGTCAGGACTATAGAAGTGCATGAGATCAGGGATGCATTTGCCACGGTTAGGACAGCAAAGAGCTTTGGGACTGACAACATATCTAGCTACTTTTTGAAGCTTGCGCTGCCTTTTATTGAAAACTCGCTTGCTTGTTTGTTCAATACATCCATTAAAACAAGTCGTTTTCCGATTCATGGAAAGTTGCTAGAGTTACTCCGATTTTCAAGGAAGGAGATGAGGCTGAGAAGTTTAACTATCGACCAATATCAGTCTTGCCTGTCATCTCAAGGCTCTTTGAAACATTAGTAACAAATCTGCTGTGCCAGTATATGAATGATGATGGACACTTTTCATCTGGCCAATCCGGCTTTTGCGCCTTAATTCAACAGTGACATGCTTGCTTTAAAATACTGACGACTGGTACAATGGAATGGATCTTGGAAAGCTTGTGGGACTGGTTTTCGTTGACCTTAAAAAGGCATTCGACACTGTTGATCGTAACATTCTCTGCAAAAACCTCGAGCTTGACGGCGCACAGCAACGTGAACTCTCTTGGTTTAAATCCTACCGTTCCACCAGGAAACAGTTTTGCAGGGTCAATGGTGTGGATTCAAAAATTGGAGAAATAGAAGTTGGTGCTCCACAAGGTTCATGTCTCGGCCCTCTTCTCTTCCTCATCTACATCAATGATCTCCCACAAGCTGTCCAGGATTCTACCTTGTCCATGTATGCTGATGACACCAGTTTGTGCTACCAGTCTCACAATTTGACTCGGCTGAATGAGGTCTATTGATAGCGACCTCAAAAAGCTGGATACTTGGCTACAAGGCAACAAGCTTTCCCTGAATGTTGCGAAAACTCATTCCATGCTTATCTCCACCAAGCAAAGACAGAACAGTCTCAAAAGTCAAAATAAAGACCTGGATCCGAAAATTTGCGACAATGAGCAATAAGGTTCTCATACAATTGCTTTCATGTCTTAAGAATTCCTCAGAATCTTTAAGAATTCTTGGCATTCTGATCAGAATTCGTCAGTGGTACAAAAGACTATCAGATATTTTAACAAGAATTCTTACCTAAAAATGCTCTCAAGAATTCCTCAGAATTCCTAACATCCGCTCGCAATCCCCTACATATAAGAACCTTTTTAAGAACCTTTCAGCCTTGAATTTAGAATGATAGCAATCAAGTTAAGAACCTATTCAGGATTCCCTAGCAAACCCTATGTTCTTTTATGCGGGTGGTTTCTACTGCATTTACGTAATTAGGAGTGTTAAAAATGCTTGCTGCAGACTGGAGGACAACACAAACCATGAATTTCTTGCAATCAGCTTGAAAAAAAGCAGCTGAGAAAACTTGTTTACACATTACGTACAATTACGTCATCGGTTGACCTACACAAACAGCATACTTTCCTAGGTCATTATTTTTCATTCAGTTCAAAGGCTCAAATGAATTTCAGCCTGCGACGAAAATTGACGAGATCAACCACTGAAATTAGGAAGTCAAAATATGTTATCTTGAACAAAACCTTAATGTGATGTAATTTCTGCGCAGAACATCTCCGTGTTCGACTGCCATAGACATTTTTACCTAAATTTGATTCTTCTTTCTTCTGTTTCTTCCCACTACGACTATGGAGATATGAAAAAACTTAGAAACTTCTCTATTCAAAAATCAACTGAGTTATAGTCTTTTCAACACGGCGAAAAGCTGCTACATACAGCCTCTGAGCTTTCTTCGACCAAATTCTTAATGATATGTACCTTGATGATGACGAGATAGTGTCTCAGCAGTTTCTGTAGATAGCTTTACATTGCCTGAGAGGAAATATGTCAGACACGTAGCAAAAACGTCAGGCGAAGCCTTTGGAATTCTGGTATTCTCCAGAAGATCAGCAATTCCCTTATTCCTGGGCTGATATTTGCTCGCTAATCTGCAAGAGAATGAATAAGGTGAAAGAAAAATCCGTTTTCATGCCATAGCCATTCTATTACAGTCTGTTTACAAAGCCTTATCGTACTCTCAAGAGGAAACAAGCTAAGACACGAGAATCTTTCGATTTCTTTGGTCAGGTATTGTGATAGCTAAAGATAACCTAACAAGTAAACTGTGACCGTCGATTGTGAATTTCACTGTTCATCTTACTGTTCACAAAGAGGTTTGGCTTTACAACTCAACACTTTAGTCGGGAACCTAGAAACCTGGCCACTAAAATTACTTAGCACAGCTTCATTTGGGATAGGAAGAAAAACAACAAATAGTAGGATTGTCTTCAAAATTTAGATAATTCTTTTCTTCGGGGTATCAAGATAACGGTATAATAGAGTAACTGTTTGTTGAGTTCATATCTCTCCGTTATGAAAACTGAAGAAATCTTGAGAAACTGTAATGTTTTGATTTATGAATTAATTGATAAAAGACTGGAAAGCTCAAACCACGAGGGTCAAAATAAGGTTGGTGTGAGATAAGTGGCTATTCCAAGCTATATGACAGGCGAGTTGTAGGATCACAAGAAGTTCTATAATTATTCATTTTTGCATCAACTCAAAAATGAGAGCAACTATTCACAAATGGCTGAACTGCAATGATTCTGACTTTAACAAGTAAACAATATCTTCAAAATATGGAAAAGGTATGTGCATGCGGATTATTTCTGGTAGCCAGTAGTCATCCATCATAAATTCATAAATTCATGTTTGACTTTGCAAAAGAACATTTGTAAATTCATATTTGATGTTTTCTAAGTCTTTTCATTGAGAAAGATCGACAGTCTAAGTACGGAATAACTGATAATCAATGTTGTCTTTAACTGAGAATATGTTTGGTTACATGTCAAAGGAGCGTTTATTTTGCCTTTGGTGTTAGTGAAAGATGCAAAGTAGCTAAATATCTGAAAATTTGGTGATATGGTTCATCGACATTGACCAAAAGTTGCAATCCTACTTGGCGATATCGCGGATTTCACCAACATCCAAAGTGACAACATTGTCAACATTCATACGGGATCGGTTCTATTTGTACCCGTATCCAAATAGGTACGTTTCAAAGTTGCCCCATACAAGGACCCTCTGAAACCACTCCAAATTGTGATAATAGTCGTATTCAAATTAGCCAAGTTTGGAATTCAAAAAGAAGTTCTGTCTTTGAAAACCCAAAGAGATCTTCATCGATGAAGTTCCAAGGATCTACATTTTTGTTTTGAAATTTTGAACCTAAAATCTTCGCCTACAATTTTTCCATTATTCTCCATTCGTTGAAAATTTTAGTATCAAAATTATGGTTATAAATGGTTAGTATCAAAATAATTGTTTTGACAAATATCTATGAGTAAACAATGGCGTCGGAAGTTTCTGGAACCGTCCCTGTGTAACCGAGTCGCAGCAGCAATTCGTTCAAGCGTTTCAATCAATTCCAAACGGAATGATTATGCATTTTCTGTGAGAAAGATTTATTTGCTCGATGGACTCGTCGAGCTAATTTTCGCTTTGAGCTGACGATATACTCAGTAAATTACATATGTAAGTGAATGTCAACTGATTTTCGTCTCTGTGTTAGTTTCCCGTAGTAATGACACGCGAAGGTTGCTCGATTTCAGTTTTAGAATTAAGACCAGTTGTTCATTTCTGTGAGAATTTTGGGGTTCTAATGAATGCATGGCATGTAGCTTTGATTTTTCGTTTTCATTAATTACTATGTTTTACGATATCATAAATCAGATTTAATTTATGTCTTTACTTAATAGAATATATTAGTAGAGACATTTCAAGGGTACAAATGTACCTAATAGAGAAATATGACGATGATGATGATGATGATGATGATGATGATGATGATGATGATGATGATGATGATGATGATGATGATGATGATGATGATGATGATGATGATGATGATGATGATGATGATGATGATTATGATGATGATGATGATGATGATGATGATGATGATGATGATGATGATGATGATGATGATGATGATTATGTGGGAAAATTATTTTTGCCTAGCAATCATATCTTTAGAAAGAAGTGGTGAGTGTGAATGTGAAAGTATAGAAATCATATGTGAAACCCTTAGCCAAGTAACAGTAACGGTACGGTAGTTTAAGCTTCTTGTTGCATAACCCTCCACAGCCGATGAAAAGAAAACAAACGAAAATTAATGTTCTGGTGTCATTTGGCAAAAGAATTTGTCTAACTTGAGCCAGCTTCTCGAACACCCAGTAATAGCACAGGAATGTCGGCAGGAAGTGTAGCTCTTTTGCCGTGTCAAAGGGTGTCTAGGATTTTCAAGTTCCTCCATTTTCAGAAAAATTGGCAAATGATTTGTCTGCCCGCTGTAACAGTTGTATTTCGCTATAAGCATGAGTAGCTGTTTCGCACACGTACTTCATGGATTTTTCAGCTTTGGAACAGGGACGTTTAATGATGACATTTCATACGTGAACACTGAAGCAAAAGAAGCCGCAAGAAATTCCGAGTCAAGCAATTAGGGCTTAACCTTATAGTGGTTGGGCTATCTGATACGTCCTATTTTGGTTAAGGGGTGGGGCAAAAAAGCCCCACAGTACCTAGCTCTTGACTGGTAATAGGTAGAGCAACCAAATTTGGTTTGCTAATAGCCTCACGCATGTACTTTCCGTAAATGTAAACATCAATCTAAACTTAGCTATCATTTTTGCTCACGTGAGCACTTTGCTTTGTGTGGTCACGAGAAGCGGCAAAAGTGGCCAATATCTGGAAAATCGCGATAACATTAAGTTTAGAGCACAATTTCCATCCAAACATGATAATTATGAAAGAATACATCAAACAACACTACATTGCAAAATAAATTTGCAAAATATTCAAATTCTGCTCTTTTTTCGCAATAATTGAGATTCGAGAATTTGCGATTTTTCCAGTTTTAGTCCTAGAAAATTGTCTCCCGCCTCCTCATTTTTCAATATATTTCAATGAAACTTTCTGAACAGTTGCACAATAGGTAAGTGCAAAAAGTCAAGAAGTTTCATGGCTACAAAATTTTTCCTGAAAGAGTCATTTAAAAGACTTATTAGGTGAGGCAAATTTGCCCCGTCCCCCCAACCCAAATAGCGTTAAAAATTAAAATGCTACCCACCTATATAAATAGGGAATTGATAAGCAGTATGGTTTCACTTTGTTTTCAAGCACTCGAGCGGATTAGACCTATCTGACCTGGGGGGGGCGGAAAGGTCCCCCTCGTACGTTTTCATTTATACGCTTTTCCGTGTTTGCTGGATAACTCTGAGATTTAGCAAGTTTAGAGTTCTATCATACAGCAATGAAACGGTAACAATTTTGGCGTTCTATTTTCAGACTTGTCTCCATGGTAACCAAGTTGTCCTGCACCACTCTGTGCAAAATATACATTGTATCTTTCTTAATCCTTTGTAATTGGGTCAATTAAGTCTAAACTTTGAATTTACATCTATTTTGATCTATATATCTCAAGTTTTACAAAATTTTAACACACTTTCATTTTTATGACGTCTTATGACGTCATAATATTAATTATGCTCTAGCAACTACAGCAACAATGCTGATTAAACCATTGTTTCAAAAATTCATTGTTTATATGATGAACAGCCTTTGTGCCAAATTTGGTTGCCATATCTCAAGCAACAACAGAGATAAACGGGGGCCGATTCCGCCCCCCCCCCTCAGGCACTGAGTGTTTCAAATCACACATGTCAGGTAGGATAAGGATTTGAGCCACATCTGAAAACTTTGCTTGGGAAATTGTAGTTTCTTTTCTTTCATCAAGATATTTCCTTTTTTCAGCATTTTGTTATGGTAGTGATCTTTGTGCTTTTCAAAAACTGGGCTCCTGAGACTTAAGGAATTCAAACATCGACATTTTTGGCTTGAAGCGTTTACCGCAACCTTAGTAATAACTTAAAAAATGATTACTATGCTAGAGATCCAAGCAGGCCTAGATCTGACTCTACTTAGATTGTTACTAGCTCACCCGGCAGTATCCTTGACAAAGAACACTACCTTTTGATTGAGGTTTGAGATTTTCATTTTTCTGCGAACTCAATGAAGTTAGAAAGCAGTAAGACTCCTGATTTGATTTCACTATAAGATAACAGTCCTTGTTTATCACTACTTTGTCTTGTACCTTGAGATTTTTATCGGCTCCCGGAACTTTCAAAATTTGTGATACATCACCTTACGTCTTGCTATTGGTTATCAGTTTCTACCTTTGCGAATAGAGCTTTTCAATCGAAGCGTGAATAAAAATGGCCTCTCTTCATTGATGGTTGAACAATGACGTCATCATTGACTTAGAGACCTTGTTTACGCGATACTGCTGGCTTAAAGAGAAGGAGATTACAAATGCAAAGAGTTATCTGTTATCTTTTGAAAAGCTATTGATCTCTTCAAAAGTTGTTCAACTTATCTTTGGTGAGAAATGATAGTCACATTCTACATAGAGTATTTTGTTTTGCATGCAAAAAGCATGTCTCTGCAGATACCCAGAGAAGACAAGAGTCTGTGAGAAGTAAGAGCAACGTATTTTGAATCAGTGGCTGATTGGAACACCATTTTGCAGAACATTATTTTTGAATTATCGGCGTTGATAGAAGGTAGATTTACTGTTTCAAAGTACAGCAAAGAAAAGGCATAGATTCAAAAAAAAATTTTAGTTCAGAAATGAAATCAAAGCGAAGTATTCAAACGATGTCTTTTCCTCCAAAGGTGAACGCTTCATATCTATTGGCAATTACTGTTATTCTGGCTGCCTTAATTTCATCCATATGCTCAAAGCAACCTGTCAACTCTTCAAAGCGATTCGCTCTGGACAAGAGCGGGAAGACTTCTCTTCTCAGGTATTTGTTCATTGGTTAAAGGAGTTTCAAATCTTAATTTATCATTGGAAAATTCATGCACTGGTGTGGCTCTTGGGAGAATGGGAAGGCAGTTGCCCCAACTTTTCCAAAAGATGGTTCTCGAGATTCTTTAAAAACCGATGGGGAAACGGCAGGGGTGGGGCATCGGTTTATTCCTTTATCACCGATGTCAATAAAGGGAGATTGATCTTGGGAGATGCATTCTAAGCCATACACAGAAAAAGAAGTTTTTCAAATATTTTTCCGCGCCCTTTGAGTCATAGAACAGCAGTCACAAAATTATTAAAACTTTCTTGTCACCAATGTCAAGCATGATGTTGGAAGATGCATTCTAAGCAAAAGTAAAGGACTTTTCTTTACAATTTTTTTCGCACTCCGATTTGTAGAATACTGTCCTACAACTATCATAATTTTTCTATGGCCATTAGCAAGCATAATCTTGGGAGATGCATTCTAAGCCAAGTTGAGGGGTGTGGCCTAAAAATTTTTTCTGGGGGCTTCGCCCTCAGATCCTTCACTTTATTGTCCCATACTTATTTTTCCCCGGCCACGCAACGGCTTTCATGTTTTCAAAAAGCTCCTCAATTTATGGCAAAAGATGCTGCAGCAAATGAACTTGGTATGGAGTGAATGATTACCATGAACTATTATTCCTTTCATCAATGACCAGCTACGGCTCATTTTGTAGGCAAAATACCAATCTATGAGCAAAGATTCATTTACCTAATGTCGGTCACAGTGTTGTGATTTCCAACAGTTGTCCCTGGAAAATCCATGAAGTTTCTGTACCAGGGAATGGAAACAAGGAGGCCAGAAGTTTCACTCAGCTTTCGTCAAGTTTCAAATGAAAGGTTGACCTATTGATTTCTTGAAATAAAATTAGCTAGGTCATGCAGACATTGTGAAACGCAGGTATGAAGCGTTGGCTGTCAGTCGCAAACTTGATAATATTTGACTGGGCCGTGATGATCCATGAAATAGTGAATGGTATCTGCCCGGACAACTTAAGGGGAAGACTTGCTACCAGATCTCAAATATCTAACTGTCCAACGAGAAATCAGTTAGATCTTGACACCTCAAGACAAAACGTAAATTTCTCCAAAAGCAGTTTTTTCAACTCTCGTGCAAAGACGTCGAATGAAAGCCCATCAGAAATCAGAATGAGTTCCACCATTGCCATGTTCAATGGAAACTAAAGAAGCTCCTGCAAAAGTAAAATCCTTCCCGAAGCAAGATTCCTAGGAAGACCAGAAAATTTCTAAGACTTTACCGGTGAGTCATAAAAAACGTGGGACGTTTGGCGGACCGTGACATCTCAGTTGGTCACCCGATTGTCATGAGCTAAATTTTTCCGTGCAGCCAAAATTCTTACTCAGATTATAAGCCTTTCCCCATCGAAATCAGTCATTTAATGCATTTTAAAAAAGATTTTCTTCGTAAGACCCTGTACGGGAATCTTGCAAACTGATGAAGTCTTTCGCTGAGTCCTTTCTCTCCATTTTATCTTGGCAAAAGTTACAGGTGCACGTGGTATTTTAAGGTGAGAATGAAATAGTTAGGATGTAGTATTTTCTCCCGTGGGATGCCTTATCATAACTTGCTTGGTTGGAGAATACGTTTGAAAGACATTAGTAATGAGTGCTTCTTTGTTTTGCGAACTTGCGAAGAGGTTTCTTTCATGCAGATGAACGCTCTGTAAATAGCAGTGGGATGTCCTTCAGAAAACACTTCTTCCTAATGCCTGGTTTCATTAAATCGTAATTCGTCGCCGATCATTGTCTTAACCAGCATCGGCAATGATCGGCGATGATCGGCGATAGTCTAAAACAACGATCGGCGATGAATTGCGATCTAATGAAAGCCAGGCTTAAAGCCTGATTCACACTATTAGGTCTTTAGAGTCGTGCAGAAAGCCCCAAAAGACCGCAAAAAGACGAGGGATTCAAACTTTTTACCTTTGTCTTTTGGTTCTTCCTGCAGGATCTTAGAGACCTAGGCCAGGCTTAACTTTTTCAGAATCCCCTGATAATACAACGTGTACCTGCAACTCTGGCAAGAAGGCTAAAATGCTGAAGGGGCTTGGTCAAAATCTTCACCGGCTTGGAAGGCTCCCGTACAGGATCTTACGAAGAAAGTCTTTTTAACAAGTGGATCAAATGACCGATTTCGATGGGGAAAGGTTGATGATCTAAGTTAGGCACTTGCCTGCACGGAAAAATTCAATTCACGATAATCGAATGGCTCTTTGCGATGCCACAGTCCGTCAAACGCTCCACGTTTTTCTGACTCACCCGATATATATGTAAATAGACATTTGTATAGTTATTTGTTCTTTTTAAGTTGATAGGTTTTGTGTTTGAAAATGATAAAATGAATGAACATGAAATGAATAAATAGCAACCTTTCCACAAAGGGGCACACGCAAACCTCATTGGTTGTGATTGCATTGATGCTTAGCTCAGCACGAGAACAAATTCTACCATCATTTTAGTTCCTCTCCAAGCAAAAACTAAACACCACATACAGGGCCGTCGCTAGAGGTATCAAGCTAAGGGGGTGCACGCTCTCAATTTGCCGACTGGTGGGCATGGCTTTTGGGCGTGGCTTTTTTTGTCACACACACACATATACTCTTTGTTGGGAGGTTCGATTTCCTCGCCACTAGTGGCGTGGCCATGTTCCGGGCTGTGAAGAAGGGGAGTGACTTGCGAGCAAAGCGAGCAGCTGTCGTGGTCCGGGGATTTTCCCCAGAAAAAATTGTGGAGGGAACGCCCTTTAGAATGCCGTAGACGCGCTTTTCTAGCACAAGCTGCCCAGAGCCATGCCAGGATCTGAGGATTCAACGGCCAAGTTCAATAAACTCGCTGATAAAACTTAGCAAGTTGCACTTGCCTAAACTCTCAGGATAACGAGACTCACAAAAATGGGCTTTAACGAAACAAGCAGACGATACTTTCAATTCAAACTTTTGTTGCCATCGTCGAAATACATGCGACGAAGTCTTCTCCTTTTTGTTTCAGTATCATTTGAATTCTCGTCAAAATTTTGCAATTTGGAAATTCTCTCGTAACAGGAGAATATTTATGTCAAAGATTAGAAAAATTGCCATGGCAGAGGTGAGCCCTTTTGACAAGGGCAGCCCTTCCAAGATGACGGAATTCATAGCATCCTTCACAAATATCAAATTCGGCTTGTTTCAAAACTCTCGTCAAAGCATAAAAAGAAAAATGATGCTTATGCAAGAGAAGTGTGGACTTTAACTCCATTCTTCCCTTGCATAAGCATTTTACTGAGTATGTGGAATGTACGAGCGTAGCCAGCCGAAAATTTTTGGAAGGCACACAGAGAGTTTCACCAAAATCAATGGTTTCACTACATTGTTGACTTATCAAATTATCGTCAAAGAAGATGCACTGTCGATAAAACTTATGGAAGGTTGAAGTAGTATGCATAAATTTTTGTGAAGGTGGATTCCTGAGAAATAGAGAAATTGAAAAAGGTGACAAGTGGAAGCATGTTGCCAAATACAGATTGAAGTCTTGCTAGAAGTATGTATGTATGTATGTATGTATCATTTCACCAAAATAAAAAGAAGATGTACAAGTTTATTAAAAAGAAATTGTCTAATTTACAGGCGTGTGATACTAAGTTAATACATTTACTCTAAAAACACCACTAGATAAAATGGCAGGGATAGCATTAAAAGGTCAGTGCGACCTTGTTTCCATAATGGTCCCTCCAAGGGTGTCAATAAAAGAAAAGTGTCCATAGAAGAAACGAAAATTTTTGAAGTGGTTAAATTACCGTTATGGACCGAAAAGACCGAGATCGCGCGAAAGAGAGGGTGTGCGGTGTCAATAGTACACATATATGTCATCTTCCTCTCTTTGTATCTTTTTGAAGAAATTCTCTTTGATCTTGTGTTTAAATATGTTGACATTGTTGGTAGATTTCAAGTCTGATGGGAGACTGTTCCATATTTTGGGTCCTTGGTAATATAGACACTTTTGGCCTGTGTTATTCTTGCGAAATGGAACGTTTAGTCTAAACTTAGACCTTCGCGTTACCCGACTTTGATCGGCTGGGTGGAATATTTCATCAGCATAAGCTGGAGCAGTTCCATTGAAAAAGTTCATTACAGTGACACAGATATTTTGATCTACTCTGTGCTTAGTGGGGATCCAGTTTATAGCTTTGAATTCTGTGGCCCCAACGTGTGCTGTGTTTTTTAAATTAAGATAAAATCGGATGCATTTGTTTTGAGCCGACTGGATTTTTTTGGATAGCCTCTTATTTAACATAGGGTACCATGAGGAGCATGCATAATCGAAATGAGGTTGAATAAGAGCATTTAAAAGCAACCTGCGAAGGGAGGAATTCAGGAAGTTTTGTTTTCTGTACAGGAATTTAAGCTTGCCATTTATTTTTCCAAGCATTTTGGTTGCCATCGACTCCCCAGAGAGATTCTCATCCAAAACAGATCCGAGATATGTGACCTTTGAGTGTTGTTTGATTTCTATATCACCTCTCCTAATGTTAATCTTTTTTAAGTTTTTGCATTTTTTTCGTCCAAAAAGAATCGATTTGGTTTTATCCTCGCCAAAGTGAATACTTAGCTTGTTTTCAACAAACCAGTCGCAGAGAGAGTTAAAGTTTCTATTCAAGTTGTTTTCAATACGTTCGATATCTTTGTCTCTAAAGATAAGGCAGGAATCATCCGCGTACAGAAGCAGATCACAGTCAACCGCCCGTGCCATGTCATTCACATAAAGGAGGAATATGAGTGGACCAAGAATTGACCCCTGGGGGACTCCACAGGACAAATTGCCAGGGTTTGAGTACTCATTCCCAATGTTGACTGAGAATGATCGATCCTGAAGGTAAGATTTAAACCATAAAATGGCAGAGTCACTAAAACCAAGACATGCTATTTTATCCAAGAAAATATCGTGGTCAATTGTGTCAAACGCTTTTTGTAAGTCAATCAGAATCATACCTGTAAACATACCAGTTTCAAATCCTTGGAGGATCTTATCACTCAGGTAGGATAGGCAAGCATCCGTTGAGTGATTTGCGCGAAAGCCAGATTGGTATCTATATAGAATCTTATTATCATCAAGGTACTTTTGTACTTGTCCATGAATAATCTTTTCAACGATTTTTGAGAGTTGCGGAAGCAGAGAAATAGGTCGGTAGTTTTTGGGATCACCTTTTGATCCTTTTTTTAAAAGTGGTTTCAGTTTCGCTTGTTTGCAACCTTCAGGGAAAGTAGATAGAAGGATTGAGAGATTGCACAAATCGGTTATTGGCCCTGCTAAAACAGTTGCACCATCTTTGAGAAACTTCCCTGCAATATTATCCAACCCTGTCGCTTTTGAAGGGTTTATTTCTTCTAAGAGTTTAAGAACCTTTTCAAGAGAAGTGGGGGCAAGTGAGAATGGCTCGGTAAGGTTAAGGTGTTGGTAGTACTTGCGGACCTCATCTAGCCTGTGAGGGGACCGCTGGAGTTTTTTAACAAGGTCAGAGGCTAGGTTTGAAAAGAAAGCCTTAAATGTTTCAGCCTTAAGCCTTAAGTGCGAGCGAAGTGAGCAATCGTTCTTTAAAAGATGGTTGATTGAATCTATATCATGTGCTAGAGGAATACGCGTATGAAGTAAAGGCATGCCTAAGTCGGACTCATGGAAACTATAAAGTTGCATGCCTGCACATCATAGCAAGCTAGCAGTGGCACCGCCAGGATCTTTTATTGGAGGCAAAAAATAGGATGGGATCTGGCGTGGAGCCCCAGAAAATTTTCTTCGACCACGCCCTCTACCTTGGCTATAGATGCAACCAACGCCTTTTTTATAGACCGAAATACCCCACACTGTTTATATTAGAAAATGACGTCCAACCGGCGACCGAGCGTCCAACCTTTGCATCCCCAAATATTTCAGCGACCAATTTACCACACGTCACTCTGACATGACATTTTTCACACGGCTATCGCGTACTCTCAGATTCAGAATGTGAAGTATACATGGTTCGAGAAAAAGAGGGCATTGGGTTAAGCAGAAACTTCAAAGCTCAGTGACATTGAGGAGGTCTGGGGTTAAAGCCCCCAGGAAATCTTTGTGGATACACTATTTACTTTGGCTTAGAACACTTTTACTGATCATATTTTAGTCTGCGTTGCATTGGAATAGTTTATCACCTTGGAACAGTTATTTAAATTCGTACCTCTCTAAAATTTTTTAACATGATATTCTTTGGCTTAGAATGATTTTGCGCGCACGCACACGCACTCTAATTTTTCCTAGAACGGTCCCTAACGGTTCTCACAATCCAACTTCCAAGGCCTCAAAAAATGAAAGTCTTGAACAATTCTATCATAGTTTGTCTAGAAAAGTATTCTTGGAGCCAATTTCTGGTATTGCTTAGATGAAGTTTCCTTGTCACTTTCCAGTATTTCGCCGAAAGGTTTTTACCATGCACCACCTACCCAACTACCAAACTTCTTTCTCCTCGTTCGTGAAAAAGATCTTGACTTAGTTCTCCACAAGCTATGCTGATGAGATATGCAAACTTGGAGCATACGGAACCGGGGCTTAGCCACGAGAAAAAATTCCAGTCAATGCCGTGCAAATCGTGGAAAAATGCAATTGAGATGGCAAGATTGTAGAAACCTGTGCTTGTACACAGAAAAATTGCCAAGATCATCGGTCTTATCCCCCCCCCCCGAAATTTTTACGCTGGAAGTGGAAAAATTAGGAAAGGAGTCCTGGAGAACGTTAGAGGGGCGGCCGCCCCCTTGCTCCCCCTCCCGACACTTCTGCAAGCTTAGGCGGTACTACGATAATGCATCGGAAATGCGAGTGAAGCGAACAGAAAAAAATCTTTTATACTTTGATCGGTTTAAATCGTACCAAGCTGCCTTTAAGTAGGACTAGTAAATTGCAGTTCAAATTACTTGCCTACTGGTTCTGCTGAAACTATATATTGTGCCTATTTCAGGATTTTTCTCAATTTGTCGACTGAGTGTAACTTTTACTTGATTTGCCGACTGAGATTTGGCCTGGGGGTGCCGAACTCCCAGCAGCCCCAATGTGGCTATGGCCCTGTTTGTTTTGTCTCGCAAAGATAAAATTTTTTTCAGTAATTGCTTTTAAAACAGGTTCTACATCATTCTCTCATTTATGAGTAGCAGCTTAATCTTTATAATGGGTTAATATATGTTAATGTCGGCCGTGAGATAACGATGCCTTATTTTAGTGCAGGCTGATAACCTCGACAATCTAAAAATTCTCATTAAAAGACAGACTTCTTGCTCATATGCACACCACGTGGTCCATCACTTCTAGGACCTTGGTTGCAAACATTAGCAGTTGGCTTGCTAAGAGCATTCCTATCTTTGTAGTCACTTCCATTAGAATCAGTGTTACAAAGTTGTCCTTTGTGACAAACAGACAATATTCTTAGCTGGTATAAGACATTGGCTAACAAAGTCTGCTTGGATACACTACACTACATTTTCAGAGATAATCTGAAAGTTGCTGCTGTTCGAGCCAAATCTGAGTTATTAATGCATGCATATAAAAAGTTTGAAATGAAGTAAATTCTCTAAATACTCGTTTAAAAAGGCAATGCTTCACAAATAAGATGGATTCTTGTGAAGGACATCTTAAAGAAACGTCGGCTATCATCAAAAAACTAATCAACAAGAAGTCTAAAACTACCCTACCTACATATCGGCAATAAAAAACGATGATTTTATCATAACTGATCCTCAGGGGATAGCAGAGTCAATCAATAGATTCTTTTGTAGTATTGAAGAGAAACTTATCAAGGAAATACCTGACACTTGTTATGTTTTTCTAAACAGGCCTCTGCTGGTACTACCGAGAGCGATAGGCTCATTTTTTCGCCACTTCAACCAGACCATTTGCTTAAAGCTATAAACAAACTTTAAACTTCTAATAGTTTTGGTGTAGGCAATATTTCCAGCTATTTTCCCTAAAGTTGGAATGCCTATTTTGGCTCCTTCATTGAGTGAAATATTCAACTTATCCATGTCTAAAGGCTTATTTCCAAATGACTGGAAAATTTCCAGGATTGTCCGACTGACTTAGACTCAAACTATCGATCTATTACGGTACTGCCAGTGGCCTCGCGCCTATTTGAGAAGCTACAATAGTGGCCAAAGTCGTTGGACGATTGATCAAAACCTAGATATTTGGTAGTAAAAGGCCCCCTTCCCCCAATGTCAATGTTGTTGCAAGAGATTGAACGTGAAATCAGTTGATAAAGACCTTTTCATGGAAAAGTACAACATTGACACAGGGAGAGGGGTTTGGAAAGGAACAGACGGCAAAAACTTTAAAGAAGCTGTATTTATGCCTTCTGTAGTAGCTGTCCAGTAACCTTTTAGCCACGATTGTAGTTTGAGACCAATTCTATTCTTTCCTCTATGAACACCGTCGGCTGTTATTAAAACAATCAGGATTTTGGAAATTTCATTCCGTGCTAACCTATTTGTTAACCCCATTAATACCGGGCTTTTTGGACCCTTGTAGTACCTAGGGGGCAGAAAAGTGCCCCTCTCCGTAAAGTCGCCAATATTGCAGATATGAGAACAAAACTTAGTACAATGGTATACAGTAACAAAATCTACACAATAGGCTACTTTTTTTATTTTTCATTACATCCATGACGTCACAATGACGTCATAATTGAGGAAAATTCTCGTATTTGCTTGCTATTGGCAAAATTGACAATATTTAAGTTTTCATTTGACTATTCCTTTTTAAATGGACTAGAATGTGTCACAAAGCATTGATAAGCAAAAATCCATAGTATAATATCTATTTAAGTTCATTATATATATATATTCATTATATATTATATATATATAATATATATATATATATATTATATATTCATTATTTATATACACAAGCTTTTCATTGTTTAATTTAAACCCCTAATTGTCAATGTAAATACTCTGAAATGCCCCAAGACAATGTATAGTAATTAAGAAAATCCTTTTGGGGCCATCAAAAGTTTTCTAACACATTTGTTATTATCTATATGACGTCATAAACATAGATGACGTCATTAAGTTTAAACTTGCTGACGTCATCGAAAATGAATAAAGCTATATATCATCTGAAAGCTCTCATCAAGATCTATTGAATGGTAGTGTTTTCAATGATCTTTGATCATTCTGGAAAAATAAGAGTCCCTTCTTTTCTTTTACTGCTGAGTATGTGTTGAAAAGATGTTGGTCACGTGATCAGTGTCGACCATTTTGAAAAATTTTTTAGATTTTTAATCATTATACTAAATTTGAGGAAATTTCAACAAGTTTCAGCTCTGTATCTTTCCAACTGACGACACTGCATCGAATAAACTGAACCGCGGGCACTTTATGCCCCCCCCGGTAGTAATAGGGTTAAGATAATAATAATAATAATAATATAAGGAGATAAGGGAGTAGAAGGTCAGGAAGACCTATAAAGCCCTGTTAGCTACTATCTACTACTAGTCTGCATCTATGTGTACGTGAATTTATCTGCGTATTTTAGCTTATCGTAAGCTCGTTCGAATTGTTGCACTGTTGAACAGTTGACGACTTCAGTTGTTAAATTGTTCCAGTCATTAACGATTCTTTGCGTGAAAAATGCTTTACGAATGCCAAGGTTGCACCGTTTCTTAAACAATTTTAATTGGTGTCCTCTTGTCTTATTCTGGTTTAATTCGAAGAGTAAAGATGGATCAGTATCCATAAAGCCATTTAACAGCTTAAATGTTAAGATCATATCTCCGCATTTTCTTCTGTATTCGAGTGACGGCAAGTCTAATGCTCGTAGTCTATTGCCATACGATTCGTCCTTGATTGTTTGCACTAATTTCGTGGCACGACGTTGTACATTTTCTAGCATTTTAACTTGTTTAATTAGGTTAGGGCTCCATATAGCTCCAGCCGTCTCTAGTAATGGTCGAACTAAGCTCTTGTATAAAGTTAAGAATACCTCTTTGTTAATGAATTTGATTGTACGTTTAATGGATGCAAGGATTCCATTTGCTTTTTTTACACGTTCAGCAACCTGTTTATCAAACTTTAGCTTATCATCAACGACAACACCAAGGTCTGTTACATCAACGGCTATTGAGATGTCTGCTTCGCAATTCTTTTTTTCATCATGAAGATGATATCTTGTTGATGTGTCTGTCTGGTTGCCAAGATAAAGCACGTGACATTTATTTGCGTTTAGTGGAAGTTGCCACTGTTTCGACCATTTTCCAATGTTTGAAACGTCAGATTGGATTTCGATTTTATTTCCATCATTTGATGTGCAAACGATTGGTATCTGAACCTCGATAAGGGACAATATACTTCTGTCAACTTCATGGACTTAAAGGAGGCTGTTGACACTGTTGATCACCAAATATTGATAGATGTCAATTGAAAGCTAGATGTTAATGGAGTTGCGAGGAAAGTGTTGAATTGGTTCAATCTTACTTGCAAAATCATAAGCAGTGTTGCAAGGCTAATGGGCACGTTTCCAGCATTGAGTCAATTAAATACGGGGTTCCCCAAGGTTCTTGCCTTGGGTCTTTACTTTTTCTGATATATATTAATGATTTTCCCCTCTTACTAAAGTTTGGAGAAGTTGATATTTATGCAGACGACACCAGCATCTCCTTCTCATCGAACTCGGTCACAAATATTAATGATTCAGTCAATGAAGACTTGGATCACCTTAAGAACAGGTCGGAGAGTCATAAGTTATCGCTAAATGCAGCAAAGACACAGAGCATGCTAATCGGTAGCCGAAATAAACTCAAAAAGATCGGCATGTCTGAAAACCCAGAGCCAGCCCTGAAAATAGGAGAGGAGCCTATCTCTATGGTTAAACTCACTAAGTATATGGGTGTTCAGATTGATCAGCACCTGCTATAGGATGAGCATTTAAGCGTTATTACCAAAAAAATTTCTAGAGGTTAAGGAATGCTGAAATACACAAAAAATGCTTCCCGTTATTCACCATTCAAAGGATGTGTAAGAGTCTCGTAGAGCCTTACTTCAGGTATTGTTTACCTGTCTGGGGTAACTGTGGCATTACGGCACTACGAAAATTGCAAAAGCTGCAAGATAGAGCAGCCAGGATAGTCATAAATAGTCCCTATGACGCCTCCGCATTACCACTAATTAAACAACTTGGCTGGGTAAATATTCAACAAATGATTGAGTTTGAAACAACAAAGATTGTTCTCAAGTCATTGCACAATGAAGTACCTGAATATCTGCAAGGTCTGTTCACTAGGGTCTCTGATAAATGCGTCATTGAATTACGCAACTCCAAACTGGATTTGAACCTACCACTATTAAAGACATCCTTTGGACAAAAGAGCTTTTCATTCAGAGGAGCAAACTTTGGAGCAAATTAGAATCCGAAGCCAACACTACGAGTAGCTTTTCTGCTTTTAAGAAAGTTGTCACACAAAATTGATTTTATATTTTCTTTTACTTTTTTTCTTTTTACGTTAGCTGCGACATAAAATTCAAATAGGTCTCTCTTACTTTAATATTCTTTTTGCTTAGTTGACAGGGCAAGTTGTAACGCTGTAATTATATATTTACTGAAGCTCTTACCCTGTATAAAGAATTAAAAACGAAATGAAACACAAAATGTTTCTCCCTTGTGACGCTTCCATTTCCATTCTCTCGATTCCTTGAAAATTCTGGCAAAATAGATACGAACACTGAGATTCATCTAAATCCTTCTTCTTCAGAATACTGAGAAGAGCAAAGAGAGGCCATCGCGAAATGGAGCTTTTATTTTCAAACGTATGCAAAGAAAAAGCATTTGAAGTTGATTTGCAGAAACATTTTGGCTCGACAGACATTTTCAATCCACCAACGATAGTCAAATACCGCTGCGTAAAGGAAACCAATTCATTTGGGAGACAGCTTCTGCAAACTTGTGGAGGCCTATTACATGGGTTTTGTGTGACAAGGAAGAGAACAATTCACTTTACGAGACAGCCGAAAGGTAAAGACTGCAGACATCTGTCACACGAGAAAATGACTGTTGGGGTAGCATGTGAATGCAAGCGACGGAGAAAAGGTATATTCTCATGAGAAGCAGCAAATCCTACCTAAATTTGCTTGACTAAGCTTACCGACTCAAATCCTGGTCAAGTCATTCTGAGTTTCATAATCAGTGAAGAGCAGTGTCATTGGTTCCTATCATGAAACATGTCTCAAGGATTCTTCATTCGCATTTGTGATCAACTGACAATGAATCCTGGTCATCATTAATTCGTAATTCATCGCCAATCATCGGCGACAATAGCCGATGAATTACGATTCCTAAAATCTAGGTCTTGGCAGCATCGAAGATCATTGGCAACCATCGCCGAAGAACTTTTAGAAAAAATATGTTTTCGGCAGCACATAGGCAATCATCGCCGATGTTATAAGTCAATAATTTCACATTAAAACAGAACTTCGGTGATCAAACAGGATTGCCGATTAAGTACGATTTAATGAAAACCAGGTTTTCCTTATGCAGTGGTAGATTTGTAAATTTCTACATATATCATCATGGGAGCATCGGCGACCTCGGCAACCATCGCTCGTGTATATCATTATGGTATGGTATTATGGTATCATTACACCAGTATCTTCGATTAGGAAGAAGTATTCATATCAATTTTATGTGTCGGAAAACATCCTCACTTTATTTAAGTACTGTACAAATAAAATGAGATTAGTGGTCTAAGATCGAGAATTCATGGTCCCTATCAAAAGAATTTGTATCGAAGGACAACAAAGTAATTTTAGGTTGCGACTGCTAACATAAAACGGCACTGTAAAGGTCAAAGTTTTATCACATTGGGAAATATATTAAGCTATACTCTAAGATCTTTGCCTGTCATGCAAATACAATGTTGCATTGCTGTTAGAGAAATACATTCTCTAATCTAAGTTGACCTTTCTGCAATGCTAAAACATTTTCATTCGAAGTATTAATAACTTTTGCTAACTTGAACAAATTGAGACATTTTATGGATAGCTATGTAGAGTCTTATGATAGCCTCGTAAGAGTCTTGAGCTTTGAAAAGTAAGAATGTAATTCTTGGACGTCTCAAGGCATAGTTTAGGAATCATTTGCCTTATGCATATGCCTGTTATGTACCGGGTGTGCCACAAAAGACTTCCCCTATTAGAGTTGTTATTTTAGCAAAACTGTGTTTAATTTGATGAAGATATTAAAAGAAATCTGTCATACAGTGTTCAATTTAGACTTGAGTATTTGTTTCATTTCTGTATCTACTTGCATTGATTTTCTATAATGATTTTCCTGAAAAACAGAATACCTGAAATGCTCAAGAAAGAGCTAAACATGGTTCATCGATAGAATCGTTAAACCTTCACCTAAAAATCCATGGAAACTCTGTTTTTCAACTAAATTCCAACAGTACGGAACTTGAATTCCATAAAGGGACAAAAGAAAAATCATATTTCTCTGTTTTGTCCGTGAAAAGCGCGATTATGCTTGATGTTACATGGAAGGAATGGAACATATCTCCATAGCTAGATTTAACAGCTTTTCAAGGACATCTGCAGCATACAATTTTCGAAAATCCACATTTTGGAGACCTTCTGATGAGCAAAAAATTCGCTTAGAATCATTTGGATCCAAGTGAGCCTTTAAGCAAGAGATCGCCGTCTCATCATAATTCGCCTTCTCCGCCTTCGGCGGATTGCGCATCAACATGTGACAACTGTCTCCAAAGATCTCGGTCTTTGACAGCAGTGTTCAGTGACATCAGCTTTCGTCCTGTTCAATGGCTAATGTTGTCACGCCATCTTTTGTTTGCTTTCCTCTACTTCTTCATCCCTCTATCATTGCTTCTAGGCAAATTTTGCTTACGCCTTCCGTACAGCGTTTTGTGTGACCGTAGAGCTTGAAGACCTTAGAATTAATTGTGGATGAGATGGGGGTGAGCTTTGTTGTACGAAGAAGGTCTTCAATTCGTGTATGATCAGACAGTCTTTTGTTTGTCACGAATCTCATCAAAGGATTTTGGAAAACGACGAGTTTTAAAAATATTTCAAGGTCCAGTTAATACACACTAATCCATAGAGTACAACCGGTATCACGCAGGTGTTGAAGATCTTCGATTTTAGATGATATAATATCCTTTTCGATGACAGCACTGCTTTATTCTTGTTAAAGGCGGTGTGATGTTGGACAGTGACAAGACCGTCATTTTTTCGAGGAGAGTTTATGTCCTAGGTAAATGAATTTAGTTACTTGAGAGATTTCATTGTTAACAATGGTAAGATGGAGATTTGTGTTGATTTTATTGGTTGTCATGCACTTGGTTTTAGAAACATTAATTTTCAAGCCAACTTCGGCGGCATATTTAGCAAGTAGGTGGAGGAAAGTTTGTAGTTCGAAACGCGAGTTACTTATAACAGCGACTTCATCTGCGTAGCTCAGACTGGAAAGAGTGTGACCACCAATGGAGAAGCCAGATGTGCATTAATTTTGAGCTTGAAGCACGAGTGCTGCAATGATGATGCAGAATAGAATAGCAGATAGCACATCACCTTGCTTAGCTCCTTTCAAAATGTCAACGCAACGTGACGTTCCAAAATCGGTTTTGATATGTGCCTTTGACCCTTTGAGCAGTTTACATTGCCGTTACATGACTCAAAACGAGGCAGTGGTTGTTGTTCTGGAACTGTTCATAAGGGGAAGTTCTTTTGAGACACCCGGTAAGTAAGATCATAGGTAACGGGCTGTCTTCGTCTTCAGAAAAGAAAAGAAAGGACGTAGATGTGAGAAAAACTAAATCCAAGCAATTCATTCACAGTTTATCTGCTATCTTAGGTTCCGTCCGCGTTATGCTATCCGCAATTTTACTTGCTAAATTTGGTGGTGATATATGATTGTCGTTAACTTATAAATATGAATAAAACAGATGTAAGATATTTTATCCATCCATCAAATCAGCTGGTATTCTTGAATCCAATTTTTATCCATAAGAACAATCTCGTGCATGTTTTCATTGCTGTCGATAAAACGTGTTAATTTTGCAAGTATTCATAAGATTTACCTACAAGCTGAATTTGACTAATGTTGATGTGAGTGAATTATACGCTAGATAGATTTTGTGACAAATGTGCTAGTCTTCGGTGTAGTGGAAAGAGTCTTTTGTAAATGAACAATCGAGGACAGAGGTAAACTTCTTACAGAATGGTATGTTTCTTCGATGGACGCGTTCAAACAGACCTATTGTAAGATATAGGTTTAGAAAATTGATCAGAAAAATTCAAGAAAAATAGCCGACAACCAATAATAACGGTCAATGTCAATCTTCCTCGGCTATTTCATGGTAAAAGTAAAAATGTTCCAAATGTGCCATTAATGTTTCACCTTGAAGAGAATTGACACGGGTAAATCGACATTACACCCAATCTCTTAGAGTTAATTGAAATGATCGAAAATGGCGGGCGCTGACCTAAGTGTACCCAATGTGCGTGGACATGCTATGCTCGATTTGCTAGTAAACATTGCCTTGCATTTTTAAGTAAGCAAGATATCGTTCTTTAAACTATAATAATCATTGATACTAATTTTCTTTACTGCAAAAAATTTCAGACACAAGGTGAACAAATTCAGACAGGAAAATGTTCTAACTCTAAAAGTTTCAAAAGGTATCAACGGCCAAAATATCGCAATGTGAACGTCATTTAATGTAAAAGGTAAACATGTAAAGTTAAAAGCTCTGGTCCAAGAATACCAAAGTTGGAAAAGTGGCATCTAAATTTTCTCGTCTCTTTTTCAGTGCATAAGTGGTTGGATAGACAGAAAGAATCCAACATTGCAAATATTCTGTGCATGTTTTGATCGCAATCAAATGTCATTGAACAATGTCCAACAAATTAGGTTTACTGAAGGTGGAGATCAAAATGCTAGCATCTCACAGAAGTATAGTGTGTAATGATTGTCAGTTAATTTTTGCCACTTCTTAACCAAGGCTTGAGTTCTACTCTTTCGTAACAAGGCTGCAGTACTTAAATTGTTAGCAAAATGCACGAACTTCCCTTTCAAGATTTAAAATCTGCAAAAATAGACGTGCGACAAAATTCCTGATTACATTGTCCCTATCAAGAAATCCTGTTTTCTCTGCCATAATGTGCATCTTACTAATTTTCCCAGTGTTTCAGATATCTGTTCAATTGTTAGTAAAATGAAGGTGAAGGTGAAGGTGTAGTTGCATTTTTCAGTGCCAAGCGCTGGGATCGCAGAAATAGAGCAGACATACTCGAGTTCTTGGTCTCTTGTCATGACGCTCAAGTGGTGGGGTCCTACCGGGACTCGAACCCACTCGGCCTGACTGTTCTGGCTGCAATGTCAGAAGATTACACCACGGCGCCACAACACCTTCTAATTTCTCATTGGAAGTCTATTCCGATCTTCAACGAATCTATTCAAGCCTGAAATTCTGTGGATATACTTGCCTGTGATACCAGAATCATTCGGCTGTGTCTCTAGAGTAGTAACGAAGAATAATATCCGCTAGTGTGATAAGCTATAAGTCTCTTTAAGCCTGAGAATTCTTCATAATTCATGCTCCCATAGCAAATGCAGCTAATTTTTTCAGGTTGTAAATATATATGAGGAAATCGATCCAACCATTCCGAAATTACGGTCGAGGCTAAAAATGTAAGACGAAATTTGATCAACCACGTTTCTTGGCGTAAAGACATAGAGCCGTGCAGCTCTGCTTACTTTACTCTTTGGAATTTGTTCGAATCAACTTTCCACGTAGATTTCCAAATGTTGATGCCGTTTTCAATGTCTGCACCATTTTGCTATGGCACCACGATGAAATCTATAGAAATTCTTGGAAATTACAGTGGTTCTGTCAACAAGTGGTGTGACCCAAAATTGTGTCATTCGGCTTGACTTGACATCAATTTATGCTCCAACAATTTCTATTATTTGTTATCAACAGGTCAAAACTCCACGAAAAACATTGCTTTAGTGAAAAGGTAGTGGACAGCCTTCACTCCACAGATACGGCCGCAAGTTTAAGGAAACCCTTGGAAAAGCTTGAAAAAATGTCTGTGCGTCACACCCCTAGTCGGATGAACAACCATGATTTCCAAGAATTTCCATAGATTTCATTGTGATGTCACTGCAAAATGGGGCAGGAGTCGAAAAGCGATATTGAAATGCTGAATATATGGGAGGTTGACCTTAGGAGACGTAAAGAGTGTAAAATAGGCAGACCGCTAAAGTTCAATATCGTTACGCCAAGAAAGTTATAAACAAACATGTGGTTTTAAATTTTTGGCCAAGAATGTAGGCGCAATTTGGTAAGTTACTGCTTCTAGTGACACTCAGAAAAGGAGCGCAAACAGATGGACTATTTCGCAATGCAGCGACTATTTCATTTCTGAATTATCATAATCATACAATTTACCATCAAAGAAAGAAATGAAGTAATCAGTACTGATTTTGTCCAAATGGACATTTGTAATTTCCCTGCAGGCTGGTCCCATCTATGAGATGGTCCTGATGTGCACAAATCTTCATAAAAACAATTCCAAAGTTTCAAATCTCACTAATGAAGGTGCTATAAACACACGCACTATTTGATTTGTTTGCAATGGGTCTTTATTCTAATTTGATTTGCAGCTCCAAGTACCTTGGTTCATTCACCGAGACAGACAATCCATTACGCCGATGATTCTAGAACAGCTCTAGCTGAATTAACTCAATGTAATCAAATGCTATATGTAAGCTTTTACAAAACATTGTAGTACTTTAAATTTGTCGTAGTTAAGGCTGATCAATCGTGGTTGTTTTCTCTCTCGCCAAACTGCACAGTTCTGTACATGTGAATAACTACATATACATAAGGCACGCAACGAGTTGTTCAACTTGCTTTCTCTTCTTGTCAAATTATTGCAAGTTCAACAATACTTGATTGTGAAATAACATCATGCCATTTAAACTTGAATAATCAACCTCTTCGATGTATGACCGGGAATTCAACCCCTTCATATCCCAAGGGGTACTCTGGATGCTCAATAGACAAAACGGCTGCCAAGATTTAGTACTTCCTTAGATGGAGGAAAAAACACTAGGATTTATGGCTGATTTGCAAGATTTTGAAGCCTTATGTATAAGTCGTTTTCCTATGGACTCATATCAGGAAAAAGAGACACGGAGAAACAATGATGGGTGAAAATGCAGTTGATAGTGATGCTAACGAAAAAAGGTATTCCTTAGGCCAACCATTGAGGTCAAACAACAAAACTGCAATCAACTGGGATGAAAGAGTAGGTACAGTTTAACAAAACAAGAAATTAACAAAATCTGCATCTCAAGGCAGTCTTTTAAAAGAACTTTTCACCAATCCATTCAGTGATTATTATGACGAAGACATTAGCCTATTTGGACTGGTATGAAATTTGTGCATCTCTGACCTCGAGGGGGGAGGTGGCATTCTTCTCCCTTCCCTCTGCTTTGCCGCAACTGCAAGAAATGTAACAAACTTTGATCAGTTGCTCTTTGGACAATAAGCTTGGCAAATGTAGCAAAAGACCTTAATTAGTCACATGGCTCATTGCTAGGGAACTAAAAAAAATAGAAAATGGCCAATATCTAGCTACTGGCTTAACATGCAAAATTTGTTCAGATTAACATTAGATAACAACAAGAATCAAAGCCAAAAGTAGCAAGTAAGAGTAGGGAAAGATGTTTACAAAAAAACGTTTTAATTCACTGCAACCCTTTCTAATCAAGATATCTTGCTAATTAGCAAGTGAATGACCTAATTGAGATTTCTATTGTTGATTTTCTTAAATCTTAGGTTTGTAATTAGCAAAATGCTTAGTAACAGGAAACCTAAGACTGTTGTCTGTAAACTTTGAGACATAATGCACTTATGTATCCAAACTATGACGTCATAAAGATAGATGACATCATGATTATTAAAATTTGCTTATTTCAGCAAATGCAAACAAAACATTTATCTAATGAAAGTAGTCTTCAAGACGAATCAAATGATGTGTTTTTATTTTTTATTTAAGCTATTTGTGCGTTATTGGCGAGCTTTTGTTATTTTCTTTGTGACCTGTCTCAAAAAAAGTTCATCTGGTGGTCACGTGGTAAAGAAATAGACTATAAAATGTTAAAACTTTCTTAACCATTTGAACTTTAGCAGCAGTAAGTAAGTTGTAGGATCATACCTGAACTAGCAGTGGAATATTCGACAATGTTTGGTAGGGGGGACGGAAAATGCTTCCTCTCCGCTTGAATAGTGGTTATCTCGACTTTTTACATGAAACTATACCGGCGAACAGTGCTTTGTATTTATCCACATAAATTGGCAAACTGTTTGTAAACAAGGCAGAACAGGTTAACGTTGCAGGAAGTTGCAAAATGTTGCAGTTCTTTCAGATCAACAACTTCCGTTTGCACATCCTTTTACTGGTTTTACATCATGTTGCCTTTAATTTAATTGGGTGCAGACTGACATGTTGATTGGAAGCCGATGAGACGAAATAAATGCCACAAGCTTAGGATTTCCTCTTTGTGTATGTAAAAGAAACTACTAAGCAGTAACGACTAGAAACTAACAAGGGGTACTTAAAAATAGGCGGTGAATTTGAGTTGAACAGCCTTTGTGCGAACTTTGACTGTTACCGAGAAAATCTTCGACCTTAGTGTCTAATGATCACGTTTTTGCTGTTTGCCTACTCCTGTTGTGCTCTAAACTCCGACTGCCAGTTGCAGAGGCACTGCCAGAAGTCTGGGTGCGAGAGGGATCTAAGAACGTCGTGCAATGGCACAAGGCTAAACGAGATGATTGGGTTGTCATTTCCTTCACAATACAGACAAAGCATAGTTCCAAGAAATTCTTTGAAAAATATGTATGAGGATTATTCTCCTATCCATGCTCTCAATGAAGGCGCAAATCAATTCCTTGAAGGGGGGATTCGATTTTTACAATAAGTATCTCCTGTTCCTCAGTTGCTGCATTTCCAGAGGAGTTATTTGCCCCTGGGCTCTGAGACTTTCGTCGCTAAAATACAAGGACCTAAACCATTTTGTGAAAATTTTCGAAATGATTCCACCCTACTCCTTGCTTTCAATAATGACAGCTCCCCAATTCATGAAATGTTCTCTCGTAAATTCCCACTTTGAGCGATTGGCAAAAGTCTCTTGCATATGCTTAGAGATTTACCGAATTACAAAAACCTTTCGATTGAAGTGTAATGTGGGAACCCTTCTGACAATAAAACTCTTTGCCATTGGCATTTAGCCCTATTAATACCAGGGCTTTTGGACCCTTGTAGTACCGGGAGGGGGGGGGAAGTTGCCAATATTGCAGATATGAAAACGAAACTTGGTACAATGGTCAAAGTAACAAAATATACACAAAAGGCTATTTTTCTCATTTTCATTACATCCATGACGTCACAATGACGTCATGATTAACAAAAATTGCATTATTTGCTTGCTGTTGGCAAAATTGACAATGTTTAAGTTTTCATTTGGCTATTCCTTTTTTAAATGGACCAGAATGTATCACAAAAGCATCAACAAGCAAAAATCCGCAGTATATATCGTATATTCATTATTTCTATAACCACCTTTTCATTGCTTAATTCAAACTCCTAATTGCCAATCAAAATACTCTGAAATGCCTTCAAAATGATGCATAGTGATTAAGAAAATCAATTTTGGTCATTAAGTGTTTTCGAATACATTTGCCATCATTTATATGATGTCATAAGCAATGATGCTGACGTCATTAAGTTTAAAACTGCTGACATCATCGAAAATGAATGAAAATATATATCATCTGAAAGCTTTCGTCAACGTCTATTGAATTGTAGTAATCTCAATGATCTGTGGTCATTCTGAAAAAATAAGAGTCCCTTCTCTTCTTTTACTGCTGACCACGTGCTGAAAAGATGTTGGTCAAGTGATCAGTGTCTACCATTTTGAGAAATTTTTTATATTTTTAATAAGTATATCAAATTTGAGAAAAAGTCAGCAAAATTTGGCTCTGTATCTTTCGAACTGACTATACTGCATCAAATAATCTGTGCCGCGGGTACTTTGTGCCCCTCCCCGGTAGCAATACGGTTAAAAATCTTTCCAGTCCATAAACTTCAAACATCTTAAAGAGGTGAACAAACCTTTTATCAATTCTTACGGGTAATGAGCTCCTGGAATTCTAGCCAGTGAGAAAAGGGAGATTCATTTGCAGAACATAGGTGATTTGGGTGATTTGGGCGTTCTGCGTGGACAAAATGTTTAAAGTGTTAAGCAAAAAGGTTAAAGTGAAACTCAAAGTGTTAGAACTAAAAAGGAAAGGGAGAGCCACTGAGAAAAACTATTTTTTGGACCGTAGAGTCTAGATTAACTAAACTCATCTATTGCAATGTGCATTTCTCCTATCGATGGCCAATTGCAGTCAAAGAGTATGGGCAGCTGTGAATGAAAGGCTCTCCCCAAAGCTCAGAATGTTACAGCGCCATCAAGGCGAGAGCATTTCTAAGATCTAAATTTTTTTACTCATGCTCCAATTGAAACGCAATATTGTGCGTTTTAAAACGCCTATATTAAGTGTGCCGCAGTATAAGGTAATACTTTACTAGCATCCTACACAATGCGAAGACATACATTCTATTTGAAATGATCTATGCGATGTAAATTATCAGACATTGTTTGTAGAAGACTTAAAAGTTACTCACATATATCATTGGTAATTGCAAATTTTCTCTGATAAAGTATGCAGCCATCATTAAACAGCTTCGTGAGACCTCAGAAAAAGTGACGAGGTCACGTGACTCGAAGCATGACTAATGTATTACTAACGTGTTACTAGTGTGTTACCATAAGATGCATAGCGATAATATAGACTTCAACGTGATACCACGTGCTATCATCAAAGTAAAAAAATACAGATTTCTTTATTTTCTTATTTTTGATGGTAACACGTTGTATCACGTTGAAGTCTATATGACTCTTATGCATTTGATAGTAACACGCATAGGAACACGTTAGAAACACGTGGTAACGATAAAAGAAAGCCCAACGAGAACAATCATTAAAGCTGACTTAACATTTGAAGTGCTGTTTTTTAAAGCATTCCAGACGTAATGCAGTGCCGCTATGCAGCACTGTTTGAATACTTCAGCTTTGCTGCATGTACCCCATCACATCACACCACAAATCATTTCTTTGAGTTTGAATTCACCTGCAAACTCTCATATGTTGATAAAGAGCAAAACCCTCATATCCCTAGTCCCCCCTACCATGCACCTCTTTATGACCTCAAATATGTTTCAAATAACAGTTAATTTCTTTACTTACATGGAAACTGAATTTGATAAGCAAACAAGGTTGAGACAATCCTTCACAAAATACATTGAGACCAACATAACAAATCAAAAATGGCTGTGACATGTTAATTTTATTCAGTGAATGATGTAGCATGTGATACTTTAAAACTACTTTAAAACTATTTTGCAGATTTACTTAAAAGTAGCATTATTTTCCTGAGTTTATTGTTGAAGTTTGTAAAATTGACACTTCTTAGCCAGGATAGCTTTGTCTCTGTTACAGAATGGATGTTTTCTTCTTGCCCTTGTAACTTCCCCTCCCCCCTCAGTCAATGTTGTGACTCTAAGCAATTTTATTAATGCAAATTTACATGCAGTCACACCAAGATAACACCAATCAACATTGACTGAGGGGGAAGGGGATGCAGTCTCGCAATTTTTATGAAGGATTGTAGGCTTTATATTGTTACCCTAATCCATGTGCGCTTGTTTAGGCTACCATTTATAGGGGAGCTTTCCATTCCCCCTTTAAAAACTGTCTTATACCAGTCAGAATTGAATAAAGCTTGGCACAGCTACAAAGCAAGTAAGTTGAAGCATGTGGAGTGATTTGGGTGTGGCTACCACACCTTATGACGTCACAGTGGTGACGTCATGAAGTTGAATGAAGGTCTTTGAAAATCAAATTTCCAAGTTAAATTTGAAGTTAAAGAACGTGTTGTTTGTACTTTACTCACAGTTTTTGCTACTATTTAGCAATACGTTTGATATGAAGATGCCATTTTACTGAAATTAATGATTCTGGAGTGATATTTTGGCAGAAATAAGTCAATTCTAATAATGTCATTTGTGCCATGGATTGGTTCATTGTCAAAATAGACAAAAAGAAGCTGCAGAATGGTAATACCCCACTACAAACGTATTATTGTAGTGTTTTTCAACTGAAATATTTCAAACAAATTCAAAATATTTGCCTATCAGCCCAAAAAGGTGGCTAAAATGACGTCATCATAAAAATTACTTAAGTAATTGAATTCTAAAAATTCTGGTATCGAATGTAAACCCTTCGTTTACTGATTATCACTGATTCATTTGGTATGTAACACTTCCTAATTTAATCAAATCTTTCAATTTAAATTATCAAAAACAATGATTTTTCTGCTACCTGCATCCAAATGTGGGCATGTCACATGACCTGTGAGTTCCATCGTCTAAAGATTTTTGGTCAAAGTGTGGCTAATAGGCAATTACTATAAGTCAAGGAGGTTTGGACAACATAGTTGATGTCCTTTAAAAGTGCCGCAAGAAAAACTTCAAGAGGGGGTAGAAAACACCACGTGTGGATTAAGGTTGAACCCTATTTTGCATGGGAGCGTTTTTCAACCCTTCCCCTAAGTATGGCTTTTGTTTATTGCTGTAAGACGGTACAGCAGAGATTTATTATAAACCTTAGACGCATTTCATAAATTATTGTATGATTGAAGCCTTGGTAGTCCTTTGCTCTACCTTTAGTCGCATGAGTATGGTTTAGCTATTGCTGGCAATGGATTGCTGAAGAATGGAAAAGGCCTGTTTGACCATTCCAGTCTAATTTCACCATACTTGTAGCAGATTTTATTCAGCTCCTAACAAAGAGAGTTTCTGACAATTGTTCTTGGTGTTGAGAGCAAACTTAAATTTCTCTGACGGCATGCTTTCACATGATATCATACATGGCATGAAAAGTCTTTCCAAAATTTATTTCAAATTCTATTTTGCAATGATTTTATGCATTTAGGGCTTAATATGACGCTAAATTACCAATAAATAGCAAATGTTGAAATCAATTGATTATTCATTATATAATCAGTCTTAGTCACTGATTAAAACTCTTAGGTATCAAAATGTAGTGCAAGAATTTGAGCACAAGTTCTGAATTATTATCTAGAATATCTATTTCTCATCACTAATAATCCTTTCCGGATGATTTCATTGAATTGTGGAAGGCTGCGGGAGGAATCGAATCTAAATCCTAAACTATCTGTATACAAAAATAATAATTCCTACAGTTGCAACCTAAACTTTTGCTTTCAATTTCTAAGGTTGGTAAAATGAATGTGTTTTGAAAGACCCAAGTGATATCTTGGTTTTTTGTTGATCTCTTGGTCTCCCAGCTTAATCAAATTTTAGGCTTCAAATCATGTAATTAGATACAGACGAGTGCACATGATTGCAGTAACAACTTATTTGATCAACAAGTGTGCACTCAAAGCACACTATTTTCAGAATCAGCTCATTAACCTATTGTCTAAAATCGTTCAAAGCCAGGGGAATCGTTAAACGCCATGTAATCAGTGGCTTTATTGTACAATGTGCAGGTCTCAAATTACCAAAATAATGCAACCAAGAATGGGATACAGGTGGAATTCTTTTGTTCTTGCGCACTACTCACAGAACTACATGGTTCTGTAATAACATAACAGGAATAGCAAATGCATGTTGAGAAGGAACAAAATGGCTGCATATTCTTTCATGTTGGTGTTAATAGCATTTGGCACTTGTAAAGCGGAAGTGTTCAGTGTAAAAACCAAAGTTCTTAAAGGACCAATTGACTTCCAAGATCCCTCTGTTGCCCCTAAAAGCATAGAAGGTGGATCATGTTTAAATGTTAACTTGAAAGATATAACTGACTTCACAACCGCATCTAAATTGATCGCAAATGCTATCATAAAGGATGTTAATGAAGGATATCAACAAGGAAGTGCGTTGAAGTATGAAATCGAGATACCAACCGATCTATCTTCTGATAAGAAATACTCTGTCTCAGCAGTCCTCAATGTTGGATGGTGCAAAGATGAGAAAGAGAAAATAGATGCTGGAAACTGGATAAGAGAAAATGACTTCTTGACAGATACGAATTTCATAGTCGAAAATCTTGAGCAATGCAGCAATTCCAAATCAAAGGAATGCAAAGGTCCCAAAATTTCGTTGGTTAAGAATCCCCAAGAAGATGGAAAAGAATAGATGCAATTCTATATCATGCAACTAATGGTTTAACTCCTTCATGGCTACTGTATACTACTTTTGAGACCAGGCCAAATCTAGCTACAAGGAAATAGTGAATTTACCTCTTCTTTATTGCAAGCACATTTATGCTAAGTAGCTTTTGAAAATCGAGGATAGTATGGGATAGAAAGCTCCACTGATCAAGAGTTGAAAGTAAGCAGAGAGAAGGAGAATACTTAAAAAGATAAGTGACAAAATTTTTTACAAGTTGCAGTGAGCGTCAATCGAGTCAAACTGTGCTAAGCTATCGAACATTGAATATTGGATGTTGAACAAAGTCATAGTGAAGCATTCCAGCTTTCTGCCGCTAGTTATTAATGAAAAGAAAAAATTTGAGTGAAAAAAATATCCTTCCTTTAAAGATTCATGTTGCAAAACCCAAGTGATTATTGGTAATTAATGACAGTTTTACTGTCCAATGATAACAATCCGAAATCGTTTCAAGTCGCTGCACTTAGCAGAACGCATTATTGATTTCTTACCTATTCTTATCTGCAAGGACACAACTGCTCTTGTTTTTGCACACAGTAAAGATTTTTGATTGAAGAAGAATGTGCAATTGAAGTGCAAACATGCAAGTTTTCGTTGAATTTAGATACTCGAAAGTACGTTTCATGTCGCAGTCTGTAGTTGGTACTTGGCTAAATTGCTCTGACTTACCTTAAACAAAAACATTGAATAAAAATCAAACAGCCTTGGCCAAACTCCATGTAACAAATCATAATATAGCGCTACCACTACGTTTGATTACGCATAGCCTCCATTACCTCATGTTTCAATGTACCTGAATCAATCGACATTCGACCTTATCAACATCGAATCATGAGGAAAGTGGATCAGAATATCATAAACCTACGCTTTCGTCTCGATACTTAAGGGAAAGTGGATTGGCTGAATTCAATCGCAATAAAAAGCGGACAGTCTTCGATCAACTTCAAGCAATATGGTTGAAAGTTAAATTCAGTGATAGTTATTCCAATGTCTATCCAAAAGACACCATAAAAAACCATTTTTATGATTTTGGGTGTGATTTAGATTCATCGGCATATGTATCAAGGAAGCAGAGATTGATTTTGTGAAAGGACAGCGACACTTGCCCATAGCGCTGTGTCTCTGTTTGCGGCAGTTTACAAAGATTTTGTGTTCTTAGATCATAGGTTACATGCTCCTTTTCATGAACTTCCCATACAAGTGATGGGTTAAGATGATTCATAGAACTGTAGATTTCTGTCATTAGGTTCTACAAGTTTCTAACATGCATACAAAGACTGCCACTTCGAGTGAGCAATGTTTCAAAGGGAAATTAGTTTTCTTTGTAGAGGATATGAAGAGTATATTTGCGTGTGCGGTGAATCTCTTTGTATGCACCTTCTTTCGCAGAATAGCTTCATCCAAGGGCAATAATTGAAGATCAATAAGAAAATGCATTCCAAGTTGTTAATGTCTGTTGTTTAGTCTGGAAAAAGTACTGATTTTTTTGTTGACTTTGAATAAAGCGTTTTAACATGCTTTTCAAACTCTAATTTGTTGTCAACCTCAGTCCCTAGCAATTTAACATGATCTGTTGCAGATAATTTGCTCTCATTGATATTAAGTCGCAGTCTTCTCTGGCCTTTCAAGGCTAGGAACATAAGCTGGAATTTTCTTGGGTTTGCAACCATTCCGTTGTTCGTAAACCATTCCAGTAATCTACTGAGATCACCTTCCAAATTGGTAACAAGGTCTAATCCACATGAGCATATGGTATTTTCATCTGCAAAATTACATATCTCAGAGTCCAGTCTCATTAGACATAGATCATTGATGAATATGTTGTAGAGCGAAGGACCTAGAACAGAGCCCTTTGGTACTCCAATCTTTATTCTTTTTTCGGTATTCTATACAATTTTTACCCTTTGACTGCGGCAATCTAGATAGCTATACATATGGCAGAGGCTGTTGAAATCGAATCCATACGCCTCCAGTTTCGCATTAAAGAGGTCATGAGGCAGACATTCATAAGCCTTGTATAGATCCATTAGAATTGTTCCTACTGTACCTGATGCGTCAAGACGTTTCTTCCATTTTTCTATCAATCTTATTAAAGCATGTTGCGTACTTTATTACGAACTATGAGTTCATTGCGTTGAAACAGGGCAAACGTAGGTAAGAAAATTTAGTTGGCCGAAGACGGTCTTCCCATTCCATAATCATTGTGAAATATGAAAATATTATGTAATTGTGCTTCACGCGGTTCCTAATCAAAGTAGTCAGTTGCTTTCACATTCATGCATTCGTGAACTTCCGAACCACTATTAACATGCCACACTGTTCCTCTATTAAAAACTTCAAACAAGGCATGCATTGTTTTTATGGCATGAGAGAAACACTATATTTCTTCCTCCTTTTTATGTCATCATGGGAACATTAATGCAAGGACGATTGCAAAGGAAGGGAAAATTTATAAAAAAGTGATCCTTTGTCACAGAAATAGAAATAACAATATCACAAACTAAGCATATGAATATGGAAGAAATGACAGATTTTAATGACATATATCAATTCATAACTAATCTAATTTGTTCCCACAGCACAGAAGTTCAAAGAATCTCTTATGAATTAGCCTCGGTTCCAGGACCATCAGTGTCTTCAGCCTTCCAGCCTCCCTTCCATATGGGGGCCTTTTCGCCATCCAACCAAACTTTGCTACCTTAAACCAAAACGACACGAAACATGAGAATCAAATCTTTGCCACTTTAAGTCAAATTTAATTGCCAATTATGATTTAAATACCTCATTGTTCTAGATCTCATCACATTACAACGACGGCATGTTTGGAGAGCTGTTGCCAAGAAAGAGATTTAGACGTCTATAATTCCTGTTTCTTGTCTGAATTATTTGAAACATGCATCATTCAATTGATTACAATGCGAGTTTTCATTTGAAAAAAAATTTCTCATATTTGCTGATATCAACAAATTCTAAATCTGCGACGTCATTTACATCTGTGTCGTCATTTTTAAACAAAAAAAGAAGATTGAAATTAAGATTCTAGTTACAAATTACTTTAACCTTGCTCGCTTCCACGCATTTTTAAGTAGATCTTGGTTGGCAATAGGAAGAAAACTATGAAAAAGGTTGCAATGAAACAAAAAGTTAATTAAATGCTACTTGCTCTAAGAAAGATGTGTGAAGTTGGCATTAATTTATCTTATTAGCTATGTATATATATATTTTTTATCGCCAACGTAAAATGAATTGTTGATAATAATAATGATAATAATAATAATAATAATAATATAATAAACGGAACCACCATCAAAAATTAACAGAAAAAATTAAAAAAGAAAACACAACTGCTAAAATTCGGACGTTTCGATAAAAATCTTCTTCAGCACAAACTTTCCAAAGGACAACCGAGAATTTATAATACATGATAAACAACCTAACTTAAAAATGAAATTACAATTACATTTTGTAAAAAAGAACCCCATCCTTAGTAAACATGACTGCTATTGAAATTAAATTCAAGTGGGAGTGAAAAATCACGTTTGAGTTCAAAGTGCTTGGTCCCCCGGGTCCCCAAGGCCGCCCAGAAGGACCCAACGACAAAGGACCCAAACTCTGAGTCCTTCTCCCCTGAGTCCCCCCGAGCAACCCAACGACCCAAGAGACCCAGCGCGATCCAGGCTACAAGCGTAAACAAGAAAATGAAATGTTTGGCTGATTAGCAATTATTTCCCCTTTGAGACCAGATAAATCACAGACCAAACCCCCGAGGAATACAGCCGGCAACCCCGCAGCCCTCCCATATGACCTTTCAATGATTCGCAAATTGCTGAATCTTGAATGGCTTGATAGGGGATTCCACCCTAACGCCACATGCAAAAAACATGAAGCCAAAAAGGAAGACGGCAGAGCACTGCCAACCGAACCCCCCAGAGACACCAGATTCAGTGGCAGGAATTAGGCCATGCCACACGCAAACATATCGAGTTCCACATCTGCCGCCCGTTCATTCAAACCCTTGGGTAAAAAAGTTCCCAGCCTGTATTGCCAAAATAGTTCCTTACGTCGCAACGAAAAGACATTGTCAGCCCCATCGATCATTTTAACCCTAACCTCAAATTTCCCATTGTGATTCCCCTCAAAGAAATGACTAAAAAAGTTTGCTTGTGGGATTAATTTACCCCTGTCCAGTGATCCCTCGTTATGTTTGCGTGCGTAAGATCTAAAATAAGATTTGTACACGTTGAATCTTTGCCTAAATTTGGTTTTGGTACTACCTACATATTTTTTGTTGCAAATTTCACATTGTAGTAAATACACAACGTTTTCTGAATTGCAGTTATACCTCCCCGAAAAGTTTTTGAAAGATCTATTTTCGTCGGAATTTTCAAAACTATCCCCCTCAGTTATGACATTGCAGATCTGGCAACTCTTCCTGCCATTGCACCTGTAGGTACCCTTAGCCAACGGAGGCCCACCAACACTCGGTAATTTAGCTCTAACAAGTTCATCTTTGAGATTTTTGGCCCTCCGAAATGACAAAAAAATCTTGTTTTGGAACACTTCTTTGTGTTCATCGTCTACCAAAAGGACTTTTGAACTTTCTTTTAGAATTTCATAAACTTTGTTGAGAGCTGGATGATAGGTAAGTACCAAAGGTATTTTCTTGTCATCCTTATTTTTAGGTTGCCCATCCAAAAGACTTAAACGATCGCGATTGCGGACTTTGCTGAATTGCTCAAGAACCTCATTCTCACCATAACCCCTATTAACCAGCCACCCCTTAAGTTCCCTTACCCTCTCATTAAAAAATCGATCCTCAGAACAAATCCGCCTAATCCGCAAGGCCTGGCTGTAGGGTATACCCTTTTTAGTGTGACCAGGATGACATGAGGTACGATGAAGGAGTTGATGAGTATCCGTTGGCTTAGTAAACAAATCTGTGATTAATCGATCGCCCTCCCTTATCACCTGAACATCGAGAAAATTTATCCTCTCCCCTGACCAATCTGCAGTGAATTTTATCGAGGGGTGTGCTTGGTTAAGGAAGTCTATAAATCGATGCAATTTCTCTTCACCGTGATGCCATATTAGGAAAATATCATCGATATACCGCCACCATAACCAAGGTCTATCCGGAGCTTGAGACAATAATTTTTCTTCCAATGCCGCCATGAAAAAAATGTTCTGAGGATCGATTTTTTAATGAGAGGGTAGGGGAACTTAAGGGGTGGCTGGTTAATAGGGGTTATGGTGAGAATGAGGTTCTTGAGCAATTCAGCAAAGTCCGCAATCGCGATCGTTTAAGTCTTTTGGATGGGCAACCTAAAAATAAGGATGACAAGAAAATACCTTTGGTACTTACCTATCATCCAGCTCTCAACAAAGTTTATGAAATTCTAAAAGAAAGTTCAAAAGTCCTTTTGGTAGACGATGAACACAAAGAAGTGTTCCAAAACAAGATTTTTTTGTCATTTCGGAGGGCCAAAAATCTCAAAGATGAACTTGTTAGAGCTAAATTACCGAGTGTTGGTGGGCCTCCGTTGGCTAAGGGTACCTACAGGTGCAATGGCAGGAAGAGTTGCCAGATCTGCAATGTCATAACTGAGGGGGATAGTTTTGAAAATTCCGACGAAAATAGATCTTTCAAAAACTTTTCGGGGAGGTATAACTGCAATTCAGAAAACGTTGTGTATTTACTACAATGTGAAATTTGCAACAAAAAATATGTAGGTAGTACCAAAACCAAATTTAGGCAAAGATTCAACGTGTACAAATCTTATTTTAGATCTTACGCACGCAAACATAACGAGGGATCACTGGACAGGGGTAAATTAATCCCACAAGCAAACTTTTTTAGTCATTTCTTTGAGGGGAATCACAATGGGAAATTTGAGGTTAGGGTTAAAATGATCGATGGGGCTGACAATGTCTTTTCGTTGCGACGTAAGGAACTATTTTGGCAATACAGGCTGGGAACTTTTTTACCCAAGGGTTTGAATGAACGGGCGGCAGATGTGGAACTCGATATGTTTGCGTGTGGCATGGCCTAATTCCTGCCACTGAATCTGGTGTCTCTGGGGGGTTCGGTTGGCAGTGCTCTGCCGTCTTCCTTTTTGGCTTCATGTTTTTTGCATGTGGCGTTAGGGTGGAATCCCCTATCAAGCCATTCAAGATTCAGCAATTTGCGAATCATTGAAAGGTCATATGGGAGGGCTGCGGGGTTGCCGGCTGTATTCCTCGGGGGTTTGGTCTGTGATTTATCTGGTCTCAAAGGGGAAATAATTGCTAATCAGCCAAACATTTCATTTTCTTGTTTACGCTTGTAGCCTGGATCGCGCTGGGTCTCTTGGGTCGTTGGGTTGCTCGGGGGGACTCAGGGGAGAAGGACTCAGAGTTTGGGTCCTTTGTCGTTGGGTCCTTCTGGGCGGCCTTGGGGACCCGGGGGACCAAGCACTTTGAACTCAAACGTGATTTTTCACTCCCACTTGAATTTAATTTCAATAGCAGTCATGTTTACTAAGGATGGGGTTCTTTTTTACAAAATGTAATTGTAATTTCATTTTTAAGTTAGGTTGTTTATCATGTATTATAAATTCTCGGTTGTCCTTTGGAAAGTTTGTGCTGAAGAAGATTTTTATCGAAACGTCCGAATTTTAGTAATAATAATAATAATAATAATAATAATAATAATAATAATAATAATAATAATAATAATAATAAGCCTAGCCTAGGGTCTTTAGCAAAGACATTGGTATGCAGTTTGGGGTAAAAAAATGTGCAGTGTTGATTATCAAGAGGGGTCGACAGAATTAAATTTGATGGAGTAAAGATACCAGGAAGTAATGTCATCAGGTCACTTCAGGAGAATGATGGGTACAAGTACTTAGGGGTGTTGCAGAATGATGAGGTGAACGAAAAGGAGATGAAAGAGATCGTCACAAAGGAGTACAAAAGAAGGGTTAGAAAGGTGCTTGAAACTCAACTAAATGGAGGTAATATCATAAAGGCCATTAACACGTGGGCGATTCCAGTACTGAGATACTCCGCTCCTTTTTTGAAGTGGAGAAAGACCGAGCTACAAGAACTAGATCGAAGAACACGAAAACTTCTTACAATGCATAACGCACACCACCCTAAGAGTAATTTTGAGAGGATCTACATACCAAGAAAGGAAGGAGGTAGAGGCTTATTGAATGTAGAAGATACCGTAAACATAGCCATTTTGGGTTTGGAAGAATATGTTGTTGACAGCAATGAACGAATATTGTCTGCAGCGAGAAACATCGAGGAAGTTACTGAAACAGCAAAAGGCTTCAAGAAGAGAAAGAAAAATGAAAGAAAAAACAATTGGAAAGAGAAAGAATTACATGGTCAGTATCTGAGACAAACTGAAGAGGTGGCAGGCCCTGAACGCTGGGTGTGGTTGAAAGATGGAAACTTGAAAAGGGAAACTGAATCGCTAATAATATCCGCTCAGGAACAAGCTATCAGAACTAATGTCATAAAAGCAAAGATCGATAAGACCCAAATTGACAGCAAATGCAGAATGTATGGAAAAGTGGACGAAAGTATCAGCCATGTACTTAATGAGTGTAGTAAATTAGTCCAAAAAGAGTACAAGCGCAGGCATGACTGTGTGGGTAAGAGAGTGCGTTGGGATGTAATCAAAGTCTGTGGATTTAAGGTCAAAGATAAGTGGTATGAACATGAACCTGAGGCTGTCATGGTGAATAATGACTATAGAATTTTATGGGATTTCTCTATAGAGACTGACCATGCTATCGAAGCAAGAAGACCAGATATGATCGTCGAGGATAGAAGGAACAGACAGTGCAAGATCATTGACTTTGCAGTTCCGTATGACAATAGAGTTGACAACAAGGAAGCTGAGAAGATCGACAAGTACCAAGATTTAGCCAGAGAGATGAAGAGACTATGGAACACGCAAGTGAAAATCATCCCAGTTGTAGTTGGTGCACTTGGCACCACGCCAAGGCTGCTACGGAAGAGACTAAAAGACATCGGAATAGAGACCCGTATTGTGGACTTGCAAAAAAGTGCCATCCTTTGCTCTGCAAGGATCCTAAGAAAAGTCCTTGAGGTTTGAGGAGACTTGGTGTCACCAAACCTCAAGGGAACATCTCTGCTAGATATATTAGCATGTATTAACCAATAATAATAATAATAATAATAATAATGATAATAATAATAATAATAACAATGATAATAATAATAATTATTATTATTATTTATTATTTCTTTTATTATCATTATTATTATTATTATTATTATTATTATTATTATTATTATTATTATTATTATTATTATTATTATTATTATTATTATTATTATTATTATTATTATTATTATTATTATTATTATTATTATTATTATTATTATTATTATTATTATTATTATTATTATTATTATTATTATTATTATTATTATTATTATTATTATTATTATTATTATTATTATTATTATTATTATTATTATTATTATTATTATTATTATTATTATTATTATTATTATTATTATTATTATTATTATTATTATTATTATTATTATTATTATTATTATTATTATTATTATTATTATTATTATTATTATTATTATTATTATTATTATTATTATTATTACTGACTGGACAAAGGAGGAGCTGCGACAGTTTGATCGTAAAGCAAGAAAATTACTAACCATGCATGGTGGACTTCACCCGAAGAGTGATGTCGATAGACTTTATCTGCCAAGGAAGCTAGGAGGTCGAGGAATATGTTCGATAGAAGACTGTGTTGAAGAAGAAAGGCGAAGCATTGCCATGTATTTGTTGCAGAACCAGGAAGAATTGTTGAATTTTGCAAGGAAAGAGCTGAAGCTGCCAACGGAGAACGAATCAAAATTAGAATTTAAGAAGAGAAAGGAGACGGAAAAGCTTTCATCTTGGAAAGAAAAGAAACTGCATGGGCAGTTTGCAAAAGATACTGATGATATCAAAACAAATGAGTCATTCAATTGGCTGTGCAAAGGGGAATTAAAACGTGAAACAGAATCCCTAATACTGGCAGCTCAGGAACAAGCGCTGAATACAAACTCTGTAAAGGCAAGAATTTACCACTTACAGGAAAATGATACATGTAGATTGTGTGGTGGTGCGGCCGAGAATGTCACGCACATTGTTAGTGGCTGCAAAAAACTTGCCCAAAAGGAGTATAAGCGTAGACATGACAAAGTTGCGTGCTTCATCCATTGGCTCTTATGGAAGAAATATGACCTGGAGCATACAGACAAATGGTATCAACATCAGCCAAGTCCTGTTGTAGAAAACAAGAGATACAAACTCTTGTGGGATTTCTCCATCCAAACTGATCGAGTCATAGAGCACAGAAGACCGGACATTGTCATCGTCGATTGGGAAGAAAAAGAATGCATTGTCATTGATGTAGCCATTCCTGCTGACCAAAATATTGCAGACAAAGAATGGGAGAAGATCAGCAAATACAGTGAACTAAAGCTGGAAATAATGAGATTATGGAATGTTAAAGCAAATTGATTCCAATAGTGGTTGGGGCCCTTGGTTCCATTCCCAAAAATTTAAAAGAACATTTGAAGAGTTTAGGATTACCAGGTGATATTCACTGCATCCAGAAGTCAGCCCTCCTTGGAACAGCTGGGATACTAAGAAAAGTATTGAGTGTCTGAGGCTGCTTGTTGCAGCTTGACATTTGATGGACCATTCCTCCAGACTATGAACTTTAGGAGTGAACTCGCAGATAATAATAATAATTGCCTAAAAGTAGATGTTTCGTCTGTACTTTGTATCTTTCATTACTTAAGACAATTTTCAGTGAAATTTGTCTGGTGATTAATCAAACAAAATTTTTCATTTGACGAGGCTGTAAGTTTGCCAATTATGTATGATTTTTTTGGTTACCCAGCCACAATTCACCTGGTTCATTGATTACCGTTGTCATATTCGATAAGCTCACTTTCCAAATAACAACAGTGCCAATCGCCATACCGCTCGTCGTTTTAAAGAAAAAGAGGGGGAAGGCGAAAAACACTTTCATGTCAAACATGAAAAATGCCCCTTGAGGAATGGGCTTGATGGAACATGATACGCCAAGGTCCTTTGGTTCCTGCCTTAGAATCTGACACTTCGTGGACGCCTTTTGCAATGTAATGATGTGATGCAAGCCAAAGTTAGGTTTATGGTAGTAACATTTGGAAATTTGATTAAAGTGAGCTACAATTTGGAGATTTTTCCTGAACCGAAATGGGAGTGCAATTAATATCATTTGGTGGCCGCCGGATGATGGATTTTGTATACTATATAAGACAATTGAAGATAGTGTAGTATTATATCCTTGGCTTTGTCCGTTGACTGCGTTGTCTCTTGATGAATTCTGCCAACGTTATCACTTATCTGTGGGATACGATTATTTGACATTTTGCTTTAAGGTTTTGGAGATATTCTCTGGCAAAAAAGCGAGTATTGCAGCACCCATATTCATCTCAGTTCTGTTGTTAGTAGGTTTTCTGCTTTGTGATTTTAAGGCCAGTAACACATTTTACTATTCTTCTCGAAACGCTTGCTGAAGAACCAATAACACGCACACTTCGCTACATTTATTCATGTGTTCCCTATGAAAGGAATCAAATGTTTTAGCAGAAGTTTGCTCGTGGCCCATGACAAGAAACCACCAAAACCTCGTTTTGCGGACCAATCAAACGGCGAATAAGCGAGGAAGACAAAACTAACGTTTGAAACTTTTTCGAAGTTTTACCTACCTTCCTAAAACGCAACCAGAAAAAAATCTGCTTGAAATTTCCCGAATATTTTTGAAGAAATCTACTCTTCAAGTTTGGATGCCAGTCAAATTATCTCCCGATTCCAAGAAGTTATGGCGCCTCAAACTCGTGACCTTTGTTCGTTTTCAGAATTTCTGAGCTTCTAGCATTCTTAGTACCCAATTCATTCCTAAACAGTTTTCTAAAACTTACCTGAAACATCACTAATTCCCATAAAGTCGATACAGTGGGGTTGGGGACCTTTTCTTGCTTCGCAGATGAGCAAGTCTGACATGAATTCTTGGATGTCTGAAATATGGCCTAGCTCTAAAATGTGCTAAATTGTATCTTTGAGTAAGAAATTTCAAGGATGCCAACCTCTTTTTATTTTTTTAAGGCATCCTGTAGTTCTCTGCATCTACCAGACTGTGCTTGGTCTCCGTTTGACGATTTTCTGCCACAAATAATGCAGTAAGTCATGAGATAAATATAACTTGCTGTGTTTCTTCGTCCAAAAGCTCATCCGTGTCATCACGAATCACCACACTTGCTGCGCTCTGTGAGGCCTGGGGAAGAGGCGAAAAGATGTCAAAATATAACATACCACGTGATCACGTCATACGCCATGTTGTGATAACAGTTCTCTTTTCCGAAAATCGATGTAGATCATAGGGTATTAGAAATCGATAGCATTTTCCAAAAAGGTACTTCTGATAAAATCTTCTTATGAATTGCTTTATCAAGAATCCAAGAATTTTCGTAAATGGTAACACGTCTCCTTTTGATGCAACAAGGTGCAAAGTTTTGAGCTGAAAAATCTTGCCGTGAGCTACACGCTTACGTAAAACATTCATTCTTTTCTGAAGAAAGCCTTAGATTTTTATTATCATTGCAGTCTCCAATGATAGTGTGCAACTCATTCCGTCATTTCTGACGAGAATAGAATCTTTACATGATCAAAGAAATTGATCTGGCAATCATCCGTGCTATATTGCAGCATGATTCGAAACCATGTAGCCCTAAAAAGAGCTTAATTTGCCATAAGCCAGCCACAAGATCAGCTATTTCGGGGAAAATAATTTGGCCCTTTATCTTTTAGAAAAAAGGGAGATGGGCTGCTTAATCAAATTAAGACGATTTTTCACACTGGAGTACTTTCTTTGGAACACCAGGTAGTTATAAAGAAGGATGGGCTCTGAGCAAATCTTTTTCTCTTGAAATTGGAAATATTCAGTATCAAGTCGTTTTTTCAGCACCAATATACCATTTTGAAGCATCGAATCCCCTTGAGACATTACGCATTTTGACTTGCAAAACATGATTGAATTCTTTAAAATTTCATATTCTCCATGTAAATCATAAAGGTTGTTTCAAATTTCTTGTTTCGGAGACACTTTTCTTGGATCTCTGAAGTTTAAGTGATCCATTTACTACCATGAAAGTTTTTATGTCATTGGATATACTTGGCTTTCCCTTGGCTCTGTTTCGTCCATCCTCAATAGGGACTCTTGCAATTGAGGCTATTGGTGTAAAGTCGGTGACTTTTTCACACTTTAGAAGAGAGATGTGTTGAGAAAATTTGGTTTTATGACGGCAGGAAGATTACCAAAACACATATGAGTACCTTACAGACGGTAGCAAAGGAACTTCTCGAATTATCCTGATAGCGACGGACTCAATCAAAATCTGTGAACTGCAAAATGGCGTAAATAATAATTTCCAAATGTGAGCTGCAAGAAGCTAGTATTTGATTTTCTTTGCCGAATGCATCAAACAAAACGACACGCTTATAAGCAATGATGAAAAGTCACCACAGTAGTGGCCGCTGTTAAGAGGTGTTAATCAAAATAGTTGAAGCTTGTTAAAAAGTTTGCTATTTTCAACGGCATACAAATGGTCCCTCGAAGGATTGACATATGTAACTTGGGAAACAAAAAATAGCCATATAGATTCGAAAACTTCAGGAACATTTTCGAATTGGTGAATCATCATATCAATAAATTATCAGTTGCACTTATTTTGAGAAGATCGTTTCCATTAAAAGACAAGTCTGGGATTGGTATTGGTATTTTTGGTCCAAGGTCACTTGGTCGATATAAATCTTAGGTTCATGCATTCCTCTCCTTGATATATGAAATTGCAATCTACCCAAGGCTACTGTAAATATTAGTCCGTCATACCTGTCTTATCACTCAATTGTAGTATGCGTTACCATGCAGCCAAAGTAAAACATGTTGACCAAGTGCCCTTGCGCCAAAACTACTAATCCGTTAACTAATATCGTGTGTAGTTATATGTAGTCAGGTAAAGTAGGTGTGTTGTAGTGTGAGTATCGTGTATCTCCGTCATGGGCTTAGCCTCTTAGGAGATTAGCATTGTAGATTGTAGATTGTAGATTGTAGATTGGTATAATTGTCGATAAAATGAAAGATTACGTTGTTGTTAATGGTATGTAATACATTTTTCCATCGTTTTCTCTCTTTTCTCTGCGAAATTGCGTGTTTCCATTTGCGAAATGTGCGAAATGATGTCATAATTCATGACATCATTTCGCACATTTCACTTTCGACCTGAATGCTCACAACACTTCAAAAATGGATGGAGAGGACTAAAGATGATGAAGACAACGAGCAAGATTGGCCTGTTGGCTACGACTTTGAGCATTTTCGTTCCACCTGCATATAAGATTTTCTCCCACAAAACAACTTTGAAGATTTTCTGACATCACAATATAGCTTCTAAACCGAGGCTAACCGCCTTATCGCGCAATCATACAAAATGGCGACGACGTTTGGCCTAACTTACGACGAACATTATGCGAGGTTGCAGCCGGTAGAGATCCCAAAACTCGGAAAGACTTCTCAATTGTTGTTCAGCAGTTGGTAAGGTTGCTTTTTGACACAAATCTTATAAACCCCGGACTTGTCCTTTAAGTATCCAAAAATAATTTCAAAGTCACTGTCATGCATAAAGCACGCATTAAGCCTATCAGTATCTACAATCCTGGACAAAGGTTATGAAACTAGCAGCATTCTAAGGTGTTGAACAGCATTTCCAAGAATAAAAGGTATTTAAGTACTGCAAACCCCCTGCCCAAGAATCAATGTTGCTCAACGGCGATTCATGAATACATGCTGGTCACAATCAACTCGTTCTGACCTAAAACAACATTGATACGGGAGGGAGGGGGCACTCTGAACCAGTGAAAACGTCAAAATGCTCTGTCGTCTCATACCTTTTGTCCAAGATTGTCTTGGATTTCACCAGGTTGTTCTATGTTTGACCGTAGCCACTATCAACGTAACTAGGGTTTTTTGCTGTTTCTGTTATGGAAAAGGTTGCGTTAACTGAATATCATTAAAAAGAAGATGTTGAGGCCAATGGAGGTTATCAAGAAAAGTCAAGGCTCTGCCATGCATATTGGACAACTATGTGACGTTTATGACATTTCATACGAACCAATGCTACAACGAAGGTGCTTCGTTGTTTTGTTTGTTATCACCTTGTATCTCCCTTAGATGAAGTAAAGTAAATGCATTTAAATCCAGATTTCAATGGGGCTCAATTGTGCTCAATCCTACTTCATGAGCGTTTACATGTAAATTTAGGGGGAGGGTTATAATTTTCAACGGGTCAGCAATGGGTCAGGAACGGGTCAGGCAACAGGTCAGCATTTGCTACTATAGCAAAACATATGGGATGCAACGGGTCAGCACGGGTCAGCACTCTCTTTTATAAAGATATATACTATATATCTTATAAAAAATAGTGCTGACCCGTGCAGACCCGTTGCATCCCATATGTTTTGCTATAGTAGCAAATGCTGACCCGTTGCCTGACCCGTTGCTGACCCGTTGCTGACCCGTTGCTGACCCGTTGCTGACCCGTTGCTGACCCGTTGCTGACCCGTTGCTGACCCGTTGCTGACCCGTTGCTGACCCGTTCAGTTTCAGTTAATGGAGTTCAAAATCTTTCGTAAAGTTTCTCTTGGCTGAATCTATGGACGTCATTGCCTTCGGATATCCATTAAACACGTTCCATTTAAGAAAGGCCCGTTTCTTGACAGGTGCCACGAACGATGCCACTGACGTAATATTTCCCTTTCTAAAAGCCAGGGCTCAAATGAGCCGATTTCTGTGGCAATATTAGGGCTCCAAGAAATTCATATTAAAGCAAAACATGCATCCTATGACTAAACCTGCAAATTCAAATAAAGGAGGTAATTTTATAGCATAACAGACATGGCCCGATGCTATCAACTTCCAAAAATGTCCTCATTGCCAATGTCATGTCCTTCTGACAATTGATTGAAATACATCAATTGATCAATTAATGAAATAAACAACTCAAATAAAAGTTTCTATGGTAATTAATGTTCTCGACTATTCTTTCTTGAACTGGAATAGATTTGTCTTTTAGTATAATGTTTTAAAATGATACATTCATGCCTCAGTGACGAGAAAGCTAGAATCCGCGATAGAGACAATCCTGGACAAAAGGTTATGAGACTAGCAGCATTTTAACCCTTTATTGTCCATAGTAGCCATATGGCAACTAAATATTCCAACGCTCCTCAAGCCCCACTGGTCAAGATTTTAGTCCATGCTGTGGCGATATTATTTCAAAGGAGCCGTCATGTCATTGAAATGGGGTAGCTATTTGATGTTGAAAAGTGGTTTCAAAGAAAATTTTGAACGACAAAATGAGAGGAATTTTGATGATTGAAATGGTCTTCATGGTAATAATTGGTGTACTTCCAATGGAATATTGTGAACATGACTCTTAGGTTTATTTCCAACACAAAAGGTGCCCACTATTGTGACAAAAATTAGATTTTGTGTATGGCAAGCCATGGCCAATATATTTTTTTTTTCAAATTTTTAGTTGCCATATGGCAACTATGGGCGTTCAGGGTCACACTCTAGGGAATCAATAGGGATTTTGAATTGGAAAATAGTTAAGGTTGGAAATCATCAAAAATAAACAAGTCAATTTTGTGTTGAAAATTGTTTATTTGATTCATAAATAAATGGAAAAATGTGACAAATAATTTTTTTGACAATTTTTCAAAATGTGAACCATAAAGTTAAGATGTTGAACAGCATTTCCAAGAATAAAAGGTATCTAAGTACTGCAAACCCCCTGCCCCTGAATCAATGTTGTTCAACGGCGATTCATGAAAACATGCTGGTCACAATCAACTCGTTCTGACCTAAAACAACATCGATACGGGGGGGAGGGGGCACTCTGAAGCCGTGAAAACGTGAAGATGCTCTGTCGTCTCATACCTTTTGTCCAGGACTGTAGTATGAAAGGTTGTTTACTATGATTTTCACTGCATAGTTTTCATCTTCAATGCAATCTGTTTATGAAAAATCAATCTTTACTTGTTCTTAGTATCGGTCTCAGGGTCGTCGCCGTTCATCCTTCCTTTGTGAAATTGTGCATGTCCCAAAACTCTTCGCTCGTCCAATTGATCAGCGAGCCAATCAGAGTTAACATCATTTCTTTCGTGATTTACACAAGGGGAAATTCGCAGGATCCCGAACAATTATTATGGACTCCCTATGGTCGCTATTATTCTAATATTCTTATGTAATCAGTTCCATGATGCACGGGGATTTTTATGCATGTTATATTCGGTTCAACAAGGCCTATTTCTTGATTTTATAACGCTACTACGATATGCAGAGGATATAATGATTACTAATGCTGATATAGAGGCACCGAAAATGATATCGCTTTGAAATTTGTCCTGTCTTCTTCTCGACATTCTGTTCCTGCTCTTCACACCATTGTAGAGGAAATCGAAGACATTTTCAAAAATAATCATTTAGAAAAGAAAAGAATCTTAGGAAGCGAAGTAGATTCCCTGTGATTTTATCATAACATATATGGCAATAAAGTTGAACTCGATGCTTGCAGAATTACAAAATCCTTCCATCATGATGTAGAATTAGGAAAAATATTTTGCAGAAATAAAATAATCAGTCAGTTTTGAATTGTGTTGGTAATTAGTGTCAATGAGAAGCGATCTTCCCATGGGTGTAGTATCTTTCTTCCTTGAAATCCCATAATTTCTGCAAACACATGTAGCAAGTGACTACTCAATAATGGTCTGTTATGTCATTCAGTGTAAATTTCAATTTCGTCTTGCATTCAGATCCTTAGCTGTTCAGTCCTAGGTCCTAGGGAATCATTTGTTTTAACATACCCTGCAGAATCTTCGTCCTCAGAGTTTGTAACAAAAGATCCGCTCTAATGTATTAAAATTCAGGTCAGCCTTGAGCAAGGATCTCAAGTTTTGCGATTTTACGTTGAGAGAACGCAAAACTTGATATTTCTTTTCGAAGTGACTAAAGGATACGGTTCATTGATTTCTACAGAAAGATATATAAAGATGTTGTAATGAATTAATCCTTGCGACCCTTGTTTGTTAACTGTGCAAAACAGGTGAATATAAAGTTTATTCATTTCGCGCCTTGTTTTAAACAAAATTCGCGATCTTTGATCAATTGATGGCCACCATGAAATCAATAGAAGATCGACTGATCTGTAGCAAACATCTTCATTGACAACAATAGGCCGTTTTGCTTCAAAGCATCAAATGTTGTGTTTTGATGACATCCGCCACCGTGGATGAATTTGCGTTTAAAAGGATACCTCACACACAACAGAAAGATGTACGCAGCAGCATTTATTACACTTCTGTCGGTAACTTATGCTCGAAGTGTTGATTTTACTGGAAAAAAACTTGAAGGGAATATTATTCTCCCGGCTGACTTGACAGAAATTCCAGCAGGTTCTTGCCTAAAGGTAGAGTTACAAGATGCAAGAAGACAGGATACAACTCACAAGACAATTGTGAAGGAAGTGATCACTACGCCAGAACTGGCATTTGAAGAAGGAAAGCCTCTTACCTATTCTTTGGACTTAAAAGGGGAACTGGAGGACATGGCAGACTACAGTGTTTCAGCGGTGGCAAACATGGCATGGTGTGCAGAAGAAGGGGGTAAAGAATGGATCAGAAAAGGAGATCTACTAAATGATACTAACTTCACAGTTAAGCTGAAAGACTGCGCGAAACCAGAATCCAAAGTCTGTAAAGGACCTTTGATTTCGTTGATTAAAAGCTGAAAAGACAAATATCATGAAAGGTCAACGGGTTTGTCTTAGGTTAATTACTTACTATTGCAAAAGGCATAAATACTATAGATTATCCCATTCAAATCCTGGCTCTACACGTGCCATGAACAATGGATAACCAAAGAAACAATGTCATGCCTGAGCGATTTCTTTATTCTGTTTACAAACGAATCTTAGATCAGGGACAGTGCGAAGTCTATTTTATAACACAGCCGGTGCAAAACATAATGGACAACTACTTTTTCTGAACTCACACACAACTCAGACAACACTTGTTATGAGGCAGTAACTTTTTATGAGCTCAAGGTGAAGTTTGAAGTTTTTTATGAGCTCAAGAAGATGGGTCGTTTTGAAGACAAAATTTTGAATAATGCAAGTTGGAAAATGCTTGCAAAGAGGTGTATAAGATGATGCAAAATTGTCATTATTGGGACCTAACCAATATTTCTTGGGACCTATCTTAGCGTTACAAAGACTTTCACCCAACCGAGAAAAGTAACCCTCTTTGGCCGCATCAATTAATCTCCCAACCTGTTCCCTTGACTTTTGTACTGAATCATTTTGGTCATCTCTTCGCCCGTCCCGAACAAATTATTTTATATAATCTCTTTTTCTTATGGAGACCAAACTTTTAATCAAAGGTTTTCTGTCTGGTAGCAAATATTATAACTAGTGCAGAAGAATAAAAAACAAATGAAAACAAATGCTAAGAAAGATAGCTTTCTTGCAACACCGGCTGTGAAAAATAATGATAACGCAGGCAATGAAACTGTAGGGTAAATGTTATCCTTGGGTCAGTGTCAAAAGCACTGTTCCATTTGATGAAAGGCATCTACAATCGCGGACAAAACTTATGAAACACTTTTTATTTTGGAGAAAATTTCGAGTTAAGATCCCCCCCCCCACCCTGCCAGTGCAATGTTGAAGGCTGATGCAAATGTCATAGATGAGTTGACAAGTATGTCTTCTCCAGCAACCAACATTGCAATGGGGGGGGCATTAGCAGTGAAAGGTAGCAGTTTACGTACAGGAAAGGCCTCTTTTAACACAAAACTCATGTGTCCAACGAGTTTTGTCAGCAATTGTAGACCAACTTCTTTTTAATGAAAACATTGGTATTGCCGCAACTGTGAAGAAGCTATTTGATATCTGTCAGAAAATCATGAACTGCATGCGGCTATGCGAGGGGCATTTCACTCCCTAAAATCTCTTCAAGAAAAATCTGTAAAAATTCCGTAATATCCTTTTATTCTGCAAAAATCGTGCGCGTTTTTTCGAATGAGTAAAGTGGCCCTCGCAGCCATATGTAAGGTCAGCATATGCTATTATTGGTATTGCTGCAGCTGTAAAGAAGCAATGCCTGAACTGCATACAGCCATACGAGGGGTAACTCACTCCCAAAAGATCTCGTGCAAGTTTGGAAAAAAATCCTTTGGTTTTCAAGAAAATTCCATCAAAAATCTGTAAGCATCCTTTTTTCTGCAAAAATGGCGTAAAATTCCTTGCAGCCTCAAGTGAGGTCAGCATATGCTCTTTCCTTTTACAATAAAAATTTGGAATCTTCTTTCCTCAGCTATTTCAGGCATTGTCATATACCAGCGTTCTTCGTACATGGATCTTAAGCCCCTTTCATTTCTACTGTGTCTTATTCTGAATAAGAATGGTATCTACGTTTGGTTTAGCGTTGGAAGACTTGATTACTAAGGTCTAAAGTCTTGTCGGCGTGCATGGCAAAAACCAGGTCGCATGTTTTCTCCGGCTTTACATTTGTTGAAGGGAGGGATTTGCACAAATATGTGCCCTGTATTACCCATTTCGAGTTATGCATAGCATTAACATTTCAAAAATTATCACAAATTATCATTCGTATTTCGTATGTACTTTGATGATAGTAAATGCCGAATAAAAAGAAATTACAGTTGTTTTAATCAGCGTGCTGTTTCTTAATGTTATCTTGTCATCTTAAGGTCTGTTTTAGTTTAACTGTCCTATGGGGGTCGTCGCATTATTCACTTTTCACGAAGATATAATAGGAATCAAATGTTTGATCCGAATTTTGCTCGTGGCCCATGGCCGGAAACCATCAATATCTCGTTTTCACGGACCAATCAGACCGCGAATAAGTGAGGAAGACAAAATAAACGTGTGAAGAGTTTTCCAAAGTTTACCTAACTTCATAAAACGCAACCAGGAGAAAAAACTGCTTGCAATTTCCCCAATTTGTTAAAGAAATCTACTCTCCATACGTTTGGGTAAACATGTTTGGATGCCGGTCAAAATATCTCCCAATTCCAAGGAGTTATGATGCCTCAAACTCGTGACCTTCGTTCGTTTTCAGCATTTCTGGGCTTCCAGCATTCTTAGTCGCGATTCATTCCTAAAAAGTCTTCTAAAACACATGTGAAACATTACTAATTCCCACAAAGTCGATTTCGTTGGTTTAGGGGCCTTTTCTTGCTTCACAATATGCGCTGCGCGTTGCGTGCTTGGGTACAAAAAGACCACAATTGATGTTTACGATGCTATTTACTGCATCATTTGTTGAAGAAAATCGTCAAATGGAGACCAACCACAGTCTGGTAGATACACAAAACTACAAGATCCCTCAAACAAAGGAGAAGAGGTGGGTACACTTGAAATTTCTGAGCCAAAAACACGATGTAGCATATTTTAGAGCTAGACCATATTTCGGACATCAAAAACAGCAGGTCAGATTTGCTCATCTGCGAGGCAAGAAAATGCCCCCATACCCACGGTATCGATTTTCTGGGAATTAGTGATGTTTCACATGCGTTTTAGAAGATCTTTTAGGAATGAATTGCGTGCTAAGAATGCTGGAAGCTCTGAAATGCTGAAAACGAACAAAGGTCATGATTTTGAGGCATTATAACTCCTTGAAATCGGGAGATATTTTGACCGGCATCCCAACCTGTATCACCAACAGTATGGAGAGTAGATTTCTTCAAAAAATTCGGGAAATTGCGAGCAGTTTTTCTTCCTGGTTGCGTTTTATGAAGGTAGGTAAAATTAAGAAAAATCTTCACACATTTCTTTCGTCTTCCTCCCTTTTTCGGCGTCTGATTGGTCCGTGAAAACGAGATTTTGATGGCTTCCGGCCATTGGCCACTAGCAAAATTCAGCTAAAACAATGGATTCCTATCTTCTTTTCACGTAGGGTTCATAAACTGCACTTCTGTCACAGGTAAAGTTCAGAAACTACTGTTTAGCTTTAAGAAACTAATTTGCAAGAAGCGCAGACTCCGAATTTTTGCAAGAACAATAAGAACACAATGTATTAATTAAGGAAGAGTAATAGGCTGAGGCAAGAAAGTACGTTTCTTGATTGCTGGAACTGTTACTTCATTATCATTCTGGATCTGAATTAGGGTCAGATGGCAGTAGAATTGGGACCTGGTGGTTCTGCAGTGAAGTGGCCAAAGGTGAGTGTAAACTTTGCATAGCACACTCCCTAGATTGGCCCAAAATGATATTGGACTCACTCATGCTTTTGAAGGAAGAACTTCCTCGACAAGTCCTTGAAAGTAGAAAAAGGAAAATCTTCAAGTCATTTACAGTAACTGCGTTCGTGTTATCGTTCTGTTATCTTTCGTAAAAGTGGAAATTTTCATGTCTGAATATTATCGTTTTTTCACATTTCAGAATTCTAGAATGTTAAATACTCCTAGCTTTCCTCTAAAAGCTTCATTTATAATTCAAATTCCCACCCCTAGCAAGGCCTCCTAGATCGCGCTAAATTAAGTGCAGATATTGTCATTTGAAATTAAAAGACTTGCCAAAGCAAGGAGTACAGTGAAAAGGTCCCCTGCGCACAAGACATTTTTCCTCGACCAGGTTGTTATTTGGCCCCACTTGGCCACGGATGCTTTAATTTCGTCCAAGTTCTATATTTGTAGATTTCCCCATTTCACATACCAGTGGATGGTGATTCAACACAAACAAGACAGCACTAAAGGAAATCTCGTGTTATCCTTACCTTGAAAACTGGGGCCCATGTGCATTCTTTGGACATTTTCAACTGTTAGCCAAACAGAAATCACTATTGCAAGATTTATTAAAAGTCCCTTTATAATTAACTTTCATGGATCTCAACTGGTTGCTTTGTAACTGTGAAAAAGTACGTCCAAAATTATCTATCTGAAGTATTTTCTTCAAGCATATAGGGAGGCCAAGGGAACCCTTGCCGAGGGGACCCTTCAGGCCAAGGCCCCGTAGCCTGACTCACCAGTCCCCCATTGAATCTGTATTTAGCTGTTTGCCTACATGCTTTGATTCTCATGATGAATCACAGCATTGCTTCGAAATATCAAAAGTAATTATTTAGTATGGCATGGCCAAATCCTTTGTGAATCAATAGATCACTTCGTCGATGTGTGTTGCTCAACTCATTTCACCTTCATTTCATTTCATCAAAAATTCCAGCTATTAACTAACACCACATATATCTATGGCAGCCAAAAACATGAAAAATTTTGATACGACCTAATGATGCTACTTCTATGGAATTAATAACGAGTTGCTGCCCGTCGTTGCTTCTGTCAACCTAGCATTTGACAACATCAATGGATATGTAAAGATGCTCTTTGTTGACCATTAACTCCAAAGAGAATTCTCAAAAGTGATGGGAAGAACAGGAGAAAAAAAACAAAACCATTCTGTTACTGTAATCATGGTCACATTGGAGTTTAGTCAATTTCAGGTATTACATATGAAAAATTCATGGGAGAAACCAATTTCATCAATTGTAGCTATTTAGTAGCCATGTTTTATATCTTTTAGTAAAACTTTTCTTACCTCTTAGCTTCTCGTAGATCTCTTGGAGTTTCATTCCAGGCCTTTACTCCAAGTTCATGATAAAGTTTTGCTTTTAGTTTGTTCTGACCTGTGGCTGAGGTTAGTGGCATACAGTTGCTCGTCTCGCTTGAATATTATGCTTTGAATTAAATCGCCTCAGCAATGACAATGTTACTATCATCTTGGCAACGGTTTACAACTTCGAATTGACCGATGACCGCTGCCAGCATAGTTCTGGGTGACGTGTTCGAGACTGACATAGGTTATTAAAACCGAGACCGTACACAACGGTGGTTTGCCGCCTGGCTTTCTGAATCCTACTCTCTTCTGTTGCTGAAATTTTCCTTCATGCTTGCTTTGGGGCCCAGGTACCCACTCGTGTGGGGGGGGGGCACATACTCGTACCCTCAACATGTTCTGTATCCGACCCTCTTGGGTCACATCGTTTTAGCAAGACCGTTGATGCTCAAGATGTCGACTGCACTTTTTCCAAGGCACTTTTGAAACCAATTCAGAAACGTCAGTCTTTGTTTTCCCCTGTCCCGTCGTCCTTCAACTATCCCATTCACCATTCCGTATTACGTCTTGTTTTTCTCATGAGTTGTTTGAAAAAGCCAACAAGTCTCTCTATGCGTTTTAATCAGCAAAGCTCCAAAAGACCAGATCTTCCCTATACTTCATACCAGCGGTTTTATGCGCAAAACGAATGCCTTATGATGGAACAATAACTGGTGGAGAGGAGACAAGTGGAAAATAACTAGACAGAGACAAGCGGAATGAATTCATCGATATACTCGACTTCTCAACATCTACATAGTTTGAAAATATGTGCAGGTGCATGCTTTTTTTCCAGGTTTCTGACATAGTGGATTTAAATCAATCTTTGAATCAAGGTTCTTATTCAATGCTGCATTTAAAAGTGTTTCTCAAATAGATTTTGCTACCGTTGTCTCAAGAATCTATCTATTACAATCCGCCAGTGTTTTCCCCCATAAAATCAAACGATGACATTTGCCAGTTTTTAGTTTCATTCTATCATCAAGAAAACACTTAGAAAGAACAGGATGCAAGGATATTGCACCTCTTGAGAGAGTTACAAGAAATGAATCCTTAAACGGACTAAAAGTTTCAATCCCATGTCAAAAAATGTGCAGATGCCACCCGATTGATAAGTTTCTTCGTGATTTGATGCTTTGTTTTGGGCCTTTTTCTGGCATTTAGCAATCAAGTGATTTTAGTCGAACCTACCTATATAAATAGTACTCATAAATATACAAGAAGAATCACAAAATTACTTCAGCCTCTCTTCTATAAGCCATGATTTGATTCATTCAAATCCATGCAGTACATTACTGCGATTTTCAACACCTCTGAAACCTTTTTCGAAGCACTTAATAATACTATTTGTACCATAGATTTTTAACAATCTTGAATGTTTCGGTCATCTGTTTTTATATCTGTGGGATATCTATGCTCTGTCTGGAGACAGAAAGACCAATCGCTTTATTACAGTCTCATCCGCGTGCACTTCACCCGATGCTAGCTTGAGTTCTTGTTCTTTCTAGCTGCTTTACTCGTTCCCCTTCAACCCTTTTTTCACTGTGTTTATTTTTTTCCGTATGAACTATGTTCTCTCTTGATGAATTCTAAGGTCTCCCAAGATGTGCTCAGTTAAGCCGTTGGCCGAAATCTTCTCTTGTGGCCTTAGTTGCCTAGACAACCTTATTCAATTCCAGTTTTTGCTTTGTTCATTGAATTGGATGATTGCACTCCGCTTCAACTGAGACTGAGAATCATAGTATCTGAAAATCTGGCTAAAATCGCTGTGAAACTGGTGCGGCCATTGAGACTGTAGAGTTCCAAACACAGTAGCTGACTATGTAAACTGACCACCAGGATATCAAAATTTAAGCCTTATTCCAAAAGCTAACCTCCCTTTAGTCTCAAGGCTCAAAAATTGACGAAACGTGCATTGGGCTGTTCATTGCTGTAATGAAATACGAAGACTAATTGGGCTCTTAAATGTAGGTCTCCCATGTCAGGAGTCTTATCCCTATATGACCTAGGCGACTTGAAACACTCAATGCCTATCCGCCCCCCTGTTTATCTCGGTTGTTGCTTGAGATATAGCAACCAAATTTGGCACAAAGGTTGTTCATTATAAAAACAATGAATTTTGAAATAATGGTTAAATTAGCGATTGTTGTTGTTGTTGTTGTTGTTAGGTCATAATTAATTTTATGATGTCATATGATGTCATAAAAATGAAAGTGTGTTAAAAAGTTTTAAAACATTACTTTTCGTCAAGAAATGAAATATATAGATCAAAATAGATAGCTACACCATTTCGATTAAAAGCCTCGTTTTGGAAATTATTCAAAATTCGTTCATATGAAGTTCTGGAGGCCAAATTCGGATTTAACACCCAAACTTTAGTCCAGCAATACGATTTCATTTTGCTAACAGTCGTGGTGTTAAATTTATGGTGACGTAATGTTTAGAAATCTGTGAGGGATTTGACCGTGAAAATGACTCGTGGTGTAAAGTTTCAACCCGAAAGATTTTTGACGGTCAAATCCCTAATAAATCTTTGAACTTTACGATGTTATAAAATCAACATCACAAATGCCAGCAGGTTAAAACCATGTAACTAGACTAATGTTTGGGTGCTAGATCCGAATCTGGGCTCGAAATTCTCATTAGAACAATAGGAAGGAATTTTGACAAATTTCCAAAACGAGGCTGCTTAATCTAATTGGTGTATTCATAGTTTAGAATTAATCGGACCAATTAAGCAGGATTAAGAGAGATGCAATGTATATTTTTCACAGAGAGTGGCACGACAACTTGGTTGCCATGGAGACCAGGCTAAAAATAGAACAAAAAAATTGATACAGTTTCATTGCTGTATTATAGGAAGTCATAAACATGCTAAATCTCAGAGGCATTCAGCAAATACGGAAAAACCTGTAAATGTAAATGTACAAGGGGGTCCGCCCCCTTGGTCAGCTAGGGTCAATTTCAAGTAAAGGAATACTCAAAAGTAGTTCACAAAAGATGTACTCATTTTGCTACGGGTTGGTTTGGTTTTCTTTACAACCTCAATGAAACACAAACCTTAGGCGTTTAGAACAGGTGAGTTGTGTCCTAAGCTCTTGGCTTCCAGCATCAAAGCAAGGTTCATCAATTTGTGTCCGAATTTCGATTAGTTTGATTAAGGGTCATAGTAGTAGCGATTACCAGCCAAGCAAAGAGTGAGATTAGAATGATTTTAGTAAGTCTATTAGTTGCAACCTCGTCCCCAGGGCCTTCCTGAGGACGAGGTTGTATTAGTTGTCCTTGTTGCTGTTTTTCTTCTTATTTCTATAGTCTTCCTCGTTTGCCAACCATGCCCTTGTTGCCTTTTTGTTGCTCGAGTTGCTTGCTATTCATCCTTTCTCATTTGGTTTTAATAAAAGGGAATGGAATTGGTAAAAGACAGGCCCAGGCCCAGGCCAAGCTGAGAAAGTGTATCACGCCCCACCCAAAGAAAAGTAGGTCCTCCTGCGTAGCCTCCTTTGTGATTGCAAAGTTGTGACATAAAGCCCATAATCGTAAAGGAGGCAAGATAGGAATCAAATGTAATAGGAATCAAATGTAATGGGAATCAAGCACACATCCGTGTCATCACGAATTAAAACATGTGATCACGTGGTACGTTATGATTTGACATCTTCCTGCCACTTCACCAGGCCTCGCAGAACGCAGCAAGTGTTGTGATTCGTGATGACACGGATGAGTGTCGGCCGAAGAAACACAGCAACTTCTATTTTTCTTGCGACATAATGCAATATTTGTGGAAGAAAATCGTGAAATGGAGACCAAGAGCAGTCTGGTAGATACACAGAGCAACAGGATGCCTTGAACAAACGAAAAGAGGTGAGTACCCTTGAAATTTCTTACTCAAAAATATAATTTAGCACATTTTAGAGCTAGGCAATATTTCGGACGCCATGGAAAGCGTGTCAGATTTGCTCATCTGCGAATCAAAAAAGGTCCCCAATTCCACTGTATCGACTTTATGGGAATTAGTGATGTTTCAGGTACGTTTTATAAGACTTTTTAGGAACAAATTGAGAACTAAGAATGCTAGAAGCTCGGAAATGCTGAAAACGAACAAAGGTCGCCAGTTTGAGGCGTCATAACTCCTTAGAATCGGGAGATATTTTGACCGGCACCCAAACTTGAATGCCCAAACGTATGGAGAGTAGATTTCTTCAAAAAAATTCGGGAAATTTCAAGCAGTTTTTTTCCTGGTTGCGTTTTATGAAGGAAGGTAGAATTTAGAAAAATTTTCACACGTTTCTTCTGTCTTCTTCACTTATTCGCAGTTTGATTGGTCCGTAAAAACAAGGTTTTGTTGGTTTTTGGTCATGGGCCACGAGCAAAATTCGGCTAAAACATTTGATTCCTATCTTTAAAGGACGCTACAGAGAAGAGCTTATCTTTCATTGGGCAGGGGAGGGGTGTGGCCCGTTTTCCTGGGTCCAAATACTCTTGGAATAGTAAAACGAAATAAACCGTTAAAAGGGATCGCTAACCCATTTTCCTTGCTTTATATTCGTATTACCTGGCTTCCAGAAATTTCTTAGTTTCTGAGAAGAACCTTTCCGACGCACTTGAAATGCGACATTAAGTTAGAATATTTCATTTCATTCCGTTCATTTTTATTTATTTAAACAGGGTAAAGCTATCAACTGTGTATACATAAATTGCTTTACAAGCTGCCCTGTACAAAGAAAAAAGATAAACCCTTTAAAGTTTACAGTAGACAAGATACAATAACAAAGTAATGGTAGTTAAAAGTTCTCGATCGGCAGGAATAAAAAGGGTTCTTTTATGTTCTGGAGTTTTCGAGAAAGCACTTGAATTGTTTTTGATTTTTTTGATTTAATCCATATTCAAAGTTGGTATTTACAATAGTAATCATAAAAATACTAATTCAAACCAACTATTTACAAAGAAATATACATTATACAAAAATTAGCGGCATATTTTGCAGGTGCAATTATCACCAGCCCAGTCTTTGGTCCTCCTTTTGAAAGCCGAAAGTGTTGGCTCATTTTTGACACTATCATCTAGGGTATTCCAGAGTAGACTCCCTCTAAAAGACAGTGATTCTTGCCCATAGCCCTGTGTCTTTATCTGTGGCAGTTTGCAAAGATTTTGTATCCTTAGATTATAACTTACATGTTTCTTTTCATGCAATTCCCATATAAGCGATGGGTTAAGATGATTCATGGACTTGTAGATTTCTGTCATTAATTTCTGCAAGTTTCTAACATGTATACAAAAACTGCCACTTCGAGTGAGCAATGTTTCAAAGGGACATTCGTATTCTTTATAGAGGATCCGAAGAGCACGTTTGTGTATGCGATCAATCTCTTTGTATGCACCTTTGTTGCAGAATAGCCAGATCAAAGGGCAATAATTGAAGTTCGACAAGATAACCGCGTTGCAAATTGTTGATGCCTGTTCTCTAGAAATATACATATTAAGCCTAGAAAAGGCACTTATTTTTTTGTTGACTTTTGAGCATAACGTTTTGACATGATTACTAAACTTTAATTTGTTGTCAATTTCAATCCCTAGCAATTTAACATGATCTGTTGCAGATTATTTGTTCTCATTGATGTTAAGTCGTAGTCCTCTCTGTTTGAATTTTTTTGTTAATTTTGATTTTGCGTCAAGGCCATTCCATAATTTCGCCCCTCTAGAAGAAAGGCATTTTTGGCCACATGTTGTTCGTAGAAACGGGACACGTAGATCGGTTTCGGTAGTTCGAAGTTCCCTGGTACTGGTTTCTGATAACCTGTCGAACAGGCATGCAAGATAAGAGGGAGCTTCATCATTAGTACACTTATATACCTTTTTCAAAGTTTCTTTTACGATCAAATCATTAACTGTCTGCCAGCCCAATTTCCTTATAATAGGAAGAGCAGAAGCGTTGTAAGGGCTATTGGTTACTATTTTGGCTGCACGATTTTGTAATTTATGTACTTTGTCTAGCGCCGTGATTCCACATACCCCCCATACTGGGCAACAATAGCGAAAGTCGGCTCTACCAGACTTTTATACATTGTTTGCACTGACTTTATTGGGAGGTATTGTTTGGAATATCACAGCATTCCTAACGCCTTAGAGATCTTTTTTACCATATTCGCTATCTGCATGTCCCAGCTCAAATGTTGATCAACATATACCCCAAGGTATTTAGTGTCCTTAATCATAGAAATTGTCTCCGTTCCTATAACAAGAGATGGCTTCACTGCCGTAGCTTGCTGAATACTTTTCAATTTTTGCTTACTACCAATAATTAAGCTGTGGGTTTTGGCAACATTTAGTGACAACTTGTTTGCAGCAAGCCAGGTTTTGAGACTGTCTAGGTCCTCATTAACTCGTTCATTGATTACAGGGATGGAGTTGGCTGAAAAAGATATGCTAGTGTCATCAGCATACATGTTAACTTGTGAGTGTTTCAGTGACAAAGGATGGTCATTTACATATAAGAGGAAAAGAAGTGGCCCTAGACAGGACCCTTGTGGAACACCACACGTAACTCTTTCAAACCTGGACAGCTTTCCATTTACCTTACAGCACTGCATCCTGTTCGACAGGTAGGAATGAAACCAGCCAAGCTCTTTATTTCTCGCGCCATAGAGCCCCAACTTTTTCAGTAAAATATCATGATTGACGGTGTCAAAGGCTTTTTTAAGTCGATGAATGTTACCGACGTATATTGTCCACTGTCTATGTTTAGGTACCAATCATTAGTGCATTTGAGCAAACAAGTGAGTACTGAGTGCAGCTTTCTGAAACTTGATTGCCGCTAAAACAGCATTTCATTTGAAATTAAGTAATTATACAACTGATCATAGATGAGTTTTTCAAACAGCCGAGACAAAACTGGTAGAACAGAGATGGGACGATAATTTGACCGTTTAACAGTTGCATCTGCTTTATGGATAGGTGCTATCCTAGCCATTTTCCACAAGTCTGGAAACACCCCGTTAGAAAGGGACAAGTTAAAAAGCGCCGCAAGAGGCTCTGCCAAGATAGGCATTCCAGCTTTCAAAAAGAAACTAGAAATTTCATCCAGGCCTTGCCCCTGTGAGGTCTTAAACTTGCGCATTGCTTTGATAACTTGTTCAGATTCTATAGGTGTAAACAAAAAGGTGGCTGCTGTTGGGTTGATGTCATAATCACCATTTAGAAGGTCGTTTTCTGTATTGGGAATATCGTTACATAACTTGACGCCGATACTACTAAAAAAGTCGTTCATTGAGTTAGCCATACCAACAGGGTCGTCAATGGTCTGCCCATCAACTTCAAGAGCTGTGATATTTGTAGTATTAGATCGTTTGTTAACAAGTTTGTTAATAGTGGCCCAAGTTTCTTTTAGATCACCTTGAGATGCCTGTAATTTGTCTGAAAAGTAGGCCATCTTGGCTGCTCTATTCATCTTAGTCGCTTTATTCCTCAGCTGTCTATATGCTGACATTAGCATCTCAGATTTGTTTTTTACAGCAGCAGATTTAATTCTGTCTCTCGTTTTGCAAAGATTTTTGAGATCTTCTGAGATCCAGGGGGCATACCTTTCAGATACTCGTCGTTCTACAAGAGGGGCGTACTTTTGTATTACCCCTGATATCAAAGAAGTGATTGTATTAACAATAGTACTTATGTCTGCTGAAGATCTTAGATGAGTCTTCCAGTCAATGAGGGCCAGGTCCTGCAAGAAAGCATTCAAATCAAAATGCTTCATTTGCCTGGTTTTGATGACTTTGTGCTGTCGCTTTGAGCCACCTTGAAATTTCCTGATAGCATATGGTAAATAATGGTCGCTGATCGCAGTTTTTATGACACCAGATTCAACGATGTTGTTGGTATTGCTAACTGCAATGTGATCGATTAGCGTGGAGGTATGAATGGTTTCCCTAGCTGGCTCTGTAATCAGCGGCTTTAAGCCATATGAGTCATAGATAGCTACAATTCGGGGTAACATCTTGGGGTAGTAGTTGACGATACTTTAGGTTGGGAAGAACAGTATGAATCAGTTGAGAAAAAGGTTGCTGGGGGCCTCGCAGCAATGAAGAAACTTAAGGGCATCCTCCCACAATCAATGCTTTTTCAAGTGTACAAAACGCTTGCTGAGAGTCATCTTCGCTATGCTGACGTAGTATGGGGGAGCTTATCAGAAACTAAAATAACAGCCCTTTAGAGAATGCAAAATCGTGCATTTGAAATTATTCAAGGATCGAAAATAAAGGACTCTTTGATTCGACCCACATTTAGCATCGATCAGATGTTTCAATATGACCGGTCGGTTCTGATGAATAAGATAATCAACAAGATATGTCCTGAGAGTCGGCACGATAAATTTGCTGAAAGATCCTCGATAAGCAAGTATGATACAAGAAACGAAGCTGATCTCCAATAAAAATTAGGCTCTGGTACCCAGGGTAGGCTAAATCTAGACTTTAGTAGAAAAATTTTCAATTATACTGGTCTAAAAACTAGGAATTCTATTCCAATACACATAAGAGAGTCTGGCACACTCACCCCGGTTTACGAATGGGCTAAAAAGTCATTTTCTAAGCTGAGAAAAAATATGTTTTCGCACGAATCCATGGAAGAACAGTAGTGGCTTTTGTATCTATTGTTAAACATACTATTTTTGTTATACTTTTTAATACTGAATGGATGTCGTGATTAGATAAGAAATAATCGTTCATTCCATCCAGTGGCGTTTTCGTTTTGTTACATTGAAATTGTAAAATTTTGGCGATTTTGTCTCAATATTTTTTTAGTTTTGAATGAAACATGCGGAATGTCCTTCAAGTTGTCAATTTCTACTTTTTTTTAGGACTTTGCTATTCCAAAGCGAGTAGAGTTGTTTAAAGTCGTTCTGCAGTGGCACAGTGTGTGATACTGTCTCACTTTCTCAATAATAAGCCCCAATCTTCATTCCTCTTAAAGGAGAGAGACGACCTTATGAATCATGAAATGGGGTAGGGAAAGCATTTGATTCTAGAAAAATTTCTGTGACATCGGTTACTTGCCGTGGAGCTGGAAGAGGAGAATTTATACAATACTGTACTGCTGCCCGGGCGTAATTTCCACATATGCTGGTACGATATGTGCCATTTTTTGAGGAACCTTTTTCCGAGCAAAAGATAAATTTTTGGGTATCATTTTTGCTAAAATCACAATTCGTCATAAATTTTGGGGTGTCATGTTACAAAAATAACTCTTCAAGGTCTTGATTTTGATCAAATTTCACTTACTTGGTTAAAATCTTGGATAGTTGTCACAATTTTTAAGGATATACATTTTCAATGGGCCGTAAATTTTGGGGCATCATTTCCGCGAAAGTGTATAAATTTTAGGGTGTTGTGATTTCAAACGTCAAATAGGGCAAACTCCCATCATCCGTCTATTGAAGTTGACCCCCCGAGGCTGCTCGAAGGAGGTGCGTTCTAGTCTCATAGGGTAAGGTGGGGGTAATTTGGGTCAAAATTAGGCATTTTTCGAAATAAACATTGTATCCTCGCAAATACGTTGGAAATATTGAAGATATTTTGATATTAAAATATTAAAATATTGAAGATCTTTTCCATTTTACAAACATTGAATCTTTTTTCGTTCTTGGAAACTTGTTCCCGTTCTTTAATTTGAAGTCTGAATGTTATTTTAGAAGTTTTTACTTTTCTCACTTTTGCCTGTAATTTCAACCTGTCGGCGGGAAATTTGGGTCTATTTGAAAAAATGGTATGTATTGCGTCAGGAGTATTGTAAATTCACAATAATAAAAATTTTGAATGCTTTCATAGATAAATGTGATTTGATTTTCAGAGTTTCGCAGCAAAAGACTTGAAAACTTGCCCAGAGAAAATTGAAAATAAATCGTACCACCATCGGCGCATAATTAGGCCAATTCTTGAAGATGGAAATGTAAACAAAGTTCTTTTCGAAATGACATTTAAAAGAAGTAAATCCTTGTTTCTTGTTCTGAAACCACTAACAAATGAACAAACGCGTGTACCTTATTCTGTTTTCGATGTATCATCCATTTGCTTGGAGTGATATCTCAATATTTGCTTTGATTAGGGAGCCATTGCAAATTCTTGCTCAACGCGATTCCTATCTGAATCCCATGAAATCCCAATAGACCAAAATTACCCCACCTTGCAAAATAATCGAAATAAAATCTAACGAATAGCAAAAAAAATCCGAAAAACTTTTAGCACCTTTCCAAATGATTCAACATGCGATTGATAATGATTTGTTGATGAAAAGAAGTTGCAAGTTGGAATAAATCGAAAGTTTTCTACCGGTGAAAATCAGGAAACTGAAGCACTAGAAATTATCAAATTATTCTTCGACACCACTTAAACAGCTCCTGAAAGTATAGATTTCGACACCCAACGAGTCATGAATCGAAATTTTCAACTTACGATCGCTTCAAAAGCGAAAAGCAAATAGACCCAGATTACTTGGTAGACCCAAATTACCCCACCTTACCTATGTCTTCTGGGACAATTGATCAGCAAACCAGACATTAGCATAGCGGACAAATCTTTTCTTTTGTTCAAAGCCCTGTGGGGTTCTTTGCCACGCTCTGATCAGATCACATTTTCTCCTAAAACTGATCGATCAATTGCCGTCGTTGTGTTTACTTCCGCGTTTTGCGGCAAAGTTTAGGCCATTTTTGACCGTTTTGTCCAACATCCCCTAAAAAAGCATTCCACACTCGGCTATGTTGATTTTCGTCAAAATTTCAACGGGAGAAGACTCTCCACACCTCCGACCATAAGTGTTTTCGCTATCACATGCGATCAAAAATTTTGACATAGTTGACAGTTGTGAAAACGGTCAAAAATTGCCTAAACTTTGCCACAAAACGAGAAAGTAAACACAACGACGGCACCTGATTGGTCAGTTTTAGGAGAAAATGTGATCTGATCAGAGCGTAGGGAAGAACCCAGCGGGAGCTTTGGACAATATATTTGTCCGCTATGCTCCAGACATTAGCATCGAGATCTTGATTATGAAACTTTGCGTGGAAAGACAGAGAGACAAGCCGCATTGTTTGCAGCTTTTGTTGTTCCGTCTTTGATATTTAGAAACATTGAGGAAGCTTCAGGCGGGCAATGAAATTTAGTAAAAAATTCTTTACCATATTAAAGTTTCACAGGAAAGTATGCAAATTATAATTAAACACCTACCTTCATAGTTATCCTGTCTTTCTATCACGATTTTACCTAGCTTCAAACAGGATAATTTTAAACATCAAAACATCTAGAAATTGTAAGACCAAGAATCTAAGCATTGGATCCCTTAATGAAAGAAATCCACAATACCAATTCAGATTGTAATTCGAACTGAAAATCCAATTTTATGCAATTGCAGTGTGTTTCTTAGAAGGCGGAATACCTATTTGATTAAGCTTCATCTAATATTTACGGAAACTTAATCAAGTGTAAAATTGATTTGCTTGTTCCGTATTCAAAGAACGTTGCCTGGAGTCAAAGCTTCTTTACATCTTCTCTTAAATAACCCACCTTTTTGGGACACCTACGGGGGGATGAGCCAGAAAAAGTTTCAACCTTTGAAAATTCGTTGCATCAAGAGTACTTTGCAGATTTGAATGATTCAAATTTTCGTTAATATTGCTGGCAATGTAGCAAGTGAAATCAAAAAAATACTTTGATATTTTAGCTTTAAACTAGAATTTGAATCATCCAAATCTGTTAATTACTTCCGTTGCTGTGAAGTTTCTCAATGGAAGCTTTTTTTCTAGCTCAACAGGTATATCACACAGTTTCAGACATTAGCTTAAGTTCACTCTTTGAGATTTTGCCTAAAAGCTTGGAGAAGAAACTCTGCTTAATCTTACCATTCTCCTCAGGAATTTCTTTGGCTCGATGTCAATTGCGATACACATTTTTAAAGAAACTGGTTTATGAAAAATTGGTACTAGATGGCCAAAAATTTTAAAAGTTCTTGTACTAAGGGTGTCTGAAAAAAGTACCCCTTTTAACTGGAAATAGGAACAAACTCTCGGAGTGGGCACTTTTATCAATCCTCGACATTAGATTCACATACCACGTATATGTAAATCGTCAACCAAACACAGGAGATACAAGCTCGCAAAGTCCAAATTTACAGTGCACCCGATACCAGAGGCTTTCAAAATGGGCCTAGTCCTGATTTGTATCAAGGATATTTTCCAAAACGCATAGACGTAGTAACCAGGGGGCTCTGGGGGCATGTGCCCACCCCCTAAGATTTCGAAATAGACAAAGAAGTGCCCTTTTTATTTTCAGAAAGTGTCCTCGAAGTGTCGTGCCCCCCAAGTTTGAGATGCTTCTACGTCCCTGCAAAAAGACAAGTGAGCTTTTTAACTTTAAAAGAATAAAAGATTCTTGGACATGCCCTGATTAAACACATATAATAAAAATGTGGTAAGAGTGATAAAGTCGTGTCACATCTCCAAAATGAGTGAGCATGTGCTTTTTTTCTTCTTCTTTGACACTTGGGATAGAATGCAATGCACAGATGTTTTTCCTCAAAGGGATAATAATCTTTAGAGCAATTGTAGGATTTCAAGGTATAATTCTTTTCAAGGGAAAAAGCTAAAGAACAAAGTTGAGATTCTTTTACAATATCCTGTGATGTCAAATCATGACTAGGCCTTTTTACAAAACCTTTGGTGTCAAGTGTACTCCAGACTTCGGCTTTGTGAACTCATATCTCCGGTGTTCGGAGGACGATTTCAAAATGCAAGGTATGTACATTTAAGTTGAGGATCAAAAATATACCTATGATATGAAAAAGGCCCGATAATTTATCGTTTCGTTCTTTTTGTTTAGTCAAAAGGGGGCACTTTTTGAAACACTCGGTATGTCTGAGAAACATTTTTTTTTAATACAGCACTATACCTAGGTACATAGTTAAAAACTAAATAATAGTAACAAGAACAAGAACTAAAATAAGGGTTTAACATACCAACTGTTAACAAAGGAAGAAAAACATTAAAAGGTAACATAAAGTGTAAGTGGCCATGTGGGATGTGGTGAAGCTTACGTCATTTATGTTCTCTTCTTGTTAGCCTCGCTTATGTCATTCGCTAGCACTAAGATGCTATCTTCTCCATCCAGACTAAGCATTTGCCCGAAGCACGTGTTTCTTTCTATTTCTAGATTGATGATCTATTTGATCTTCGGGTTAAAGAATTCATCCCTTCCCGTATTTCTTTGTAGGCTTTGCATTCTAAAGAGAAAATTGATTTCATCCTCCAAAACGTGATTATCACAATTCGTACACACCCTGTCTTCAAGTTTTATGTATTCATGTCTCCAGTCTCAATGCATAAGTTATGATCACTGCAACGAAATTTAGTCATGGCTTGTCGTAGTCTGAAAGATTTTAGGATTTTGAAGTACTTCGCCATTTGGAAACTGATTGCGAATAGCTTGTAGCATCTTATTTTACTGTGAATTGCACTTTCTGAACTAGCTTGACTTATTAGTTTTTACCATTGATGAATGGTGGACCGCAGCGCAGTGTGTCTTTAATTAATATTGCCCAAGAATAAAGGTTCGATGATACATTTGCTGTAATATCCATTATCTAAACTTTCTAAAGTTTCTTAATAATTCTCAGAAAGTGCAATAGTCCATCCCTGGCTACCCTGGGGGACCTGGGAAGTTTCCCTGTAACATAAGATTTCATCAGTAGAAAGATAACCTACTGGCACCGCCTAGCTGCACTCGAGGATGACAGTCTACTTCAGAAAGCATAGAATGCACAAAGCTTCATTTTAGCTAATTTAGTACCATGGCCTGATCGAAGTTCCTTACAAAAACAGTTTGCAGACCACCAACTTTACTTGATGATTGAAAAAAATTTATACCAGTCGTGACCGGACTGTTGATGTAGACTCACTCCCTTTGATTTGATGTAAAGCTACACTACTGGCCACAATTATCTATCCACCCTTGCATAAATCTTCAAGATGTAATTTTATTGTAATCCAGTGCAACTAATATGGCTAGCTCTTCACTCTCCATCGTTCTAGGTCAATTTCACCTCGATTCCGAAAATCGATGTTATTTTTTCGATCTTCTGTGCCATTTGCTTGTAATGTCAAGATGAAGCTTAGAGGAACCATAGAAATATCATCAGTCATGTTAGCAATGCAGTAGTGTCTTCCACATAGAAATGTGGTCTTCCAGTATGAACAAATAACGAGAATTTCATCTGTAACATTCGAAAAATATATTCTTATCCTGATAAATTCTGTCCCATAAAATACGTTCTAAAAACTGCCTCTGGGACAAGATAGAAATATACAACTGTTTCTTGACATCGTGTGCCATTGAAGAATGTTTTAGCATTGATCTTAGTGCAATTTCAGTTGATAACTGTTTTTATATGTTGCTATAGGCATACTCAAAGCCGTTTCCGCAAAAGGAAATTGCTTCTGAATTGAAGTATCACAAATACAAGAAACTGATGAAAAATTTGGTGTCACTAGCCTAGATTCGGGGTATGCCGTGCAAAAGACAATGTAAAAAAATCTTACGTAATCACCAATTGTCCAATGAACAAGTAGTCTGACCTTCGTGAGTGAGTCAGTGAGTTCTCCCCCGCAACAGCGGATAGTTTCCCGCCGCTTTACAAACAAGGTTTGTAGAAAACATTGCTTCCTTTGAATAAATCTAATGTTTATCCGTACATTCTTAGTTACTTTACTATGTTTTTGTTCTGTATATGAATTGGCATGATCGGATCATTTTACTACTCATATAAACATGAAATCTGATCGCATTAGTAACAAAATCTTCAGTGCAGTTCGGGAAACGAGATTTTATTGATTGGAGTACCGTATTAAAAAGACTGTTGATCCGCAAGAGCAAAAGCAGATGATACTGTAAATCTACAAGAAATACAAAGAAAATGATGCTTTGCAAGATTTTCTCATGGATAAAAGTAAATCTTTTTCATGTTACTGTCATCATACTGTTTTTATGTCATCATTCGATCGTCAGTTTAATTCATAGCTATCCTGACAGATTCAAGAATTATTGTGTATATTTTCCAACGATACTTGCTGTGCATATTGAAGCTACTTTTGCAAGATTAGGCAACTTCGAGTCTATACAACGATAGAGAGTTATGTGAAAGCTAGAAAATGCTTTCAAAGCAGAAATCCATAGCACTATTTTAAAGCGCCCACCCAATGCATTATTCAAATCCTAGGTCTCTTCCTAAACTAACGGAAATGGTCAAGTCTTGGACTAATAAATAAAAAGATAATGTGAAAATAGCATGATGACTTATGATTTTTCCTTGCATTCGCATTAGCTTGTCTTTCGTAATTTCTTCTTGTGCTGAGAAGAACTTTTTTGACGCACTTGGAATAATACAGTAACTGCTCGATCATTTCTCCATTCATTTCACTCAGCAGCATGTTTGTTTTGATTCATTTGCATTGTAAATTGCTGACGAAAGTCAAATAGCTTGTCTCCAACGTTTTTTCAGCCTTTATGTATCATACATTCGAATATTTCGGCTTTTCTTAAGGATGTTTCTATTCCAAAGTGAGTTGATTTACAAAGAATTGCCGTGAGGTGTCATATGGTATGATACCATGGTGATACCGTGTCGCATTCTGAATGGCGACCTCCTCTTTTTCCGCTTGACGAAAAAAGACGACCTTATGAATAAAAACAGGGAATATTTTGATTCTAGGAAGATATTTCCGATATCGTTGACTTTTCGTGAAGTTGGGAGAGGAGCATTTACAGTGCAATTTTTTTTGGTTTAGTGGATTGCTGTAAAATGAGGATGGTGATTCAGAGCGATACGATTTGCTTCGGCTGACTTTAACGGTGCGCCTTTGAGTTATGAATGTACTTCAAGAGTGGTAAGATTGAATTGACGAAGTAATACAATAGAATATGAACTGACGAATCTTTTGATAGCAAATAGTAATTTTGAGAGCCTATCATGCCGCCTACAGTAGATATCTGAAAGGTTGCGCGGTTCGTGTTGGTGGTTCTGTACTTTATGTTTTTTAAGATAGGTGCCTTCCCGTTACAGCTAAATATTTGCGGACAGTTTTCAAAAGGCAACGGAGCGTTGAGTAATCAGTTGAACTCATAGCGACATACAGGCAACAATGCTATCTAAGGCTTCCTATGATATATTTCTTTGAGATGTGATGTCTCCCAGCAAGTGCAAAGAACATATACAAACTTCAAACGTAGATGACCTTGGAGCAAAAACATCATATCAACTATTTCATTGCATTCAATTAGTGAAAATATGCTGTCATCTACTCTAATTCCCGTAAGGTGTCAGGAGAAAGGCACATTGTGTCTATGTAGCTACCCATTTCATTAACGTTGCCCCCGACTCTGCCCTTGGCTCATTGAATTTCGATATTGTGTGATCTACAATTTCAAATCAATAGACACTGTATAATAATACAAAGTAAAATTGAATGAATTTTCCTTACTAAAAGTTTGACCCAGCACTTTTTTGTAATGGGTGGATGGGAATCCTGCTGTGTGACTGGATGGTTGCTACCCTTTGTCTGCTCGCTTGCTATCCCGGTTGGGATGACGCAGATGGCAAGGGGTGGTGGCTGTTTTGTTTGTGCGTGGGGGCCCTCTCCTCGTTGACTTGCACTCATTGCGCACTGAAATCTTTGGAAGGGTCGTTACCTGACATCATATGTGAGACAGACATCAATATTTTTCATTTTAGCTTGTTTTCTTTAGAAAGTTGTACGTAAATTCTTGAATTGTGATTGTCTGTCATGTGGGGAACTCCAATGACACGCCAAGACAGGCTATAAATTTTTGAGTTTATGTTATTGAATTATAAGAAGACACTGAAAATTTCTTGGAATTGTTATTATTTGAAAAGTCAGTTTCATTGACCCTATCAGGCCTTGGGTATTTGATCCTAGGAAAACTAGAGGGGCAGATTCAGCTCAACCCCCTAATTTATTTCTGTTGTGGGCAACCTAGAGCCATGAAGCTATGCATGTGCATAGAACAGCATATGGTAAGCCCAGAAATGAAATCTATTTTTAGATATGCCACGTGACCCTTCCATGAAGTCACATTTTTTTCAAGTTTCAAAGTCAATAGGGTTCAGTACTAAGAATTTTCAATTGTTGATTGTGAGAAAATGAAAAGTATTAAGGACATCAATCTAATTTCATTGTATTCTATGTCTAATTAGCATTTGCTCTGTGGAGAAAACTTAAATAAAAAATGATGACATCATCACACAGGAATGTAAAGAATATGCGCATGTGTGATGCAAAAATCCCCAAAACCATAAATGCAAATTAAGAAATAGCTATTTCGTTGGATAGATCATCAAAAGGAGCATATGTTCCTATCCTTTCATCATTTTATCACATCAGCTGGAGATTTTATTAGCAATTATTCAAAATTTTGCACAGACATCCCTCGAAAATTGATCACGCTTACCCCCTGGAACGAATTTAAGTTTTTCAAAAAAAAGTCAGAAAGTTTCAGCATAGACCATTTCGACAATTAGAATTGGAGACTGGGGAGAGCGGTTTGTTCTGGTAAATGGCGGATGCAGTTCTTGTAAATGTCTGCCGAGTAGTTGGGCCGTTAAAGTGAATATAATGCAAAGATCGAGTTTTGCAAGCTGTAGCGAGGATCGCTACAGCATCGTTGCTCTTTTAGAATTTCAGTTTTTGAATTATCAGTTTTGACGTATGTTCAACTGTCAGATTAAGAAATTTCGAATCATGTTCGAACTTTTCCTCGCATCAATCTTAATCGAATTCAACAAGGATATTCGAAGTTAACAACTTCGGTTGAATTCCATTCACTTGAAAATCGAAGTCAGAGTATGCTGTCCCATTCTAAATACTTCAAATGCACCACGTATTTCATCACGTTATGCGGAAGTGCCTAAACTCGAAGCAAACATTGATGTTTGAGGCTCTGATAGGGGCTTTTGGGAGCAAGGGTGCATGAATGAAAAGTTTGGGAGCTTGGGAGCACATGAATTTTTTTTGGGAAATCATTTTGAAGAATTTACGCCTTTCAGTTAAGTTCCTTGCATTCTCTAATGACTGTAAAGATTCCCCATTTCTAAATATCAATGCAATCTACTCCAGTAATGTCTACAAGTTGGGGGAGGGCTCCCTTAGGGCTGGAGAACTGAAGAACAATGAGAAATAACCTTGTTTTGAAAATTTATAAAAGATTGCGAAGTTTACGAAAAAGGCACCATTTATCGAAGGAAAAGGCAACAATCATGATCCAAAAAGTGAATTCATTCAGCTCTTGGGCCCATTTGTACCCTGGTACCACACTCTCTACAAAAATTAATTTCCTTGGAGAGTCTGATACCCAGGGTAGCCTACTTGCAGATTATAGCAAGTTTCCTGTGTTCTATCTTGCAGCAGGCAAGCCTGTCTGATGCATCTTACTTCAATTTTTGCATGAGAGTGGCTTAAAATTTACAAGTACACATGGAGTGCACTCTAAAGACGGCATCGTTGGGGAAATTTTTGAATATGGCCATCTACAACTGGTCCATAGCGTGAGGGTTAGCCTGTGTTCCAGATCCCAGACACAGGCTAGTAAGGGTGGGTCTTGATCTCTCAACAATTCCCACAGTTGAATTTTCATATTCTATTTAAAGTGCCTGAAGGAAATACGAAGCCATTCTAAGATTGAAATTTCGAAAGTCAACCTCTTGTGTATCAAACAAGCTTCATCAGGTGCAGCTGCACCAAAATAAAGCCAACGTAAAGTAAAGTTTGAGTCTTTCGCAATGTGGTAGCTAATTACAAATTTTCCATCGAGCAAAAATTGAAGCAATGTACTCACTTGTCGGGTTTAGCCTTAGATGGGATTAAACCCCCAAGATGGTCAAGTCTCGGATGTCGGATATGATGTTGCTAGCATGAACTCAAAGGATCTTTGTCATTTGTTGTTATATGGGAACCCAAATGAAAGTACCTTTGCAAACAGAATCATTCTAGAAGCAACTATTTCTTTTATTAAGACTTCTGGACGTTTCAATTAAACTTTCTGGAAAAACAGCAGCCTAAGCCTTTTTCTTGACTGAGGTGCTCCCGATATTTGCATGGGCGGTCTCTGCTCATCGGACTGCTGCTGCGGGGGCGTTGGCTGGGGGAGTTGGCTGGGGGAGTCTGGTAGGATTAGTTGGAAGTTTTTTAGTTTCTTTTCCTCTTCTCCTCGGAGTTGATCTCTGTACCATAGAGTCCATTCTCCCTGCCGGTGCTCTTGTGCTTGTGGTTTGGTGGGGGGTGGGCTGTTTGTGCGGGTTTTGGGGGTACTTCAGTTTCGATTTAGCTTTTTTCCTTGTTTTTGTTTTGTTTGTTTGTTTTTTTTTCGTTGTTGTTTTTTTTTTTGTTGTTTCCTTTTCTACTATTAATAAGGTGGTTGCAGGAGAAAAGATCTAACTTATTTGATAATCTTTAAATTCCGAAAGTTTTTTTCTCCTGCAACCACCTTAAGCTACCGTTAATATTTTGTAGAAAATTGTAAGTAGCATTTGTAGTGAGGACCCGGTGACTTTGTGTCTTTCCTCGCTACAAATGTCACAGTAGTTGTATTGAGTTGTTGTTTTTAAAATTTTAGATTGATAAATAAAAAAAACCCCAAGACACTTTCCAAAATGAGGAGAACCAAGGAAACATATATAGATGACTATATGGATGTTGAGGAAGGAGTGAAAATTGCAAAATGGTCGGAATTTTTTGTTTGCACCTTGTAAATATTGCTCTGAAGGAGGCATTTTTTGCTAGAATGAGGAAAGTGTCCCCAAAAATTTTCCAGGTACGCAAATGTATAAAACATTGCACGAAGTTTAGCTCTAACAGTGGCAAAATGAGGGCGGGAAAAGCATCCCATGGCAAGTTAAAGGGCGTGGCCTTGAGATTTTTCTGTTATCCTTGCCCAAACCATCTCTCCAATTTTCATTGCGCCATGAGAGAATGTACTGGCCTCTTACCAGACTTGTGTAAAACAGTACGAAAAATCATCAACTCAGTCGTATTGCTTAAGCTTCTGAAGGAACAGTATCCAATGACGGGACTTCTTGGCTCGATGGATCATGAAATATTTGCCAGAGGAATAAATAAACATCGTAATCATAAAGGCACCACTTTGGCAACACATGTTTTGATTTGAACGAAGAATAGAAGGATTATGGATATTGCTGGGAGCACAAAGCTAGGGGAGCAAGGGAGCAACCATCCCCCCCCCCTATCAGAGCCTCATGTTTGCAGCACCGAAATAAAGGCTGACGAGGAAATCAGTTGCAAATAGGGTAAATTACACGTTTGTCTGCATTTTGCATGGAAAGCTATTTGACTAAATCCTAAGACAGCTCCATTGCTGCGTTTATATGCAGTAGCGATTGCCATGTTTACATTATTCCCTTCAACGGGCTAACTCCGCGGCAGCAATTTACCAGAACTGCATCTGCCATTTACCAGAACAAACCGCTCTCCCCAGTCTCCTATTTTAATTGTCGAAATGGTCTATTGTAAGTGCACTTGGTAAAGATCTACAGACGAAATTCAACAAAGGGGACTGATTGAGCTCCCCTCTAGGCTTGATAGGATCAAAAGTGTCATTGGAGTTACTTCAAATCCTTGCTTCGGAAAATCGTGTCAACCCGTGAAATTCACAACGCAGCTTCATGAACTTGTCCCCCTTTTATGCATTAGCCATAAGAAGCTACTTTCAGAGAATGAATACAAAAGAAGCAAACGTAATGTTAAAATTTGGTACCGATTTCCAGACTTATGGTGCGCTTGATGGTAATTTAAAAACCTTCCAAATTCTGAAAACGGTAGACTCCACAGGGACGGAAACACATTTCAAAATCAAACAAAATATTCTGCAGAACAGCAGGCTTCAGATTCATCTTGGTGAAAACGAAGTTTCTGATTGAAAAACACCATGACGAGTCTGATGCTTGGCAACAAAAAATAAGTTACCAATTTACCGTAACAAGGTCACGCCCGACAACCCATCATTCGACTTCCGTAGCCTCGTTCTGAGGGTAATAGTGTTTCTATAAGAGCATAATTTTTCTCGAACTTTGGCCTGATTTTTGCGAAAGAACCACATGACCTGTGTCAACCAACCTAAGCAAAACTTGTAGCAAATTTATCAGAGATTTTGTTCACAGGAAATTCGTTTTCATTTCAAAATTTTAAATGATCGGGTATCAAGTGTTTTGACGACCGGTCATAAATTCTTCTGGTAAACCCCATATATGGTTTTGGTTCACTCTTATCTGGCACAACTTTTCCAACATCAAACAGGTCGACGAGCCGCTTCGGGAAGAGAAATTTCTTGTTAGAGGACTGAATTTTCCAAAATATGACACCACTACTTACACAATCTAGGATTTTCATATTGCATATTCAGCTGTAAAACGCTGGATGATATATACATGAACGGTAGGCTAAGAGAACACTTCTGAGCCGTGAGAAAGCATAAAATGTTGGAGCGGAGACTGACTGGCCTAACCAAAATGAAGGGAACAAGAGATGAATCTGGCCAGCGCTTAGTTGATAGGCTCACAAACTCCAATAATAAGCAAGTCATATTTTACATCACGAGAAAGGCAGATAATTTTTACATGGCTTAGGACGTTGCTTTATTCTATAACTTGTCATTTCTGCATGAAAATACGCCCCTTCTGAATCAGATCAATTTCCGTAAAATTTGACGAAGCGATAAGTAAATGATTGGCATGTAAGTTGAAAGAAATCCTAGAAACAAGATAAAGCCAAAATTTCATTGGAGTAGTGATTTTTGCATGGAAATATGGATATAGTGAGATAAAATCGAAAAAAATTGGATGCCAAGGCGGCAGAAAGCCGCGAAATCGTTCAAAAATGGAGATGGAGACAGACTGGCCTAAACAAAATAATGGGCACAAAATTCATAGTTGGTTCACGCCTTTTTCATAGGTTTCATAACAACAACAACAAATATACCAAACTTTAGCTCAAGAGGAAGAGAAATGAATTTTGCATGGCATAGGAAGGCATTCTTTCTCATAGGACGTAGCATTTGGAAGAAAATTGGCCTTGAATGAAAAAGTGAAATTTTGGCAAAATTCGACGAACGGAATTGTAGCAATTCAATATTCAGGTGGAATCCAACTGAAAGTGCAGAAAAACCAACAGAATCACAATTTAATTGGTTTTTGGAAGAAAGTATGAATGTCGTTCCAGAAAATGCCAACTTATCGACCAAATAGAGAACTTATGACTGCGAAAGAGACAAAAAGTCAAGGTGGGGGCTTGTTGGCCTAACAAAAATAATGGAGTTGCAAAGCGAAGTTGATCCGCGCCTAATTCAAAGGATCGGAGAGGGAAGGCAAAAAGATGCAAAGTGCTATATCAAATGAAAGAAAAATAAATTTTGCATGGTATAGGATGGTTCGCTTTTCAATTAAACTCGTCACTTCTCGAGAAAACAACCCTGAATGAGTCATGAATTTTCGTCTTACCAAACAAAAGACAAATCTGAAGGGAGTCTTAGGATTAAACGCTTCTTGAAAATGGGTAATTTCATTTCAAAATATCCCAAACAAAAGAAAATGAAGTTTCTGAAGCCTGTTGTTCCAAAAAAAATCAAACATCTTTGGAATATCACAGCAGATGGATAAGAAATTCAAAGATTAATGTTGAGTTGCAATTCCTGGCCTGGGAGATTTTCGTAAAATCGAATAGGAAATGCTTACCTGCAAGCAGCCACAGCGTTTGTTTCTCTGCTTCCAAATCATCAAAATCTTCATTTTTTGCTCAGTTTTTATTACTAAACACGCTCAATATCAGATCTAACAAAAATGAAATGTTTTTGGTGCGTGATGAAATCAGGAAAAGGGCGCGCAAAAATCACATGACCTCCACCTGCCTCCACAGCTTCGAGGATCCAATGTGACGTCACACGTCAGTAGGGGTTGTCGGGCGTAAAGGTGAGCAAATTCGGCTCGTTTTCAAAGTCAAAGTGAAAACGAGAATCTCTCCAGAATCTCCCAAACCTTCTGCCTTTTGGAGCAAAAGGCCTTCCAAATCTGCCAATCCTGCCGTTTTCGGAATTAGGGAGTCAATCACACATGAATTCAAAGTCTACCAAGTCTACCGTTTTCAGAATTGGCACCAATCAAACACACCCTAAGAGAAACTTTTTCTTTGAAAAGCTCTGAAATTTCTTTAGTGATCTGAGAGTTAAGTCCCTTATGAATAATTTCAAATTAAGGAATGCGAGTAGTTTTGTCTTTTTCATGAAGTTTTAAAGTCCTATGATTGATAGGGTTTCACTGAATTAATCTAAATCAAATCATAAAAGAAAACTAATATGTTTTTTACAAATATGAGGAGAGTCAATGTTATGCTGCTGCTAATGGATCGACAAACTGCGTGAAAAAGACAAGTGAAAAGAATTAGCCCTATCTGAGCTGGGCGATTTGAAACACTCAAGGCATGGGGGCGGATTCCGCCCCGCTGTTTATCTCTGTTGTTGCTTGAGATATGGTATCCAAATTTGGCAGAAACGTTGTTCATCATATGAAAAATAAATTTGTGAAACAAGGGTTTAATTAGCGTTGTTGTTGCTGTTGCTAGAGCATAATTAACATTTTCTAACTGTTCCACCGGAGGGGAGGCCTTCGCTCCATAATAGTCCCTACCTATTTCTCATATTTACGCTTTAGTTCCTATGACAATGCAACTTGCACTAATTGAGCACAGAAGAACCCAAGAATAAGATAAATTTGTTTTATTCACGTAACTTTTAGCTAGGCATTAAATGACAATGAAAATATTGACGAAGTCGAGCTATTCACAGGAAACTGTCTATTTTACTAAGTGAATCAATAAAATTGGCAAGAAACATCCAAATCCCTAGTTGATGCTCTTACTTTGCAGTTTTATATAAATTAATGTGGAAATTTTTGGTTCTTAACTTATCAATCAAATAACAAGAGGTAAATGTGGCTGTATTGCTATGTGCTCGGTTTAGAACCTGCCTAGAAATTTTTCCGAGCCACAACAAAATCCTGCAACAAAACATCTTTGTTTTCTCTTCGTTTGTATTTTAATAACTTGATACAACAGGTTACATTCACTGACTTCATTTTGCTGTGCCAGCCATAAAGCCATAAGCCTCTTGATGATGTGCAGAACCTTCCAGTTCTTTCAATTTACAAAAGAAAGACTGCAGGCAGGTGCACACATTATCATACTTTTCTTTCATGGGAGAATTCTTATAATACAATACTTCGATTAAGCAGCCTCGTTTTGGAAATTTGTTAAAATTCCTTCCTATTGTTCTTATGAAAATTTCGAGCCCAGATTCGGATTTAGCGCCCAAACCTTTGTCTAGCTACGTGTTTTTAACCTGCTGGCATTTGTGATGTTGATTTTATGACAATGTAAAGTTCAAAGATTTATAAGGGAATTGACCGTCAAAAATCGTTGGGGGTGAAACTTTACAACCCGATTCATTTTCACGGTCAAATCCCTTACAGATTTCCAACCTTTACGTCGCCATAAACTTAACACCACGACTGCTAGCAACATGAAAACTTATGGTTAGACTAAAGTTTGGGTGCTGAATCCAGATTTGGCCTCCAAAATTTCATATGAAAGAATTTCGAATAATTTCCAAAACGAGGCTGCTAATCGAAGTGGTGTAATACTCTTGATTTCCTGTGAATTTTTTTAATTCTGGTATGTCTTTTTCATTTGACTCAAGGATTCCTTCAAACATGTTAAATCTGAAGAATTCTGAAAATTCTTGAGAAACAATTTGATTAATGAGCTCGCAGCCGGTACTATGAGATTACACCTCAAATATCGTAACAATAAAAGAAATACTTTGAGCCCTTGAATGTGAGTCATGTTTCAGTTTTTCAGCAGAACTTTTTCACAGCATATTTTTTTCGGGATAACTATCAGTTTACGTCGAGTCCATAGAAAATTTGATCAACGTTTCTGAATTGTTTCCCATGCTTATTAGAATGAAAGTTTAAGGAATTCGCTTACGGTTCAAAGAATAAAGTGTTAAAAGACATAAAGTTTGCTAGCATCTAATTCAGGACCTAAGCTAAAGGTTGAATTATGAGCCTTGAAAAAATCGGTCAACTCTACGACTTACAGTGGCCTATCGTTAATGAGTGGTACATTTTTTTGCGAGCATAATGTTGTGGTTTCGTTGTTAGGATATTAGCAAAATAAATTTCCATTCTTCAGCTCATCTAAGACTTTCAACCCCGTTTTATATTCGTAGCAATGGCAGCATCCGTAGGACAGAAATCATGATTCACAAAATTGTAATACAGATAACTCATCATAAGTGCTTAATTTTGCAAATTAAGTTTTGGAATGAGCATTTTCTCCTGCACTGCCCTATGCAGCATTAACTCAGTTTTGGAATGAGCATTTTCTCCTGCACTGCCCTATGCAGCATATTGTGCCAAGATCTCTTTGACCAGCTCTCGGATATCGATGGCTTCAATGTTGCCGATGGAAATCTGAAAGAACTTTGTCCTGTACTCTTGTTTGGTGATCGGAATTTTGATTACATTTGAAAACAGAATGATATTAGAAGCAACCATTTCTTTCATTAAGGCCTCGGCAAGGTAAATTAATGTCGATATATAGCAGCAGCACCCCCTTTTTAATTTCTTGCCACTTATGTTTTTCTTTTTGTTGTGGTAACATTCGGTTGAATTGTAAGTAGCATTCATGGTGAGGACCCGGAGACCTAATGTCTTTCCTCGCCATCAATGTCACAGTTTAATGTAAATGTAGTTGAGTAATTCATTGTTGCTGTTTTAAATTGATAAAAAAATTAAAAAGGATTTTCTGTGAAATTTTCAGAATCCGCCACTAGTACACATATCTTTGCGTAAGTCAGTTGCTTTTTCCATTCTTTTTTTACCACTAATCATTACTTCTTTTTGTCTGGCTTTTCTCATCATCTTCTCATTTCTATATATTTTCATCCTTATCGCAACTTTCGCAGTCAAATCAACTGTGAAACATCTTAACTCTAGGTATCATTTTACCAATTTTACTTGGTATCAACAAATGCCGTCTCATACGTAGTCTGACAATTTCTATTTCATTTTTCTTTGGAAGAAATTGCGCAGCGCTTTTTTTGTGAACTTAGTCTATTTTTAGTAATAGTAGATTGAAGATTTTTCGTCCATCTTTTCCACTTAAAGCAGCAATTAGACAGAAAGATTGGAAACTGCTTTTGTTCAATGTCTTTTCATTGAAAAGCTATTAGATAGACGTTTTCTGTTTGCAAACAATGTCAAGAAAAGGAAATATTTTAATTTGTATGATTATCTAATTCTTTATACTCACACCGATAGTTTCTTTTAAAGAAAATTGCAGCAATGAGAAGGGAGACAGATGCGCAGTTATTTGCTAGGTCGTCTGCTCCTTTTCCTTCTTTACTCTGTTTTCAATTATCATCTTTGTACTTATGAATCAATTTAATTTTCGTCATTCAAAACTTTACCTACTGCATCCTCCAACGCTGTCCAAAAAAATGGAGTAGAATTAGTTATTTGGTTCCAAAAGTTAATGAAATTGACCTCCATGTTGACATTTATCAGCTGAAGCGATTTCCCGTAATCAATTAGTACCCCAATCTTTGTCATTAATGGAATTGTTTCCAACAGGCATGTAGAGCACGTGCTACTCCAACTCGACATAAAAATTTCATATCTTTCACGTATCTTTACAAAGGTAGAAAGATGTTATGTTTACTACAATCCAGTTTATCGAGAATCACCTTTTACAGACCATTTCTGACAGCTAGTTTGTAATGCTTAGTTTCTGCTTGATGATGATGCTGTAAGAGCATCAAGATAGCAACAAAGCAGATGGACTTGCTACGAATCTCGCGCTTGATAAGCAAACGAGCGGGAGGGGGGAGAGAGCGAGACATGTGAACCACGCGTTCTGAAAACGAGACCTGTCACGACCTTGAGCGGCGGCTTTCTTTCATGTTAGCGGAAGAACTAAGACACCTGTTCAAATAAGCGGCCTCGTTTTGGAATTTTTCAAGATTTCTTTAGCTTGCATCTTATGAAATTTCTTACCCCAGATTCATATTCGGCATCCAAATCATTGTCTAACTGCAAATTTTCATAATCTGTTTCAGTTTAGTTTCAGTTTCATATAATTGCAATTCATCTACATACAATTTATAATCCCAACTACTACTAACTATACAAACAAATAACTAAACTACAAAGATAAAGGATAAATTACGGAAGATTAATACAATAATACAGAAAATTAATACAATATACAAATACAAAGGAGAGCTAAATAAATTGTATGCAGGGAATTACTTAAAGGAGGAGCTCTCTCAATAGGTAAACTAATCGAGGAGAGAGCCCCCCCTCCTATAGATATTATCAGGTGAATTTAGATGAATTCAAATAATTATGCATTTCTTTTCACAGGTTAATAGAAATTGTGGCAGTGCAGATTCATCTGTTGACCTTTTCCAATAAATGAATTTTCAGTCTTGTTTTGAACGATATTTTTGATGGAGCATTTCGAATTTCCACTGGTAATGTGTTCCAAAGTTTAGCACCAAGATAACGAATTGATTTTAGACCATACTGAAGACTATTTTTACGGGACATATATAGATCACCTTGACTGGCATGTCTTGTGTAATATTGATGAACAGATGAACTAAATAAGAAAAAGTCATGAAAGCAACTAGGTGAAGTTTTGTTAACAGAATCAAAAACAAAAGTTAAGAGTCGGAGTTCAAAGATCTCAGAAAGTTTCAGAAGTTTAAGATCATTGAAGATTGGAAGAGAGGGAGACATGCGAGGCTGAAATGAGATAGCTCTAACTGCTTTTTTCTGTAATTTGAAAACTGGATCAGTGTATGATGCATATGTTTGACCCCAAACAATAAGACCATATTGTAAGAAAGACAGAAACAAAGCATTATACAAGCAAACTAAAACATCTAATGGTAGTAAGTTCCTAATTTTGAAAAACATTCCACATGTTCTAGATAACTTTTTTGAGAGTTCACTAAGATGGTATCTCCAGCTTAGATGCTCATCCAGCAGGAGACCTAAGAACTTAACAAACTTAACTCTTTTAATATGTTTCTTCCCTATTTTGATATCAGAATCGGAAGGAACTTTGACAGATGAAGAATGAAAGATAATGTAGTTTGTCTTATCAATATTTAATGATAGCTTATTAGCATCAAGCCATTTTTTTACTGATCTCAGTTCTTTGTTGACAATTTTAACCAAATTAGATAAATCTTTGGATTCATAATAGATATTTGTATCATCAGCAAAGAGATAAAAAGTAAGTTTCTTAGAAGCAGTTGGTAGATCATTGATATAGATTAGAAAAAGTAATGGCCCCAGTACAGAACCTTGTGGCACACCACAAGTAATTGAAAGTAAGTCTGAATCACTTCCATTAACAGAAACATATTGCTTTCTATCAGACAGATAAGATCTAAACCATTCAAGGGCACATCCACGAACACCATAATGTTCCAATTTGGATAGCAAAATTCTGTGATTAACTGTATCAAAAGCCTTTTGTAAATCAATAAAAATACCACAACCAAGTCTTTTGTTATCCAGTGTATTTCTTACAGCTTCTGTCAAACTCACAAGGGCATGATCAATTGAATGGTTTTCTTGGAATCCAAATTGTAAAGAATAAAGAACTTTATGAATTTCAAGGAATCCATAAAGTCGTCTGTACATTAGCTTCTCAAATATCTTGCTGAAAATGGGTAAAAGAGAAATTGGCCTATAGTTTGAAGGTAACTCAGGATTTCCCTTTTTGAAAAGGGAAATCACCTTGGCAATCTTAAGTTTATCAGGGAAAATACCAGACTGGAAAGACTGATTCACAAGAAGAGCAAGAAATGGGGAAACAGAGGATCCAATAATTTTAAGCAACTTTATTGGAATACTATTAGGACCTACAGATTTAGAAGGATTTAAAATATTGATTAGATCATTTACTTCTACCAGAGTAACTGGAGTGAGGAAAAGTGAATTACACATTCTGTTAGATAAATAATCAAGAGGAGATTTTGGTGTTAATGGGATTGTTTTTGTTATACCATCCGCAACATTAACATAAAAATCATTAAAAATATTGGACATTTTAGAGGGGTCTGATGTTACGTTCCCATCTTTGCCTTTGATTTTGTTGATTGAAGAAGAAGTGGAAGACTTATGAGAGATTATTGTCTTGATACCTGCCCACAGGTTTTTCATATTTTGACTATTGGTAGAAAAATAATTATGAAAATACCTTGCTTTACTTTCTTTTAATTCATTTGACACACGGTTTCTAAATTTCTTATACAGCTTAAGGTTTTCCGGGGTCTGCTGCTTTTTCAATTTCTGTAAAATTTTGTCACGGATTCTCATCATCTTTTGGATTCTATTATTTATCCATGGTTTATCTTTGAGTTTCATTTCCTTTCTGCTGCGCCTTTTGATTGGAGCATGCTGCTTTGTCAAGGTATTAAGATCTTTCAAAAATCTATCAAATTTATTGTTCACGTCCAACTCACTGTTTTCTAAATAAGTAAAATCAATCTGATTGAAGTCCTCAAGAAATTTATCTTCTTTAAATTTGGAGTAGTCATGTTTAAATGATTCAGCTTTATTATGACTAACTTGAGTATTTTTCAAAATCAAAAACTGGGGAAAATGATCACTAATTTGAATCACAATATTGCCACTTGTTATATTAGCATTAGTAGCGTTAGTGTATATGTTATCAATAACTGATGCTCTTTGCTCTGAGACTCTAGTTGGATGATGAATGCAAGGAAGAAGGCTATGGGAGAAAAAGTTATTGACAAAGTCACTTGTTGGTGTATGAGAAGCATAATCTAGAAGGTTAACATTGAAATCACCCATTATAAATACCAGCTTGTTAGAAGATATTTTGGAGAGAAGATTCTGAAAATGAGATGTAAGGTTATCAATAGCTGATCTAGGATGCCTATAAACACAACAAATTAGGAAATTTTTGTCATTTTTGTTTTCAATTTCAACCCATATGGTTTCAAAATCATTTGTGCAAGAATCTAAATCAGTCCTTGGGCTGGAAGTAAGGGAATCTTTAATGTACAAACCAACACCACCATTCTGAGTGAGTGACTGAGTCTTAAAAAAGTTATAGCCAGGAATATCAACATTTGATGATAATGGGTTGTCCATAGAGTGCCATATTTCAGACACTCCAATCACATTGGGATTCAAATTAGTATGAGCAGATAAAGAAACTAATTCATCATGATGAAGGGAAAGGCTTCTAATATTAGTGTGAAGAATACAAAAGTCAGTACAGGATAATTGTAAAGAAGAGAGTTCAGGTAAGTTGAAGTAGCGAGAATCAATATTTTGAGGCATATGTTCATCAATATCATAATCACTAAGATTCGGCAAGTCCATAAGGTTAGAAGTAACTTCAAATGAGGGTGCAGAGTCAATGAATGAGGGTAGATCAAAATCACGGAGTCCTAAGAATTCATCATTTGCTAAGGAGCCAAATGGAAACATATCAGTGGTACATTTTTTGCAAAACCAAGAAACATCGTCAGGTTCATTTTCAAGTTCTGTATATTCTGAAGCAGAGATATCATTGCATTTTGTATGGACATAAGAATTGCAGTTATCACAAAAAATTGCCTTTTGGTTGGCTAGTATATTTTTGTGGCAGATACCACATGGATGTTTAGGTGGATTCATTCTGGCCTGAGCTGAAGCTTATGCTTTTAACAATACGCAAATAACACAACATTTGATATTTCAACACATTCAAGTTAAGTATCAAAAGATACTTCATGATCACTGGTCTGGTTGTCATCTGGTGGTCTAGTTGGATTGAAAGGCTTCTTGTCTTTGATAATCAGCTTGTCAAGCACAAAGAATGCAACTTTACCTTGTCGTCTTGCCTCTAAGAGCTTTGGTACTTGATCACTCCTCTTTTGGATTGTGCGACTTGACAAATCGGCCAAGAATCTCACTCCCTGTGGCTTGATTTCTCTGGCCTTCTTCAAAACAATCTCTTTTTCTTTCCACTTCAAAAATTTTGCCACTATTGGGCGAGGCTCTTCTGCTTGGCCTGACCTATAATTCCTCCTTCTTGTACGGCTGTCAACACGATGACACCTCTCTATTTCAAAATCTTCACTGATGTTTAACTTGTCCTTAATAGACTGCTTTACGATCACTTCTGTGTCATCCCAGCTCTGCTCATTGCCCTTGTCCTCAGGAATACCAGTAATTCTTATATTATTCCTTCTGCTCTGATTTTCTAAGTATTCAAGTTGATTGTCAACTTGGTCAGCTTGCTGATTTATATCATTCAAGTTCTCAGAGTGCATGGACAAAGTTACACCGATCTGCTCCATCTTCTGGTTATTGTCCTCAAATTTAGCTTGTGTAAATTGAAGACTAGCTTGCAAGTCGGTGATGTCTTTACGGATGCTTTTAATGTCCTCTTTGACATCTTGAAGTAAAAGTTTAATCGACGAGTTAAAGACTTCTGCTTGGTTTTTAAGAAGTGCTTGTACGACTTCCAAAGTCACTGCCATATCGTGTTTTTAATTTATTCCCAACTGCCTAGGCCAAGCCACGTGTGGCCTAGGCAACATGCAATTTCTAATAAACTTCAGGATGCAACTTCTCATAAATATCAATGTCACAGCATTTGATGCGTAAACTTTAACCAACTGAACTTCATATTTTTTTAAAAGCAAAGCAATCAACAAGTAAATCACAAACAAAGTCAAACCAGATAGATATCATAAGTTCCTTTCTCGCAGCACCACAAACGTCGACTGCCCGCCATGTTCATGTGCGCATTTAATCTTGGTGCTAGTGATTTTAATTTCATGAGGGTGAAAAGTTTGAAAATTTATAAAGGATTTGACCGTGAATAGTGACTAAGGGTGTAAAGTTACACCTTAAACGACTTTCACGGTCAAATCCCTTACAAATTCTCAAATTTATTATCACCATAGAATTGAAATCGCAAACTCAAAGACTATGAAAGTTTGCCATTAGAATAAATCTGGGGTGCTGAATCAAAATTTGTGGTCACAAATTTCGAATCAAGAAATTTTCAAAAATTTGCAAAACAAGGCCGTTGATTGAACAGGGGTATTAAAACTGAGCAGCTAAATGCTGAGCCTCGTTTTCAGAACGTGTAGTCCACAAGTCTCACTCTCCTTTACTTTTCCTTTCCTTTTCTTCTTCCTCTTCCCTCCCGTTTGTTTATTGATCAAAATACAAATATACAAATAAATCACTTAATATAGCGCATTTTTGATATAACATCTTCAAGTGCGCTTCACAGTTCCTAAAAAGTCCCTAAAAGCTTAAAATGTCCATTTAAAACTTATCAAAAAGAAAGGTCTTTAACTTTTTCTTAAATGTTTCAACATTAACGCATTGTTTTACATCATTAGGAATGTCATTCCACAATCGTGGTCCCATTACACTGAATGATCTGTTTGCAAATGATTCTCTCTTTACTCTGGGAATATCTAGTTTCATGTACATATTGTTTGATCTTAATAGTCTCACACTTTTACTTAGCTTCAGCATATCTTTCAGATATTGAGGAGCTGTGCCTTTCAGTGCCTTAAAACTAGAGTTAGAACTTTGTGTTCAATTCTGAGATGTATAGGTAACTAATGAAGTTGATTAAGACATCTTGTGCTACTTTCATGAGCTTTCCTTCCTAGTACAGCTCTGGCAGCTAACACCTGTACTCTTTGCAGCCTACTAATTTCATGTTTTGGTAGGCCAATCAAGATTGCATTCGAATAGTCTAGGTGGGACATCACTATACCCACAGCTATTGTTTCTGCAGCTTCATCTGTTAAAACTTTCCTCACTTGTTTCAATCTGTACAGTCCATACATTGCTTTTCGACACATCTCCGTTATATGTTTTTGCATATTGAGTTGTTCATCCATATAGGCTCCAAGGTATTTTATTACTTCAGTCCTCCCAACTAGCTCTCCATTAACATCAAGGCTCTTATTCTCACATTTTGTAAGTTGATGAGAAGAACCAAAGTATATGTATTCCGTTTTTGAGGCATTCATTTTCAGTCTATTGCTATCCATCCAGTCTTTCACAGCAAGACAAATTCCCTGTAGTTTCTGGTTGCCTTCACATTCATCTTGGTGGTGACTTGGTTTGAAAGAAATACTTAAAGCATGATCATCAGCATAACCATAGATATGCAGGTTTTCAGGGATAATATTTGCTATCGTACTGGCATAGATTAGGTAGAGAACTGGCCCCAAACATGACCCTTGGGGGACAGAGCACATCACATCTTTTAGTGGAGAATATTCTGATCCTACATTGACCTTGAACTTGCGACATCGAAGATAAGATTCAAGCCAGCTAAGAGCTACATCTTCAATACCAAAGTGCATGGATAGTACATCTAACAAGATATCATGGTCCACTGTATCAAATGCTGCACTAAGATCAATTGCCACTAATGCTGTCACTTCTTGCTTTTCCATCTTCCATAAGATATCATTAGATATTTTAACTAGTGCTATTTCACAACTATAGCCCTCTCTGAAGGCTGACTGATAGTCTGGAAGTAAGTCATTGCTGCAGCAGTGTTCCATCAACTGTACCAGAGCAGCTTTTTCAAGTAATTTTGACAAGAAACTCAAGTTGCTTACTGGCCTATAATTATTCAATAAAAGTTCTAATCCTATTTTCTTCAATGTTGATCTGACAATTGATATTTTCCATTCTTTTGCAAAAACTCCTTGTTGCAGTGACAAGTTGATAAGTTTAGTGATAACTGGTAGAATGTTCTTCAGGATGATGTCATTTTTCAGTATATTTGTAGGCATGGCATCTAGTTCACAGGACTTTGTTGACATTCCTTTTATTAGTTTTTCCACCTCTTCCTGTGTTAAAATTTTAAACTTGCTAAAACCTGCAACTGAGTGATTCTTTTTTGAAACATATTTTGGTTTTTCCTTAAGTTCTTCTCTGATTTTCTGTATCTTGTTTGTAAAAAACTCAGCAAACTCTGTGGCAAGTTGATCTTCTGATTTCCCTGCTGGCATCTGATTTTCTGATTTTGATCCTGTTATTTTGTTGAAGGTTTTGTATAGTGCTTTTGTATCTCCTTTGCACATTAGAATTTTATTAGACAGTATTTTGGTTTTCTTCTCTGATATCATGTAATTATATTTATTTCTTTCATGATGGTATACCCTCCACTGTTGTTGTTCTCCATACTTGATCAATTTCCTTTCCTCTCTTCTGACCTTTCTTTTCTGATCAGAGACTTCTTCATCAAACCAGTCTTTTCTCTGTCTGACTACCATAGTGATCAAAAGCAAGACTTGTAGCAAGTCCATAAAGTAGGCTGCTTCTAAGGTATGAGACTAAATTCCAAAGCCATTTGAAGTAGACCCGGTGATGAGCCGTAATTTGAATGAAAAACTAAGTTGTTTGTTATGTGGCTGGACTCAATACAACATCCCAGTTACGAAAAAAACCAAATTTTTCGTAACTGAATTGAACTGTCATTGCTATGACCGAAAATTATGACAGATAGTACCAAATGTTAGCCCGGATGGGCCTTTAGTAGTACCTTTTTCGTTGCGCCAATCAGAGATCAGAATGTCACTTCAAAGCAAAGTTGATCGTTCTACAAGCTAATCAGATACTTTCATTGAAAACGAGACTCGGAAGGACAATTTTCACGGGATTTTAACGTGAATTTTTGTGCTATGACCAATTTGCTCTGTTTTTAAGCTCGTTTATGCGCTTGACAACAGGTTACCTTTGGAGGATGAAAAAACGTTCTCGTCAACTTGCAAGAATTTTAGAAGTCTTAGAAGGCTGTACATAATGAGTACCAATGAATATGTTTAGAAGTAAGTGTAGAAGTACCTAGGGGGGAGTACATGACTTGCGGATGGAAAGGGGTCTGCGGCCTTGTTTTCAGAAAGCAGCCCTCTTCTAATTACCGACAGTCGCCGTCATACTACCCATCTTTGTTAATTTTTTGCCAATTTCTGGAAAACCCACTCATGTTTAAGGAAAATCTGCCGAAAAAGTGACCCTTGTTTAGAAAATTTTGAACCCAAAACCCTACCCATATGGGCGGTGCACACCCGAATTATTATCAATTTCTTTACATTAGGCGTTAAGGATGGCTACTGTGGCTACTACAGCTATTTGATACCTATTAACACAAAAACAAGCAAAAAAATCAAGATAAATAATTACAAGGTGCAAAGTAAAATCTAATTGATTTAACAATAAAATAATATCTACAATTAATACATATTTACAGGTGAGTCTTCAAAATAGATAAAACTAAATTAGTTCAAGAACCCAACCTGTGCTGCAAATGTCTTGCATAATCGGTAGTTGCATCCTTCGCCCATCCATTTTCTTACGTGCTCTTTAGAGACGGAAACATTCGGTGAATGTGTTTAATGTCGTTTGAGAGTCCATGCCAAAAATTAAATCCCCGGAAAGCAATACTTTCTGTTCCAAACAGAACTGTTTAGGCTTTGGGCATCCGTAAGAGACTTTGGTTTCTAAGAAGATGGGCATGATTCCTTTGAATGAAAAAAATCTCCGTCATAGAGCTTGGGGCTTTATTCGATTTTGTTTTAAAGATCTCTGTCATCAGCAGACAAGTATTTGCAGCTAAAGTGAAGACAATAAGATCTATGTCTTATCTCCCAAAGACATGCTTATATACCTCAGAACAGTCATTCCAGTTGTGCTATACATCTTGTTATATGGGGAAATTGCTCGATAAGGGCTATGTCTGGAATTGAAAGAATCCACAGAACTGCAGCTAGAATAATTCATAAATTTGACACAAATACTCCATCAGACCAAGTGTTGCAAGTTACTTAATGGACTCAATTGATTACATGTACAAGAAAAGACTCATAGCATTGATGCATATACCGGGTGAGTCAGAAAAAACGTGGGGCGTTTGGCGGACTGTGACACCACATTTAGCCATTCGATTATCGTGAACTAAATTTTTCCGTGCAGCCAAGAGTCTAACTTAGATCATAAACCTTTCCCCATCGAAATCAGTCATTTGATTCATTTGTTAAAAAAGATTTTCTTCGTAAGACCCTGTATGGAAAACTTGCAAACTGGTGAAGCCTTTGACCAAGCCCCTTCAGCATTTTAGCCTTGCCAGAGTTGCAGGTACACACTGTATTGTCAGGAGATGCTGAAAAAGTTAAGCCTGGTTCACACTAGGTCATTTAGGTCGCTAATATCGTGCAGAAAGAACCAAAATACAAAGAATCAGAGTTTGAATCCCTTGTATTTTGGGTCTTTCTGCACGACTCTGTGAATCAGGCTTTAGGAAAAAATTTTTGTCTCTATGAAGTCCTATTCAAATCAAATCAAATCAAATCAAATCAACTCAACTCAACTCAAATCAAATCAAATCAAATCAAATCAAATCATAACATTCTTTACAGTTGGTGTAACGTAGTTCAAAGGAAAAAAACTAATTAATACCAACTATTTACAATATAATTTACAAGTATGTCAAAGAAATATTTTTAAAGCTACACAACGTAATGGGCAGGCTATTTACAAATTTTGCAGCTACATGGTTCACCCATCCAAGTTTTTATCTTTGTTTTAAAGCTTGCAACTGTTGGTAGCTCCTTTATTTCATCGCTAAGATTGTTCCACAATAAGCTACCTCCGAATGAGAGTGACTCCATGCCAAATGTTATTGTCTTCGTAATCGGCAATTTGCATAGATGCTTAGTTCTGAGATCATACTTAATTTCCTTCCTCTCATGAAGGTGCCAGATGTATGATGGATTTAGATGGCTCATTGACTTATAGATTTCTAGCATCAATTTTTGTAGATTTCTAAAATGGATCGTTACAGTGCCACTTTTCTCCAAAAGTGTATTAAAGGAAGAGTCGTAATCATTGTGGAGTATTCTTAAAGCACGCTTGTGAGTACGGTTTATTTTATTGTTGGCATCTTTGCCACAAAACATCCACACTAATGGGCAAAAGTTAAAGCTTGAGATGATTACTGTGTCGCACAGTTTCATTGCCTGTTCTCTTGAGAGATAAACATTTAACCTCCTGACAGCACTGACTTTTCTGTTTGTTTTGTCGCATAGTGTTTCTACATGCTTATTGAATCGAAGCTTGTTGTCAATTTAAATTCCAAGAAGTTTAACATGTTCAGTGGACGATATTTTTACACCCTCGATATTCAAGCGTAACTTGTGTTGTTCATTTAGACCCAAGAGCATCAATTGGAACTTATCAGGGTTTGCCACCATACCATTAGCATAAAGCCAATTTAGGAGTGTACTTAGGTCGTTTTCTAAATTTGTCGCAATTTCGCTAATACGAGTTCCACATGAATACACAGTATTATCGTCAGCAAAATTACATATTTCTGAATTTTATTCCATATAGAATAAATCATTTAGGAAGATGTTGAATAGCAATGGCCCAAGAACAGGGCCTTGGGGGACGCCAATCTTGACATTACTCTGAGAACTTTTATAAGACCCAATTTTTATCCTCTGTTTTCGATTAGGTAGCTATACATCAGTCGCAAGCTTTTTATATGAAACCCATAGGCCTCCAATTTAGCGATAAGAAGGTCATGAGGTATACAGTCATATGCTTTTGTTTGGTCCATAAGGATCGTACCAACTATACCAGACGAATCCAGGCTTCTTCTCCATGCTTCTATAACTCTTACTAGCGAATGTTGCGTGCTATATCCCTCTCTGAAACCAGAAAGTAAAGTAAACTTGATAGAATAGGTTTAAAAAAAACCTTCCATCTGTCCTTTGAGTATTCTCTGGAAAATTTTGGAGACTGATGGCAAGACACTAATAGGCCTATAATTCGCCTTTGTAGTGGTTACACCTTTTTTAAAACCGGGCGACACATCAGCGTTCTTCAGTTCCTTTGGAAATTCAGAATCGTAGATAGCAGAGTTGATGCAGTCGTTAAGATATGGGCAAGCTAAATCCTTTGCTTTCTCAAGTTTATCGGTAGGTATTTTGCCACTATTTCCTTTTTACTATTTAGTGCGTCTATCTGCTTGCCAACTTCATTTGGTAAAACGTGACTGAACTCAAATTTGGAATTTGTCCTGTCACTATTCTCCCTGACTCTCCTGATAGAGGGGTGGTTTTTAGATTTCTCAACTGCCCTTTCTACCATTTGATCAACTGTTAGATCGACTGCCATATCCATTGCCATTTACAGCGCGTTTATCTGCGTGAAAGAAACTTCTTCGCAAGACAAAGAAGTGCACATTATACATATCTTTCAAACGTATTCTCCAAGCAAGGCAAGTTATGATAAGACATCCCAAGGGAGAAAATACTACTTCCTAACTATTTTATTCTCCCCTGATAATACCACGTTTACCTGTAACTTTTTCCAAGATAAAATGCGGAAGGGGCTCTGGGAAAGATTTAATCAGTTCGCAAGATTCCGGAACAAGATCTTACGAAGAAAATCCTTTATAAAAATGCATTAAATGACTGATTTCGATGGGGAAAGCCTTATGGTCTAAGTTTGACTCTTGGCTGCACGTAAAAATTTATTTCATGACAATCGGGCGGCTAAATGTGATGTCACAGTCCGCCAAACGCCCCACGTTTTTTTCTGACTCACCCGGTAATCAAAGCAGGAACAATGAACCCAAGAATAAGCTCATTCTTTGAAGAAGAAAATTGCAGATACAATCTGCGCAACAACGAAGACTTCAAAATTCCACAAATAAAAACAGAAAGTGGTAGAAAGTCAGTGTTCTTCAGAGGACCTTCAGAGGAAGAAAAATTTAAAGGTGTATATATAAATGTAGCTAGATAAGATTAGTTTTCAATCAGGGACATCAGCAATCAGATCAAAAGATCATTCCTTTGTGTTGCATTAACCCTATAGTGGTTGGGCTATTTGAAAGTCCTATTTTGGTTGGGGGGCAAAAAAGCCCCCCTACCTAACTCTTGACTTGTAATAGGTAGAGTGACCAAATTTTGTGTGCTAATAGCCTCAGGCATGTACCTTCTGTAAATATAAAAATTAACCTAAGATCTGCCCTCATTTGTGCTCACGTCAGCATTTTCCTTTGTGTGGTCAAGAAAAGCGGCAAAATTGACTAAAATCAGGAAAATCGCGATAAAATTAGATTTGGAGCACATTTTCCATCCAAACATAATAATTGTGATGAAATGCATCAAATAACACTAGACTACAAAAGAAATTTGCAAAATATTCAACTCAGAAAGTCAGTCCCAGAAAATTGTCTCCCGCCCCCTCATTTTTCAAAATATTTTGATGAAGCTTTTTGAGAAGTTGCACAATAAGTAGTTGCAAAAAGTCAAGAAGTTTCATGGCTATAAATATCTTCCTAGCAGAGTTATTAAAAGCAATCTACTAGGGGGGGCAAATTTGCCCCCCAACCAAAATAGGGTTAAACTTGAATTGACATTTTCAAATTTATAGGCTATAGTATTCAATTGGGCTTTAAGTTTCCTAGTTACATTTTATCAAGATTTAATGTTAACTGTTTACTCAATTTTTTCTGTAAACATTTTACGTAATCATAGATATAGTCTTTACTTGTAATTTTAACTAATATTTTAGTTTTTGAGTTTTTGGTAAAACAGGTCCACATCAGCTGTACAGCTGCCTTAGATTTAACCTGTATAATCAAAAAAAGTTATGTATGTATGTATGCATCAGCAACTGCAGATTCCGTCTGTGAATAGACACAGGATTATCTCTCGTCAGCAATGCATCAAAGTCAGAAACACTATCCTTGTATGCGATGCTCAGTGCCTTTTATGAATATTGTTGATTTTGTTATTAAGATGTCTGTTACAGAACATTCACATTGAGGGACAATTGATAAACTGGGATGGGATGATTGCCCGCATTACCTGCTTGAGTTTTTCATAGTCAAGTAGGTAGGAAATACGAGTCATAGCATGAAGTTTTTGGCTTGCTTTCTTACACAATGATTGCACTTGTGTTTTAAAAGAAAACTGTTTGTCTAAAGTGACGCCTAGCAATTCCTCCACTGTTCTTTCTTTGATTGTTGTCTGTCCAAATTTTCATTGATAAATTATTGCTTTTTCACTGCAAATCATCAAGTGGCACTTTTAGAAACTTTGCCTCATTCAGTTAATTTGAAACCACTCTGAGAGGATTAGGGTCTTGTTTTCTAGTCTATTAATCGTGTTTTCATGATCGCGATTGCAGACATAGATCGTTGCATCATCAGCATAGTTGCATAGTTTGCTGTCCGACACAAACAAGAATAGGTCATTCATGTAAATATTAAGCAAGGGAGGCCCAAGGACAGATCTCTGTGGTACGCCCACGCAAGTCTCTTTCCAAGTGCTAAATGATCCATTGACCTTTAATCTCTGCTTCCTTCTATCTAGATAGCTGTGGATAAAGTGACGCCTAGCCTCGCCCTCAAAATTTTATGTTACCCCCCCCCCCTCCCGTGAGAAGTACATGATAAAAGTTGCTCAACGATACTTTACGATACGCTTTGTGAGTGCCGACATGTTCAGGACAAATGTTCCATTCTACTTTGCTATTTGATCTTCTTGACGGAGAATGAGAAAGCAGAGGACAGTGACGCAGGTTTGCTTAAAGATATCTCCTGAATCAAAATAAATAGTTTCTTATGTTATTTTTCCAAAAAACTGAGTTTCTTCTGGGCTGTTTTTCATAAAATGCGAGTACAGCTGGTGCAGTTTTCGAGTCGGATTGGAGAACGTTTGCCATCTCTTCACTGACAAGCTAAAATTTGTCGTTGCAGACAGACTCAATTTACATCAGATTGCTCAGTCGCGTCCCCGCTGTGCCTAATTCTGTTTACTTTCATCGACTATTGTTTCAGGTTGGGCATTCGACTTGCAAATGGTTTGGTCACAAGGTCTAGCTCTAATCGCAACTGGGATATGCTTCATTTGTTCACACATTTCATTCATTCAAATGATCTGTGAAAATTTCAAGAGGCAATGACGGTTGCACCTGCTGAAAGACTCTTTCGGTGTATCCCGGAATCAATCTTGAATCCTGAAAGAATGATGAAGATTGATTATGAGAACAAGGCTTCTCAAATCTTGGGCCACAAATTCAGCTAGAAATTAGTGAGTCCCAATGTTTGAATGGGCCGATATTTTGTGCTCTTGCGAAGCAACGTATTTCAACTGCAGTGATCGCAGAATGGAATGAAAGCATTGGGGCAAGTGGATTGAGGTCATTACTGGGTATTACCGTAAATTTTCGAGTAAGCGCTCCCTCCCCTCCGCGACCAAGCGTGCGCCACCCCCACCTTAAAAGAGAGATTATTCGAAATTCTAACCGAAAAAAGTTTCTGAGACGTAAGTCTTAGTCTTACAAGAACGGGAAAGTCACTTGCCAAATAAGGTAGAAATAAAAACAAAGTTTTTTCTGGTATTCATTCTTCTCCATCCTCCCTAGGGGGTTCTTCACTATGGGTTAAAACGGGGATGTCCGCCAGTTTTAAGTAGTTTTCTAGCTGAAACTTCTGGTGTTGGGATATACTTTTACTGGAAAGCTCCAGTGATTGGACTATGCTTTTACTTGGAATTTGCTGGGATCGGGGTTTACTGTTATACTTAAAGTTCTGGTAATGGATGATGAATGAAAGTACAACTGGATAATTTTTTGAGCAGCACGTGCTCAGTTTTAGGTGAGCGGATTTCAAGTGCTTTTTTTGTTGAAAAACGTGCTCAGATCAGAGCCTAGTTCCAATGGCCACTTGGGACCAAATTCTTGTTTCCAGCCCTTTGACGTCGAATTGCTTTGTTACTTCTTCAAAATAATGGGATTGGGTATCAATATCTGACATATAATCTTGGACTTGGTATCAATATCGGACCAAATTTCTGGGATTGTGTCGTAACAGAAATCATTGCGGCGCACACCCCAATATGAATTCATAGTGAAGTACCCCCCCCCCTTGGCGTCAGTCTTTATTTTACATCCTTCATAGCAAAGAAACTTCTTCAACACTTTTTCAAATATATTTATTAGGAGAACGTCAAATCGTGTGTTCCAAAATCCCCCTCTTACGTTTTTGTCTTTGCTTGAATTGCTCTGACATCAAGAAAATGAAATAAGCGCCTTACTCGAATAAGCGCCCCACTTACGGCATCGAGTTTTGCGTGTCCTACGTTAAGGAGAAACAAAAGCTTTAGTAGTTTTCCCTCACAAAATGAACTTATACATGGAAGCAAATTCCTTTTTGGAGGCTCTCTCTAGCGATCTAGGGGATTTGGTTATAAAGAATTTTGCGAGGAATCAGTACCCCTAGATTTCCCTAAATGTCATGGTGATTGACATTATTATCACTGCTTTGTTTTGTCATTGTAAATTGTTGAATGTAAGCATGGAACTGCACTAGAAAGTAAAAGTAAGTGCTCGCTTCGCACGCCCCTTACCATCCCTAACGCTAGAAGAAAGCGTTTTAACCGCACCTCACTATACTCCTTGAATGTAAGGACCTAATGAAGAGTTAAGCTCGAAACGTTGTAACCAATTTACAGTGTTCGTACGAAGTCGAATTTTTGATAAATTTATGCTATTAGTGATACAATTTACGCACAACACGCTCAACAACTTTGCCTCCCGCTATACCGCAAAATTGGCTCTCCGTAGGAGAGGCACAGTTCGTAATTAAGGGTCTGCCGCTAGATATTAGTCACCGTTATTAATATCTAAGTGACATTGAACTATTACTTGCCATTTGTTGCTTTGCTTGAAGTTCCTTTTACTCTTCTGTTTAATTTTTCACATGAATTGAGACTGTTTTTGCCCTGGAATTAGTTCTTGCTTTTGCTGCAGGCTTGATCCAGCATGCAGTTACCCCCACCAAATATTAGTATGTGCCGTTGAAATTTGTTATGTTAGCTGGCCTCGTACATAGTGGGGAGTGCAGTGCTTCATTGCTTTTACATATACCGGGTGACTAAAAGAAACTTCACGCGGAAGATCGTAACAGAGCTCTCTGAAATCAAATGTTATCTACAACTGCTTTATATCCCCATTTATATGAAAGGCATGTCATTCGTTGAGATGCTACGTAGTCACTTTAAGCTAAATTACCATCTGAGGTAATAGATTCAAAGACAATATAGAGATTTGGAATTTGGCTTTTTACACATCTTACGAAAACATGGATTAGAAAAGAAGGTGAGAGTCCAAGGAATGAATGAATCACCATATGTGTGAAGCTGGTTTTTCGGAGAGTAGCAATATCTTAAACTGTTCAAACAACATCTCAAGAGAGACCTAATTCCTCCAGCTTCATGGTGATACCGTGTTCGTGTTCATAGCGTTTTGTTTCAGGAAATTACGTGTTATCTAGATTGTGAAGTGTTTTGGGGTAGATTGATTGATTTGATAGATTATCACGGTAACATATTTGATTGGCTTGAGCAAAAACGTTCTTTCCAGTATCTGCTCAGTAAGCCATATCCAGTTTCATAAATTATTTCAGTTGAAAGCCCAAAGGTGCTTTCACTATGTTTGAAGAATCAAGTCATGCTTGAAGGTAAGCTTGCCTTAATTTGGTGAAGGAGGTTGATTTCATTAATGGTAATTGCAATTTTTTGATCAACATTTTTATGCACAGGCAATGAGGATGGTAGCAGCTTCGTAGCTATCCCACCAGAAGCTGGCTAGATTTCATAATTGCTGTTAATATTGTGACGTGATGCACGAAAACAGTGTATACATGAAGATAATCAGGCATGGCAGATGTTGCCCACACAAAATTTGTTTTATGGTGGCACAGGGCCTTTGAAGCAGCTACTGATTGGAGGTGGGAGCAATTGCTTTCAAAACAATAGAGGACAATACATCTAATTAATGCTTGTGAAGTAGCACCGTTGTTTTCAGAATTTTAGGGAGCTTGAGCCCTACCTGCCGTCCCCGGCTTCGTACGGGCCTTGGCGATATGTGTTGCCTTTCAAAGCAACGTCTCACTTTCGTCTCGGAACGTGGGTTGCTTGTTCCCCAAATAACACAGTTCATCGATATCTGAGACTGCATGTCAGCAAGGGAAGTAGAATATTCCCTGTTATACTTCACCTTACTTTGATACTGCAACAGAAAATCGATTCCCAAAAGCGGCAATGAAGCATGCAATGCTTTTGGATACATTCCGAAAAGCGAGAAGTGAAAACCGATTTTGCGGTCACCGAGATAACAATCGTAGCTGCTAACCACCCTCAATAGATTAAAAACCTACTAACCACCATAATTTGATGAAAAAAGTCATAGCTCACACATGAAAACTCATTTCACTCACTAAACTCACTGAAAATGAATCAAAATGTTCCCTAAACGTATGGATAATTTTGTTTGGAAGCTGTTTTTGGCAGCTGCTTGAAACTGACAAAAATAGTGATTCACTCACCAGTTTTTAGAGATTTCATTCCTATTGCTACAACATAAAGAGCAATCTTAAGTTCATTAGAATGCAGTTCAAAACAACTGGATAGTTTTTGTTAGAGTTATACCAGGCGCGGATCCAGTGGGGAGGCCGGGGGGCCATGGCCCCCTAAAAATGTAGATTTCTGGTAAAAACCGTTGTCTTTTGTAGATAAAAAAATAAGTTTCAAACCTTTACTTCCTAAAATAGCCCCCAAATAACAATAGCTGAGTAGCACGATAACCCGGTTAACGACAAGCCAGTCCAACTAACTCACAAAGTAACCTAATTTTGATCAAAAGATTTGAAAAATATACCAGTCTGAATTCTGAACAAAATTTATCTCATTCACCTAGTCGACAAGAGTAATTCAGGATCTTCCAGTGAACTTCGTTTTTGACGTTTACGTCGTGAAAAAAATTCGTTCTGTTAATGATGATAAAAACTCATGTCTTCTGTTGTTATAGTTATAAAGTGTTTATCAAATCAGTGTAAAAGCACTGCAAGGAGAACATACTTGTGAATGCAAGTGAAGCCTCTAGAAAGTGACTTATGACAAGAAAATTTTGATTAGTGCCAGGAGAATTTTGATAACTTGCTTGAGACTCCAATGTGGGAACTTACTAAGGAAAATTTCACGGAATTTTCACGTAACTTTGAAATGCCTTTGAATTGTGGATTTGACATGTACATCATTGTTCATGACGAATTTTCATTTCCATGGTGGTGGAGCTTATTTCGACTATAGACATACAAATTAAATGGTCCCCTATTTTCCCAACTGATGGTCCGTTAGGTTATGCTCTAAAGTGCCAGTTTGTATTTCATGTGGAATGAAGATTAAGTGATAAGCTCAGTGATCTAAGATGAAGCAAAATGAGTGTTTCCTACGTTTTCTGAGAGTCTGAAGGACGTGGTCACGAAAAATTTTCCTGGCGGCTACGCCCCAGACCTCCATGTTTCCTTCGTGGCACCCTCCCCAAACTCCAGGGCTGGATCCGCTCCTGATTTACGCTGTTGTTACGAAAATGAAGGTACTTTCCCCTCAGGCATCTGGCATTGATCTCGATGTATCGTTTTCGAACTAACAACTTGCGTACGACTTCGATTTGAATGCATTAGCATTGTAACTTTCCTTGAGAGTCATTCAAAGCATGCCCACAACCTTTGAGGATCCATTCCATAGATGTAGCGCTGCGGGGCTAGTCATTGCTCCGTAACATTTCTTGGAAAGTTGCAAGGACAGTGAAGGCAAAGCGACAAGAAGTACGTCGTAAGAGAGGTGCGGCTCTACATACATGCTATTAATTCTGCAATCCCCCTCCCTGATTCCCTCATTAAATTGCAAATTTGGAGTACGAAGAATCTCAAAACTGTATACATCGATCAACAAACTAGCAAGGATATTCCAAGGGGAGCAGGTGCAATGAGCGTGTTTGCTTCAAAATAAACAAAATTTATGTTTTTATACTATCTTGAGCCATTAATCATTCATCAGATTTTCTTTGTAAATTTCTCTAATTAGTCCATTTCTTTGCCATGCCAGAGAAAGTTTCACCCATTCAAGTGTCAACAGAATTTGATTCTTGACAAAGACCTAATCTTAAGAAACCATAAATTGAAACAGAACCGTCATAGAAGCAACAATTTCATTCATCAACGCAACAAAGTGCTTTGATTGAATACTTAGAAAGTAAACAGCAGCGATCCCTCCCCAATCATTGTTGGTCTTATCACCCTGCTACCAAATAATCAGTTAAACTTTGAGACGTACAGGGTGTCTCAAAAAATTTGTTCGACGTTTGATTAAATACTAAAAAATAATGATACGCTGAATAAACACTTGGTCAAGTAACCCTTTTCATGAGATTTTAAATTAATTTTTGACACAAGGATCTTGCAAATTTGCTCAAAAATCTTGGAGTTACGAGCCATTGAGGTTCAAGTTGGTGCGAAAGCTGAAACCAGAGGCCTCAAAATGGAATCTTTGGTAAAATGTCCATAGGCTATCGTTTCTGTTATTTCTCAACTATTTCAAGGCGAACCAAATGGATTTGAACAGGCTTTCGATAATCTGACTTTCAAGCATATAGATTCTTTGGAGAAACAGATTCAGTCTCGCGTTGGTTATGTTTTGAGCCACTGTTTTTGGGCATATGCAATGTTAAGCAAATTCTGACAATAATCTTGGGGACAGGGTTATCTTCCCATGAGCCAGTTCATGTTACCCTTTTCAATATTTAATCAAACGTTGAACAATTTTTCTTGGGACACCCTGTATGTACTTGATTGGATTCCATATTTCAAGAATTAATCTATTTTTTCTATTTTTATCTATTTTTGGTATAAAACTACCGTAGGTTCTACCTTTCTTTGCTAAAGTATTAGAATTGTAAATGTCATCCAAAACCTAATGACCTTGTGTCTTTTCCTGCTTTTGATAGTACAGTAGAATGTAACAAATTTTTGTGCTTTGATCATTCGACGTTGACAGAAAAGAAAAAAATCTAAACAGAGATTCCAGATAAGTCAAGCCACACATCAAGTTCAAGATGTTTCTTAAGAACTCCATCCTACGACAGTGAAACTTTTGCGACCCAAGGAAAGAAAATACTCATCCAGCCTGATAGCTGCAAAGATAAAAACAATTTGCAACATAGTTTATCAGATATACAAAAACTAAGGTATAAGGATATCAACTATGAAAAAATTAACATGCAGAAAGGCAACTTTTGATTTCACAATTTTGCATGCCAGAAAGTTTCGAATTTATGTAGTATGTGTGTTTTGTTGTTTGAAAAAATTTTGAGAGGAATGGTCCTGAGTAGCTTAGGTAAGTTATTCAATGATCTAGGACCAATGTTTTTAATCTTCAAATTTCCTCAACGTCTCTTGCCTCGTCGATTCTAAAATCAGTATTTTGGGATACTGCATAATCATGTTTGCCTTCACTGGTCTCAAAAGAGAGTCGTTAGGTTAACAGAAAGACTTTGTGCTGAATCTTACTTGGAGCATAATTTTGGAAGTCTAGCTTCCATTTTATCTTTGGCTTCGAGACAGGGGAGAAATCTTAGGGAGGGTGTGGAGGGTTTGATGCCCCCCCCCCGAATCATACGCATAGAGTATTTCGCAAGGCAATCGAGGATTTTGCAAGGTGCCAAGGAGAACTTTATTGCAGCACAGCAACCGCATAACAAATGTTGCAAAAAATTGCTAAGCTGTTCTGAAATTTCCAATCAGCTGTCACATAGGAATTTTTTCCAACGCAGATTTTCTCTTGCAAAGCCCTTCCAAACGAATGGCACATACTGTAACTGCTGGTTATGAATGATGGAGTAGTGACGGAAACACTGCAGATGAAGTAGACATGAATATCAACATAAGAGGAGCTGGCATGAAAAAGCTGCCCACTTTTGATTTCATCTTTGGCCTAATGTTTATGAGAATCATCATGACAAAGGAAAAGGTATTCACAAAGCAGCTGCAGGAAGAAGAGGTCAGTATTCCTGATGCCTTACTGCTCTCTGATGCTATTTTAGAGAATCTGGCGACAATTCGAAATGACGACACGACAATAAATTCGCTGCTGAAAAGCAAGAAATTGATCCGATGTCAGAATGCGAACGTCACCACAAAGTTAGACGTCCATCCAAAAGGACGAACGAAAATCCAGCAACACTGTGTTGTTGTTCCAAGAATTTTTACCGAAGGAAATGTGCTTGGCCCATGATTCGCTGAGTATTCAGAAATCATTAAGGCTTGCAATGAAAAGATCAGGCTTACAACAGATATGGTTTCCAGCCACCAATGAATAGGTTAAGCAAACAAACAGTTGAAAATATTTTAAGTTATTTCCTCCCGCCTGCAGAATCGAAGAAGAAGTCTAGATGGCCGCATTAGAAATTTTCACCATTATAAAATTTTAACCACTACGAAAGCCCAAATTCTTCCCTGAACAGCAGCACCAGACAGTCTTCCCTAGAGTATGCATAGCGTCTCAGCTCTTACTCACTACCCCTGTATCAGCAGCAAAGGATGAATGAAATTTTAACAAGCTGAAGATCGTACAGAATTGCCCTCTATCAATTATAAAAGACGAAAGTCTTAATGACTTAATTGGTCATGCTTGCGAGAAGGACTGCAAAGACAAGATGATTTTAAAACGGATTGTCAACACTTGGGCGAGGGTTAAGTTGCACCGGCTGTCCATAAGATGAGTCTTTCCTTGTTTAGCAACCAGTTTCATTCTGATAAATCAATTCGAGTTGAAAATTTTTTCTTGTAGCCGAAATCTATGACGCGCGATGTAAGCTTTATCACAATATAAAATCAAAGCTGACATTAGATTCATGCTCAGTATGGAAATTCAAATATTGCAAAGGCAGTTCAGCTTCAAACATTGTTCTGATTGCTTAGTATTTCATCCTTAAATTAAATATTTACGCTGGTAAAGCCTTTACTAGCGACCCATATATGAACGTTTACTTGGAAGTCTGCAAGGCACAACTCAGGTTCACAGGGCAAAAACCCTTTTCACCCTTCCAAACTCATTGGTCTTGTTACGCCCCTGCTTCGAGAACCCCAAATCATTGGTCAATTCCTTATTTCAAATTAAAAGATCATAAAGATTCAAGCAATGTCACTTGGGTTTTCTTTAAATGATGTGCAGTGCGGATCTTATAAGAACTTGAAGCCAAAAATCTGAATCTGAACGGAATTTCGACAAAGTCCGAATCTCTTGAATACGTTTGTCTAAACAGGACCTTTGCCTAATCGGAAATATTAGGAGTGAAGCAGCAAGTGAATTTAGACAGAATCTAACCTAGATCTCCAAAGAACTTAGATTCAAGTAGAATATGAGTTTGATCCATTTTGAATTTGATTCCAACCAGAAAGAGAGCCAAATCTCTTTTTGACAAGCCTTTCAATCTGAAGTCAAGAAAGCAAAAACATTTCAGTGAAATTTTTCGCTTGTTGGTTACCAATAAAGATCTTTTTATAACGATGAGAGAAAGAGTGATAAATTCGACATGGAACAATCGAATTTCCATGAACTTCTTGCTTCTAATTATGTAGCGTAGATTGGTAATGATTAACTAGAATAGCTATGAACTGTCAAGGCTGTAACAAAACTGGAGTCCTGACTATTTCTATAGAGCACCTTGTTTTTATGGCTTACAAAAGATCCACAAGAGTTTTGACAAATTATCTCCTTTACGAGAAGACAGTTGATTTCAATCATGCATAACTAGATCATCCGACTGGGTCGATAGCTTTCTAAATCCAACAGCGGGTAACCAGATGGGCCAATCCCCTTCAGTTGGATTCGATCTTTTTATAAAACCAATCCATTGTATTCGTTGCGTGAGAACATAGGCTGACTTCCAAGCTTGTACATTCTTATAAGATGATACTTAATGTACTTTCTTGAAGTTTTGCAAGCAACAATGAAGTCATCTAGCAATCTATCGAAGTGGACAGCGGACGACTCGAAGTTTAAGCAGCATGTGATTTTAGACAGAAGCTAACCTAGATTTCAGACGAATACGAGTTTCACACATTTTCAATTTGATTCCAACCAGAAAGAGAACAGCATCGAAAATGAGGTTAGATATCAAAATTTTAACGGCACTTTTTAGCCATTCAGCAAGGCTTTTCATTGCATCAATAAACGCTTTCTGTTCGGGTCACCTGTAAACGAACAACGATGGGAAGACTGATGAGCGATGACAACGATTTCTGCAAGTGGATGTCCAGAAAAAACATAGGCATGTACCACTTTCATGGGTCTCCCACATAGATAACGTCTCCTTCCTCTAAATCCTCCCTGGATCAATGGTATTCAAAGTTTGAATGATTCTCTCGCCTTTTCAAATTCCCAACGCTTTGCACTAAAAACTGAAGCTTCACCTATACCACTTTCACCTTCACCCACCCAAGAACGCTATTTTATACATTAGAATGTAATATTTTTCATGTGGTAGCCAACAATTCAACAAAAAATGGAGTGATGCTAAGAATGGTGTTACTGCAATAGAACTCAAGAACACATCTTTAAAGGCAGCATTGCAACTTTGATAGTATGAAACCAAAAATGTATGAACTTTAGGTTTTGCTGCGATGTCAATTTTGTTTCAATCAATGGCTAATCTCTCTCAAAATGTTCTTCAACTGTTAACTAGAATACGGATGCATCATTTTTGGTGTTGGTGCTCTGAGAGCAGAAATGTTAGTCTCGAGAACCAAGTTAAGGGTCCTCTTACTAACCAGAGCTGGCTTCCCAACCAGAGACTAGAATTCTTTCCGTTATCGTCGTGATAAATTCTCTTGATTTACACACATCTTGAATGAAGAAGATCTTGAAGAGATGAAGATAATTCACTGAAAATTTTTGCTTTCCTTCAACTTACTTCACTAAGTAATCAAGAAAATTAATCCTTACTTGCGTTCGAATCTTAGAAAAATAATATCATAAGATGCTTCCAGCTGAGGACTGTGCTGTCTTGTAAAATCATCCTTAACGGTTTCTGTCTTTATGTTACTTTCTGCTCTGTTTTGGGGGTGTTTCTCATCTCCCTCTTCACATCGCTGAATGACTTTGGAACAAGACCACTATGTAACTATGGAACAAGACCACTGCTTAGAACATTTCGAATTTAGAGCATGCAATGAACTTTTAGATTTTCTGAAAAGGATCTGAATCGAATGATACTTTGATTACATTTTCTGGGAATTTTGAATGTTCACAAAGAGAATGGATGCCGTAACGCTACTTAGTCGAACATTGCGTATAGAAAGGTATAGCATACCCCAGATCCACACTTCATTGTAGAATAGCTAAAACGGCGATTCAATCCTCGATAAACGACTGCAGGATAGAGGGTCGCCGAGGTATTTTCCAGAATTCGTTGGGTTCCAAATCAGAACTTCAATAGAACAACAACTTTTTCATGCAAGGTCATGATGAATCATCAGCTTCGCTACATCAGAACCTTTAAGGACGCTTATCTCATTGAGTTGAAGTGATGTTATTGCTCTCTCTCAGCTGAGAGCCTTTTTCCCCTAAAGCCGTAAAACCATAATGACACGCAACAACGATAGAAGCTCTAATGCCACTCAGTTAAACGTTTTGTGGAATAGCTAAAAAGTTTATCTTATAGGCCATATAGAATTAGTACGGAGCCAAGCCGCTTCTGCAAGTGTAGTTGTAGTTGTAGCGTTATTAATTCAGGCAACAGGCGAAACTTTAAATGTAGCTGAGTCTAATGAATCATAAGAATATGCACTTCTCTGATGTCTCTCAATTAACCTTGCATTTTATTTGTCTCTTTACTTCGATATTACCACTGCTATTTTTCTACAGTTATTTCTCTCGACGAAATAATTTCATAAAATCATCTGTTATCTATTACTATTAGGAAAGGCAGAGGTGATTTTTGAGCATATGTAAACAACGAGAATTTCTATTTCTTTCCAGCTTTCATATTTTCAGATTTCAGGAAAATTTTTGCTGCACTAAGTTTCAAACAAAATCATTCGACTTTTAAGACTGCAGGTCTTTGAAAAATACTGGCATGAAGTCAGATTTTGCATGAAGTGCGTGCTCTTAGCTGCTGCTTGTCAAATATAGCACTATGGAACTTTTAGCTTTGCTAAAAAGATTCCGCATCGAGGCGATGTTTTTGCAATTTGTAGAACTTTCGAATGTGATCAATAGTGTTGGGAGATATAATTTCACTCAGTCGTGCATACAGTTTGACATTGTTTAGAAACATCTCTCAATCCAGACTCCTTTGAAGACCAGATACGATGATTATGGTCCTGATTATGCGTCGAATGCGTTGACTTCATGTTAAGTGAATCTGCTGAGTGCGTATGCAGTGGGATTCTGGCCCCATATTTCATATATATTTCATATTTGAATCTTTTAAGGAGGGTAGCCCTTCGGCAGAAGCCATTTTTCAAGGGGCCCTCCGATAAAGACTTAATTACAATATACCGATTAAAATAGTAAGTTACTAATATATAAAAACCATAATTTAAAAGCCTATTTACAATTAAACAATATACACAATAGAAAGTAAAAGTTAACCAATTACTGATTTCCTAAAACCATTCAGGGAGGATACCGTTTTAGGCTCAGCAGGAAGGCTATTCCATAGTTTAGGTCCCCGGAAATAAATACATTTTTCCCATTTGCTGAATTTTTCTTTGGCAACTTGAAATCAGTCTCAGTGTTTCGGAGGTTGCGGGAGGAGCAAACAGAGTTTTTGGTGAACAGGTTACACAGGTATTCCGGAGCCAGATCATTGAGCGACTTGAAGACCATTGTTTTAGTATGCCTTTTTCAGGTCAATAGATACTAATCCCATGAGCTTATCGAGATCAAGCCCTTTGTACCTGTCATCGCTCACTTTAAGCAAACAGGTTAGGGTGGAATCTAGGCTATTTTATCAACCCCAGTGCATTGAACGTTTATGGTTTATTCTCGATGGGGCAGTGGTGTTCGGACTTCTTCTGTTTTGGATGCAGCCGTTACCCTTGTCAGAAGTGGCTCTTAGGGTGAGAAGTTGTGGGAGGTCAGGATTTGCTGCACAAGCATTCGAACTGTAGCAAATGGCATTAATTTGAGGACTTTGTTATCACTTCACAAAACGTTGCCAATCAAAGTTATTGGCTTGACAAGAGTGTGACAAAAGGGTGTGGCAACGGGTGCAGCAAAGTTTCTTGTGACCAGAAGCAGTATGAAGGGTAAGAGTTTTTCAAGCACTGGACAGGACTTCTTTATCAATTGCCGAGCACAATGAATTAGTTGTAGACCAGGTAGAAAAACTACCGTTATGTGCCAGAAGTGCATAATTTTAGGGGTCCAGGGGCATGTATCCCTGGAAAACTTTTGTAAATATGCCTGATAGATAGAATGATGCTCAGGATACACTTAGTTCTCGTTTTTTCGTGGCAGTTTGTCATGCAACTGAAATGTAGTAATGTGAGCTAGAAACAGAGCAACAGAGGTCATTAAATATCTGTGATCGATATTCTGTTAACCCTATTAACCCTAATAGCTGCGTGTTATAACCCTAAAGGATATAACACGCAGCACGTTTTGTTAAATTTTTTACAAAAATGTAAAGCAAGTCTTGACAATAAGGAACTAGCTGGAGCAATTCTAATGGACCTTTCTAAAGCATTCGATTGCATAAATCACGATCTTTTGATCGCAAAACTAGCTGCTTATGGTCTCGGCTGGGATGCTCTCAAGCTTATCAAAAACTATTTATCAAAGAGGAAACAAAGAGTCAAAATAAACAGCTCATATAGTAGTTGGAGAGATGTTACGATAGGGGTACCGCAAGGATCAGTTCTAGGGCCTCTTTTGTTCAATATTTTCATAAATGACATTTTCTTCTTTGTAAATAATACCAACATTTGTAACTATGCTGACGACACCACTATCTATGCATGCAATTCAGATCTCAATACCATAATTAATAGATTAGAAATAGACAGTGCAGTACTCGCAAAATGGTTTTCAGAGAACTACATGAAACTTAATGAAGACAAATGTCATCTTATGATATTTGGTAACAAATGTAAAGACTCAGTAGTCAACATTGGAAACTCCACAATTAAAGAAAGTGATTATGAAAAGCTTTTGGGAGTTACTTTTGATAAAAAATTAAGTTTCACTAAACATGTCGAAGACTTATGCAAAAAGGCAAACCAAAAATTGCATGCACTTGCCCGCCTCTCTAATTATACGGACCCTGTCAAGTTGAAATTGCTGATGGATGCATTTATCAAATCACAGTTCAATTACTGTCCACTCGTATGGATGTTCCATGACAGGACAATCAACTCTAAGGTGAACAAAATTCGTGAAAGAGCATTGCGAATTGTATGCAAAGATGGTGGAAATGATTTTGTAAATAATGTAAATAGTTCTGCAACCACACACCAACGCAATCTGCAGCTGCTTATGATAGAGATTTTCAAAACAAAGAACGATCTTAACCCAACTTTTATGAAAGACATTTTTGCAGAAAGAGACAACTATTATAGTCTGCGGAATATAAATCATTTGCAACTGCCAAAAGTAAGGACGACAATATATGGTACAGAGAATATTCAATACAGAGGCTGCCTTTTATGGTCCTCACTTCCAAGTTTTTTGAAAGACTGTAGCACAATTCAAGAATTCAAAAGAAATATAAAACAGTGGAATGGCGATTCATGCACCTGCAGATTGTGTAGAGTTTTTATAAAAGATTTGGGGTTTTTGTATTAATTAATTTTGTCTTCTTTTAGTGTTTTTTGCATTGTAAATTATAAGTTATTTTCTTTTAGTTATAGTTGGCCTTAATTAGCTGTTATTTTAGCTATTTCAATTAGAAAGCCAACTTTAAATAAATCAATAATAATAATAATAATAATAATATTACTACCGGGGGGGCACAAAGTGCCCGCGGCGCAGATTATTTGATGTAGTGCTGTCAGTTGGAGAGATACAGACCTGAAACTTGGTGACTTTTCCTCAAATTTAATATACTAATTAAGAATCTAAAAATTTTTTCAAAATGGCAGACACTGATCACGTGACCAGCATCTTTTCAACACGTGGTCAGCCGTAAAAGAAAAGAAGGCACTCTAATTTTTTCCAGAATGATCACAGATCATTGACAACACTACCATTCAATAGATCTTGATGAGAGCTCTCAGATGATATATAGTTTTATTCATTTTTGATGACGTCAGCAATTTTAAACTTAATGACGTCATCAATGTTTATGACGTCATATAAATAATAACAAATGTATTAGAAAAATTTTGATGACCAAAAAGGATTCTCTTAATTATTACACATCGTTTTGAAGCATTTCAGAGTGTTTAAATTGACAATTAGGGGTTTAAATTAAACAATGAAAAACTGGTGTATAAAATTAATGAATATATAATATATACAATGAACTTAAATAGATATTATACTATGGATTTTTACTTATTAGTGCTTTGAAATACATTTTAGTCCATTTATAAAAGGAATAGTCAAATAAAAACTTAAATATTGTCAATTTTGCCAACAGCAAGCAAATACTTGAATTTTCCTCAATTATGACGTCATTGTGACGTCATGGATGTAATGAAAAATAAAAAAAGTAGCCTATTGTGCAGGTTTTGTTACTGTACACCATTTTACCAAGTTTCGTTCTCATATCTGCAATATTGGCGACTTTACGGAGGGGGGCACTTTGTGCCCCCCCCCCGGTACTACAAGGGTCCAAAAAGCCCGGTATTAATAGGGTTAAATACAGAGATAACCGTCCAGTGTTCTGCTTTGCAATTGGATCAGCCAGAGTTTGAATGGGGCATCTTTCAGATGAGTTGCCAAAGGTACAAGGAAATGTAGAGGCACCCCAAAGGCGCTAAAAAATTTCGGGCCGCAGGTTGTGAAAATTCTTTGTCTTTGCACTAAACTAAAGCCCAAATGTAGAAGCCTTATTTCAGCAATCCTGACTTGCATCAATATTTCAAAGCCCTTTTCCAGTTATGGAATGACATAAGAAGAAAGATATGGGAAGCAAAGCTACTGAATCTTTCCACATTGAAGCCTCTATTCATTGTGTGACTAACGTAACGAACATCTTGAGCAGAATGGTTGTGTGTTTTACCGGGCATTACCTCCAGTCTCACTCAAGTTCAACTACCTTCCAAGCAGATTGGAAAACTCACTCGTGTTTCCACTAAGTGGTGCCTGAGTTGTATATTTGTCCTACACCCCGTTTGAAACAACAAAGAAAGTTGAATTTGTTTCATGAGGTGGGGCAAAACTCCTGTCAAGGAAGGGTGGTTTAACTGATTCTCATTGCGAAAGAGTATTTAGTGGTCATTGTTCTGAAAGCATCCAAAACAGTAGTATTTTCAGACTGAAATATGAAAAATTCATCATTGCACAGCTTTTAATCCATCACTGCACATTTTCGATTCATCATTGTACCTTAAATTAATCTTTGTGTAGTAATCACTCGTGTTTATCTTGATGTACTTTAATTCATTCAATTTTACCAAGAAGGTTGTATCTGTAGGCCTCTTAGCACAATTCACGGTGAGAACTCGATGAGTTTATGTCTTTTCTCGCTGTGAATGGTGCAGGTAGTTGTATTGTAGTTTATCTTAATTGATATCATATCTAAAAAAGTGTTTTAGTCTCGTACGTCCTTCGACGACTCAGAATAGATCATTGCTTCATAAGGAGCCAACCGGTTCGCAGAATCGAAGACAGAACCTCGTATAATTTGCAGGGGACTAAGCACCTTTTGAGTCATCAAAATTCTGAAGCTTTTGCAAGGTTTTTTACTTTCCATGCAATAAGCTCTTTTAAATGATAAAAAGTCCGTAGACAGATAATGTGCTTCCTTGCATTCGTTCAACCCTTTCATCTGATGTTTTTAGCTTAACTCATACGAGGTCTGACAACCAGATGAACAAGGACTAAAATCTTACGAAAAGCCTGAAGAAACATCGAACGTCTTTCATCCTTCAAACGTCGAAAGGACAGTCGAACTCGAACCTCACTTCAAATGTTGTTTCGAACGTAGCATAGCTTCGAAAATTTGAGCTTTGAACAAATAAGCCAATCAAACGCTAACAGTATCTGCATGGGTTGCCCATATTAAGAAAGTAGCCATATGATTTGTCGCGCTGTAAAGGCGGCGAACTCTGCTTAAGTTACTCTCTTTTTTGAAGCTGTCTTGTCGTGAGTCTCTGTTTGAAGCCATAAGCATCATTCAATGCAATGAGACAACTGAGACTCATGGAATCAGTCTAAGAAGTCCTTACTATGCTGTCATATAAAATGACAGTTCCACTGCAAAAAAACCATACCACCCTACACATATTTTGGGGTACTTTAATAGACTTACGCCTGTTCGTCCCTTGTTTCCTTGAGTTCTTTGATTTGCTGCTATCACGTGGCCAACAAGGACTCATGACATTACGCTTAAAAAGTGGCCCTCTTTTCAATATGGCCTAAACTAGCGGGAGCTCTCGTACACTGAAGAAAATCTTTTCAAAATCTAGTTTATGGAGCTCGAACATTGAAAAGCAAGCTTTTAGTACAAGGAAATATGTTGTCTCAACCTATAAATTGCAAAATGCATACCTTCCAAGCATCAATCTTACCCTGTAGAAGCAAAATAGATCCATTAAACCCGCAAGAGCTTCAGGCTTCATCAATGGTTTTGTTGTCTGCAACAACAACAACTGTCTGGATAGTAGCTCCCGATTAGTTGAAATCTAAATCCTAGCAATTTGATTGGTGAACACGGAATCACCCTGCGCGGGCCTATATTGGCCCCCATTTTAAGGTAACTCTGCCTTCCGCTCAAGTGACCAGCGAGTTGTCGTTTTACGTGCCCACTATCCTCAGAAAACAGATAATTTCTCCAATAGGTCTATCGACAAGCGGTAAAAAAGAAGTTATTCTTCATAGTCTTGGCAATCAAGAGATATGCAAATTGCGATGTTTTCGCAAAGGTTGGTTCTGCAAACCATTTTTCAGTACGTTTTGTTGATATCGGAATAGTGGATTTATCTCTGAAACTACTCAAAAATTTTTCGTGTTATTTCACTAAATCTTTAGCTATGTCATTGATCTGCAAGTTTACTATGTTTGATTGAAAAGCTAGGCTAGACTTGTCGCAGTCGAAGTTTATATTTCTGTTTACTTTTCGACAGCGAAGGGCAGAAACCTTGTTCAACTGATTAGCACATAAAACAGACTTGAGCCGTTTTGTGGACTTTTAGAGAAATTGATATTATGTGAATGTTCATGAAAGTCTCAAAGGACACGAAGCAGACGGCTGTAAAATTGATGGTAACAACCAAGAAATGATACTTTCACAAGCGTTCCAAGGATATCTATTGAGATTTGGATATCGCATTCACAACAGATGGCGTTCGTTCTTTTGCCAATGGAAGTATTTCAGAAAGCTATCATAAGGTTGATGTTTGAAAGCGTGAGGGTGTACATGGCTTAAGTCAGAGGAGAATGAGGAGGCGAGGAGGCTATTTTGTAACCCTGAGGAGCCGAGGATTTGCTTTTTTTGTGCGAGGGAGGAGCCTCAAAAAATTTCAAAACCCAGCGAGGTGCGAGGAAAATATAAGAGAAAGCGCTGAAAACCGAGGAGCTCAGGTTTCCTTTGCATTAAGCAGCGAGGAGGAATAATAGTCATAAAAATGAATTATGTTTTTTCGCAGTCTAGTTTTCGTGACAAAGTACGTAGAGCAATAGCTGTCCTATCAAGATGACGTAAAATGATTTTGTGGTTTCAGATTCTGGTGTTGATGTTTTACGATTTCAGTTGTCATACCAGATGACCACAGGGAACAAGACAGCAAGGTTTTTGATTGGTCAACATCAGGGACAAAAATGGTGGGAGGTGTGGGGATGTGACACCCTTCAAGCTCGAATAAAGCGCATTTTGCAGGGCAATCGACGATTTCGCCGTACGCCCAGTCGAATTTGATTGCAATGCACTAAGCCACTAAGCTTTGCTTTGCAGGAAGCGTTGCAGTAAGTAACCACGTAACAAGAGTTGTAGACATGCGAAGCTGTCTTGAAATTTGTCAACAGTTGCTGCCAATTTGAATTGTGTTTTTAAAGCTTCCACGTTAGCTCTGGTAAATATGGAATCTCGGCGTGCCTTCTCAGCCAAAGTAAAATATGTTTCTTCAAAAATTTTTCTTGAGCATTGATTTATATAGAATGACTGTTAGAAAATTATCAAAGTTTCTTTGTCGCTAATGGCGAGCAGGATGTTGAGAGATGCATTCTAAGCCAAAGTAAAGGGTGTGGCCAAAAATTTTTTCTGAGGCTCTGTCCCCAGATCCCTCATGTGTTCTCACTTTAAAGGCTCTTATTCAACCAGCATACCTTACACGTGTCGCATCTTGGTTGGCCTTTGTTGTCGCCATTTTCATGGGCTATGAAAATTGCGACAACAAAGGCCAACCAAGGGATGGCACCAGCAAAGCATACTGGTTGAAAAAGAGCCTTTAAGGTAACCGCCAGGGTTAAAAGGTTTGTTCATCAACAAAGGTTGGGCATGAATAAGATTTTATCGAGCAGGGTCAAACTAACGAGTGCAAGAGCTTCGGAGACAAAGAGTGTGTTGGTTTTTCTATGTTCTATTTATAGATTGTCCAATGAGACGGTTGTATATATCTCTGTGTGCTACCTTTGATTTACCCCGGCAATGCCACTGTCTGCATGGCATCACTCAGTTTTGTACGGCAAAGACCTTTATTACTCTTCCAAAATTATTGGCCAAGTTACGCGCCTGGTCAGCACTAAAAGACGCTAGAATTTGAAAATCCCCATAACGAAAGCAGCCCTTTTTCTTGTACAAGGATGAACAGGACAGCAAATTACTCTTTTTACTAGTTCATGAAAACAGGACTGCAAATAAACAAAGCTCTTACAAGGTAGCCGTTAGTCTGAGGTTATGTTACATCCGACGGACAGTTCTGTCCAGAAAAAGCTCCAGTTTGACACTCCTGTTTGTGTTCACACAACATTTATACGTTGGCTGCAAATTATGTTTGATCTAGTCAAAAGCACAAATAAGGTCTTTCGCGTCTTATTTTGAAATTTGCCCAGTCTACACCAGACATTCATCTTTTAGCTATTCTACAAAAGAGTCTGGATCGAACGATATCTTTTATACATTTTTATACACGAAGTTCGATTGAGAGGCGTTAGAGCTTCTATCATTATTGTGCACATTCGAAAATTCTATTGAATATAGCGATATATTTGTTTCGTTGTGAATTCGAGGAACGAGGAGTCAACTTGGTAGCTTTTGAAATGTGAGGAGGAAACTATTTTAGAAAACCGTATTTGCGACGAGTTCTAAAGGAATTAAATGCGAGGTTGCGAGGAGGGGTTAATTGTTTGACTCCATGCACACCCACAAGCGTGATTCGTAACATGGCAATCTGTTGACCAAGGATTCTACTCCTCGCTGTCGAAAAGTAAACAGAAATATAAAATTCGATTGCGACAAATCTAGCCTAGCTTTTAAATCAAACTAGGTAAACTTGTAGATGAACAACCTAGCAAAAGAAATAGCGAACCACTTTTCTGAAATCGACAAAAAGTTCAGAAAAATAATTTGCAAAGCCACCTTAACAGAAACATAGCAATTTATGTATCTTTACGTTGCGGAAACTATGCAGAACAGCGTCCTATTTACCGATTTCGATGGACCGAATATTATTGAATAGTAAGTCTATTGTTTTCTGAGAAGAGTTGCTTTGTAAAACGGCAACTCGCTGCTCACTGGAGCGGAAAGCAGAGTTACCATAAGCGCAATATTATGATTCCCTGTTGACCAAGTAGACTGATTGCATATTCGTAGCTATCGCTATTAATAGGCTGATGGACGCTCAAACAACGACTCATGGACTTTCACGTTGAAAACAGGGACAAAGTTTTCCCCCATCAAAATCATGACTATTATAGAAACCATAGCAACACTTCAGTAATCCAGGCAATGGCGGATGGGCTTACATTGTCGGCTCAAATCTCCGATGCTAAAACACTTCAAAATTCAAGTTTTCAAATAGCCAGATCAATGTTTCCTGGATCCAAGAATCATTAAAATTTTCACTGTGAACCAGGAGTTCCTTATCTTTGAGGCCAATAAGCTTCCATGCACATCACCGCAGCAAAGAGAATTTCCAGCTGTTAAAGGTTGCTTGCCTCGCATCTGAAGCCACGCCACAGCCTCGTTCCGAGAGGCACACATGATTCTATTCATTTCCACCTCAAATTTTAATATGAAGGTCTATAAGTCCCAGTTTGGGCAAAACTAAGAATTTTGTTGTTGTTCTCTTTGTTGTTGTTGATGTTGCTGCGATAACTGGGACTACGTCGTGGGTCTAATTAACCAAGTGATGTCAGTAAATCGAAGAACGGAGGGAAACAAGGGACGAAAAGGCATAAGTCTAGTACTTTAAGTTGTACTCGCTGTTACATTAAATCTTAGATCTTAGATCGTCTTTGTAAGTTGTAAATTGAAGCTCATGTATTGTTTCGAGGGGAACTATTGCAGAATGTTTCCTATAACCAGAATTCAGATAATCGCCATCACTCTCCTTGTTTGGAAGCATTTTCATCCTGAAAGCCAAGTGTAGGTATTTTGGAAGAATTTATAAGCAGAAATGTGATAGCATCATCATTTTATAAATTCATAAAGACTTTTTAGAAGCTAAAATAATGGGCAGTTACAAAGAAATCAAATTGATCTTGCAGTCCAATTGACACATAAATACTCAAAATACTAACAGTATCGGTAAGTAGAAAAAGCGCTAGGTACTGATCACATTTCGTTATAATCAATTGTAAGTGTTTGGTTATTTGCACCCAGCTGGAGTACCCAAATGGTGTATCTTTATTTCTTTGAGTGTGGCAAGCTACCTTGGATGACGAATTTAGCTAGTTGAGTCAGTCCTTTTTTCTCGATTTCCAGGCAATTTCGTAAAAGAATTCTAGCTTGGAGTCGTATTTTCACTTGGGAACTTCTTTCAGCCGTTTTTCAGATAGTTCAATAAGTTTGATCAATGGTTTCAAGCCTGTTTTGAAGGATTCTTTTTATAAATTCGATAATCGCTAGAAAACGATGCAAACGATTTAAGAAGACTAAATTTTATCATTAGGTGGCGTTTTACCCACAGAGCATAATAGTAACCAGTATATTACGGAGTCTGATGAACAGGTAACATGCTGCAGGCTTTGGAAACTTTTAAAAATTTTTGGCTCATCCAATATATAAAGTCAAAACTGTAATTAGGTAGACTTCAGTAAATCAGATTAAAACAAGATTAGTTAAATATAGAGGTCGATTCCATCACTTCTAAACTTCTTCAAAGGCCGACCTTTTACCAGCCCATTATCTTCACAGTAAAGGTTGTTATTTAGTGCAGAAACAGGATGACCCTCCGCTCGCACAAAGGATGTCTGATCCTCAATAATTAACTATCCTAAAAGATTTCAAATATGATGGCCCGACCTTCACTATAATTAGATCACGTCTATTTAAGTTTTCACTTATAATATCTTTGCAATCGCCCGTGTTCACTGGCCGCTTTTCGTCGTCGTTGAGCTTTATGATATGCATAACACGAGGTGTGAGTGCAAAAGAACACGCTACCCCCGTGCCACGTGAATTTATACATATGATAAAGCGGATAGAGGACATTAAAAGCTTGGGAAATATCAGATTGTGAGGGATCATCCTTATAGTCGGTTTAGAAAACGACTGTCTTTCACTGAATTATTGGCCTGATAATGATGCTATTACAATTTCTTAAGATTCTCTCCGTATTTGGAATGATAATGATGCTGTGTAGAGCCAAGACTACAACGAGGGATTCACTCTCCAGAATAAGAAGGATACTTCATGACTTTGAGAGAATCATCAACAGCAAACCTGACAAGACCAACTTGTGAGTCAGCTATTTCATGTTTCTTTTTATTCTTTGATTGAGTGTTAAAGCAGCCACGTCATTTTCAACTCTTTGTCGCCAGACATGGTCAGCCAAAAAAGATCAATGCTTAGTGGGCAATGATTAAACTGAGGTAACAGACTCACTTTTATGGAAGGCAATAGCCGAATTTTGCCTTACTAGAATAAACATCGTGGACAATTTGCTCTACAATGGTTGAATGTAATCATCTCTAAAACTTTTCAAGCTCACAGTAAACCAATTTTAGCGTTGTGTTAGCAGGTAAGTGATGCCAGATGACTCTCCCTTGCATCCCCATAGACATGAATCTTGGCAGACTGTTTGGCACCTTTCGTATGATCTACAGTTGGGCTGCTACGATATGCAAGACAATTATATAAAACCATACCTGTTTCAAATGCTCCTGTTCCGTATATATAAAAGCAATGACGGATGCCTTGTATGATAACAGACATCTTTTATTTGATCTTAAAAGTTACCTCGCTTACATCGGTCACTTCGTTTATAGATCGTAAGGAGTTTTCTGGGAAAGTCCAGGCACAATGGATTCAACAACTGGCGAAAAAAATGAACATATTTCGTGTGATCTCCTGCCTAACTAAATCATCGATCATCCTGTGATAACAACCCTTGGGAGGATCACATCTTTTAAAATGATTTCATTACGTATGCTCTCGGGCTATGAGTTTCAGCCTCCCAAGATGTTAAGGCGTCTTTGTTCATTTCTGTAAGAATAATTGTGAAATTTGGTCATTTTCAAGGCTTCTCAAAAGAAAGTTCTCCTGAAAATCTATCAAAACTACTCAATTCTGCAGACGGAAGGGCTGATTTTCCTCTGGTGTTTAACCTGAAAATTCTACTTTGACATCACCTGTTTCAGAGGGATATTTGTCATATTTGTTGCATTGACATCAAAGGAACGGTAGCCATTCAAACGAGAGTTTTTTCTAGCTCATCCCGTAGTCTGTTCCTTCTCGATTCTCTCGGAATGTGTCGTTTCATGCATAGCATTAAAAAATTCATTCTAAGACAACAACAAATTATGAAGAAGCTGGTAGGAAAATGGCTATTTCACAACTGCAAAATTTAATAGATTTCCCTACAATTTCTGGCAAAGTACTTAGGTAAAAACAGAAATTTTCTTAAGCATCTAAGTGGAAACAGATATTTCTTTCAATTTGGAAACTTTGAAAACGCTCCTTCTCATGTTATTTTGCAATTCAAGGGATTGGGAAATTTCTGATATAGCTTGCTGTGAAAGTTTTTGAGCTTTTGTGATACAGATATAGATACAGGGCGTTATATTTGGCGGCACTCTTCAGCAGATTGGAATGGCTTGTTGTCCATCTTTCCAACATCTGCTTTATGATGAGATTTAGAATGAGGATAACTGCATCGAAATTTTCTTGTCAACGTTTTCCCTAATCGTACTGAATTCCAAAAATTGAATACTTTGACTGGCCAGATATCATGTCTTCCTGCTTGAAAATCACCAACAATGAATGAAGTCATCATAGTCTGCTTCGTTGTTGCAAAATCAACAAAGTCTATGCTTGAAGCACCTCGTTGGGATCAAAGTGGTTTTGAAAAAGGCTGGTGGCCGACAAGCTGTTTTCACTACTTAATTTAAGATTTTGAATCGCACGAACGTGTGACGAAATCAGCTGAAATGATGTTGAACAGAGATTTGATTTAAACGTTTTCGTTTGTCAATGCATCAAAATCATTATGAAACTTAAAGGCTACCACGGTTTGAAATATCTCCTCACAGTAATCGAATCAGTGATCAATAAATCGTGAAATTCTTAGGAATTATTTTCTACCTATTTCTGCGAAGTTTCTCGCATCCTGAGCGGAACACGAATGCTCAGAGAACATTTATATTTATCAGTAACTTGGTCAAATTTTTGTAGTATCTATGTCACAGTTTGATTTTCGACATATTCTCGTCGTCATAGTCTTGTCACAAGTAAGGCCGTCGCTACATTAGGGTCTCTCTGAGCATGTAGCACCCCGGCCCCACCTTGATCAAACTTTTATCGCACATCAAGAAAAAATAGCACTCTGTCAGAAGACTAGGGAAAAGTTTGATATCATCGAAAGGGCAATCCATATGTTAAAGTAATCCTCCTATCAACTAGCTAATCTCATAATATATCAGTCTTAAAAATGCCCAAATATTTTAACCAAATCTAGGTTGTAGAAAGGTAAGAACAGTCTGTTCGCTTTCCTTGCATTTTATACATTCTTGGAATGAGTAACCTCCCATTGGCTTCTGCAAGTGATTGTCTATGTGTTCAAATGATGACAGAATTAACGCATATGTTAATGAACTTTACGTTAACTCAAAGTGCTTTGGGGAGAAGCTTGGACGTGCAATTGGCTCTCTGTGTCTAGCCTTATCAAATATTACGAGGCTTTTATGACATTCAAGATAATGAATGATTTATGTCGAACAGTCTTCAAGGAATATTCACCACGAGATCTCAAATATCTGCGTGCGCCACGAGATACTGCCAAGATATTGAAATCTTACAACGAAACCTAGAATTTTCAACGAAAAGAGTTTTAGTACCCCAGTGCTTTACTTTGGAATGATATATGGTAAGGTGGGGTAATTTGGATCTACGAGGTAATTTGGGTGTATTCGCTTTTTCGCTTTTAAAGCGATCGTAAGTTGAAAATTTCGATTTATGACTCCATGGGTGTTGAGATCTATACTTTCAGGAGTTGTATAAGTGGTTTCGAAGAATTATTTGAGTATTTCTTGTGCTTCAGTTTCCTGATTTTCACCGGCCTAAGCTTTTATCATGATCTGACAGCGTACAAACTTTCGATTTATTCCAACTTGCAACTTCTTTTCATCAACAAAGCATTATCAATCGCATGTTCAGTCACTTCGAAAGGTGCTAAAAGTTTTTCGGATTTTTTTTGTGATTCGGAAGATTTTATTTTGATTATTTTGCAAGTTGGGGTAATTTGGGTCTACTTGGATTTCATAGGCGTTTGATAGGAGTCGCGTTGTGCAAGAATTGGCAATGGCTCCCAAATCAAAGCAAAAATCGAGATAATACTGCAAGCAAATGGATGATACATCGAAAACAGAATAAAGTACAAGTTTTTGTTCATTTTTAGTGGTTTCAGAACAAGACACAAGGATTCACTTCTTTTAAATATCATTTGGAAAGAAACTTTGTTTACATTTCCATCTTCAAGAATGGGTCTTGGTATGCGCTGTTGGTGGTACGATTTATTTTCAATTTTCTCTGGGGAAGTTTTCTGCACATTTATCCATAAAAGTATGCTGAATTTTTATTTTTGTGGATTCACAATACTTCTGACGAAATAGATGCCGTGTTTCTCAAATAGACCCAAATTTCCCGCAGACAGGTTGAAATTACAGGCAAAAGTGAAGAAAGTAAAAAATTACAAAAAGAAATTCAGACTTCAAATTAAAGAACGAGAACAAGTTTCCAAGAACGAAAAGAGATTCAATGTAGGTAAAACGAAACGATCTTCAATATTTCCAACGAATTTGTGAGGATGCTCTATTTGTTTCGAAAAATGCCCAATTTAGACCCAAATTACCCCCACCTTACCCTACCTACTTGCTACACGAGCATTTAACCCAAAGCACAATCCCTAGGAAGAGCAGCACTTACCTAATGGTTGCATTTTCACATCATTCTTCGTATAGAAAATTTTCCATGTAGTAGCTGAGAGGGATTTGTGGATAAACATAATGCAATGGATAAATGGATGAAATTAAACTGATTGAAAGCAAAGTGTGATATCTCAATGTTTTTAGTTCGGTAGCTGTCAATACGTCTGCTCGTTTAATCTTAAATGTCACTTAGTTGCATCCAATTTCTGCTCGCTAACGAACTCACCGACAATGTCACATCAGCATTTGCTCCAGGCATAACAGGATACAATTTGAAAAATAGGTCCCTTTTACAGAATTCCTTGAATATTCCAAGAATTTCCCAAAGGCAAAGGTCCCCTTCCTCATACCATATTGAATTTCCCAAACACTGGCCGCGAGACTAAACACAGTTCTTATTAAAATGACACATCAATATCTGATACCTCAGAAGCTAATACACTGAACAAATGCTCAACGAATAATCGAAATATGACAAGACCGATTCTAATTAGATCAGTTGGCACTGGGCCACCAGCAAACATCAAACGATTTTGTACGCCAAAATGTAAAAAAGAATACAAACTATGAAAGCCACCATTTTCAGTATGACTACAGCTAAGTGTCACAGAAAATTTGCCACAATGATCGAAATCGAAGATTATTTGACTACCAACATCTCTCAGAAAAATATTATATTGAATGGAACGATAAATCTGTCTGCCTGGAAAATGATTCCGGTCCTATGAAGTGCTACTAAATCAAAAACTTTGTTTACAGCTTCATCAGCACTGTATCACAAGTAGTAGAAATATTTTTCGGTAGACTGCTTTTGACAAAATTTGTTCTGGTGGTTTTAGTCGCCCTTGCCCCAAAGGCATAATGTGTGACCGACCAGCATGGCATTGTAGACATCACGTGGCATCCCACTGCAATAGATAGAATTTGCTACGTTTCTTTACTTATCAAAATATACTTCCTTGCCATCGGGAACGAGCTCTTATGTGTCAGGTATTAGCTGAACAGTTTGTGGTGGCGAAACGGGAAAATCATATTTTGTAAATACTGTGTCTACTCCTTCTGAATAACATATCAGTACAAAGCAGCCAACGATGAAAACATAAAGGAATTTGTATAGCCGATTGGTCAAGTCATAAAATGGCTGCAAAGATGACTGCCTATCGCTGCGCATTTGAAAAGAGAAAATGAATCAATCTTACAATCCGTCAATGCGTGAGAGGAATCAACATGCTTATTCGTCAATAAAATGTATGCATAAATCATACCTGTGTGTCTTGATCGTTGTTTCTACCCGCCTTTCATAGCAGCTCTCAGTCCGAGTTGAGTTTGTGTTCTAAGTTGATTCATGTAAAAGCGAGGCTGTTCTTGTTTGCAGTTTATGAAATTCGGCGGTAATTTCAAAAAATTGCAACCAACGAGGACAGTCTCACTGTTACAGGAAAGAACTTAAGACACAGATTTTGATCGAACTGAGAGCTGCTATGCAGGGTGGGCAGAAACAATTATACAGGTAGGATTTGTGTTGGACTTGCTACAGGCTTCATCCACAGATTTATGTAAAAAATTTTATCAGTGAATAAACAGGATGTTTCCTCTCACTCGTGATATCTCATGAAAGTGCTCACAAGGAAAACTTTAGGAAAATTGATGTTCATTACATAGGATACTGTCCCTGTGTGAGAGCAGAAACACAGCAAGCAAGGCTATGCGAAAGAAAAGATGACTATTGTACTTATCAAATATTGATTAAATACGTATGAGAGCTGATATTTCGTCTTGCAATACAAGGCTTCTTCAAAATTTTTAGCTTCTCATGTCGAGGCGAAATGTCAGCTCTAATATGCATGGCCAACACTTAGTCTAAAGAACTCATCATTTTCTTTCACTTCGTTTTGCGGTGTTCCTGCCTTCAGGGCGCTCGCTGCTTCAGATTTTACTTACCACTCTTTACTGCAAGGATCTTCATCGAGATTCGATTCGAAGCAAGATCCGACGCACAGCCTGCCATCGTGGCTTTTCTCAAATACTCAATAAAACCTATATCATCTTTTACAGATTGAAAGAAAAGACAGAGCCGGTCAAAAAAGAACTTCAGCTACAAAACCCATGTAAAGAAAGAAAGATGGAACTTTATTTTAGTGAATATTTCAAAACTGCTGATCGCTTTTATCCGGAATCAGTAACGATCGTCCAATGTGCAGACGAGAAACGAAAAGACGGCTATCGTGTGAGTGAGGATCGGAAATGCATTTGCAAAACACAGAAGAGGCAAATCTATTTTGAGAGGAGGAGAAGCTTTGACTGTAGACTTTGGCACTTCGAGACTATGGTAATTGCGGATGGGTGCCAATGCTTTAAAACTGTTTAAGTGGAAAAAATTAAGACATAATGTTGTTGAACTGTGAAGATTAAGATGAATTAGGTGTAGGAAACGACAACTATGGTTTTATCATGTACTTCTGAAGGACAACAGTTCGCTTTACATGTGAATGCACACATCCCACCCACTTCGTGCACATAAGTTACTTTTACATTTTCTACAACCAAGTACAACTCTGCAGCCACTTCTGCTTTTTCATTCCACATCTAAGTTGACGAAAGAGGATTTTAAAAGTCACTTGAACCTTTAAGTGAGCACAAATAGACTAAGTAATGTTTTATGGCAATGAAAAAGTTACCTATTGAATCAAATAAAGCGATCATTAAAGCAATACTTTAGATCATCGAATCATCAACAAGATTCTCTTAAATCATTTCAATGAAATTCCCTACCTTCGTATCATTTCATTTCTCTTGGTAACTCGTAGTTTATACTGTAATATACTGGTTCCTTAATTATTTTCAAATAAATGCTTTATATAAATTGTTAAAGCCACAGGGTTGAAAAGCATTTTTGTTCTCCTCGTGGAATCGTCTGGTAAATACGTTTTGTTTTAGATTGATTTATCAAAAAAATACTGCTCCGCATAACAATACCAGAAGTTGATGCACTAGGACAACAGCGCTAATTCTTTGAAAATCTAAATGATAATTGCTGACTTCCGTTCTGGAAGATAAACCTTCTGTCATCGAGGTCATATTTTACAATGACCACTAGGAGCGAAATAGAATGACTACTCCATGACCATCACATTTAACAATAAAAGACGAAACCCTAACAGGACAACACAGAAATGAAAAAAGAAAGCAGTTACTTTGAAATTAAACACCATATGCTAATGTAATATAAGTTGCATAACAAGGACGTTTGCGATAAAGACTGCGGAGAGGAAATTTTAAGTAAGTAGCCTCTGCAACGCATCAATGGAATTTAAGTCGACTTGATCGGAGGACTTCATGCAAGATTTAAGCGATTTTCTTGAGCTGTTAAACCACTATCTTTACAACAATCATTCATTTGATTACAGTAGATACAATGATGAGTAAACGTAAATGCTCAAAAGAAAATGAAAACAGAAAAAAAACCGTTGCGATGCAAGAAGGGAATGGAAGGAAATGGGAAAATTTCTTGGGATGATAGGAAATATGTTGAATCAAGACATTTTGCCTTGATTGTCAAAGTTAGAGTTGATCTATTCACCTCATCAGACAGACTCTCATAACCATAACAAAGAGCTGCAAACAGAAAACTAGTCGTTGATAAGAGTCGGGTTTATTCCTGCTGATGATCACATCATCGGCAGACGGCATTAAAACAACATCTATTCAGACATATGCACTTCAGAATATGACTAACTTAACATTTTCTGATAGATTTCTAACGAATTTCCTGGACAGTGCACAATCTTCTCTGTAGGAATTCAAGGATCGGGTATTGTTTTTGGAAATTTGGCTCTGAGACAGGTATCATTTTGGAGAATTCGGCTCCAGGATGCCTTTTCAGATTTTTCAGCGGCACGTTCCTGCGTGTAGACCACTCTCCTATGCAGTGAAGTATTAAAGAAACGAATATGCGACTTATGTTATATCAATAACATTTGCAAACAAGCACCTCATATTTTACTGACTCACCTGGTATGTAAGGAGTAAAGAGCTTTGTTACTCTCCCATTCTTCCTTCCTCACCCCTACCGCTCACCTCCAAGAAAGGAACTTGCTACAAAATATGCTAAATTATGAATATGTGTTAGCACTATAGTAGTTATTGTGTGGTGATATTGTGTGAATAATGAGAATTTTAAAATGAAATGAATTTGAAATTGAACTGGATTCGTTGCTCGGCTTAGCTTTCAGTTTGAAAACAACATAGATATTATCACAAAGTTTGATTGGAAATGCATTTTTTGGCACGGCCTTGACCATGCTTGTTACAACAATAACGTGCTGAAAAACTCTTGTAAATGCAGAGGGAGATATAAGGCAGCTGTAGCTTGGAGTCTGTACAAGTTAAAATATAGACCATTGCATTCCATTGTATTTGATGATCTAGAGAGACTATCAAAACGATCGAACAAATGAAGACAGGTGGCCTCCTTCGGTTCTATTCCTAAACAAGACGCAGAATATCGAGCATTTGTCCTTATTTTGCATGATTTCACTTCTGAATGTTTGTGGAAAGGGCAGGGCAGTAGATGTTTCTTGACCTGGGAGCTGTAGCGTCCTCACAATTGGACACAACAATAGGAAATTTCCTTGCCCAAGATATCATTTTATTGTATTTCATTGTTTGAAGAGTAATCAATAGAATTCCGCGTGTCATCATGATCTTCTATCTTTAGTTTAAGGGAGAAGAACTTGATGAAGCTTCAACAGCACTCAAGTATTTGAGAATACCTTTATAGTACTTTTTCATGTAGGCTCCTTTTCAATCTTCGCAGGATGGAGAAAGGTATAGAATTTTCACATAAAATTCATTGATAAGATGACAACATCCATTAACATAAATATAACACTCGCTCCAGGGTCCACCTGCGAACAGCTAATAGGTCTACTCAGGGCAAATATCACCTTTTTACCAAAATCCAATGAAGAACTTAGAGGAAGAATATAACTGTGAGATATGCACAGTAGACAGAAATAAGTAACAGGTGCCAAATGAGAGAATAACTGATGAGGATGATGAATGATGGACATTTGTGAGTGATGAATTTACAAAGTTGAAGAAATGAAGATCAGCTCCACCCAAGCAGAAATGTTTAATGTCAAAGAGAGTATTGAATGGGAATTTTTACGTCTATGGAAAAGCGAACTGTGCACAAAGAGGGTTCGGTTAGAAAAACTAAAAAGAATATTAGTTTATGTGTAGGATAAGAAACGAGTATGACACAGTAAGAGTAACATGCAAGATCTGGCCAATCGAGGAAGTGCAAAGAGAATATATTGCGAGTAACAGAAGATTCATGAACCCTGCAGCACAGGTCTCACGCGTCGCAACATGTTTTCCTGCCTAAGAGTACTCGAATAGTTTTGGAGTTTTTTTTTGAAAAATTTTACGCAATCGCAGCTCAATGGGTTGACTTAGGAAGGAATTTTTGCCTCTGTCGCTCTCAAGGAAGCTGCGGAAAAGCTGGCAAAGCTGTCAAGGCAAGAAGAGATTTCGCACACTCGAGTCGCAATGGCCTTTTTATTTCCGCCAAATTATGAGCAGGTTTCTTTTATTTCTCTCAATTGTTCAACTATTCACAGAATTGGTTTAGCATCTGATTTGTTCAGAGGGAGGAAAACATATCGGGCCTAGGCTAGGCCTTTATATGCCTGCACAAAAAATCAAATGCCGTGCCGCATGTCACCGGCAGTGGAATGTATCAAAGGACAATGCTCATAAGTTAGCTGGCGAATTGCACGAAACTCCGGGGTTAGGCCAAATTACAGCACAATTTTTGTGTTTCAAATTTTGCTACGATTTCCTTTAAGTCCGGGCAGAGGAGATATGGAAGTCAGCCCAGAATGGACACGCTGCTCATTTCAGTTAAGAGTCATGCAGAATACTGTGTGAATTTATCCATTTACATCCCGAATATTGTAAAACTGCTCAAAATAATTATTTTTGGAGCTCATTAGCTTATTTTTTCATTGAATAACTCATTTCCAAAAAAAGAGCAGGGGTTTTACACAATTTTCTTCTTTAACTTTTCCCAATGCAAATTTTCTATTGATTTTACTCAAACGCCCAATGTTGCCATATGGCACGCAAATATTTGAGACAAATTCTATGACACTATAAGAGGGATATACGAAATACGATTTGAGCTGCAACAGCAGACAGGTTTCAGCTTGGGAATAAACCCAAGAAAAATATTTTTCTATCTGCAGTCAGCTTTATTTCGATTATCCAGTGACCATTTCATTGCAGTCACAGTCTCTCCCTTTCAATGCTCAATAGGTATGTGTTATGCAGTGGCTGTCAAGCATCAAACAGCTGCCGCATTCCAATCAAACTATGGTTCCGTTTTACTAATACATGTAGCAATATCCGGAACAGGGACGCTAAGAAGCCCTGGTATGTGCTGAAATATGAAGTACCAAATGGCAATGGTGGGAAACAAAGGGTTATGGCTGTGGTATCAGTAGCTTATAATCATTACGTAATGGCAGCGTCAAGATGACAGCCTGAGACAATTAATGAAATTCTTCACATTGGTGATTCACGGTGTTTGCTTCCTGTGCAATGTGGCACAATTGTCCTTAGTCAATTATTTGTTACAAAGAGAGTCAACGTTTCTTGATATGCTGACCAATGACACTTTCTAGAATACCTCATACATATGATCTTTCACCTTGAAAGTTTACTGAGTTTTTCTCTTGCTTCAGGGTTGAAAGATGATCTGTTAGGAAGTGAAATTCCTGTAAATACAAGCATTGGATTGAGTGTGACATTCATCCTATATGTATCACTATAATCTTCTTGTGACATGCATTGCAATATGGACTTTTGAATAAATAAGAGCCAAACATTGCGCATTTTACACTTGCTTTCATCAAATGGAATGAGGCATTCAACAAATTGCCATGATGATGCACCTGTTTGATTACTACTGCTGATGATTATTTTTGCTGTTTGCCTCCAATTTACCATGAGACTGTGACTTCATCCTACTGCAGATGCAATCAAAATATCTTTGCTACAGTATTGAACCAAACTTGAGATGATTTCGCTGTTTGATAATCAAACTTTGATTATCATTGTTGATTCTGATCAATGCTGTTGGAAGCAAACTTTGAATCACAGTAACTGAGACCTCATCACAAAACAACCAATCATTGCAGCCAGTATAACTATTGTCAGTATTCATCTTCGCCAACCCACAGCAGTATAATGAATGAAAATTAACCGTTTCTGATTGAAAATTGCTACTTAATGCTTTAGCTGGCATTAATATTTGATTATGATCAATGTTCTAGTCCTGCTAAGTTGTGTCTTGTAATCATCAAGAAGTTGCCATTTCGTCATCATTTCAAGCTCAGGATTAGTTTCTCAAAGCATTCATAGCCAATAGCTTTGCAAAGACTCTGAGCTGCACTCACTTAACTTTGTGAACGGCGAGTCTCATGATGAATTCGTTAGAATTATTGTCATGTAGATATACGCAAGGTATTTACTGTATGAATTAATACCATGTTGCATTAGAGCATAAATATGTGAAGTACGAATGGTGAGTCATTCTCTTCATCAAAGAATGTGTATGAAATGGGATAGATTTGATAGACATCCTGTTGGTGAGTGAATTGGAACGAACTGGCCAGGCAAGGCAGAAGTTAGAGAGCCTAAAATATGAGACTAAGGGATCTTTTCCTCTATGTTTTGTTGCGCTGATTTGCAGATCAGCTATTACATAATGAGCAAAACTATTTGCAGTGACAAAACTTTGAGACAAACACTTGTCGAAATAATCCTTCGTATGAATTATGGAGCTGTTCGAAATTTGTCACGCCGACAATATTAGCACAAATATGTGCATGACAACAACTGGAAGAAAGACAAGAAATCTGAAATGGAATCTCAAGTATGCCATGTGAGATTACTGTAAACATGCAAGTTCTTTTTAAAATTTAAGTTTCGAATCCATTATGATTCTCGAGATGAATTCAAATCAGAATGACCGCAATTGACGATGCTAAGAAAAGAACCATTTGCACGAATTTACATATTTAAAGTGCCCATTACATCATCACAAATTTAAGGCTCTATACAACTACGTACACAAAAAGTGACAAATACGAATAGAACTAAGAAAATTTGTGAAATTTGCTATTCTATTGCAGAAAATTTGCAGAGAGACGGGACCTCGGCTCTGTTCCAAAGTTTATAGAGGTATTTAAAGTACGACCAAAAACTTTGTAGAGTTAAAACGTTTTTCGATGCCATTTCGGCTCTATTTGCTTAATAGCAAAAGTTAAGGTCTCTTTCGAAAGAGGAAGAGAAGCGTAATGTCCTTAAGCAGCATTTTCGAAATTTAAACTCACAGAAGGGGGTTGAAATCAAGCCTCAAAAAAAGGCAACTCTTAGCCCACGCAGCCGTCGAAGTTGAAAAACATATAGCCGAAAAGCTCTTCTTTAGCTGTATCCAAATCGGTGCTCCGTTTTTTGTCAACCCAATAGGCTTTTGTCTACAAACGAAGAAATGGCCAAGGTTAGCAGATTTTGGAAAGTTTGGTTTTCCTAAAATCAGGGGAAGCAACAATTTGCTACTGCAACGAGTAACACGGACTTTATCACAGTGAAACTGCATCGAGCAAGGAAGGTTGTAGCCTGCATGGAAGGTTGTCTTAAAGGAGTTTGATGATAATTGATGCTTTCGTTGGAAACATATTCTATTTGAACTTTTAATTGTTCGGTCAAGCATCCCAGATAACAATTATTTCTTGCAAAAGCACATGAAGTGTATCGATTGAAATCCCTCAAGCGGCTAGATTCGCACACGAGAAACACTGCGCTACTGCAAAGGTTCCTTCAAAAACTGTAAGCGTGCCTAATTTAACCATGATTTAACTGTTTAGAATCTAAACAAAGTATTCTTTGAAAGAAATCAACAACATTTAGAAAGAAAAAGTGAATTTCGACTAAACTCTATTGAGACAATCTTTCATGCTCGATACAGTCTTTTATGATAAAGGCCCTGTTATTTGTTGTTGTAGCGGCTTAGTGCTTCCCTCATTATTGGGAAAACCAGATTTTCCAAAATCTGCTAACCCTTGGCAATTTCTTCGTTTGCAGTCAAAAGCCTATCGGCTTGGCAAATAAACGGAGCACATATTTGGATACAACGAAGATAGAGCTTTTCAGCCATATGTTTTTCAACTTCGACGGCTGCGTGGGCCAAGAGTTGCCTTTTTTGAGGCCTGATTTCAACCCCCTTCTGTAAGTTTAAACTTCAAAAATGCTGCTTAAGGATATTACGCCTCTCTTCCTCTTTCGAAAGAGACCTTAACTTTTGCTATTAAGCAAATAGAGCCGAAATGGCATCGAAAAACGTTTTAACTCTACAAAGTTTTTGGTCGTACTTTAGTTTCAGTAAACCTAAAACCTGATGTGATTTTATTTGAATAATTCAAAGACTACTTTAAACGTTGTCGAAAATTTATTTGCGTAAAAATGCAAAAAGCAGTTTTTCACAGTAAGAGAACCATCATTGACAGAGCACAGGCCCTCCCTGCAGCAGCTACCTAAAACGCAGTCGAGGGACTACTGGGGACTCATGAAATTGACGCAAACAGCCATCAATGAGCCACCTCAAGTTCTATGAAATCAGAAAGCAGTAAATTTATTTTGTGAACAAATGATTTGTGGTATAAAATTTCAAAATAGCTTCAAATAACGGATTCTTCATACTAAACCTATAAACCAAAAAAAACATCTTAATCTGTAGAAGAAAGAATTTTAACTCCTGTAAAAGAAAACAACAAAAAGAAACCTGCAACTGGGGAGCAAAACTGTTGACACTTGAAAGAGAAGTAAGAATTAATATTGATATCTGAAAGGAAAGAAATAAGTCACTAACTCAAAAGAAGCTGCAGTAAAAATGACACTGAAATAATCAAAACGCGCTTTGTTGCACAATCGTCTGCTAGGTTCATGCGAAGAAAAAATTAATTCATCTTGCTAAGGAAAGGTTTCTCGGAATTGTTTACCCAAAAACACAACATCCCATGCTGATGCTCAGCATATGAGAAGAACCCAGCGGGCTAATTCATCTCTTGAATGAAATGTAAAGGGCACAAATTAGCGTTTTGCTCGTTATGGTAGCAGAGAGAAAGTTTAGTTGCGAATTTTAAGGAGCACTTTTCGTATAAATCTCCGTTAACCCAACAGTGTTTGGACTATTTGATAGTCCTATTTTGGTTGGGGGGCAAAAAGCCCCCCTACCTAACTCTTGACTGGTAATAGGTAGAGCGACCAAATTTGGTGTGCTAATAGCCCCAAGGCATGTACTATCTGTAAATATGAGAATTAACCTAAGATAAGTTATCATTTTTGCTAACGTCAGCATTTTCCTTTGTGTGGTCAAGAAAAGCAGCAAAATTGGTCCAAATAAGAAAAATCGCGATAAAATCAAATTTGGAGCATATTTTCCATCCGAACGTGATAATTGTGATAGAATGCATCAAAAATAACACTTAACTACAAAAGAAATTTGCAAAATATTCAACTTTTGCTCCTTCTTTTGCGATAATTGAGATCTGAGAATTTGCGAATTTTCCAGTGTCAGCCCCAGAAAATTGTCTCCCACCCCCTCATTTTCAAAATATTTCGATGAAATTTTTGAGAAATTGCATGATAAGTAGTTGCAAAAAGTCAAGAAGTTTTATGGCTATAAACATCTTCCTAACAATGTTATTAAAAAAATCTGCTAGGGGGGGGCAAATTGGCCCCCCAACCAAAATAGGGTTAACCAAAAGAATTTTGCCAATGAATTTTCTGAGCATCGTTTTGGGTACATCGTCATTAGCCAAATAAAAACTATATATGAATTAAATGGAACACGGTATAGCGAGCGTCTTCCTGGCGATGGCCAAAAGGATTTTGATTGCGAATTTTTGCAGAGCACGTACATCTTCGTTACGGTAGCCGCGGAATTTAACAGCGCACCGTCTCAAAGTACTCTCCACGAGGTTTCTACCACGGAACCGCGGACCACGAAACAACATTAAAAACAACATTAAAGAAACCTCGTGGAGGAGAGTAGTCTCAAAGTATATCTTCGCTACGGTAGCCGAAATGAATTTCACTCCTGAATCTAACAGAGTACTTTTTTACGGTAAACCTTCGTCACGGTAGCCAAAAATAATTTCGATTTTGAATTCAACAGAGCACCGCTTAGCGCATATCTTCGTTGCGGTTGCAAAAAAGAATTTCACCTCTGAATTTAAAAGAGCACCGTTTAGCGCATATCTTCGTTGCGGTTGCAAAAAAGAATTTCACCTCTGAATTTAAAAGAGCACCGTTTAGCGCATATCTTCGTTACGGTTGCAAAAAAGAATTTCACCTCTGAATTTAAAAGAGCACCGTTTAGCGCATATCTTCGTTACGGTTGCAAAAAAGAATTTCACCTCTGAATTTAAAAGAGCACCGTTTAGCGCATATCTTCGTTGCGGTTGCAAAAAAGAATTTCACCTCTGAATTTAAAAGAGCACCGTTTAGCGCATATCTTCGTTACGGCTGCAAAAAAGAATTTCACCTCTGAATTTAAAAGAGCACCGTTTAGCGCATATCATCGTTACGGTTGCAAAAAAGAATTTCACCTCTGAATTTAAAAGAGCACCGTTTAGCGCATATCTTCGTTACGGTTGCAAAAAAGAATTTCACCTCTGAATTTAAAAGAGCACCGTTTAGTGCATATCTTCGTTACGGTTGCAAAAAAGAATTTCACCTCTGAATTTAGAAGAGCACCGTTTAGCGCATATCTTCGTTGCGGTTGCAAAAAAGAATTTCACCTCTGAATTTAAAAGAGCACCGTTTAGCGCATATCTTCGTTACGGTTGCAAAAAAGAGTTTCACCTCTGAATTTAAAAGAGCACCGTTTAGCGCATATCTTCGTTGCGGTTGCAAAAAAGAATTTCACCTCTGAATTTAAAAGAGCACCGTTTAGCGCATATCTTCGTTACGGTAGAAAATAAATGTTAATAATTGATTGCAAAATAGCATCGAATAACGGACTCATCGCATTGAATCCATAAAGGCAAAAAAGTCAGTGATCTGTAAAAACAAGACTGTTAGCTCTCGTAAAAGAACTACTGCTAAGATAAACGCATAAGTAAGGAGAAAACAGTTGAATCCAGCAAGAGAAAAAACTAATTAATCTTGAAACTTGAATGGAAAGAAATGAGTTTGTAGCTCATCAGTAACTTTAGTAGAGACCAACGTGGAATAACAAAACACGCGCTTCGTCGCACATCCGTCAGCTCGGTTCGTGCAAAGAACAAGATAGGAATCAAATGTTTTAGGCGATGTTTGCTCGTGGCCCATGACCGGAAACCTTCAAAGCCTCATTTTCACGGACCAATCAGACGGCGAATCAGCGAGGAAGACAGAAGAAATGTATGAAAATTTTTCTCAACTTTATCTACCTTTATACGTAAAACGCAACCAGGACAAAAAAATGCTGGAAATTTCCAGAATTGTTTTGAAGATATTTTCTCACCAGATGTTTGGGTATCCAAATTTGGATGCCGGTTTAAATACCTCACAGTTTGGTGGAGATATAGAGTTTTCCGATAGGCAACATCGGCCGAGGCTTGTCAAGCCTTGTTTACGCCACTTCAAGTCAGGTGATAAAACCTCTTGAGAAAACCTCCTTTCAATTTCATTACTACTTTCGAACCATGGAAACTAATGCCATGAATGCAAAGAGTAATATAATACAGAAATTTCTCAAGAGTATTGCCATGTGACTTGAAATGTGTGAACTAACCGAAGCGAATTTCTTCAGTTCACATAGAAATCGAACGGGCATTGAATCTTGAACCAAAGAAACTGCGGTGTAAGGACAATAGCAAGAACAATTGGAAACGTAAATATTTGCCGTTCGGGGATCGCTCTTAAAACAATCACTATTGTTATTGCTATTGTTTCTAACCCAGAATTTCTATTGTTTAAGGTTGAGTGCCTCATCGATTTTGAAAACACCATAACTCCGAGAACCCTTGAGATATTTAAACCGGCATCCAAATCTGGATACCCAAATATCTGGCGAGTAGATTCCTTCAAAAAAATTTGGGAAATTTCCAGCAGTTTTTTGTCCTGGTTGCGTTTTATGAGGGCAGGTAAAGTTGAGAAAAATTTTCACACTTTTCATCTGTCCTCCTCGCTTATTCGCCGTCTGATTGGTCCGTGAAAATGAGGATTTGAAGGTTTCCGGCCATGGGCCACGAGCAAAATCGGCTAAAACATTTGATTCCTATCTTGCAAAGAACAACCTACAAACAGGCCGGCCTTAGCTATCACTAGATGAACAAAAGCATGGAACTTGCTATGATCCCAAAGACTTGTTGACCGGATGAGACAACACGTGCTCTTAGCAATGAGGAAAGGTGCTGCCCTGAAAGTGATTCTGTGATTGGTACTCATTTAGTAGTAATGAGAGTAGGAACACCTAAAGCGAGGATTGTTCCGATGTTTGAATAAGGGAAGTCGTGTGTTTAAAGTCAAATCTTTCAAAAGTCAAAAGGGCGGAGAGAAACCCACAAATCTTCCAATATGAAGCTTAGTAGCCCATGACGTCACAGTATTCTGATCACGTAACTGCAAATAAGCCTTTGGCATAAGTTTTCTGCTACTTTCACGAAAATGAAAATGTATATTCAACTAATCAGATACAGAGCTGGTTTTACCAAAGGTCTATGCTAAAGATCTCAGACCTTATTTTACAATCGGCATATGGTTAAAATTTCGTCAGGGATCGGCGTCACGTCGAAATTTCATTTCTTCGAAAATGGGCATACGTCCCAAAAGTTTTCAAGTACGCTACAAATAAGATATAGCTTTCAAAGTCTTACATGTTACGCCAATTATGTCCAGGATCAAGATGAAAGTATTCGTTGACTGATTTTTAAAAGCCTTGATGAGTTAAGCTATTTGCTATTAATAAAGCTGATGCACCTACCTTCATCCACAACAGATCCCAGTAATCGAGGTCGATTACAAATTCTTTCACCGTAATAAGGCAGTGGATACATTTACCAATAGGGTGATCGCAATCCAATTTCTTTCCACCACGATATCATCGCGAATTTTTGCAGCGAATGATCAAATTTTGCAGCGAATTTAAGACTGATTTTCATATGTCGCATTTCATCGCATTTCATTGCACTGGATGTTCACAACTGCAATTGTCAAATTATATCAAAATCGAGAATAGTAATTCACTGGAATTCGTCCTATTTCATCGCAGAAGACAAAATTTTTTGATTAGCTGATAGTAATGGCGACGAATTGCACTTGACTGCGACGAATTAGAATGAATTAGAATACCTTGTTCATGCTGGTTTTCATATATCGGAAATAATTCTAATTGATTGTGGGCCAAAAATCCTGATGCAATGCGATGAATTACTATGCAATGCGACATACAAAAACCAGCCTTAAAGTTTCAAACTTTGCTCGTCGCAAATTTCTGGGGAGAACTGAGTAAAACGAAAGGTTGTGCAAGCTTTAATCTCCCATATGACACAGCAAATTGATACCTTTGACAATAGGTTATGCACCTCTGGACTGCCGGGGAAATTTCTCTACACAAAGAATATTTTCTTCCGATACGATAAAAAGATTTGCGAATATTGAGTAAGGCTTTGTCTTCTCTTCATTTGGTTGTGACTGACAACGCCTTCTGGAGGTGGGGGGGAGTGCAATTTACTCTCAAAGGTATCAATTTGCGGTGGCATATGGGAGACCCGAGCCCTGCAAAATCTTCTGTTCTCAGGCATTCGCGACAAGAGACCTTGGAAAGCTACGTTCGCTGCAGAAACTTCAAAATTTGATCGCATTTGTCAAAATCAACAATGAAAATATGATGAAAAGAAATTAAATTTAAGGTGACCTTACTGGTCAATATATATACCGTCTCAATATGGCGAAAGAAAGCGATTTAATGCCGATTACTGGGATTCTGCTGTGGATGAGGTAACCCCCAATTAGCTTCCTTAGCTGCAAATAGCTTTAATTCGCAAAGAACTTGCAAAAATCGCACAAACAAATATCTTCATATTGTTCCAAGACATAATTCACGAAGCATGTAAGATTTTGAAAGCTGCAAAAATGCAAAAGATTTGAATAATGGCAGCTGCTTCATAGTTATTAGCAATCATTTTATTGAAATCTGCAATAATTAGAATAAGTGGCCAAAAGCCTTTTTCTTATCGCGGTGCAAAACTGTAGAGCAGCCTAAAAAGCTACTAAATTGGCCCCCTCCCTGAAAACCTTCAATTTCATTTCATGTTCATTCCATTTTATCATATTTTAACACAAAACCCTATCAGCTAAAAAGAACAAAAGAAAAAGAACTATACAAATATCTATTTACATATGGTAAAACCTTAGAAATTTGCTGGTCTTCCTAGGGATCGTGCTTCGGGAAGGATGCTAGTTTTGTAGGAATTCCTTCAGTTTCCTTTTGAAAATGGTAATCGTGGAACTCATCCTGATTTCTAATGGGATTTCATTCCACGTCTTTGCACCAGAATGGAAAAAACTGCTTTTGGAGAATTCTAGGTTCTGCCTTGGAATGTCAAGTTCTCTTGTTGGATAGTTAGATATTTGAGATCTGGTAACAAGTCTCCCTCTTAAGTTGTCCGGGAAGAGACCATTCATTATTTTATAGATCATCACGGCCCTGTCAAATATTATGTTTGAGACTGAAAACCAATTGCAACTCCACCCATCTTTTAATCGAGAGCTTTCTATTAGTGTTCGTGCAATAGTTTGCAGACGCTGAAGATGATCAAGCTTTATGTTTGACATACTACCCCACAGCTCATCACTGTATCTCAAATGACTCTTAAGCAGTGCCTTGTACACCTGATCCAATTTTGTTTGCGGTAGTATGTTCTTTAATTTCTGCAGTGAAGAAAGGGCATTTTTAATTTTACCTTTGAGGTTCTTATATTGGTCATTCCATGTAAGGTTTTCGTCCACTGTAACTCCAAGGTATTTAACTTCTTTGACCCGTTTGATTGGTCCTCCATTTATGTTCACCTCTAATGGATCATGGATACGGTTTGTTTGTCTTTTGCGACCAACGACCATGTATTCTGTTTCATCAGTGTTCAAAGAAAAGCTATAGCCGGGGACAATTTTTATTTCATTTTTACGCTCTCTTTATAGCCTTAGTTTCGTATGATATTGTAAATTAAGTTAGGTCAGTAATTTCTTTGTTTTCGTGATTATTTTAATCTTTTAAACAGGTCATGTTGAAAAACGTATGCATTTATGAACCTATTTAACCCTTTCACGCTCAGCTAAAGTTAATCTGAACAGAAAAACCTAATGTAGATTGTCTTTTCCAAGGGGTATCATAATCAGTGATTCAGAAGCAATACAGTAGATAAATGCAATGTGCATAACCTTTCAAATCAATCAAAATTTTAAATCCTTTACCCCCTGAAAAATTTGCAGTTCTCCATGAATGCTGTTGGGTCATATGGCCCTTCCGGGGGTGAAAGGGTTAACCTGTATAAATATTACAAAATAAAATGATGAAATTTTTGATAGATTTTCCAGTATTTTTGATGATTCGATTATAAAGTTAAAAATATGCAGGGATCAACGTTGCCCCCAGGTCAAAACCAGAGCTACTATATTGGCAATAGTGGATCATGCCGTCAAATACTAAAACATGACAGTCCCAGCAAACACAAAAGATAGCCGACAAGCACGCAAACACACAAGTTAACAGAACATTGAACGGACAATTTTATGGAGATGCATTGACACAGTTGCTTTTTCTACTGGTGTCCCAGAAAAAAAGGTAACAGATTTGATCAGGGCTAGCACTAAGAACTTAGCTCGAATCAATCAGAAATAATCATGAAACTAATCCTTGATAGGTAACTCGAAGATCGATACCTTGTTTGTGACATGGGATCATTGAGAGTAGACATTATTACTTTTAAAGTCCAGATTTACCTCCAACTCAAAACCAGAGCTTCTAGGTTTTGGCCTAAACTACAAACACGCTAAGTTGTGAAATCTCCTCAAAGGATAGACATAGCTTGCAAATTCTGGACAAGGGCCCGTGTTCTAAGGTACACATTTGAATAAAAATTTAAAACTGAAACTGACAAAAATATCAATGATTATAGTCATCTAACTTCAGTTAAAATGAATTAATAAAGTGAAAACATTGAGCACCACTGGGCACTCTCAAGGCTCTTATCCTAGTGGATTCTTCATCCTTTGGGTATATGTGATTGTTTGTTTCGTAATGATTCCAATAAAAGCAAATAATTGATTTTCTTCAAATAATGAAGAATATTTCACGCCCAAGGGAATTATCGCGCTGATGAATAACTTTTATTCGTCAGATATAATTACAAGCCTTTGTAGAATGAACAGAGATGTCTCTTCGGGACAAAATTCGATTCGAATTCGAATTTGATTGTAAAGTTGGATTTGGATTTCAATTCAGAATTTTCCGAATCACGAGGCCTCTTGCGTGTGCTTCGCTAGGCCAAAACCCAAAAGCTCTGGGTTTGAGATGGAAGCAAATCTAGACTTTCAAGATAAAAATGTCCTCTCTCAATGCTCCAATGTCAACAAAGAACGTATCTATCTTCAAGTTAACTATGAAGGATCAGTTTAAAACTGATTTTCAATTGATTCAAGCTAAATTCTTAGCGCTAGCCCTGATCAAATGTGTTACCTTTTTTCGGGGACACCCGTTAAAATGATTAGGCTATTATCAGAGTTATACCTTCAGTTCGAAATGAACACTGAGAGCTCCCTCGAAACTAGATAACTCGTGAATCATTTAGGTATCCCTTTGTCACGGTTTATTGATCAAATTTTGTGCTTGCCTGTAAACGTGAAGTTGAAGATAATGGCGCGCTTGTAGTTTTGCAGTATACTTTGCACTAATGCCGGCAGCTCTGGTTTTGCCCTGACAGCAAATTTAGAGTTTGTTAATTTATAACTCAGCAACCTTGTAGGTTAGTCTAATAATTGTAGACCTAGAGAAACATAATTATTTGAATTTTAGTTTGAAACAGGTTGTGTTAAAGTTTCCTTAAATCTGTTGCGTTTTTCGAGACGCCCGGTATATCTTATTTTAGCGTTCCTGAAAACAGCTTGAAACTAGGCCAATTTTCGAAGGAATGAAATTTGATGCAAAATGAATCCCAACCGAGATTTTAACAAAATGTAAAGTGTACAATATCGAGTAGGCCCTGTAGAATCGATTCGTGGTAAAAAACCTCTGTATCTCTATTAGTTGAATTTCCAGCTTGACTTTCGTGAAGGCGCCAGAAAATTTGCATCAAAAGCCCTATCTTTAATCATGTGATCGGAATACGACAATGTCATTGGCTGATCATGGGCGGAAGGAGACCGCTGTGTTGAAGATATCATAAACAATACACTTCAATAATGTGCATCTTTTCTTCTTGTTATCTGTTGTCTTTGGTCCAACATTCGTGAGAAGTTCGACTGCATCAGATCAGTGCACTCCATGCATTCTATGCTTCTAATAGTCAAATTGCATTGATCTCGCAAATGCCCCTTGCAACGGTCCTGATTCTTTCAGGAGCCACCGTGAGGAAAACTTATGAAGACGGCTTTTATATTGTAAATATTTAAACTATCGTTTTCATTTGAACTCTGTAATGTAGTTCCTAGCGACCAGGTGAAGACCCACTATGTGGAGATACTGGTCTTGATTTCATTATTAGTATTATTATTATTATTATTATTATTATTATTATTATTATTATCATTATTATTATCATTATTATTATTATTATTATTATTATTATCATTATTATTATTATTATTATTATGACATATTATGACAAAAGTTGCCAATACGATTCTTTCAACAGTACGAAGAACGTCCTTAAATCTATCAGGCTAAATCTTGCAAATAAAGTGAAAGAAAATCTTACGACACAAGGCCTTGTCATGCGTCATGTATGGGACTGTGTTCTTTCAAACACTAAAACAGTGTGGTCGTCTGTACAGAAGGCTATGCCAAGGAACATCTTCAACTACACAATAAGATATCTGAATAATACTCTTCCTAACATGAGTAATATGCAGATTTGGGGTTATGCAGAAAATAAGATGTGCCCACTGTGTCACGATCCCCAAACACTGGGCCACGTTGTCGCAGGCTGTAACATCGCTCTTACTCAAGGACGCTATACATGGAGACATAACTCCGTTCTGAAGATCATTGCAAATACGTTGCCAAGATCATGTAAGAGCCTATATGTTGATCTGCCCTCCTTTGCATCTCCCTGCATAGTAACAGGGGATCAGGAAAGACCTGATATTGTTATTGTCCAACACAAGACCGTCACACTTGTGGAGCTTACGGTTGGTTTCGAGACGAACATGGCGGGTAACAGCACAAGAAAGAGAGAAAAATACATGCCACTTATGAACAGACTGAAATCATCATATAATAAGGTTGTGTACTGTAATGTCTCAATGGGGGCATGTGGCTTCATCGAAAAGGACAGTAAAAGATTCTTCGAACTGCTATCTAACCTAAATGTCTCAGACACAGAAATAAAATATGTAACCAAAAGGATGATAAACATTTGTATTCGCGCATCCTACTTCATTTTTTGCTGTAGAAACAAGGAATGGACAAATCCAGAACTCTTAGATTTTTAGGTCCCTGATTTCTAACTTTTACATCACCTGTGTGAGTATGTCATTAATGCCCCTTGTTGGCGAGTTAATGCCATAGATTTTAGTTTTAGTTTTGTATTGTATGTATTAGGATATATTGAATGAAAGTTTCCATTATTATTATGTGATTATGTGATATTAATATCATTGTTATTATTATCATTATCATTATTGTTATTATTATTTATTATTATTATTATCATTATTATTGTTATATTTATTATTATATATTATATTTGTTATATTATTATAATTGTTATTATTATTATTTATTATCATTATTATTATTATTATTATTATCATTATTATTATCATTATTATTATTATTGTTATATTTATATTTGGAAAATGCTTATCAAGAGAAAGTTAGAAGATCTAAGGAGTTATGTGATTGTCTAAAGAGAAATGGATTCTCAGTGCAGCTGGTTGTTCTTTGTTTCGGTTCTCTTTGGTATGTAAAAAGTGACAAGGAAACAAAAGTAAAAAGGAAAGGATTGAGAAATTTCTCCAAAGTAAAGAAAATATAGAGAATGTGATGAAATGGTGTTCGATATCGTGTATAATTGGAGGAAACTCTATCTGGAGGAGCAGAGTTAAAAAGTTATTGGGACAATAGTTATCAGTAGTAAACGGACTTTAGTTGAAACATAATTGGGAATACGGCAACACACCAGTTTTTAAGCAGTTTTTTGCTTAGCATCTTGGTCAAGTAGTAGCTATTATTATGTTCTTTTTATCACAGGTAAAGTTCCTGGTAAGTTCTTCCCGAAGCAAGCCAGAACAACTAGCCTCAGGTTTCGAGAACCTTCCTCAATGTTCTTGCAGTTCCTAACAATGCCGTTTTCTGGATCACCTCAATCCTGATCTTGATTCCTATTTTCTCTATGTACTGCTCTACTTCTTTCGTGACACATCCCAAAGCACCAACCACAACTGGAATGACATTTACTCTTCGAAGGCACCATAACCTTGCAATTTCTCCTTTTAGGTCTTGATACTTTTCGATTTTCTCTTGTTCTTTCAGTTTTATCCTTGTAACTCCTGGTACAGCTATGTCAATGATCAAGCACTCTTTTTCTGATTTTAGCTCGACAACAATGTCTGCATGTCTATGCTCAATTTCATAATCTGTGTTTATGTTAAAGTCCCACAATACCTTAATGCTTTCATTTTCAGTAACGCCTTCTGGCTTATAATTGTACCACTGTTCAGCCCTGGAAAGGTAATACTTCTCGCGAATCTCCCAATGAACTATCCGTGCTACGTTGTCGTGACGTCGCTTATATTCCTTATGGGCTAATTTGCTGCACTCACATATAATATGGTTCACTGTTTCCCCTTTCTCACCACACATTCTGCACGTCGGGGAATCTCTTGAATTGTCGATATGATGTTTGACGCAGTTCGTACGTATTACTTGCTCTTGTGCTGCCATAATTAGTGCTTCTGTCCCTTTCTTCAAGTCTCCATTTTTTAGCCACAACCATGATTTTTTCTTGTCTGCTATCCCATCCGTATCTCTGAAAAACTGACCATACATTACTTTTTCGTGCCATTTGACTTCTCTTTCTCTTCTTCTTTGATCTTTCTATTCTGCTGGATTAATGATGTCATTCTTCATTTCCTATTGTTTATTTACTGCCCTTAATAATTGCTCTTGGCTGTTTTTAAGGTACCATCTAAGGCTATTTTCCTCTGAAAGTATGGTTTCTAATACGCTTTGCAATCCCCTTCCACCTCTCTGTCTTGCTACATACAGCCTATCGACATCACTCTTTGGATGTAATGCTCCATTCATTGTCATAATTTTCCGCGCCTGTCTGTCCAGTTTCTCCAGTTCCTCTTTCGTCCACTTCACTATCCCAGCCCCATATCTCATCACAGCTACTGCCCAGATATTAATTGCTGAAATGGCATTCCTGCTGTTCAAGTTTGATTTCAATATAAGTTTAATCCTTCGCTTGTACTCCTTCGTGAATCTTTCATTTCTTTCTCCTTTATCCCATCTAGTTCTATTATACCCAAGTACTTGTAACCTTCTTCATTGACGCCTTTCATCTTCTCTCCATCTGGTAGTTCAATTCCATCACAAATAACTATCTTACCACGCTTCATGATAATTACACCACATTTTTCTATTCCGAATTGCATGCCAATGTCGCAACTGAACCCATGCACTGTATTCACAAGTGATTCTATGTCTCTCACTCTGTCCGAATAACTTTAAGTCATCCATATATAGAAGATGATTCAATTTTGGCTGGTTCTTTCCCAAACTATATCCAGCTTTCGTCTTTCTCAAAATCAATGACAATGGAATGAGACAAATAACAAATAGGAGTGGCGAAAGGCTATCTCCTTGGAATATTCCACGTTTGATGTTGACATCCCCTAATACTTCATCTCCATACTCTTTTCCAGGACGTTCATAATATTATCAGCTGCTCCAACTAATTGTAGACTCTTTAGTATTCACGAGTGTGGTACCATGTCATATGCCTTTTTATAGTCCACATAAGCCATAGCTAAGTTGGTCTGTCTTCTCTTACAGTTCGTAAGTACCATTTTGTCAATGAGTAGTTGATCTATCGTTCCGCGTGTTTCTTTACGACAACCCTTCTGTTCTGATGGTAACATAGCATTAGTATCTACATGCTCGTACAGCTGCTCGGACAGCATACCTGTTAGCAATTTCCACATTAGTGGTAAACATGAAATGGGTCTGAAGTTACTCGCAGCATTTCCCTTACTCCTGTCTTTTATACACAATACCGTTCTTCCATACGTCATCCTTGCTGGAACCTCCCCACTTTCGACCACTGTATTCAACTGGCAAGCAATTCTATCGTGCAATGATGACAAGTTTTTCAGCCAATAGCCTTGTACTCTGTCAGGCCCAGCTGCTTTCCAATTTGGAATTTTCCCCATTTGCTTTCTTACATCCTGGACAGTGATCTTCACATCATCTTGTTTATCGACTCTACTTACTTCAATTTCGATCCCCCGCAGCCATTCTGCGTTATCGTTATGTCCCATATTTCACTCCAAAATTTTCTACTTTCTCCCGCATTTGGTACTGTGTTCTCTTTAATTAGTTCATCATTCAGTTCCATAAAAACTCGTTTTTGGTTTGATGAAAGCATCCTGTTTATTCTGAATTGGTTTATCCGCTTTTCATATCTGTCTATCTTTGCTGCCTTAGCTGTTATTCTTTGCTTAAGTTCTTCCATAGCAACCTTTACTCCTTTCTTCCTCACATGATGCTTTTTGAAGATCTGTTCTAATTTCTTTGCATCTCTTGCATAACGGTCCAACTTGCTAACAGTTTTCCTCAACTCATTTATATCCCGTTGGATTCTCCTTTTCCAAAACGGTTCTTGGGTCACTGTATCCTTTCTCTGTTTCAATCCTAACCGTTGGCTAACATAGACGGCTACTGCATTTATGAGATCGTTCGTTCCTGTCACATGGACTGTTATAGTATATTTCAAAACTTTATTCACGTTGCTAGTTATCTCTCTGAGCTTTGTAAGATCTGCGTTTCTAAAGGATTCCACTACAATTGGAACTGTCGATGTCTTCATTTGCCACATGTTTGTTACTTAGATCTTTGTACTAGCTTCTCTACTTCTTTAATCGATACATTTCTTTCAGATGGTATACTCATGTCAATCATAATGCATTTCTGTTCTATCTTGTCTTTGATAATTATGTCAGGTCTGTTAGCTTTTATCTCTTTGTCTGTGTTTACAGGCATGTCCCATAATACAGTGGCAGCTTCATTTTCAGTCACTTTCTCAGGTTTGTGCTCATACCACTTATCTGCAGTTGAAAAATGGTAATGCTTGCATATTCTCCAATGTATGTATCCTGCTGCCTTGTCATGTCGTTGTATATATTCCGTGTTTGCAAGTACAGGACAGCCGGCTACGATATGGTCAATAGTCTCCTCAAATTCATTGCACATCCTACATTTGAGGTCAGTGCCATCTTTGATGGTCTTATTGTGGTATGATCTTGTTGCTAAGCTTTGATCCTGTGCAGCAATTATTAATCCCTCAGTTTCTCCTTTAAGTCCAGGACTCTTGAGCCATTTGTGAGTCTGTTCTGTTTCAACATTTGACTTATTCACCCTAGTTGGATACTGGCCATGCATCGGCTTTCCTTCCCATTAATTAGTTTTTTATTTTTGTGTAAATAGTTGGTCTTAATTAGTTCAAATTAGAACTATTATATTTTAAACCAACTGTAAATAATGTTATAATAATAATGGAAACTTCATATATTTTCAACAAAATTTAAAACTACTAATACAATACCAGTCGACCTCCTCTCTAATGACAGGCAGAGATACGACTGCTGGATACCAAGGAAAAGAAAGATGCCTAAAAGTTCAAATTACATGTTTAAAAGTTCAAATCGTTCTCTAAAAGAAAAAGAATTGTTCACTAGCAATTAAAATTGTCTAAAGCTGGAGTAATGACTGTTCTGTCCACTGCTTATTCCTGCGGCAAAAGATATAGTAACTACACCTTAAGGCTATATTAGCTGCCGTTTTCATTATATATGTTGAGCTCTTTTCTCCTATACCAATGCTTGACATCATGGTTAAAAATGAATTACAAGACTTACCAAAAAGTCCAATGCTACCCATTGACACATTCACAAAATTTACCTCATCATATTCATCGTTTAACCTGCGAGATAGTTCTTCATATTTGGCTTCCTTCCTTGCAGCGTTCTTTTCAATATTTGCCTCGAATCCAACTGTCAACTCCATTATGTACAACGTTGCACCTTTGACAGCCAACAAATCAGGTCTTAGTTCCATACCAGTAATAACACATGGCGATTCCCAGCCATCTAAGTCTACATAGAGCGATACATCCTTCACAGAGCTCAGAGTCCTAGCTATGAAACTAAGGACAGAATTGTGTCTCCAGGTGTAACGGCCTTGGTCCAAATATTCCTTACAACCAGCAATAACATGTGACAATGTTTCATGTTCTTTACAAAATGTACAACGAGAATCATCCGTCTGTCCCCATAATACCATATTACTCCGATTGGCCAGAGTATTGTTTAGAAATCTAATAGCGAAGTTAAAGATATTTTTTGGCATCGAGTGATGAACATCTGACCAAAGCCTGATAAATTTTGGCTGTATGTTGCTAACAAGAAAATTGGAAAGCATCCCTTGCCTCACAAGTTTGTTCTCTATCCTCTGTTCTTTTTCGTTTCTGATCGATTTTAGCGCTTCCCGTGTACTATTGAATCTATCAAACTGGACATTTGTTCCTTTGTTAGACTCTTCATAGATTTTCTTAACGTCCTCATTTGGAGAGTTCTTCAAGCAATTTCTCAACACCGTTTGGCAGAGAGTAAATTTTGTAGATGGCATCATAATATCTAGACCAAATTTATCTTTGGAGAGTAAGCAAATATCAAGGGTTCCGTTGATGGGGATATCGATCCAGCGTCGTAAATATGAAGCAACGACATTATCTAAGTTATTTCTAACCCACGTAAGGCCTAAATTTGCTATAGTGAGATCCCACGATATCTTGCTAAGGACGTAATGTTTGTATAATTGCGTTTTGTTCTTTGGGTGAAGAGGAAGAGCATCGATGGAGGTCATCAAATCTTCGATTTTCATTTTAGCTTTGTCCCTGTGCTTCGATTCTTCCATTTCAAAATTATAGTACCTTCCAAGATACTTGAAATTTTCATCCTTTTTCACTTGTGGTATCACAGAATTATTTACGTATAACTTTGGTTGGAATTGCTGACATTTGGTGCCCTTTTTGACCATGCCGAAGGAGACACATTTGTCAATTCGAATTATCATTTCTGACCATTGACACCAACGAGTGAATGCATTTAAAAGAACTTGATTTTCACTTTCTAATCCTGATACTACGGAAGCGTCGTCGGCAAATTGAAACCAGTGCCTTGGTGTGAAGCTTGCACTACTACTGTAGCCCATCCGCTGAAACGCGTCAGCTTTGATATATTGAATAAAGGTATTGATGCACATATTGAATATTATTGGGGACAAACAGTCACCTTGCAGAACACCCCGGCCTACCTCTATGAATGGTGTACGAAATTCAGGTGTGATGATGGATGTGTTAAATTCCTTGTAGAGGCTATCAATGACGTCAGAGATCGGTTGAGGAATTTTATGATAGTTGTTGACCTCCTTGATTAGATTATGATGAACTTCTCCAAAAGCGTTCTTGAGGTCAATTAGTGTAATTACAAGAGATCGCTGCTTTCGACGAGCAGTATTTATCAAGTGGGCCATGTGTGCTGTGTGTTCGTAAGTTCCAGAGATGCCCGGGGTAAAACCTTTTTGTATGCTGTGTTCGATCATCTCATTGTCCTTCAGGAAATTTTATATTTTGTTCCGTAAGCACGATGTGAATATTTTCAGTGGTATTGACTCCAATTACTCCAATTATTATAATAATAATGATAATGATAATAATAATAATAATAATAATAATAATAATAATAATAATAATAATAATAATAATAATAATAATAATAATAATAATAATAATAATAATAATAATAATAATAATAATAATAATAATAATAAATGTCTCATCTTTTCATGTGCCTTCTTCTTTGTCTCCTGCTTTACTCTCTTAGCAAATAAAGTGACGCTTTCTTGTTGTATTCTAGTTATGTCTGGTACTTCGAACTCTCCTTTAAATTTTCTGGCATCCTTTGAAACAGAATAAAGCTTCTTGCTGTTTTCATGCCGGTACACAAGTTTGAGAAGGGATCTTCTGTTTGTTCCAGGTACGCGTTTAGCCCCACAGTGGTTTTTTTGAACACGAGTTCGAGCTGAGCGAGACCCCGTCCGCCACCTTCTCTTGGTAGGTACATTCTTTCCACACAGCTTCTGGGTGGTTCATCCTTTCCATAGTTAACAGCTTCCTTGTCTTCGTATCCAGCTTTCTTATTTCACTCATTATTATTATTATTATTATTATTATTATTATCATTATTATTATTATTATTTTTATTATTATTCGATGAATTCAACGAGGTAGACGTGCCCCTCGGGGCTCCTGCTGAAGAATGACTCGAATCAATAATCCGTCGTAGTTGCCGTCGTAAATGCAAGTCAAGTTCCCTGGAATGTGTCATTGAGTGTTCCTATAGCTGCTGGCGATTATTGATGACTTTGGTTAGAAAGTTAAAAGCCTTATACAAAGCTGCTGTTCGCTCTGGCAAGATAGTTCACTTAGGCCCAAAAGATAGTTCACTTAGGCCCAAAGCACAAGCTTCGACAAGACGAGGATTTTTCTTTGTTCCAAAAACAATTGGCTCCTATTGAATGGACGCAATTCGAGGAGAGGGAATTGCTATTTCGCAAACATATTGCCTCGAAAAAAGTTAACTATGGGGATTTTCATTGTAAAGGTGACATTGAACAATGGTTCAAGATGATTAAAGTTTTAGTTGGTGTTTTTTACAAAGATGACAAATTTCTTCGATCCAAGCCCAGTGGACAAAGGTGGAGCGAAGCCTTTCTAAAGTCTTGCACGCGGATTGCCAATACGCTTCCCCGAGACAATTTAAACTTGAACGGAGAAGAACTGAATGGAATTGAGTATCTTGAGGGCCCTTGAGCATCAACTTTGTTATATCAAAAATACAATCACACCTTTCTTTTCATTGAAACGGTCAACAAACAGTCAAGATTTAAAGGTCCCAAGAGAGAAGTTGACACAACTTTGGTTGCATAGACCTATGCATAGACGAAAAAAGGCGATATCTGTAATAAAAAATGATGGTTATTGGCCCTCAAGGGATACTTTTCAATTGACAACTGATCAGAATGAACAATACTACGATTCATTGGACAAATATGTGAAAGCTGAAGATTTTGTGGTAAACAATGGTGACTATTTTGATCGATCTGGCGTAGTGGTAGCTGATGAGGAGTTTTTTCAGCATGAGGAAATAGCAACAGTAGTCAAGTCCTGTCCGAACGGGAAGACTTCTGGGATAGATGGTGTTTCTTACGAAGACGTCAAGGCAGTCTGGGATAAACATGGGGACACTTTAGTCGATGTATTCAACATATCATTAAGAAATCTAAAGTTATCGGATCACCGGAAACATTCTGCTATTCAACGCATACCAAAAAAGAATTTTGATGTTAATGATTTGTCAACATTGCGAGACATTTCTCTCTTACCAGTTTCATATAAGATTTTCTCTAAGGCTTTGTCCGGTAGATTATTGCCGTACATTGCAACAGAAGTGGCTTTTTGGCAACGTGCATTTTAGTGCAAACGCGATCGCAAAGAATTAGTTTACACCTTAAAGACATTAATTGACGATTTTAGACACCAGAGCACAAGATTATATTTGGTATTCATCGATTTTGCGGATGCATTTGACAGTGTTAGACATGACTTTATATTTGGAATCCTGAAAGAGTTTAGAGTTCCACTGATGTACTGCTGCATTATTGAAAATCTTTACAAGAATTCATCATTTGAAGTGATCTGCGGCCATAAGATGTCAAAAAGGTTTCACATCGTAAGGGGTACCAAAACAGGTGACCCCCTGAGTGCTATTCTATTCATCATGGTTATTGATCGTGTCTGTAAGCCTATGGAGCTGCTGCCGTCTTAGAAAGTAATATAACGATTGAGGTGTATTTGAATCCAATGCCAGTTCAAGCGTTTGCTGATGATATTGCATTAGCTGCAAATGATTTAAGTGCGATAAAGAGTATGATTGGGGCGGCTGAATCAAAAATGAATGAAGCTGGTCTGCAGGTTAAGCATGAGAAATGTGCTGTATTCTATGGCCGTCGTTCGGGAAACAATTGGTATAAGGGTAAAGAAAATGCTACCCCTGAAATAGAAATTAAGTCTAACAGACTACCTGTGTATCAACGTGGTAAGCCATATAAATACCTCGGTAAATCAATGTCAATTGTCGGCGAAGATGCAAAACAAATAACAGACATAGTTGACACGTATAAAGATCTGGTAACTAAAATCAAAGCTTCTGATTTACCCCTAGCTCTACAGGGAAGTGCTACGAACAATCTTGCTCTTGCAAAGATATTACACCATTTCTATAATTCTGGACTGAGTGTGAAGCAGATGGACCAGCTAGACAATATAATAGCTGACGCGGTCCGTGAACTATTTTCCCTCTACAAGTACACAACACTAGACGATTACGGAAAAGATGGCGGACCTCATTTCACGCAATGCATGATAGGAATATGCCCCCTAGTAACGCATAGCTACCAAAACTTACAACTGCAGCTTAAAATCTTGACCACAGCTACGATAGATTGCGAGGGGCAAATCACTGCTTAAAATCTCGTACGCTCTCAAAAATAATCACATTTTAATCACAAATTAATCACGTTAATCACACAAAAATCACATTAATCGCCAAAATCGCCAGTCATATTAATCACAAACCTTGAATGTTTAACCAAGTTTATGTGTTTAATTTCATAAGAAGTGAAAAGATTAGATTGTCCCTGTCACCATTTTCCGAATTAATGTGAACACACTATTAGATATGCAAAACATAAGCGCCAAAGCATGAACAGCACAAAAGTGCAAGATTCCGAATCCCCTGTGATGGAGCAAAAAGGAAAGCCTCGTTCTTGTGTTACAAACAACTCTGCCAAATCAAATTGGCATGGTAGTCTCTGACTTGATTTATGGTCAAGAGTTTACTGTCATATTTCATTATTTGGTTAATCAATCTTGCTCTGTCTTGCCTTATTCATACAATTTTTATAGAACAGGAGCTCATTTGAGAACATTTTGAAATGTATGATTTATTCTAGAATAATCACAAATTAATCACTTAAATCACCATAAAATCAAATTAATCACAAAATAATCACTTGTGATTATTAATCTCGTACGCCATTTTCAGGAGTGATTTGCCCCTCGATAGATTGAGGCCGTCGCAACTTCATCCTGAAGTTGACACTCTTCCAAACCGTTACTCGCTATAAGGTACAGTTTGTACAGTTTCCCTGCAATATCAAGATGTAGCAGCCTCCTGTTTTCGTCGTTTCATCAAGATTTCAAGAAGATTTTTGGCCTTGTTTACATAACTTATTGGAGAATGGAGAGGTGAATAAAAAGAGATGAATAAAAAGTTTTAAAAACATTCTGAAAAAGAACGAACACTGCAAATCACATTCTCTTGTTGAGATTTGCATAACAACACTCATAACAAGAGCATTGCAATGGCTTCAGTTCACTCGACCGAACACAACATTCGAACTCTTTAACTTTCTTTCCGAATCCTCATTACTGCTGTTTTCAGAATTTGCATCCTTTGCGTAGCTGAGGTTTTATCTGCAAAGTCTACCGTCTTCAGAAGACTTCGTATATTTCAGGTGCCCAAAAGAATGCGCGTAGATTTCACGATAAAGCTGCGACGGCCTACGTCTATCGTAGCTGTGGTCAAGATTTTATGCTGCAGTTGTAAGTCTTGGTAGCTATGCGTTGCTAGGGGGGGGGGGCATATTCCTATCATGCATTGCGTGAAATGAGGTCCGCCATCTTTTCCGTAAACGTCTATTGTGATATTCCTCCCCCAAGGAACTGGTGGTCTTGGCATTAAGCGAATTTCTGATGTCTATCGATCAACACATTTAGCCTTTCTTATTATAATGCTAAATCATGACGTCGTGCATTTTAAGCACATTGCGAGTTGCGAGGTCACCTCTCGAGTTAGACATGAAAAAGAGAGGAGTCAGGCCAACGGATGGTGCAAATAATTTCCTTGGATATGAATTAACTGATGATGGTTTCTTGGCTTGAAACACAAATTTCGGTTGTCAGTCCCGACTGGCCAGATATGGTAAGATATGCAAGAAGCCTGAACGTTGATATTAAGTACGTGAATGACAAGGCGATGGCTCTTATTAAAGGAACATGGTGTGAAAATCAGTGGGATCTTCAAAAGAAGCTGTATCAGCTCTGTCTTGAAAGACATGCCGAGGCTTCAAAAGAATTAACTGTGCAAGGACGTTATCTCAATCTTGAAAATGTTCATATAAAATCATCACACTCGATTTATCATAATTGGAAAGTTGATGATGCTCTTGTGATTTTTACAATCAAAGCGAGACTTAGTATTCTTCCAACCAACTTTACCCTTCACCTGTGGAATGGAGATCACAACCCAGAATGCCTGTTCTGTCACAGACATACTGAGTCCGTAGTTCACATATTAAACGGTTGCAACAAGTTTAAGAATTTCCATACACGTCGTCATGATCGAATTGTGAATAAGATTGCAGAATTCATAAAGGAAAATAAGCCACGGGCAAGAATTTCATCCAACTTGTTGGCAGAAACCATATTTCCAGAATTTCAAGAAGAGATTAAGCAGATTGTTCATCGTAAACCATAGTCATTCTTAATCGTATACAGAGGCAGTGTACAATAGTGGAAATAACTGTTTGTTATGATTTATATTTGGAAAATGCCTATCAAGAGAAAGTTAGAAGATATAAGGAGTTATGTGATTATCTGGAGAGAAATGGATTCTCAGTGCAGCTGGTTGTTCTTTGTTTTGGTTCTCTTGGGTGTGTAAAAAGAGACGTATGGAAAGGATTGAGAAATTTCTCCCAAAGTAAAGAAAATATAAAGAATGTGATGAAATGGTGTTCGATGTCGTGTATAATTGGAGGAAACTCTATCTGGAGGAGCAGAGTTAAAAAGTTATTGGGACAATAGTTATCAGTAGCAAACGGACTTTAGTTGATACATAATTGGGAATACGGCAACACACCAGTTTTTTAAGCAGTTTTTTGCTTAGCATCTTGGTCAAGTTGTAATAATAATTATTATTATTACTATTATTATTATCATCATTATTATTATTATCATCATTATTATTATACACGTCGTTGACTTTGGCTTAGAAGACGCTTCCATACTCAGATCTAGGTATGATTATTCTAATCAAGGTAATTCTACACTAGTATGTAATCTCCTTCTAGCATTTCTGCAAACAATTCTTCAGCTCAAATTGTCAATGAACAGACATTTCGAAGACGACTGAAACCAAATAACAAACTGTACTTAAATTTTGGATGACTTATCTATCGATGAATGATCGAAATAAGCAACAAAATGGTCACATCGTCCACTCGTCCAGTCAGTATCTCTGGTGGAATGATTCGATTTTACGCTGCACGAATAACGTGTGTTTGCATTTGTTCTTACTGTTTCTGTAGTCTCGCCGTTTGCCTTGGGAAATTGCAGGGTCTCACCAAACGACTTGTTTCTTATTGTTCCTCTATTTTATGGGTATTTTCTCTGCAACATCTTTTTTGGTCATGTCGGCTGATATCATCATTATTATTATCATCATTATTTTCGTAAACACCTATTATGAAAATTTATTTTACTTCAGACTTTTCCAACTTTAAAGCTAGACTTTCGTCCAACAAGTCTTTGTTTTTTCCCAGTAACCACATTTTAGCTAACATCTCCTGAAAATCTTCATCTTTAATATGCCTTGCGTTCTTTCTCTCTGAATCTTGGTTACCTAATCGACTTGGAATTTGCCTTTCCAGGAAAACAACTAGCTGCTTCATGTCATCTGAAACAGAACTGACTTGCTTTGAAATTGTTTTGTGTAATACCTCTGTTTTTTAAAGTAACACCATTTTTCATTTCGTAAAAATTCACCTTTTTCACTCTCAAACTTTTGACCACTAACTAATCCATCTTGTAAACATTCTCTCCTTCAAAATCTGATCCACTTTGTATCCTTTCCGTATCACTATCACTATCATTATCACTATCCGACTCCATATTACTTCCACACGACTTGAGTTTCTCAGAAGAGTCCAGTCCCTCCTGCTCTACTTCGGCGACACCCTTTGTTCGGGATACTGCGAACTCCACCTTTTGTAAATTACAAAGGAAAATACGTTAACTCTGATTGCCTTGCTGATCTATGGGACGTGCGAAGCGTTTTGGAGCATGCGCCGTTTCACAAAGGAAGGAGGAAGGGCGATGACCCTGAGATCGATACTGCTCAGACTCAAAGCGATTCGACGGGCGTCATACTCATCTGGAGAAAATCGGAAAGAATTTCACTGATAGATCCCAAACAAGCCTGCAGTTCATTCCTGCATTCGATAATCCTGTCCTCATCGTTTGATAGTTTTCTGCCTTTTCCATTTTGTTCCTGACTTTCAACATGCAAATTCGCCTTTGCTTCATCAATTCTCAGGGATTCCACACCCTCTTTCGTTGGTATATTTTCAATTTTCCCCGTAGCCATCATCGGTGTTAGCTGCACGGCGAGTGATATTCCGAACATGCACATTTCTTCGACTTTTCTTTCCTTCTAATAGTGTCTAGGATGAGCTGTCCGTTTCTTCAGGCTATGAAAAAACTCAGCAGCCATTAAAAAAGTGGAAAACTAAATTCTTCGATTGACTGCAACACGAAGATTTTACACGTGCTGACACCACGACTGAAGCTCCATTATACCAACGCTGAAGTTCCGTGTCATTAGATCTTGCTCCTTGACATTATCCTCGCTTTCATGTCACTTTCATCTCACCTTCATTTCTCGAAGCTGTAAATTTTGAAGATGTTATAGAGCTTCAAGTTCTTTTTGAAGTATGTTCACAAGTAACTCTGTTAAAAGTGCCTGTAGGGCACTATCTATTTTCACTACCATTGCCAGTAAGCAGAAAGTCCTTATAACAGCGACACTTTTCACCAAATTAACTAGATCAAAAAATCGCTTCAAAAAACAAGTATTAAACTTCAGAAAACATCACATGGGTTGCTTTTGGCCAAAATATCGGGTGACTCAAGAACTGTCCCCCTGTTCGAAAAATTATTGCAGCACATTTACTTGATCTATAATAATCAACATTGTGATTTTGCTAATGGCTACAAGATTGAAGTACCTGTTATATCTTTTGGGTAATTTTCAAGATAGCACTTCTGTGATAAATTCGAAAGATTAAGAACATTAGTCTCGCATAACATCCAGAAAATCGCCTTTAACGCAAGATCAAAGACACATCGAAATAAAAGAAAGTAGTCTGTCAGTTCAATAACCTTTTTCAGAGAAATAGATAAAATATAGATTTCCTTTCCCGTTTTAGATTCAGTCCATCGTTAACTCGTGTTAATTCTCCAAAGGAATTCGAAGAGATTTGAAACGACCTGAAAGATTTGATTTGGTTCCCTACGTCATTTTCGGCTGTTCTGCAAGTCTCACTTTTCAAGCCTTTATAATTGGCCGCGCGACTTTTAATCTACAAATTACCAAAAATATGCAAAATACTTAAATCTTTTCCCATTTGAAAAATTAATCCCGATAATTATTGTGCAACTACTCTTGCTGCAATGACTTTTCATGTAGGGGGGGGCATATTTTGAGTCAATCGGCATCGCTTGTAAAACACCCCATGTCTTTCCTGACTCACCAAATATAAATTTAGGACCGTATAATCAAATTACGTCCGATAAACCTTTAATTTCAGGTAAGCCTTCTGCAACCAAATGATTGGAATTTCATTCAAATTGGAGGTGAAGGTGGAGGTGAAGTTGCGGTTTTCAGCGCCGAGCACTTATATCGCAGAAAAAGCTAAGCGCTAATCGAGTCTAAGCGCTAATCGAGTACGCGCCCCCTTGTCATGACGCTCAAGAGGTGCTGGTGGGATTTGAACCCCGTCCCCCTGACTGTTCTGGCTGCAAAGTCAGTGGATTACAACACGGCGCCACAACACTTTCAATTGGAGCAGAATCCATGACAGTGCATTTTGGTAAACGCTCAAACATCATTTCGGGACACATGGTATATCATTTGATGCCAGAAAGGCTACGAGAGATGGTAACATCTAACTGCAAAACACGGTGGCGTGGCACTGCATTAAAGTTATAGATAATTTTTCATAGACATATCAACAAACAGAAAAACTTTCCTTTTGTGTACTAGCAGCAAAGTACGCCTAGCGATTCTTATCGAAACTGTTAAGCAACAAAAATCTCGATGCTTCAATTTAAACATCGATGCAAACCTCACAAAATCAATCTAAGGTGGATCAATGCGAATAGACAAAAACGGATGTTTGCCCCCTCCATTTCAGTACAAAAACAAAGCAATGTGAAGAAGTAGCTTTGATGCATTCAAAATGGATCATAACAGAAAACGAAAGAGCGTGAACGGGACTTTACAACGATATTGCTAGTGGCCCTTTTCCCAGAAAAGAAATTATAGAAACATGCTTTCTGGATCTGAAACTGCAATCAAATATACTTGGCAAGACAAATGGTGTTTCCAATTGATTACCTAAACAGTAATTTCACAATCTCACATTTCAGTATAAAAAATAACTGAAAAAAGTATTGCCTCCTTGTTTTGCCCGTATGTTTTCATAGGAATAAAGATGTTGTCTTATCGGCGAAGAAAGAAACGTCGTTTGCATTGACAGAATTTCTACCAAGTTTGTTGTTTCACCAGAAGCTCTGGTTTCAAACATGACATACTTTGACGAGGAAGTTGTCGGCAAATTCTTCACTGTTTCTCTCAACGTTTGAAGCCTCTAGTTGAAATTTTTGGGAAAAAATCGATAATAACTTTCAGTTCATTCGGCAGTGATGTAAACGGATGTAGATTTTTCTGAAACGGCCTGTAGTTTGACATAATTCATGGGTTATTCATATCCACACAAAATTGTCACAAGTTCAGAATGTCACACAGAAAGTACAAATTCCACTAAATGGATAGGTTCTGAAAAGAGTTTATATCCTTAATCTTCATTTTAAATGTGACTTATAGCAACTGCAACGACTCTGACAACCTTTTAGCAGGAAGTATCCGAAAATGACTGCATTCCGTTTATATTGCAGGAACGCATTCAAAACTGCTGTCAAAAAATGGCAAGTTTAAAAAACAGTGCAACGGCAGAATCAACAAAGATCTAGGGTGTAACTCCTAACTGACTCTTCCAGATATTTCCAAGAAAGTGCCTCAGTAGGACATAGCTTCGACCAACAAAATGACTAGATCAAGATTGATGCCAAATATTCCTTGATTTCTGTGGTGGTCATCTTGCGGAATCCTTGTTCATTGCAAATTCCTATCTCAACATTATCTTCCGTCATTTGGCCTTCAAAGCCTTCCTACAACGTAAGAAAAAATGTTTAGAAAGGCTACTTGTTGGTCGTCACATACCCAGAGAGGTAAAGAGGGTATCGCTGTGGTGATCTAAGAATTACCCACAAATCATCACGCAACAAAGTTAAAGAAAATCAAAATTTAATCAACACCTGAGCAAGTTTTTAATTATCAAAGCTTATGGCACTTTACTGTGGGCAGCATTTATACGGGATAGGTTCTGAAAAATCCCAAAGTCCTTGTCCCATCGTAAATATTATTTTTCAAAACAAAAACAGTAAGATGTCTTTTGCTTTTTATATAGTGTCTCAAAAACAGGTGCTCCGTTTGACCAACTACTGTGAAGTAGCCATGAATCTAATTTTCCTGTTTTTCAGATTTGTGAATAAAAGAGACTTAAACTTGGAGTTTGTACCGAGTTTGAGTAAATCCGACAGGTAGTTGCTGATTTATGCAGTAAGGAAGTCAAAATTACTGGTTTCCTTAAAACAAGCGGACCTGGCGCTGCCCATCAATGTTAAAATCAAGGACATTGAGTGATGAGCCTAGCCAAGTTGCTTGTCTTTTTCATAAGTGAATCAGAAAGTCATTGATCAGATTTTGTGAAATCTAATATGAGAAAACATATCTAGGGTTGCTAAAAATGGTTATGTGCAGCAGAAGTGCTGCCGGCCTATGTGTCAACTACTTAGCTTTGCTTTTCCAAAGTCATAAAGCCGATTTAAAGTTAGTTGATGGAGATAACGCTTTCCCAGTCCCCTTGCACATGCAAAGGACTGGGGCAAGCTAAAAATCGATCTGGTTCTTAGCCAATGAAAACTGAGAACTCTTGCAGTGATCACTGCTTCTCACGTGATAAGGTTATCTGGAGATCAAACAATTCAAAATGGCTGATGATTATTCAACAGAGCTCTACTCTGCTGGTAGGAAGTATGGCAAACTCAACGAGGTGGAAATGTTTTTGGGCTACGGGAAAAAGAAAGAGGAGTTTTACTACGAGCACAATGATATCCAGTTGTTATTAGGAGTTGAGACTTCAGCAGAAACAAAGACACTGATTTTGGAAATAACAGTTTGAGTAAGGCCAATCGACAATCAACTGCCAATCATTGCCAGTCTGTTCAAAGGAAGATCGGAGAAACTGGAAGATGAAGCGGTTCACATAAGGAGGTTTGCATGAAAGAAAGATCCATGAAAGGAGGGCAAGTGATTTAATTTGTTATGTTGTATTTGTTTTGTTTGTTCGTTTTCCAACCATTTCCAGGGACTTCCCCTCTTTGTCATCCAGTGGCGTGATGAAGGGCAAGCGCTGATTGGTCAATCAATTGTTTACTAAATAAATTTCAACTGAGTTTAATTGAATCTATTTTTAAAAAGCCGTTGCCTTTAGCACAGTCAACTAACTTTACAGCGAAAATTTACAGCAACATTGCTTTATCAGCAACTACTTGTCAGAGTTACATCGTCCTACTAAAATATAACAAACCTTCAGTGTAAGAATTGCGGTATGAATTGCATCTTCTAACTCGATACTTTCGTTGTATCTGTAGATATAAATCATTTTTAAAACACGTGGGCAATAAACTGCAAGCCTTCGGAATGAGGAAACAACGCTGCGTTTTTGCCGGTTGTATGGTGCGATAAACCACTCAACGTTACATGTGAAAAGTTTGCTGCATAGGAGAAAAAGACCGAGTTACTTGGTACCAGTCTTGCTATTCTAAAGAGCAACTGTCATGAAATCCTGAAAAACAGCTGTGATTGGAATCATTTTCCAAGCACATATTAACAGATCCTTCCATGAAAAGAAAAACATACTGGAAGAATGGAGGGCGGTTGGAGACTTTAATGCTTCATGGTTTCAAAGATTTGAGGCATTGAAGCAAGGCTACACCATGCCACACCAAGCCAAGCCATGCCACGCCAAACCATGCTACAAATTTATTTTCAAATTCACATAGTGCCTGCTAGCCAAATTGGCAGCAGTTCCTCAATACTCAATGGAAGCAAAAGAAAATTTGCTGCAGCTCCTTACTCAACAAAACTCAAAATATAGAAAGAAAAATATATGCAGATGTAATCGTCGTTTCATAGCCAGAAACGGTCTTGCTCTTCATGGTGTTCAATTGTACTTTCGTTTGCAGCAAATTTGCACAAAGTGTGTTTCATGTTTTAAAATTAGGAGTTTGCAAACAGTCTTTAAACAGTTTGAATTTTACATGATAGGTTCTTATTCTCGTCTGCATCGCATTGCAATCTCTCATCACGGCATCGTAAGATGGCCGATGTTGTCAGGCTGGTGATTTCACAGTACATCCGAGCATTTTGGGATCGAAATTGAAAGAAACTTCGATTCTATAGGGCAATTACGTTACTTTTGTGTAATAAGTACCTTGAGAAATAGCAACGAATAGAGAACAATGTGTCTTTTTACATCATGTTTATTTCGCAATCGCTACAAGCAGGACATTATATAATATAGTTTTCGTTGTAGAGTAGAACAGACATTTCAAGAAAAGTGGTAAGTTTCTGATGATCTGCTTGTGCCATTTTGACCTATCTCGAAATTTCTCTAAAATTCAGTAGCCACAATGAATAAGATTTTGAAGACTTCTGAAACAGAAATTCAACATTCACCATCATCCCTGCAGAATTTGAAACATTACTGCATACGAAAACAACTAAGCAGGTCATAATCAGCCTCTTGAATCATTGCGAAATGTTGCAGGAAGTAATTTGGCCGAAATGTGGCTGTGACTGACTTTGAAGCCAAGGAAATGTAGGCCTACTAAATCATGACTTCTTAATACATTGAGAGTCGCCTACTCTTTTTCTACTACAAATTTTTATTCAAACTTGGTACCAGAATGAATGAGAATCATCATTCTTCAAATAAAGAGTCTCATTATCGCCTCACTACCGTCTCATTTTGCAAAAACTTGATTTTTTCGCTACAAGCGTTTGCTGGCCCATTGTCTGATATGTATTTCTGCAAAGTTCCCATCTACAACAAGCCTGGATGAATCCGACAAAAGACCAGATTCAGATATTTGCTTTAATTTTTATCACTATGCTAAACTTGGTTATTATACAAATGTATCGACTATTGACATTGTTTTGCCTCCACACTGCCCCAAAAACATCGAAAAACAGCGATTAATTTCTAAAGACTGAACTTGGCAGAATAAGGGGTACGTGCTTCTCGCAATGACAATAAAATTTTGAAATCGATCATCTCACACAAGCGGTTACTTGATGACTCCACAATGTTATCATCAATTGTATCAATGGATGGATATGAATTTCGCTGAAATGATACTTGCTAGCTACTGCAGATTGTGCATGTAACGAAATGCAAAATATCTTATACAAGCATGAAGATTTATGAGTTTTTTGGTGCCAATACCTACTACCTAATTCCTTACATACATAAAATAAAGTAGCTAAGAATATCATTTCAAAGAAATGGTAAAAGCTGAAAGTCTTCCTTTGATAAAGGTGACAACAAAGTTGTGCAAGCACCAAACCACTGCTCGTGCCACAAAATCCATTTCGACATTTCCCTGGTCACTTTGCAGAGCATTCCCTTTATTTTGCCAAGCTGAGTCATTTAGAATTTGATCGCTGTTTTTCAGTCATATTTCCGGCAGCCCCCTGGCAAAGGAATCTTCAGAAATCGTTGATACATTCATAAATAGGCATCCGAAAAATCGAAGCAAACTAAACAAGAATACCATAGGATATTAACTAAATACTTGAAATTGTGCCAGTGTATAATTCATCCTGGCCTGTCGGAAGTGGCACTTTTTTCTGGCTCACTCGGCAGCTAAGGGCCATGTATCCAGATAGTTAAAGATCATATACTATGAATACTAATACCATAATACATGTAGATTAAAGTCAGGGGCACCCTACAACAGAGGCATCTTACAAGTGCCTGCTCCTTCTGAAACACCCAGCACAGTGGCTAGAATTTACCATCTTTGTTTCTCTTTACACTTCCACAATTTCCATAATAACAGTGTCCTGGAAAATGCGGCTTTTCGCTGTGCCTAATTAGTTAATATTCAATCTTATATCTAGAAAAAATATCATATCAATATCACTGGTTTCTCCAACAAATTTTGAGTATTTCTATGAAAGTAATTATTCCACCCTGTAGTTGCTAGAATATTTGATCAAATTTTCTAACATCTCGCCCTCATCATTATCAACAAAATCTTCGAGAGAAGCCCGAAAGCCACGCCCGAGCATAAAGGTAGTATGGAATGGGCTATTTAGTCTAAACAAAGTTAAGTCAAGGAAATTTGATCTGCTAAGGCAGAATGCAATGGTGCTCACAGTGATAATGTTAGTAAATTGGCTTTGATTCGACTGATACCATGATGGCCGATTTCTATTATGTAATTTCTAAACAACGAGCATCTATTTGATCGTACATGACGAATAGCTACCAACTGACAAATGGTAGCGATAACTTGGGTCGCGAGCCAATGACAGCTTCTCCATCGGATCCAGACAAAGGTAAAGTGCCTGCAGCTATGTAAGCTAAGAAATAAAATGCGTTTTGGCAATGAGAGTTTGATGTTGGAAAGTATTTTCAATGGAGTGGGCAGCTGCTGGAAAATGTCTTACCTCTTTTCTAAGAAAGTTTTCCCGTTGACAAAATTTTTTCCCATTGCAGTTGCTTTCCACGCAAAATAAGCTCCCTATGAAGGAAGGAAAATCAGTTGAGCTCACATACCGCAAGAGCACTATTAAGCCCCCCCCCCCGGAGGGGGCATTCAATTTTAGACGCTCGACACGGGGACTTGACGAGATGCTGGCTTAATAGAGAGGAGCTTTTTCAAAAAATTAAATGACAGGGATGCACATGAAAGCTTTTCAGTTTTTACCCACCCATATTTTGCGGATTCAACATGCAATTTTACGAGTCAAATACATAAGTTTGACACACTTTTATCCAAAACTGTACTTTGGAAGATTTTACTATCCTGGAGAAGGCTAACAATGATTTTGATCTATTGATTTTTGAAAGTCTATTAATTTTGCGTGATAGACCGTCCCTTAACGCACAAAATTCCTCAATACCCCTCCTGTTGTTCTGATCTATAGGGTATTCTTGTTTACTTGCTTTTCCATGTTAGCTTGCCTTACTGGTTTAACAGGTTTTGATAATCATTGCTGTAAAACTAGAACGTGAATTTATTATCTTTAGCTGAGGATGGCACAAGTTAGTGCCGATATTAACATGTACACTTGTTTGGCTAAATAAACGGAGAATCGTTAGCAGCCTCTGGAATTTGATATAAGTAGGAGGAGCTGGACACAAAGGGGGATAAACGGAGCTTTTACGCTATATAAGAAATCTGACCTCTCTGGAATTTCATCTCACTGATTAGCCATACTTCTGCTGCACGAATTGGCATCCCAAAATGTAAATAAAAATCGAAAGCTCTACAAGTGGTACAACTGAAAATTGTGATGTAATTACACCCAGAAATCTCAATTATGACGGCAAAACCTCCACATTTCTGGCCTAGCGATCTCCAACAATCAAGGTGGTTACCATAAAGGTTGAACAGTACGTTTTTTGTTAGGTCTTCATTGCTTTAGTGAGGCGTAAAACACGAATCGCTTCATTAATACTGCCTTGATGTCATGGCTCTGGAAACTATTTGGAGCTTTCTAGTTTCAACTGGCATTAACAAGCTACAATTTGGATCTAGTGGCGTCATGATCAGGAGACAATTCTTTTCCTGTTTAAGAGATTTTCAGAAACATCTTCCAAATTGCCTATTACTTCACAACTATTCTTTAAATGATATTTCAATACAATATAATGTGACATGACGGTTTGTTGCAGAGCTACAAAAGATTGTCCTTCCTGGTAGCAAGTAAACACGACCTAAACATTCCTTTGAAACTTGGCTATGACACTTGTGCTTAAGATATGTTGTTCTACCGGGTGACCCAAAAAAACTTCACGAGCTGGATCGCTAATAGTTTATTGAAAGCAAAGGTTATGAACACAAACAAGGTATCAGCGTCAAGGTATCGGGTGGAACTTGAACCTGAGATTAAACAATCCTGCTCAATGAATGTTTTCAAGAAACGACTTTTAGCACTCATACGTCCACCTTCAAAACAGGCCAGCAAAATTCACGACCCAAAATGTTTATCAACAACTTCGCGTTGGACTTAGCAAGCTGAATTTTCACAAATTCAAATATAACTTCAGCGACAATTCAAATCCTTTGTGCCCGATAAACGATGGTATTGAGGATACGGAACACTTTTGCTGCGCTGCCATGCTTATAATGAAGATAGACGTGATCTTCTCAACAGTGTAGATGCTATATTGCAGCCCATTGGTTAACAAATGTTGCAAATGAAAATTTACTCCAAATCCTCCTGTATGGTCATGAAAAGTTATCCTCCTATTTGAGTGCAAAAATCCTTGAGGCAACGTTAAAATAATTTCAGGCCTCTGAACGGTTTCAATAAGTTCGTAAGTTCGTTGTTCCTCTCTCGTGTAATTTGCTCTTTCGTACATTTATTTTTTGTGATCTTTTGTCTCGGAATCATCTGTAATTGTTATTTTGATTTGCTATTTGTAATATGTTATTTGCAATATTTAAATGCAAACTAATTTGAATCTCTATGTTAAATGTTATGGTCACAGGGTTGCTATGAATTTCCATTTCACGAACTGTTAGCTGAAAAAAAATGACGGCCATGATTTCACTCAAAATGAGGAATCTTGGATTCGAAAGTTTCTTTGAGTCTGGATTTATGGATGGTAATCATTGCAGAAAATGATCATGCAGCATCTCAAAGACAGCTAAGCCCTTCAGCTAAAATGTGGCACAAAGCATTTGACGATAACTTTTGACTTCAGGGAACTAGTACGCTCTAACTTGTGAAGTTTTTTTGGTCACCCGGTAGCCTAATACTTGTCAGGGGAACACAAACGAAGACCAAACGACACACATCGTTTCTTTTCACTCACATACCGATTGTGTCGCAAGAAATTTCCTGCTTCCTATTTCCCAATGTACTGCCCCCTATAGACCTTTTAGCTATTCAGCAAAAGAGCATGGATCGAGCGCTATTTTTACACATTTTTATATCCACTAGATTCGATCGAGTGGCGTTAGAGCTTCTATCACAATCGTGCACATTTGAAAATTCTACCAAATGTAGCAAAGTATCGTTCGATTGAGATTCTTTCTCAGAATAGCTAAAAGGTCTATTCGGGTCTAGATTTTCTTGGTTCTTCCTCCCTGCTTTGCTCCTGCGCGATACTGCCGAATCCTATTCTTCACCTATCTACCCTTCTACCCTCTTACCCTTTTTTATGATCACTTCCTTTTCCCTCTCTTCGTTCCCTTCTATTTCCGTCTACCTTTTTCCCTTTGCCTCTCTTTGCCTCTTTCCCTTCATTTCATCTTCTAGAAAATTTGAGCATTTTGTGCACTAATCTGGTTGTACCGCCACCACGTAACTTTGTTTCCGCAATCGCTTATTGAGCTTTGTTGATAATATCAGATTGTAGATTTTTATCCACTTAATACTTACAGAGATACCCTTGCTGCACATGCCCCTTGAATAGCCCACTCTAATATTGGACAACAGCATAGCAAAATAAAATCTCACCGAAGGATCACATTGAAAGAGATATGGCCTATCATCATCCCAACCACAAATTAACAATGAAACGCCAAAAGGCCTCACTCCGCTGTTGAGAAACAAAGACATATCACTGAAGCAATAATCATCAATTTTATCAAATTCATTGATCGATGAAGCTCTTGAAGGACAAGTCCGAGGTTGATAAAGTTATTGTTAAAAAGCAACCTTACCAGCTGCTGAACAGCAGTCGTGAGTTCTTTCCAAGTTTTCATGCTTTGAACTTTCTAAATGCGACGATTAATCTTCGCAAGTTAGGCCAAATATCGTCGCCATTTTGTATTTTGTAAGAGTGTGCGAAAGCGCGATAAGGAGGCTAGCAATGTGGATGGTATAATATCAACACATTTGTCAGCCTCGTTCAAGTCAACGTGAAGTGACGTCATACAAAATGACGTCATTTCACACTTCTTAGCAGATTGAAATATGTAGTTTCGCAGATTAAAAGAGAAAAAATTGAAAAAAAGTACTACACACCATTCACAACAGTGTAATCTCTTGAATAATAAACAATTATACCAACCCTGGACTTGTCCTTGGAGGTTTAACGGCAATTTTTAATGTGATACAGTCACTTTTCAAGCAGCTTAACAGCTGATTTTGACATGAAATTAATTCATTCACCATCTTGGAAGACATTTGTTAATCACTGTCGATGATTTTCACGTTGTCTTAAGCATCGAGTGAGAACTTCGCAATTTTCATCGTAGGTAAAGGAGGCGAGAACAACCCTTCACATGGGTATCTCTATTTTAGTAAGTTTTCAATTATCAAACGAAACTTTGCTTTTGGTAACAACATTCCAGTTTACTTGTATGGTACAGGATCCAATGCAAATAAATTTTTCTCTTTCACACCATTTGCTTCCATTTTCAAAAGAATAACTGAAGGACAACCAAAACTATTTAAAGAAAAACCACTTTTGGCCATAGAACTACAATTTTTTCAACATCAATACAAACTAGAAATCATTCGAAACATCTGACCAAGCAAAACGTTGATTCCTTCAAGCACTGAAAAAATTAGATCACTTGACTGGGTAAGTCCCTTGTGAATTTTAGGAAATTTTCAGAACATCAATCCAAAGTGCAGTCCTTGCAAACAGTAATATGAAGGCAGATTTTGCATACAGTGACTAGCCTGATTGTCGCTTTTGATAACTAGTGCTGCCGTCAGTTTTCTTGCTCCTTCACTTTCTACATAAGACTTGACAGAAATAACCCCAACCCAGGGCTATTTCAGCACAGCTTACGGTCTAAGTCGTAGTAAGAACTTCAACAAAACTTCAATACGCTTGGGGGCATTATGCTACAATCACTAGTCTGTTTCAAATGATAGCTAATTTGCAGTAATTTGCAATATAAGAGATGTTATAATCAAAAGAAACCTTCTCCGAATAGTGTTTGGTTGACTTTATAGGGTGAGGAGAAGTTTCTCAAAGAGAAGTATACGAAGTGAAAAGATAACTGTAAAAGCAACATATGTGTGCACCTTGCAAAAGCTATTCATATTGAGTGAGTCAATAAAAACGCCCGGCGTTTGAAAAAATCCTCCTCCTTGATATGTTATTTATCCCCGATATCTCAAATTAGGTTCAGTAGTTTACCCAGCTTTAATCGGCCATTCCTTCCCGTCGAAATGGGAGATGTTCTGCAGAAAGCCTCTTTCGAAAACCTGCAAAAACGAATGAAAACACCAAGCAAGATTTCCTTTTGTTCTCCTTCTTGGCAATAATGACTCTTGATGTGTTCATGAATTTTGTTCTCGTGGGAGCATTGAATCCCCCTAAAGAAGGTTTTCACAAAAGGGGGAAGACGTTCAACCCGTCAAAAAGAAATCACGTGCCAAAGCGTGTTAAAAGTCATCGCTGTGAGGGTAACACATCAGGGATTCTTACTTGTAATTTTAGCATGTTTTAAACAGTTTCTCAAAGGGATTCATGTTGGAAAGTCACTTACAGAACTTGAACGGAGTGACCGATTTTAGTCAGAAAAATTTCTAAAAATTATTGAACATGTTAGCTATTTAATCAGGTATTGCAAAATATCATTGCTTATATATTCAGGGAGCAGTAGCCTATCAAACGCCGGGCGTTTTTTTTTTTACTCTCCCGGTAGAGCAATTATTGATCCGAGAAATATTGAGGTAGTATAACGAAGAAACCATGCAAATGCAAAAAGCAGGAAAGGAATGTCGGATGCTAAATCAGAAAATTTGCTCAAATGCACACTGATTCTATGAATTCGGTAAGGATGGTCGATTGTTTTCATTACATGTGGAGCGATGGTAACAAGGGAGCTACAAAATTTTCAATTCTTGAATAAAATGAAATGAACGAACCCTTGTTGTGTATATTCCTGCATTACAGAAGCAACTTGTTGAACTAATTGTGACGTAGGAATATGTTCTTCGTATTTTAAATGGTAATTTGCTGCCAAGCGTCTTGCTTCTCTAACTAATAACCTGTGGAAAATAACGTCAACTGTTAAAAATAACAGATAAATTTTTAAGAATAACAAAATATAAGCTTAGCACACTCTGGAAAAATAAATTGATCAGCAATTTACGAATCTTCGAAAACACAACGAGAAGTTTGTAAAACAATATGATAAACCTTCTGTGGACTTCAATAAATCTGCTCAATAATTTGATTCGCTGCCGCATTTTAGTCATTATCATAAGTTTTGGGACAAAAAATAAACCATAAGCATTACTCCTATTTCTACCACTCTTCAACTGGCATTGAGTTCAAGTAATGATCTACTGGGTGAGTCAGAAAAACAGTGCGGCGTTTACCAAGTTGATGACCGCTTGCAAGATGGCCGCAGCTATTTCTCAAGATACGTTTGTCGATGTTCGGCCTCGTGAAGATGATTTTGTTTCCGAGTCGGGAATTATAATGGGCAGTAAGGAGATTGAAGAATTGATTGAAGGAGAAATAAGTCGATTTGGAGCAAGCAGACACCGTATCGACGCTAAACTGATATGCCAGTCACTGAAGAAGGCACATGGCCTAAATGAAAGCACGGTACTCCTGTCACTGAGTTACATGATAAATACGGGAAGAATAAAGAAAGAGGAATATAGGGGTTCTGAGACGCTAAAACTGTCAGAAGAGAGAAGTAAGGAAGCGAAAGAATCACTGTCAACCAGCAAAGTATCATCAGATAATGAAAAGATTATTCAATACCGCAGTGAACCTTTGGAAATTGCTTCGGGCGACGATCATGACAGCGATAGTATCACCGATAGCACCAGCAATAGCAACAGCATCACCGATAATGAACAGAATCCATAGTCAGTCGGACAACATCGTTCCGGAAAAATCATCGAATATTTTAGAAAAATCGCCTAAAGAAACCCCAGGTAATGCTTTTTTTTACAAAAAATGAAAATACAGTAAAAAGAAATAATTCATGTTGTGAAGGAACAAAGAAACGCCTTTCAGAGATCGAGAAACACATCGATCATATTTTAGTCAAGTTAAATGACTCTGAATCTTCCAGTGAGAGGAAATGGAAGTCGATGTCAGATAGTTTTTTTCAGAGAATTAGTACCCTGGAGCGGGAAAACCAGGTTTTAATAAACGAGAACAAAATTTTGAAGGAAAAGAATGAATGCTTGTTTAAGGGCGACAATTTTATTGATACTAGGCCCTATTTCAAGCCCCTGGATTTACCAAATTTTACTAGTGATAAAAACAAAGGAAAAAATGAAGCCCCAAGAGATCCTGGAATAGATCAAGTAAATCCTCCAGAGGATCGAGAGGTAAGATCATCAGCTACAATGACGAGCATTTCAGCAAACCGTTGCTATGGTACGCAATAAGCTAGGATAAATTTGAATGGATCAGAAGACAAAGAGAATTCCCAAGGGCAGCAAGAAGATCTTTCCAGTCCAAGATCGGGTAATGCCCATAACAACAACCAACAGGTTCAGTACTTTAGCAAGAATGGCTGATTGTGAGTCTCACGAAAATGGAACTGAAAACCTGCAATCAGAAGAAAATCTAAGGGTCCCAAGGAGAAAGAAATGCATCTTTTCAAATGCAAAGATTTCGAAACCAGACTCCAATACCAAATCGTTTGAATCATAAAAATGATCAAGTTTCTGTGTCACAAGAGAATCATCAAATGCAGTCTGATGATGACCCTCAGCAAATCCAGGGAGACACAGCAAGAAACTTTCGTAACAGGCAAGGAATGGTCTCTTAAGAAGCACAAAGATTTTCTTTCTCAAGGGATAGGCGGACAGAGCCAGAAATGACCACTTTCGGAACTGCAACAAGGCGACAAAAGAGCAGGATTTTCTATATCGTTGGGGACTCTATGTTAAAGAATTTAAAGAGAAGAGAAATTAACTCAGAACTACAAAGCCGCGGCATAACCACACATGTGAAGACATTTCCAGGTGCAACTGCAGAAGATATGAAGTTCTACATACAACCTGCGTTGAAGTCAAAACCTGCAACTGTAATTGTGCATTGTGGAACAAATAACTTGCGGTCTGAAGAGCAACATGCTGTTGCCAGAAAGATAATTGATGTTGCAGTCCAAGCTAAGTCACACGTTCCGGAAGTGATGGTATCAACACTAATAAAACGTGCAGATTCACAAGAAATTGATGCAAAAAAGACTCAGGTAAATAATTTTTTAATTTCTGAGTGCAACAGACATGGTTTGCAGCTTATAAATGATGATAACATACAGTCTAGTCATCTTGTTAAATGGGGTCTCCATTTAAATTTTCGTGGAACAAATATTCTTACAGGCAACCCAATTCGTAGTTTAGAGTGACATCGACAGATTTTTCGGTGTAAGGATTAAATACCCAAACAATCCAGTCATTGGTTTGTTGAACATAAAAAGTCTGAGAAATAAGATTATTGACCTTAGGTCGAAAGGTGCAAACCTGATGTTTTGGTAATTGGGGAGACAAAGCTAAATGCAAGTTTCAAAACTGAAACATTATCTATTGATGGTTATCAAAACCCTTATCGCAAAGATAGGACGGAATTTGGAGGATGACTGATGCACTTTATTAGAAACGGAATTGTATGTAAGAGAGTGCCCTGTTTTGAATCTCCTACCATCGAGCTAATATATTCTGAACTTACTAATGTAAGAAGAAATGGGTTGTTTTTAGTTTCTATCGACCACCGGACTCAAATCTAGAATCATTTTTAGGGAGATTTCCAAATCAGCAAATGACGCTCTTGATAAATATGATAACATTATTATCATGGGTGATATCAACATAGATACACATGATACGAAACATCCTGGCTACAACAAGCTGAAATCTTTCTGTGATGTTTTAGGGTTATCCAATTTAGTAACGGGCAAAACTTGTTTCTCCAACCAATACCAATCCTCCATTGATGTTATACTTACCAATTGTCCGAAAAGCTTTCAGTTGACCGCTGTTTATGAGACTGGGCTGAATGACTGTCATGACCTTATTGCTACCAAAATGAAATCTCATATCCCTCGCCTTAAACTTAAGAAAATTATTTACCGCACCTTCAAAAATTTTAATTCAAATGATTTTTTACTTGATGTAAGAAATATTGGATTGGACTGTAACGTTATGATCCTAACAATCTGTACACTGACCTCTCAGTCAAATTTCGGAAAGTCGTTGACAAGCATGCCCCGCTGAAAAAGAAATTTCTTGGAGGAAATAATGCCCCTTTCATAAACAGAAACTTAAAAAAGGCAATCTATGTCCGAACGAATTTGAAAAAAGTTCATACAAAATCCAACCAATGAAAATAAAGCAAGATTCAAGAAACATCGCAATTAGTGCGTTTCTTTGAGGAAAAAAGCAAGAAGAGACCATTTCAAGAAGGCAACAAGTAAAGGCCTTATGTCGAACAAAGATTTTTGGAACCTAGTCAAGCCTTTCCTATCTAACAAAGGGGGTCTATCAGATAGCAATATTACTTTAGTTAACGGTGAAAAAATGATAACAGATAGTGCCGAATTGACAGAAGTTTTTAACGACTACTATATTAATATTGTTCAGAAATCCAGTGGCAAGAAACTTACCAGTATAGCCGAGAATTACGGCATCAAAGATGATCGTGAAGCTGTTAAAAAGATTCTTGCAACACACAAAAATCATCCAAACGTTCTAGCAATCATTCAAAACCCAAATAATAATTTCGAGTCTTTTCCTTTCAAAGAAGTGGAAAACTCTGCAGTTTTACGACTATTAAAGGAGGTGGACGGTAGGAAATCAACAGGCGAATATAATGTTCCCCCAAAACTAGTTTCTCTAGCTTCGGCTAAACTTACAGCTCCGCTGACTAACGGTATTAACAGCAGTATCCGCAACGCTCAGTTTCCAGAAAAAGGAAAGCGTGTATCTGTCTGTCCTTTAGAAAAGGGAGAGCAAGATAAACAGTTGAGAGAAACTTTCGGCCTGTGAGTGTTCTAAACGCATTCTCCAAAATATTCGAAAAAGTTATAAAAAATCAATTGATTCCTCATCTCGATAAGTCTCTTTCCATATTTATTGCAGCCTATAGAGAGCGCTATAGCACCCAACACGTCTTGATAAGAATAATCGAAGAATGGAGATTAAGGTTAGATAACGATTACGTGGTAGGAGCTATCCTTATGGACCTTTCAAAGGCAGCCATTTTAGAGGTGTTAGGTCAGAAGCATGCACAAATGATTTCGTTGATGATCACGAGAATGACTGCTAAGATGGATTTGATTGACGAAAGTTATATATTTTTTACAATCAAATTATCATCACATTCCCTTTAATGCAAGGTTTTTCGTGAGCAAAACCTTACGTTCTAAGGAGAAACATTTTGCTGTGCATTTTCTATGACGCTAAACATTGTTTTACACTAAATATTTGGGACTAAGAAAAAATTGGACATTAAATTTCAGTAATATAAAATGTCCAAATACATTAACGCCCGAAATTTCTGGTCTTTACTGCATGATATATTCTATTCAGATAATTAAGAATACAGGATATCTAGTAGACAGCCCTTCCAGGAAAGTTTGAAAAGTGCCTCAATTGCTTTCTACGATTTCAGAACATGCCTCCGACCAGCGGTCGCGCGGTTGGGCACTTTTTCCCGCCCTGCCTATGACCAATAAGACTCATAACTTAGGGGATACCTTCGATATCCCAGATCTCGAGCCCAATGACGTTTTATGTTTGAGGGGAAGTATTCTTCATTCTTGCTGTTTACCAGAATAAATGCAGTAAGTCTTGCCTTGCAGCAAGATTAAAGTCTTGAAACGAGACCTTAGAATTACAGCTGTATCACATGTTAGACTGGAAAGATATGAATTTAGTATTCTAAGGAATCTTTCTTGACTGAAAACATTTGCTACGCATTTGTTTTGTTTGAAGACTTTCGTTTCGAACTAAATCTTGTAAATGTATGTTACTATCGCCATCGGGAGTGAAGATCTTGGGCAACACTAGCAAGAACAGGAACTTTTACTTTCATAGGAGAGTGTAATTTATAGTTCCTTTTTGGCGGCTATTGAAATTTAGAGTTCCTTTCAATCATAGGTGGCTATTGAGCTAAGTATCATCCTGTCAAGCAGAACAATCCAAATAGTAAACAGTCGTTGATTTTTATCTATAAATGAATTGTGACATGAAAATTCAACAAACGTCTGACCTACCCTTGCAGTTTCTTCAACAATAGCCAGAGATTCATAACAGACCTGTGTCTCTGTGTTCTTTCATACACAATTCAATTTTCAAGGCAACGGGAACATCGTAAAATCTCGCAATGTAGATTTTTATTTCTAATATATACATTCATCTAAAATTTTACAGTACAAGTTACGTCTACATACTACTATACTATCTAATTACTATACAAACTATATTAACATAGCCTGCGCGCAGCCTCGACTCCTAGTTGAGGCTGGCAGGCTATACAAACACTACAGGAAAAGGACCACAAGGAGCAAAGGGCAATTACTACCCTCTGGCCATTAACGTAAAGACATGCAAATATCAACAACTAAATGAATAACTGCAAAATACAAAACATCTGATTTAGCATCATATACGTAAATACTCGAATCCATTTCACATTGGATGTCAGGCCAGCATAGGAGAAAGATGCTGAACAACAAGAACCCCGGACGAGAGAACAGCAACGACAGCAATAGCTACTGTCACTGATCCTCCCCCAGAGTCCACATCCCTCAACACACTGCGCACATGCTGTCAGGCCAGGGTTTCTGATTGTAATATCGATGATCTGAGATACTTTGCTTTAGCATCGAGAAGTCTTCATTTGTAATTCGTTGCCTAACATTAAATTCTACTCTGATAATACCACATGTGCATGTAACTTTGGCAAGCCTAAAGTGCCAAACCGGCTTACTTAAAATTTCATCAGGCTGCAAGATTCCAATGTAAGGTCTTACGAAGAAACTCTTTTACTTCATACACTAAGAAACTGATTTAAATGGGGGAAACTTTATGATCTAAGTTAGGCAACATGAAGATTTTAGTTCAGGAAGCTTGGGTGGCTACAGGTGACGTTGACAATATATTGTCCGCCAAGCACCTCACGTTTTTGCTGATTCACCCGGTAAGTTACTAACTACATACAGATTAAAGTTTAAATACACACAATGCTAGGAATTAATACCAGGTAGATAAAAAAATGTACAAAATTAGAAAAAACCGCCCGAGAATATCGAGGCAACAAAATTGAACACTGTCTTGTTTTATTTTATTGCTGATAAGTTCAATTAGAAACAGTAATTTACCCGGTTTTAATCGGTCGCTTAAAATCCTGCAAGAGCGATTGAAAATGACGATCAAAACTGTAATCTGTTTCCTTCCAAACAGCAATTACATTTACATTTGGTAGCATACATTTTGTTCTCTTGAGAGGATGGAATCCCCCCTGAATACCTTTCTCATACTTTGGGGAAGACTTTTCATCCTTCCAAGACGTTTCAACGCATATTAAAGTCATTGCTGTGACCCAGTGATCAAAGGAATTTAGTCATGGTTTTATGAAGTTTTGAAAAGTCTCTCGAATCGAAGTAACATTCTTGAGAAGACCCCAAAGGAAATCTAAACGAAGTGAACGATTTGTTGTGGGGAAATTCCAAAGATAATTCAACATGTTTGCTATACAATCAGGTATCGCAAAACGTGGCCGCTTTGATATTTAGGGGAAGGGTGGAAGCCTTTCAAACAGCGTATGTGTTTTTCTGATTCACCCGGAAGAAAAATCATAAAAGGACTACAGTATTTAATTTATCAACTAAAACTTGATTCATTCTCATTTCTCTAGCATCGTCCGTGGGGCAATTTTTCTAATGTGTGAAGCTCTTCTCAATGCATCCGGGAGACGAAATGTAAGAGAATAATCAACTAGACGTCAGATTTCTTTCAGCTCCACTATAATCTCTCCTTCAAATATGCTTGCTAATGTTGAATAAATGACCTATCTGCAGATTGTGATACATTTCACTGATAAGCACCCAGATCGGAGAGGGCCATTACCTAATAGACCTAATCATTGAAACATTCAAGCGGGCAAATTCTCCATCACCAGGATCCTTACAGAAATTCCCAAGTTTGCCAGTACTTCATGTCAGTGTCAATGCTGTTGCTAGGACTTTTACGATTCTTTGTTATGACTGCTATTGTGGGTGTTGTTGAATGTGCGTTTGTAAGAGTCTGGGGTTGCTAGATGTGGCACTTGGTCAGTGGAATTGTGGGGATCCTACATCAAATATGTGGTGTGGTCACACTGAGAGGAAAGACCAGCACACTGCTTCGATAAGCTTAGCTTCTCAATGCATTAAAAACTGCCTTCGAATGCCAGGTAGAAAGAAAGAAAAACTCTTACGGTCATTACACCCATTCAAGACGATAAATATTTATAACTGATGAATTCTAGGATTTTGATGACTAGATAGCAAGCAAATCTACCTACCATTTTCGCCAATTTCAAGAAATTTTCCTCCATTTTTCAGTCAGTTGTTTAAGCAATTCAAAGCAATGGCTTCCCAGTTAGGAAAGTGTTGTTTAAATTAGGAGGAAACTTTGATGATCAGAGGTTAAAGGTTTCAAATCTATTTGATCTCCTGTTGAATAGATTTTGCGGTTTCATATCCATTGGCTCATTCTGAACTCTGCACCAAATACATAGAGGATCACGTGAGAAATATGTCAATTATTGAAAACAGTGGAGTTTTCATAGAACCGTACTACCATGCACAAAATTCAGTGGCTCTCTTATCGATTGTTGTTTTGCTACGTTAGCAATAGAAAATTGAGCTTTTGCCCCAGTCATGGAAATGGCCAATATTTCAATCGCATTAGACGGATTGCTCATATTAGGGAAAGCATTAAAGAGAATTTCGTTGGATGCGCAAAAAATTCCACTGCTTCTATTACAGCTTCATTAAGCAGGACTCACCGAAAGTCTGGTCCCATTCCACTGTATACCATTCCAATATGATTCGTTATCATCTCAATCTAGGATCAAAATATGTCTTTTAAGTGCACTGAGCATACGAGATCTTGCGCAACGATTTTCAAACAGTTGAAACTATTTTCGACTTATCTGGTATGAAAAAAGAGTAAGATAGGGAATAATAAGATTCCACTACCAAAACCACGGGTGAGAGGAAACAAAATGTTTATTCTTTAATAAAATGTAAACGCAAATCATAACTGTATCTTTATCGTTGCTCCTTTCTGTCTGTCCTTGCTTTCCTTTGCAGCCCTTCCTCAGTTATACTCGTCGATTCAAGTTTGCAATGGCCTAACTTCAGCGCTTTTACAGAGAAAATGAAATAAGGCCATTACAAACTTGAATCAACGAGTTGAGCTGAGGAAGGGTTGCAAAGGAAAGCAAGGAAAGGCAGAAAGAAGCAACGATAATGCCACGGGTATGATTTGCGTATACATTTTGTTAAAGAGTAAAAACATTATTTCCTTTAACCCATGCTACAACTTGTGCATACCTTGCTGACTGTTGCTTCATCATACAAAATTGACTTTTGTTTCTTTTCTGCAGCTAGCACGACTCCATTAGAAGCTATTAGGGAGGAAAACACGAAACATGATTAGCAATCAAAACATTCCAGAAAGGTTCACAGAACCTTCCCATTCGTTAGGACCTATTCATATGGAGAACGTTTTCCATTAATCATGATTATAAAAAATGTACAATTGGTTTACTTCTGGCCAGCAAAAACTAATTAACACTAATTATTTACCATAAAGCATATACGAGAAAACAGATTAACCTTCATGGGTATATCTCATGAACTTGACTGGTTGGTGCAATTCAATTGTGTCTATTGCTTATTTCGAAGCACATGATAGAAGCTGAATTGCTACCGGGTGAGTCAATAAAAACGCCCGGCGTTTGAAAAAATCCTGATCCCTGAATATCAAAGCAATGATGTTGAAAACTGTCTCCTTTTATTCCCGATATGTCAAATTAGGTCCAGTAATTTACCCGGTTTTAATCGGCCATTCATTCCCGTCGAAATAGGAGATTTTCTGCAGAAAGCCCCTTTCGAAAACCTGCAAAAACGAGCGAAAACAGCAAGCAAAATTTCTCTTTGTTCTCCTTCCTAGCAATAATGACTCCTGGATGTGCTCATGCATTTTGTCCCCATGGGAGAATGGAATCCCCCTGAATAAGTTACTCACACTAGGGGGAAGACTTTTCAACCCGCTAAAACGAAAGCACGCGCTAAAGCGTGCTGAAAGTCATCGCTTTGAGGTAAACTCATAAGGGATTTTAGCTTGCAATTTTAGCACGTTTTTTAAGGTTTCTCGAAGAGAGTCATTTTAGAAAATTGCCTACAAAATCTGAACGGAGTGACCGATTTTAGCCAGAAAAATTTCTAAAAATAATTGAACATGTTAGCTATCTAATCAGATTTTGCAAAATATCATCGCTTATATATTCAGGGACCAGTAGGCTTTCAAAGGCCGGGCGTTTTTTCTGACTCACCCGGTATTGCAATGAAAATTCACGAAACAAAAATAAAAGTCACGAAATAATGGAATTCCATTCCAGATTTGTTCATTGTAATAAACAATTGCTAACGTTCCTTTGTATCTGTTCTTTAAGTTAACTGAGCTTCAAGCAGGAAATTTGCTCAACTGGAGGTAGAATTCTTGACCACATAAGAGAGGAGTGTTTCCTTGTAAATAAAAACTAATTTATATCTAACTGCCATTCACAGTGCAAACTCGATGACCTTGCGTCTTTTCCCGCTATAATTAGCACATTAATAATAATAATAATAAACTATTTATTTAAAGTTGGTAGTCTACATGTGTAGTTCACATCAAAGATGTGCACTAATTAATACCAACTATTTACAGAATCTACAAAATTAACTTGAATACAACCAAACTCTTAAATCTATTTACCAACTCTGCAGGTACATGTCCTTCCATTCCCCTCTCTTAGTTTTCTTTTGAAGGACAGGACACGCTCACAGCTCTTTACCACATCAGGTATGCTATTCCAAAGATAGCTACCTCTGTGTGAAATAGAGTTTTCCCCATAAGTTATCGTTTGGAATTTCGGTATTCGTAGGAGATCCTTGTTGCGAAGGTTGTAATTTACTTCCTTCCTCTCAAATAATTCCCGCATAAATGCAGGGTTAATTTGATGCAGGGACTTGAAAACCTCCAGAAGCAACTTTTCAAGATTTTGTAGATGCACCGTTTTTTCACCTGATCTGGCCAAAAGTTCTTCGAAATTGGAGTTGAAGTCATTACAAAACCAACGAAGTGCTCTCTTATGGATTCTGTTGATCTCTTCATTGGCAGCTTTCCCGCAGAACATCCAAATTAGGGGGAAATATCCAAAGTTCGACATGATAAAGGAATTGTAGAAAAATAGATGAAAAAGAGATGAGTGTTGCTAGGAATCAAATTAAAGGATAAAATAAGAAATGAAGAAATATATAAAAGATCACATCAGACACCCATCACCACCGAAATAAAGAAACGCCGCTTAAACTGGCTTGGGCACAAGTTGAGGTTGCCAGAAAGAACACCAGCAAAACTAGCTTTCAGAGAACTTTTGAAAAAGCAAAGGGTAATCGAGGAAGACCAAAACAGACATGGATCAGACAAATATATAAAGACCTTAGGCCAATATAAATAAAACAGTGGATGAACTAACTGAAAATGATTATGAGCGAAAGGAATGGAAGAAAACAGTGGCAAGGCTAATGCCTTGAATAAGACGGAAAAGCTAGTAAGAAGAAGAAGAGTTTCCAGGAACAAAGCTACACGAACAACGGTCTGTTGTCTTTAGCCCCAAAGATTAGTTAAGACCAAAGAATATGGCCAGTTTTGGCGAGCTAGATGTTTCAAATTTTGGCATGCCTAGGTGGGAAGCCGGTAATGCTAAAGTAAGATCTTGGCAAGCTGCGGAAACATTCGCTCATGTTAGCAATTATGCTCCATTACGTTTATATCTCGTAACGGATATCGGGATATCAACTTCATTGGGAATGCTATTTCCATATGAAAATACCCTTAGATAATCATAAAAACGAGGATGCCAATATTTTCCCTCACATCCAACGAAATAAAAGGAGACAATTTAAATCTGTCTCCAAATATTTCCATGGCATTTATGACATAAAATCAAGATTCATTACAATCAAAGGATAATTCCCCCTGAAAGAAAAATGAAACTCCCATAAAACTGTGCCAGAAGACAGTTGAAAATACATAAACAAGGATTGCAAAACAACTAGCCTGCCTGGAATCACCAAGATATGGCACTTGGGTAGATTGCATATCATGCACGCATAAACAGAATATATGCACATGGTTCGACGATAGTGTCCAAAGCAAAGTGAATAGGTTACAATGTGCAATAACAAAGGATCAAATCAATGGATTCTTGCAGCAGCTCAAGCCTAAGGTGGTGTGTTGGTAGAAACAAACAGCCCCCTCTCACCGGATATCTGACAAAAAGTAATCTATTTGTGTCACTGCAGAATAAATCTAAAGGTAATTATCAAACATGCTTCCAATAAATGTATTCCAACTTAGACGCTTCACTACAAACTTCTAATGGAGCTTCATGAAAATCAGTCAAGGATCCTCAAATTACGTCACAGTGCAGACAAGGGCCATTAAAAAGCTATGCTTATATTTTTGATGAATAAGTCCCCAATCTCCTTTCCCTAACTCCTTGCAAGTCTTTCAAAAATTTACTCCAAATTTAGACAAAGAATTTTCGTGAGTATGTAAACTATATAGACTGTATAGCCTGACTACTCAAGTTTTTCGTGATTCAAATCTGGCAGAGGACCAATTCCGTTGAGCACCCGCGGTTTGCAATTGCGTTCACCTTCAATGGTCTTCTTTGACTCATTCTGTGCTGGACGAAAGGAGGATTTTGCAATTTCCTAAGATATTGTTATTGAAATAATTTTAAAGGCTTTTTGTTACAATGGCAAAGCACGAAGACAGGCAAAGTGGCAGGCTCCCCACACAGGTTTTGAACCTACTCAATGACGGAAATGTTTGCAGAATTTGAAAGGAAAACGCCTCATCCAACATAAACAGTGTTCGCCTTGTTTCAAAAGTAGCCCTACAGAGGTGGGTCAATTAGGCATCACCAAGGATTTCAACGAAAACGAATTGTCGAAAAATTCTTCCGTTGCTTGAAACGAATTATAAAAGGCGGAGTAGCTGAAAAATGGGACATGTGCCGATTCATTGTGTAGTTAAAAGAAACAATTGCTTGTTTGAGATTTTCAGGGTATCGGAAATCGGGGACAATTCTAACACGGGACAATTCTTATGTCGTAACATCGGCTCTCATGCCAAGCAGAAACGAGCAAATAATCTGATTTTTGCACAGAATATGCCCATTTCAATCCTCTACATACCACTTATGAGATACAGGGATGTTCATCCAATTTGCGAAATTTTTGCGGGAAAACGCGTTTTTAAGCAAGAAAGTAAAAGTGTGCATCGACTATAAATTTGTGTTGGAACGATCTTGCTCATGAGCAAAAAATTTGATTTCAAATCACAGACGTGGCATCTATTTACGATCAAAACCACACTAGAACTTTTGGGTCCTACAACGTATGAGATGTAAGGGGGGGGGGGATAATGATAGCTGACCAGGTCCGGGGTTATGCTGTTGCGATTGCCCAGTGTTAGTAGGGGGATGACTTGGTTTTCAGTCATTTCTCATGTGGTCGAAGAATGTACGTCCATGCAGTATCAAAGAGCTAAATGTTGAAATGTATGAAAAAGCTATCATTCTCAATCGATTTAATCTGTTTTGATTGAAGCATCAAACTTTACAAAAATCATCTCAAACACTACGTATCACGTCTAATTTGTTCTTTAAAGCAATGACTAATCTGCTACCTGGTGTTACATCCTTCATAGGGAAAGGAAGCTCCACAATAATTATTTGTAATAATTTTAAAGGTATGTAACAATAGCTTCAACCATCTGTTACTTGTATCACTTGGCCACAGATTCTCAATCACAGCGTCACGAACAGTGGTCGTCATGGAAACTAAGGTCTATTTCATTCCAAGAGATGCAACTATAATATAGTCTACCTCCAACAGTACTATTAATCAATACTTAGATGACGTGACCAATTTTGCAAAAATTGTTACAGTTGACCCCAGTCTCCCCTACTTACCTGGTGGCTCATAGAAATAATCCCCGTTCGAAAAGTCATTACAGCAAGGTTACTTCCCTTAAAATCATCAAAATTAATTTCTTTGATAGCTTACAAGATTGAAGTATTATTTTGTATTTTTGTGGGAATTTTCATGATAGCAGTCTGGTGGTACAGTAAGTTTGAAAGACTGAAAAAATTAGTCTTGATGGCCTAACATGGCCTAAAAAGGATGATCAAAGGCATATCGAAATAAAAGCAAAATCATCTATCTGCTTTACTATTTCAGTAATTCTTTCTCAGGGCAATTAAAATATCAATCTCAGTTTCCGTCTCAGATTCAGGCCCCGCTTACACTATACTGGATCAGTTCAATGTACCGGATAGCTATTGTCGCGCCGCAACTTTCGCATCGGACAGGGGTGCTGCTTACATCACACCAGAGCTATCCTTCACAAGACGGTCCACAAATCGGAGCGAGAATCACTTCGCTTCGTAGGTGATATGAAAACCACTCCGGCATGATGTAAATGGTGCTATCCGATACATTTCGCTCTGCAACCACATTTCGTTTCTTTGAGAACAATCAGAAACAATAACATTGAAGATAGCTTGCTTCTGAAGTTAAGACAAACGATAGCTTTCCGGTATAATGTAAACAGTTTCTTTATCCGACAGAAGCCACTCGCAGCGAGACACGACGATAGCTATCCGGTATAGTGTAAACGGGTCCCCAATGTATCATTTTATTAGTCACGCTAATCCTCAAATGGAATTCAAATGCGTGACCTGGAACACCCGGCTGCTCTGAAACAGCTGACTTTGTAAGTCTTTACAGTTGCCACCAGACTACAATAAAACTTTGAAAATTACAAAAAATACAAAAAAAATACTTGAATCCTTCACCCATTAGAAAAATCACTGTGCCACTACTTCTACTGCAATGATTTTTCAAACAATGCGCCATTTTTTAGAGTCACCCGGTACATAAGAACACATGTACATGTGTCATGTTTCGCAATTGTTTTGCTTGACTCCTGTGTGATTTGTCGTTTGATGGGCTTGGCTGTCTTGCTTTGTTGCGCCTCGAGTGAAGTCAGCTTTCTGAGAACTAAAAGATCTCTTAGTGCCTAGTACTAATTGCTGTTTAGGACCTTCCCAGCAAATTAACTAGATTTGCAAAAGGATATTTGTGATAAGATTTCAAGAGACATTCATAGGGTTGCTGTTATCTCCTTGCAATACGGTCGTACAGAGGGAACGACCAAACCGGCTGCAGCGCAGGTATGGGCAATAAAACTATGATTCATAACACTGCATTTTGCACTTGATGCGTCAATTCATAATCAGGATCAAATATAAAGGGTTGGATTACCTTTGATGCCAACGGATGGTCCTCCTGCAGCAACTGCGGCAAGGGCATATTCTATTTGCACTAATTTGCCAGACGGGCTGAAAAAGAACACACCAAATGTCATAGGCTACTCACATGTATTGACAGTCCGTGTAATATGAAATTTGTTGGCATGCTGCCATTCGCAGTTTCACTTCAACATATTTTAGCACATGTTATCCACTTGGGAGAAAAAAATTGGTTAGAATTAATAGTTATGCTCGTAGGGATGGCCCAATTATCCTCCCAAAAAGGCAATACACGCGAAAGCATGTATGAGTAATCACTGTAAGGCAGAAATATTGGGAAAATTCGATCATGATTTTGCACCATTTTCGACGATTTCTTAAAGGTGATTTAAAGCGAAATTTTTATTGATATAAATGAATAGCACTTTTGAGTGATGAAGAATGTTGTTCATAATTCTAGGGTACCTTGTTTCATTTTCTATTTATATCCACTATACTGCATGATTGGTTGATGACGTCACTTTTTTGCAAAAAATAAAGGATATGCAAGAGGCTGACTATTTTTCCAAGAGGAAAAGGACTCAAAGGACTAGTTAGTTCTTTTTTGATGTGCCATATTTAGCCACTTGGGACTTAGGTTTCGAGTTCCCTCTCGCGTAGGAAATGTAACTCACGCTTGTTCACCTCTTATTACTTGTTCGTCTCAGGGTATAAATTACCGTTTAACGCCTAACTAATTGCTGAAGATGAACCAAGTATGGTTCGAAACGTACCACTGATTATGTCTTAGTTTATTTAATTTAATTATAATGGACTTGTCGAACTGGATTTGTCTGAGTCTGATACTTCAACTGGATATGTCTTTCTGATGAATGATGAATAAATTTATAATGATTGCCGTCGCTTGCCTCATCCTTCGGACTCAAAGAACTTTTCTTCAATTGAAATGCCTTCCTAAACATCATATCAGTCCATGAGACAACTTCTACTACACTTCTTCAGCTCAACTTAATTGTCTCCTACTACTGTAACCTTTCAAAGATAAGATACAGCTACAGGGTATCTCAAAAACAATGCTCGACCTATGATTAAACGTTGATAAATAACAATAAAATGAGCAGGCTCATGGGAAGATAACCCCGTTCCTAAGTAGTGAAACAATTTTAGAGACCAGAATCTTGCAAATCGGTTGAAAATGCATTGACTTGCGAGCTTTCAAAGATAAAAAATACGCGATAGCTGAAACCAGAGGCCCCCAGATTACTTGTAATGCAAAAAGCTCGAAGACCGAGATAAAAGAAGCTCATCCAATGTCATACCTCTCGTTGATATAAGAGCAAACCAAGTAGGACTTCTAAAGTGATTTAATCCTTGCGATCATTGTCAAAATTTACTTAACATTGCAGATGTCCCATAAAGGTGGTTCAAAACATAATCAACGAGAGACTGGATCATTTTCGTCAAAGCATCCATATGCTTGTAATTTAGGTTATCAAAACCCGTTCAAATCCCATTTGGCTCACCTGAAACAATTGAGAAATAACAGAAACGATGACCCATATGACATTTACCAAAGATGCCATTTCGAGGCCTTGAACTTCAAATGCTTGTAACTCCATGAATTTTTAGCGGGTTTGGAAGATTCTTGTGTCAAAATTAATTTTACTTCTCAGGAGATGGGTTACTTAATCAAGTGTCCATTCGGCGTATCATTGTTTTTATGGTACTTAATCAAACGTCGTACAATTATCTTTGAGACACCCTGTATATTTCATTAAATCGCTTTTCATCAACAACAATATGTTCATGGAAACACATGTCAAGGCTGAAGTCAACAGCTTGGCCGGTTTTCACGCAGTACAATTCTTAAGTTTGATAGACTACTGGTCGACAACAAACTATATCACAACTGATGAGTCGATTATCGATTGGCAAGTGCGAAAGAATCAGTGAAACGAGCACAAGAAAAGTGTGAAACAAGTCAGTATACCTCTGAGACTGACAGTGCAAATCTATCTTTTTCTTACTGTTTCGCTTGCAAGAGCTATGGAATTCATGCTTGAGTTGCAAGGAAATAAGAAGTAAGAGGTTTGCATAACAATGTGATTGAAAATTATCAAACAAGTTCCGTACAATACAGTCAAATTCGGAATAATGCGATGGACCCCCTTCTACCTGTGTGAGTCTACTTTACAATTAACTCGTTCATCCCCACGAAACTTGTGTCAGAAGTTAGCGGCCAAACCTGCTATCCGTGATTAGATCCTAGCATATTATAGCAGGATATTCATGGCTGCAATACTGCAGAAGTAGAATGCATTACATAAGTCCCTCTAACTTACGCTCGTTGTTGTTGTTGTTGTTGTTATCGCTTCAGTTGAGGGACTTATGTCCTTACGCTTCAATACAGGGACTAATTAGGCCAAGTCTGCCGGGTTCACGGCGCGACCAATCAGATCGCTACTTTCTTAATATGGTCAACACACGTGCCTATTTGTAGCGTTGATTGGCTCATTGGTTCAAAGTTCGAACCTCGAAGGGAAGGGACGCTCGAAGTGACCTTCGAAGGGACGTTCGAATTTTCTTTCGACGTTCGTAGGATGGAAGATGTTCTAAGGGCGCATTCTTCTGGGCATCTGAAGTCTGCGAAGTCTTCTGAAACGGTAGGCTTCGCAGAGAAAAATTTCAATTACCAAAAGAATGGAAATTCTGAAAACGGTAGCATTGGCAGACTTCGCAGAGAAAAAATGCCAAAAGAATGCGAATTCTGAAAACGGTAGGGTTGGCAGACTTCGCAGAGAAAAATGCCAAAAGAATGGGAATGGAATGCTGAAAAATGAGAATTCGAATGTTGTTGTTCGACCGAGCGAATTGAAACCATTGCAATGCAATGGACTTTTGTTATGCCAATCGCAAGAGAAAAGAATCTGCGAAGTGTCATTCTTTTTTCGAATGTTTTTGAAAACTTTCATTCACGAAACAATGCTCTCTGGGATCTTTCAAAAGTCTGCCAGCTCAGGAGCAGAAGGTTTCCGAAGCCTCGGATCTCTACCGTTTTCAGAAGAGCCCAAAAGAATACGTCAAAAATCTCTCGGAAGTCTACCGAAGACAGAATGACCAAAAGAATGGTCTTTTATAAAAGCGATCTGAAGTCTGCGAAGTCTACCGTTTTCGGTAGTAGGGTACCAAAAGAATGGGATTTTATCTTCTACCAACTCTACCGTTTTCAGAAGATGCCCAAAAGAATACGCCCTAAGTTTCTTCTGATTTTTCGTAAGATTTTAGTCCCTGTTTAGAATCCGTTTGTTCGTGAGTCCTTTGTATTAGTGAAATCAAACATCAGATTATAAATATTGAGCGAATAAAAGGAATCACGTCGTCAGTCTACTGCAGATGTAGACATGCTATCTACTACCAAATATACATAGATGTTAAAAGAAAGCTACTTATTACAATTCTTAAGGTAAATAAAATCAAAAAATTAAAAACAAAAATATAAAAGAAATCTCTAAAATCACACATCAGTGCCTCATCAACGTCATTTCTAAATCGTGTTGTTGTTATTCCTTTTCCAAAAGTTATACGGCTTATCCTCTCTTTCAACTTCCTTAGGTTTTCTTCAAATTTTCTGACTCATAGAGAAACTGTGGGTCAGTAATGTAGGAGGTAAATTTCTCGTGCAGTTTTGTGATCAGGTCATGGCACAAAGGCGTAAAAGGAAGTGATGAAGTCAATGAGGATTTCTGACATGGCATTTGGTTTGTTTGTCATGATGCTCTAGGTGTGTGTGGAACAATGCAGGCTAATCGATGTCATTTATGAGAGGATGGCATCATGTCTGTTTATTATTGATAGAAACATAGAAAAAATCCTGAATTGGTAATTTTTAATGAACAAAGCTTGCAATGATGCGCTGCAAAATTCCTTCCTTTGAGGATAAAATCTTTTATGTCAGGGTTTATCATTGTTAATTGCCTCAATAAGCAATCATGGAAAGGAATCAGGTCTGTATCAAACACCACACAGGCCAGAACACCGGTGAACAGAACGAGAACCTTATGAACGCCTCCTTCGAATTCCATTGAACCTGAGCCCACTACTTTAAGGCAATGTATCCATACCATCAGCGGCCCAAGAAGTGTATTTTTGATTGAATGTCGAACAAGGAGAGTTCAAAATTACTAGGAGAAAGTTTGGTTCATCCCCAGGTCTGTGCAAGCTTCGCGGACTAATCCATTTGGAGGCAATTACAACAGTCCCGAAGAATCCTTGGGTCATATGCTTCATTTCATTTTATCAGCCGCGCTCATATCAGAGGTGTAAAAACAAGATAAAATCACGCATGGTGAAATTCACCTTTCATCTCGGCTAATCTTCAGGAAACTTTTGGACTCTTGAATGTGACCTTGGTACCTACTTTTTTGTTGTTTTTCAATTTGTTTTGAGTGGGCTTGTCAGGATTTCTAGCTACTGAAAGCTAATTTGGCCCACTGTGCATGCCGCATCGAGGAATGGGAACCCTAGTTTAACGTCCCCTCCGAAGGTCGGGGGGGGGGTGAGTTTTGAGTTCAGGCCTCCTAGGTCACCCATCCAGAGTTTGACCTTACACTCGACCGAGCTACCTGACGAAAACTGTATAAGCCACTCGGCCACTCACCAAGTGAAGAAGGAGTTTGATTGTGCCACTATTGATTCGATTTGCCACTCAAAATGAATGAATGTGCATATCATGTTTTTCCAGAACTTTTTGTGATCTTACGCCTCAGATATACAGTTTATTCAAAGGTTAGCTGCTAATCCATCCTGTAGTCACTAATAGATCGGTTAGTCGCTAATGAATTTAGACCTGTTACCAGACTGTTCAATGTTTATTTTAACAACGGCAAGGGCTGATATTTGTGATCTATCAGTGAAATTTGATAAGTTGTGGATCCGCCGAAAACAGTGCAAAACCGCAGCTCGAAAATAATTTCACCGGATTCAGCATGTAAAAAACACGCTGTTTGACCGGGTGAAACAAATTCTACCGGTACAAAGGAGAGCTACGCTGAAGTTAGTATTAACGCACGTTTTTTACGATAAGATAGAAGTAACACGTTAGAATCATGGAGCATACGAACGCACAAAACGCTAGCCAAATGGACTAAGCAAGAACCTTGGAGCACGGGCAGATCAAGTAAGGGCGAGCATCCGAAAAATGTTTGATCGGTTGGTGTCCTTTTGACTGCAGAAATGGGTTGGTCGGTCAGCAATGATGCCGTAAATTTTCAGCAAAGTTTCCTTCATCAGTAATATTGAATCATACAACCTATGGACATGGCCTTTCCTAATGTTTTTCTATGCACAAGTTTTCGTATGGACGAAGCACGTCGTTGTCAAATATGTATTCCATGGTTCTAAGGTAATTTGCCTCCTTTTCAGCTGTAGGATTTCCATTCGAACATTTTGAAATATCAGCTTGAAACACATGACATTAGACATTGAATAAAAGCAAAGTACAGGGCTGCCAGATGTCCGAAAAAGTTTGCGGCCAAAACTGCTACGGTTGGCGGCAGACCTCCTTAATTTGCGCGAGCGCTGCTCGCAGGCACAAAAACGTCATATTCCGATTTTCTGAAGGCATTTTTCTGAATCGAAATTTTTCATTAACCTTTATCACTTCACAATTATGATCTCGAGTCAATCTTAGTTTGAAAGATTGACAGGTCAAACAGAAAAGTGCTTCAAATGTTTATGTTAGTACATCTTTCGTACCCAAATGACGTGAATCATTATCTTTCATGGGTTGAGTTGAAAATAATACCGAAAATGTTCATGACAATGAGCTGAGAATTCACCTCAGAGATGTTGTAAGAAATCAGAGTGAATTGTTGCACTTCTCAGCGAAAATGACATCATTAGCCCTCTACTGATAAAGACATTCCGGAATTTTACTTTCAAACATTACGTTAATGTAGACATGAGTATTGAAAGAATATGTGTAGCTGCTGCGAGCATTTCGGTTGAAGTAGTCAATGAATCCATTGCCTCAATTTATGAAGGCAAAGATGGAAAAAGGAGGCTGTTTTCAGAGGATAAAGCAGAACTAAACATGATGATTTCTGAAAATGGCCCCAAGTTAAAACATGCAAACAGCGTTCCTGAAGCGAGCATGTCATCGTATTGCAGTAGAACGAAAGTTCCTTCTGGTGCTATGAGCGAAGATCACAAAACGTACAAAAAATTTTACTGCGTCATGAAGTCATCAGTCGTGACATAAAGGCATAACCAAAACTACCATTCATGTCATGATTGTCGTGAAATCCTCAGAATACTAACATCAAAGATAATAAAGTAAAGGACAAATTAACATCGTAAAATCTTCACTGATGCATAATTGATGTCGAGCTTGTTGAACTTTCAAAAATAGTAAATTTTGATGAGAATGATAAATTACTGCTAAAAATGGAGTATGGAATTACAGTCAAACGGGGGAAAAGTGCGCATTTTTCGAAAATTTTCCCTCTCCCTCCCAAAATTTGGGCTTTCAACAAAATATTGATCCAGGAACTTAGGGCCCCTGATGCTACATAGAAACAGCATAAAAGTTGAGACAACTTGACACTTCCAAAACTTCAGGAGTAAAAAAAAAACAATGCCCAGCTTTTCACCTCGAAAAAGGAGAAAAACCTCGCATCTTTGTCGAAAAAGAACGCACCCATGGAAAGGGATAAAAAATAGTTCCGTTTTCACTTTGAAGATGTGGTAAGGATATTTACACGTTAATTCGATAGTAACATCAAAATTTCTTGCAAACTCATCGATTCATATTCATATTCATTTTTTTACTAAATTGTGCAGCAACTTCCTGTTTTGAAGTAATATTACAATAGAACAATGAATTATTTTGTGGAAATTTTCCAGGCCAATGATCTTCGATCTTTCATCTCTCAGATGCATGGGTCACAGAACACAAAGCTCCTTCGCATTCACTAGAAACTAGGTGCGCATTATTTTGACCGAAAGTGTCTGTACGCAGTTTTCCCAGCACTTGACTATACGGAATGTTTCCAACTTTTTCCAACACCGAAGTATCAAAACTGCATCGACTGCAGACTAAGGCAAAGAAGGTAGTAGTGAATGCCAAGTACGAGGACAGATGGACTTGTAAATAGATCGCTTGTAAGTCTTTGATCTCCTTTGACCACGGAGGCATGACATAAGATATCTCAAATGACCTCTCTCACGAAAATCTTCACCATTAGTTCACTGAAAGGTCCATGATTCTGAGTATGGAACCAGAAATCAAGGAGATCTGCAAATTCCCACAGTTAGGTTAGAATATGCTAAGCGAAGTTTCTATTTCTCTGGTGTAAAAAGCTGGAATGATATACCTGACAACAGTCCAGAAAAATAATCAATCACTCGTTTTAGAAAAGGTAATGGCAGAGAGCGCTAAAGGCCCTCCCTGGGTTTTAGAGAGGATCTCTTGAACCTAAAAAGGTACAGGACCACATCACAGCCCTTTGGTAGAGCAGTGATTAAAACTCTTTCTTTTTTCCTAAACATATATTGCTAATAGGTTATCAATTTGTTAATTTTCCACACTGAAAGGAACATCATGCATAAATATTTGATAAAATGAAAATGGAAAATCATACTTGCTTGTGACAGACATATGTTGGTGCATACTGTGGTCAGCATAACTAGTGACTAACAGTAAAAGCAGACATGCGATCTATTGGTATTTCATTACTGTATATACTACATCTGATGCTTACATGCAGGCACATTTTGTACTCGGTTCTGCGCTCGCAGGCACAAAATATTTTAAGGAGCCCTAGTTGGCGGCCAAATTCGGCACGTCAAACAAAATGCTAAAAATGGCCAGATTTAGATCAACTGCGTCCAGTTAATGCATAGTTGGGAATAGCTTTGAGTGCTGGAATAACTTTTACGCCTTCATCTTCGAAACACTTCATTGTGTTTTATCATTTTTGTAATTTTTACACAGGCAGTCTTGAGATTTTCAATGTGAATTTGAACATCAATTGTCGAAAAAATAATGGTTGCCTTTGTTTATTTGTGGCTTTTCCAATTAAGGCCAAAACTCAGTAAACTTTTGCGTTTTCAGCCAAGTCATTCTTTGAAGACCAATACTTTAAAAAAACGACCAGAGGCAGAATAGAGAAATTTGGCCATCAAATCAGCCAATGGCAACCCTGGCAAGGTAGGGAAGCAGAACATTGAGAAACTGCTAATCCCTGGAGACTTTTGACTGATACAGAAAAGCAAAAGGTGACCAAAATTGAGCATTATCTTATATGTTCACAGCTGTTACGATGGAATCTGTATTGATTCTGTGATTATTTGTGTGATGAAACCCCACCGCAAAGAAACACAAGAATCAGATAAAAAACAATAGATAACGCATTGCCTACCTTACTGCACTTCACAAAACTTCAAATAGCTTGATTTTGGTACTCGTATCAGAGGTGGAAAAAATGCTTTCCTTTCTGGGAACCTACGTTTGCGGCTTAAAAATTTCTGCAAAATTTTGTGAACCTACATGTTCTTTCTTGTGGTATTAAAAGTTCAAGGACTAATATCAGAATTTGTCTGTTGCATTGTGGTCTCGATTTCAGTGGTGAATATCGCACCAAAAGTCTCGTTTTCGATTTCAAAATGGTGGATGCATTCATCCTCCAAACCAAATCAGATGTTTTTTAGAAGACCTGTCTATAATTGAGAAGCAACATTGACTGCCAGAAAGGAAGTAAGAAGAATATTCTTTGCTCTTTGATCCATTGAACCAAGGTAGTATTTCTTATGAAAAGATCGAAACGAACACTGCTCTGATTGATGTGATGATGCACTTAAGAACTTATCCCCTACCTAACAAACAGTCAATACTAGGCCTATCAGGTCAATTTGCATTAAACAATTTAAAAGCAAGCATCCTTATCATCAAGTTTATTCAACAATATGGGCTTAAGGCTTGCTTCGGATCAAAGTTTCATGACATTTCATGAAGTACTGGTCTGATTTCTTATTTCGGCAGCTCATACAGAATGTTGCTTCATGGGACTGTACAACTCACATTACAGTTTGAGCTGCACCATCTAGAGGCACATGGGCATGCCATGCCCTGGCATCTTTTGATACAAAGCTAAAAAAGACATAAACTCTGTTTTCTTTGAGCAGGCAAGCTTTAATTTGAAATTTATTCCAAGGCACAAAACAAAGCCTTGAATTTGAGAATGGAGTTAACTTGATGTATCCAAAAAACTCTATTTAGAAGACAAATTTTGTTAACTGTTTTAATGCTCATAAACTGTCTGTCCACAATTCTCATGCAGAAGTACAACCATAACAGTACTGACTCAACAATTTCCACCAAAATGAAAGCACAATGACTTATGGAATTGTGAAGAAGAAAGCATGAGCATAAGTGCTGATATATTTTCAAATGGTGAAATACAAGAAATCAAGGTGTCATGTAGATAGAAAAAAAACCAAGTGCTATTTTAGAATCCTTGGGCCCGGTCTCTATAGCCAGATTAAACTTCTGGCAAGCAACTTCCAGCGCCACCATCAACAACATACAGCACATGCCTTGGACACATGCACACAATAGGAATGCATTTGAAGAAATTTTGAAGAATTCTGCTAATAAGGTAAGAATTCTAATTCCATATGACCAACTATGCATTTTCTGAACAGGGATTTTTAAAGGAAAGAAAGCCATTTTTATGTGTGCAAGGCTTGTCTTGTATAATATATATTCTCTGTTCAAAGCAAATTTACTCCCTTTCAAAAAAAATTTTCTGACGACTTTTTCAAAGTTAGTGGCCTTGCTCTGACTGGAAATAAAAGCAGATTTTTCCAATCAAACAAAATTTTCTTGGTACATCATAAGAGCTGTTTATCAAAGTCAACTTCAGATCCAATTTACATTGTATCAGAAGTAGAGCAGGGAAGCTAGAGGAATATTTTCTGTGAAACTAATTTTTGCTCACTTTCATTCCAAGTGTTCAAAATATTATTTCAAATTTTAGAAATTTTCTTCAAGCCTCAATATTTTCTTGAAAACTTTCTGTGAAAATTCAAACCCAAAAAAAATTCTGGGAACTACATTCCCAGGCTCCGATACTTTTTCCATCTCTGACTCGAATTTACTTAACTTTTGATGTATATTGATTCTTAATAAATCAAGGAATTGCGAAGTTAAAGTACTGATTAAATCGGTCCATGGGTTCAATTTCTACTTCGATCTTTGTGACGGGCCAGCGCTGAAAAAGCACAAATGGTGTGATCGCTTCATTATGCTTTGTTCCCTGTATCGGCATATCATCTGCGTGAAAGCGCAGGTGATTCTGTGTTAATAGACACCAAAACCAAGATGGTAGGTTGTGTTCCAGCGACGCTAAATCAGATTGAAAAACACAACAAAATCGAGTTTTGTTCCGTGATTTCGCGACTTGCATAAAATTTTCTCACTTTAAGATGTTTATTTGACAAAATAAAACAGTTTAAAATCTATATATGATAAACAACATAGCTTATGCAAGGATGGCCTAAATGATGATTTTCAAGTTTCAGCTTTGTCAAAGGTGAGTTTACAACTTATACATTTGCCAACAACGATCAACGATGTTTGCGAATGTCTGCTGTCTGTAAACTTCCTTGTTAATTTATGACTTGGGGAGAATCAAAGTTCCCAAATAACGTATGCTGTGTGTTAATATCTTACACTCACGATCCTAGTTTTTTTCCTTGTTTAACAATTCAAAAAGCCAAACGGGAATCAGCACAACAATGTCTTTCACAGAGCGAACCATCGGTTTTCATGGATCAAAACATCGTGGAATGGATTAAAAACCAGTGTAAATATTACAACTGATACATTTACAAGTAACTAATCGATCGGTTAGTGACTAAGGAATCTATTAGTTAACTTAATAGTTGATCGGTTAGCTGCTAATCTATTTGTTAGTCGCTAATCAATCGCAGACGGAGTCACTAAAATGGATCTAAGCCTTTTATACCGGACTGTTGATGGCGTTGTTGAAAAAAATGATGATGAAAATATGAAACCTGAAGGTTGTCAAACTGAAGCTATAACGTTCGGACGACATCTTTTATCTCTTTTCTTGACCTTTTAAAAATCACCACTACGCGACCTCTTCAACTTTCTTCTTTTTCGTATTTTCGCTTCCCTTTTCCTTTAGGCCCAATGACACTGCAGTACAAAGGAGTCAAGGAGTCTGGTAACGATAACGATGAATATGAGGCATTCTCCTTCCCAGCTACGCAGAAGATGGAGAAATTTGAGGCATCTCTGCGGGGGCGAACGAACACGAGGCAGCCATGCGCAAGCGCAGTCCGTTAGCACATTCTTTCTTCCACACCATTCGCCAACATGGGTCGCATGCACGCTCCAGGGTAAGATTTTCGCTTGAAAAGGCTTTTTAGAGCTCACAATTCAATTGAGGTGGTTGAAATGAACGAACATGATGTGTGCTTATTTGATTAGAAAGTTCTTACAGTACCTAATCAGGAATGAACACTTGGTGCAGAACAAAAAACTTTGCACAGATAAAGTTGGTTTTTAAGTTCGAAGCATACCCAGACGCTATAAATGATTTCAAAAGAAGGCAATTCTTTTCAAAACTGAGAATGAGTGCGCATAATCTTAGAATTGAAGCTGGGAGATTTGGAAAGGACGTCACACCTACAATGCCTGCCAAAAGTCTTGGAACGCCTCTGCTAATTTTGCCTTGTTTTGCGATTTCCCCCTCTCCCCCTTAGAACAATGTTGTTTTGTGGTCAAAAATTGGGATACCAGGACGATCTACGACTCTGCTAGAATGCTGGGACAATAACCTTCGAAATCAACATAGTTTCGGGGGAGAGGGGGTATTTGAACCTGATGGCTATGGTTAGAAATGCGGATTATGAAGAAATGGCCTAAGTGTTCCAAGGACTTTTGGCAGGCATTGTCCGAATTTTATTTCGATAACGGTGGCTTAGAAAAAAACCATGTCGTGCATCTAAAGGTTTTTGATGGTGCTGATTTCATTGGTCATAACTAACACTTCATATTCCACATTTGTGACATCACAATTCACAATTTTCCATATTTTCATCGATTTTAGTGTGACACTACGCTTAGAATCCGTCAAATAATCAATCTGTCCAGCTTGTTACACTTGAATATGATATGATTGATAGATTATTAGTTTATGTATCAGTCTTCTAAAGAGAACCCGATGTTACATCTTTTCGTGGCCTAAAAAATGGGTGAATTCATCAAACATGAAAACGAGGCTGTAACTTATCTTGCTGCCCTTTGGTGACTTGGTGTCACTTTTACTGACTTCTCTACCAGCGTTAGTGGTCACAGGCGTGATGAAATATTCTAGTACAGTTAAGAATTGTTACAGACATGTTTTTGCAATGGAATCATTCAAAATTGATGACAGACACTCGGACAGACACATATCATAATCATCTAAACGTTCCCCTTTTACTCATGGTGGGACGAGCCTTCAGTGTGTCCCCTTGATGTTGTCCTTGAGGGATATCAACGACTAAATCAATTGATCAAAGTTACAAGGTCATTATTCTTATGACCTTTGTTTGCAATTTCCACATACTTGTCAACAAAAAGCATTTTACATGTTCACCTAATCATTTCTAATGCCTTTCAATTTAAGCACGTAAAACACTGCAAGTAGACAATAGGAGATGCAGCGTTACCAAGTCAAAACAATAACTATAGAATTTACGAAGCGCTCCGACGAAGAAATGTTTGAAATCGACAGGTTACAGCCACAGTAAACGATTTTGAAGTCGTTCCAACATCCCACAACGTTAGGCCAAGTGGCCCTAACTTACTTGAGAGGTGTACCATGACTGAGGTGTGCCAATTCTTGTACTGTTGAGTTGATTGCACAAAGTAATATGGAGAAAATTGAGAAAGCCTACAGTTAACGATTTTTTCAAAATATGAATTTAGACCATATCCAATTTCATTCTGCATTTATCCTTAAGTGTAGATGTTGTTGACAATCCTCCCTCGATCACGAAGAAACCAGTCTCAGTTTTGATGAATTCGGAAAATATGGATGATGTACAACGACTGGGTACATGATATTTTTTGTTACTTCCTGTATTATGGAGAAAATGGTGATTACTTTTTGTTAACTGTTGATTGTAAAGTGTGATTCCATTTGTGAAACGGGAGCCCTCTGTCCTCTGCAGAGCAGTCAGTACAGAGGAGCCAGGCACCACGGCAAGGCATGCAAACTTTTATCACTAATAAAAGTGTTCATACTTTCGGAGCTTAAGGTTTCTGGAACACACAACGTGCAATGATGTAAAAGTTGCCTGAAACACATTTATTTGCTACCTCTGCGACGAGTTTCTGCCGTTTTTTGTTGTGCCTCCTAGACTTCAAAGTCCGTTCTGCGTAACTGCTGTCAAGTCACTTAAAGTAGATTTGATTGCCAATTATGACGTCATCAGAAAAAATACGGCTTTTTCGTGGTCACAAATGAAATCAGAACCATCGAAAACCCTAGAATGCATTGAGTTTCTATACCTGTACGACACCGTTATCAAAATAAAATTCAGACAATGCCTGCCAAAAGTCTTGGAACACCTCTGCTAATTTTGCCTTGTTTTGCAATTTCCCCCTCTCCCCCTTAGAACAATGTTGTTTTGTGGTCAAAAAATTGGGATGACAGGACGATCCGCGACTCTGTTGGAATGCTGGGACAATAACCTTCAAAATCAACATAGTTTCGGGGGAGAGGGGGTATTTGAACCTGATGGCTATGGTTAGAAATGCGGATTATGAAGAAATGGCCTAAGTGTTCCAAGGACTTTTGGCAGGCATTGTAGGTGTGATAGGCACTGTAAATACTGTTTGTCAATAGCAACCAAAACCATTGGTGATGAAATCCATTTCTTAATGGTGTGCCCACAGTTCCAAGAGGAAAGGAAACTTCTCGAAACAAAAATAGCTGATTTGTACCCAAATGTAAGTCAACTAAACGTCCATAACAAATTCATCTGGTTGCTAAGTCAAGAGGATAAGTACTGCCTTAACTTGTTGGTAACTTTTTTCCTCAAATGCTCCAAAATAAAATCAGAATTTCAAATATAAATATCCTCTGTCCCACGATTCACGTACCATACTTCATTTTTTTTATCATCATTTAGTATATTATTTCATATAATTTAGTGACTTTAACCTTTCATTCATTGATTCTTGTGTTATTAACTGTTTTATGTAATAGTAATTTTAGCTTGTTTGTAATTAGGTTAGAGGCCCTCTTGGCCTAGATGCCTTATAATTAAAAAAAAAGAAATCCATAGTGGAATCGACAAAATCCGGACTCCGCGGATTGCAAATACTTCTCTTAAAGGAAAACACACCAATTATTCCTAGACTAGCAATAGTATAAACTAAGTGCCCACTAGCTGCAACTATTTTACAGTTTTTCTTGACTTGAAAATACTTTATTGCTGGGCCTATTGTGCAGATGCGTGGGCCATTTTCAGTGTGTAAAAGACAGTAAAGCAGAGAAGGCCAAGAGTGAGAGGGCAAGTAAAACATGCGACAGTAAAAGTCAGGCCTAACTTACTCTAGACAGTTGTGTTTAGCAATGGGTTTTGTTTTGACTGATTCCGCTTCTGCAGACAAAAGTTTTCCAGATTTGATCTTCCTTACTTTTCATGCTAGGAATTCCTATTTGTGTAAACTCATATGTCACGAAATATTTGCCAATTACTGTTGACAATAAGACACAGAAAGGCTTACCATTTAATCACGTGATAAAGTGTGGAACAGAAGTTTTTTGGTTTGATCTCATGGTACCAGCAGCAACAACAATACGGCCAGGGTGCATTCCATGCACTTAGGCCTGAAGATCTTTGGAATAGACCCAACTTTTTTGTTGGCGTAGTGGCGTCACTTCTTCAGTAAAATCGGTTCTTGGCGTGACAGCGTTTGAAACTCTGCTTTCCTTGGCATGAATGTGAAGTTGTCCTTAATCTTTTAGCAGTTTCTTTTGATAAGAAACTAAGAATTTGGGCTAGTACTGAACTTTTCGTAAAACCATAAGATTTTGATGTTTAGCAGCTTCTATCTCCCCGAAGCTCGGGGCTTGGCGTACCTTCGGCTTAATTTTTACATGAATGCACCCTGGCAACGTGGCCGCGCAAGGCTAGAAAGTCCCAATTCATGGGGCAACTATGATGGAGCGTGGATTTTGAGTTTTTGGCTGCCAAATTTTACGCCAACCATCGGCAAGAAGAAGGAAATACACTGGCGTAAAAATTGCCAGAGGCCATCCAGCACATATCTGTGACGTAATGTACACCAATTCCAGACTGGCTTGAAATCAATAAAACAAGTGCACTGTCGGACTGAATGGGTCTAATTACAAATAGAATAAAAATTCTCATCAAATATGATAGATATGTTACAAGTCAATGGAGAGAAAGAAAGACTGTTTAGATAAAAAGTCAGGTTTGGGCTGACTATTCTATGTCAAATACATTCACAAATTGCAATTATGGACCATAAAAGAAACACCTTGAATCTGCAAGGTGCTTGAACAATCAAGCCAGTAGGATTTTTTAGGTGATTGTGGAGGTACTCAGGCAGTTTCAGTTTCATTTCATCATCAATCTATACTACATACAATACTACACAATTATATACATTACAAGTAATACAATTCCAAATTAATAACATCTAATACAAAACTATAACTAAGCAAAATGGAAGGACATTACATGATTGTACTGGCCTTACTAGGAATATTTTGGTAGGTGTGTGGCCAATTGCACTCCTTGTGCATATCTGGCATGCAATGGAGTGCAATGGAAAATCACCACAAAATTTCATCAGAGCATGTCTATAGGAATTGGAATCTACAAATTGTTAGACCTGGCCAGAAACAAGGAGTCAAATTTTGAAAATGCTCCAAGTTCATCTAAAAATCAACCAATAATGATATTTGCCTATTTCTAATGAAGAGGCAAGGCAGCAGAAAATTTGCTATTCACTCTCAATTTTTTCGCTAAAATTCACTGGAAAGTTAAGTTGAATGAGCAAGAAGGAACTGAACTCTCAAGAACTAACATACTGCAAGGTCGAAGAAATAACTAGTTCAACCAAAGTGATATGACATCTTACAGGATTATCTTTTGTAAACAACTTAATAATTATTGTCAAATCATTAAGGGTTTTGGATCAATCTGACACTGCTGCGTGCGCCACATTGAAAGATCACCTCAATGGCAAATTTGGCTTCAGTATTATTTTTTGTTGTGTAAAGTTTATTTCAATTTAAAATATTCGTATAATTGTGATGTTGGGTGTGGAGGGAACTCGATAACATTATGTTTTTTGCCTCCACCTCAACAAAATTAAATTTGAGTTTGTTTTTTCGTTTTAAATTTTTGTGATATAAAAAAAAATTAAGGGTCTTTGGTTAAGTGCAAGATTTTAATCTTCATTTGGAAAAGAGAGGTGTGTGATCTGTCGCACTCCTTGGGAAGAGGTGGTGTGTGCCAAGGTGTGCGATAGCAATCGCACGCCATTCCCAGTAAGGCCTGATTGTATATAATATAGATTGATTACGGAGGAGCTCTCTAAGTAGGTATGCTAATTGAGAGAGAGCCCCCCATAAAAACAAAGAAACTAAAGAATAAACATTATTTATGTAAAAGAAAAAACAAAACAGGCTCGATCGAGCACCTCTCATTTCAGGGCCTGCTGATGGGAGACCCAGCTCCAAAACAAGAGGCCTTCTCCAGAACATATATAAGACAAACCTATGAACATTGTTGATTTTAATTCCCCTAAAGTGGAGACATGTACAAAAAGTCCAGTTTTGACAATGATTGAGTTTCGGGTGATTTCTCTAATGTCAACCTTTGAAATCCACACCTCAAAAATACAGATTTTTAAGGAAACATGATTTTTCTGTGTTAAATTCATTGTGTGAAGAATCATCCAAGATGATCCTCCATGACATCATATCCATTGCCTTCTACTGTCTTTTTACTTAGGTTTCATTGTCCCCTTACCTTTGGCAAAGTTTCGAGTTTGGTTTCAAGGCTTTTTAGGGTAGAGTTATAACATTTTGGATTGCTATCAGATTTGAGCAGAATGGAGCAATTTTCAATCCATAGTGATATTTGGGTAACTGTTGCACTACAGCACTCCGCTGGCTCCTAGGCCACATTCCTCTGCAGTTCTGGTTCACAATGCAGGGTGCTTTTGCTATCTAGTACCAGATTTTATTGCTTTCTGATCTGAAATTTTATACATTGTTTCAAAGCAGAGTAAATATATTGGATTCAAGTAATTCCACTACAATGCTTGGCTACAGAGGGACTTTGTAGTGATTTTGATAACATCTTCAGAAAGGAGTGATTTCCACTCTGCTAATCAGAGCTCCGCATATAGCATACAGCTCAAATCCTTACTGGTTGTTGATGACGGCAGAAATCATCCAATTTCACAGTATTCGGCCAATCAAATGGCGCATTTCCAACCACATTAGACAGGGAATATTTTCTAACAGTCTAACAATCAAACCTTTGATTTTGTGCTCTTATCCTTCTAAATTGACCATGGAGATCCTTCTCAGCTTGTAATTCCAACATCTCTGTATGCCGGCATAAGTTCTCAACGTAATTCCAATGTTCTCTACAAGGGGCGTTTCAATACTAAAAATCTTGTGCATTCTTTGCTCAAACTCCTTTTGTTTTGGAATATATAAACTGAAGCTATTTTGAAGAAATCTCATCTTTGCATTTTTGAAAGAGTTAAATGCCCCTCAGTTTTCCCAAGTTTTCCATATGCCATCAAAATCTTTGGATAGAGTAGGGAAAGTTTTGCAGGCAACAGGTTGGCAGTGGAGGGCAGTGTAGTTCTATGTGCAAACTGAAGAAACTTGGAAAAGCTTCTTGTTCTCAAATTTCAGAGAACCAACTTTGTTATTAGTTGATAGTCTGTTTATGGGTCGTTTTGTTTTAGAGATTTCAGTGATCAAGAAAATGGATAAGATCTTGTGAAGACAGATAGTTAAGTGGCCTTGAAGAAATCTGAAATTGAATGATTGTAAAACTTATGTCTAATTCAGCATATCTTGATCTCTAATTAACATCCTGATGATTGCAAACATACCAAAATCATCTTTATACTCCTGAGTTGCAGTACATTGACCATTATATCTGAATCTTCTTACAACAAATCTTCTGTGACAGATGTCAAATAGCACGAAACTGTTGTGTGGGTTGCGCCTTTTTTCAAATTCAAACCCAACAATTTTTTACAACAAACACATTTGTCTAATTTTCCTGGAGGATTTCTTTGAGTTGTTAATGATGACAAGGTTCATATTCTTCATCATTTCAAGAGGTAATAACTTTGTAAATCCTCAATGAACCTTTTGTGACTCTTAATAACATCCCATGCTTTCCCGATGCTTTTTCATGCAACAAAGAACTCTGGAAAAGATGTACAACCATGTTCTCCATGCTTTCATGCTTTCCCATGCTTTTCAAATTATCTTAACGTGTGACATCCATGCTTTTCCATGCAACGAACAACCCTGGAAGGAATTCATAACCATGCTTATTCAAGGCATTTGCATGAACCAGTGCCAAGCTATGTTGGGTGAACTGACCATGTTCTCTTGTCCATCATGAAGCAATGTTGAGTACTGGGTAAGGTCTGGGCTTATTTTTATTGGCAGTGGGGTGCCAGAAATAATGGATCCTTTTCCTTTTTTCTGCAGGAAGGGTATCTCCGGTTCTGCATTACCATACAGAAGAAGTGTGCCAACAGTAAGTATTGAAGTGAACTGCTGCAGAAACTTTTTATAGAAACAGCCACACACAGACAGTAGACTGCTACACTCAGGAACGGTCCCAGTTCTGAAAAAATCGGAAAGAAGTGGGGGGGGGGAGGATTTTGACATAATTTTTCAGTCTAAAGGTATGCCCAACTAATTTCATGCCATTTTTATTTAACAATTTTTGTCGCCTTGTGGGATTTGGGGGACATGTCCCCCCAGCCCCCTTGGTACTGCCACAGGCTCAAGATGCTGCTAGTCAATTAGTTCCCCTGTTGTGAAATCATAGAAAATACATATTGTACAGCCAAACTATGACCAGCCACTTTATCTTGTAAAACACAATTCATGTTGAAACAGTTTACAAATCAGTAAAGAGCATGCACAGTAAGAGCAGAAAAAACAGCACTGGCAAAGGAAATAGCCACATCATTAGAAGTCAAAACTAATAACAGGGCCACTAGGCTCCTCTATTTGAAGGGCTGAAACAATTGGATTTCATGTCATTGATGACTTCTAAGACAGAAAATTTGCTATATCGGTTATTAGCGTTGAGAAAGTAGTATCGTGACAAATGCTTACAAAGTGGTTTGAAAGACATGAAAGGATTCAAGTCACTAAGGATTAGCAACTTATTAACCTTGTGCATGAGTTTTTCCAATGGAGGACTCTGCATGGGTTTTTTCAATGACCTGGCTGTCTTCAAAATTGAATTAGTGTACTGTATGTATGAGGCGTTTTGTGGCTTTCTCGGTTGCAGCGTGTGTGATGTTTGATTCCAAGGAAGTAATTCTGCTTTATATGACTGGAAGTTCATGAGGCTTTGCTGCAACACGCCATCTCTTGAACTGATATCCTCTGCACATGCTGCTAATATAACCGATATAGCAAATTTTCTGTCTTAGAAGTCATCAATGACATGAAATCCAATTGTTTAAAGGGCAAGTGACAAAAAATCTTTGCACCCGATTTTTATGGTTATTTTTAGAGACTGAGTTAAAATAAATATGCAGGCACCATTTTGCTTATTTGTGAACAAGTCTTGCGGCTTAAAAAATGAGCTGAAGATTGCTAATGTGGCGAAGCGAAAGGCAGAAATTTTTGAATTCACGCGCGACACTAAATCGAGGCTGTGACGTCAAAGTGAGAACCGCGAGGTCAGACCCGCACCGCATCGCATTCAGTGAAAGACAGTGTACTTCGCCTTCTGATGTACTTGGTACTTCTAGCTTTCATTTGGAATTGAAAGCGTCCACTTATCGTTTAGCGATGCCAAGAAGATGTGTTGCAGCGGACTGTAATCACCAGGACAGTCAACTTTTCAACTGGCCAGAACAAGCTTCTTTGGTGAAACAGTGGAATTCTTTTGTGAAGACCAAGAGGGACAAATGGAAGCAAACAAAAAATTCAGTTCTGTGTAGGAAGCATTTTAAAGATGAATGTTTCAGTAACCTTTCGCAGTTCAACTCCGGATTTGCTAAAAGGTAAGCCAGAATTTACGATTGCAATACTTCAGATGATGATGCACAAAGCTGTCAAAAGCATCATTGACAATATTATGCCTTTTAGGGGCAGTTGTTGACAAGGCACAATTTCCATTTCTCTATCAATTTCAACAGGAATGTTTTTACCTACGGCTTTTCCAGTGACGTTCTCAACCTGTTTTGCTTGACATCTTTGACAGTGATAGTGGCCTGTGGCTAATGTCTATCAAAAGTATTTCATTGCTCACAGAAAATGTACTTGTTGCCTAAACTACTCAAGTAAGCTGAAGTAAACTTTTGTTATGTAGCACTTCTCTTGAAGAAATCATATAATAGGGGTTGGAAGCAAGTAAATCCTTGCCATAGGCCTAACCTCACAAATCACCTTCTGAAGGGACATTTAACCATAAGGGGTGCCATGCCTGGATGCGGTACGCACAGTGGGCCTAAATTAGCTTTAAGTGACTTGAAGTCCTAACAAAGCCCACGCAAAACAAATTGAAAACAAAATTCTTGGTTTCTGTACGTGTAGTTATGAGATTTTCAATTTCTTTTCAGACTTCTACTGAACAGAAAAACTGCTGTGCCAACTATCCATTCTCAGAACGCATTAACACATGAGACATCAAGGTTAGCATTCAGTAAAAGAGAACGGGCACGTATACTGGAAGAAATATTAAAAGAAAAGTGTGAAGATAATATTCAAGATGCTGAACAAGATAATACTGAGAAAGACTTGGCAGTGGATACTGCCCATAGCAATAACATGATTTCAAGAGCTACACAGACTGACCAATTACAACTTCAAAAATCATTAAGTAAATTCACTCAGACAAAGAAATTTAAGCAAGATGCCTCCAAGAAAGACCAAAAGACAATTGGCTTACAAGCATCATTGGACTTCGTTCCTCCACCATCTTCTTTGCAAAACAAAAAAAGAAAATATGAATATTTAGAAAATCCAACACAGAACATGCAAGACATTGATGATGCCATGAGTGATGGTGATAGTGACAATGATGAATTTAGTGCCAATGAGGATTCAGACAGTGATTATGACCCAAATGATGATCTTGATTATTACTCAAGTGATGAAGATACACTGCCACAGTCTAGGAAAATGGAGCCCTTCCAAGACAGTTCAGATCCTCATAAAGAGCCTAAATACATTGTGTTTCACAACCAGCTGCTATTGTTGTTGTCAATATGCCATTTTTGTTTATCCACTGCTGTCACTGTCAGCTCTGTTTTGAAAGGTAGCATGTTAGTTGCTGTAATTAAGTGTTCACAGTGCAAATCTTTGTGGGAATGGTGCAGTCAACCAAAGATTAGGGGCTATGCTGCTGGTGATATATTACTGAGTGGAGCCATACTTTTCTCTGGTAATCTACCAAAGAAATCATTGAGGTTGTTCAAAAGTATAAGCATTGCTTGTCTTTCCAGAAGATCATTTTTTCGACACCAGGATAACCACATTCACCATGTTGTGACAAAACTCTGGAATGAACAGCAGCATGAGTTATTGCAAAATGTACAAGAAGATGGTTTATTAATTGGAGGGGATGGAAGATGTGATAGCATGGGACATTCTGCTAAGTATGGATCCTATGCAGCTGTTGACCTAGAGCGAAATAAGATTTTGCATGTAGAGCTTGTTCAAAGCAATGAAGTCAAATCTTCATATCATATGGAGCTGGAGGGTATACAACGAATAATCCAATTATTTGATAGATTTCAAGTGAAGGTTAGAGCACTTGTCACAGATCGTCACAGGCAGATTGCAGCATGGTTGAAGAAGAATTGGCAGGGAGTTAAACACTATTTTGATTGTTGGCATATTGCTAAATCCATTAAGAAGAAACTTAACTCATTGTCTAAAAGGAAAGGATTTGAACTTGTAGGTGATTGGACTAAGTCTCTTGTCAACCATTATTACTGGTCAGTTATGTCTACAGAGATAGATGACAAGGACCTAATTGAAGCAAAATGGAAATCTTTAATCAGGCATGTTCAGAACAAGCATGAAGGTCATGGACAGCCATATGCAAGGTGTTCACACCAGATATTATCACCAGAAACTATACGTGAAACAGTATGGTTTACTCCTGACTCTGAGCCCTGTGATGCATTGGAAAAGATTGTTTTGGATAAGACACTAATAAAGGATATTGCAAATAGCTCAGCATTCGGTCAGACATCCCAAGTTGAGGGATATCACAGTCTGGTAAATCAATTTGCCCCCAAAATGTACCATTTTTCATTTCTTGGCATGAAAAGCAGATTGCTTTTGGCTGCCATGCATTACAATGAAAATGCAGGAAGACACCAATGCCAAAATAAAAAAGGAAAGCCAGAGTTTACCATTGCATTTCCTAAGTACAAAAAAGGTGGTTACATTGTTAGAAAGATTCTAACTGAGTGCACTTACAACTATGTTGACAGACTATTCACTGCTTTGATATCCAGATTGATTTCACAGGAAGATGTTCCTGAGCAACAAGCCATAATTTCACCTCCCCCACTGTGCATCAACTTTGAGAAGCCAAACAAGAAGATTGCAATAGAGGAACACACAAGTAGATTTAACTGAGTTTCTGTACTGTTGAATTCTGAATTAGGCAGCTTTTCTCTGGCCACACAACAGTCTTAGATCTACTGACAACTAGTATCAGCCAAACATGAACAACCATTGGATGTCACTTTGAGGGGGTAATCTATTGCATATAACATTTACATCTGTTTGCAGTAAATACTGCCATCTAAATTTATGTGCATCAAAATTTTATTGCATTTCTTAAAAGAAATCAAATGTTTCCTATTTTATGGTATCTTGAAAATTTTCTCTCTTGAAATATATAAGCACTGACTTACCAATTTTTCAAAAGATGGGCACACAGTATTCCAAATTTAACTACCAACAGTAAAGAATTCATATCTAGAATTTATATCACAGGGAAAAGAATTGAAAATTGATTTGAAGGAAAGTTTGATGCTCAAAAACTTTTGTTGGCTGTCAGACATGAAACGTACTAAGATATTTACAGTACATCCAGACTTCTTTCTAGCCTCCAAGAAGTCATACAGTTAGTTAAGAAAACCAGATTTTTTGACCGTCTCAAGAACCAAGCCCATCATATTGATCCACTAAGCATTTTTTGCTTTGAGAAACATTGTTTGAAGAGAAACTTTGTACCCAGATGCCTGAGTTTTAAGAACCTTTAAGAAACCTTTTGCAGGCTGAATTTTGCTAAAGAATAGTATAACTTTGTTGAAGGTACTGTAATGATGCTTCATATTAGCATGATATACTAATGCAACCTAAAAAATACATCAACCATCATTAGAATGTCTTCAAAATACACAAGAATGCCAAATGATAAATATAGTATCTGTCAAAAATTTGAATTTAGTTATTCTTAAGAAACATTTAAGAAAGATTGCAGGCTTGAAATATGAAAATATTAAGAAACAGTCAGGCTAAACTCAAAACTTTCATGTTTCTTGTAGAGAAATGAGTACTGTTAATGTAGTTCTATAGCAAAACTCATCTTTAGGAGAGACAAGCAGTTTTTACTAATTGTGTGTAAACATTTTTAAGATATGAATTTAGAACTAAATGCAAATGCATGCTTCAATTTATGGCAACCCAGTTGTAATCAATTGACCAGATCTGGAATTGATGGTAAATGGTAACTAGCTTCAAATTGATGAAGGAACATGACTACAAACAAAACAAAATTTTTTGACATTTTTGATTTTGACACTGCATCCACTTTTGGCATTGTGCTCTGTGTGTAACAAAAAGTATACTCATGGTCTAAAGGTCAGGATATAAGAAACCAACAAATTCAAAATTTTCTTCATCTCCAGGTGGAGGGAAATGTGCTCTGATACAGCTGACCGCACAGGAGGGTATCACAACTCTAATTTCCTTTCCAACATATCCGTGAGTCCATCTTACATATTGTCTATATGCAATATGTCGATATTTTTTGTGGGTTGGTCCTTCATAAGCATTGTTATAATGTTGTTTGTAACCAAGCCAAGCAACTTGCAAAACAAATGGGTCAAGGCAGACACTTTGAAATCCTTTGTGATCTGTGATGCAATTAAAACAGTTCTCTCTCCTGAATAAATTTATGTTATCCGCAAGCTTTGCAGAAGTTTTTTCACATTCCTTGCAACACAAACACTCCACTGCTCTGTCCATCATTTGGCAATGCTCACAACTGCACCTATGGCAAAATATCAAATTTAAAGTTTGCCTGGTCTGTTTTGTTGTGGTCTTGGGGGAGGAAGTTTTGCAAAGCAAAACATTTTAGCAGTTCCCAGAATCTCTCTGACATGTGCATTTCAACCATTTAGTGGTGGATGATAGGCGTGAAAATCTATTAACATTACTGCTTTTGGTGGAAAATTTATAATCACAAAATGGTGAAATCAACATGATGAGCCAGCATTTCATCTGTTGCATGCATATTTACATCATTTTGCTTGAGTTGAGATCATTCAATACAGACAATTAAGATTCTGCAGCTACTGTACATTCAAATTGGGTGCCCCCCAGGTTGATTAGTAATTCTGGTACATTTAGTTCAAGGGGACGTCCCATTTTTCAGGTTATCATTTCACCGATTTTTTTGGAGTTGGTTATCAAAAGGTTGGCAGTTTTCTGGAACCAGTTGCCAAGAGCACATCTTACTGGTGCAGGTTGACAATTATGGAGCTGGTTATCTTTGTCTTCTTAGCGGCCGCATCCCCAAAAAGGAAAATGAAGTGCCCTTCCCCCCGGAATTAACCTGGAAATTCTAACTGGCTACTTGCTATACGTACCAATCTAAATTTCCCAAGCGGTCATCACCATCTTCACCATCGGCGTCATCAGCCATCTCTCTTTCAACAACTGCTCGCCTTGGCTCAAACATGTATGGCCGTATCTGAGGGCCATTTCCGTCATTAGACGTTGAATCCGAATCATATTCCGATTCTGAGTAGCTAGTGGAGGCAGTGTGAAACGAATCTTCGCTATCTGACGTTGCCATACCGAAAGAGTTCACAGCTTCACCCCCACTTCGCTTCCATCTGACACACGTTCTTCATACCTTCTCGGTGTGACGTCACCATAATCTGCGGGCGCACTTGATTGAAAACGAGGATGCCTTAACCGCCGACTTTTAAATCGACCAAATAGTCATTAAAAATGCTTTTTCTGAGAATTTTTTTTTCAGCTCTGTCATTGGTGGTCAAAAGTAGTTAGTTATGAAGTTAACAGAAAATTTCAAAAATTTATGTCACTTGCACTTTAAGCCCCTCAAAATGAATAGAGGGCAGACAGCATGGTATTTATGATGTCATATTCTTTTAGTTTGAGATCAGAAAGCAGCTCATTTGTTGCATAAACTTCATTGGCGCAGCAACCTGATTTAGAAGCTGCTTGAAAAAAGTGTTCAACCTATGTTTGGGTTTGGATAACTTATCTTAGTCATCAAGATTTTGTCATCTTATGCACTTGAATTAGACAAAAAGTGACCGTATTTTCTCCAAACAACAATAGATGTAACTATGAGACTTCCCTTATTATTCTCTGGACCGATTGCTTTTCAAATACTAATGATGGCAATTAACTATTCATTTGATTCTTGATAAGCAACATCTAAGCAAGTTCTGTTCTCAAATGAAAATGCAAATTTTCAAACCCTCACAAAGTTTGGACTTTTGACAAATTTTGATGCAGTCACCTATGGACTGTATATGGAAATGGCATTAAAGTTTAGGCTTGTGCTGCTTCCAAAATTTGACAAGTGAAAAAATGATGCACAGCTATTCACCTTTGGGTTCAGCTTATTCTGTATTGTTATTGTCATTTGCTTGTTTCAGTTTCAGTTTCAGTTTCATATTGTGAACTGCTTGTGAACTGAAGTGGTCCTTTTGTTGCAATGATGAACTGTTTTCCAAAATGAAATGTGATCAATAAACTGAGCAGATATTGTAATTACAGCCATGTTTTTGTGGGAGGATGATTGATACTGCGATTCTCATATAACTGTACATTCTATCCATAGTGGCTGAAGCTCACATCAGAAGATGTTAAAGAGCAGATATACAAGCTTGCAAAGAAGGGCTTGACACCATCTCAGATTGGTAAGTTGTTCTAGAGACTGCAGTTAGATGGTCGGTGAGGCTTTGACCATATAGGCATACTGTATATCATCAATATGAAAAATGACCAACAGTGGTATTTCTGATTGGCCAGTTAGAACCATTACACTGTGTTGCAGTTTTTTATCTATCTGCCAACTCCTTGTGCCAAATGTTGGATGAGAATAATTTCTTCATTTTGTTTAGCATGGTTGTTAGATTTGCATGTCGTAAGCAATTGTAATTTGTTATTTGTGGTTGTAATAATGATAATAATCTACAGTTATTGGGTTGAAAGGGTCTACACGTTGGGTACAAAAGTATGGGAATGATGGCCGAAAACATGGCAGTAAAGATTTCCTATGGTCTATGAGCCTTGTAACAAAAGGGAGATTTTCTCTTCAACCCAGACCTCAATTTTAGCACTTTGCCGGGAAAAAATTTGTCATTTCGTTCTCCGTTCAACAAACTAACATTAACAAGTTTCTAAGAAACTTTTTATGAATTTCAAGACAAAAACTTTAAAGTAGTGTTGTTGTTTTGAGCTGCAAGAAATGGATGAGACATGAAATTGAAAAGTTGTCATAACATCAGTTTGCTTCAGTGAAGAGTTGGTTGGATGACTTTGTTTTATTCTGATTATACTGGACATTTGGATTTTGAATCAGATTTTTGGGAATAATTGAGAAATTTTCAGAATCTTGGCTGTGAACTCACAGAGAGCTGTGAGTATAGGTAGGTGACATTTTCTTTCGGGCGATGCTTTTATTTTCGAGCAAGATAATCTTTGTGAAAGTAGCTCAAAGAGCTAAAATTGAAGAAAAATGTTAACTCATAGACTCCCATTGGTGCCATCCGGCGCGCTTTGTTGTGAGGTGTTGTATCCCCATTGATTCCATCTGGCGCACGATCTTTCACCCTCCCGTATCCCCACTGTATCCAAGTGGCACATCGCTCCTGATTGGCCAGTTGCTCTAAGTTTGTAGATCTGATTGGTTTAATCTACAATGGGTTTTGTAGCTTATTGTCTTGGCTTTACAATGATATCTTTTGTTTGGGGGGTTGCCAATGACAATTTTTGAGTTATTATCGTTTGAAACGATACGGCTCTAAATATTGTGAAGGATTTTACATGATCAAAAAATGTCAATGTTACTGTGAAAAGAACGTCTTGTAGTGATCGTGAAACTTTGCAATTCATTACAACAAGACTGCTGTATATAATTGTGATAAAATGGAGGACAGTGAAAGTGATATATCTGTTGCTGAAGCCAAAAAGCAGCGAGAGAATTTCACAGAGGAAGAATGGCAGAATGGAAGAAGAATCGAAGGTCGCAAAGGGGGTGGGACTAGTTGGACTGTTTTCATTCCTCGATGCGCCAAAGAAACAAGGTTTATCAATGTGCTTGAGCAACAGGAAAGAACTGGAATTTTAATCCATCATTTACCAGAAGGTCAACAAGAAGTTTGCCTTCAAAAAGATGTTGGAATGGTGATGAGGGACAGAAGACAAAACACGCAGATGCTGTAGAAACTTGATGAGGTCTTACGATTAGGCCGCTGGCTGGCAAGTCAATCGTTGTTCTTTGCATCCCAAGTAACGGCTGTTGTCGGCAGCAGTTCCATGAAAGCAAAGACTCTTCAACTGAACTGTTTATTGATAACATTGAACCAGCAATTTTTGGACAACTTTCAAGCACTTTACTTGTTCAAATATTAAATACGGAGGATAACAAGCACTAAACCAGTGACTAAACGAAAGTTTGCATTTGTAAATAAACAGCCTAAACTTCATCACACTAATTCAAACAAACTTTCTGCTTGGACTAAGGTTTGATATAAATAAGTTGTTTCCATAGAGAAAATATTCAACCTTTTCTGAACAATTTCATAATACTTTATTTTTTATATCAATGACTTAAATACTTAAAATATTATGATTAAAAGCAGAAGTCAAATTTTTTCAATTTTTCTGACTCCCTGTGGGGATACAGAGCTGAACAGCTCGTTCTTGGTCTGGGGATACAAAGCACAATTACTCACACCTACCACGGGAGTCTATGAGTTAATTGTCTTTGTTTATTTGTGTTGGCTGAGCCATTGGAGGTTTGATGTGAAGCCATTACAAGACAATAATTGCAATGGTCAAAAGAGAAATAGAAGTTACAAGCTTTAGCCTGATAACCAGACCCAAGTTCAAAGAACTAAGTGGTCTGTTAAACAGTGCCACAAAGCTTATTCAAGCGTCCTTTCAATGATGCTCAGAATCCAGGGTTTGATGGAAATTTATGTTAGTTCTGTCAATCAAAGTTGGTTCAGTCTCTTTATGGTGTGACCAGAGAGAGGCTAGCCCTCTTCTGATCATGGCATGGTGAAAGGAGGTGTGTTCTTGGGTGTGATATATTTTAGTAGTTGTTTGGTTGTGTTTTTGTATTAGGTGCTATCTATGGATGCTTTGGTGAACAGTAAATGGTGAGTTTTGAATATTTTAATTAACATTGGTAGCAGAAGGTAGTTATGGCAAGTGGAAATAGGTTTTTGGCTCCACCCATGCTTGGAGATGAGGTGGACTTTGATAGTTGGGTACATGAGGTTGAAGTGTGGCAGTGTGTAACTACATTAGAGAAGAAGAAACAAGGTCCTGCTCTTTATCTTTCATTGGAAGGAAAAGCAAGGAAAGGTTGTTTTGATCTTGGTGTAGATGTGTTGAATAAGGATCATGGGGTGGATAAATTGATTGAAAAATTGAAATCTTTGTATGCCAGGGACAAAGATCAAGCAGCTTTTCTTGCATATAAAGATTTTGAGACTTTTATAAGGCCTCCAACAATGAGCATACAAGACTACATTCATGAATTTGAGCGATTGAACAATAAATTGAAGGCCTACAAGATGGATCTCCCAGGTGGTGTTCTTGCGTATCAGCTTTTGAAAAATGCTAGAATTTCAGAAGAAAAGCAGCAGCTTGCTAGAGCTACCATAAGAGACCTAACATTTGAGAACATGAGCAAACAACTTAAAGCAATTCATGATCATTCTGATGATAAAGGTACAGATTTACCAATAAAAGTTGAACCTACTTTTGAAACAGAGGCCTATGAAGAACAGCATTAAAAGTGGACATTTGTTCGCTGCGAGACATGTTGTCTAAGAATGAGATAGAGATTGTCTGGAAACCAACAAAACTTCAACTTGCTGATGGACTCACCAAGATTGGTGCATCTAAGGGCAAGTTATTGGAGGTGCTTTCGTTTGAAGGCACACTTTTGTGAGTCCTTTATTCATAAAGGCTCAAGCGTTGTTGTTTATATTTTGCTGTTTTATGTACATTCCTTGGTTGAAGAAAAGAGACAGGAGAAACTGTTAGTTCTGTCAATCAAAGTTGGTTCTGAAAAGTTAACACACACTAAATAGTCACAGAGTTGGTTATATTTTCTTTCAGTAATTATAAACTAAACCCCACCGGTGAGACATCTACAATGAGAAGGAATATATAATGTTAGTTGTGGAATGTTCACAGATTCCCCTCTCTTCTTTTTGACTAAACAATATAATGCTCCCGGTGGACAACTATGGAAAACAAAGTTACATGCCAATGGCCAACAAAACTTGTAGAATATACCGAACATAAAATAAAGTTGTTCTTGTAACACTTGTCAATATCTGCCTGAGGATTGAGTCTAATATGAATTCAAATGTCCGCTTTCCATCACATGTAGTAATTTTGCGTTTGAAGCTCCTCTTTTGGTCAAGCTGTCCGCAATCTGGAATTCTGCATTTATCCATTTCACATGTGCAACTTCACCTCTATCGATCATTTGTTTAATGCTTGCTATGTCGATCCGTAGGCGTTTTTCATCCACCAGTTTTGTTGAGTATATGTTTTCAAACAAAGATTTGTTGTCAATATAACAGCATATAGGAATTCTCTGCGCTCCTAATATCTCTGAAAGCACTGAGCCAATGTAAATAGCCATGTCCAACCCGTCAACAAGTGCCAAGGTCTCGGCAGCGATGGTACTTTTCACCACTCGTCTTACTTTTCTTGATGACCATGACAATGGGCAACATCTTCCATCTCCACCCACAAGGAAGACCACGTATCCTTCTGCACTGGACACGCCATCACTCAAATTGGCATATGATGCATCAGAATATAGTGCTATGTGTAAATCTTTTGGATCTCCAAGATTGGGAAACCTAATCTTGGGCAACTCTCCTTTAACTTTCTTTATAATCTTGTTGGCTTGGTTCAAATGAGAGACCTGTGCACCTTTCACTGATACACTCAAATCTAAGACCTCAAAGCTTATGTCTGGTCTGGACTGGCCAGAGATCCAGTTGAGTTGTCCAATAATCTCTCTTAAAGTTGTCTTTTCACTCTCGTTTAGATCATCATGACTTCTCATCTTTCGAATGGGGGACACTGGTATCATCTGCATGGCCAATGTGTATTCGTGTTGGTGTAAAAGAATGCCATCCTCAGCATGCTCTACATCCAGTCCAATATACTTGAATGCATTGTCAGCTTCCTTTCCACAAAGAAATGCTGTGCGAACCTTTTCAATAACTTCATCACAAAAACGCCTGGTTCCAGACCATATGAAGTCGTCTACATGCATGATGAATAGGCCTTGGAGTTTGCCATCAGCACGGTAGTAAAATAATCCTGGATCTATTGAGGACTGCAAGCAGCCATGGGACAACAGTTCCTTGCGAACACTGAAATACCAGTGCCTTGCTGCATCGTTTAAACCATAAACACACTTCTTTAACCTCCAAATCTTCTTTCCTGCTTTGGCTTCTACGGGAGGCTTTAGTAATACTTCTCGTTGTATCTTCTCCCCTTGAAGAAATGCTGCTTTTATGTCTATTGTTTTCGCTTCCCAGCCCATTGTTGAAGTCATTGCCAAGAACACACGCAAGGATTCTTTGTTAGCTGTGGGAGAATCAGCTCTTTCTTCTGAATTTTCTTCAAACCCTCTTGCAACAAGCCTTGCCTTTATAATCTTCTGTCCATCTTTCATTTTTTCTGTAAGAACCCATCGAGTACTCATTGTTGATTGCCCTTCATTGGGAATCTCTTCATACACATTAAATGACTTCCAATTCGCTAACTCAGTCAGCTTGGCTCTCTCTACTTGTGCAAGGTGATGAGATTCTGGTGTTGAGCTCAATTCAACTTCTTCGAGCGATTTCCACTCTTGAACATCTTTGTCAAAAAAAATGCCCTTCTTCTGGCATTCACCTTTATCCTGCACATTGAGGTAAGCCCAGTTTTTTCCAGTGGCTTTGCCACCTCTGCTGAGGACTACACTCTCTATCCAAGAGTCAGATCCATTTAGGCGGTAAACAATTTTCTGATTATTCCTGGGTAACTCAATTTTCTTTTGCATGCTTGGCTGGGGTTGCTCAGTGTTTGTACTCTGAAGCGGTTGCAGTGCTAGATTTGGTGTGGACATCTGGTCAGATTCTGTTGTGGGTTCTTCATCTGGGCTGTTCTTGTCTGCACTTGATTGCTTTGTTTCTTGTGTAGGTTGATGGTGAGCTGGCATGCTTGCTGTCTGATTAGATCGTGGAATATCACTTAACTCACTATGGGCTTCATCAATGGTTGACTCCATACCATCACTTCCACCCAAGGCCGCTTCATCGCCTGCGTCTATCTTGTGTTTGTTAAATTCTTTCCCAACATGCACTAGACGATATGATGGTACACGGATGTATACATTCCCATGCCTCACAAATACAACTTTTCCATCTTGACCAATCACTCTTCCTGGACCTTGCCACCTCTTCTTACCATCCCTCTTGAAATAAACTTGATCTCCTTCGTTAAAATGGCCTCCTGTAGCTCGTACTTGATGCCTTAAAGCCTTTCTGATTCTCTCTGATGTTTCGGCTTGGAGAAAGGCTCTTCTCCCAGAATGGAGCGCATTAAGGTGTCTGGCAAATATCTCACTTGTAGTCAATCCTTCTAGAGCAGGAGGCTTGTCTATCATCACTGAAGGAAGGTTGGGATTTGAACCAAATACAAGCTGATATGGACTATAGCCATAAACCATCTGTAGGGCATTTTTTGCATTCACTGCCCAAACCAGGGCCACTTTCAGTGGTGTCTCTGGGTTTTCATCTAGTATCTTTAGAACACAGTCATCAACGACTGCATGGTTTCGCTCACAAATGCCATTTTGCCATGGGCTGTAGGCAGCAGTATTCATTATCTCCACGTTCAAATTTGCACACATATCCTTGTATTCTTCAATCGTGAATTCTCCTCCGTTGTCTGCTAAGAATTTCTTTGGTGCACCAAGTCCATTTCCCACCCAAAGAAGCATCACTTCATTGATGATAGTTTCAGGATTTTTATCACGTATTATTGATGCTAGACTGAATCGCGTTGCCATATCTATGAGGTGGAGAATGTATGTGCCTTGCCGCCAGACCTTCAAATCCATTGCTACCACGTCATTGAATTCTGTTGCCATTGGTAGACTAACAACTGGTCTTGCAGGGGTTCTTTGAAACCTTTTACAAGTGTCACATCTTTCGGTCACTTGTGCTACGTGCTCTAAAATTGCATCATCTTTTACACCAGCATCCTTCAATAATGATTTCAGCCGGGTGGCTGAGGGGTGTCCAAACTGTTTGTGCAACTTTTCCACAATCTTAATGCCTTCTTCACTCGGACTATCTTCACTACTAATCAGGACATCAAAGGTAGGCCTAACAGGTATCTCTGGCTCATGAAGTGGCACACAGTAATGGCCAGATGATGTACACTGTAGCTGAACATCTCTGCCAAAGATAGATGCTTGATCTTTTGTTAGATCAAGCTTCACTTGAGCCTTTTTCATAGAAGCTTTACTCAGTAACAGCGGGATATCACTTTCCACTACATCTGTTGTTATCTTACAATGCACACCAGCCAACACACAAGGCAACACCCATTTTCCTTTGGACTCTAACCGGGTTCCTCCTCCAAATTTGAAGACGGTCTGACTTTCAGAATGTTCCACTGTAGCTCTATCTTTTGGGCTAAGGGATTCAAGATAATCTTTGAGCCATTGCTGACCAGTCACAGTAGAACTACAAGCACTGTCTAGTATGGCTGAGAAAGAACATTCGTTTGCAAGGACTTCCATTTCCGATGCTTGGTTGCCTGTGAACAGTACTGCATTCTCTAACTGTTCCCTTTTTCCTAAATTCTCATATGAATCTGGGCAATCTTTAACAAGATGGCGGATTGATTGGCAGCTTCTGCATTTCAAGGGGTATCCATCTGTCCCGATGGGATTTGTTTTCTTTTCCCACATACTATGGGCTCCATGGGAGGGTCTGCCTCGCTGTGTGGTGGCAAAAGAGTTAAATCCACTGGTCTGTTGTGGGGAGCGGCCCTGCATATAATAGCGTTGCTGATTAGCACTTGGTCCTCGTCGATAGCCACCACGAAAACTTCTGTAGCCCCGACCATGTGCTAAAAGTGTGCTCTCTTCGTTGGGGTACAATCTTGATTCTTCATCTGCCATAAATGCAGGCTCTATCTTAATGCTCTTTCCTTTGTCTGTGCCAATTGCCAAAGACTGCTTTCCAAAGAACTTCTTCAAAGAACTACACATTTGTGTAAAAAGAGTATCTTCTTTGTCATAGTTGACACCGGTCAACACCAGCTGTCTATCTTTCTGATCTAGGCCAGCTCCTTCTAACAGCTTGAATGCTTGAACTGCCTGTGGAAGTGTCATCTTAAACTTTGCTGTTTTGTTATACAGCTTCTCAAATTCCATTATATATGTATCCATTGTCATAGTATCTTTACGCTGGAATCTCTCAAAATCACTGAATGCCTCATATGCTTCAGACAACTGATCTTTCTTGAATAACTTGTCCATAAACTCCATTAATTTCTTCACACCATCATCACCTTTCAATTCATCTAGACTCAAATCACTAAACACTTTATCCCGTATGTTACTGCTATCTTTTTCTGGTAAAGATAGAGCAACCGCTAAACCCTGCTTGTCCTTCTTTACGTCTGTTAACTCTGTCCATGCTTTCAATTCTTCTACCCATCTACTGTATGACTTGCTCTCTACATCAAATGCCGGTGGGGTTTTGTACGCTGACGCCATCTTCACTCTTGCTTCTTTCAACACACTATGAACTGTCCTTTTTTCTTTTATCTACTCCAACTACCCTCTGCTACCATGAAAAGTTAACACACACTAAATAGTCACAGAGTTGGTTATATTTTCTTTCAGTAATTATAAACTAAACCCCACCGGTGAGACATCTACAATGAGAAGGAATATATAATGTTAGTTGTGGAATGTTCACAGGTTCAGTCTCTTTATGGTGTGACCAGAGAGAGGCTAGCCCTCTTCTGATCATGGCATGGTGAAAGGAGGTGTGTTCTTGGGTGTGATATATTTTAGTAGTTGTTTGGTTGTGTTTTTGTATTAGGTGCTATCTATGGATGCTTTGGTGAACAGTAAATGGTGAGTTTTGAATATTTTAATTAACAATTTATGCAGATAATTTCACAGTTTTTTGTAAACAAACAAATTATACTTGTTGCTTTTTGAATTTCTTCTGAAAAAGGAATATTACAGTTTGAATATGACCGAATTACTTTTGTTCCACCTTGAATAGAAATCTAATCTCTGACCCAAGAGTCTCCTTTTCAAACACCAATAATGGAAGTAAACTGTCTGCCGAGATTTGATTTCTATTCAAGGCGGCACTGAGTAATCAAGTGGTATTCAAACTGCAATGTTTCCATTTCAGTAAAAATTGGGAAAAAACAACTTGGATAATTGGTCTCTTTACAAAAGCTCAGCAGAAAATTTGCATAAATTTCCACTGAATCCTTGGATTCTGAGCAATATTGAAACAAGTTTTGGAGAAGCTTTGTGCTGGTGTTTAACATACTACAAGTTCTTTTGATTATCAGGCTATAGTATACAAGCTTGAAGGGAATTGACACAGCTATATTTAGTATCTGCTATAAATAAGCCAGAGAAACGCCCACAAATCCATTGTTTCTTTTGCCACACAATGAAACCAGATGCATCTAATGTGCTGAGTACAATGGATATATTTTTGACCTGGCTCAGGCCAGCTTTTAACTATATCAATTCCCTTTAAGTTAAAAGCCAAAATTCTGAAATTTTCTCAATTTCCCCAAAAGTTTTATTCAAAATCAAAATGGCCTGTATTACCAGCATGAAATGAAGCCATTCAATCAACTCTTCATTCAAGCAAACTAATGATTTGACAACTTTTCAATTTCATATCTTCTCCTCCCAAAAACAGCAACACTACTGCGAAGTTTTTGTCTCATAATTCATAAAATATTTTTCATCAAATGTTTGTCCTTGTTAGTTTGATAACCAGAAGACGAAATGGTGAACATTTTCCCGCCACAAGAGTTTAAATTAAGTTCTGGGTTTGAGAGAAAATATCCTTTTTGTTATGAGGCTCATAGGCCATAGACATCTTTGATGGCATACTTTAGGCTGTCGTTTCCATACTTTTGTACCCTAAGTGTAACAAAGAACTGTAAATATTTAATTACTGCTATTGTTGCAATGATGAGCTTATTGATTATGATGGACCAGGAATCCTCAAACTGTCCTCCAAAATGAAATGTGATCAATAACCTGAGCAGCTTGTGGAATTTCTTTAAAGGAGATCAATGATATTGCCAGAGCTTTATTTAGGCATTAGATATATTTAGATGAGTGACACTATCTAGCTTGTCACTCATCTATCCTTCATACATAGAATCTTGTCATTCAGTGAAGCTACTATATATCCCAGTTACTCAGATTCACTTTGTGCCCAGCAGTGGCATGATGGCTGGGGGCGGGGGGGGGCACAGGCCCCCCAGTGACATGAGAGGATGGGGGCGCCAAATGCCCCAAAGGTTAGTTCACACTAATTTACGTCGGGATGCACAAATGTGACAGAAAAAGTATGGGAGATATCTGTGTCTCAAATTTAGACTTCAGGCCTTTGAAGATGCTTTTTTATGAATATATGTAACATTGAAAAAAACTACAATACAAAAATCTGAGCCAATCATAGCAGGATGAGACACATGATCATCTTGTGCCCACTATGAATGGCTCTCACACTGAATTTGAACAATAATCTAAAAATCAACTAACAAAAGAACACAACATAACACTACTCTTTACCAATCACACTACGCTACATTAAAAGGGTAGGAAAGGTAAACAGAAAATTTTTTTCATGGATGCCTGATGGAGATGATTTTACACAATACCCAAAATTTTCAAAAGTTGACATTTAATTACCTTACCTAGTCCCTTAAGGTATAACGAAAAACCATGAAGAGCAAAGCCGCCCCCAGCCATGGAGCCACCAGCAGCCCACAGAGCACAATTCCTTTACGTTCCATTTTCATTTTATCATTAGATACAGTTGAGGTTACGGTAAACGTTTGAAGATGCCTTCCATAATTAAAATTCAACTGTTCGATAGGGAGGTGATAGCAGGCTATTAGCTTGCCAGAAACGCATTTGATATGCTTTTGGAAAACACACTTTTCATCCCAATTTTAAGGCGTTTAATTCCAGTGTGTGTAATTCCAGTGTTTAATTCAAGCTAAGCCAGAAAGAGATACAAAGATCTTACACTTTTGATTTCCTTGTAAAATCAACAAAAGCAAGCTCGTCGGATGTAGGATCATAGAATGGAAGATGCAGCTGGCTTCAGTATCCAGGATGGGGGTTCAGGACTTCAATATCATTTTTTATGTACTTGAATAACCTTAGCTTGTCAGTCGTGTTCCTTGTCCTGAAAATTTACTTTAGAGTTGGAGTCTAATTTTCTTTGCAGGATTTAGAATAGAACAAAATTTCGCATAAAAATCATATTGAGCTTGGACATTGTTTTGCCAAAATTAATAAACGGGGGGAGGGTGTTAATAAGGGCGGAAGGTGGATAAAATTTTTGAAAATTAATAAACGTCCACCCCTTGTATTAGGCACCCAAGAGTAAAAGTAATGCGAACCAATTTGGAGTGGCAAACCAAGCCCTTATGCCACCTCATCATGCGAAGACACCCAGGGATGGAGCATAGAGTTATCGAAAATGCTGAAGTTTACCGAAGACAGTTTAACAAAAAGTTGACCTAACCCACTGAAATGATGCCAGACAATTTAGCCCCAAATTGGTTTGCTTCAAACTGAAAATAAACTGATGAAAGAAAAAACTGCAAAGATTCCTCTTTCCATCGATGCAGACACACTTGCCTTTGCCAACCACAGGCCCAAGCACAATGTCCGTTAGAGTAAATTTTTCGTTTGCCTTGTAAATTCCGTCTCACATTAGATGTCTGACATTTGATCTACATTAGACATTCCATCAAATAAAACTCATTTCATGTAATGAGTTGTCCTTGTTAGATTATCACAACCCTGACCTTACATCTAATGTGGGACGGAATATAGTATAGTTTAGTATCCATTAGACATTAAATCGTTCATTGTATTGTTGTATTCTAGTTTAACATTGTGTGTGCTTTTATATTGGCCATGGGGTAGTCATTGTATTTCGCTCCCCATGGTATCGTCCCTGTAGTGTTGTATAGTAATTAGAAATGTATAGTTTAACGTAAGATTTATTGTAAAATTTTATATGAATATATAAAAAAAAGCACAATGTGACAAGGCCCGCCATTATCCCTGGTTTAACTCTGACCCGAGAGCAAGAGTCCTCTTTCCAAAGTTTGTAGCCCTGCATCTTGTTTCAACAGGCTTTCGGGGCTACCTTGCCTGGTATTGTTTCGGAAGCTTCGGTCAACGTTTTGTTTAAACTGTCTTCAGTAAACTTCGGCGTTTTCGATAACTACATGGCCCATCCCTTGATGTCTTCGCATAACGCGGTGTCCCAAGATTTCTGGCCTAAGGGCTTGGTTTGATACTCCAGATTGGTTCTCTGTACTTTTATTTGCCGTGCTCTCCAGATTAGTTTTTTGCTCCTGAATGCTCCCCATACCCGTGGATGAGCTTTTAAAAATACTAGGGTGCGGTTCACTAGAAAATACAGGAGATATTCTGTTGCAATTTGCTTGCTTTTCTATGTCTTGCCTTTATCACCATACGGACTCTGTTTGTTTTGATTGCGCACCTGTCATCCTATATTACAATTCCCACAATGCATTGTGCGCTCAACGAATAAGGAGAAAGGAGAATTCATCCACTATATATATCTCACAGGGAAATGAGACAATTTTTAATTGTAACAGATCAATTTGAGAGTCAGGTAATATTTGAAAATATTCAATGTAAGCTGTAGAAAAGATTTCTCTCTTGTATCCTAATGCTTAGAATTCAGCAATGTTGAATTTCGGTCCGATTCCCCCAAGAAAAGGCTCCAAACTCAAAATTTTTTGCACAGTTGAATTAAGCATGCAATTGCACATCTAACAAGCCCCCTGCTAATACTTTGACAGTTTCTTAAAGTGTTGTTAATTGGTTCCCAAAAATAAAGTTCCTGGGCACACAGTGAGATAGTGTTGCTCAAATTTAATGGCAAGTATGCAAGTCACACATTTGCAAATGTTGGAAAAATTTATTCTTATTTCTTTTCTTTTGAACAGTATGGAAATTTCTCAAAGAGGATATAAGAATCGCACTGCGAATGGCTCGAACCACTTTTGTATCTGTAGAGTCCCTTAAAATGGAGCTATCTCACCAAAGTTTAGAGCTTTTCCGGTAATACAAGAATAGCCAAATATTTCAAAGTCCTATCTCATCACTTCCATGGGCACAGTGGGCCAGAGGATGGACAAAAATAAAAAAATGAAAAATTAGATGATAGTTTTTTATCAATGGAATGTGATATCATATGCCTCATAGAGTAAGAAAATCACATTCAACGTTATCGAAAAAATTGCTTTTTATCAATTAATCAATTTCAAATCACAGGATGTTAATTGTTGTTGAATGCTGCAAGCAGCTTACAGTTTTCAACTTCAATTTTACCAACTGCGTCTTCAGGCACTGATTTTGTCAGCAAGAGATATATTGATAACCTCTTCGTAAGGTTCACAGGCAGTGATTTGGTGCACCTGACTGCATTTCTATTGAGCGCAGACTCCTGTTCCATATTCGTGATTATGTTCAAAGTACTTTATACATGTTGATACAATTTGTTTGCCATGTTTTAAAGCTAAGCTAAGTTTTGTTTGCCATGTTTTAAAATTTCGCCTGCAAAAGCCAAACATCTTCTTTGCATATTTATAAGCACAAAAGCATCCTCTAACCATTTGATTTACATTTGGCTGCCGAGAGCACAGTGATCCAGATTTCGATTATTAGGGAATAAATTGAAAAAAATGAACTTTCGAAAATGCAAGTCTGGTGTCATTTTCTTAAAAAAGGATACACTGAGGGTTAACACAAAACAAACCGTTTGAAAATCGGGCTAATATGAGCGGAGAAACATGCTTCCAAAGTTAACCGAAGTGGCAGGTGTTTGTTTACATTGAGACTTCCGGTCAGACTGCCACTACAACAACAATTTTCAAACTCCCATAGCGCAGCTTTCCGTTGTCCGATTTTCAAAACTATTTTTTCAGTTGATAGCCTATTCTATCTACTTTAAGATCATGTAATTGCTGAAGCGCTACAGCAAATGGTTTCCCCATTTTAAAGCATCATTTCTTTTACATATTTTCTCAAAAAAATTCCCTGTAAAAATTCAATATCTCAATTTCAAAGCTGAAACAAAAAAGCAAGCGTTTGCAAGCGTTAAAATCCATTTTTGCATTAAACTTCAATATCTTGGCAACGTATCTTTCAAATATTTCGTTTTAATTCGTTATAAAAAGTTGCAAAAAAAAATTTTTTTCAAAAGTACTACCACTTTGTCTGAAAAATATGATGATTATGATGAATATACTAATTACCCATGTCATCCAGTTAAAGATCCAAAAATCACTAACAAAGTGCAAGTAAATATTTTACAGGGCTTTTTAAGGCCTGGGCCGAGCTCACACACCTTTGAGAAACCTACTTTAAAAAATTTTCATTGTTCTCTGTTGATAACAGTTTCAAACCTACGCACATTCTGTCGCCATTCATCGGTTTTGTGACGAACCCTGTATAATTGTTTTAAAACATCCTGTAGTTTGTTAACTGGAGTGGAAAGATTGTTTTCAAACTTTAGCTTCTCTGCTACAACTCGTAATTTTGCTGCCACTGGAAGGTTTCTGTCCGAGAAATTCTCCTCTTCAACAGTCTGATCAAGAAAATCGCCATTGGCTATTTCCACAGCCATTTAAGTATCCATCAGAATTTCGAGAGTGAAAGGCGATGATGATAGTTACCGACTAAGGTTCATCTCTATGACTTTCTCCTCAAAAAGAAAATTTTGGTTTGTTCCATTTGTTTTCCCCAGAGACTTGAGGAAATTTACAACGGTTAAGAACTACGTCAATGTTGATAATCAAGATCAGTTTCAAGAAAAATATGAAGCATGAACAACTGTAGTTGATCAAGATCTTGAAATAGGATGTATCTTATCAAGGGGTTCTTTTACACGTTAGAAGGACAAGTGCAATGTTTAGTGTCAGATATCTAAAAATAGTTGGAAAAAGTACGGTTGATGGTAGGAGTTGTCATTGGCTATTATGTGAATTTTGTGGTGCTTGTAATGGCAAAGCAGATATGTCACATTGGATGAAATATAAAAAAATCATACAGTGTGTTAACTCGGCCCAAGCCTTAAAAAGCTGTGTAAAGTAATTACTTTCACTTTGTTAGTGATTTTTGGATCTTTAACCGGATGACATGGGTAATTAGTATATTCATCATAATCATCATATTTTTCAGACAAAGTGGTAGTAATTTTGAAAAAAATTTTTGCAAGTTTTTAAAACGAATTAAAACGAAATATTTGAAAGATACGTTGCCAAGATGTTGAAATTTGATGCAAAAATGGATTTTAACGCTTGCAAACGCTTGCTTTTTTTGTTTCAGCTTTGAAAATGAGATATTGAATTTTTACAGGGAATTTTTTTGAGAAAATATGTAAAAGAAATGATGCTTTAAAATGAGGAAACCATTTGATGTATCGATTCAGCAATTACATGATCTTAAAGTAGACAGAATAGGCTATCAACTGAAAAAAGTTGTGAAAATCGGACAACGGAAAGCTGCGCTATGGGAGTTTGAAAATTGTTGTTGTAGTGGCAGTCTGACCGGAAGTCTCCATGTAAACAAACAACTGCCATTTCGGTTAACTTTGGAAGCATGTTTCTCCGCTCATATTAGCCCGATTTTCAAACGGTTTGCTTTGTGTTAACCCTCAAGTGTATCCTTTTTTAAGAAAATGACACCAGACTTTCATTTTTGAATTTTCATTTTTTTCAATTTATTCCATGGTCTGGATCACTGTGGAGAGGTGCCATAGAAAATTCAAGGCTGGTTACTGCCACGGCAAAAATGATACAACCATCTATGCTTGCAACAGCGATATTGAAAGTGTCATCAACACGTTAGAGAGTGATGCCCTTAAAATTGCAGAATGGTTTCCCAACAACTGCATGAAGTTGAATGAGGACAAATTTCATCTAAACTATGCTTTAAACAGCAAGTGAAATCTATTTGTAAAAGGGCTGGCCAAAAGCTACATGCTCTCTTGAGAATCTCTCGATTTCTTGATACCGAAAAACTAAAGTGAATTATGAAGGCATTCATCTTGCCCCAGATCAACTATTGTCCTCTTGTTTGGATGTTCTGTGATAGAACATTGAACAATAGAATTAATCGTATTCACGAATGGCCATTGCGGATAACTTACAAAGCTATGAGATCAGATTTTAACACAATGTTACTCAGAGATAATGCGGCCAAGTGCGCATCAGGAATTTACAGTTGTTGATGACAGAAGTTTATAAGACAATACGAGAGCTTAAAGGCAGTGTGTCCATGTATAAATAAGTTGCATGCACGAACCGTGAAACTGCTGATACGCTGCTGACATGCATGTAGCTGTTCGAGAATTTGATTGGCTAGGAGCCGGCTGTTTTAAACTGATCACATGAAAATAAGATCTCATTGTCAAACCATACGTGCAATGGCAGAATAGCGGCAAAGCAAGCTTCGACCAAGCGAACGTCTTGGATGCTTGGCAATGATAGTGACCATACACAGTTACTTTTAAAAACATTATTGCAGGAGGGATGAACAGAGGTTGGAAAGCTATGTCGAGCTAACAAAACTATTCCCAATGACAATGCAGGCGGACAGAAGTGGTGGACTCAGGGTGTGTGGCAATTCGAAAACAAAGTCAGGGCCTTAGCCTAAACAACTGGTCACATGAAAACACGACAAAAGATCACATGTTTCCGAGATACCCCCTCAAAGCCTTCTATTTACATGGACACGCTGCCTTTAATCCTAGCTTCATGAAAGAGATCTTTATCAAAATTGATAATGATGATAATAATAATAATGATAATGATAATCGATGTCAAATTCTTTTAATTTTTTATGTCAAGTTGATTTCAAAGCCTGTCCTTTTTAAGAATCATTTCAGAATGTGGATTTATTGTCATTAATTCTGCTTTCCTTATTTATAATGTACTAATCAGATGTTCTTCACCATACTGAACAGCCTCCACTGTACTGATGTTAGCCCCCACCCCCACTGTACTGAATAGCCTCCGCTGTGCTCAATGTTGTACCCCCACAATCATCATGCTATCCCTCCACTGTACTGATGCTAGCCCTCCACCGTACTGAACAGCCTCCATTGTACTAATTTTAACACCCCCCCCCCCCACACTCATCATGCTATCCCTCCTCTGTACTGATGTAAGCCCTCCACCGTACTGCACAGTCTCCACTGTACTGATGTTAGCCCCCTACTGTACTGCACAACCTCCACTGTACTGATGTTAGCCCCCCCCCCACTGTGCTGAATAGCCTCCACTGTACTCAATGTTGTACCCCCACAATCATCATGTTATCCCTCCACTGTACTGATGCTAGCCCTCCACCATACTGAACAGCCTCCACTGTACTGATGTTAACCCCCCACAAAAATCATATTATCCCTCCGCTGTACTGATGTTAGCCCTCCACTGTACTGAACAGCCACTGTACTCAATGCTATCCCTCCGCTGTACTGATGTTAGCCCTCCACCGTACTTGGCAACCTCCATTGTACTGATGCTAACCCCCCACAGTACTTGTGTTAGCCTTCCGCTGTACTGAACAGCCTCCACTGTACTGAGCAGCCTCCACTGTACTGCACAGACATTACCCGGGGTGGTTATAGCTTATGTTTGGCAAATGGCTTTATTATTTAGACACAGACAGAAGATGCTGGCAGGGCTTAGGTGTGGGAAGAGAATTTCATGTTCATCACCTGATCCATGATTTAATTGCCAAAGATCTGAACCTCTTTTATTCCATAGTTGTTTCAGATACATTGTTCTCATCCTATTGTTTATTTCTTTGTTTTTGGCCCTTCTTGACAGCCAATGTGCTATGGACATCATTCAGTTATTCAAATATCTGCAGTCATTGCCAAGAAAGTTACAGTGGCAACAAGCAAGTCATACTGGATTTACAGCTTGTCTTAAGAGAAACTTTGTTTTTGATTGATTAGTTCATAACTGCAGTGATGTATAATCTATGCTTACAAGGAATATTTCATGACTGACTTTTCTGGAAGTGGCCAAGCTTCAAGAAAGGTCAGTCTGGAAATTTGTATTTGCATTGAAGTAAATGTAGAGTGGTTTTGTTCTCACATGGATAAACTGGCCCAGACAAAGCAAGAGCCCCAACCATTGCCATCAAAAGTTGTATTTGGTCTGTTTCAACAAAGGTTGACTTAAAAATACCATTTCCCAACCAGATGAATGCATGTCTTTACTTCCATGAAACTTTTCTTATTGTTCAGATGCCTAGAAATAGTAATGAAAATACTATAGTGCTATTAGATTATCAAATTGGTATGATTTTGCTAACTATGCCAGGGTGCATTTCATGTCAACTCCACGCTGGACATCTTTCAAGATTTTTTCAACACCAAACCAAGCCAATTTCAATTGTGCATCCCATCATGTAATTCTGAATATGTCCGGTATGGGATTGTTACGAACTTTACTGAACTTGCAAACAACACCTCTTTGTTTCATGATTTATGGCAGACGTACTAAAAAATGTTTCCCTGACCCAAACCCTAGCTGATGGTCAAAACGACATGCCATGTTAGGAAAACTTTCCAAGACGTAAATGGTTCGCTACGCCATTGCGCCAAGAAAAAGTGGTTTACGCCAGCACGCTGAAGTTCTCCAGCGACTCCACGCCAGACATACGGTCGGACTTTTTTTCCAGGTTTCGGATTTCGGGTTCAAGGTTTCGGGCTTCGGGTTCAGAGTTATCAGTTTTAGGCCACTGTAACTATTTTTTAAGAACGCCCGTACCATTCAAAGAGAGCTCCAGTCAATACGAATCAATGGTTCATGTTACTCAAGCAATAGGCACAAAATTTTTAGATATTGAACTATCACTGCATTAGACACAACAAATTGTTAGAATGTATTTACGCTGCCTTTCCTTTACTCATATATGCGTCGTCTGGTTGTTATTTCTCAATGTATAACATAGCTATGTACTTGGCACAGTAAAAGATTACGAAACCGTTATGAAGCTTACCAAAGATCTTAATTCCTTCATTTTTACCCAAATTTCTTATGTATAACCGCATCGTCTCAGCTGTGCTGTACATCAATAAATGAATGAATTTGAATTAGTATATGTACACGTTCTTGCACTTCTACGTCTATGTTTGAAAAAGTTATTGGCCATTTCAACTGGCTTAGTCTTTAATGATGAATGATGATTTCAAAGATAGTTTTGTTTCTTAAGTTAAGTACAACGTATCAATATTCACAACGAATCAAGGATAAAATAAGGAAAGCCATGACGAATGCAATACAACAAATCAACACAACAGACACATTGTCATACCATGGAGCACTGCAGACACCTTTAAGTTGAACGAGGTAGTAGTATCAAATAAACATTTTGTTCAAATTAAAGGTGTCCATGGTGCTCCATGATCATACTCATACTCACATCATTCTTCAACCTCTCTTCAACATGGTCATGGAAATCAAAACAACCAGCATTTTACAAAACCCGGAACCTTGAACCCGAAACCCAGACCTAAACCCGAAACCCGGAAAAAAGTCCGACCGCCGGACATATTTGGGCTTAACTACATGGAATGCACCCTGGAAACTATGCATGCTTTCATATGCAGTCTTTGAGATGATATCCACATGCTTGTCAACTTAATCTTGCATGTACAGCCTTTCATATGCATTAACCTTTAAGATTCAGCTGGTATGCATATATGGATTATGGACTTTGTTGACACAACAAGACGGCTACATTCTTTGTTGCTCTTCACTATACAGCAGTCATCAGACAACTGAGAGATCTTCTCAGTTTAATACACCATCTTCCATTCTTTTTTACTTCAGTATCATGTAATGTTAGCACAATAATTGTAGGTATTGACTTTTTTTGTATTTTTTGGTAAGATTCAGAGTAGTAGTCTTCTGGCAGATTTAAGAGATTTTAAAAGTCAGTCTTTCTGAACAGCTTGAAAATGGCTTAAAACACCCAATCATATCTTCCAGGTCTGTTGAAATTGATTCAAATTCCTTCTGAGACTTAACAACAAATAACGTGATGTACTGAATTTGAAAAGGAAAGTGAAATCAATATTTTATTTATTACACCTGAAAAAAGGATTATTGAAAATGATAAAACCGATAGGTTTTATTTGTTTTATTTGGATATGTCTTTGATAATGCATTGTAGCTCATTTCCTGGATGTTATGCAAGACTAAGCTCTTGAATTTTTTGAATTTGCCATAGGACTTGAATATTCCAAGAAATTGAAAAATACTTTAATCTTTCAGCTATTTGGAAAGTAAGTTTTGATGATAAGAGCTGAAGTAAATTTACTGCAATGATTTTTCGAACAGGGGTGGATTTTTAGAGTCACCCAGTAGTTGTTATGAGCTGTTTACTTATTAGTAATGCATAATTCTGTTTCTTTAGGTGTAATCCTTAGAGATTCCCATGGAGTTGCACAAGTCCGCTATGTTACTGGTAATAAGATCCTCCGTATCTTGAAAGCTAAAGGTATGCGCTCTTTGATAAAGTTTTTACTAACTCAAGAACCTGGTTTGCAAGGAATGCAGGCAGCATATCAGCTGTTCTCCATAATTGCCAAAAGAACACCACAGGAGGGGTATCTGGGAAGCCAAAAATTTGATTGCTGACCTGAAAAGTCACTTCATGTTTATTTGTATGATGATTATGGTCTTATATTTTTTCTCTAATGCCAAATGGTTATATTTGTACACAAATGCATGGCTGTGATTTTAATTTCGAAGCATAAGAACTGGCTTCTGTCATGGTAGGGGACCAGGGATCTGAATGGCTTCAGAGTTCTCTGACATTTCATTGATGTAATAGAATTGTTTAGTGATCACACATGATTATAACTAAAGTTCTATCTCTGCAACTACGAGTACTGTAACAGTGGCAACTCAGATGGCTTACTGAGCCCAACTTCACTAAATTTCTCAAAGTATCTCTAATTATTTTCCTGATGGTGATAAAAGTAACTCCATCATAAAAAGCAACAAAAGAGACTTATAAGTGATTACCCAACACCAATTATGTAAAGGACAAAGCACAATCAAATAGAGAACAACAAAACGCCGTTACCCCATGAAAACAGAATATTTTATGTGCAGTGGTTAAAGTAAGCAAATACCTTGTTGCTTAACGTGGCAAGAGTTTCCTATTCTAAAATCTCAAAATATCTGCAAGCAAGAGGTTGTTTATAGGCCTAAGCCAAAGTCATTGTAAAATCCCTCACAATTGCACTTGAGTTGTGAAACTTTGACCCTGAATTCAATATGAAGCATAGTTGCATTTTGATGCAGTGTTTTTTGTGAGATCTAAAATTAAGAGAAATACAATTTAAATATGCCAAAAGATTTATACAGTTTTTGAAAGGGCAACATCATTGTCTTCAATTAAAATATTGATCCCAAAAAAATCTCTATAATGCATGATCCTGGCCAAACTACGTAGGACCAATCACAAAACTGCACTACTCTTTGGTTACATGCCCCTCTGTTCCCGCAGTTTCAGTGTTGCTTCAATCATATGCTATTCAACCATTCTCAACATTGAATTAGAGGAAGTAGTTGGTGGGGGGTTGAGAAGATCTAAAACATATGTTTTCATCACATTGTTCAAAGAAAAATATGATCAAAGCACTAAAATTTGCATGTCCAAGCTTCTATATGCCAGGATTGCAGTGTTGCTATTTTTCAAAAGTTTGCCAGTTTAGTTTTTTGAATTACAGCAATCAAGATAAAGTAACATCATAGAGAGTGAGACTGTACAGTACCACTATAGAAAGTCTTGACAATGCGAATTTAATATTTTTGACTATTGTTGTGTAATGATTCTGTGCTGTTGCTCTTTGCATGGATCTCTGCATGCCCTGTGCTTTCCATAGTGTTATCAATCACATTCCACAGGCCTTGCTGCAGCTCTTCCTGAAGATCTGTACTGTCTAATCAAGAAGGCTGTTGCTGTGCGAAAGCATTTGGAGAGGAATAGAAAGGTATGTGTGATTCCTTGTTTAAGCAAATACTATCTGTGAATATTTAGTCCAGTGGTCTTACTATGTTGCTGGTGACCAGACATCCCCATATAAGCCCATTATTTTCTATCCTAGAGGTTTACCCATTGCCCAGTAAACAGTTCAGTAAAATCAGTCCCCAGATAAGATATTTATCTTCCATGTACAAAACACCTCGCAACTTAGGCTGTGGTTGTAAATTGTGCAAGCTCAAAGGAGAAATTTGGAAGACTATGTCCAGACAGATGCCACTTGCCACCAATAACATTGCAAGCATAAAATTGAAACAGTGTGGCAAAAAGTTAGCATCTTTTCAGAGCTTTCACATTAAGAAATTAAGGTGCACAGCCAAAAAGTTGTGTGAGCTGTGTGGGGCACTCGAAAGAAATATCAAAAGGCAAAAAGTATGTGTCATATTTACCAAGACCTTATTGGAAGTCCCCTGCCCCAGGTTTTTTAGGACCCCTAACTATCTAGCCTGCGTGCAGACTTTACTTGCCACTGTGAATGAGAGCCAAGGCGGAATTGTAAATAGTCTGCAAATTAGCGTCCAATATTGAGTTCTGACACCTTGCGTAATAAGTCTATCCTTTTGTCCAGCTATTGTCTTTCGGCCAATCAGCATCTGGTTTGAGATTCTATGGACCCAATCAACAGTTGACAGAATCGTCTTGTGTTTCGTGACCCTTTGTGATCAAATTTTGCCCAGTTTGTCTGTCTTCGGGACTTGAAAACTTGGGATGGAACTATATTTTGAAAGGAATTATGAACAGACAAGCATATTGTCACACTTAAGAAGTCTACAACGATCAAAAGGCAATTCTTCAAAAGTTTCTCCGAGGGAGGACAGAATATTCACTCGACTCGTCTTCTTAAGGCTTAGGCCTGTGATCGTCAGATGTGGAATGATGTGTTGGTAGTACCCTTAACCCTATTTCACATGGGGTATTTTTTAGTGATTTTGGCAGGGGGCGTTTTTCGCCCCCCCTCTAATTGTCTCTTAAACTATAGAAGATATGACAATGAAACTTGGTAGTAATTATCAACAACTAATTGAGAATCTATTGATAGTATCAATTTCTAATTAGTCACGTGATCTGTTGCTAGGCAACTGGTTTTCTGAAGGTGGGTATGAGAAAATTGAGCTTTTTCTTGACAAAACTTGTAATTATCAATATTTTCAAGTCTAAAGTGGTCAGTTATCTTCTTAAAGCATTAAGCTACTATATTTTGATAATTTTTTAAATTTATTTTGACAAATTATAAGAATTTATAGCTAGAAAACAATATTGTGCAGCTATGGAACTTTTAGCTACATACACTGAAAACCGGATATTCAATAACCATTAAATCACATCTCATAATTTTGATGAAATAGCCATCTAAATTAATCTTTCTTTGCATATCTGAACTGTTTATTCATTATTTTATACAAAAAAACTTGTTTCCCAAAATTTTTTAAATTTCCATTAGAACAATGACGTCATATTGAAGTGTGACGTCATAGTTCTGAAAAACTACAAATGAACAATAATGTAAACAAAATATATATCAAATGAAAGGTCTTGATGAGAGGACTTGAGTGATATAATTTATACGATAATTGGTTGGAAATTGCAAAAGCTACAGCCAAATTTGTGTTTTCTTTTGTGACTACTCTCCAAATATGGGCATTCTGTGATCATGTGACCAATTAGAGCTAATTGAAAATTTCATTATCTGGGAGCGCATTAATTTTTAGGAAAAGTAAATGAGTCTCAGCCTCTTTGGGCCTGTCGTCTAACTGCTACACTGCATTGTTCAGTTGGGGGGGGCGAAAAATGCCCCCCCCCCCATGTGAAATATGGTTAAATTCTTAGATATTTGTCAGCAAGTGAGGTTGTTGAAGCACTGGTGAGTTTTTTATCCTTATTGCCTCTGCATTTTGTAAATTGAAGGCACTGAAGTTGTGTGGATGGCATCCTTTTCACACGACCGGATTATTTCTTCCCATTTGCAGAGTCAATTCATTGCGCAAGATTGAGTTCCTCTTCGCAGGAGGGACGTGTCGTTCAGAACTCAATAATGGATGCTAATTTGCAGACTTTACAATTGCCGCCCTGGCTGTCCTGAAGTAAAGTCTGCACGCAGGTTACTATCACTCTAACGCATATATATATATGACATCAAGTTCAGTAAATAGACTAAAAGGAATTATCTTCAAAATTCTTTCTGAAATTAAAACAAATTTACACTAACAAACACAACCTGCTTCAGAAGTCTGACATTTGAAACAATATGAGTCTCTCAGAAGAAAATGGCCTAAATTTATGACCGATTAAGATTCGCTATAATGAGCAAATACAGTTGCTCAACTGCATCAAACCAAGTAAATCAACATCAGGGAGATACAAGGTATGTCATAAAGTGAAAATTAATCTAAACTATGAAAATTTATTTGCCCACAAAGTTTTCCAGTGTGAATTCCTGAATTGGACATAGCTCTTTTTTTATTCCAATAAAATATTACAAGGACATTTAACTAAATACTCTACTTACAAAATTACTCTACTAATTACTCTACTTGCAAAATTACTCTACTATACTACCAGAACGATACGGTAAGGAGTCTTTGTCTTTGGATTTAAAAGGTGAAATACCTTTAAAAAGGATATAAAGTCATGACAATTTCTTGAATTATTGCTGCTACAGTAGACTTACTACCTAAGCTCTACATTGTCCTAAACAGCTTCTAGTAGCAATATATCAATTGTAGGACTCAGGTAGTAAGTACAAATGCATTTTGAAGAGCAACAACGACAACAGTGGATATCAATGGCCTAGGCAAATCGTTCAATGAATGTCAATTTGAATCAGATTCAAATGGAAGAAGTGAATTCCCACAAACTGCGTAAACATTTAGTGATTTGGTTGCTTGTTAGAGGAGCCAGCTTTGGTGCAAAGACATTGTTGTTTCACATGACATGGTGTCGGAGTCAACAACTGAGAATGCTAGGTAGTGGACTCTCAGAAAGTGGTGACTGACATCACTGTACCTCTCTGCACTGATTTGTAATGTTAGGAATACAGCCAAGAAACAAAGATCTTTTGGAAAACGTGAGAAGTGAATAGTGGTATAATTGATGGATGCCCAGCATCTTTTTGTATCACAAGACTTATTGTGGGAAGTCTAACATTTTGAAGATGAAAGACTTGGTTAATTAGGCCTATCTATTATACCATGAAAGCCATTGCCTGAAGTTTTGATTGAAGATTGACAGCAACAAATTTCAAAAACATTATGTAGACACCGACAAAGGATCAGGAAGGTAATAACTGAAACTAGGATTGAAAGATGTCTCAACTCTGATTGACCCTCAACCCAACTGGTACATTCGCGCTGTCTGTACAGCAACTGTGTGGCACCATGTTTGGTGAAGTTGGTAGACATCACCCTGTTTCAATGAGTTTATGGTGAAGCTTTACTAAGCTTTGGAGGCTTTCCAGAATACATATTGCTGAAAATAACCCTCTTGCTTTGGGAAATAAAACTGTGTTACACATGCAGCAAGTTGAAATGGAAAATAAATCAAGATTAGTGAAGTGCATATTGAAATTGAGAAGATATACCAGTTATCAATGCTAAAAGACTATTGTGAGACAAATCATCTGACATGTCATGCACTCTGACTTCATCACATTGACAGTTTCTTCCAATAATTTGTCTCAATTTTTACTGCCAAAGTATTTATCCAAACCTTCCTTCAAGTTCAAATCTCTATTTTGACAAACCTTCCTCCAAATTTCCATTGTTTTACCAGCCTTCCTCCGGTCAATGACCGTGCGACCGTAATGTTTTCTGGACTCTGGAACATGGATACCTCGTTTGTTGATATCGGCGCGTTGAGAGTGAAGATATTAGTATTCAAAGGTCAAATTTGCCTCCACCTCCAAGCCAGAGCTTTGACGTTTTGGCCTAAGAAATTTCTTGAAGGACAGTGAATAAAATCAACAAACTTTGAAGACGGCATAACAGATGTGTTTTATGAAATACAGCTTATGTGAGACTTATCGTCAAGGGAGCTGCGAAATCACCGTCATTCATCTCTCAATATCGGCAGTCTATTTTACACTTACTGTTCATCGGTTATAAAACTCCCTTGCGTACCAACTCACTCTTGGAACCTTTGAATCGTTCCTTGAAAAGAATTTGTTATGAGATATCTCGGGAGTCAAGACAGGAAGATCTGGAGATCTTTTGGGGGCAAAAAGATGTCTCTGCTCTTGTTGATGACCCACCCGCAGGGAATTTGAAGATACGTCATGATCACTCTGATCTCGAGAGATCTGATAAAGATTCTTTTCGAGGAACTATTCGACAATGTGGAAGGTGCGTTGATCCTCAGGGGGGGGGGGTACTTTCACCGATGAATGGTATGTGTGAATTAAATTGTCGATATGATATTGGGATAAATGAGGTTGATTTCGGAGCTCCCTTGACGATAGGTCTCAATAGGGCTGTATTTTTTTAAACGCATCTGTTGTGCCGTCTTCAAATTTTGTTGATTTTATTCACTGCGGGTCAAAAGTTTACTTAGGCCGAAACGTCAAAGCTCTGGTTTGGAGGTGGAGGCAAATTCGTCCTTTGAAGACTGATATCTTCACTCTCAATGCACCGATATCAACAAATGAGGTATCTATGTTCAGTATGTTTTGAAAATCATTTTGGGTCGATTTGCGCTGTATTCTTATCGCTACGGTCGTCAAAATCCGTATACTTTTTTTTGGGACACCCGGTACATCTTTCGATTGTCAAGACTGCTTAAAGCAACATTTGTTTATTCGTTTTGGACAGGCCCTGAGGAAAGTGATTTTACGAAAAGTCACCTCGCTGTTCACTGGAGCGGAAAGCAGTGTTACCTTAAGCAAGTGATTGCTGTTTGTGTCGTTCAAAACGAGACAATGGTTTCTGTTTCTGGAGCTGTTCAAATGGGGAAACTTTTTTGGGACACCCAATGTTTTGAGAGATTATTTTGCTATTTGACCACACAGTCTAAAGCCGAATTTGCATTAAGCCTAACATCCAGTCAGTGGAATTTTCCGGAGGGGGGGGGGAGGAAATTCTATTGTTTGCGGCAGAAAGTGTCACTCTGAAATTGAATAGATAGTTACGGCTGAACAACTTTGTATTGTCTAAAATTCGCCCACTCCTAAAATGCCGCTGACTGTAAATTGGCCTTGAGGCGGAAAATGTTGAGGGGGAAAATTTCCAGGAATCTAATTGGCTAATCCAATTGTCGCTCCGGTAAAATGTTTAGCCGCAACTAGTAGTAACACATTCTGCATTTCGCTGCTCGACGTATTCCGCCTGGTGGAGATCCGGCTTAACAACAATCTTCCTCTCACGCAGGACAGGGACTCCAAATTCCGTCTCATTCTCATCGAAGCCAGGATCCACAGGCTTGCAAGATACTATAAAACAAAGAGAGTCTTAGCACCAAACTGGAAATAGTAAGTCATTACAATTCATTACAAGTTATTCAAGTGGCTTTTTCGCATAGCTTCAAGCAAAATGTTTTTAGTGATAGAAATGAATAGCATTGTTGAATGATAAAGACTGGCATTTAGAATTTGTTCTATCTTACTTAGTTTTTGAGTTTTGTAACATTGGTTGATGTTGTCAACTTCGTGTGCAGAAAGTAAAAGAGATTGCACAACTTTGACTATTTTTGCAAAGGGAAACTAAAAAGAATTCTTTTGAATTACGATACCCTTCTAAGCATATCAGCTTGTGGAAAAATTTATGCTTGATTTATGTAGCTCACCTGAAAAATGTCTTGTCATTGTAACGCTCAAAGATGAGAAACAGCTACATTTCCATATGTTATCCCAGCACTTTGCAAAGAAAATGACGACATCAGCTGCTACTCAGAATCAGTGGATATGTGCGAGTACCGAATGAGATGTAAAACATTTCAATGCATTTTTTATCATTCAATAGTTCTGTTCATTGTTGTCAATAAAATGTTCGCTCTAGGTCACAATTTTCATTTTGATCTGCAAGATGCTGGTCTCAAAAATTAATTTGATATCTATGTCAAGAGCTATCTTACCATGGAGCCCTTTCATTTTATCACTCGTCGCAGGGTTCAGTGAAACAGTTTTTTTAAACTGAGTTGTAACCCTGGGTAAAGAAGTTTAAGATTAAGATGAAATAAATAAATGAAAAAAATCCTGTTCAATTGTTTGGTCGTTTTTCGAACAAATTTTTGTGACCCTTTGTACTTGTGTCAGTCTTTGAATTCTCAAAGCTCATATTCACCAGATATGTATACCATGTCGTACCAAGATTTTGTAAAAGAATATCTTCACAATTATGTTTTCTCCATGCGCAGACTAAGACAAGAGTGGTTCCATGTTCAATTTGTTAGTTTAAGGGAAATATGATATCTAAAATGGAATATTTCTAGACTATAAGAATTTTGAAACATTACAATGGATTATTTTTTCTCAAGTAACTCTTTGTTTCCTTGAGCCCATATTTATAAGCAGCTGAGTGCCGTAAAATGTTTGCACAACAATGTGAATGAAAGTAAGCACTATGCTTTGAGCATAGGCCTGTCTTGTTTCGAGCATTACCCGTTGTATGTATTCAGTTTATAAAACTGTCTGTGATGATGGTTCATGACAAGCAAATAGGGTGTCCGAATAAATTGTTCGACGTTAGATTGGATATTGAAAAGTAATGGTAACATGAGCAGGCTCATGCATGGACCGCAGGGGCGGGGGCTAGGGGAGGGCTTTAGCCCCCCCCCCCCAATGATCTTCAAGAGATAGCTTCAGTTCTTTAGCAAAGTAATGTTTATATAATCAAACATCGCGATTTAGCTTATCAAATTGTTAAATTCTTTATTTGCGACTGTCTGCATACCCCACAATGCCTGTTTCTCTTGCATTAATATCAGAAGAACAATGTTTTGAAAAATTTTGTCTCGAATGAAATACGTCCAAGAAAATATATCACAGTTTCATCATCGTTACAAATGCTTCAAAAATTCAAAGTTTCAGTAAGCGATGCTAACGTAAATGCTTTCATGATATAAAACGGGTGCTCTTGAGACAAATTTCAGTTGCCGAAAGATTTAATGATAAACAAAGCTGTCTATAAACCGTTGCTAATAAGTCAACCCTGCAACAAGTGCATCGATACTATTTCTTAGTAAGACGTCTAAGAACTTGGCTTCACGCTCCAGGATGTCCTAAGAGTATTTACATTTAGCAGTTCCTAATACTCATAGAAATAGAAAGAAGACAGATGATGTAAGCTCCTTCGACGTTTCAACTATTTTTATCAATGGACGAAAACGGCATACAAAATTTTTGGGAAAGTTGAAAAAAATTTTGCATTTATTGGTATTGCAAAATTATGAATTGAAACGATCTTTGCATTATTCGGTTCTGCGATATGTCTAAATAGAGTTTGAAATGCTTGCTCTTGAAAAGTAGAGAGACTGTACTTCCATATCGTATATTTTTTCCACTAGACAATGAAAGTTTTAATTTCATAACATGAACATGCAAGAACAAAGCAGTGCATTCTTTACAGGCCCTTCCCTCCGTGAGCGCTGAGCTTTCGCTATGAAATAAAGATTGCGCTACAGTACATTTCAATGTATGATGCCTTTTCGGGTGATTTAGTGATTGGATAGGCTGACAATGAACATCCCTTCCAAGGCGCCTTTGTCGATGAAAAAGGGCGTTGGTCGCCTCCATAGCCAAATTAGAGGGCGCGGTCACAAAAATTTTTCTGGGGGCTTCGCCCCCAGACCTTCTCGGGCTTTCTCACTTCCTAGCCCCCTCCAATCCAAAATATGCTCCGCGGTCCCTGGGCTCATGGGAAGGCAATCCTGTCCCTAAGATTTCGAAATAATTTAGACACCGGAATCTTGCAAATACGTTGAAGATTCACTTGGTTGTAAGTATAGCATCTTTGTAGCCGAAGTATATGAGCACCTAAGTACGTGCCTAGCTGGTAGCCATCTTGGTTTCTAACGCATGCGGTCTGTGTCTCGTGACACACCTAAATATACGCTACTACATACGTCACAACTCTACATCACCCCCCTTAAACAAAGTTCTGTTAATCAAACTGAACTTGAAACTGTTTTTTTTTTTGAACGAGTAAGAGTCTTGTCTCAACACAACAATTTGCCAAAACTATGAAGTATAAAAACAGAACTTGAAGTTGTTTTGGAGTAAGAGTCTTCTGGCTCAACATAACGACTGATAAAGAATAAAAGAAATAAAGTTGTCACTTACGTTTCCATGATGACTTACTGTCCAGTTTGAAATGTCACACACTTGTTTCATGATAGTAGTTTGGTCGAGCAGTGATCCTTCTGGGATATCTTCTTCCTTGATCATTTGCCTCGTCTTCTTCCTCTTCTCTTTGCTCCTGATGGACTCTATCGCCACTGACACTGTTATAACTGTCATCATCTGTATTCTTCGATTGAATCAAACTGTCTTTTATTCTGACTCTTTTAAGAACGAAGCATTCCTTGTAATACTCTTTCCATCTCTACTTGCAGTGATCATTGTTCCCTTTCTTTGTGTGATAGTGTACGGATTTGGGTCATACGGAGACATAGCCTTGTTTCTTTGTCTTTGTTTTACCATAACTATATCTCCCTCCTTTAAATCTGATTCTGAAGCATGATTCTTTTCATCTGCATATTCTTTCATCTTTCTCTTCTTCATTTCTTCTCTATCCCTTAAATCATTGTTGACTTGATTGTCTGTGTGCTCTGGTAATTTTGTTCTAATTTTTCTACCCTTTAAGAGCTTAGCAGGGGGAATCCCTGTGGTGGCATGTGGAGAGTCTCTGTAATTTCTCACAAAATTGAATACTTCTCGTTGCCAACTTTTTCCTTCAATGTGAGCTGCCTGAATAACTTTATTCAAATTTCTCATGAATCTTTCACACTCTCCATTTGCTCTTGGCCATTCTGGTGTAATTCTCCTGTGAGTGTATCCACTTTGTTTAGCAAACTCTTTCATTTTTGAGCCATTGAAAGGAGGCCCATTGTCAGACTTCATTATGACAGGTATTGCATGTGTGCTAAAAATCTTTTCTAACTTTGGTATAACACATTTCTCACTAGTAGAAGGCACAATTTCAATTTCTGGATATCTGGAAAATTCATCCATGCAAACTAAGATATATTTGTGGTTCTCTCCTACGGGCCCCTTGAAATCTACTGCTATCACTTCCCATGGCCCATCTGGCAGATCTTGCATCTTTAGTGGCTCTAGCTTGTTTTCTTTAATAGTGGCTTGGCATGCAGTGCATGATTTTGTCTTGTTTCAACTAACTTATTAACTCCAGGGAACCAAACTTTTTCTCTTTTTAGACCTTTTGTCTTCACTATACCCAAATGTCCTTCATGTGCTATCTATACAGCCTTCTTTCTAAGAGCTTTTGGCATCACAATTCTTGTTCCCCTGAGAACTATACCATCTTCTGTAACAGAGAGTTCTTTCTCTACTTGTTTTAATGCTGGCAGATCACTGAAACAGTAATTTCTTTGAAATTTCTCTTTGTCTTGATTTAGTATGGACCACTTTTCACTGCGCAAACACTCTTTTAGTTTCTGAATTGTTAAATCTCTGTTTGTTTCGTCTCTAACTTAATCTCTTGTCATTGCTTTTGGAACTGCATTAGAGGCAATGAAATTGACATGCTCTTCAGCAATTGATTTAGATTTTGCAAGCTGCACAGGGTGTCTGCAAAGATAGTCTGCTGGATTATTAGATCCTGGCTTGTAACATACAGTGAAGTCAAACTCTTGGAGTCTCATTGTCCATCTTTCTATTCTAGCTTGTGATCGACTGCCCGGTTTGTTAAACAAAAACTCTAGTGGCTTATGATCAGTGACTAAAGTGAAACTTTTTCCATAGATATATACATGAAACTTTTCACAGGCCCATACCAAGGCAAGGGCTTCTTTTTCAATCTGGCTATACCGCTGCTCAACATCTGTCAAGGCTTTGCTTGCATACGCAATTGCTGAAATTTCCTCTGTTCCATCTCTTAACTTTTCCTTTTGACATAATAAAGCGCCAAGTCTAACAGGACTCGCATCGGCAATGATCTCTGTATCTTTGCAAGGGTCAAAATATGCCATTACATGACTGCTCATAATAGCTTCTTTAATCTTGAGATAAGAGCTCTGTTGATCATCTGTCCATGTCCATGTGACATCTTTCTTTGTCAGTTTCCTAAGAGGCTCTGTTAGGGTGGCATAATTTGGAATAAAACGTGATAGGTAATTTGTCAGACCTAGAAAGCTTCGGACTGCCTGAACATTTTCTGGTTGAGGTGCATTGTGAATTGCTTTGATCTTTTGCTGACTTGGTGCAATACCATGATGACTAAAAAATGGTATCCAAAGAAATCAAGGTTTTTCTTGTTAAATACTCACTTGCTCAAATTTGCTCTCAGATTTTTCTGTCTGAACATTTCCAAAACATTTTGGAGAGCTGCATCATGACTTTCTTGATCTTTTCCAAAAATGAGAATGTCATCGCTTATGTTCAGTGCCCCTGGTATTTCCTCAAGACACTGCTGTATTTCATGCTGAAAATTTCTGCATTGGAAGATAACCCAAAATTTAATCTGGTATACCGGAAAAGTCCTTTGTGAGTGGCAAATGTGGTCAAATGTCGACTGTCTTCATCATGTTCAATCTGATGATATCCTGATGTAAGATCCAATTTTGAAAATACTGCTGTTCCATTGAGCTTCTCGATTATTTCTTCAACAGTTGGAGAAGGGTGTCGTACCCTCTCCACAGCGGTGTTTACTTTTCGCATGTCAACACAAATCCGCAATTCTTGTGGATTCTGGGGCTTTGGAAAAACAACCAGGGGGGCTAACCCATGGGGTACTGACATTCTCTGGTACTCTTTCAATGATTTGCTGCTTCTCAAGTTCTCTGAGCTTCTTTGTCAATGATTTCCGAATATGGAATGGAACTCTCCTTGCTGGTTGTGCCACTGGTGGAACAGTTTGTCAACTGTAATCTTGACTTGACTCCTCTTAGCTTCCCAATGTCTTTAAATACATCTTTATAATCATTGACAACTTGTGGAAACTCTCTTGACGTCACTTTCCTTTGACTTTGCTCATGACTGAGAGACTTCTGCTCTTTGATTGCGTCAACTTTTAAGATGATAAGCCCTAAATCACTGGCTGTATCATAGCTGAGTAGACATCCACTGGACCCTTGTACAACATAAAATGTTGCGGTAGTATATCTCTTTTTTGTTTCAATCATATTTGTAAATTTTCCTTCAACTAAGAGACTGTGGATATTTCAATAAGCATGAATTTTTGTAGAAGTTCTTTGAAGATTAATTGCTGGAGATAGTTTGCTGAAGGTGCCCATGTCCATGATATTTACACTTGCACCGGAATCGATGAGCATACTAATCTTGGATTTTCCAATACTGATGGTTGCTTCAGGTTTTGGTCTTCGTACAGTGGCTTAGTTATGTCTAGTAACTGTGTAAACAAATTCAAAATCGTAGCTGGAGTTAACTGTATTCTCCTTGGAACTTGCTATATGGTGCACTTTAGATTCATCATACTCACTCTTTCGTTGCCCTCTGCAAACTTTACTAAAATGATCATATTTCTCACAATTATGACATTTCTTTCCTTTGGCAGGGCACACTTTGCCATCTGAATGGGGGTATAACCCTCCACAATTGTAGCATGACTTGAAGGGCTTTTCATGACCTATTTTCTTTGGATATGGGGCTCTTTTCCCAAGTCGATTTACCGATTTTGCAGTATTACTCTCAATCTCAGATGCCTGTCTATTTGATGATTCCATGGCCCTTCCAAGATCCAGGATATCAGATAATTTCATTGCAGGCTCTCTGAGAATTCTTCTTCTTAGGGCTCCAGATGAACAACCTTGAATTATTTGGGTTATAATTTCTGAATCTACCTCTGTAAACTGGCATGTCAGTGATAAATTCCTCAAACGTGTGTGGAAGGCATCTAAGCTTTCAGCAGAATCTTGCTGGGCCTGCCTGAACATGTAACGTGCATACTCTTTGTTCTATTTTGGTGCAAAATAACCAGTGAGTTTCTTGACCGCTTTTTCAAAATCTTTAGGTTCTCCAGTATCGGGAATTGTTTTGAAAATTCTGTAGACTCCTTCACCTGCAAAATGTAATAGCATGGCTCGCTTTCTTGTGTCGTCTTTGATATTTAACGCCAGTAAAAAGTTCTGAAACCGTTCAATGTATTCTTGCCATCTTAAGTTCAACCCATGTTGATCTCCTTCCACATCAAAAGCAGGCAAAGCAGGCAAAGCATGTGCCATCGTTGCACAACCGATTTGTAACCTGGAAATTAATGAGTTTTGTGTGTATCCTCGTCGCCAGATATAGCGTCTTTGTAGCCGAAGTATATGAGCACCTACGTACGTGCCTAGCTGGTAGCCATCTTGGTTTCTAACGCATGCGGCCTGTGTCATGTGACACACCTAAATATACGCTACTATATACGTCACAACTCTACAGTAAGCTGTCAGAGTAAGAAAATATGCGACAGCTGAAACAAGAGAGTCCCAGGTGATTTGTAATGCAAAAAGCTCCAAGGTCAAAGTAAAGTGAGGTTATCTAATCGAACACCCCTCGTTGATATCAGAGCAAACCATATCAAAAGTAATTTAATTCAAGGTAATTTGAGTAAAGTAATTCAAAAGTAATTTAATTCTTATAACCAGCATCAGAATTTGCTTCAGAAGGGATGTATCCAAAAATCATCTGTTAGCAATTTTTAAACTTTGCTCCACAGACTTCCAAAGCATCCATTAGCTTGAAATTTGCGATATCAAAATATTTTTCAAATCCATTCAGTTTGCTTATACATCGACAAGAAACAAATGAGACAGCTGTCCATGGCGCTTTTACCACAAAATGCGATTTGGGGGGCCTCTGTATTCTTCAGCGCTCTCACAACAGAGCAGAAACTGCGTAAAGTGACACTATCGAGCCATCTGAGATATGGAGGTGTTTAGGTGTTTAGATAGAAAAGCTTTTTGAAATGATAAATCAAGAGTTTAAGGCCCAAGGAACGAAATATCAAGTGTTGCCTAATTTTGGGATCTGTTGCAGGGAGCAAGAGGGCTCAAAGTTACGAATTTTCGCGCATGCTTGCGCAGTTTCTGCTCTGCCCGTTCACACAGACTTGTACTTCAAAAGCTTGCGCCGTGAAATTTGGCTGCGGATTAGGAGCATTCCGGTGTCTAAAATTAGTTTCAAATCTCAGGAATCAAACAAGCACACCATGGAGTCATCTTTGAATATTTAACCAACTGTCGATCAATGTCTAGTAATATTTTCGTTGAACATCGATTCCAGTGAGTTCTTTTTGACACAGAATGCCACATGAAAGGACTATCACTGATTACTTGCCCATCATTCAATCATACTGCTCTTCCAAAAGAACTGCGCAATATTTGATTCTTTGCCTGCAATGTTGAAAGATGATATAAAGTTGATATTCGTTGATAGCTCAGTTCCAAGTTATAAGCATCGAATTCGTTGTTTTCTATTAGGTCGAAGAAAACTGCCAAGAAGGGATTCCCAGCGTGCACACTTCCTTTTTCAGCGTTTCTTGGCCACGCGCCTATATTGTCTCCACGTTTTGCTAACGGTTTTGTTTCTTCTATTTCAGTGAATCGGCTACAGCTTCAGCCCTTGTTGCGTAATGAGAATTCGCTTGTATGTAGAATTTGAGAAAAAATGAGATGAAACCCTCATTCTCTTCTTCTTTGTTTCTCCTCGTTGGACCCCGTTGACTCGATGCCATTAGAATTTTCTGTCTGTTAGCAAAGCGGCAAAGTTTGTGATGCTGTCGTTTTCAAATTCTGCCGGCATCGTGTAACGCACTTTGCCGGGAGAATTTTATGCCATTTTCATCACGAGGCTGATATTATCAATGCTCCCTACTGTCCTTATTGTGGTAAAAATAAATTATTGTGGTCGTTACTGTTGACGTCAGTTGTTATTCACGGTAGCAGCGCACAATATCAGAAAGACGACCTGCCCGTGCTACGATAAAATTATGTCACCGTCGGTTTGTTCCGAGTTCTTAAAAGACTTCACTTCACTGTAGTTTTCATACAGTCGATTTATTACGGTGGCCCATAAATGCCAGGACAAAATCAATATTTCACGGCAAAATTTCAATTTCCGAAGCTGCCAGCAAATCAGTTTTCATGGCATAAAAATAGCATTTTCGTGAATCAAAATCATTCTTCCGTGCCAAATACACATTCTCGCGGCACCAACACTTTCTCACGGCGCAAGCCTTTTTCAGGGACAAGTCACACCCGTGTCTTGCTTAGCCTCTCGTGGCTCATGAGTGCCCACACTAACATCCTCACATGTTCTGAAACATCAGCATAAAGCATGGCTTTTTCCTCGTACTCAGATCCCTTGATAAAATAATATCGTACCAAGTCAATCTCGTGTTGCCCATCAAGATCTATCCCGGTAGGCCCATTCCCGATGCAAGAGCATTGCTTCAAGATTAGTCCATTTGAGTTTGGCTTGCGATTTTCCCATGAAAAAGTGCTTACGCCGTGAAAAAGTGTTTGTGCCGTGAGAAAGTTTTTGTGCCGTGAGGTGTTTGTGATATTAAAAAGTGTTTGTGCAATGGAAGAATGAGTGATTTTGTTTCGTGAAAATTGTTTTTTATATCATGAAAATTGATTTGCTGGTAGCTGTGGAAATGGAAACTTTGCCGTGAACAGTTGATTTTGCCTTGGCAGTTGTGGGCCAGCGTAATTTACATCCAGTTGACAACGGTTCTTGGGACAGATGCCTAATCACAACAAAATACTGAATTTTTTCAAACATATTTTGTCATGAATGCAGCAAAAATCATCAAATAGCATCAAATGGCAGATTTTGTAGTACAATAGTATCAGTCACTTTGGTTCACACCTCAATTCGAAGCGATTAGCGAATGTAAACAAAAGAAATTCTCTCAAGCAGAAATTCAAAACAAACGAAGCCGCAAAGTTGCCGTGAAACCAGTACGGCAAACTCTCGTGTGGTGCGGACGAAGGGGGTTTCAAGAGAAGGTATGCGCTTATTACGAAAGAAGATGGGTAAATCTAAAGTTCTGTCTCGCGGATTTCTTTTATTTGATTCAGATTATTTTTTGTTTTGTTGTCTTGCTTTCAGTTCCGTTTGGTCTTCAACTGATTAGTCCAGTCGTTTTAGCAAAAATATAGCTTGAACCCGGAACAAAATAGCATAAAGCTGAAATTTCCTCAGCACAACTGAGCGTGGTTAGGCCCAACCGCTCTCATGTTGTTCGAATAGATCTCCCTTGTTTTTCTGTCTTAGTGCACCTTCGCACAAGCCGAAAGCTACAGATTTATTGGTAAAAGTAGCATGGACAGCTGTCTCATTTGTTTCTTGTCTATTTCTGAGCAAACTAAATGGATTTGAAAAAGATTTTCCTGTGGCTTTGCGGTTTTAAACCTTTCTTGTGCGAAGTACAACGGAGAAATGCAAGGCAGCTCTATTCCAACAGCTTGAGAGCGGTTGGGCCTAACCACGCCTAGTTGTGCACATCAGTTGAAGACGAAAAAACAGAGAACAAGACACAGGGGTCAAAACAAGGTAAATAAAAGATCAATCAAAACATCCGTGTCCTAACACCCTTGATTGTACCCGCCTTCCAGCTTGAATGTAATCCGGAAAAAGGCATTGTGATTGGAAGTCGGAAAAAGGTTAAGGATATTCAAAGAACATCAGCTATAAAACCGTCACTTGTCATTCGTGACGAGGAAATTTCGATGATAGAGCACACGAAATACTTAGGGGTACATGTGGACCAATACCTTAGTTGGGATGTTCACATAGCCGAAATGATAAAAAAAATTTCAAGGGCGTTAGGTATGATACGCCATGCAAAACAGTATCTCCCTTTAAGCGTACTGCAGACCATGTACAGAAGTATGGTTGAGCCTTATTTCCGTTTCTGTTGCCCTGTCTGGGGTGTTTGTGGCACCACAGCACTCAACGAGCTTCAGAAGCTCCAAAATCGTGCAGCCAGAATCGTGACAAATAGCCCCTACAGAATGTCTGCACCACCCATCATCAAGCAGTTGGGATGGCTAACGGTGAACGATCTCATAGAAACTGAAACATTGAAAATGGTCTATAGGTCTATTAACCATGAAGCACCTGAGTATCTCACAGGACTGTTCCAAAGGTTATCTGAAACCAGCGCTAGACAGCTTCGTAATACCAGCACTGACCTCAATGTACCTTTTCTAAGAACTGCGTGTGGCCAAAAATGCTTCTCTTATAGAGGAGCTAAACTTTGGAATGATCTAACTAGAGAACGTAAGATGGCAAATACTTTCACCCAATTCAAATCGTCACTGAAAAATGACAAATCCTGAGCACTGTCTCACATCTCCTTTTACTTTACTTTTGTATACAAATTTTTATCTTGAAATTGTAATTTTTATAGCTTATTTTCTTTTGTAACAGGGCAGTTTGTAAATCAACTTCACTTTTTGTATTGAATACTTACCCTGTATAAATATTATAAAATGAAATGAATGAAATCCGGAAATACAGTAGTGTCTCGCATTTTAGAAACGATGTTTTTAATATGAGGCCAGATCTGTTTCTTATAATATTAGATCAAACTTCAAATCAGGGTAAAGTTTCTTCGTAGCCAAATCATGTCTTATCAATGAACTACTGAGGCACGAGCTCCATTGTCATATAAACTGCACTATTTTGGTTTGTATTGTAAATTTATTACCAAGAAAAGGTGCAATTATCCCACGAAAGTTGTTTTGCTTCATTTGCATGTAAAATTCTTGTTTTCATTTGAATATGTGCAGCCGAATTTGTTATGCTTTTCAGATTGCTAATATATGCTATAAGTTTTTAATAAGTATTATTTTAAAAATCAAGGTCTGGTGTTTCTTAAATTCATGTTTCTAATATGCGGGACACTCTGTACTTTGTCACGAGCATCAGCTACCAAACTCGAAGTTTTTCAGAACCACGTCATGAGACTCATTACCGGTCGTGAGCTGCAAGATAAAGATAGAGATACGATAGAGAGTCTGCGATCGCAAACGAACCTTAAACCTATATCAGCTGTTATCAAAGAGAGAAAGTTAGAATTTATAGGCCACAAAAAGATCATCATTGGGACTATCTGATCCTAGAAGGCCGCGCCAATGGTTCAAGGAATCGAGGAAGACCAAAACGTCGCTGTATAGATGACATCCATGCCTGGATTGGGTTACCATCGTGGGACTCCATAAATGCCATTGTAATGGACAGAGTGCGATGGCCAAGTTTGTGTTATAATGTATCGCATTGACGGAGCAAACGAAATATGATTAATTTCTGTGTTTTGTCAGGATAAGTACCCTAGACTTTGGCCAAGGGGACCTGGCGAGCCTCAATGGGGTTTCAGCTTTAAATTTTCAAAATGTAAGAAAACTTACATTGGTTGGATTCAATTCGAAACATTTCAACCAGATATCCCCTATCCATAATGTGTTCATATTTGTTGCCATTTTGGATATTGGGCAACTGCTAAGGTTTCACACAGTTGCTGCCGTGTTCAGGCCGTTCGGCTTATTGTTGTCTAAGCGAAAAAGACACAAAATCATCGAGTTTCTACTATGAATGGCAATGTGTTCAGATGCTCCATAGAGTTATTTGTTTCTTTCAAACAAGGGTAAAGTTGTTGGTTATATAAAGGTACGGCAGGGTGTGAATTTTTGCGAAAAAGCAGGAACGTGACAGGGTCTCTACGCCAAAGTTAAGGCTAGCGTTCTTAAAATGTTCCCAGACAAACTACCACAGAATTTTGAAGGCTTCCATTTTGGAGCATGCAAACACTGAATTGTGAAAAGCATTTTAGCCTAAGTAAAGGGTGCTGACATAAAAATTCCTGAAGGGGTTATTCGCAGAAAACTTTGACAAAATTGTCAGATAGTCCAATTTGACGCGGTAAGCGTTGCAACGAGATAGGCCTTCTGGGCAAAAGTGAGTGATGTTGTCTCAAAAGTTTAGATGTAATCGGAAGATGTAGTCTAAGGCAAAGTAGCACACGTGATGTCAAAATTTTCGTGGGGCTTGGCCCCAGGCCCCCAGACATTCCTGCTTAAATGCCCATATTGATTCGCCTTTGCCATGCTGCTGGCTTAGACAACCCACTACGTTTCAAATCATTAGCCTCAAATTTTTAACTGGACATGCTTTTTTATGTGTATCAAATCATTTTACATGTTTTTAGCTGGGGGGCCCCGAGCTGAAAAAGCCCTAAGGGTCCTGGCTGCCTCCGTTACGCCACTGATCCACTGAAGCAAGAAACGCAGCTACATCTACTTTGCTACTGCATAAAGACGGCAACTAACCACAAAGGCCACTAAAGCAACTAACGCCAACAAGATAAATGACGCCACAAGACGTGTTAATACAACGTCCACTAAGGCAAGAAACTAAACTAGGTCTACTCAGCAATTATATATCAAGAAGAAAACCAATCAACTAAGGCCACTAACGCAACTGCGGCCGCTAAGTGCGCTACGGGAACTAACTCCACCAAAGCAAGGAACGCAATTATGGTCTGTCTCAACTTATATGTCAGCTGTAGATGCCTGTGAAAAGAACAATGGAAGTGTTGGCAAAGGACTTTTGCGTTATTTCAAATCTCAAGTGACACACTATTTGAGGCAAACTTTAGAACTACTAGACCACTAAGACTTAACTAAGGCCATTAATGCAACTAACGCCAGTCAAGGAGCAACGGCAACTAACTCCACTAAGGCAACCAACGCTACTAGATCAACTCAACTAAGTGAAACAACCAAGGCACCCACATCCCATTTCACGTCACCATGAGCAAGCACACTTCCACGAAAAAAGCACTCCCCAACATCATCTAAATCGCCACTATGTGTAAATATACATTTCCACTTAATCACTGCTCAATTAACCGAACTAACACGGGGCTACATTTCCTACTTAAGCACTGCCACTTATATGAACTACAGCGAAGCTAAAAGGAACGCGGAGGCGCGCCGAGCGGGCCTAGTTGTTGTCTATGGAATGCCCATAAACTCCTACTAGTATCGTGTGGGGTCAAAACGGCACTTTGGAATGCCGATTCAAATTCTACCGGCATGGCGTAGACGGGATCTCACTTCCAAGCCGGCATAAAATTCTGCCGTTTGAAAATTCTAATGGTATCGTGTAAACGGATGTATGTCAGCATAGCGGATGAATCTTTTCTTTTGTTCAAAGCTCCCGTGGGGTTCTTCGCCACACTCTGATCAGATCACATTTTCTCCTAAAACTGACCAATCAGGTGCCGTCGTTGTGTTTACTTCCGCGTTTTGCGGCAAAGTTTAGGCCGTTTTGACCACCATCCCCAAAATAGCATTGCACACTCGGCTATGTCGATTTTCGTCAAAATTTCAACGGGAGAAGATTCTCCGTACCTCGGACCATAAGTGTTTTCGGTATCACAATGCGATCGCTGAAATTAGCCGATTCGTTGGATTTTGAATCTCACTAGACGTAACAAATCCAATAAAACTTAGCAAAAGGCTCGCAAAAACTGATAATTTAAAGTCTATAAACCTAACTCAACTGTTGTGAAGAGAAGTATCCACTTCTCTACTGCAATCCACTCCCAGTTTCACGACCAAATCGCTCCCACTTGCTATGCGCCTTTTTCGATAAACAGTGCCCCGATCCTTCTCCCAACTCCTGCTATATTTGCTAGTCTGAAGGAGTGGAAGCTGACAACTTCAACCAAAATATTGCATATATTTTGACAGCCCATACTTCTTGCATAAGCAAAGCACAAGAGAAGACAGAGACGTATTTCAGTGTAGCAGGTACGCAAAATAGAAATGAAATGAAGCTGTGCTTAGTCTTCTTACAAATAGCAACATGGGGAAGAAATTTACATTCTGTTTTCACCATGAAAAACCATTTAACTTTTTAAGACGTTTTCCAAAGCCCCTCAAAATCAATTTCACATTTTGTGCGGATATCATAGAAGATATCTTTAGTCATCGATTACGTATGGCCCCTATACGATATCACCCCTAGAGGATATCACCCCTCGACAGTCATACAGCAAAGCAGCATCATAGCAAACATTGATGTCAGGGTTCCCTTTTTTTAAACTCATGGAAGTACACATGCATTTTTTGAGATACTAATACTTTGATCTCGTATCCAAGGTTTCTCAAATTCTTGTTATTATATGAGTAAAGAAAGATTCTTAAGGGTTCACCTCTTGTTACCACCTGTGAACTGTTTTTGAGGCACCTCCAATGTTTGGACATCACTCAACCTTTTGAGTTTTATGGCAGAGTTTCTTACAGGCAGTTTCCTATGAAATTTTGTTTACAGAACAAATTCGTTTCATCTTTTGCCTATTTCTTTTACTCCAAGTTTCTTACGTGATCCCGATCCACGAGATCCCCCACCAATACCAATGGAAATCTGAGGGGCCTCTTGTCAATGGAAATCTGAAGGAACTTATGAGAAACCCATAAGAAACTCTCTCTCTCTCTCTCTCTCTCTCTCTCTCTCTCTCTCTCTCTCTCTCTCTCTCTCTCTCTCTCTCTCTCTACTCAGATAATAATAATAACAAGAATTCTAAGAAGCTTTCAATACTGGATGAAAGTTTTAGTATCTCAAAAATACATGTGTACCTCTATGAGATTACAGAACGTAACGAAGATATCTATATTTTCTCTGATGATGCTTTCTTGTTCTACTGCCCCGGGATGATTTCCTATTACGGACTGTAGGACTAAAGATATTTCCTATAATGCTAGCACAAATCGTTAAATTGATTTTGAGAAACTTTGAAAAAATAGTATTTAAATGCTAAGTTGTTTTCGCGATGAAAACAAAATGTACATTTCTTCCGTTCAAGCACAGCTCCACTTCATTTCTATTTCATATGGGACTCGCTCTACTGTAAGACGACACTATCATCTCTTGTGCCCTTATGAAAGAAGTAATTCACAAATTTCCGAAATTTTGGTTGACATAGCCGGTATCCACTCCTACAGACTTGTGACTAATGCAGGAGTTGGGAGAAGGATCGGGGTACTTTTTATCGAAAAAGACGCATAGCAAATGGGAGCGATTTGATCGTGAAAATGATAGTGGATTGCAGTAGAGAAGTTAATATTTCTCTTCAAAACAGTTGAGATAGGTTTATAGACTTTAAACTATCAGTTTGTGCTCGCCTTTTGCTATGTCTTGTAGGATCTGTTACACAAAAATTACTGCAATGAGATTCAAATCCCACGAATCGGCTAATTTCAGCGATCGCATTGTGATACCGAAAACACTTATGATCGGAGGTATGGAGAATCTTCTCCCGTTGAAATTTTGACGAAAATCGACATAGCCGAGTGTGCAATGCTTTTTTTAGGGGGTGGTGGTCAAAGCGGTCAAAAATGGCCTAAAAATTGCCGCACAACGCGGAAGTAAACACAACGACGGCAACTGATTGGTCAGTTTTAGGAGAAACTGTGATCTGATCAGAGCGTGGCGAAGAACCCCACGGGAGCTTTGGACAAAAGAAAAGATTTGTCCGCTATGCTATGTATGTCGATGTTTGTGCGAAGTAAAATTATTTTAATGGAAGTTAGCCTACGCCTAGACCCATCATCCTAAAAGAAGAAATGGTCTCAACAGCTTGCTGGGCGGTCCCAGAGTTTTAGAAGCATAATTTAACCAGTCTGTGTGTCGACGCGTTTCACATTTTTTTATCAATATCAAAAATATTAAAACACACAAATTTGTTACATTCTTCTGCGTCATCCAAAGCAGGGATAGACACAAGGTCATCTGATCCCCACTTTGGATGACACTTAAATTCTAATACTTTTGCAAAAAAAGAAAGGTAGAATGCAACGAAGCTTTGTACCAAATAATACAAAAACCCTAAAATTTCAGCGTTCCACATTTCTTTGGAGAAGAGGATTAAAATGATTTGAGATGGCTACCACCCTAGAAAGCTTGTGCTCTTTTTTTGTGGACCCTGCCTTCACTAAGAATGGTTCCACAATCTCTGTATGCTCTTTAGAGCTGATTTGTCGCTTATACAGAGCTGGCCATCATTGAGCTGGCCATCAGCAACAACAACAAAAGCGAGATTAAGGGGCTAGTGGAGCTAGTCTAGCCTTCGCTTGGAATAATTGGCTTACGCGAAGATAGTTCAATGAGGCTAAAAGTCTCGGAGTTTAAATCCTAACGATACCCTGGTCAGCAGCACGTTCCTGTACAGAAAATATATGAGTGCCTCCCCCCCCCCCCGCTTCGGTTCAACGATATATGACAGCCTGAGCTGAGAACCTCGAGGAAACCTAGCAAGGGAAAAGATTGACTTCCAACACGCTAACCAGCCCCACCTTTGAGAACAACAGAAGATACAATAGCAACGATGCGCATGACATCATGAGCCCCGACGTTGATTCGTTCAGCACGAGGCGTGATTCTTTTTGCAAAGATTTGTAATAATTCGCTTTAAAAGTTATTGCCCCGCCCTTTAAACTGAATTGACCAAAGGAAGCTTCATAAGATATACCATAATACTAGAGACAGCATCTTCTATACCAAGATCATTTCAAGAATAACATCCAACAGCATTTATAAAATTCCTGCTATTATGAAGTAGTGACGTCATCAAATAGCTAAGTCGTAAAACATTTGCTCACTATCATGCAGATGAAGTAGAATATTTTCTCAGTCGTTCATAGTGATTCTCCTTGATCAACTCAGAATTTATGGAGGTAAGCTTCAGATACCTCCTCTCATGCATCTTGTGTCGTAAAATTTAAAAACGCTGAAATTTTGAAAAAAATCATGATATCAAAAATGTCCTTCATAAAATTTCAAGACTTCCCATATTTTCATAGCAAATGGCTCAAATCTTTGTCATACTTTGAAACTAAATGTATAAAATTTCATTGCCTAATTCGTTCAACTGAATTGGTCAGAGGGAACTTTAGGTCATTCACTTTAGGTAGTTTTGAAGTTGTCACGTCATCAAATTGCTAAATCGTAAAACACAAAAGCTATATACCTCTGCTTGCTACCGTTTTTTAGATCTTGGACTTGCTACAAGTCTATCTTTTGGTCACACAAGTCTAAGAAAAATAGAAAAGAAAACAGAGGAAAGAATTTGTTTTTATTTTGTCATTCTCTCGTTACCAAAAGATAGACTTGTAGCAAGTGCATTTAGATCTTCAAAAAACTGAGAATTTCTTGTACTTGTCATTTTGACTTTATTATGGTGCTTTAACCTTTGTTATATCTTCAGATGTCACATCTCTTGCTTATCTTTGTATACATACAATTTAAAAAACCGGTGAAATTCCGAAATCGTGGTATCAACAGTGCTCCTTCTGGAACTATGGCGAATAACCTAAAGTTCCCTTCGAGCAATTATGTTGCAATAATTGGTCATTTTCACTTTATTATGGAGCTTTAACCTTTGTCATATCTTCAGATGTCACATCTCTTGCTTATCTTTGTATACATACAATTTAAAAAACCGGTGAAATTCCGAAATCGTGGTATCAACAGTGCTCCTTCTGGAACTATGGCGAATAACCTAAAGTTCCCTTCGAGCAATTATGTTGCAATAATTGGTCATTTTCACTTTATTATGGAGCTTTAACCTTTGTCATATCTTCAGATGTCATATCTCTTGCTTATCTTTCTATACATACAATTTAAAAAACCGGTCAAATTCCAAAAAACTTGGTATCAACAGTGCTCTTTATGGAATTATGGCAAATAACCTAAAGTTCCCTTCGAGCAATTATGTTGCAAGAATTGGTCATTTTGACTTTACTATGGAGCTTTAATCTTTGTCATATCTTCAGATGTCATATCTCTTGCTTATCTTTCTATACATACAATTTAAAAAACCGGTCAAATTCCAAAAAACTTGGTATCAACAGTGCTCTTTATGGAATTATGGCAAATAACCTAAAGTTCCCTTCGAGCAATTGTGTTGCAAGAATTGGTCATTTTGACTTTATTATGGAGCTGTAACCTTTGTCGTATCTTCAGATGTCATATCTCTTGCTTATCTTTGTATACATACAATTTAAAAAACTGGTGAAATTCCAAAAAACTTAGTATCAACAGTGCTCTTTCTGGAATTATGGCGAATAACCTAAAGTTCCCTTCGGGCAATAGACCTTTTCAAAGAGGTCTGGGACGGCGCGCTACTTTTCTGGAAGATGGCGAGCCAGATGGCGGATAAGCTGCTAAGGGGAATCCCCTTCGCATTGCAAACGTTAAAATGCTGTTGCAGTGGGCAGCGTAATGCAACAAAAACCGAAATTGATTCCAGCTAATGTGCACTCAAAGGACCAGAAATGCCTACAAAATGTTGCAAAATCAAACTAAAGAGTTAGTTATCAAATTAAAGTAATAGTTTTCAAGGAAAAGTTTATTTCTTCGAGTTCGTTGAATTTTGATTGTATGATAATTAGTTGCCAATTTTATATTTTTATTTAGGAATAAACGGAGCTTATCTATTGCCCTAACTAAAGATATACGAAGGCACTTTTGGTACAAACGTATAGGGGCAAACATCTACTTCCTCCCCTAGACCCTCTGAGGGCCTGTTCATATGGAGGCGAGCCAGCCCGCTTACCGGGCTGGCCCGGTAGGCGAGACAGCTTTCATCTTGTGTTCATATGGAGAAATTCCAGCCCGCTTGCCGAGACAGAAATTGGACACGTGTCAAAAATGAGACACGTGGCCATTGTTAAGATAAGCAGCGCATGAGCAATAGCGACATTTTCATCTCGGTAGCCGGGATGGAGTGTTCATATGGGAAAATTTTCATCCCGCCTACCGAGATCTCGCCAGTACACCAGTGAGATCTCGCTTAGCGGGCCAGCCCGCCTGCTCATATGAACTGAAATCAAATTTTGTATTGGAATTGGGGAGGAAGTGAGATCTCGGCAAAAAGCTCCATCCCGGTATAAGCGGGCTGGCTCGCCTCCATATGAACAGGCCCTGAGCCTCGTAGCAAAAGAGAGACTTTGGCGGGAAAACATTCCTCATCAAATTTGTATTCGTCATTTCGTTCTCTGCTTCTTGGATCAAACAGAAAGAAACTGGTTTGCAGAAAAACACTTGTCTTGTGGATTTCAGAACGAAAACAGAAAAAATGTAGTCGTTTCTTGATTGTATAATGGGGAAGAGATTCCAAGTCAAAGATTTGCTAAAGTAGTAAGTATATTGTTTTGATTGGAGGCAAAGTCTTAGTGACATGTTGGTTGCGAGCAGTTGTGCAGTTTGTTGTGCTGACTTTTCAATCGGAGATAGAAGTTTTCACAAGTAATGAGTAAATGGGAATCTTGTGCAAGTTAAGCTGTCTGGAGCAGGTAAGTGGTCTTATTTTACGAGTGCATACAGAAATGCTTTATTTCAAACCACTCCAAGTCTGTTAGGCGTATGTGAACAAATTAAAAGATCGAAGAAACTTTTCATTAGCTGAATTGATTTGGAAAGGCCTGGTCGGTAACTTAGCACTGGAAAGAAGAAATGTGAATCATTGTTTGTTTCTTAACGATTCTCGATACATACGACTGCTCGTATTCCTGCAGTTATCGGGAGATAAGCCCAACTCGCAAACCGCAATCTAAATTGATCTAATTTCATCTGACCGAGTCTGAGGGCATCACGAAGTTCTAACCTCGCTGAAACAACTCGAGGGTATAAACGTCTCCTCCTCGTAAAATGTGCTAAACATCGCGTTCATGTGACAAGCAAGTAGTTTTCATACTGAAGCCCCTCTGGTCTTTCATGAACCATATAACTAGAGTTAGATATTTTGTTCACAACTTTTCCCACTGCAACTCCAGTTCAGCATCGCGGAGAAGATTCCCGTGTATCCGCCATCTTCCAGAAAAGTAGCGCGCCATCCCAAACCTCTTTGAAAAGGTCTATTGTGTTGCAAGAATTAGGCAATGATAACATTTTACACATTTTGTTTTAAATCCTTGCAGAGATTAGAGCCGTATGCTTATTTTCATACCTTTCGTACTTCATATTTCCATTTATTGAGGAGGGAGAACCTTCACCCTGATGGCTGATTTTCAAGATGCCCTCCACATAAAAGCTTACAATATATAGTGGCTAAAGACAGCTGAAAATTACAATGAAAACAGAACATTCTACGCAGTAAATGTGGTTTTAACGCCAAGGCAAGCTCCTCCGTGTCTGTACAGTCAAGTAAGCAGGGGCGTAACTTGACCATTAACGTTGGAGGGGTGAAAAAGGTTTTTGCCCTGCAAAACTGAGTGGTGCCCTGCAGATTTTTTATTAAGATAAAGGAGCAATACTAACCTCCTTTCTACGTATGCTTATGGACGCCAGCAACGACCTCGATTTCATTAAGTTGTTGGGTTTAACCGTTGTAAGTAAGCTATGTAACATCGCAATGGCTTTTCTAATATCTGTTGTGATTGTTTTGTTTTGTTGGGAACTTTTTCAACTGTTGATCATTAGTCTTAATCCCACTTAAGTAAGTAAGCTATGTAACATCGCAATGGCTTTTCTAATATCTGTTGTGATTGTTTTGTTTTGTTGGCAACTTTTTCAACTGTTGATCATTAGTCTTAATCCCACTTTAACGTTTCTTGGCTTTAATCAAGAAACGTTAATTCGTAGTCCTTCGTAGTGTGGGTGCCCCCAGTGTTTTCCGTCAAAGAGCACTGTCAACAGTCGCTCTTTTGTTCAGGTTATATTTTATATGTCTATTTGCTTTTCTACAAAAAGGTAGGGGTACTTCATTGTTTTGTGTTTGGCAAATCTGCCCGTACTAAGATATCATCTAAGCTTGGATGCTGCTTTAGAGACAGGATGGGCGTGGCTGGCAATATTTCCTTCAGCTAGGGTTCATTATTAATGAAGTGCCAAAGCCTTTTAAGCATGTGACTGATTGATTGTGTAGTTTTGTCAAATGGAACAATAAACAAAGAATATTTGAATGTTGTTGTTGCTGTTTCTTATTGGTTAAGGGTTGTTTTTGAGAATAATTCAGAACCTTGTTGAGTTGTTCACTGATTTCAGAGAATTTTTAGCCTCTTTCCAGAAGTTGATCTCTAAGTTTTTGTAAATTTTGTATGAGATGTTCATCTTTTTTGATGACTCGACGACACCGTAAGGTTTGTGAAAAGATTACGCTTGTTTTTGCGTGTTCAGGGTTGAATGAATGGCGGTGAAGTAATGTAAATGTAAATGTGTCAGTTGGCTGTTTGTATAGTGTATTTACTAATTGGCCTATTTCGTAAATGTATATATTAGCATTCAGGAACTTTATGTTGCTTTTTGAAAATGTGATGTCAAACTTACTTGTTGGGTGTATATCATTGATCAATTAGTGAAACTCCTTCAGTTCGATTTCTCTGTGTTGCCAAATCATGAAAATATCATCTACAAACCTTAGCCACAGGAGGGGTTGATTTGTAAAGTTGTTGGTTGTTGAGAATCGTTTTTCGAGTTTACCCATGAAAAGGTTTGCCATAGTTTGGGGGAGCAAGGTGTTCCCATTGCATTTCAATTGGATTTGTAGGTAGAATTAAATGTTGAAAAGAATATTTGTTTAAA